>OZ022499.1:26788992-28038992 GCA_963989385.1 Ctena decussata | reverse complement strand
GAGGGAAAATTTTTTTATTTCTCATTGAAACCATATGTTGTGACCCATCGTCTGAACCGTCTCATCGAGACGGTTCAGATGAGGGGTCACAACATATGTTTTTATGCAGAATAAAGAAAAATTATCCCAAATTATCACCAACTAGGGCTCTGCTTATGTCTTTGCTCCATTGACTTTATGATAGGCATCACTGACTTTATGATATTTCTCAGTCCCTATATGGGTTAGAGCCATGATACTTGGCACATACTAATATATGGACAAGAACATTTTAACACTAACAGCAATGTATGGATTTGACCTATATTTTATGCTTCTTTGACTTGATCATCTGTCTCAGTCCCTATGTTGACGGTAGCTAGTATACATTGTGCTTGGTCTCACATACATTTGGACAAAAGCCTTTCAATACTACCATCCCTGTGAGAGTTAAGCTCCTGTTAGGCATGCTTTGCTGTCTTCTGACAACTCTTGTTTGGCATGAAGCAGTCCATATACACACAGTTTTCAGTAAAGCCACTTTTTGCTAATCATTCCATGTGTTCCAAATGGCCAGTAAATGTTACTAAGTCGTATATGTAAAAGTCTGTGTCTTATATTTCATGTCTCTTAGACACCTGGAGTCTTGGTAGCTCAGTAGTTTAAGTGCTAGCCTGCTGATCTAGCAGTCCCGATTCGGTCTCTGCTTGAAGCGAGAATCTTTTCAAATGTAAACAGGGTTCCATCGCACACAGCCTTTCATTATCACCCTCCCATCATCCTGATATGACTGAAATACTGCTAAAAAGGAAATAAAATAGCAAGTCATCCTTCCATCTTACACACCTATCATTGTTTTTTTTTTTTTTTTTTTTTTTTTTGTAATGTAAACTTGATACTGCCCTCTCAACAGTTGCCCCATGAGGCATCCTTTTATGAATGAAAAAATGTGACAAAGTTATGATTAACTCTTTAACATTCTAACATAAGCTATTATGAGAAACGTCAAATATTATCTTACTAAAAACTTCCCTATTGCAGATCTCATAAATATTTGGGCAGAAGTGAATGTGTAAACAGTGAAGGCCATGATTGGACTGCTCTTAAGGAGCAGTCTGGTCAAGGTCTGCACTGTTTGTCACGATTTGTATAACATATCGATTTGTATAACATATCACTCCGGATAAGCCATTTTGATGGAGATATTCAGTCATTTACATTGAAGTGGTGCCATTAAAATTCTAAATATTGGGACAGAAAGGTCAGAGAAAACAGTGCACACCCAGATCAGACTGAAGGAGCAGTCTGATCAGGGTCCACACTGTTTACCGTTCCAAATGCATCTTTATGCATTACTGCATGGAAAGACCAAACTATCTTCTAACTTTTGGACAGGTACAGTAATTAATTTTGGTGTCCCAACTTTCAGAATTTCTGTGGTCAGCATTTTAAAAAATTTTAAGTCATAATTACATGTATGGAAGTGAGGATCTTGTTCTAAAGTCTCGTCCAAAAGACCAGAGGATTTGGGGATAGAACATGTGACCCCAGGATTGGTAGCCTTGCGAGTAAAACTCTAGACCAATGCCAGAGTTTTTAACTTTTAACAACCCAGATATTCTTTTTTTGACCGTCATTTTAAGGGGCTGTTTTAGAAGAAGATTAAAGATAGCAAACAGTGCAAACCCTGATCAGACTCAGGGTTTGCACTGTCTTTACTGTCGGCAAAAACTTGGAGTCTAACCTCTGGTAGGTTTAAATGTTAAGTTTCTAGCACATTTAAAAAAAGACTTTTCTTTTCTCTCTTTTCAGGGCGCAAATATTTTATTAACAGATGATGGAGATGTTAAGTTAGGTAAGTTGTTAATGTTTTCTTGGTTATAAGCAGCGAAGAAACAAAACCAACAAAATTGCATGTGCTTCCAGCAAAGACTCAGGTCAGCCTGTGTGTCTGCCCAGTCTGATCAGAGTCTCTTTCCTGTCCGCATGATGCTAGCTTAGACCCCTTAGCTACCTTTTAAGTACACAGAGAAAACACTGATTAGACTGGGCAGATGCCTAGGCTGATCTGAGTCTTCACTGCCACACATGCCGAATTGTTGGTTTTGTTGTTGGGTGGCATAATTATAATGATGGAAAAAGAAGAGAGTACGTAACTCTTTCCTGCCATTCTTAGTTAATGTATGTATATTGTAGGGAGTTTGGACAGGGTTGGTAAAAGGACATTAAGCCTTTTTTGAATAACTAAAGATTTTTAGGGCTAGCCAAACATGTACATTTTTTTTTATGCAGCATACCTGTTCTTAGGATAGAAAATTTTGAAATCCTTTGGCCTATGGATACGTCTGATAAAGTCCTGTTTGTTCAGTTTATGGGGTATTACAGTCACCCGATATATATATATTTCTTTGGTCTAAAAGCTGCATTATCAGTCACTGTTTTAAGATAGTTTGAAACTTTAAATGGTGGTTCTGTTTTTGCTTTGTTTGAAGAGATTGGGTGATAGTTTCGGTCTTGTGAAAGTTTGTATATACATTATGTGTCAGTATATACGTGTTAAATCTATTTTCAGCTGATTTTGGTGTCTCAGCACAGATAACAGTAACCATGTGTAAAAGAAAGTCTTTCATTGGCACTCCATACTGGTAAGATCTTTTATCATACATACATAAGCAACTTTCATCATATGTACATGTACTTTAGTTAGCATAAATGGTAGCATGCTGATGGGCAAGACTAAAAATTCTTGCAGACCGGATAGAAAATGTCATTCTTTTCACCTGGGATAGAAAATCTTATCTTACCCAGGTGTTCTTACCCAGGACTGGATAAAAATCATGAGCATTCAGTGCATTGGTTGTATTGGAGGTCACGTATCTGCGTTGTCAAGTGACGTTGGCGTTTTAGAAAATGACGTCACAAAGATGGCAAAAATGATGTCAGTTTATGCACTGACGTAAAGAACCAAATGGCAATTGTTGAAAGCGGCGCCTTCTTTCAAAATCAAGTAGAAACCTCTCAAGTACTAAAATTAGGCATTTTAACAAGTTCTAAAGTTAAAACAATACATGGTGTGCAAGAAAAGGTATCTTTCATCGGTGTGAGGTGCAGATAGAAAAATCTGCCACTCGGGATCACTGTTCGGCATCACTCGGCAAGCCTCGTGATGCCGAACAGTGACCCTCGTGACAGATTTTTCTATCCACATCTCCTGCCTATGAAAGATACTTATACTCGTACAACTTATTTACTTAAGACTGGATTACCCATGTGGTAATTTTGAAATGGGAAACCCTGTCTCGTAGCCAGATAAATACACTATTATAAGAAACACAATTATCTGGAATGCTATGGCGTTATCATTCATTTAAATGATCTAATGAAGATGAATACCAAAAGAATAATAATAAAAACAAAAAACAAAGAAAAGATACATAGACTTCAGTAGGAAACAGATGTTTTGGTGCTTGTCTTTCCAGTTTTTATGCAGGCTCAAGAGAACAAATCCATACTTGCTAAGTCAGAGGTCCTGGGTTCGATACCCGATCTGGCCACATACTTGCGTTTCTCCTTCCGCTGATTCAAGAAGGGCAGTTGTCAGTTACTGGCGAAAGTATGTGCACTTGGTACTGGTTAACCCCTTAGGAGGTCTAAGCCTGCCCAGGAATAGTGTGGTTAGGTTAACTGACCGTCCTGACATGACCATAGCTGTTTACCGTGGACATAACACATCAATCAATCAATCTTCCTAGTTTTGTTGCTTTTAAAGGTGTAACAGTAATATATGCATTGTTGATTTCTTGTAGGATGGCCCCAGAAGTAGCGGCAGTTGAGAGAAAGGGAGGTTATAACCAGCAATGTGATATTTGGGCTGTTGGTATTACTGGCATAGAGTTTGCCGAGTTACAGCCACCTATGTTTGATTTACATCCTATGAGGTTTGTCTTTGTCTGAGTCACAACATACTACAGAGGCCGAGATGATAGGGAGTATCTGATGATGATTCTGGGATAATCTTCCTTATATCTCCATAAAAACCTATGTTGTGACCCCTCATTAGAACTGTCTCAACGAGCCAGTTCTAATGAAAGGTCACACCATTTTTTCATAGAGAAATTATCTTCAAATACTCTTTTATCTGGAGGAGCCCCGGTAGCTCAGTAGGTTAAGTGCTGGCCTGCTGATCTAGCAGTCACAGGTTCGAGCCCTGCTGTAGGTGGGAATCTTTACAATTGTAAACAGGGTTCCATTGCACACACTCTTTCATTATCACCCATCCATGGTTATGGTATGACTGAAATGCTCTTAAAAAGGAGAAAAATCACAAGTCATCCATCCATCTATCTCTTATCTGGGCTTTGAATTATGCAAAAGGGTGCTTTTTAAATATGCATACATTTGTCTTTAATGTGGACAAATTTCTTTCCCTTGTACATGTAGTAACATATAAAGTCGTGAATATTCTAATTTTGTGACTTTTCTTACTCTTATCAACAATATTTCATTGTCACCCGACGTAGGCGGAGGGGGACTATAGAAATGACCCTCGTCCGTCCGTGTGTGCGTCCGTCCAATGACCCTCGTCCGTCCGTGTGTGCGTCCTTCCGTCCGTCCGTCCGTCCGAAATCTTGTCCCCGCAACTCCTCCAACGTCTTTCATCGGATTAATTTGAAATTTTACAGATTGTTTTCTTATGATATGAAGATGTGCATGTGGTTTTCGCTTTTTGTTTCGGCCATTTTTGATGGAGTTACAGCCCTTGCTGACTCAGACCTTCCGAAATCTTGTCCCCGCAACTCCTACTACATCTTTCGTCAGATTGATTTGAAATTTTACAGATTGTATTCTTACGATATGAAGATGTGCATGGGGTTTTTTATTTTTGTTTCGGCCATTTTTAATGGAGTTACGGCCCTTGCTGACTTAAATCTTGTCCCCGCAACTCCTGCAACATCTTGTATCAGATTGACTTGAAATTGTGCAGAATGTTTCATCATGATCTAAAGATGTGCATGTGATTTTGGAATTTCAATTGTCCGATTTTGTACAAAGCTATGGCCCTTTGTCGTTTTTGGCATTTTTCCAACTTTTGAACCATTTGACCGAGAGAGCTGAAATTTGGTATGCTATTAGCATTTCGGTAAATTGATTATTCTGATTACTGCCAGGACGTGCTAAATTATAAGTGACAGAGTTATTTCCCTTTCATAGATAATAGACATTCACTTAAAGGTAAAGGAATAACTCCAGAACTATTCATATTAATGGGCTGAATTTTCATAAATGCATTGTTCACTTTTCATCAGATTCATATAAGCAGGATTATGGCTCTTGTTATTTTGTTACTGGGTATACAGTCTTGATGTTTTGGTCATTTTGTAAGGGCCTATAGTTTCAGTAACCTGATTTTACACATATATGCCCCGTTCTGAACTTAAGTATTTTACAAAGAGGCCCAGTAATTGGATATATATCTTTGCTTATGTTCAGTTATCATTTGCTTACCAGGTTCTGTAATATATATATTTCCTGTTTTTGGCCATACATTTACTCTGAAACAGAATAAAGCGCTGAAGTTTGTGACACATTTCAAACGTCGGGTGACACTTGGCCGATGGCCTTTTATGTTCATGATGTTGTACATTGAACTTTGTTGTTGTTTTAAATTTAGTCTTAACAGAGCATCCATGGAGGTTCCCAGGAATGTATTCATTCAGACACCACCTGTCATCTGCGAGTCTGCTCGGTCATTAACTGAACACTCTCATTCAGTGTTCTTATATAGGAACTTAGCAATTAAAAAATGAATGCTTCATATGGCAGTATGATTGGATTGGTGAATCCAAAAATACATCAGCCATCTTTATTAAGGCAACTTAACTTTAGCTGAGGTGAATGTGAGGAAAAGTGCACATATTTATAGGACCATTGTTGGAGATAAGGGAATTAGATTCTTGGTCATTAGGACCGTTATGCTGCGATTGAGCATACTCTACTTTAGATATTAAGATGAAACTGACTGTACTCAAATAATGCAGTTACCTTTTAAGTATTCTCTTTACCAATATCAGAACTTGAGGTCAAACTACATGTGAGCCACGACACAAGAAAAACAACAAAGTGGTTGTGCGCCCAGCGCAGACTCAGATCAGCCTGGGCATCTGCCCAGTCTGATCAGAGTCTTCCCTTAGCACTTATAGGCTAGCTAAGGGTCTAAGCTACCGTATTGCGGACAGCAAAGACTGATCAGGCTGCGCAGATGCCCAGGCTGATCTGAGTCTGCGCCGGGGGGACAACCACATTGTTGGTTTTGTCGTGTCACGGCTCATGTATGTTTTTATGCCCCCGAAGGAACTTCGGGTGGCATATTAAAATCGCACCGTCCGTCCGTCTGTCCGTCCGTCCGTTACAAATCGTGTGTCCGCCATAACTCAAAAACTGCTGAAGGGAATTTAATCAAATTTCACAGAAAGGTAGACCAAATAGAGAAGGTGTGTCGCGCACAAAATTTAGGCTCCCATGACCAAGGTCAAGGTCACAATCAAAGGTCATAGGTTTGACCCTTACAAATCGTGTGTCAGCCATAACTCAAAAACCTTTGAAGTGAATTGAATCAAATTTCACAGAAAGGTAAACCATAATGAGAAGGTGTGTCGCACACAAAGTTTAGGTTCCCACTTCCAAGGTCAAGGTCACAATCAAAGGTCATAGGTTTGACCCTTACAAATCGTGTGTCCACAATAACTCAAAAACCCCTGAAGTGAATTGAATCAAATTTCACAGACAGGTAAACCATAATGAGAAGGTATGTCATGCACAAAATTTAGGTTCCACGACCAAGGTCAAGGTCACAATTAAAGGTCATAGGTTTGACCCTTACAAATCGTGTTTCCACAATAACTCAAAATCCGCTGAAGTGAATTAAATCAAATTTCACAGAAAGGTAGACCAAAATGAGAAGGTGTGTCATACACAAAATTTAGGTTCCCATGACCAAGGTCAAGGTCATAATCAAAGGTCATAAGTTTGTCTTGTATGTCAGCAATAACTCAAAATCCCCTGAAGTGAATTGAATCAAATTTTACAGAAAGGTAGACCAAAATGAGAAGATGTGTCATGCACAAAATTTAGGTTCCCATGACCAAGGTCAAGGTCACAATCAAAGGTCATAAGTTTGTCTCCTACACATCTTGTATCCAAGATATCTCAAAAACTGCTGATGTGAATTGAATCAAATCTTACAGAAAGATAAACCAAAATGAGAAGTTGTGTCATGCACAAAATTTAGGTTCTCACAACCAAGGTCAAGGTCACAGTCAAAGGTCATAAGTTTGTCTCTTACAAATCTTATGTCCAAGCTATCTCAAAAACTGCTGAAGCGAATTTAAAAGGTTAATTAAAATGGTAAGTTGTGTCATGCTCAAAATTTAGGTTCCCATAACCAAGGTCAAGTTCACAGTCAAAGGACAGGGATCAAATACCAGGTGATAGGGGCCTTCGGGGGCATTTGTTACACACTGTAACATTTCTTGTTCTGTTGTTTATTTGCAGGGCTTTATTTCTAATGTCAAAAAGTGGGTTTAAGCCTCCACAGCTGAAAGATAAAAACAAATGGTAAGCTTGTACTGAACATCACATTGGTAGAACTGGATGAAAAAGAAATGTATGAAAGTTGAAAGTGTAGCTGGTTTTACATAATGATTAAATATATAAACATTTACACTAAATTGTAGATGTCTTTTTGAAGGTTTGTCATCCAAAAGCACAGAAGCTGTCTCCTTTTGGAAAAATGGCAGAAAAACTTGATGGTATGCACCTTAAGACATGCTTAAGACAAAGTTAGGTCAATTCCATAAACTTTATCAGTTCTCTGTTCAGGTCTAGTCTTTCTGTTTATGCTGACTTTTTGGCACTGAGTATTTGTCTGAATTTGACTGTGTCTATAGGTGCTTTGCAATATAAAAGGTTAGTCACCTGGTGTAGTGTCAGTCTTTCCTGCAAAAGGCAGGAAAGACTGACACTACAGCAGGTGACTTGCCTTTTAAATTGCAAAGCACCTATCGACAGTGATGATAATGATAAAATATATAAATAGGTGCACTAAGGAACAGATATAGTTTGTAAGATTATAATTTTATCTTTTACTGTTTTATAAAACAGTCTTTTGCTACGAAATACAGACTGACTGTTCTGCTGTTGTGTTATTACAGGTCCCAAGTTTTTCAACATTTTATCAAAGCTGCTTTAACTAAAAATCCCAAAAGACGGCCATCGGCTGAGAAACTGTTAGAGGTGAGTCGTCACTGTCTTTAAATAAACACTATTTATTTTGTATCCGGAAAAGAAAGTTTTTGATGGTATTATCTTATTTCTCCGTTACATTGATGGCCTCTTGTTAGGGCTACCTGACTCAGGCAGCTTTAGATAGGGACATAGCATATTTTTAATGAAGAAATTAGCAAATGATTAGCATGAAGACCTGTACATATTTGACCTCTGATTTATGTTTTTGTCTCATATAGGACTAGCAGAAGCGAGACATAGGTGTTACTTTTCTGGTATTGTCGACGGCACAAAAACTTTCATAAAGTTTTCTAGTTCAGTTATGAGATGTGACTATGGGCTAACAGGCAAGACACAGTCTCTCTCATAATTCTTATGGATATGCTGTATTGGTGTACTAAGTCAGCTGCATGAATAGTCAAATTCTATTAGCAATAACTTGTATTTCTGAAGTAGCAAATTATGGTATCAGATGACTTCAAAAATAAATGTATCATTGAAAAACATCCCACTGCATGTGTTCACAATTATATCATTTTCAAGCGTAAGTGTAGTTTTTGTCTAGTCTGCAGCTAGCAAAAGTGAGATATAGGTATTGCATTTTGGGTAATTTGTTGGCAGCACTTGTTGGTACACTTTTGTGATGTTTTCTGGTGTTGTGACAATGCACAGACAGGCGAGGCTCTGCCTTCCTTGAAATTGTCATTTAATGATTCTTGATTTGTTTTGTCTTTTTATGCAGCATCCATTCCTTCAAGGAGATTTAACAAGGCGGTTAACAAAAGAATTATTAGACAGGGTACGAAATCCTACACAAAGTTTTGATATATCAACAGAAGATGACGACCCAGTAAGTTATTGTTTCTTTCACCCTTCCTGAGTTCAAAACTCCAGATGAGGCTAGTTTAAGGGGTGGGTACACTTTCATGGCCAACAACTCTTCAGCTGTCTTCATTAGGGCCTTCCTTCACAGTGGGTGTCAACTCCTGAAGAAAAGAATTAGCTCATAGAGAAGAATATTCTTCCTGTTACGGTCAAGAATACGTAAATGACTGGCGCAATTAATTACGTGCGTCACGAAGGACGTTACGTCACGAAATACTTCCTAGTCAATGCTATTTTCAATATGGCGGCCCCCATAGGACATGTAATAAAAGAGTCAAACTTGGAAAAAAAACGGTGTTGTAGTCATTGTTTATTCAAGCCCTCTGCTGATATTGCAGTGTTCTTTTCCTGTATTTATGAAGTTATTTCATCAACATAAATGTATTCCTACAAAATTAATGAGAGAGATGAGACAGACACAGAGAAAGAGAGAGAGAGACAGACAGACAGAGAGTGTTTTGTGTGTGTAACAATTTAAGGTTGGCCGCAATACATGTTCCCACCCTTCTTTCAGGGCTCTCAGGACTTTTCAGCCACAAATATGAAAGTATGAAAGGCGGAGCATATCCTTCTCCTTTCGCTGCGATATCCTTCCCTGATTCGAAAAAGTCACCCATCTAATGCCGGCTTGACAAAGGGACTTTTTCAGTCGCTGGCTGGCCGAACCCAGATTCGAACCCGCAACCTTCTGCGTTATAACCGAATGTCTCTAATCAGTCTTCCACGGCTCCGGTGGGGCTGCATATCCGCAAAAATTAATAAACCAAGTAAATGTGTACCAGTTCATTTTAGAGCTTTATGAGATCGGATTATTATATTTATTATATTGCCGTTCCTTTTTTTGCGATTTTAACTATGCATATCCTTTCACAAATACGAATGAATATTTCTTCCACTTGTTGTATGGCTTTGCCAAAGATACAGCGGGCCTCTTACCCACACCGCCCCTACGGCCACTAGGATACAAGAAGCCTTCCGCCGACGGTAGAATTTTGCCTTGTAACTTTTCAGTATGATCCTACCATCATCTCGCTTTGACTAAAATACAGTCCAAAAGGGCGTAAAAGTCAATGTTATCGGACTACCATGAGCCACAACGAAAAAAACATGAGTCGGCAGTAAATATACATGCAAACAGATCAGCCTGCGAATACACGTAGTTAGATTAATCTCTTTGCTGTTCGTCACGGAATCATTGTACCAGAGGACAATAAAGGCTCTGGTCAGTTTGGGTGGACGCGCAGACTGATCAGCTGACCGTACATGCCCCAAGGACCCACTTTATCATGGCACGGCGCATTTTGCGATTTGGTATTTCAATGTTAGGGAAATGCAGAATTTAAAGAGGAATTTGGGTTTACTCATAGGGCTTTTCCTTTTTCGTTGCGCGGCTCATTTCGTGCCTGCTGCAGTAACCATATTACTGTTAGAAGCATTTTACGAATTTTATTAACATTTGTTATCACTAAAGCATTCATCATGAGGGCCCAATTAGTCGCCATCTTTACGTATCTCATAATGATCTTAGCATGCCTTATAACGTCGCCCGTAAACGATTGCAACGTCGCTTAGAAATGACGTCAACGAATGGCGAAAATTTATACATACCTATCCTTGCGTATCAAGCGCTACTTGAAAAAGGAGCTCAGTAGTCAAGGACTTTCTTCACCTCATTTTAATCGACAGATG
This sequence comes from Ctena decussata, assembly GCA_963989385.1. Lineage (NCBI taxonomy): Eukaryota > Metazoa > Mollusca > Bivalvia > Lucinida > Lucinidae > Ctena > Ctena decussata. Next base: position 28,028,156 of record OZ022499.1, on the reverse strand, counting down.
CTGTGACATGAAAGATCAGTTTTCGCAAAAAAATCTATGTAGTGGTAAACAAGCTGTGTACGTCTAAGTTTTAAAATCTGAGTATTTTCATCGCTTTCCCATTGCCGTCAGTGGAAACAGCCTCAAAATTTCACGTTTTCAATCTGATCTAGCGACTAAACGAACTCGGTGACCTATCTTTTTTATTGCACATTTCGATGTAACACATGAAAATGCACTCCTGTGCAAAATTTAAAAAAATTCTATGTATGTGCCATTTACGTATTCTTGACCTTAAGAGAAGACACAAACTTGGAAGGAATTTGTAGTCCCCGGAGCAACTGGTGGTTACAAAAGTTGTCCCATATGCAAAAAAGGGCAGAAAAATGTATGCTTATACATGCTTTAGACTGGTAACTCTTCAACTCAGTAAATTAAAATTAGAACTTAGATGTACAGACAGAAAAAAAAAGAATTATCATGAATTACTCCCCTTATCTGGTGCCCTGTAATTTCACCTTACATTTACAGAGCTAATGAAGGTTGGGGAAAGGGGAATGGTTATGACAAACTTGTAACTTCTATTAAATCTTAAGAAATTTCTATTGAGACCATTCTTTACAACCACCTCAATTCGGTGAAACATTAGTATTTAGAGCCAACTGATCCAATAATACATGTATCAAGAGTCTCGTAATGTTCCAGATCCTTTGTAATGCAGAAATATTTCTGCTTTGTTTTTAAAGCCTGTATATGGCAAAAGCAACACACTTTGCTTCATACACATTCTTCAGGAAGGGTTAGTATAATCCTGCCAGAAAATTCTGTGCATATGGTTGCTAAATGTTGGAGAAGAAGAATGAAAAGCAAGAGATTCTTTTAATGTAGCAGTTATTTATCAGCGTTTAACCTATTCCATTCCGGATACCCCGTTAGGGGTATCTGGGCAAACAGTTTGGCTCCATATCAGGCCCCACAAATTTAATGTGGGGCCTGATCTGAGATCCAAACTGTTTGCTGCTTATACATCATTTCTACAAGAGTTAGTTGGAACAATATTGTCAAAATATTCTTGATTTTTGATGCAGACGACAATTTCAGCAGAAGACAAAAAATACCCAGAATGCAATGGGTTAAGATGAAGGGGTACATTTTCAGGAGAAGCAACTTGTTCCACTTTCTTTTTTGCTTTCCTTCTCATTGGGGTCAACTTGTAGGAAAGAATTGACTGCCTTGAGAGCTAACTCTTATCTTAAAAAGTAGAACAATATTGAAAGGCTCCTTTACAAACGTGGGTCTCCTTCACAAACATGAAATCTTAAAAGTTGCTTCCCTTTGGAACAAAGGGCAGAAAACTGAAGAGGTTACATATTCACTATAATTGAAGTTTAGTGATGATCAGGCTTAAGAAATTTTATCCAGTACACTCCACTTATTATGAAATGTAAATATTGCTCTATATGTATAACTCATTACATATAAAATGTTTTGTTAATCAAGCTTACTAATCTATGTTCCTCCTTCATTTCAGCTTCTGTCCAATGTACCACAGAGAATATCATCATCAAAATCAGCAAAATACAATGCTGCTAGAAATAGTATAGAATTAAAAGGTATGGTTTCTTTTTACCTGCATTTTGATAAGCTGATTATGCCTCCCCTCCCACATCCCCTCCTCCATAAAATGAACTGTCTCTTGCACAGCTCGAAAGTGACTGTTTAAACAGATGTGCTGCGAGATCATACACACCCCTGGTTAACTATGTATATACAAGGGCTGTTACAAAAAGAAAAAGAGCTGTTACGAAATGAAAAAAGTCATAGTTACCAAATGACCTGGTCATGTAGTTTGGTAACTGTGACTCTTTTTTTGGTTTGTAACAGCTCTTTTTCGTTTCATAACAATGTAACATTTTTGAAAACATAGTTAACCAGGTGTGATACAAGTACTGGACATTTGCTAGTCGAATTTATGCATTTGCATTAAACTTTGGCTCAGAAAAGTTATTTCCAATATTCACACAAGAGGGCTTGTCATGGATCGTCCCATATGGATCTACACTTTTCGCCAAATTGTTTGAGCTTTAGCATCAAATATCAATAAAAAAACCTAAGAAAAAGAAAACAAATTTTTACCCAGAATTAGACCTTATCTGGATCTCTGTTGCATACCCTATATATACAGTTATAAGACAGTATTTCCTCCTAAAAAAGACAGCAAATATATAATTAGTCTTATGTCATTCTATTAAAAGATGTGTTTTCCCTGTGGTAAACAGTTCCAAAAATGTAGATCTGTCTTATAAGGTGGAACTAAAGTTTTGGGGCCATTTTGGAAGGAAAACCCTCTTCTTATACCCGAATAAATATAGAATGTAGAAATTCTCTGAACCGCCTCATTATGTTATTTCTTCTGTTTCAGTGAATATTCCCAGTAATGGCAGTCCGGTAAGTCAAAAAATCTCTGAAGAAATTACCATAAAATGTTGATGTAACGCAATCAATCCTACCTCTTCCTGGAACTTATTGTCCGAAAATTGTAGTCTGTCTGATGGTGATTTGTCTGTATAAATGAAGCTCAGTATTGGCATCAGAACAGACTGAAGAGAGCTTTATGACTGAAGCTCTGGGTTCGAGGTTATAAAACTTGAGAATAATCTCAAACTTAAAAAAAAGCACACTGATTGGCTGATTCCGAGCATGTGCTCGGAAGCAGCTAATCAGTGTGCTTTATTTTGAGTTTGAGAATGCGGTCAAGTTTTTTAACCTCTGGGCCTGGTTTGACTGTGAAGATATACAGGCTGGTCTTGAGGTGATTGGCTGCACTTTAAGGGAAGCAACTCTGCCATTTTCTTTTTACCTCCCCTCTCAATGATAGTCAACTCTTAAAGGTAATGAATTTGCTCTCCTGGGAGCAAATTCTTTCCTTTAAGCGTAGACCCCATTTCGACAAAATGAAGCAAGCTGGAAATAAAAGTTATTTCCCTTAGTAAAAATGGTCGCAAAACATGGAGATGCACCCATACTTCTTAAGCTTGGTCATTACTGCTAGCATGTCAGAACTTGGATTATTGCATGCAAAGTCTCATGTAGCGGAGAAAAGCATATAATTCTAACCTGTGTTGGTTCTTATTATTCTTATCTATAGATATCATATGCATCATCTGGATTTTAGTAAGGCTCTGATAAGGAAATACTTTATGTGCTTTCCAGAAGAAAAAAATATCATCAGAATCATCCCATATGTTTTCACATTTGTATTTCATTTGGTATGTTTTGAAAGACTGATCTTATTCTACCTGCGACCTCAGAGGATATAGCATGTTGTCACAATAACATTCCAAATCATTACTAATCATTTGAGTGCCCCCTTGCTAACAATAGATGAATAATTATAAATTATCTGTAGTTCATATATTTAGGGTATAACTGTACCCAAAATTGTCATTTCAGGAGGTAAATCGTTGGTTTTATGGTCAGAAATTTAGTTTTACGGTGATGCGCCAGCAGAGCCACAAAACACATTTTGTGAGCATAAAACCCATGATTTACCTCTCCAAATGACAATTTTCAATACAGTTACCCCCATTCTAATGCACTTTTCACATTTTCACCTATTCAAACGTGCTACGTTGCACCCGTGACAAACTCTTTCAGCGACGTAAAACCAGACGTCAACCAATAGGAAGTGAAGTTACGTAATGACGTCGGGTTTCCAACAGTATATCGCAGGATATACTGTCACAAATTTTTGACGTTATCCAATCAGACATCACGTTACATGCGTAAGTGCATTAGAAATGTACATAGCAAGTATTAATTCTGCTCCTTGAATGTCAGTAATGAGGAAATATAAGGGACCCAGCTCAGTTCTTTCTCTTAAGGTCTATGGATTTCTCAAGAGGAGACCATTCTGACATGGAAGTACAGTTAACTCTCAATATCTTGAATTCAAATTTCAGCCCAAACTACTGATATCTCAAAGTAAATTTTCTGATACCAGAAAATTTACTTTGAGATATCAGTAGTTTGAGATAATAGGAGTTGAAATGTAAATAAAAATAGGAAATATATTCTTTGATACAAGAAGATATTTTGAGATATCAATGTTTGAGATATCGGGAGTTGACTGTATTTACCTTTCGTCATGTGAGGGGCTACTCTTAAAGGAAAGAATTTGCTCATTTTATGGCCATTTTTTCCTGTAAGAGCAGTTACCATAGGGGAAGTAAATAATACTCTGTTAAAGTCTTCTCCCTTATAAAGTGTTTGCATACACCTAATAGTGGTTGAGCTATCATTAGAGTTGTCATGTCTGTGGAATGTGTTACCATCCCTATCTTAATAACATATTACTACTATATATACACCAGCTGATCTTTTACAAACAGTAGATAGGCCTGTCAAACTATATAGCTACACTATCAAATAAGTGAAAATCTCTATATAACCTTCTTGGGGTCCATACAAAGGCATAATATCATTGGCTTAACTACAAAGTCATATAGGGCAAATTAGCATTGAATTAAAAAAGCTCATTTGCTGTGTATTCCTTGTATTCCTAAACTACTGGATTCTAGTAAGGTTCTGATAAGGAACTGCTGTATGTGCTTTCCTGAAGAAAAAAAAAGTATCATCAGAATCATCCCATATGTTTTCACATGTGTGTTTCATGTGGTTTGTTTGAAAGACTGATCTTATTCTACTTGCGACCTCAGAGGATATAGCATGTTGTCACAATAACATTCCAAATCATTACTAATCATATGAGTGCCCCCTTGCTAACAATAGCTGAATAGTTGTAAACCTTATATGCAGTTCATATTTATCATGCATCTGCTGCAAAATTCACGTGATAACAGGGATGTGATAACATGATGTGATATCATGTCACTTTTGAACTGCGCTTGCGCAAAAGGTATCAGGGGATGCCTTCAGAAGCGAGCTGAGATGATCGGCTACATACTGATGTTTAACATGATAACAACATTCTGTTGGTTAAATGACAACACCGACTCACGTCATAATGCATTCGTGACGTCAGCAAGTTTGAACAAAACTGTGTTTGTTTTTCATTTGTTTGACTTTTTTTTCAACTTAAAATCTTCTAATGACGCATGATAAATAGAATACCATGATAGTGTCTTTTGATATCAAGTTTATCAGGCTCGACCAGAAAAACGTCGAACTGGCTCGGCAAGCCTCGCCATTCCTACGCTGCTTCTGATCTCGCCTGATAAACTTGATATCAAAAGACACTAACATGGTATTCTCTATATATGTGCATAGCAAGTATTAATTCTGCTCCTTGAATGTCAGTAATGAGGAAGCATTAAGGGAATCAATTCGGTACTTTCTCTTAAGGTCTATGGATATCTCAAGAGATCACTCTGACATGGAAGTAACGTCAACTCTCGATATCTCAAATTCAAATCAGCCCAAACTACTGATATCTCAAAGTAAATTTTCTGATACCAGAAAATTTACTTTGAGATATCAGTAGTTTGAGATTATAGGAGTTGAAATGTAAATAAAAATAGAAAATATATTCTTTGATACAAGAAGATATTTTGAGATACCAATGTTCGAGATATCGGGAGTTGACTGTATTTTCCTTTCTTCATATGAGGGGATACTCTTAAAGGAAAGAATTTGCTCATTTTATGGCCATTTTTTCCTGTAAGAGCAGTTACCGTAGGGGAAGTAAATAATACTCTGTTAAAGTCTTCTCCCTTATAAAGTGTTTGCATACACCTAATAGTGGTTGAGCTATCATTAGAGTTGTCATGTCTGTGGAATGTGTTACCATCCCTATCTTAATAACATACATGTATTACTACTATATATACACCAGCTGATCTTTTACAAACAGTAGATAGGCCTGTCAAACTATATAGCTACACTATCAAATAAGTGAAAATCTCTATATAACCTTCTTGGGGTCCATACAAAGGCATAATATCATTGGCTTAACTACAAAGTCATATAGGGCAAATTAGCATTGAATTAAAAAAGCTCATTTGCTGTGTATTCCTTGTATTCCTAAACTACTGGATTCTAGTAAGGTTCTGATAAGGAACTGCTGTATGTGCTTTCCTGAAGAAAAAAAAAGTATCATCAGAATCATCCCATATGTTTTCACATTTGTATTTCATTTGGTATGTTTTGAAAGACTGATCTTATTCTACTTGCGACCTCAGAGGATATAGCATGTTGTCACAATAACATTCCAAATCATTACTAATCATATGAGTGCCCCCTTGCTAACAATAGCTGAATAGTTGTAAACCTTATATGCAGTTCATATTTATCATGCATCTGCTGCAAAATTCACGTGATAACAGGGATGTGATAACATGATGTGATATCATGTTACTTTAGAACTGCGCTTGCACGAAAGTTATCAGGCGATGCCTTCAGAAGCGATCTCAGAAGACAATTGGCTACATACTGATGTTGATCGTGGTAACAACATTTGATTGGTTAAATCACGTCATAATGCATTTGCGACGTCGGCAAGTTCGAACAAAACTGCATTTGTTTTTCATTTGTTTGACTCTCTTTTTGACTTGAAATCTTCTAATGATGCATGATAAATAGAATACCATAATAGTGTCTTTTGATATCAAGTTTATCAGGCTCGACCAGAAAAACGTCAGACTGGCTCGGCAAGCCTCGCCATTCCTACGCTGTTTCTGGTCTAGCCTGATAAACTTGATATCAAAAGACACTAACATGGTATCCTCTATATATGTGCATAGCAAGCATTAACTCTGCTCCTTGAATGTCAGTAATGAGGAAGCATTTAGGGACCCAGTTTGGTTCTTTCTCTTAAGGTCTATGTCTATGGATATCTCAGGAGATCACTCTAACATGGAAGTACAGTCAACTCTCGATATCTCAAATTCAAATTTCAGCCCAAACTACTGATATCTCAAAGTAAATTTTCTGATACCAGAAAATTTACTTTGAGATATCAGTAGTTTGAGATTATAGGAGTTGAAATGTAAATAAAAATAGGAAATATATTCTTTGATACAAGAGGATATTTTGAGATGTCAATATTTGAGATATCGGGAGTTGACTGTATTTACCTTTCTTCATATGAGGGGCTACTCTTTAAGGAAAGAATTTGCTCATTTTGCAGTCCAATTTTTTTCTGTAAGAGTAGTTCCCATAGGGGAAGTAAATACTATTCTTTTGAAATCCTCTTCCTTATTAAGTTAAAATATTTGCATACACCTAATAATGGTTGAGCTATCATTAGCATTTTCATGTCTGTGGAATGTGTTACCATCCCTATCTTAATAACATATTACTACTATATATACACCAGTTGATCTTTTACAAACAGTACATTATGCCTGTCAAACTATATAGCTACATTATCAATAAGTGAAAATCTTTATATAACCTTTTACTTCAGGTCCATACAAAGGCATAACAGCACCACTTAGCTACAAAGTAATATAGGGCAAGTAAGCATTGAATTAGAAATGCTCATTTTTTGCCTTGTTTTCCTTGTATTCCTAAACTACAAAGAAATACAAGGCAAATGAGCATTAAATGCTCATTTGCCTTGTATTTGTTTGTATTTTAATCTCACTTAGAGCATATGATAGCATTATATCAAAAATAGCATTATAATGAGTAGCATTATAATGAGGCTGTACTATACTGGTTTGTGAATGTGTCAGCTGATCTGGATTGCCCCTATACCTAGTAACATCACATGATATGCTAACATGTACCTGTTTGTCTTAACCTCTGTTTGTTTGACAGGACGCTGAGGCTTATCATACAAGCTCTGTCGGCTGGGACTTGCAAGATGGCATGATGGTATTGATATCTATAATTTCATTATCTAGCTCTAGAGTGTCTAAATTTTTGGGGATATAAATTACATTTTTGTCTCATCTGCCACTAGCAGAGGTGAGATATAGGTATTACTTTACCGGTGGCGGTGGCTTCAGCATCGGTGGTTTAAACTTTTGCCTGGTTTTCTGGTTTAACTCGGCACATAAAGGTGAGACACTGCCTTCCGTGAAATTGTTGTTCTTGTTCTACAACATACTGTTGGGTCTCATTAGAACATCTGGAAAGCTAGAGGTTCTATTTTGATCCAACAGCATTGTTTTGGTGGTAGAATGATACAAACGCTGAATTTTATCCCCAACATTTTGGCCTACCTGTACTTTTGCATTAGTGTCTTGTTTTTATGTCCTTGCTGCAAATGGATATAGGTCTGTATGTGAGAAATATGAAGGGCCAATTTTCTTGTCATACCTTGTCCAGTCAAGTGTTAACCCCATGACAGTGGTCCTGTTTTTCCCTTGCTAATCTTTACTTTTATTGAGTAAAATTGCAAATAACCAGTACAGGCAACTCTCGATATCTCAAAGCCAAAGTTCATTCCAAACTACTGATATCTCAAAGTAAATTTTCTGGTTCCAGAAAATTTACTTTGAGATATCAGTAGTTTGAGCAAAAAGGAGGTGAAATGTAGGAAAACGTAGAAAATTTGTCCCACCCATTTTCTTTGATATAAGTGGGTACTTTGAGATATCAGTGTTCGAGATATCAAGAGTTGACTGTACCTTGTAAAGGATTTCACAAAGCATGCAGGTCTCCTCTTTGACACTTTACTGACATAAAATGCTTGTTAGTAAACTTGTTCCCTTTAGCTAGGAGTGAGATCCATGAAAGGAAAAATACAGTAATGTAGGAAATAAAATAATGCGCTGAAAATCAGTTTAAAGAGTGTCAGAATAACATTCAGCCACTTAGTTTTTAGTTCGTAATGTTTGTTGCAGCCCTTTGTTTATGTCAACAATTTCTGATGTACGTTGATCGCTAACATCAACCATGGGCACCACAAACACCTTAAACCTGTGATTGAATCTAATATTTAAAAGACTAAGGCTGTTCATTTTGAATATGATAATACATACTAAAAACCTTCCACCTTTTCAAATTTCTTAATATGTTTCATTTCTTGAACTTAGGTAGATAAGCCTGTTAAAAAATTTACAAATTTGCTTTGGATGATTTGTATACATGTCAATAAATTTGAGATATAGTTACCTATATGATAAAATAAAGTGGTTTATACCGTTATTTTAACTGATGCAATTTTGGTCCTGTGATTTTCTTTCGTGTGCATATAGCGGATCTTACACGAGTGGTCATTTATATGAAATTTATTAAACTAGCCTTCAGCGAGTTTCATAAATTTCATATGAAATGACCACGAGTGAAAGATTCTGTTTATCATATGACTCTTTAAAATGGGATTTTAACGCCTTCAAACTGCACATTATTTCAGTAAGAAAACGCAATGTTGACATGGATGTTGTCAATGGCGTTACGTGTAAGCGCCAAAGTGTTATTACACGTGTGGTCATATGATTTTTATGACACAACATTATCCGGTGAATAACAGCGACATCATATGATAAAAAGTTTTATTCATAGATAGTATTTATGCCCTTGCCATGCATTTCATGAACAGACTAATAATACAAATTATATCAAAATTCAAAATTTGGTACCAAGTAAGGCATTGGTAGTCTTTGCATTGGCTGACAAGGATAATAGACTGTTCCGACTTGCAACTGGTCCTGAATTTCATGACAGCTCATTTATATTGTTTTTCAGGATGAACAGTATAAAACGGCTCACCAGTGGCCTGAAGAGAACCAATCTAGTCAGTAAGTATTGTGACCTAGGGCTTCACAGTACTTCACTTTTCCCAGCATAAACACAACCTTTGACCTCAAATACCAATATTCAAATGGGGATTTACAGGCACATGTGTTTGTTTACTTCCAGGGTGTGGAAGCTAAGCTGGGGAAAATGTAGGACTGTTCAGATATTTAGGAAATTTTGGATTTGAAAATTTGTATATTTGCTATTTCTTAATATCCTAATGCACCAGTCATTCACAGCCATGGTCCCCATGGGGCCGGGGATAGCTGGGGCATAGCGGGGCTTAAGTAACATGCTTTTACCTAAGAGGTGACCTGGTGGTGCCATGGATACGCTGGGTTTTTGATTCCCGCTAAAATAGGGAGGAAAATAGTTGAGTGTTTTTAACGACATTTACCGCGACACATTGTCAGAATATGGATTTTTAAATTTATATGATCTCCTGGGGGCGGAGACCTGTACCAGGGTTTTGACATAAAAATGTCCCCACAGTGCAGGGCATATACCAGGGCTTTGCAGAGTGAAAAGTCAATATCCCCGCTATTCCCCGGCCCCCCTGTGGTTGCAAATGACGTGCATTAAGGCTTCCTAACAGAGACAACCATTATAAAATTCTGTATCGTGAGTTCTTCATGAGAGAAATGAGAAAAAAAGATGGTCTTGAGCTCTGAAAGTAGACGTGAAGGAAAATTACATGCTTTCTTTAAATGAGCCGTGACACGACAAAACCAACAATTTGGTTGTGCGACCAGCGCATACTCAGATCAGCATGGGCATCCGCCCAGTCTGATCAGAGTCTTCGCTGTCCGCATGGAGGTAGCTTGGCTACCCTTTAAGCACTTAGGGAAGAATCTGATCAGACTGGGCAGATGCCCAGGCTGATCTGAGTCTGCGCTGGACGCAGAACCACTTTGTTGGTTTTCTTGTGTGGTGGCTGAAATATTACTGTGTATCCAACATGACTAAAACCTCCACAGGAGATAAATTTATCCGTACTCTTTTTCGCCGGGAAACAAAATTACAGAAGACAGTAGTAATTGTTATACTTGTAGTGTGTGTTTGTTTATGTGCTTATAGTAAAAGTGAAATGGCATAAATGGATAGTTTGACTGTACTTGTAATTGATCAGCTTGTGATTTATACAGTGTGTAGCTACTTTTGTCTTAAGTGTTGTGTCATGTAGAATGGCTTCTGATTATAAAGTAGGGTTGTTGTCGCTCATTTTTAGCAAGGACTTTTGACTGTAAGATGCTTGTAAATATTGTGCATTTTTTCTTGTTTGAGCTGTTTGTGAGAAAAAGTGTCTGTTTTGAAGAGTGAAGATTTGGGTTATGGTGAAAGGGTACACTTTCATGCGAAGCAATTCTGCTATTTGCAATTTTGGTGCCCTTCTCAATAGGGGTCAACTCTTAAAGAAAAGAATAAATTTGTAGGAGCAAATTCTTTACTATAAGAGTAGACCCCCTTTTGGGAGGACTTCATTCTTCAGGGAAGCAAACAGGAAGTCATTAAAGTTGTTTCCTTTTGTAAAATGGCAGAAAAACATTTAGGTATACCCATTTAACTTAACATGCAGATCTGTGTATACAATCAAGTTTACTTTGTTGTATAGAGTCACCAGGAGCTGCATATGCTAATGGAAAAATCCATCCAAATTGTGTGGCTATTTAGGCTAATATGAAATAGGGTATAATGATCAAGTGACACAGGCTTCAAGACGATTTTTCTCATGGGGCAGATCATGAATAATTTACATCTTGAGAGCTGAAACAAATGATCAGGAGAGTGGGAATCTCCACCCAGACCGATTGTTGTATCCAGAGGGTGAAGGCACTGTCTGATTAAGCAGAGCTTCAAATAGGCGAGAGATTGTTTCAAGATCGTTGCTTTTAACTGGCCTGCGACTAACAGACCCGGGACATGGGTATTATTTTTCTGGTATCCGTGTCATGGTTGTCGGAAGCGTAAACTTCCATTAGCTCTGTTTTGTGACAGTGTGCAGGCAGACAAGACATAGCTTTCTGCGGCTTAGGTTTTTATGGAAAACTAAGAAAAATAATTCCTAAGTATGTAATCAGAATTGTTTGGTTCAGTTCTCAATATATATGTGCAAGATAAACCAAAACTTGTTGTGTTGAAATCTGTGCTGAAACATAATTGAGCCACGACATGACAAAACCAACAAAGTGGCATGTGCATGCAGCAAAGACTCAGATCTGCCTGGGCATCCACCTAGCCTATCAGAGTCTTTGCTGTGTGCTTAAAGGAAAGCTAAGGGTTAGAATCTTCCTTCTTGCCAACAGGGAAGACTGATCAGACTGGACGGCTGTCCAGACTGATCTGAACCTTCGCTGGGCACATATGCCACTTTGTTGGTTTTGTCCTGTCGAGGCTCATATAGGGGTATCTCAAGAATCACATTGTCAAGGCAGTCTGATGAAAGCAAAGACTTCTTTTTGGGGAAAAAATAATCAGAAATTGATTCATCACATTAGCGTTGGTTTATCTGGAGTTACATTAATGTGTTGTACACATGAATCAGCAAAATGTGACTGCGGCATGCAATGTTCTTTTAGTGACTGCTTCCCAGAGTAAGTATGGAATGTCCAGAATAGTTTTAACACTGTGTTAGTAGACATAGGAGGGGTGGATGAATCAAGTAATCTGTAGTTCATTCCACAACTTGTCTGACACAGGCTTTTTCTCTGAATTTTTAAAGTGGGACATGTTGAAATAAATGTCATGTGCAAAAGGTTGTTCAGTACTTACATATACAGTCAAACCTGTCTTAAGGGGTCACTCAAGGGAAGGACAAAAAGGGGCTGCTTAAGACAGGTGGTCCCTTAATACAGGTCATTAGCACTGTATTGTGCTTCAAGGGACCTTTAAAAAAGTGGCTGCTTAAGACAGGTGATTCCTTCATAGAGGTGACCACATAAGCAGGCTTGACCGATAGATTTAGCTTTCCACTTTAGTTCTGCATGTACTTTGAACTCTTGAAAGCATGAACAACTTTAGCAATTCACATGGGTCACTTAAGTTCCTTTTGCTAGTTATTTAGAGTCTTGGAAACCTGGTGCAATATTTGAGTCAGCAATGGTTTAGGCCACAAGTTAATATGCAAAGCTACCTGGAGACTGTTCTGGTTCAAGCATTGTAGTCATCATTTTATAATGCTGAGTCTTATAGCATTTATACATTAACATTTAAAATCAGAACAGATGAAAGTCAAACGGATGAAGATGCCAGTACAGTTTATTTGAGAATGGAATGTTGAACCTCGAGGAATCTTATTGAAAAAATCTTAGTCACAACAATTCATGTTGCAAAATTAGTTTGAGGGTAGCAAAAATACCTTGATCCACAATATTTCATAGCAAAAATGTTTAAGTCACCCATAGTGTGTCAGTCTATTTTGAGATGATGTCATTTGAATTTGGCATTGAGCATTTTGAGTAACTACAGTTCATTGAAACAAAATCAATTTAGCTTTTAGTCACAACAGGTTTTATAGAAATCATATATCAGCACAGTTTATTATAAGAAATTTATTATGGGCAACTATAGTGTTTTGAAAAAAAAAAAAAATTCAGGTCACTTTTTGCAGATTAGATGGGAGAAAGTGGTCTTCTTTAGTGTAGGACCTTTTATAGGATGTAATCTTTGGATGGAAATGAATTAGAATTTCCTGTAATTATAAAATTTGGATCAGAAAACTAGCATGCCTTTAATTTGAGAGAAACTTGGTGGACCCTTGCATGTTGCATATAGTTTAGAAAGGTATTTTTTTTATGAAATAAATAACATACTTGCGTTGAAATTTAGTCAGCAACTAAACTAACCTGTACTGCATGAAAAGCCAACTAAGAAGAAACAAAACTGTACAACAGGCAAACTTAGGGTTTTGGGGTTTTGGAAAACTGTGCAATTGAATTAAGTATTCTGATCGTATAATAAAATACTTCCATAATGGAAGGCTACATTTCTAATAAGTAAGGCCAAAAGTACATGGATCTGTGCTTTTGGTAAGGCTGAGCTTTGTCTTCATGCATATAGCAGACAGTGAAGGACAGGTGTTGCTTTTACGGAAGCTGTGTCATTAGTGTCAGTGGCATAAACTTTTGTCAAATTTCATGATTTAATTCTGTAAGTAGTATAGGGTGCTCTTTGTAGCATTATGCTGACAGCTGAGATATAACATTTGGCAGAATTCTTATTCTTTCTACCATAAGTTAGAGTTAAAATATCTCTTATTCTATAGTGGCTAATGATAATCAGTTGATGAAAAGCTGTTCTCTCTTTTCTGTAGGGGATTGTTAGAATCTGTTAATGAAGAATTATTACACAGGTAGGATCAAGTTAATGCTCATAAATATTCATATGCCATAAACATTGCTTCAAATGAGCCAAAACTATGGATCAAATGTTAGCACTTTCTTAAGTAAAGTAAATGTTCTATAAATTTGAATACTGCGTTTCTTACTATGCACATTTAAAAATTTTCTGTAGATAATTGTTCCTCAAAATGCTTGGTGAAATGACAAAGTGTATATCCAGATCAGACTGCTCCTTTGCTTCTTTAGCGGCAGTCTGGTTTGGTTTACAGACTCAGTGTTCAAATTTTTTGAAAGTTTTTACATGTACTGACATTCTTGGACATGTAAGAAAAATATAGACATTTTTACATTTTGGCTTATTTGATGCTGTGGTAAATATTATCTCCTTATGTTAAGTGTGAAAACTATAATTCTTGTGAATGTCAAAATTAATTTTAGAATGGGGTGTGAGATGAAATACTAATAACAAACAAAAATGAATGTGTTTTGAATATATCTTCATTTTGAATAGATCTATATATCATCTGTAGCACTCTCAATTTCAGATTAATATCTTTGTTTAGGTTCTTTTTCTTTTGTTAACAAATATTCAATATTTGCCAAAAAATTTTGTTACATGCTACAATAGATACAATCCATACATGTATATTAAATCACTAGCATATGGCACCATTGACATATTCTTGAAAAGACAATTTTTTTTTTACTTTTTCCCTTCCTTACTTGGTTTGATATTACTGAATTACCTCCCTTAAGTGCAAGTAAGGGTAATAAATCCTTTGTAAAGGGAAGCAATTTTGTTTGCAGTTTTTTTGCCTATGCAAACTAATTCCCTCCCTTACTTGCATGGTAAGAGACATACCATATTTATTTGGTTATAAGACAGAGCTTACCCTTCCAAAAATTCCCACAGATATGCAAATCAGTCTTGTGAAATTCAGCTATAAAATGGGGGTTTCTCTTCCAAAACAATCCCAAAGATCTAAACTCATCTTAGAAGACAGATCTAGATCTTTGAGATTGTTTTGGAAGGAAAAATGCCTGTCGTATAACCAAAGAAATACAGTGTGTGTGCCAAAGGGAGACAATTTGATTTCTATGCCCCCGCCACGAAGTGGGGAGGGGCATATAGTTTTGCCCTTGTCCGTCCGTGCATACGTACGTACGTACGTACGTACGTACGTCTGTCACACTTTGTAGTACTGTTCTTGTCTCCGCAACTACTCCTACAGTATTCGATGCAGGGAGTTGAAACTTGCAATACAGTTCAGACATGCATTGAACATGTGCATAAAGGAAACATAACTTTGATTCAGGTCTTTATTGCAGAATTATGTCCCCTTGAATAATATACATATTATGACCATATTTCACATTTGAGTACTGTTCTTGTCTCCACAACTCCTCCTACGTACGTCCGTCACACTTTGTAGTACTGTTCTTGTCTCCGCAACTCCTCCTACAGTATTCGATGCAGGGAGTTGAAACTTGCAACACAGTTCAGACATGCATTGAACATGTGCATAAAGGAAACATAACTTTGATTCAGGTCTTTATTGCAGAATTATGTCCCCTTGAATAATATACATTTTATGACCATATTTCACATTTGAGTACTGTTCTTGTCTCCACAACTCCTCCTACAGTATTTGATGCAGGGAGTTGAAACTTGCAACACAGTTCAGACATGCATTGAACATGTGCATAAAGGAATCAGAACTTTAATTAATGTCTGGATTGCAGAATTATGTCCCCTTGAATAATATACATATTATAATCATATTTCACATTTGAGTACTGTTCTTGTCTCCGCAACTCCTCCTACAGTATTTAATGTAGGGAGTTAGAACTTGCAGCACAGTTCAGACATGCATTGAACATGTGCATAAAGGAAACAGAACTTTGATCCAGGTCATTATGACAGAATTACATCCCCTTGAATAACATGCATATTTTGACCATATTTCACACTTTGTAGGACTGTTCTTGTCTCTGCAACTCCTCCAATAGTATTTGATGTAGGGAATTGAAACTTGCAACACAGTTCAGACATGCATTGAACATGTGCATAAAGGAAACAGAACTTTCAGTCAGGTCTTTATTGCAGAATTATGTCCCCTTGAATTACATACGTATTTTGACCATATTTCCATAGCTTAAATACAATCTCACCTTTTATCGTCGCTCTAGCGGCCTCATTTATTTACCGATTTTGGTATTACATCACAGTTTTATTGGGGATGACAGTACCTCGAACATCTTTGCGTTTCAGTTTGGTAGGATGAAGGTCAAGGTCACAGTTGCTATTTTCAGAAAAACTAGAGCATTGCTCCAGCGATTTCATTTATAGATCGATTTTGATGTAACTTCACATAAATGTTAAGTATAACAATATCTTGAATAAATTGCCGCTTCAGCACCCCAGGTCCAAGGTCAAGGTCACAGTTGCTATTTTTAAGAAAAACTCAGTCATCCCTCTAGCACCTTTATTTATTGACAGATTTTGATGTAACTTCACACAAATATGTTTTAACACATAACTCATCTAGTGAGGCATATTGCGGGGGCATTCATCACCTTTAGTGATTGTCTAGTTTCATACTCACAGGGTTTAATCGATTCTGCTAATTTTCGCTTCCTGCAGAGACTGTACATCATATTTGGCTTCCGCTGAGACTGTCCGCGAACTCTTACTTCCTGCAGGGACTACTGTCCTCGAAAAATGGCTTCCTGTCGAGACTGTCTGTGTGACTCTGCTTCCTGCCGAGAGCCTTGGCAGGAAGCAGGATCATGCGGACAGTCTCTGCAGGAAGCCATTTATCATGTACAGAAGTCTCAGCAGGAAGTAAGTGTTCGCAGACAGTCGGGGTGGAAGCCAAATATGATGTACAGTCTCTGCAGGAAGCGAAAATTAGTGGAATTGATTAAACCCTGTGTTACTGCTATCAATTACGGGAGGTCAGTCAGTAATACTCCCATTGAAAGTTACTATGTTTGGTTCCAGGATTTCGTTTGAGTCTTACCTCATTAAAAAACCAACTAGGTAATATAAATGGGCAGAACATATATCGGCACCTATATCTCATTAAAATAATATGATGAATACTCAGTAGTAGTACTGAATAAGATGAATATTCATTAGCAGTACTAAGTCACACTATGAATATTCATTAGGAAGCCAGATGAAAGCTACAATTATATTCATATACCTGTATTAGCTACTTCACTATACTGGGCAGGGCCAGAATAATTATTTAAATGAGCTTCTTTTAAATAAACATTATGCGTAAGAAATGCCAGTCAGTGTATTTCTGTATTTCAATATTTTCCACCCACTGTATTCAATGTTTGTATGGGAGTTAGAAGTATAGAAAATGTGTCCTATTTGGATTTCACAACTAGCATACATGACTAATATGCGATTTAACATATATGTATTCGCTAATTGTACTCACTGAAATATATTAGATATTACCTCTTTTGGTATCATCTAAACATTTTAAGTCAGGCTCTTGGAAACTGTGTAAACCTGGATCAGGCTGTTCCTGAGGAGTAATTTGATCAGAGTCTACACAGTCTGCAATTTTTTTTTGGCTGTACAACTCCACCTTAGTCCAAATCTAAATTGCTCTAAATAATATTCATTGTCATGGTCACGTGGTCAAGCATGGTCTGGGTCAAGGTCACAAACTCTATACGTTACCAGTTGAATTCAAACCTTTTATTAGGCTCTGGTTTTTAGCTCACCTGAGCCTTTAGGCTCATAGGTGACCTTATAGTATAGCCAGGCATCCGTCGTCCGTCCGTCCGTCCGTCGTCCGTCCGTCGTCAACATTTTCAAACATCTTCTCCTCTGAAACCACTGGGCCGATTGAAGTCATATTTCACGTGGAGCCTACCTAGGTCAGGGAAACGAAAGTTTGTTCCGGGTATCTGGGTCACATGACCAAGATGGCCGCCACGCCCATATAAGGTAAAAACCCTTCAAAAATCTTCTACTCCAGAACCAAAAGGCCTATGACCTTGAAACTTGGTATGTAGCATCGGGCATGCCGGCCCATCATAGTTTGTACAAATCATGACCTTGCGTTGACCTTGACCTAATTTTTGGCATGGTCAACTTTGGTACGTTTGGCTTTTATATGGGAAAATGCTTAAACAGTGGATTTCTCAGAAACTATTTAAGTTTAAGGAACAATACTTGGTATACATGGTGGACTAAATGACCAGATGAAGATATATGTCACTAAAGGTCAAGGTCAGTCCGACAGACCATCGGTCGTCAAGATTTTCGAACATCTTCTCCTCTGAAACCACTTGGCCGATTGAAGCCAAATTTCATATGGAGTCTCAGTGGTATGGGGGAACGAAAGTTTATACCCGGGGTCTGGGTCACATGACCAAGATGGCCGCCATGCCCATATAAGGTAAAAACCCTTCAAAAATCTTCTTCTCCAGAACCAAAAGGCCTATGACCTTGAAACTAGGTATGTAGCATCGGGCATGACGACCCATCATAGTTTGTACAAATCATGACCTTGCGTTGACCTTGACCTAATTTACGGCATGGTCAACTTTGGTACGTTAGGCTTTTATATGGGAAAACGCTTAAACAGTTGATTTCTCAGAAACTATTTAAGTCTAAGGTACAATACTTGGTATACATGTTCATCTAAATGACAGGATGAAGATATTATGTCACTAAAGGTCAAGGTCATTCCGTCGATCCATCCGTCGTCAAGATTTTCAAACATCTTCTCCTCTGAAACCACTGGTCTTATTGTAGCATTGGGCATGCGGGCCCATCATAGTTTATGCAAATCATGACCTTGCATTGACTTTGACCTAATTTACGGCATGGTCAACTTTGGTACGTTAGGCTTTTATATGGGAAAACGCTTATACAGTGGATTTCTCAGAAAATATTTAAGTCTAAGGTACAATACTTGGAAAATATGGTCGACTAAATGACCAGATGAAGATATTATGTCACTACAGGTCAAGGTCATTCTGTCGGACCATCCGTCGTCAAGATTTTCGAACATCTTCTCCTCTGAAACCACTGGGCCGATTGAAGCCAAATTTCGTATGGAGTCTCAGTGGGATAGGGGAACGAAATTTTATACCCAAGGTCTGGGTCACATGACCAAGATGGCCGCCATGCCCATATATGGTAAAAAGCCTTCAAAAATCTTCTTCTCCTGAACCAAAAGATCTATGACCTTGAAACTTGGTATGTAGCATCAGGCAAATGACGACCTTGCGTTGACTTTGATCTAATTTAAGGCATGGTTGACTTTGGTACGTCAAGCTTTTGTATGGGAAAACGCTTAAACAGTGGATTTCTCAGAAACTATTTAAGTCTAAGGTACAATACTTGGTATACATGGTCGACTAAATGACCAGATGAAGATATATGTCACTAAAGGTCAAGGTCATTCTGTCGGACCATCCGTCGTCACAATTTTCAAACATCTTCTCCTCTGAAACCACTGGGCCGACTGAAGCCAAATTTCATATGGAGTCTCAGTGGTATAGGGGAACGAAAGTTTATACCCGGGGTCTGGGTCACATGACCAGGATGGCCGCCATGCCCATATATGGTAAAAAACTTTCAAAAATCTTCTTCTCCAGAACTAAAAGGCCTATGACCTTGAAACTTGGTATGTAGCTTTGGGCATGCGGGCCCATCATAGTTTATACAAATGATGACCTTGCGTTGACCTTGACCTAATTTACAACATGGTCAACTTTGGTATGTTATACTTTTATATGGGAAAACGCTTATATAGTGGATTTCTCAGAAACTATTTAAGTCTAAGGTACATTATGTAGTATATATGGTCAACTAAATGACCATAGGAAGATATTATGTCACTGAAGGTCAAAGTCATTTTGTCGGTCTGTCCGTCATCAAGATTTTCAAACATCTCCTCTGAAACCACTGGGGAGATTGAAGCCAAATTTCATATGGTGTCTCAGTGGGATAGGGGAACTAAAGTTTATACCGGGGGGCTGGGCTACATGACCAAGATGGCCACCATGCCCATATATGGTAAAAACCCTTCAAAAATCTTCTTCTCTAGAACCAAAAGGCCTATGACCTTGAAACTTGGTATGTAGCATCGGGCATGCTGGCCCATCATAATTTATACAAATCATGACCATGCGTTGACTTTGAATAAATTTACGACATGGTCAACTTTGGTACGTTAGGCTTTTATATGGGAAAACGCTTATACAGTGGATTTCTCAGAAACTATTTAAGGTACAATACATGGTATATATGGTCAACTAAATGACCAGATGAAGATATTATGTCACTGAAGGTCAAGGTCATTTTGTCGATCTGTCTGTCATCAAGATTTTCAAAACATCTACTCCTCTGAAACCACTGGTCTTATTGAAGCAAAATTTCATATGGAGTCTAAGTGTGATCATGGAATAAAAGTTTGTTCTCAGGGTCTTGACCAAGGTGGCCGCCATGCCCGTATATGGTAAAAACCCTTCAAAATCTTCTTCTCCAGAACCAAAAGGTGTATGACCTTGAAACTTGGTATGTAGCTTTGGGCACTCAAGCCCATCATAGTTTATACAAATGATCATGCGTTGACCTTGACCTAATTTATGACACTGTCAACTTTGGTACATTATGTAGTCTTTTATATGGGAAAATGCTTAAACAGTGGATTTTTCAGAAACTATTTAAGTCTAAGGTGCAAAATTTGGTATATATGGTTGACTAAATGACCAGATGAAGATATTTTGTCGTTAAAGGTCAAGGTCATTCTTTGACTTTTGTACAAGGTCATTGAAATTCTGTCACCCGTCAACATTTTCAAACATCTTCTCAGAGGCCACTAGGGTCAATTGAAGCCATATTTCATATGGAGCTTCACCGGCTTAAAGGAACCATAGTTTGTTCAGATGGTCTTGGTCACTTGACCAAGATGGCCACCATGCCCATATATGGTAAAAACTCTTCAAACGTCTTTTTCTCGAGAACCGAAAGGCCTATAACCTTGAAACTTGGTACCGGTATGTAGCATTGGGCACTCAGGTCCATCATAGTTTATACAAATGATTACTGTATTTCATATGGAGCTTTAATACTGGGTCAAAGGAATCAAAGTTTGTTCAGATGGTCATGGCCACATGAACATGGTGGCCGCCACACCCATTTATGATAAAAACCCTTCAGAAATCTTTGTCCAGAAACAAAGGCCCAGTGACCTTGTGGCTTGGTATATAGAATTGGGACTCAACATTAATCCCCAAGGGAGGGGGCCCCTGCCCTGGTGCTATATACATGTATAAAAGCATGGAAATATATACCAGGACCAAGTGTCAGGTGAGCTACAGGACCATTGGTCCTCTGGGTTTTTTTCAAATCATATTTTCAAAATCCTTTGATAGCTGTAGATATTTTGGGCATGTTTAGGAAGTAAGATAATTGAAAGATAATCACTGATTTGTTTTCAGTCTGTACAAGCCTCCCTTCTGATTTTAAGCTTGACAACTTGATTAATTATTGTTTTAGATTTAAGAAACGGTAAGGTTGCTCAGTCATCTCCCCTTGCTAATGAATTCTGGGACTTTTCTTTGCTTGTAGTGACTTGAAAGTTTCAAGAAATTTCTTCTTTCAGAGCCAAGATAAGGAGAGCATTGGATCATGATTTCTTGATAGTTTATTTTAACTTGTCCACGGTAACATATGTTGTGCATCTCACTAAAAACATGTTAGCAAAGGAGATTGCAGTATGTGCTTTTATGGACAAGTAACAAAAATTATAAAATACTCTCCTTTACCTTGGAACCTTTTTATCTAGAGCCATGTTCTTTTTAAAGGCCCGTTTAAAAAAAAACTGACGTATTATGTCGTGGCGTTGTCCGTCCGTCCATCCGTTCGTAAACATTCTTGTGTGCTCCATAACTCAGTAACCATTTGGGATATCTTCATGAAACTTGGTAGGCATATGTATTAGGTTGGGGGAACGTGCCACGTACAAGAATGGTTGCTCCCCCTTCATTAGTTTCCAAGCTATGCCCCTTTGATTAATTTTTTTCCTGCAAGTCTTGTGCCCACCATAACTATATAACTGTTGGGATATCTTCATGAAACTTCATAGCAATGTGTATGAAGTCCCAACGGTGTGTCGCGTTCAACAATGGCGGCTCTCTCTTTCTACATTTTAGAGTTACATCCCTTTCATTAGTTCTTATAGGCTATTTTTGTGCATATATTGTCAAGGGAATGTAGTAGAACCAAGAATGGTATATCTAGTATATTTAGGTTATCTCCCTTATTCCACTTTGGCAAGCAACTTCACCTTTGGTATACTAATAGTATTTGATGTGTTAAATATTTAGATAATGTTGCAGTCATTAATTATAGAGTGGTTGCCCCTGTTTGCAATGTTGGAAATGGCCAGTGGCCTGGTGGCCAAATGCACCTAATTTTTGTCTCGGGCCACCAGAAATCTCTAGAATATTACCTTTAGTGGCCCAAATTTATCTTTCTGGCAATACTAAATGAATGGGAATTTTAGGTAGTGGATAATTTGGGCCACTGAAAGTTAGGCCTGTTAAGCTTTTGGGCCACCACATAATTTTTGCGAGTTTCCAGCACTGTGTTTGTCAGCCTGTCTATCCTTTTGTAAACAATCTTGTTGATTATGTAACTCCTTTATGACATTGAAACGGGCGTATTATGCGCCGCTTGCGAAGCCCTTGTTTCCAGAAGGCTTGAAAGTGTTATTTTCTGCTTCAAAGAGTACATCAGATATTTTCTAGAATGTACCCTATATGTCCCAGTATTGTGAAATTGTTATGGGTAGTTAGTTCAACAAAAGCTAAGATTCTGATTGTTAGTAGGTAATTTTTGAAATTAAAAAAAAAATGAAGAAGGAAAAATAACTTTCTTGAAGCTTAGAGGATAAGCCTCTTGTTCTATACCTTAGATTAGACTTCCATCCCTAATGGGCAAAATGGGAGGTGTGTTGCTGAAATTGCCAATGCTCATCATGGCTGCCATAGTAACCTTCTTTCTTGGTCAGATGAGAATTTTGACTGTTTTCTCATTCCATAACTGCAGTATATATTATGTGTCATTGCCTTCGAATAGCCTTGTAGTGAGATTCCACATGTATAATCATATTTCAAAGAGAAGAAAAGAGTCAGAAATGACTAGCCTGAATTTCTATAATTATCTTCTCTTGACTGCTGTAGTTAGTTTGTCATTTCTCCAGCCTCATTTTACATTTTCTCAGAAACTAAAATACATCAAAGGGCATTTTAGCCACATATTGCTTGACCAGCATGCACACATTTGCATTCTAGTCAGAACAGGTATAGTTCACTTTTAACCCTTGAAGAGCCAAAAAGCAGATGACAAAAATTATATCTGCAAAATTTCCAATAATGCTTTGTCCAAGTTATATCCTATTGAGAATTCAAAGACTAGAGGGCGAACAGTGATGGCTCTTTAGAGGTGCTTCATCTGTGTCTCTGCTGTTTGCAAATTCAACTACAGTCAGTTCTGGATATCTTGGACACTGATATCAAAGAATATAGTTTTGGGCATAAACTCTATTTTTATTTACATTTCAACTCCTGTTATCTCATACTGCTGATATCTCAAGCTAAATTTTCTTGGACCAGAAAATTTGCTTTGAGATATCAGTAGTTTGGGATGGATGCCTGACCCGACAGCAAGTTTGTTTGGTGGTCTGGGCATCAGAGCTCCCGATAAGCTGGAATGAGCTGCAACACAACGAAACCAACAAAGTGGCATGTGCGCCGTGCAAAGACTCAAATCAGTCTGGGCATTCACTCAGTCTGACCAGTCTTCACTGTGCACTTAAAGGATAGCTAAGGTCTAAGCTTCCTCCATGTAGGCAGCAAAGACCGATCAGAGTCTTTGCTGGGCACACATGCCACTTTGTTGGTTTTGTCGTGTCGTGGCTCATATATTTTATGAACAGTTGATGTAACAAAATTATATCATAAACTCCCAGGGTAACAGCATAGGCTTTGTTTACTACTATGGCAGCCATATTAGAATTATTTCTTCTTTAGTTTTCTCTGAGTTTAGTGACTGCTGTAATTGGTGTAATTTTGAGTGTGTATAAATCCTGAGAATATGCCAGACTGAACTATTTGTGGAACTATTATTTCTAGACCAGCTTTCTACTTATGCTGCCTATACCCTTCTCTTAACAATGGACTTAACCAGATTCAAAGATGGAAAATTCCATTTTAGCTTTTTAGGGATGAAAGGGTTAAGGATTGTATTTGACATTTCAGAGGTCATCATAGTAATTTAGTGATAGAGGAAGATGAGCCGTACAACAATGGCTTGTCCAATCAGTAAGCAGACGCTAAAATTTCTGCTTGACTTCCTGTTTCACGTTGCATGTTTGGTTGGTTTGGCACTTTGTTGCATGTTAGCATGATTTGATACCTTGAAAATAAAAAATAACCAAACGTAATAAAATAATATATTCATAAAAAGAATTTTTTAGCTCTGTATGAAAGTACAGAAAAGCTTTTGTTGTCACCTTGACGTTGACCTGCATGTCAGTGTCATTGTCCACTCTGGATGTTTTGCTTAAACTTTTTATGTGGTGGGCGAGCCACTGCCAGGCGAGCTATCCTGTACTCAGACAGCTCTCATTAAAGTGATACATTTTGTGTTTTAGAAAACATTATCATTGGTTATTAGCTCACCTGGCCCGAAGGGCCATAGTGAGCTATTGTCATACCAATGCGTCCGGCGTGCGTCGTGCGTCGTCACGGAATGTGTCCGTCAACACCTAAAAACAAATATTCAAACATCTTCTTCTGTAAAACTAATGGTCCCATGGTTCTCAAATTTCACATGGAGCATGACCTGACTCCAGGGTCTCAGAATTGTAAAATTGGGTCAGGTTGAAAATCCAAGATGGCCGCCGTTACTAAAAATAGCAAAAACAACAAAATAAACTTCTTCTCCAGAACCACTGGGTATATTTGTCTGAATTTTGGCATGGAACATCAGTGAAACCTTGGTATTCAAAATTGTCAAAAAGAAAAAAATCTGTAGCGGAGTTTTGTCACAGTGACCTACTTTCTGTTTACGTGTGTAATTTTGCTCAAATGCCAATGTCAAAAAATGACCTATTTAAACAACTTCAAACAACTTCTTCTCTAAAACCACTGCACCCATGGGTCTCAAATTTCACATGGCGCATGACCAGACTGCAGGGTTTCAAAATTGTAAAATTGGGTCAAGTCAAGAATCCAAGATGGCCGCCGTTACTAAAAATAGCAAAAACAACAAAATCAACTTCTTCTCCAGAACCAGTTGGTATATTTGGTTGAAAGTATGCATGGAACATAAGTGGGACCTTGGTATTTAAAATTGTAAAAATAAAAAAAATCTATAGCGGAATTAGGTCACAGTGACCTACTTAGCGTTTACAAGGCCGATTTTGCTCAAATGTCAATATCTAAAGAAAATGCAACCAATTCTGACCAGATTTGGTCAGAATTGGTTCTTGAATGGAATTATTTCAATTTTGTGCCAGTTGACTATCCAAGATGGCCACCATGGGGGCCGTTACTAAAAATAGCACAAACATAAAAATGACAATTACTCAAGAACCCTTGAATGGAATTGGACCAATTTTGTGTCAGAATGTTCCTTGCATGAAGCCGTTTCGATTAATTGCAATTTGGCATTCCAAGATGGCCGCCATCTGGTGTTACTAAAAATAGCACAAACATAAAAATGACAATTACTCAAGAACCCTTGAATGGAATTGGACCAATTTTGTGTCAAAATGTTCCTTGCATGAAGTTGTTTTGATTAATTGCAATTTGGCATTCCAAGATGGCCGTTACTAAAAATAGCACAAAACATGAAAATGACAATATCTCAGTAACCACTGAATGGATTTTGACGAAATTTGTGTCAAAATGATTCTTGCATTGAGATGTTTCAAAAATATCTAACTGTAGACCATTCATATTGGCCTCTGTTACTAAAAATAGAAAAATGTGAAAATTAGAAAATCTCAATGGAGTTGGATTAATTTTGTGTCAGAATGGTCCTTTCATTAAGCTTTTTCGATTTTTTGCATTTTGGCATTCCAAGATGGCCGCCATTTGCCGTTACTAAAAATAGCACAAAACATGAAAATGACAATATCTCAGTAAGCACTGAATGGATTTTGACAAAATTTGTGTCAAAATGATTCTTGCATTGAGATGTTTCATAAATATCTAACTGTAAGACCAGTCATATTGGCCTCTGTTACTAAAAATAGAAAAATGTGAAAATCAGAAAATCTCAATGGAATTGGACCAAATTTGTGTCAAAATGGTCCTTGCATGAAGGCTTTTCGATTGTTTGCATTTTAGCAATCCAAGATGGCCGCCATCTGTCGTTACTAAAAATAGCACAAAACATGAAAGTGGCAATATCTCAGTAACCCCTGAATGGATTTTGATGAAATTTGTGGCAAAACGATTCTTGCATTGAGGTGTTTTAAAAGTAAATATATAAAGACCAGGCAAGTTGGCCTCTTTACTAAAAGTAGCAAAATGTGAAAATGAGAAATTCTCAGTGGAATTGGACCAATTTTGTATCAGAATGGTTCCGTTGCACAATAGCCAGGTGAGCGATATCAGGCCCATTTGGGCCTCTTGTATGTTTTCCGTTACCATTCTGAAGTGGATAAATTACTAACATGTTTTAGTGGGACTCAGGTTAAGGACCTCTTATTTCAGACCCTGATAGGCAAAATTCTGAATATTTTCTATTTAAGTGAATGGGTACACTTTCAAGAAAAGCAACACTGTCAATTTCTTTCTCTTTTTTTTTTTACCTCCATTTTTAGCTTGCCTGAACAAAGTTCAGGAAGAGCTTTTGCACTACCCCCAGCGTCAGCGTTGGCGTTGGTGGCGTCGTTGGCGTTACCAAAATGTTAAAGTTTTACGTTAAAGTTTTTTATGTGATGGGCAAGATGCTGTCAGGCGAGCTATCCTGTCCCTGTGACAGGTCTTGTTAATTGGGTTGCTCCTGCAGGAGAAATTCTTTCCTTTCTTTAAAGAAATGGTCCCATTTTGAAAGGACTGTGTCATCCAGAGAAGCAAATATAAAGTCACCAAATTTGCTTCCCATTGTAAAAATGGCATAAAAATATAGGCCTTAAGTCTGATGAAGTAGCAGTTTTGGCCAAACCTTGTCCCACTAGCTATAGTTAATTTATGTTTCAGCTTGTAGTTTAGGACTAATCTGCATACTTGTAATGAAAAACTGACTCCTATGATGGTTTGGGGTTTCTGTCTAAATAAACTAGAACATGTTCAGTAGTATACTATTCAGGAAAAATTAACATGGCTATAAGCGTTCCATCACATACTGTAAATTGCAAAATATTCAGACAGTTATATTTCTCGTATAAACTAGCAAACTTCCATACAAATATAACTATCTCAAAATGCATGTGGACTTAATAAATACAGAGATCCATTAGGAAAATCCAGATTTCGAAGCTTCACAAATGTTCCTTTTGACACTGATTCACATAAATAAAGATTTGCAATATACAGTTTATAGACATGTGTATGGTGTTTCCATACACAATCATTTATTGTGTCCCATTAATAAACAGGTATAATGGTTTCAACTGAATTTTCTACCAGAGGAAAAGAATTGGTCCAAACAGCAAAGAAAATGCTTTCAATAAATACTGAACATGTCTGTCTTCAAGAGAAAGGTTTTGTGAAAGTTAATTATTGTGCAAGGTATGCAATTACTGTGTTAATCCTGGTAAATGCCCCTGCTCTAATAAAGTTCCCCTCCCCTGTTTCTTCCGACAACAATGTGATACTGACTGGTTAAAATTGCAAAATTCCAGGCAAAGATTGTAGATTACACATGTATATGAATTGGTATGTTAATCGCACCATTCCATCGAGGTATTTTATGCAATTGCCTGCCATTTGACTGTTTTCAAAGTGTAGCTATTTTTTTATGTGGTTAAAATCACTAAATACTGTTTATTGGAAGCATTTTGCTGAGTTTCAGATTTTTTTAATAATCAAGCTCTAATCAATGCCCCCCTTTTGAAAAATGCAATGCCCTTTGGGCATTTAATATGATTAATATGGTAATTACAATTTTCTGGGTTCAAAATCCCTAGAAAATTCCATTTTAAGGCATGTAACATTCTCTTTTAGATAGAATATAAATGGCATGCATGCATTGATTGGAGCAGATGAGGAAATTAACATCTTTTCAATATTTTGGTTCACCTGTTTGGTTTATTCAACCACCTCACAATAGTTGATTTAATGTTCCATTTGTTGCTCATTCACTTCATCCCAAGTGATGCTCTCACATAACAACTCTTGTATACATTTCAAAATACTTGGTGATTTCTTTTGTAATAAATTAACTTGCAAAATGACATAGAAAATGGTACACATGCTGTCTTCTTGGTGGCTTCGTAGATCAACCTAATTTGATTGCATTGATGATAATTAAACCTGTTGAATTGATCTAAATAAATAAATGTTAACTCATTTTGATAACTAAGTTATGAAACATAATTTTACATTTTGGTGCTGAGAGCAGACAGGTTTGCTTATTTCATTTTACTGGTGTACATGTCCTTTAATATACTTGTACATAAGAGAAAGAGTGTTTGGAAATCATGTTGATTTATTAAATTAGCAGTAAATCTTCAGTTTCATAAGTTGGGACAAAATAAAATGCAAAGGCATTTATAATCATTGTATAGTTAGGCAGGGAAAGCATGAATTTTCATTTTTGTTATTTCACAGTTTTTAGGGAAATGCACAAGGGTTTGAAGCATGTATGAAACAGTGATTTAGGCTGTTGTTAAAATAACCACTTGTGTATACAGGCCAACTTCGATATCTCGAATTCCAAGGGAATGGAGAACCCACCTCGAGTTTTCCGAAGTTCGAGATAGGCAAATTGTGACGTCACCAAAATTTTTGTTCTATACATGTACAATATCTTAACTTTCGTAGAGTCAGTATTTCTACAAATCGTTTGCAGCACGAACATAGTAAAACTGTTTCTGAGGTACTTCTTTTATGACACTAATTATGAGACGATTTGGGGCAGCTTAAAGAATGTTTCTAATTGCCCGCATCAAAGAGCGCCGCTCAATACTGTTCAATCAATTAAATTTCAAAGGCGCCTAATTGACCGAACTTTCCAATCGAACGCACCTGACCTGTGACGTATACGCGGTTCAAGGTCAGTTAACTTACACACAAAAACAGCTGATCAACAAAACAACGTCTGCATCATTTCACGCAATCATTGGATAATTATTGGATAATTTGGGATAATTGATTGAACTGCGATCAATTAAAGACAATTGTTCGGCAAATCGTTCTTTTTCATTGTTATTGTCCGATGTTTGTACCAATTTGCTTAAAGACAAAAATATGCAGGTTTTTCATTACCGCAAAACGTCTACACAAAACGGCCGTCATTTTTTTTCTGTCATTTCGGCGATCTTTTTCTGAATACCCATTTTGACTTCGACACAAACAGTGGTAAAACACATGGAAAGTGTCGCAGGGGAATAAAAAATCACTTCGATACAGCAGTGTTTTCGTTATAAGCGAGTTTGACACAACAGAGGTCGAAATGCAATATCATATAGGGGGGAATGTTCAGGAATGGGAGATCACTTCGACACTAGCAGGGTTTTCGAGATAAGCAAGTTTGACACAACGAAGTTGGCCTGTACTTTGTTATCGTTTCATTTGATTAAAAAAAAAGTAAAGAATAAGTAGTTATGGAAGAGAACATGTTACTTAACAGGTCATACTAGTTGTTTGAAACAAATTCAAACATTTAATTTGAATTTATTGCTCAGTTCACAGAGAATTGAATAAATATTCCTGCTTAATAAATGCTTACAATTTAAAGTTAACTAGATTGGAGAAAGGACTATTTTGGAATCTTGTACTTCTGCTTGAAGAAATTCAGATACATAATGTGCTGTATCTTGTCTATGTGGAGGGTTAGAAATAAATTTTCTTCAATGGAAGGTTTTGCTTAAATTATTCAGATGCATAAAAATCATATTTGTGTCTGTCCAGGGTTAGAAGGTATTGATGGTTTTAAAAGCGAATTGCTTCATAAGCAAGTTTTAGCTTGTTGTAGGGGTGATGTGATGCCTTAAAGCGCCTGAAAGCAGACAACAATATTTACATATGTATTTGTACAAAATTTACATTATATAAATACATCTACAAAATCAAAAAAAAAATGTTTCTTCCAAGCTATATTGAGATTTCAAAGACTATAGGGTGGACAGGGTAGCTCCAGATGAGGTGGCTCATTATGAGCCACCTCACCTGGATCTACACTGTTTGAAAATTCAACTTTCAATTTTGGGCACTTTAAGTGTTAAACTGGAACTGTTGGTATTGCTGAATAGTGGCATAGCATTTCTGATGTAGTTTCTTGGTGTTTTGTGTCCTTGGGAACTTAGGGTCAAGGTGACAGCTTCAGTGAATGGAAGAAAAAGAAATAGCAGACAATTATGATTTGCAAATAAGGGCTGCTAAATGGATCACCAAGTTCAGAAATGTCTAAAGTTTCAAACTCTAAAGCACACTTGTTAATAAATGCTGTGTCTTGTTTCAGAAGAAAATGTCCATTGAAATTCACATTGCCATTGTAACAATGTTGCAAAGTTTGCCTTTTGAAAATTGTAACACACTGCAATTGTTTCAAAATTGAAAGCTCTCTTCAGTCTCCTTTTATGCATGAGTTTTCTTAAGGTTATTTTTTTCTATTTTCAGAGAGACACTTCCTATGAAACCCCCTCCAGTTCCACCAAAGGTAGGGTAGACTTTATAAATGTAAACATTGTTGCATAAAGATGAACTGGGAAAGAATGCGGTGTACACTATGAATGATGAATCAGCATTAAGTGTAAAGGCTGTTTCTTCTACAAAATTGCAAAATTCAAGGCATAAAATCCTGACAGATATTGTAGTTTATGCGTGGTTGTAAGTTCACCTCATTATGGTCTTTTGGTTATTTCATGCAAATGTCAGCTATTTTAGTGATGACAAAGTGCAGCTATTATTCTCACATGGATAGACTCACTTGATGCTTTTTATTGGAAGCCTTTTGCAAGTTGCAAATTTGTTACACTTCAGGCTCTAAATGACGCCCCCTTTCATAAAGTGCAATGTCCCAGGGATTAATACGCTATATATTCTTTCTAATTAAGCTAAGATTGGTCTTTTCTTTGCTATTTGTGAAGTTCGTAGAACATGTTTGCCATAAGATTCAAATAAAAGTGTTTATTCTTGAGAAATACAGAAATGCAGGTCTATCAGATGACTGATTTATTGACATACCTGATTGGTTTCAGCCTGGTTCAACAGAAGCACTGAATGTAGAAGGAGAAGACATTGATGATGACTTTGGTCCTGACCTTAGCACCATCATGGATAGGGATCTGACCTTGACCCCAGATGTACATCCCCCCACAGAAGACACTGAAGGGGTCGACCTACCCCCAGACCTACCGCCAAAAACCAGTAGAAGACAGAATGGGATGCTACCACAGGGTGACAACAAGACCCCACCCCCAGAGTTACCACCAAGGAGGGAAAGAGACTTAAAAATGGGAACAGTATGTTTTTCATTCTTTATATGTCAATTTAAGTTCAGTGTTTGTTAAAGTGTATGGATACATCTTTGCAAGAAAACACAGTGACCTACATCAAGGGCATAACTGCCTGTACACAAATATGCAGGTTAGTATTGAAATTTTGTCAAATTGACAAAATTTCAACACACACCTGCGTATTGGAGAATAAATTGGACAAGATTTCAATAGTAACTGCACACAGACACAACTTCATGAAATATCTTTGAGGCCAAACTCCTATTCTTACCCTCAGGGGGTATACAACATAGTTATGCATAACTTGCTAATACCCCTAGTTACACCTCTATGCATGTATTTACTTCCCTTCGCATAAGGGGCTGCTATCAAAGGAAATAATTTGCACCCAAAGGGAGCATATGTCACATGTCTGTTCTAATGAGGTCATGTTGGTCACTGATTAATGCTGCGGAAATAGGTCACGTGTGTGTTCTAATGAATTGAGATCATTTTGGTCACTAATGCTTTGGACTTGTAATTAAGGGGTGATGAAATAGAGACTGGTTGGTCTGTGATTCTTTTGTAGCCCTCATTTCATCCTTGCAATTGTCTCATCAGTTTTCCTGTTAGCCCAAAATAACTGAAATCCTGTTGAAAATACCAAAAGACCTTAGTTTAAACAGTATTTTATTCAACATATAAACATACACAATCAATTCATACATGGATAATATAAAGGATTCGATAACAAGCTAACTAGCTTATAGACATCGTCTCCTATATAGACCTTAACTTCGGAGAGCAGGTCAATTCGGACATACCATTGCAAACAGTGAAAATCCATATAAGATGGCTCATAATGAGCCATCTCATCAGGATTTTCATTGTTTGCCCAGTTAATTTTGTTTTAATTCCAAACAACTGACATATAAAGGAAACAATGTCACTTCCAAATTAATCCGCTGTCCGAATTTACCCAACTTTACCCTAATAGACCTTTTTGCGTTGAAGCTTCATATAAGCATATGTTATGACAGTGTCTCCACAGCACTTGCTTCACTTGCTGACCTTTACATATTTTTATGCTTTGTTGAACTTGGCCAGTTTACATCTACCAAGAGATCATGATGCACGGTGTAACAAAACTAATGGTGAAATGCAGAACCTTGTCGCTCAAAGAGTTTTGTTGATAAAATCTGGTATAAACAGTGACACTGTATGTTGGAGTTTCTTTTCTATGTCTGTTCAAACTGATTTAAGGAGCGGCTGTAGTGTAGTGGATAACACATCCTGGACTACCAATCCAGGGGTCGCAAGATTGATCCCCCGCTTCTCAGGTCTTTCGGATGAGACTTTAAACCAATGTCCCATCTCCATATGACCTTGTTGTTGGTGGGACATTAAACCCGAGTTCACTCACTCACTCAAACTGATTTAAAATCAGAATTACGTATTTTATTTTCAGGAACGTCCAGTCAGTAATGGGTTACCTCCCACACCAAAAGTTCATGTGAGTGTTTATCATTTTTATCTGTTATGTAATTATCCCCCGCCGAAGGCGGAGGGATATAGTTTTCTCCATGTCCGTCCGTCCGTCTGTCTGTCCGTCCGTCCGTCCTTCTGTCTGTCCATCCGTCCGTCTGGAGCCATAACTACGTAACCACTGGCCGGAATTTCATGAAACTTAAAATAAATATATATCACTATAACGCGCTGATGCACGTGAAGTTTCATTAGACTGGCTTCAGTAATGCATGAGTTATTGCCCTTTAATGGACTTAAAATTAATGAAATGAGTCATAACTAAGTAACCAAATATCAAAACTTCATGAAACTTAAACTGAATATGTATCACCATAACACGGTCATGCACATAAAGTTTCATCAGGAGGGCATCAGTAGTGCATGAGTTATTGCCCTTTAATGGATTTAAAATTAATAAAATGAGTCATAACTAAGTAACCAATTATCAAAACTTCATGAAACTTAAACTGAATATGTATAACCATAATGCAGTTATGCACATAAATTTTCCTCAGAGGGGCATCAGTAGTGCATGAGTTATTGCCCTTGAATCAATTTATTGTTGACAAATTTAGCCGTAACTAAGTAATCAATGAATAGAATTCTATGAAACTTATACTAAATATGTATCACCATATTACATTGGTGCATCTTATGTTTTGTCGGAATTGCTTGAGTCAGCAATGAGTTATTGCCCTTGAATTGGTTTAAAATAAACAAATTTAGTCATAACTGAGTAACCAATAAATGGAATTTCATGAAACTTAAAATAATTAGGTACTGTCATGACACAGCAGTGCACATTAAGTTTTGTCATAATTGCTGCATAAATGCATGATTTAATGCCCCTGAATGGATTTAAAATCCACAAATTAGCTATAACGTAGGTATTGGTGAACAAAATTTCTTGAAACTTAATAAAAAATGTATCATCATTGTGCAGTGATGCTGAGACAAGTGTAACAGCTTCAGCTTATATCTCACTTATCCCAGGGTTATTGCGTTTGATTTTATTTACAATCCACAAGTTCAGCAGTAACTAAGTAATCAGTGAATGAAATTTTATGTAACTTAAAATAAACCATAAACAAATCAGGGCCACTTCGGCGGGGGATATAAATTCACCGAATTTGCTTGTTCTGTTTGTCATACTCTGAATACACCATTATTCTATAACCCTGATAGATCTCGGCATAGCTGTCAATCAAAAGACACCCTTTTTTGTCAGCCCTATCAAAGTAAAACATGTACAAAGGCAATATGCCACAAATTCTATTGGGCAAGTTTTACATAGACAAATGAGCTGCGACACAACAAACCCAACAATGTGGTTGTGCACCCAGCGCAGACTCAGATCAGCCTGGGCATTTGCCCAGTCTGATCAGAGTCTTCCCTGTCTGCATGAAGGTAGCTTAGACCCTTAGCTACCCTTTAAGGGCTTAGCGAAGAGTCTGATCAGACTGGGTGGATGTCCAGGCTGATCTGAATCTGTGCTTGGCGCACAACCACATTGATGGTTTTCTCGTGTCGCGGCTCAAATTTCCTTGCTCTGCATAGAACTTGGGAGGCATAGCCCTTTTAGGAGCAGTCCCATCAGAGACTGCACTGTTTGCAACTTTGCTATCAATTTTTTGCCACGTCTCTAGGTAGCAAAAGCAGCTTGTTCAAATTGAAGATTGTTTATCTGATTGGGTAGTGTGTCTAAATAATTAGGGCCATGCTGTATTTTTTGCTGTATCAATACTGTATCGATAAATAATTTGTCGAAGGTAATTTTCAAAATATCCTGTCATTGTATTACTTGTACATGTATTATTCGATTGCATATCAGTGTTTACCAACACGTTTTCTTTTCTTTTTTCCAGATGGGAGCCTGTTTCTCGAAAGTATTTAATGGGTGTCCACTGAATATTCATTGTACAGCAAGTTGGATAGACCCAGAAAGTAGAGGTAAACAGATAATGAGTTTAATACAAGTATCTTGTATCTTATACATATCATTCATCACTCAGTCACGTGAATTAAGCCAGTTATTTTCCCCTTAAATTTGTTATATCAGATTCAGTTATAGAGTTCTACATTATGCGGTCTCTGTATACTTTAGCCATAATACAAAGCAGTAGAGGGTGGGATGAGGGTGGGTTGTACATGTGATTGGATGGCTGCTCTTGCTTTGCAGTCTTTGAAAAAAGAAGTACGAGATGTAATAGAGGCCCATATCAAATCTTATCAAAGTTGTTTCCTGCAATAAGAACTTAGATAAGGAATATTTGCAAAGTAAATTTAAATAACATTACTTGCGCCATTTCTTAAAAATCAACTTGACATAAATATTGCTTTACAGCTTATAAGAAACAAAATTTGATGAAATCTGTTAAGCTTAAACTTAAGTCAGATACACGAGAAAAATAGAATAATTGCCTCAAAGTACATTCAGTCTACTGTAGATATTATTCATCAGTACAAAAATGCAATAAGAAACTATTGTTGGTATTCCCATTAGGATGTTCTGGTTAAAGATTTCCTATCAGGGTGCTTAAGAGAGCTATGCTATCCTGTGACATCTCTTGTTATATGGGGCTTTGTATATTTATATGTGTAGTGTCAAACCTCGTGTTACATTGTCTATGTTTGTTTTCCAGATGAACACATATTGATAGGTGCTGACGAAGGTTTATATACATTAAACCTTAATGAAATCCATGAAGCTTCATTAGAGTTGGTAAGTGTAATATTTGAATTGTGCCACAAAGAAAGAGAGCTATGAGATGTGTAAACAAGGAAGTCTCAGATCAGTCTGCACATCTGTGCAGTCTGATCAGAGTCTTCACTGTTCACCTCAATACTCTGTGGATCATGCACAACAGCAGTCTTACTACACTTTGCGATATATGGAGCCAGATATGAGTCTGCTATTTTCTTATGCCATATGGCAGATTTCTCTTAGCTCACTTTTAACTCAATATGTGTGCTCTTGCTGTCACCATGGCATCCATGGCTGTTTACACATTTGTTTTCCACGGAAAGTTAAAGTTTCATGTTCCCTTTTATGTTGTTTGGGCAAGCTATCTGGTTCATTGATAGGTCTTGTTTTCTTTGAAGTATTTAAGGACTTTGTATCTTAAGCTGCAAGATTTACAAAAAATAATGACTCAAGATACAAACTGGCTGTTCCTTTTGCATAGGTTTAACAAGCAGATATGAATTTTTGTGCAGCAACCATAATGGCTAAACAATTTTTAGCTCGCCTGAACGAAGTTCAGGAAGAGTTATTGTACTACCCCCGGCATCGGCGGCGGCTTAGCGGCGGCCGCGTTAGCAAAAAGTTAAAGTTTTACGTTAAAGTTTTTTAGGGGCTGTGCAAGGCACTGTCAGGCAAGCTATCCTGTCCCACTGACAGGTCTTGTTCCATTGACTTGTGCTTACTGATATGATACTGTCATTGGTGTATGAATATTGGGGGCTAAATTTATTGAGTTTTGATAGTAATATCCTTAAATTTATTTGCTTGTTTTGATTGTCTGCACACAAGAATGGTCAGGCAGATGATATTTCTAGTAATCTGTCACTGTCGTTTGTACAGAATTAAAAATTTAATAATTTTGGTGGCCTCACATACAGCAACAAAAAATATGCAATATTCAGTGTTTTAAAATGGGCAGAACTTGTTCAAAGTGCTTTTCTTAAATTCTTTGTTCATATATTTCAGCTTCATGCAAGACGGTGTTTGTGGACCTATGTTATCAACAATGTTTTAATGTCTATATCAGGTAAGTCAGTTATCAAAGGATGACACACAAGCATCCTAAGAACAGTTTTTAAAAGCTGATCTATCTGAAAACCTGCACAAGGTATAGAATATACAGGAACAATGAAAGAAAAAAGAAGAAGAGGTAGACAGAAGAAGAGATGGGAAAAAAGTATTAAAGAGTGGACAGGGATGGACTTTGCCAGCACATTTAGGGCAGCTAAAAGCAGGTCTAGGTGGAAAGGGATTGTTGTAAAGTGGCTATATCCAAATAGAAATAGAATACCAGTAGATTTATAAACAGTGTGGTAGATGTGGTTTACCATCTCACCTGCAAGTAGCATAAGTGAGACATAGGTATTACTTTTCCGACTCGTCAGAGTTAGCATCGACATTATGCACATTTATCCAGTTTTAGCTCCTGTGACAATGTGCTGACAGGCAAGATACCACCTTTCCTGTAATTCTTATATTTTGCTGTTGCTTTGTTATCTAGCACAGATTCTGTATCGAAGACTTAGCATTTGTGTGTCCTTTTCCAGTTGTTAGACGTATACATGATTATGATTCTAGACAGTATTAAATATTTATTTGGTTTATAAAAATAATTTGTTAGAAATATGTACAAATGTACTTTCAGGGAAGACCCCACATTTATACCGCCATGATTTGCTCATGTTACATAGCAAACAGACCAACAGATTGTCTCTACCACTAAAAACTAAAATACCAGAAAAACTAGTTCCTAGGTAAGTTATTGGATGTGAATACCATATCAATCTTAATAAATGCCCCTGCTCTAATAAACATCCCTTGCCTCTTTCCCAAAAATAATGTTATATTAACTTGCATGAGTTCCTGTTTGCTTCTTTGGATGATGTAGATCTTTAAAATGGTGTCTACTCGTATATGAAAGAATTTGCTCCTTTAGAGTTGACCCAAATTTAGGAGCAAATTCTTTCCTTTTAAAAGTAGATGCCATTTCTAAGAGCTACCTCATAAAGAGTTGCAAACAGGAATTCACCCAAGTTTATATAACATTATTTTTGGAAAAGAAGCAGGGGGCATTTATCAGTTTTGGAGCATTGATTAGGATTAATACAGTAGAATTAATCCTACGAAATGCTTTGTAGGAGATGAATTTCATGAAAGATTGGCATTATTAAGAGCCAGAACAGTAATGAAACTACTTGTGCAAGTCCATCCAGTAAACACTATTAAATTGGCTTTTAAGTGTGTAAAAATGCAGCTGCTGAAAACATCTGACTCCTGTGAAGTACCTTGTGCATCTTTAGACTGACATCAAATCTTGTATTTTGGAAGGGCAGCATACAATTATTTTGGGGAAAAATGTAGAGGAGCATATAGTAGAATTAATACGACATGCTGTTTTGGTCAGAAAATGCATTTAGCCCCAGAAATAATCATAATGTGTAGACTTAAAGACAACTGCAAACCCTTACCTGCCTACCTGTATGAGGGGACTGATTTGGGTATGTGCAGATCCCATAGGCCTTATAATAGGTGTTGTCATGATACAACAGCTCAGAGCTCCAGATAAGAGGGTATTAAGGATAAATCTAAGATAATTTTTCTTATTTCTCATTTAAAACATACGTTATGATCCCTCATTAGAACCGTCTCGCTGAGACGGTTCTAATGATGGGTCACAACATACTTTATGTCTTTATGTGTCTTTAAGGAGAAATATGGAAAATTATGCCCGTTACCCCTTTTTATCTGGAGCATTGCTTTGAAGTTGAACTCATTTTATCCTCAAAAACAAGGCTGGATTTTAATAGAATCTACATGAAGTTTTCAAAGTATTTTATAAGTGTCAGTCATAATTGCATTTCGATTTGATTTTTGTGATGCTGACAATTTTTCTACACACCCACTTCACGAGTTCAATCGAAAATGGTATAAATACATTTATACAACTGATGAAGGGGCTGCATTTTGGAAAAAAAAATCATCAATCTTTATCCTATTAAGAACTTGATTGTATTTAAATTTGTATTAGTTTCTTACATGGTGACATTCAAAATGTGGAAAGGACAGTAGATTTTGATATGTTTGGATGCTAGTTATCCTGTTTCTAAGATTATTAGGTGTAAAGTCATCCTAATTATGTTTTCTGTGGCTAGTTTTTTTCCGCTAACTATTTGTCATTATTATATCATCAGGGTAATGGATTTGACACATTGTCAAGTAATATGAATTTCAAACTCAGAGCTCCAGATAAGAGAGGATATTTAGGATAATTCAAAGATAATTTTTCTTATTTCTGAACAAAAATATATGTTGTGACCCCTAATTAGAACAGTCTTGGCGAGACAGTTCTGTTACCCCTTCATATCTCAAGCACTGCAAACTTATTTTGTATTATGTTTTTATTAGGAAATACACATCAACATCAAAAGTACCAGACACAAGAGGATGTATCAGATGTTGTGTGGGACGTAATCCTTACAACGGATATAAATATCTCTGTGGTGCTTTACCCAATGGTGTCATTCTTATGCAGTGGTATGAGCCACTTAACAAGTTCATGCAGTTAAAGGTGAGTTGATTCTTTTCTTGGGCCCAGTTGTTCAAAACTAATGACATTGTTAACGGGAAGTTGAGTTTTCAAATGTATCATACCAAAAGACACTGTCATTTTTTGCTGGGAAAATAGGAGGAGCTTTAGCTCACGATGCTTTGAAAAACTGGGCCCTTATTGTCTTTTGTCCACACTTACATCAACCATAGCTGATTTGTGATACGACAGTTCATGGGAGGTGCGACATCATAAATGATTGACTGTTCAGGTTATGGACATGTTGTCAACCAGGGAATTCCAAATACTGACTGACACTGATGCAGATGTCAGTATTGGTATTCTATGGTTGACATCACATCTTATCTAAGTACTCATTAGTCAACAGTTGTTTTATTAGATAATCCAACAAGCTATCATATTGCTTGTCTGGGCAGTTGAATTTCATGGATGTTACAAAACATCAGATCGCATGTAGACATTGGTGTTCGTTGCTAATCTATATGAAGTCAATAATGTTTGCATGAATTCTGACCCCTTGAGACTTTGGCTTAAAATGTCACTGGTTCTCGGATCCACAGAACAGTTAAATAAGAGCCCCAACAACCTGTGCACATAGGTCTGCAAAAATTCCAGGAAATCTAAAGTTAGAAAAGAAAGTCCCTTGGGAAAACCCCCAAACCAGTAAACATTAAGTATGTCCAGGGGTATTAATCACACTCTGCACCAAAGTATGTCAGTTTATTTTTAGATGATATAATAATGTGTTTTGGGGAATTCTTCCTACTGCTGATGCTATCCAGTATTATATGAGCTGCACCAATCAAAACCTGTTAAGTCATAAAATGTCTGATCTGAACATATAATAATGGGACTAATTACGCATTTAGTTCTGAATGACAATGAAAGTTCTTATCAGAGTAACACAGCTTTTGTTGCACATTTCAGATATTTGAATGTGACCAGTTACCCCTAGAACCTGATGTGTTTGAAATGTTCATATCCCCAGAGTTAGAGTATCCCCTGGTGTGTTTGGGGGTCAGGAAGGGAGATGAGAAAAACCCTCTCAACTTTGATATTGTTAATCTCAACTCGGGCTCAAGCTGGTTTATAGATCTGGAACAACTCAAAGGTTAGTTTGGTTTGGTTATACTGTATTACTCCATTGCATTCCGGGTATTTTTTGCCATCTGCTGAAATTGTCTTTTGCATCAAAAATCAAGAAAATTCTGACAATATTGGTCTAACTAATCCTTGCAGAAATGATGTCTAAGCAACAAACAGTTTGGATCTCGGATCAGGCCTGATCTGGATCCAAATTGTTTGTCCAGAAACCCCTAAAGGGTTATCCCGAATGGAATGGGTTAAAGTAAATGTGTACACTTTCAGGGGAAGCAGCTCTTCTGTTTTCATTTTTTCCTCCCTTCTCAAGGGGTTCAATTCTTATAGGAAAGAATTGCTCACCTAGTAGAAACACTTCACTTTAAAAGTAGACCCCATGTAGGGAAGGGTTTCATTTTTCAGGGAAGAAAGCAGGAAATCACAAACTTTGTTCCCTTTTGTAAAAATGGTTAAAAAACATTTTGGTGTACCCATATACTTTTAAAAATTTTGCAGCTCGTCAATGTGTTTTAAGGATGAATTTAATTTAATTCAAAGACCTGTTGAAATAATAGGTTTTCATTTTAATAAGGGGGAGGTAGGGTGGAGCAAAGATTCTGTGAGACCTTCAGCAATGGGATGATCTACTCATATTGGCTTACAGTAGGGCTTGTCTGCTATGCACAGGTGCAGGATAAGGCTGATTTTATTGTTTTTACTCCTGTTTACCCTGTCTTTCTGTTCTCTCTTTCTCTATGGGAGACTGCTATGCACAGGTGCAGGATAGGGCTGATTTTATTGTTTTTACTCCTGGTTGTCCCGTTTTTCTGTTCTCTCTTTCTCTATGGGAGACTGGTAATTATAGACAGAAAACATTGTTTCATAGGGCTGTAAACCCAAAACAATCAGTCAGTTAAGTTTATTTGATTCTGAACCTTGTGAAAAAGTTCTTGAAAGTAACGCCATGATCTGTATCAACAACAGTGTTCAGCAAAAGAAAGATAGTAAAGCAAGGAAGTTTCAAATGTGTTATACTTAAGAAATAACTTTTCCACCCATTTTTTAATTATTACTGATTAAGACATGGTGTTGAAAGGCAAATCGAGAAATAATAATCCAGGGTGGCAAAGTCGGAATGAACTAATTTTGCATTTGCCTGTCAACACATGTTAATCAGCAATAATTTACCAGCAAGGAAAAATTGATTTGATTCTGGCATTGTACAGAATGAAAATGTAAGATATTTGCAACGTTTGCTAAAGGACTATAAACACACCGGGTAGGCGGCAATCGAAACTGCTCTTAACTATCGATTAACAGGGATCAAAAACAGTGTTTTCGATAGCAAAACAGCGTTTTTGATTGCAAATTCTCGCCAATTTGCAATCGAAAACTCTGTTTCTAACTGTTTTTGATCCAGGTTCCTGGATTGCACAAGCGTTTTCGATTGCCGCCTACTCGGTGTGATAAAGGACTATGTTGAGATGGACATTGACAGAAGCAATGTCACCAAGGCACCCATTTGCACACTGCAACTTTTGCAATTTAATTTTTATCATATGACCTCACTGTTGTTCAGTGGATAACGTCATGTCATAAGAATCGTATGACCCCACATGTCATAACACTTTGGAGCATACACTTAACGTCATTGACAACATCCATGTCATCATGTGTTTTCTTATTGAAATAATGTTCAGTTAGAAGGCGTTAAAATACTGTTTTAAAGGGTCATATGATAACAGAATTTTACACTAGTGGTCATTTCATATGAAATTTATGAAACTCGCCAAAGGCTCATTTCATAAATTTCATATGAAATGACCAAGACTGTATGATCCTCTATATCTCTTTTTACAGGACACCTGTTGTTATAAGCTGAATGGTGAAAACAGTAACCTCGCGTTGAAATTGAAAATAATTTATAATAGCCATCGCTTACATTCAAGAGTTATTAGAAAGCATTTGTTTGTTAAAATATATATTATTCTTTTATAGGGGAGAGACTTCCAGTTTCAAATGTGACACAGATAGAAAAAGATACAGTACTTATATGTTATAATAGTAAGTATTTCTACAACTTGTTAACCATTGAGACTACAATTTGGCTGTTCATAAAGTATGTACTTCTAAGGTAACTAGAGACAAAATATGAAAGTGATTGTTCTGTTCTGTTCAATTCTCGTATCGATCTAGGCCTAGTTGTAATTATACTTGTTCACTGATGGATTTGTGAAATGTCCTGGCAAGTATAGCATCCAATATACTAATATCTTTTTGCTGAAAAAAGTGAATAGCTTTTGAAGTGCAAATGTGTTTCACTATTTTTTAGCAAAATTCCAAATTAGTGACAAACATTTAAATGAACTTATTACTATCGTCGAGTGCCCTGTTTCGGTGGGTGATCTGTTTCGGTGGGTAAATTTTAAAGCGCACGCGCTGTCTCGTTTAGCGTCGTAGGACGTCATCAATTTTTGTGTATTTAGATCTGTCACATTGTAAAACCGTAGTGAAGCTATTCCGAAAAAATGAGGACAAAACAAGTGAGTAATCATGATTTTCTTACCTTACCCGTAAAATTCAGCTATTTCCTTAATACCTTTTTATAATAGAAATTAAAGAAGTCCGTTTCTATAATAAAAAAAAAATCCAAAATCAGACATGGTCCACAGAATTCTCATCGTCTGTCTTTAAAGTCACGTGACTGTCATGTGATCAGGTTGCAAAATGGTGGCTACAGTACATGCCCAAAAGTACCTAGTCCTTATATATTTTTGGCTCCATTTTCACAATATTCATAAGTTATTAATAAAAAGGGAATGATTTTAAATCAGAAGAACTGAAGGTAAAGTAAATCTATATTCACTTTTTCTTTTTTAAAAGTACACCTGCTCCTGTATAATTGGTTTCAAACACCCTAGTGACCTATTTGAATACTTTTTAAAGCAATTTTAACAGCTTAGCCAATTTTATTTCGTTCCGTTTTTCTACTTACCATCTATATACATACAGGATTTAATTCCCTTGTCTAGCTCGGACAACTCGCAAACTTTAATAAGCGTCTCTCTGACTCAGATCATCCTATGATCAGTATCAATCAGACGCTAAGAAATCAGTTTTAATTTCTGCGTTGCAAAGCTCGGACGTATTTTTCTATCGATAAACATCGAAGATTATTTGAGGTTTGGAAAAGTTTTGGTGTTTGTATCATCAAGATATACCCTTTATCTCCATATTTTAGTATGGCAGAAGCCTCGTTACGGCAGGGTATTGAAAGAAATGACGATGAAAGTGCATCGGTCAATTCTGAAAATTCGACCATTATGGCGTCGAATACTTCTAAGGAGAAGACTCGTAGGTCTTCTCGAACTACTAAAAAGGACATCGAGAACATAGAGAACAAAATGAATGTTCGTTTGGAACAGCATGATAAACAATTCTCTTCGCTGGATGAGAAAGTTTCTTTGATTCTGTCACTGTTTGAAAACAGAATACCACGACCGGAAGCTACTGTCACGTCAGAAACGGTCTCAGTTTCGGATGGGACCGGTACTCGGCAACCGTTAATTCCGGTTGAGAATTCTTTGAATAAAGACTATGGCATGTCTGATACACAGTTGCCAGCTGATGATAATGTTTCTCTTCATGTTTCAAGAGCAGAAAGACATCATATTGGTTTGTCTGAATCTGATTCTGATGAGGGTTCTTTGCACACCCAAAATAATGACAATCTGTGTGATGACAGATTCAGTAAATATTTGTCCAAAGAACAAACTGCAAATGAAAAACAAAATTTATGTGAAAAGTTTGGTGAAGATGCTTGTACCAAATCTAAAAAT
Source organism: Ctena decussata (assembly GCA_963989385.1). Classification (NCBI taxonomy): domain Eukaryota; kingdom Metazoa; phylum Mollusca; class Bivalvia; order Lucinida; family Lucinidae; genus Ctena; species Ctena decussata. The sequence continues at coordinate 27,983,715 of OZ022499.1, read as the reverse complement.
AAGACTGGTATTGTCTTAGAGAAAAATCAGATTGACATTCTTAAAGATTCTTGGAGGGCTGAGGACCCTTCACACATTACTGCCTTTAAAGAAAATTATCGGCATATGTTTCCTATTGATGAGTCTTGTGAACCTCATTTCAATGTTCCCAAGATGGATGATTCTGTTGATGCCTTGTTAGTGAAACGCTTTGGACACAAGGCAGCTTTTGGCAAAGCTCCATCTTTATTTAGTAAAACAATGAAATCTGTTGAAAGACTTGCTTTTCAAGGTCAAATGGCAGCCCGTATGGGACTTATCACCTCTTGTTACACTCAGCAAGCATTAGGTGTTTTGTTGGACAGTTTACAACAAAAAGAGCCAAATATAGACTTAGCTGTTCAGAATGTGAGGGATATTTTTGCATTATCCACTAAAACACTAGATCAGGTAGCTAGAACTGGTGCTTTCCATCATCTCATAAGGAGAAGAGCAACTATGCATGACACTGGTTTAAGTGAATTCAAAAATTACACATCTTCTATTATGAAACTTCCATTGACTTCTGAAGGTGTATTAGGTTCACAGTTTGATAAAAGTTTGAAAGAAAAGAAGGAACTTAACAAGCAGTTATCAGAGGTTTTGCCTGAAATTTCTGTGAACAAGCGCACTTCCTCAAACACAAACTCTTTCAAAAGGAAAAGTAATTTCAATACATCAGACTCAAGTACAAAGAAACCAAGAACAGATTTTACTGGTTCATACAACAAAGACAAACCATGGTCTTCTCAGTATAGAATACCCCGTAATAATTATTACAGGAATGACAGCAAGAACAAGAACACGGTAAGTTCTTTTCGGCCTGCTGGGGCAAAACAGAATCGGTCCTGACACTTTTCTGACAGCGTATCCACAACTTCCTGTAGGGGGTCGTTTAAAATTTTTCATAAAGGAATGGGAAAAGATAACAGACGACAAATGGGTTCTGTCCACAATAGCCAACGGGCTAAAATTGGACTTCCTGTCAAAACCGAAATGGGAAGGGGTAAAACAAACATATGTAGATGCAAAACATTTACCTATTATTCTTTCAGAAGTAGAAAGTTTATTAGAAAAGGGTGCGATAGAACCTGTTCCACCTTCTCAGACCAAAAGCGGTTTTTACAGTACATTTTTCCTTGTGCCAAAGAAAACAGGCGATTTGAGACCAATAATAAATCTTCGCCCCCTAAACAGGTACATAGTCAAAAAACATTTTCGCATGGATACGCTGACAAAAGTGTTAAACTTAGTCAAACCAAACGATTGGGCAATATCTCTCGATCTGAAGGATGCTTATCTGCATGTCCCAATTCACAGATCTCACAGAAAATATCTTCGTTTCTGCATACAAGGCAAAGTATATCAGTTTGTAGCACTTTGTTTTGGCCCAACCCAAGCACCTCGTTGTTTTACGAAGATAGTTTCGGTAGTAACTGCACATCTGAGAATGCAGAATGTTCGTCTAGCTTCATATCTAGACGACTGGTTAATAGTAAATCTAATCAGAAAAGTACTCCTTCTAGATCGAGAGACATTGTTGAATCTTCTACACAAATTGGGATTCATAATAAACTGGGAGAAGTCTGCCTTAATTCCCAGCCAGACAGTAACATACATAGGAGCCCTGTTCAATTTTCAATCAGGAATAGTGCTTCCTACTCCAGAGAGGGTACAAAAATTATGTTCAGCAGTTCACAAATTAATGAACAGTCGCAGTTCAGCTCGAGATTTTTTGCACACTCTCGGTCTAATGGCCTCTTGTATAGAATTAGTTCCCAATGCCAGACTATATATGAGACCCATACAATTACATCTCCTCCATTTCTGGAAACCAATCACAGACGAATTAGAAATGATAGTTCCTGTTACACAACACCTAAAGCAACATTTACGTTGGTGGTTAAACCAAGCCAACATTACAAAGGGCAGATCATTAGCCCAGTGGTCAAATTCAATAACTATTACCACAGATGCATCCAAAATAGGCTTTGGGGGCCACATGAACAATCAGTTATATCAGGGCATTTGGACCAAAACAGAAGCTCAACAGCACATCAATATGCTGGAATTAGAAGCTGTCTTTCGTACAATAGCACATTTTCTTCCAGTACTTCAGAATCAGAACGTTCTTTTGAGATGCGACAATACCACAGTAGTACAATATATCAACAAGCAAGGGGGGACCAAATCTGTCAGTCTCTGTTACAAAGTTTGGGAACTGTTCAAAATGACACTACGCCATGCAATACATATCAAGGCGGCCCATTTATCGGGCCATCAAAATTTGTTGGCAGACCGGCTGTCACGTCCCATAGTCCGCCCAACCGAATGGACCCTGAACAATCAAGTTCTGGACAAACTGTTTTATTATTGGGGGAAACCAATGATAGACCTGTTTGCTTCAGAGGACAACAACAAAATGCAGATTTTCTGCACATGGTTTCCATCCCAGAAAGCTTATGCGATAGATGCTCTGTCAATTCCTTGGAACAACATGGAAGCTTATGCATTTCCTCCAATCTGTCTTGTTCCCAAAGTTCTGGAGCACATGTCTCAGTACCACTGTCAGATACTGTTAATAGCACCTCAGTGGCCAAGACGCCATTGGTACACAAATCTGTTACAAAAGCTAATAGATTATCCAAGAAGACTTCCCATACAAAACAATCTTCTTCAGCAACCCAAAACAATGATTTACCATCCAACACCAGAGATATTCAATCTCACAGCATGGCTGCTTTCAACAGAAACTTCAAAAATAAAGGCTTTTCAAAAGAAACTAGAAAATTGCTCACAGCTTCTTGGCGAGCAGGAACACAACAAGACTATGCTTGCAAATTCAAGAAGTTCAATAGCTGGTGTCGTGAACGGCAAAAAGATCCCTATTCTGCCACTTTAGTGGATTGTGCAGATTTTTTGACATATCTGTTCAATTCTGGCCTTCAGTATCGTACAATTGCAGGCTATAGATCTATGTTGTCTTCTGTGCTTCTGCCAATAGACAATACACCAGTAGGTCAGCATCCGTATATAATCCGCCTTTTAAAGGGTGTTTTTAACTCTAGACCCCCAGTGACAAAATTGCTTCCAGAATGGGATTTATTTAAAGTACTAGACTTATTACAAAAGAGTCCTTTTGAACCTTTAAAACATGCAGATCTGAAATATGTCACATTTAAAACTGTTTTTCTTATAGCGATCACAACATTCAGAAGATGTTCGGACCTTCAAGCGTTAAGAATAGGAGAAGATGCTGTCAAAATTCAGAATAGAGGTGTGACTTTTATCAGAACAGGTTTATCTAAACAAGACCGCCCAGGTCACATTGGAAACAAAATTTTTGTTCCCTGTTATAAAGACAACAAAAAGCTAGACCCTAAGAGAGCTCTCTATCATTATTTGAAGAAGACAGAGAGTATTAGAGGTGAAACCCAGTGCAAATTGTTTTTATCAATAGTCAAACCACATCAGCCAGTTTCCAGACAAACGATTGCTAAGTGGATTGTAAAGACTATCAGACTAGCTTATGATAAGGATGTCAAAGTTAAGGCACATTCTACAAGGGCAATTGGACCTTCCTGGGCTCTTTTCAAAGGAGCCAGTATGCACTCCATTTTAGATGCTGCAGATTGGTCTAGGGAATCTACTTTCACTAAGTTTTACCTTAGAGATGTAGAAGTTAAAGTCCTGAATTAAAAAAAAAAAAAAAAAGAAGGATTGTATATAGTTTTAAATTTCTGCGAGTTGCGTGGGTATTTTTCAACTCAATAACTCGATATTCAGGTGTACAGATAGGATATGTTGACATGTACATGTGGGAGGATATGGATATGACGTGTACACATGAGAGTGTAGAATATTGTACTTAATGTACAGAAAGTGTTTGTTTGTGATCCTTAAATGGAATCTGGAGATACGTACAGATTATGAGAACATGTATACTTAGCTATTTGTATTTGGTGTAAAGTATTACTATAAATAGTACAGATTATGACAACATATATAGTGATAAACTTTGTATTTAATGTGAAGCATTATTATAAAAAAAAAAAAAAAAAAATGGATGTAAATACCTGTAAATATTTGAACACTGACTATCAAAGTGATGGTATCGATCATCAGGATAGAGAGGAGACAGTCAAGTCCAGAAAATAAAGCCCAGCCATCCATAAGGTAAGGCTTTTTAATCTATCCTGTATGTATATAGATGGTAAGTAGAAAAACGGAACGAAATAAAATTGAAAATTTGATTTTCAAGTTGTAATTTTATGAGAGAGTTTTTCTACTTACCATCTACTATTTTCCCACCCTCCTCCCCACAAATATTTTTATTTTCTGTGGACTACATGTACGTAGTTGAACGCACAGGAAATTAAAACTGATTTCTTAGCGTCTGATTGATACTGATCATAGGATGATCTGAGTCAGAGAGACGCTTATTAAAGTTTGCGAGTTGTCCGAGCTAGACAAGGGAATTAAATCCTGTATGTATATAGATGGTAAGTAGAAAAACTCTCTCATAAAATTACAACTTGAAAATCAAATTTTCAAACTTAACCTCTTTTTTTCATAGTTGGATAATTAAACAGTACTTGTGTTTTCTTTTTTCCAATTTTTAATTAATCAGATACTGGAATCAAATTAATTCTTTGTGTTTAGAAGTTAGAAGATACAATTGAAGTTATTTAGTGATTACAAGTTAATTTGGGAACAATTTCTGGGCATATACTGTAGTAAGACATTATCCTCCGAAACTGGTGACGTAGTACACAATATAGCCAGAATACCCCCAACAGAAACGATGGTGGCCAAACTTTAGTAAACATAACAGTTAAAAAAAATGAAGATATGGTTTGACAGCTAAGATATTATACTTCTATTTGATAATGGGTTTTAGCTTTTGATCTGAATGTGAATCAGCCAGTTAGCCGATAGTTTCTTATACCCGCCGAAACTGGTCACTCCACGCTACTGACTGTGAGACAAGAAAATCTCAGGCTAGTTTTCAGATTATTTAGTCTTATGCGAGCAAGACTCGCATAAGACTTAAATAATCTGAAAACGAGCCTGAAATTTCCTTGTCGAGGCCTCAACCCCATCATTGATTATTTTCTCACCCATTTTATTTTATAGAAAAGAAAATCCATTGATTACCTTAACTTCTTGTTGAAGTCATTCCAATAAACTTCAAACTAATTTTCTATTAATAGTTCTGACATGTGTGTTAATTTCACCTTGTGCATGCATATTTCATGACTGGCAGCTAATCAGAAATCTACAGTGACACCTCATGCACATCACTGGCTGTCAATTTCATTTTGCATGCAATGTACCTGCAAGTGGATTTGCTGAATTTAAGTGTGTAATTAATTGGGCTGTACTATTTAGCAATGATTGGCATTTTGAGACAGCTTTCAGAGCCTAGGCAGAGATAGCAGGCCGAGATAGAAAAATCTCAGACACCTCTAGTAAGGGATATTCTTGTCCAATGGGTGAGAAAAATTTCTGACAGGCAAGACACAGCAAAATAGATGAGACACCCCATTCTGTGGAATTCTTGTGTTGTGTTGGATTTTTATGCCCCCGCCATTTAAAATGGGGGGGCATATAGTATCACCCCTGTCCATACGTACGTAGCGTACGTACGTACGTAGCGTACGTACGTAGCGTAGCGTACGTACGAAATGGTTTCCGTTCAATATCTTTTGAAAGCATTGGTGTATTGAATTCATATTTAATACACAGCTATATAATCATAAAATACAGGTCAAGTTCGATGTTGGGTAAAATCCGGCTATTATTGTGGGAGTTATGGCCCTTTTTCGACTTCTGTTTCTATGAAAAAATGGTTTCCGTTCAATATCTTTTGAAAGCATTGGTGTATTGAATTCATATTATATACACAGGTATATAATCATGAAATACAGGTCAAGTTCGATGTTGGGTAAAATCCGGCTATTATTGTTGGAGTTATGGCCCTTTTTCGACTTCTGTTTCTATGAAGAAATGGTTTCCGTTCGATATCTTTTGAAAGCATTGGTGTATTGAATTCATATTTTATACACAGGTATATAATCATAAAATACAGGTCAAGTTCGATGTTGGGCAAAATCCGTCGATTATTGTGGGAGTTATGGCCCTTTTTCGACTTTATTTTGTATGAAAAAATCGTTTCCGTTCGATATCTTTTAAAAGCATTGGTGTATTGAATTCATATTTTATACACAGGTATGTAATCATAAAATACAGGTCAAGTTTGATGTTGGGCAAAATCCGTCGATTTTTGTGGGAGTTATGGCCCTTTTTCAACTCTATTTTTTATGAAGAAATGGTTTCCGTTCGATATCTTTTGAAAGCATTGGTGTATTGAATTCATATTTTATACACAGGTATATAATCATAAAATACAGGTCAAGTTCGATGTTGGGCAAAATCCGTCAATTATTGTTAGAGTTATGGCCCTTTTTCAACTTCATTTTGTATGAAAAACTGGTTTCCGTTCATTATCTTTTGAAAGCATTGGTATATTGAATTCATATTTTATACACAGGTATATAATCATAAAATACAGGTCAAGTTCAATGTTTGGTAAAATCTGTCAATTATTTTGGGAGTTATGGCCCTTTTTCGACTTCATTTCATACAATAATGGTGTCCGTTTGTTAGTTTTTGAAAAGTTACTTGTTTCCGGGCTATTTCTTTTGGAAAGTTGCATGGCATCCATTTCTGTGATAAGATACAGAATATCATCACATATCAGTCATGACACCCCCACATCCAAGCCCCCCCCCCCCCCCCCCCCCCCCATGTACTTCTCAAGAAGCACAATACATCTGCCCAAGGAAAACAATAAAACATGTACCACAGAAGTGTGCCTTTGTGAACCTAGTTATGCTACAAGTGCCTTTACCTTAAACAAGGCGCCATCTTACTTAGGGCACTAGGCGGGGGCATCCGTGTCGTATGGACACATTTCTAGTTTTTTTAGCTCACCTGAGCACGAAGTGCTCAGGGTGAGCTTTTGGGATACCGTGATGTCCGTCGTCCGTCGTACGTCCGTCCGGACGTCCGGACGTCCGTCCGTCCGGACGTCCGTCAACTTTTGCTTGTGTACACTCTAGCGGGCACAGTTTCGATCCAATCTTTATGAAACTTTGTCAGAATGTTTATCTCTATAAAATCTAGGCCAAGTTCGAAACTGGGTCATGGCGGGTCAAAAACTAGGTCACTAGGTCAAATCTTAGAAAAACCTTGTGTACGCTCTAGAGGGCACAGTTTTCATCCAAAGTTTATGAAACTTTGTCAGAATGTTTATCCTCATAGTATCTAGGACAAGTTCGAAACTGGGTCACGTCGGATCTAAAACTAGGTCACTAGGTCAAATCATAGAAAAACCTTGTGTACGCTCTAGAGGACACAGTTTTGATCCAATCTTTATGAAACTTTGTCAGAATGTTAATCTTCATAAAATCTAGGCCAAGTTTGAAACTGGGTCATGTCGGGTCAAAAACTAGGTCACTAGGTCAAATCTTAAAAAAACCTTGTGTACGCTCTAGAGGGCACAGTTTTGATTCAAAGTTCATGAAACTTTGTCAGAATGTTTATCCTCATAGTATCTAGGACAAGTTCGATACTGGGTCACGTCGGGTCTAAAACTAGGTCACTAGGTCAAATCATAGAAAAACCTTGTGTAGGCTCTAGAGGACACAGTTTTGATCCAATCTTTATGAAACTTTGTCAGAATGTTTATCTTCATAAAATGTAGGCCAAGTTTGAAACTGGGTCATGTCGGGTCTAAAACTAGGTCACTAGGTCAAATCATAGAAAAACCTTGTGTACGCTCTAGAGGACACAGTTTTGATCCAATCTTTATGAAACTTTGTCAGAATGTTTATCTCCATAAACTCTAGGACAAGTTTGAAACTGGGTCATGTCGGGTCAAAAACTAGGTCACTAGGTCAAATCTTAGAAAAACCTTGTGTACGCTCTAGAAGGCACAGTTTTGATCCAAAGTTCATGAAACTTAATCAGAAAGTTTATCCTTATAATATCTAGGATAAGTTTGAAACTGGGTCACGTCGGGTCAAAAACTAGGTCACTAGGTCAAATCATAGAAAAAAACCTTGTGTATGCTCTAGAGGACACAGTTTTGATCCAATCTTTATGAAACATTGTCAGAATGTTTATCTCTATAAACTCTAGGCCAAGTTTGAAACTGGGTCTTGTGGGGTCAAAAACTAGGTCACTAGGTCAAATCTTAGAAAAGCCTTGTGTACGCTCTAGAAGTCACAGTTTTGATCCAAAGTTCATAAAACTTTGTCAGAATGTTTATCCTCATAATATGTAGGACAAGTTTGAAACTGGGTCACTAGGTCAAATAATAGAAAAACTAGGTCACTAGGTCAAATCATAGAAAAACCTTGTGTACACTCTAGAGGACACAGTTTTGATCTAATCTTTATGAAACTTTGTCAGAATGTTTACTTCCATAAACTCTTTGTCAGAATGTTTATCGTCACAATATCTAGGACAAATTTGAAAGTAGGTCATGTCGGGTTAAAAAATAGGTCACTAGGTTTAATATAAGAACGACCTTGTGTACGCTCTAGAGGGCACAGTTTTGATCCAATCTTCATGATATTTTGTCAGAATGTTTATCCTCACAATATCCAGGACAAGTTTGAAACTGGGTCATTTCGGGTCTAAAGCTAGGTCATAAGGTCAAATCGTAGAAAAACTTTGTGTACACTCTAGAGGGCGCATTGTTGATTCAATCTTTTTGGTACTATGTCAGAATGTTTATCTCAATAAAATCTAATTAGATTTTGAAACTGGGTCATGTCGGGTCAAGAATAAGTTCACAGGGTCAAATATAAGAAAGACCTTGTGAACGCTTTAGAGGGCACAGTTTTGATCCAATCTTTATGCAACTTTGTCAGAATGTTTGATCTCACAATATGTAGGCCAAGTTTGAAACTGGATAATGTCGGGTCAGAAACTAGGTCACTAGGTCAAATATCAGGAAAACCTTGTGTACGCTCTAGTAGGCACAGTTTTGATTCAAAAATAATGAAACTGTCAGAATATTCATCCTCACAATATCTAGGCCAAGTTTGAAGTTTGGTGATGTCAGATCAAAAACCAGGTCACTAGGTCAAATCTTAGAAAAACCTTGTGAACACATTTGAGGGTACATTTTTTATCCAATCTTTTTGAAACTTTCTCAGAAAGTATATCATCACAATGTCTAGGCCAAGTATGAAAGTAGGTCATGTCGGATCAAAAACTAGGTCACTAGGTCAAATATAAAAACCACCTTGTGTATGCTCTAGAGGGCACAGTTTTGATCCAATCTTCATGAAATTTTGTCAGAATGATTATCCTCACAATATCTAGGCCAAGTTTGAAGCTGGGTCATGTTGGTTCCAAAACCAGGTCACTAGGTCAAATCTTAGAAAAACCTTGTGTACACTCTAGAGGGCACATTTTTGATCCAATCTTTTTGAAACTTTGTCAGAATGTATATATGTATATTGTCACAAAATGTAGGCCAAATTTGAAAGGTGGTCATGTCGGATTAAGAACTAGGTCACTAGGTCAAATATACGAACGACCTTGTGTACACAAGGATTGTCTTAAATATCCATTCTGTCGGTCCAACTGTCCATCATTTCACAGTAGGTAAATAATTACGTTCACAATAATCTTACATAACCCTTGTGTTTTTGGCAAAATACAAATTGTTACATGCACTTTTGGAGCACCGGTTTTCTTAGTTTCTAGAACAGTCTACTTCCACCCCTTGTTGTTTTGAAAGTTCTCGCCATGACCATCTGAGACAAAGAATTTTTGTTTGAAACTGAGCTAACTTAGCAAAACTTTTGAACTTTCTGAAGACTCAAATGAGTTAAATTTTATACTTCACTACACTAAGTCTTCAGCAGTTGGTCATGTACAGTAGAAACCCCAGGTCATACAGGTACATCTTCTGTACTCTTTAGATCTGTTAATGGTTTTGAGCAATGTATTTGACAAATTCAAAAACAATATGCATGTTGTATAGAAGTGTTTTTTTCTTGTGTTTACCTTTTCTGAACATTTCAAAAATTATTCATTTTATCTTGTTTCAGGTGGAGCCAGCCTGTTCAAGCTGTTGATCGATAAAGAGAAAAAATCCATCCCCATCAAATAAGGGTGGAAGATAAATGCGTACCCAATATTTTAACCACATTTATTACAACACAGATCATTTGTTGTCGCACTGTAGCATATTGTGCACAGTTTATCATTGTATTTCACAAGTACAATAATTTATACAAATTCTTTAAATTTGCTGAAAATTACAGCAATTATCTGTGTTTAGTGAATCGCAGATTTCAGCCCTGTACCGGGTAAGTGCCACTGATGAAAGATGATATTAAGTAGTGTGTTCCCTTCTGGACAAAGTGAACACATATCAAATGTGTGTCATAATAGATAATTTAGGGGATAACTATTGAAAATTGTCATTTGGGGAGGTAAATCGTTGGTTTTATGGTAGGAAATTTTGTTTTACGGCTCAGCTGACGTGCTGCCCTACGCAATTTGCGACCATAAAACCAACAATTTACCTCCCCAAATGAAAATTTTCAATACAGTTATCCCCATTCCAATGCACCTTTTCACATTTTCATCTTACAAAGTGTACTTTTTTGTACCCATTACAAGCGCTTTTAGCAGTGTAAAACCAAACGTCAGCCAAGGAGAAGCGACGTTGTATAATGCCGTCGGGTTTGCGACAGTATATCGCAGAATATACTGTCGCAAAGCTTTGACGTTATCCAATCAGACATCACGTTATATCTGTAAGTGCATTAGAATACTTGTTTTGTTTTGCTACGAAATATAATTGTAGCATATTCTGAAAGACAAGTGTGAATTACTTCATCAGTGTTAAAACAGGGTCTCTTCCTGGGTTTAAAACTAACCACCTTGCTGACCACTGATTGTGAAAATATTCTCTTTGCAGCTCCTAGGAATTTTAAGTCTTTAGTTTAAATTATATTTCTTAGAAAAATGAATATTACCTTTAGTAATTAATTTCTTATTTTAATTCTGTTTCCATTTTCACAGTTAATTCTACTTGATCTTATTCTATAGTTTTCTATTACATTTGTTTACATGTATATTTTGTTTAATCCTTCAAATTTTCTTTTCTAGGTATCGCTGATCACTTCTAGTATTCAGAGTGGTTGACTATATACTTTTATATTATAACATTTTAATTTTCATTTTCTTAATTGTGATTATTAAACTTTTGTGAAACTGTGATTTGGATAACTATTGGAACTTTTGTGGAGTGTGACGTGTAAAGACAGTGTGTTGGTGTGGGATTGTATTGTTGACGTGAGGGAATTGGAACACATATTCAAGATAGTACTTGGCTGAAGGTATAGTTTTCTTTCATTAACTCGCTTGATTGTCTGCAAAAATTGCCCGCTCTTAGTTCAAACAACTCCCAACCAAACTTGGTCAAATATTTTATGGGCATAATACCTTGACCCAAATTTGATAACCAATCAGATGACATTAATCCAGAGTTTTGGGCTTTAAATTACCCTAAATTGAACAGAGGTCAAAGGTCAAGATCATTCAGTTCTGTAATAATATGATTATTGGTACGGATCAATAACTCATCAATTGTTCAAACTACAATCCTTGTCTTTGGAGCCTGGTAGCTCAGTGGGTTAAGTGCTGGCCTCCTGATGTAGCGGACCGGGTTCCAGCCTAGCTTGAGGTGAGATTCTTTCCTACCATAAACTGGGTTCCATTGCACACAGCCTTTCATTATCAACGTCTCATCCTCCTGATATATCTGAGATACGGTTGAAAAGGATGTAAAATCATCGCAAGTCATCATTATTGTATTTAAAAAGCTTCATCATGATGAATAGATGATCCCTATTTTTTTGACGACATAGGTCAAAGATCAAGAACATTCCATTTAGTTCTGTAATAACATGGTTATGGTTTCTGCTAAATACTTTATCTATTGTTCAACCTTCAGTTCTCTTACTCAATAGGGAGGTTTGTCATATTAAAAAGATGACCCCAAATTTTAGGTCAGTTCATCAAAGGTTAAGGTAATTCAATACTATAATACCATGAAATGGTTTCTGAGTAATAATTCATTCATTGTTCAACCTACAGTTCATGTTTAGTAGATGACCCTTTTTCTTTTGAGATCTGTAGGACAATGTCATTCAGTGATTTCAATTCCATCATTCAACTCACAGTTCTCATATTTGGTAGGAAGGTTTGTAGGTCAAGGTCATTCAGTTTTGTAGTATCATGATTATGGTTTCCAATCAATTAGTCATCCATTGTTCAACCTACAGTTTTCATATTTGGTTGGGAGGTTTGCATGATGAGTAGGTGACCCCTCTTTCTTTTGAGGTCAGCAGATCAAAGGTCAAGGTCATTTAGTACCATAATATCATGGTTATAGTTTCTAAACAATAACTCACCCATAGTTCAGCCTACAGTTCTCATATTAAGTAGGGAGATTTATCATAATGAGTAAATGACCACTATTTTCAGGTCACTAGGTCAGAGGTCACGGTATTTCATAACTGTAATATCATAACTTTAATATCATGAAATGGTTTTCGTTCAATAACTCATTCATTGTTCAACCTACAGTTCTCATATTTGGACAGAAATTTTGTCTAATGAGTAGATGACCCCTATTTGATTTGAGGTCAGTAGGTCAAAGGCCAAGGTCATTCTGTTCTGTAATAACATTGTTCTGGTTTTCTATCAAAAACTCATCCTTTGTTCAACATATAATCCTCATATTTGGTAGGGAGCTTTGTCTTGATGAGTAGATGACTCCTATTTCTTTTGAGGTCAGTAGGACAAGCGTCACGGTCATTCAGTATTTGTAATATCATGGTTATGGGTTCTGATCAATAACTGACCCATTATTCAACTATAGTCCCCATATTTGGTAGGGAAGTTCGTCATGATGAGTAGATGACCCCTATTACTTTTGAGGTCAGTAGATCAGAGCTTAAAGTCATTATATCCCGCCACACGTTAGTGGCGGGTTATTGTGTTTTCACGTTGGCTGTCCGTGTTTTTGTCCATCCGTAGTACGTACGTCCGTCCTTCTGTCCGCACTTCATTTCTGTTCAGTAACTTAAGTATTTATCAACGGATTTCCTTCAAATTTTGCATATGCATTTGTAATGAGAATGTGTCGCTTGATAATGTTAATGGGTAAATTTCGGTAATTTCTGACAGAGTTATGGCACTTGTCAATGTACAAAAAATGGTTTCTGGCCTCTAGTTCCTTTATTACTTGGAGTATCATGATGAAACTTCACAAACATGATCGAAGTAACAAAAGCTTTTTATGAGCTTAGAAATCTTATCATTGGGGGTTATCTGCCCCTGCCCTGGGACTATATACATGTTTATCATATGACGTCGCATCTGAGAGTGTAATAAAGCCATGCATTAAAAACTATAATCCACTAGTGGATTAAATATGCAAATTACATCGTAACGTTATGCATTGACGTCCATAAAACGTCGCGTTTTCTAATGGCGAAATCGTGACGTTTTAGTGCAAAATTTGCTAATAAAATGCGATTTTAGTGTCATATGATAAATAGAATCTTGCATTCGTGCTCTTGTATTATTGAATTCATTAAATTGTTGGTGAAAACGATAAGATGCTCGGCAAAGCCTCACATCTTATCATTTTCCCCAACTCGTTTAATAAATTCAATAATACATGAGCACTCATGTAAGATCCTCTATATAAAATCATGAAAAATTCAATATGAAATCAGAGTAAGAAGCAACTTTTCAGAAACTTTCAGCAAGTGATCAGAGTGATGAAAGCCTACAGTGATGCTCAAATTTACCCCATTTACCCCATGAAAGTCAACCCATCCCCATCCCCTGGCTATATACATGCTTAAATCTTGAAAAATGGGTGAAAAAGGTTTGCAGTGGTGGGGTATCACGCAGTCGTTTGCGATGCTTTTCTTCAGTTCTATAATATGGTTATGGTTTCCAAGCATTAACTCATGCATCATTCTATCTACAGTCCTCATATTTGGGAGAGAAGTTTGCCTTCTTTGAGGCAACACATGTTTTACAAACATCTCTTGTTTTTTTGTTTGTTTTTTTAAATCAATTCAGTACAGACTGATGCCAGACTGATGTACTAAAATTACCTGTGATACAGTTATTGAAACACTCATTTTAAACTGTAAGTGTTGTGCAATATTGTTTTAATTACTAAAATGAACAACTGAATCAATTGTATATAGTAAATTGTATGGTTTTCATGTTGGGTGTATTTCCAGAAGAATGCCCAAGACAAAGCACAAGTCACCCTCTCAGAGGAATGCAGCTAATCGGCTACAGATGAGGGAGAGGAGAGCAGCAAGACATGAGACTGTTGGTGGTGGTATTCCAGGCTGCAATGTTGCAGATCCTGTCAGATCTGTGCCAGATGGGGGTACTGGTGACTTGGGTGCAGTTGGGCCATCTGGGCCATCTGCACTGGGTGCTGATAAACAGATGGAGGCCAAAACCCACCTCTCTAAGCCCTCTGGGCCATCTGTGCTGGGCGCTGATAAACAGATGGAGGTCAAAGCCCACCTCTTTAAGCCCTCTGGGCCATCTGTGCTTGATAGTTTTGCAAAGAGTTCACTTGATAGTTTGCCAAAGAGTTCACTTGATAGTTTGCTATATAGTTCAGTTGATGGTTCACTTGATAGTTTGCCTGATGGTTTAATTGAGAACACACCTGAGATAGTGCCTGAATGTATGCTTGGTACTGCACATGGACCTTCGGTTGTTACTGAACACACACTTCTTGCTTTGCTGGAATCTACCACTGACTCAGGGTCTGCTGATCAGATGCAAACAACTGAACAGTCAAAACATTCCATGTACATAGCTACACCCATTGCAGATCAAAATGAAATGTCTGTTTTGTCAGATATACCAGGAAGCTCATTCAGTGGTATTCGGATGAATTACTCTGGTGTTACAGGAGTAAATCTGTCAACTTCAAGAAATTCCATTCATGGATCATTTCATCAAGGAAATGAGATATTTAGTCCACAGTCACGTGGAAGTCAGTGTGTCACAAATTCTTTATGTGCTCTGATATATGAACAATATTCAGAGATAAACTCACAACAAATGCTCGACAGCGTGCTTATTGAGGGTGATTCTTTGTACAAAGAAATCATTTCTGGATTGGATGGCAAAGTAATGCTGCAAAGCAACCTATTAAGTTTTGAAGAAATTCCATGTGAGGTCACTGTCTCAAATAGGAACCTAAATGTATTGAAATCTGATGTTATATCAGGTGTAGCTATTCAGCAGTTTGGAACTTCCAATTTACCTACTCTTCACCAATCACTGTCTTCAGCATTACAGATATCAAAGCAAGTGCTAGTTATAATAAGAGACATATGCTCAGCAGTGTATGTAACTACAGAGCAGTATCACTTTTTCGATTCGCATTCTCATGGGCAAGATGGCTTATCTGCACCTGATGGCTCATCCATATTAATGTCCTTTTATAATCTGGAAGATTTAGTTGCATATATGTATGCATTTTACGGAAGCATGAACATAGATATGAGTACACAATTTGACATGTTGCCATTGCACTTCACAACAAGGACAGATATGTCCAAATGGAAAACAATATCACGTAAAAAGCATAGGAAGAATTTTAGTCGAAGTCAAGGCAGTTCTGTGATACGCACACTGATTAACACAAGTAACAGTGAAAATCATTCAGAAGAAGAGAATCACAGCACTTTAATTGGCAAGTACTTTAAGGATCAAAGGGAAAGGAGAAGACACAAAAAGAGTGAAGCAATTAAAACAGATAAAAGAACTTATCAGTGGCTATATAAGCGAACACAAAGACAAAGTGAATTATATCGTGAAATTGAACGCCAAAATAGCAGAGAATCAAAGAAAAAGGCAAGGCAATCAGATGAGTACAAAGCAAAGGATCAGAAATGTCACAGAGAGTCATTGAAAAAAGCAAGGCAATCTGAGGAGTACAAAGCAAAAGATAAGAAATCGAACAGAGAATCAAAACAAAAGGCAAGGCAATCTGAGGAGTACAAAGCAAAAGATAAGAAATCGAACAGAGAATCAAAACAAAAGGCAAGGCAATCTGAGGAGTACAAAGCAAAAGATAAGAAATCAAACAGAGAATCAAAACAAAAGGCAAGGCAATCTGATGAGTACAAAGCAAAGGATCAGAAATGTCACAGAGAGTCATTGAAAAAAGCAAGGCAATCTGAGGAGTACAAAGCAAAAGATAAGAAATCGAACAGAGAATCAAAACAAAAGGCAAGGCAATCTGATGAGTACAAAGCAAAAGATCATAAATGTCACAGAGAGTCATTGAAAAAAGCAAGGCAATCTGAGGACTACAAAGCAAAAGATAAGAAATCGAACAGAGAATCAAAACAAAAGGCAAGGCAATCTGAGGAGTACCAAGCAAAAGATAAGAAATCGAACAGAGAATCAAAACAAAAGGCAAGGCAATCTGAGGAGTTTAAAGCTAAGGAAAATTTTAATCAAAAGGCTTGTAAAAGAAGAACTAGATTGATTGAGCAATATAATCAATGGGAGGCAGAACAAAAAAGAATCAGTCGACAGTCATATGATTTCAAAAGAAGGGAAATTAAGATACAAAACAAATCTAAGAAGAAGGCTAGAATGAACCCATACAATGTGGAAAAAGAAAGAGTTGCAAAACAACAATGGAGAGCAGACTCCAGAAATAATCAGACAGAAAAGATACTAGATTGTAACAGGAAATCTTCTAAACGTAAAAACCCAATATTTCATGAAAATGAATGTATAGCTTCAAAACGAAGAAAATCTGGTTTTGATATAAACACATGTATAGAGCTCTTTCATAAAAGCATATCAATTGGTCCAGTATACATATGCAGCTGTTGCCACCAGACATGGTTTAAACATAGTGTGTCTCAAGTTACATCTTTGTCTTATGATCAACAACAAAAATATTTGACAAAATTTATATCCATTGATAATAAGGAATGGGTATGTGTAACTTGCAAAAGCAGTATTTGTGCAGGAAAAGTTCCTAAATTATCTGTTTTAAATGGAATGGAGTGGCCTACAAAACCTAAAGAATTGGATCTGTTTCCACTAGAGGAGCGTTTAATTGCTTTGCGAATACCATTTATGCAGATTAGAGAATTGCCAAGAGGCCGTCAGTTGTCAGTTAAAGGAAATGTTGTAAACGTTCCAGTAGACATACAACCTGTCATTGATGCATTGCCCAGACCGTTTAACGAAAATGTAACAGTAGCAGTGAAACTGAAAAAAAGAATGTCATTTAAGTCTTGTGCATTCTCTGAAAATGTAAGACCACTCAGAGTGCTTGTTGCATTACACTGGTTGATGAAATCAAGCGATTTGTATAAGAATGCAAATGTAGATATAGATGAGGAGTGGATCAAAAGTGTTACAGAAGATTGCAATGAATTAATAGAAGAGTTTGTGTCATCTGAAACAAGTAATTCGACTGTAGGTGCAATATCACAAGATGAATGTCATAACACAAAAACTTTTCATGAAAATTCATGTGAACTTCTCAAAAATGAATCTGATTCAGTAAGTTCTAGTGCAAAAAGATCATCCAGTGATGAACTGTATGATTCTGATGCAGAAGAAGTTAGCCAAGAAAATGTCGGAAACATTGATACTCTCTTAGATGATGCAAATATTGAAAACAGAAATTCTACATTTACCTTTGCACCTGGAGAAGGTCAGCAACCATTAAGTATCTACCAAGACAAAGATTCAGAATTCCTTTGTTTCCCAAGCATATACTGCGGACAAAAAAGAATGGAAAATGACAAAAGAATGGTACCAGTATATTACAGTGATATAGCAAAATGGGAGTTAAGGAGTGTAGACAGACGAGCTGCTAACAGTGTGCCAAACATATTTTTCAAGCTGAAAAAAATACAGATGAAACAGTTAAATGATAAAGCCAATCTTGCTGTCAGAAGGTGTCAAACTGGAACAAACACTATGACTGCTGCACAAGCAAGAGATCCAAATTATATTGACAACATTGTTAAAAGGGATGAAGGTTATTATTTGTTTAAGCAAATTAGAAATTCGCCAGCATATTTAGAGACTAAGAAAAAGGATGTGTTTGCAATGATACGCCAGTTAGGCCTACCCACCTGGTTTATGTCTCTATCTTCTGCTGATACAAGATGGACTGATCTTTTGAAAATGTTAGCTAACTTAAATAATAATGTTGAATACACTGATGAACAGGTAAATAATCTTACATGGGAACAAAAGATTAAACTTGTTCAGGCAGACCCTGTCACTTGCTCCAGATACTTTGATCATAGAGTGCATGAATTTATTAATTCGGTTTTGAAAAGTGACCATAAACCTATTGGAAAACTTACTGATTACTTTTATCGAGTTGAATTTCAGCAAAGAGGTTCACCACACATTCACATGATTGTTTGGATTGAAAATGCCCCAAAATTTAATGTGAACACAAATGCCGAAATAACTGCTTTTGTGGATGAGTTTTTACAGTGTTGTGTGGATGACCAAGAAATGAAACATTTGACAGATATTCAAATTCACAAACATTCTAGAACATGTAGAAAAAAAGTTGACAAAATATGCCGCTTTGGATATCCATTACCCCCACTTCCATGTACAATGGTGTTAGATCCGCTTGAAGTAGACCAGGATAAGTACATCAAGTTACACCAAAACTTACAGAAAAAAATGAATAATGAAAAAAATGGATATGATATGACATACAAACAATTTCTGACAACAGTTGTTCAGATGAGTGAAGAGGATTACATCCGATGCATTCGAAGCTCATTAAAATCATCAAAGGTGTTTTTGAAAAGAAAACCAAGTGAGATTCGTGTAAATTTATACAATAAGACTGTATTGAAGGCATGGAAGGCAAATATTGATATGCAGTTTGTGCTTGATCCATATGCATGTGCTATGTACATTGTTTCATATATCAGTAAGTCGCAAAGGGGAATGAGTAATTTATTATATTCAGCAGCCAAAGAGGCGAGAAACGACAACATGGATATCAAAAGACAAGTGAGGCATATTGGAAATGTTTTTTCAAATAGTGTAGAAGTTAGTGCTCAAGAGGCTGTATACCTAGTTCTGCAAATGCCGTTAACAAACTGCACCAGAGATGTTGTATTTATAAATACATCAACTTCGGACAAGCGCGTGCAGTTATTAAAGTCAAAGTCAGTTCTTGGCGAATTACCCCCTGATTCAACAAAAATAATGTCTGATAATGTGATCAAACGATATTCAAAGCGACCAAAAGTTTTGGAAAATTGGTGTTTGGCTGATTATGTGTCTCAACTAAACATAGTCTACCCAGAAGGTATGAAAACAGATATGGATGATGAAGTTAATGATGACATTTCTATGGAAAATGAAAATGATGATAGACCAGATATGGACAACGAAGAAAATGACACTCTTGTTGATAACAATGTTGATAAATGTTTTCATGATGATATGGCTTTAATAACTTTGAAAAATGGCATAAAGATAAAACGGCGTGGAACTTACAAAATAATACGCTATGTTCGGTTCAATCGTAATTCAGATGAAGAAAACCATTTCAGAGAAAAACTGCTCTTGTTTTATCCATGGAGGAATGAGCAAAATGATTTGAAAGGAAATTTTGGTACTTACAAAGAACACTTTGAATCTATGAAACATATGATAGAGTTGAAATGCCGAGAATATGAACACCATGTCGAGGAGTTAGAGCAAGCAAGAGATATGGCAGAGACGGAATGTGATGCATTTGATGAAATTGCCCCAGGAACAGAGCAAATAGAAGCCGATACTGCCGAGGAAAATGCAGTAGAATCAGAAGCCTTTGTATATTTTAATCCTGATAGAGCTTATGAACATAGGAATCATGACATTGCAATTGAAATAGGATGTTCAGTTTCTGCACCACAAATAAATCCTAATGAAAATATACTGCCAGAACAACAGTATAGAGAACTGTTGAGATGTTTAAACACTAAACAAATGCATTTTTACAATCATGTAATACACTGGATTAAGACTAAGGATGAACCATTATATGCTTTTCTTTCTGGGGGAGCTGGTGTTGGTAAAAGTGTTGTTATTAGAGCGCTGTATCAGACTTTGTTTAGGATGTTAAATCTAAGAGAAGGAGAAAATGCGGATGACATAAGTGTGTTATTATGTGCATATACAGGTAAAGCTGCATTTAATATCAGTGGTTCAACAATTTCATCAGCTTTCAAACAAAAATACAAACAATCAGATCAGACATTGAGCTGTGACAACTTGAATACATTTAGATCCAAATATCGGAATTTATCAGTGGTCATTATAGATGAAATTTCAATGGTTAGTAATTCTATGTTAAATTTCATAGATCAAAGACTTCAAGAGCTGAAAGGAACACGGAAACCATTTGGTGGCGTCAGTATTATTGCTGTTGGTGACCTTTATCAGTTGAAACCTGTGAGTGGAAATTGGATCTTTAACACTTCAGCAAAAGGTGCTGAATCATTGTCTGTGAACCTATGGAAAGAATATTTTACTATGTTTGAGTTGACAGAAATCATGAGACAGAAAAACGATCTCGAATTTGCACAGCTCCTAAATAGACTTAGACACAATGAATTAACAGAAGCAGACAAACTTAAACTAAAAACATGTGAAACAATCTCAACTGCCGATGACCATTGGTTGAATGCTCCACACTTGTTTGCAGAAAACCACTTTATGCATTTGTTCAATCATTCAATCATATCCAGTATGCATGCAGAAAAAGTTATTGTACCTTGTCACGATTCTGTTGTTTCCCCAAAGCTGTCAAAAGACAAGCAGGATGCAAAAATTAAACAAATATCAACAGACCCAAGCAAAACCGCAAACCTTCATTGCTCATTGACAGTGGTTGTAGATATGATATATGATATAAATATTAACATTAACACTGAAGATGGACTTGCAAACGGGGCGTCATGTGTTGTAAAATTTATTGAATACAAGCAGGCAATACAAAACCGTCCAAGCATTATTTGGGTTCAGTTTGACAATGAAAAAGCAGGAATTGAAACCAGAGAAAAATTCAAAAGAAGAGGATTTTATCACGATAAAATAAATGATAATTGGACTCCAATATTTGATATACAACGGACATTTACAAATGACAGAAGAAATATTACGTTTGAGAGAATTCAGTTTCCTTTGCAACCATCTGCAGGTCGATCTGTTCACCGAGCACAAGGCACTACATTAAACAGAGTTGTTATTGATTTATCACAACAAAGGGCAAGAAAAGTCCCCCATATCCACTATGTTGCTCTGAGTCGAGTTAGATCTTTACAAAATCTTCAAATCTTGAATTTCAATGAAAAGGCTTTAGCTCTTGATGAACAAGTCCATACAGAAATGAAACGATTTTATGATGAAGCCATGCTAAAACTCTGCTATATTCCTTTGGATTCTGTAGATTCATCGTCTCATTTTAAAGTTGCATTCAATAATTGTCGTTCTTTACACAAACACATTGAGGATGTCAGGAATGATTATAATTTATTGTCTGCCCACGTTATTGGATTCGCAGAAACTAGATTACATCAGAATGATGATACGATTGATTACAACATACATGGATATCGTCTGATTAGAAATGATCAAGAGACAAATATACAGGCAAATAGGCCTTCACATGGTCTGGCAATATATGTTAATGACGATGTTGGTGTGACTCCTGTACTGTCATACGGCTCACAAAAGTTGGAATTTACAAGTATAAATATTGAGCATGTGTTGTGTAAAATGCAAATTGTAGTGTTATACAAATCACCTGGTTTGTCATATCATAATCTCAAGTCTCTTCTAGAAAGAAAGCTTGTACCTCATTTAGATGTAGCCAAACCATTACTTGTTATTGGAGATTTTAACATTAATATTTTCCAGGGATGTAGTGACATTGTTAAGTTCATGGATCAAACATTTGCCTGCAAATCATATATAGATCAGCCAACAACAGATAGTCTTTCAGCAATTGATCTTGTGTTTTCAAATCAAAATGGAAGTGTAGGTACAGTTGAAACATACTGGTCTGATCACAAAATAGTATATTATCATACATAGATTGTACATTATATAACCATACAATATAATTATTCACCCGTTTTGTTTTAACAATACCAACCTCATAATTTTGAGGTTGGTATTGTTGGTGGCTATGCATTGATGAGGGTGGCCACCTTCCGTAATGGCACAACTTACATTTGTATATAATAGATTAATGTTTATATCCATTACAGCTAGGATTATGAAATTTGGTACAAACACTATGTATGTCTAGTTGCATCCTGTAAGTGGGAATCAGATTTCTCATAATTGCCTTTGTTTTCCTTTTTTTTCTGTTTCTCCAATCAAATTTTTGACATATTTTTCAGGAACTACTACAGAAAGGATTTTTTGATTTGTTGCAAATGTTGAGTATGACTAGATAAATCATGTAACATAGAATCAGTCTTCTTCTGCTTATCGTTGCCTGTGCTTGTCCATTTTTTCTTTCTCTCCATTTAATTTTTGTCACAGATTTCTCTGTTCCTATGGGAGCCACAGACTTCAAATTGCATATACCGGTACATCTTCAGAATGGCCAAGTAGAATCCTTGCTTTACAGTCAGATTGATATATAATATTTATATGTAACAACATAGTTTCAATGGTATTTTAGATTACATTTTTAAAACTGTAAAAAATGTCTATAAAATCTTACCAATTTGCACTAATGAGTGCAATGTTGATTTTTTTTAAATAGAGTGAACATCAATATCTTCAAAAACATTAGTGTATCACTTTGATCAAAACAAACAAACACAAGGCTCATGCAAGTTGACATTGATGCTGCACATGTGTTCCTGAATATTTAATATAGGAAATATGAGACATTTTTGTTAATATAATTATATCTAACTCGGTACATGGATATAGCATGTGGTATCGGTACATGGATATAGCAAATGGTATATGCATGTATATTACTTTGTTTGTATGGCTTCCAAATATTTGTATGTCTGAACATAGCTAATTTTGTTATATAAGAATAAACCTTGTTTTGACAGATAAGGCACCTAAATTAAGCTTGGATCTGAATGTAGAGACAGTAATGTCTAAGTCTGTGAATCACGTTTGTTCGGTATTAGATAAATATGTATTTAGTATGCTTCTGTTTGAATAATATCATTGTTTGTATTTGTCATTCATTCGGTATTAGATAAATATGTATTTAGTATGGGTCTGTTTGAATAATAACATTGTATATGTCATTTATTTAAATGTATGCCATTTAGGAATGAAACATTTAGATGTTTCAGAACATTCATTTCGTTTCAGATACGATTCTGTTCATTCTCATGTCTATATTTCAATGGATATATATAACATACGTAAGTTTGTTCTTTAAGAATAAACCTTGTTTATCTGGGGCAAGTCATCTAAATTAAGTTTCCATCTGAATTTAGAGATAGTTCTATATAAGTGCGATGGATGATAAAAAATATGTGGACTTTTGCTGTAGAAATTTTATTATTGAGAGTAAACTCATAAAATTTGCAATAAATGTAGATTCATCTTTCCTTTATCCAGTGATGTATTTAATTTACCAGTCTCACTTCGGGATGTTGTCTATATCAGTTGTCATAGTAACCTTATGACGGTTCTGCGGAGCACGTTAAATATTTGCCTTATTATTTCGAATTGTTTGGTTTATCTTTGGCTATGTCTAATATTGGTTTATCTTTGGCTATGTCTAATATTTGCAGTTGAGTAAAATGCTTGACATTTAATATGCTATTTTGTTATGGTTTCTGCTTTTTACTGTGAGGAAAGTATTGCCGTCAACAATTGTTATGCTTGCATAAGCAGCATAAGCTTTGGTCTGTGGGTCATACAAGGGCAATAAAATGACGTCAACCATTATATGGTATATTTAATGCAGGTCCTAGGGTTTGTTTATAATTGTAAGAAAAAAGAGGGCAGAACCAAAGTCATGTTTTAAATGATCAAAGTAAATATTATTTGATCCGTGTATGTTAGTTTTGTCCGATGCTGGTACTGATTTGAGGGTTGTAGACCTGCATATAGACATACACCGCAAAAGTCTTGTACATGGAAACGAAACTGAAAGCAAAAGTTTTGCTTGGATTTATGACCCGATAAAGATGAGAAGGGTATGCTACAAAATTCTTGAAAATAGTCGTATTGTATGCAGATGTGTCTAAAATTGGTCAAAATCATGATAAAATCTGCAAAAAGGGTGTTAGTTTTTTGAAAACAAAGAAACAAAAGAACCCCAACAACGTTAAAAAGGGACAAAATGTCAAACATCATTAATGTGGTGCTCCACTGTAGCTGTACCTACCTAATATAAAATAGAAGAAAATACTTATTTTTCATTGAAATTACTTCAAAACTTCACATTACGTAGCTAAAAGATCAGTCTTTTCTATGGCATGAGAAATGTTACTATAACTGCATTACCCTAACCGCCACAGCAATAGTCCACGTTCTTTTTTATCACCCCTCGTATATGAATCACGTTTGTTCAGTATTAGATACATATGTATTTAGTATGCTTTTGATTGAATGATAACATTATTGTTTTTATGTATTGTTCATTTAAATTTATGCCATTTAAGTATTTTCAAAATGTTCACTTTTGTTCTGATATGATTTTATTCGTTCTCATGTCTGTATAACTTTTTATCCCCCGACCAAAAGGTTCGGGGATATAGCAATTAGCCTGGCGTAGAACAGGTCATGATGATGTCACATACAAGAATAGTAACTCTTGTTATTTTACTTTTTTGAGTTATCTTTCCTTTGGTGATTTTTTGGCAGACTCGAGTCCACTAACGAATGATGTGATGAAAAGAAATACTTTGTCCAAAGCAAATACTTTGTCAAATAGGTAGTTTGTCTAGTTACAAATTACTTTTTCTCATTTTCTTTATTAAAATGTACACGTAGATAATGAATAGCTTTGAAAAACTTTTATTATATACATTATATCCTTTGTACAATGCAGAGCTCCAGTAGCATACTTAGAGACCTAGATAATATTAAAAAACAGCTTTTTGGTGATAATTATGGATAATTTTGTTAATTCTGTTACTAGTCATCTGAAGCGCCTTAATGAGGCAGCTCACATGATGAGTCACAACATAAGTTTTCAGTGAGGAAAAAAACAACAATAAAACATTAACCCTAATTAACACCAAATACTGTTATTTAGAGACTGCCAGTTCCTGTAACTATTTGGACATCTCAAAATTTTCTATAATAGACTCTTCCAGCTTTTAATTTGGAACAAGTCTTATTTTCTTCTTGTTCAAGGCTGTTTTATTATGAAAATATTAGAAATTGGTGTAGACTAGCAGACACTGTTTCTGAGAAATTTTATTCGGTCATATTGGGTAAATATTGCCTTTTCTGGAGCTGTGCATTTAATAGCTGCAATTACCTAAAAGAGCTTAACAAATTTTCTGAAAATAGCAGTGTACTTTGAACAGTGAAATTTTCAAATAAACTTTCAACAAACAGAATTGTGTGTTTTGTGTTAAAATTATGATGAAAAATATTGAATTATTTCCTCCTGTGCATGCATTAATGCCAGATGCATATACAGTAGAACTTCAAGGCTCGAACCCTGATGGCTCGTTCACCCTGCCTGGCTAGAACTCTTTTCTTGGTTCCTAGAGGTCACTTTATATGGAAACTAGCCCTGGGTGGCTAGAACTACACTAGGCTGGAACTAATTTTCATGGTCCAATGTTCCTGTTTGACCAATGAAGTTCTACTGTTCCATCTTGGAAAGGCACTCCTTTTGCCTCAGGCAAATGCAATCTCCAGAGAACAATAATATTCCAGGTGTCTTTGTCTTCAGGGAATAATTTGCACGATTATTTGCTGAAGCATGAAATGAAAATATTTAAGGAATAATATTTCTGTGCCTGTGAATTATCACTTGATTAATACATGAAGTTGGAGGACAGATTGGGAAAATTTACGATGGCAAACCCTGAGTGAATTAATATTCACATCTGCCTGTGCAAGATCCAATTCAAAATTGTTGCAAAATTAAAATTACTGTGAAAAAAAATACAAAGCTGCTACTTCTTCAAAAAAAAAGAAAAATGACTGATGTCAATTTCAATTATGTCATATTAATGCAGATTGCTTTGCAAGGAATGCATCTATAATGTTTATTACCCTTCCAACTTTTAAATGGATATTAAATGCAAGAATTGACAAACAGCTGACTCAACTTATTTTGTATTTACAATGATTTTTTTATTTGAATGACACACTAAAAATAAATCCACACATGAATTTAGCCCATTGGTATGACTATGGCCTAATTAAATGCATTGAAACTCAGTAAGAAAATGTAGGTTAGTATAATGTTTGATATCACTGTAAAGGCAAAATGTAGGGCTTCCGATACATGCATAGCTTTGTTGTAAAGGCAAAATGTAGGGCTTCCAATACATGCATAGCATTTGTTACCAGCATGCCGCTAAATAAAGCTATGCTGCAAGCATCAGAACTAACATTACAATGATGCCAGCCACAAACTCCTTGGAAAACATTTATTTCACCACAGTGAGATAATAATGCTACCATTCTATCATCTGTGTTTGCCTAGTTCAGTCTAGTTCAAATCCATCAAAGAAACCAACATGAACGGGTACTTTTTGGGGAAGCGACTCTGCCATTTTTAGCTCACCTCAGCCTTACTGTATTGGTGTTAGTTGCCTCTGTCATCCATCCATAAACATTTTCAAACATCTCTGAAACTACTGGGCAGACTGAACTCAAATTCATATGGAGCCTGCATTGGTCAAAGGATTGAAAGTTCTTCAAATGATCTTGATCACATGACCAAGGTGGCTGTTATTCCCATGTATTATGGTAAATACCCTTATAAATCTTCTCCAGAGCCAGTGAATTGATTAATGCTCAGGTGAGCGATTCAGGGCCACCATGGCCCTCTTGTTTAACATCACAATTGCTGACCCAGCTTTCTTATGCATGCAATCAAAGTTCCTCTTATTTTCTGTTACAGATTATGTTAAAGCTGTTTCAATGTCTGGGAAGATGAAGTCAAGTAAACGTCAGGCGGCAGAGTTACACTTTGATTTCCCAGTAGAGTCTCTAGGTAAGTTGTCTAGTTCTTGTTATACATGAGTGGTTTCATTTGAAAGGGACCTTAAGCCATATGCATAGAGTGAGTACTTACACCAGTATATGCATTGGTACAAATTTATCAGAGTCCTTGTCATTTTTACATTTCACAGTATTCACAGATTATGTGAAATGAAAGAACCTTGATCGGACTGCTCTGAGCCTTTGCTGGTTCCACATGCTGTAAGAAACCTTTTCAAGTGATACCAATGAGGTACAGTGCTGGCGTAGTGCTTCTGGTGATATGTCTTGAATAATGATAAGCACTTAAAGCTCCGAAAAAATGATAACAGTTGAATTTTCAAATTGTGTAGATCCAGATGAGGTGGCTTATAATGAGCCACCTCATCTGGACCTACACTGTTTGCCCTCAGCTTGGACGAAGCATTTTCCAGTGCACCTTTGCAAATGCAAAGGCGAGCTTATGCTATACCCCCTGCATTGTAGTCCGAGCATGCGTTAGTGTTTGCCTCCACGTCAGCATTAGAGTCCTTGTTGACATCTGTGATTAGGTTAACAATTGCATTTAGTCCTATGTTTAACTCTGTATCTTAAAAAATACAGCAGCTACAGTCATCATATTTGGTACCTATATCTATATGACTGCAGCATCACATCACGCAATTGTGTGTCCTTGACCTATATGTTAGGGTTGACTGACTTTGCTGTTTGGCACTGTTTTTAAGGCAAAGTTATTAGTTTTGAAGATACTTTTGAGACAAGAGAGTTGATACTTGGTCAATTAGCATATTCCTATAATTCAAGCAAATGCAGATCATCCATGCTGACCCCTGTGCTCCATATTTTGAGCGCTGTTAATAGGTATTCATCATATACCTGGGATAATGGTTCAGTCTGACACTACAGCTGACCTCATATATTTGTAGTTCTTTGTAACAATTAGATACATGTAATTTGTCATCTGTTTTTTGGTGCTTTAAAGGATAACATACAGTGTAGCACCAATAAGGAGAACAGAGTAGCTGTTCTAATGGGAGGGTCACAAAAGTGCATGAAAAGTACCTAACGGCATGTACAAGATCAGCCTTTGCTTTTGAGCAATCTGATCAGAGTCTTCCGTTTTCACTGTAGTTTACGGGTTAAGACCTAAAAATGTTTGAACACCCAAAAATACTCCTTTACAGCTTGTTTCTATTTTGTATTGGCTTAATCTACACCTTGAAGTCACACCTTGTGTACTTCAGTTCAGTTCCCTGTTTCACAAATCATTTGTAGCTGTACTGTACAAAAGTACAGAAAAAGCTATTAACAGCAAAAGGATCAGCTCCAAATTTTAGAGTTTTATGTTGAAGTTTCCTGTGTGATGAGGAAGCAGGTTTAGTCAAGATATCCTGTCCGTAAATAGATCTTGTTCACAAATTTACTCTCTTGTTGAGGCACTCCAGCAAGTGGTTTTTCGAAGTTTATACTTAAAGGATAAAGAAACAGCAAATTCCACTTACATGGTTCAGTTTACTACCATTTCTCGTAGTCAGATTTGTCCAGTAGAGTTTTTGAAATTCATTGGCATGCTCTCAAGCTAGGAAAGTAATCTCTTGCAATGTATTTTTTTCAGTTTCATAATGGCCGCATCAAGATAACCATTATCGCTGTAGGGGTGGCATGTTTCAAGCACATTCTTGAAAATTACCATTTCATATAAAATTAACATGAAATCATTTCAGAATAATTTATGCTTATATCTTATAGCAGTTATTTTCATAAGTAATATCTTTTTGGAAAACAAAAAGATGCATAAGTGTAGCTGACACTGCAAACAACCCTTTGCTGAAATGGTCATATTCCAAAACAGATCAGGTGATTAGTGATGACATCATTTCTGTTGTGATGTCACAATGGGTGGTTCCCAGCTTTATTAAAATTAAAATGAACCTCATCAAAGGTTGGAAACCAGAAGGAATATTTTTACTATTGGAAAACCCACCTCAAAACAAAAAATGATAAAAATAGACAAAAGAGGTCATGCAATATGCTGCAAGTCAGTATTTAGCTACGAGAAATGGTTTTGGGTATTTTAAACCTAAAATTTTGATATTAAAGCATCTTTAAAGAAAAAAGTTCCACTAAAAACCACTTGCTGGAGTGCCTCAAGAAGAGAGTAGTTTGTATGAATATTCTATAGTGAAAAAAAAAATAAGATTTATCATTTCATCTTTATCCAAATGTTATCAGTTCCATTCAGTGAAAATCATTTGCTGCCTTTATAAGAGTTATATTAGAGTTCCTTTTAACATCACAGGTTTTGTTTAGTACCTGTGTAATTTATGAATATTGTTTTCTGCAAATAAGTGCAGAAGAACAAAAGTTCTAATGTTTTTTAAATATGTTACTTGTATTTGTGTATATGTCCCAAGTTGAAATAAAATATTCTTTAACCAAGTGTAGACTTTCCTTTATTTTAGAAGTCTAGGTCTGGCCCTATTGAGAAAATGTTGACAGTGTCTACGAGGGTCGTTGATTTAATTCCCACCATACCGCGTGGCTGTAAGGAGCATGTGGACACTGCGGTGATTTCACGGGGGAGTGATTTTCTATAATAGGATGAAATTTAGGTCTGATCCGTAAGGTCTATCAAAAGTTATTGAAAGTTCAAGTTGGTCGGTCATATACACTCAAAAGTAAACGCACCCTATGAAAAACGTAGACCTGCAACCGGTTTAATAGGTGTGTGTCTTATCCATGACAACGTACCTGCTCACAAGTGAAATCTTGTCCAAGACTTCATGAAAGAGGAAATGATAGTTCAGCTCTCTCATCCACCTCATTCGCCAGACCTTAGTCCCTGCGACTTTTTCCTGTTTCCTTTACTAAAGAAAACCCTTTCTGGTTGTCGTTATGAATCCCGAAGTGCACTTGGTAGTGCAATTTACCAGTGTCTTCAGGGTATACCTAAAGAGGCCTACTTCTCTGCCTTTACAGAATGGCTTTCAAGACTTGGAAAGTGTGTTTTGGTCCAGGGAAAATACTTCGAAGGGTTGAAGTAAACGAAATGTGAATGGGATTAATAACGTGCCCTGTAGAACCCCAATGACAACATTAAATGAAGGCCCCTCATACCTGTTATACTGCTCTCGTCTCACTTTACACTCACAAAATAAATACCTATGAGCGTTGGCCCTAATCCTCGAAACAAGGTCCTCCATCCTTCTTCAGCCCAAATGGTTGTGAAAGCATGTCTGTAGCTTTTCATCTTCGTTCATTTAATTCCCACCATACCCCGTGGCTGTAAGGAGCATGTGGAAACTGCGGCGATTTCACGGGGGAGTGATTTTCTATAATAGGATGAAATTTCGGTTCAATCTGTTCAGTCTTTCAAAAGTTATTGAAAGTTCAAGTTGGTTCATTCACATACACTCAACCCTTACTGTTTGCAAAATGAAAAACAAAACAAGCTTTGAAATTAGGGCCTACATTAAAGGTCACGTTGGTCTGAATGTTTCGGTTTGATAGATATATAGTGAACTGTGTCAGATACATAGGACATCTGTTGTCTCTAAAAGGTCAGTTTTCAGGTGGCATGAAAAATTTAAAGGTGGTAAAACTGACCTGAAGGATGAGCCCCGTCCCAGCCAGCCAAGAAGCAAGGCCGGTCATTGCCAAAAGAATTAAAAGGGCGGCATAAGTTTTGTATGCGGTATTTTTCAATTGCGATGGACCCATTATTCAAATTACGATACCAAATGGCAAGACAATCACAAGTAAATTTTATGAGAATGGTGTGTTGTCAAACGTAAAGGCACATTATGAAAAACGTAGACCTGCAACTGGTTTAAGAGATCTGTGTCTTATCCATGACAACGCACCTGCTCACAAATGTGTTCTTGTCCAAGACTTTTTGAAAGAGGAAAAGGTAGTTCAACTCTCTCATCCATCTTACTCACCAGACCTTAGTCCCTGCAACTTTTTTCTGTTTCCTTTACTAAAGAAAACCCTTTCTGGTTGTCGTTATGAATCCCAAAGTGCACTTGGTAGTGCAATTTACCAGTGTTTTCAGGGTATACCTAAAAAGGCTTACTTCTCTGCCTTTACAGAATGGATTTTGAGACTTGAAAAGAGTGTTTCCATCAAGTGAGAATACTTCGAAGGGTTGAAGTAAATGAAATGTGAATGGGATTAATAAGGTGCCCTGTAGAACCCCAATGACAACATTAAATGAAGGCCCCTCATAGCTTTCCTATACAAAAATACAGGAATAGCCATTTTTGTGAGGACCTTGTCTGCATTGGCATTTAGATTTCTTTCTCAGTTTATATAAGCTGAATGGAAACATATCGAAGGGAGGTAATTGGTGTCAAGAAGAATTTGTCTCCCACATACTTAAGGGGTTCTCTTAAAGGAAAGAATGTGTTCTTTCCAGGAACAAATCCTTTCCTTTAAAAGTAGCCCCCAATTCGGAAGGGCTTTGTTGTCCTGTGAAACAAACAGGATGTTACAAAAGTTATTATCTCCCGCCAAAGGCAGAGGGATATAGTTTTCTCTGTGTCTGTCCGTCTATCTGTCTGTCCATGCAAACTTCATGTGCATCAGCGGATAATAGCGATATATAACTAAGTAAAGACTTGACAGAATTTCATGAAACTTAAAATAGATATATATCGCTATAATCCGCTGATGCACATGAAGTTTCATCAGACTAGCTCCAGTAATGCAAGAGTTATCACCCTTGAATTGACTTAAAATCTATAAAATGAGCCATAACTAAGTATGCAATTACCGAAACTTTATGAAACTTAAAGTGAATATGTATCACCATAGCACAGTTATGCACATGAAGTTTCATTAGCATGGTATCAGTTATGCATGAGTTATTGTCCTTGAATGGATTTAAGATTGAGAAATTCAGCCATAACTAAGTAATCAATGAATAGAATTCTATGAAACTTATACTAAATATGTATCACAATAACACACTTGGCATCTTATGTTTTGTCAGAATTGCTTAAGTTAGCAATGAGTCATTGCCCTTGAATTGGTTTAAATTCAACAAATTGTGTCATAACTAAGTAACCATGAATGGAATTTCATGAAACTTAAAATGATTATGTATTGCCGTGACACAGCAGCTCATATTAAGTTTTGTCATAATCGCATCACTAGTGCATGATTTAATGTCCTTGGATTGATTTAAAATCCACAAATTAGCCATAACAAAGTCACCTGTGAACAAAATTTCTTGACACTGAATTAAAAAAATGTATCATCATAGTGCAACGATGCTGAAGTAAGTGTATTAGGATGGCTTCACCGAATGCCTCACGTATGCCAGAGTGATTGCCCTTGATTTGATTTACAGTCCTCAAGTTCAGCTGTAACTAAGTGACCAGTGAACAAAATATTATGAAACTTAAAATAAACCATAAACAAATCAGGGCCACTTCGGTGGGGGATATAAATTCACTGAATTTGCTAGTTTCCTGTAAAAATGGCAGACATGCATGGATGTGTATCCAATCACCTTAAAAAGTTATATTTAGGCAAGACT
Organism: Ctena decussata; assembly: GCA_963989385.1. Taxonomy (NCBI): domain Eukaryota; kingdom Metazoa; phylum Mollusca; class Bivalvia; order Lucinida; family Lucinidae; genus Ctena; species Ctena decussata. The sequence goes on along the minus strand of OZ022499.1, from coordinate 27,950,834 downwards.
GGCCACCATATTACAGCTTTTGTTGCTGCTACATCTGGATGAAAGCATCTGATTGCAACCACCATATCTGACAGTGACCTATATTTTCTGGTTCACTGATTTTAGAAAAACATTATTTTTAGCAGCCACCTTTTTGGGGTCCCTTGAACCAAAGTACAGTGTAAATGAACCTGTATTAAGTGGTCACCTGTCTTAAGCAGACGATTTTTGTGTGTCCCTGTTGGTGACTCCTCAAGACAGGTTTGACTGTACTTTGTGATGAAAATTTGATGGTGATAAAGTGTCTTGATCATTCAGTTTCAGATGTTTAGGTAGACTGCAATGTTATTCCACCAAGTTTTACAAAGAGAGACAATTTTTATGACTTTTTGTATGCTTCCTTGGATGGCAAAGCTCTTTCAAGATGTTTGTGTTTGTGTGTGTGTGTGTGTGGGGGGGGGGGGGGGGGGGCAAGTCGTTTTCTTTAAGAGATGATCCTCATTGAAAAGGGAGAGAGGGAGAGGAAAAATGATATTTGCAGAGTTGTTTCCCCTGAAAGAATACACATTCACCTTAAAACAGATATTTTAAGAATTTTTGCATGTAGAAGTGAATCGTGCCTTGAGGATTATTGTTACTCTGGCATTGGCATCAAAGTTTGTATATGATTATTTTCGTGAAGTCTGCATCTAGCAGAAAGGGAGACATAGCTACGGTATTGGCATTGCAGGGATAAAGACTAACAATTTTGACTTAGGGGCCCATACTGCCAAAATTCAATAATTTAACATTAGGGTATGAGCATTTTCCCAAAAAATTCAGGGACACAGTCAAAAATTTGGGCCATAGGGGACTGTGCCCCCGTCAGTCGTTTTCCTTGCATTGTCATCAGCATTCTCGACAGCAGTTTAAATTTTTTTCTTCAAGAATGTTGGGTTAGCTCTGTAAAATGTGTATGAGCCTCATGACAACACACAGATCAGTGAGACACAGCAGTCTGCAGAATTCTTATGTTAACTTTGTGCCTTTTGTTGAGCTGTACTGTCCTGTTACAGTCTTGATCCCCAAGACTCGTAGATGGTTTGATGCAAACTTGAAATACTTTAGACTGGCCTCCACTGATGTCCATACTGAAAAGAGCCTTTCATACTTGCATATGCCAAAAGAATATTGTTTTCATGATACTAGGTTCTTAATGTCAGCTCATTTTAAAATGATTGAAGCAGATGGATACATATTGTTATTGTTTACATGCCCCCACTCAATACAGTTCCATAAATGCCCAAAATATTGGGACACATTAATTTTACCATATTTATCCTAATATTAGATCAAGTTGATCGTATTATCCAGCTATATGTCAAGAATGGCAAACAGTGTAGACCCTGATCAGACTGCTCCTAAGGAGCAGTCTGATCTGGGTCTATGCTGTTTGCTTAGGTTCTTCTGTCCCAGTATGTTGGCTCATTATTGTCTGTTTGGCCTCAGCAGAAAGACTAATAAAGAATTTGTCAGACTTAGCATGAAATTAACACCTTTTCCAATAGAATTAATCATCTTTGGGAGGATTTTGAATCTTTTGACCCACATTTGACCCCATGTGACATTATTTGATCCTGTCTCTTAGAGGTTGAGCATGTGATATTGCTACTTGAATAAAACTACAGGTAAACAGCAGGTGAATCCATCATAATGTTGTTAATTTCATTGATTGTGAAAGATACATGCCAATGATAGTATTTTGTAAATTAATCCACAATTTTGTAAATTATTCCACAGTTACTTTCAGCACCAAGTTTATATAGAAACACACTTACAAAGGCCAAATTTATTTTACATGAAAACTACAAATTGGATGTTTCTGTTATTTTGGCCTAGCCCTAACCCTATTTTCATAGTAGTTCATCCTTAATATTGATACCTATCATGATAGTTAAGTATAACATGTTCTAAAAATTATGTATTCTTGATTTATGTCCAGGTCATTGGTGCCATTTGCATTATTGCAACATTGGTGCTATGGCGCCAAAAGAGTTAATACTGTGAAATTAGTTTCATTACTAGCTATGGTCTTTTAAAAGTTTTATACCATATAGGTGGTCGTTATTGTGGGAAATAAATTTTTGCCATATTTCTTGGCACTGTTGACTTTGCAAAAAAAAGTGTTGGGATCCCAACTGCTGAGGGTACACCTCTATTTTTTTTTCCTCCATTTTTAACACGGGGAACAAGTTGTGTGACGTCCTATGTGCATCGTTGAATGAAGAAGCCATTTCCAAAATTGGGTCTACTCTTGAAGGAAAAATTGCTCTTATTGGAGCAAACTAGCTCTAACCTTTAAAAGTTGACCCCAATTGAGAAGGGAGGCAAAATTGAAAATGGCAGAGTTGCTTCCCCTGAAAGTATACCCATTTACCTTAATACTGTCAAGTTGTTCATTTATTTATCACAGTAGCATCCTGATGCTGGGTTTCTATTACCTTGAAGATGTTTTCCGTTGTTGACGTTGCTACTTGGATCAAAGGTCTATGACCATGTCGCAGCATGCAATACCTGTGTTTTAACTCGCTAATTTTCCATTAATAAATTATTATTACGTGTAATGATGTAGGTTATTATGATGGTAAAATTATTTTAGGAATATCTGTCGTTAAAATAAGTTGGGCTACAAAACATATAAATTATTCATTTGTTAAAAGGTTATATAAAGTTGAGGAATGGTGATCAATAATGGAAGAAGCATGTCGGGTGTTTTTTCTACGACAAAACAGGTTTTATCCCCTAGAGTTTATTTCTTTGCTATTTGTGGCGAGATAGATGCGTGCTAGAGTTGAATAAGAGCGTAACGTAGTTGTGTAATTAAAGTAAAAATTCTGAGTTTTGGGACAGCTATGCTTGAGCAAACAGTGTAGACCCTGATCAGACTGTTCCAACAGGAGCAGTCTGATTAGGATCTACATGGTTTGCCTTGTACTAAGTTGTAGCCATCAGATTTAAAGAGGCTGCCGATAAAGAGGGTAAACTTGTCTAAATTCCAAGGAAAAAAAGTCCATTGCAGTAAATTAATTATTCAGAATTATACCAGATGTTATCATAAGCTTCTTATTCAGAATTGCTGGTGCAGTCAAACCTACCAGAAAGAGCACCTGTACTAGGTACAGCTAAAGTTTTATGTTCATCTTTAGGAAAGTCCAAAAGAAGTTGGTTTAACAATATTTATTCAAGATAATAACATGCATGTTACAAGATATACATAATTCGAAACTGAGGATCTGAACAAAACCTAAGAGCTTATAAAGTCCATCTCCAAAGCGAACAATTATGTACAATAATTTTTACAACATGGCTAGAATTTTACGGAAAAAAAGGTGCATAATGAGTAGCTACAAATTTTGTCTTTTACTGGACCTGAAAACTTGCCTTTTAATGCAGGTGGTTGTTTCACGAAGGTAGCCTTTAAGGCAAGTTTGTAATCTTTTGGACTGGAATAAAGGCAGGTTGGCATCGGCTTAAAATTAGTTGTCACTATGGTGGGCAAAGTACTGTCAGGCAAGCTATCCTGTCATGGACAGGTCTCATGTTTTTTTAACCTGGTGGCTCACTATGTAGACCTTTATCAGATGGCTCCTAAACAGCAGTTTCATCTGGATCTACATTATTTGTTCGGATGTTTCCGTCAGGGTGTTGTATTACTCTTTTTGGTAAATTTCTTTGTCAGTGCTTTTCTTATTATACATATTAAACTATGTTTCTCCCCGAAAAAAGAGTGATACAAGCCCCTGTAGTCCGAATACTTAGCATTTTATAATTCTGTTTAAACACTGGTACTTCCTGCTTCAAATCAAGCATGCCTTTTCCTGGAAATTATCTGACCTGATTGGTGATTGCTTGCAACATTTGCTGTAATATCGTAAGTATTTGGACAAGCATACCTGAGCAAACACTGTAGACCCAGATCAGACTGCAAGGAGCAGTCTGATCTGGGTCTACAGTGTTTGCCATTTAGCATGCATTTTTGCAATATCTCTAAGCATTAAAATCAGCTTCTTCAAAATTTAGGACAATTACAATTGTTTGTTAAGGTGTCCCAGCTTTTTGGATAAATTTGGTATTCCATATCCAATGCTTCCATATTTAATGATAAGATAATTCCCATGGTGATGCCGCTGTCACTAGAAAAGTGCAGTGTCATCCAATATAAAGTTACCTCAATGTACTGAATTATGGCCCAGGGCGGATGAGTAAGGAGAAATGAGTCTGGGCACTAATAGGTTAACCTGAACTTGAATTCCACTTGGAATTCCACTAATAGAATTCACTAATAGAATGGAATTAGTTATTATACATATTTGATTCTTTCTTAGCTTAACTGGCACCAATAGGCTGGATGGATGACTTGCAATTTTAAGTCCCTTTCAACAGTATTTCAGTCATATCAGGATGATGGGAGGTTGATTATGAATCGCTCTGTGCAATGAAGCACTGTTTAGTTTTAGACAGAATCTTATCTCCACTAGGACTCTAACCCGCAACCATGTGATCTGAGGTCGTGAGCACTTACCATTTTGCCTTGCAAGCACTTTGACACCAATAGTATGAGCAATATAAACTGCTGTATACCCATCTGCTATACAGCTCAACCACTCTTCAGAAGCCATCCTGAGAAAAGGATTGGAAGTTGTAGGGAAGTGATTGGTATTGGGAGGTCAACTGTATCATAGAACTGGGAAATCACAAAACTGGTTGTTATGAGATAAGATGGTATGTTATACATGTATGAAGGTGACCAGAATAGAGAGGTCAGATAGCGTAAAACTGGGAAATCACAAAACATGCTATTATGAGATAAGATGGTATGTTATAGGAAGGTGACCAAAATAGAGAGGTCAGATATAGTAAAACTGGGAAATCACAAAACTAGCTGTTTTAGGACAGTGGCTGTTGTTGGGAGGTAACCCTTCATACTGTTATAAGCCATTGTGGCAAGGTGCTGATGAGGATGACAGACCCTGAAGGGTAGAGAAGGTTCTGATTTCAGCACAGAGCCTGTGAACTGCAAGTCTAAGATTTGATTTCTCTTGGGCCAGAAGCAGAGAGGTTCAGATGTGCATTGCATACTGTGCATTTGAACATGCTATCCATAGTTCGAGAGGCAACTCCATATTAGAAAAAGACACCTCTTCTTGTAGCTTTTCTAGAATTCTGCTGATAGTGCTAGGCTTTGAATAAACAGAAAATTGCTTTGTCATGTTGATAAAATGATCTTTGCCATGAAAAAGGTGCCACATATTTGACAGTTCGGCTGCCTGACCAGAGTCATCCATGTTTATGTTGCAGTCTGTATGATCAAAGTAAGCACTGGTAACCTGTATTGTGCTGATCAGGGCCTTTGCTGTTCATATATTCTAACTTACTGTCTTTTTTTTGTGTTTTCTTGACTGTATCTGTGATTTTGTCAATTAAATACTACAATTACCTTTGTCATAGGGAATCAATAATTCTGTATTTGAAGCCCTTTGAAACAAAGGTAATCTAATTCTTGGATTCTACAGTATTGTCATTCTGCTATTACAGGGAAGGGTCCTACTTTATAGGCATTGACAAAGGCATTTTCTGAGTTTTTGGGAGAAGTGTTTGTCAGGTTTTCAGGCTTTTCTGTATATAGGTATTCTTTGTATTGAACTTTCCCTCCACTCGAAATGGGAGAAAATTTCTTATTAAAAGGAGTATCCTCAGCTGGGCTTTAAAATTGTTTACAAAACAGGCTATGACAAGGATACAGTGACCAACATTTTAGCTGGCCTGTTTGACAATAACAGGAAGAGCTGCTCTTGCTGTTATTTTGGCACTGGCGTCAGTATCCATGTCCCCATCTCCACTTGGTTATTTATGAAATGAGAAAAGAATGAAGGAGTTTGAGATGATAAAAGATGAGATGTTACCAAAGGACACTGAACAGCATGTACAAGGTGTAGATGTTAAAGAAAGATCAAAGCAGCCAATGGAGAGCATGATGAACCATGGCCAAGAAACAGAAACTCTGAAGGCATTCTGGCTAAGTAAAGAAGACCCTACAGGGCACAGTAAAAGGTAAAATAGAAAGAGGTAGACAAAAGAAATAGGAAGACAATCTTAAATAGTGGACAGGGATGAACTTCACCAGTACAACCAGAGCAGCTGAAAACAGGACCAGGTGGAGAGATAAGAGATTCTGTAATGCCCCAGTTACTGTGCAAGGTTATCGGATAGACTAGACTACCAGACTATACTACCAGACTAGACTACCAGAGAGATAAGAGATTCTGTAATGCCCAACTTACTGTGCAAGGTTATCAGATAGACGAGACTACTAGACTAGACTACCAGAGAGATAAGAGATTCTGTAATGCCCCAGTTACTGTGCAAGGTTATCAGATAGACTAGACTACCAGACTAGACTACCACAGAGATAAGAGATTCTTTAATGCCCCAGTTACTATGCAAGGTTATCAGATAGACTAGACTACCAGACCATACTACCAGACTAGACTACCAGAGAGGTAAGAGACTCTGTAATGCCCTAGTTACTGTGCAAGGTTATCAGATAGACTAGACTACCAGACTATACTACCAGACTAGACTACCACAGAGATAAGAGATTCTGTAATGCCCCAGTTACTATGCAAGGTTATCAGATAGACTAGACTACCAGACCATACTACCAGACTAGACTACCAGAGAGATAAGAGGTTCTGTAATTCCCCAGTTACTATGCAAGGCTATCAGATAGACTAGACTACCAGACCATACTACCAGACTAGACTACCAGAGAGATAAGAGGTTCTGTAATGCCCCAGTTACTATGCAAGGCTATCAGATAGACTAGACTACCAGACCATACTACCAGACTAGACTACCAGAGAGATAAGAGGTTCTGTAATGCCCCGGTTACTATGCAAGGTTATCAGATAGACTAGACTACCAGACCATACTACCAGACTAGACTACCAGAGAGATAAGAGGTTCTGTAATGCCCCAGTTACTGTGCAAGGTTATCAGATAGACTAGACTACCAGACTATACTACCAGACTAGACTACTAGAGAGATAAGAGATTCTGTAATACCCCAGTTACTGTGCAAGGTTATCAGATAGACTAGACTACAAGACTATACTACCAGACTAGACTACCAGGCTAGACTAATTTAAGTTATAAATGGTGCAAAGATGTGACGCACAGATAAAGGTGTCTTATGACTAGTATGAACACAGAAGACATAGCTCAGTCTGCACTTATGCACAGATGGGTCAGCACTTTTACCTTTGGTATACAAGTTCAGCAGGAGCCATGGGTGGTGCTGTAAAGGAAGAAGACTGTGTTCAAACTGTGATTCCTGTGATTTAAGTCTTAAGATGAATTGGTACACCTCTGTTTTTCAGTTATTTTTACAGAGGGGAACAACTTTCATGAATTCCTGTTTGCTTCCCTGGACAATGTAGCCCTTCCAGAATGGGGTCTACTCTTAAAAAAAATGCTCCTCTAGGAGCAAATTTTTTCCTCAAGGGTTGACCCCCATTGGCAGGGAAGCATGTAAGGAAATGGTAGAGTTGCTTTCCCTTTACCATAACTGTTTGCATTAAGCACCAAAACATCTTTTCTTAAAGTGCAGTTGGTTTATTAAAGTTCATATTTATTGTACTACATGAATTAGCAGTTTCTTTTTATTGCATGATAGAACTGATAGCTTCTACAGACATGAAATTATTACTTTTATAAAAAGAACATTGTAATGTCTTCATTGCATGAGACCTATATTCTGAAGAGTTCAAGTTCAGGCTTTCTGTGTCATTTTGGTTGAGTGGTTAAGGCCTTGGCTATTTATTTCAGATTTTTTTGTCAAAAGAGTTGTTTTAAATGTGTCCTCCTCATTGCCCTTTCTATTATTGTATCCTGCTGCTAGTCTGGCCCAGTATAACAGAAAGACCAGATATATAATACAAGTCATTTTTTGGATGAGGGTCATTAAAAAGTGTATTGCAGTCAAAACGTCAAAACAGAATGGCAGTTTATCAGTCATTAAGATGAATGTGTACATCTCCAGCTCCCCCAGCCTCCCTCCAAAGGGAAACAACTTCTGTGACTTCCTGTTTGCTTCTCTGGAAAAAAAACTTTTCTAAATTGGGTCTACTCTTAAAGGAAAGAATTTTTGGTCTACTCTTGAAGCAAATAATCTGCTCCCTTAGGAGCAGATTCTTTCCATCAAGAGTTGACCCCTGTTGAGAAAGGAAGCAAAAATGAAAATGACAGAGTTGCTTCCCCTGAAGATCTGCCCATTCACCTTAAAGAGTGCTGTCATAGGCTTTGATGCAATAGTGTAACAAACTGTAGTCTTGTCTTATTTCAGTATGTTTACAAGACAGTGTTTTGGCTTTCCACAAACATGGAATGCAGGGACGAAGCTTCAAAGCTAATGAGGTAAGAAATTGTACAATCAGACTTCGATCAGACAGGGCTAATACCCTAATCTTGTTCATCCAAATATTATTCTACCACAAAATCTAGACAATGTAACAATCTCTTATTCATATTTATAAAACTCTTTTGTAGATTGCAAACGGTATACAGCATTCAAGATCCACATCAGAAGAAAACATCAAATGAACTGCAACACGACAAAACCAACAAAGTGGCATGTGCTCCCAGGGAAGACTCAGATCAGCCTGGATGCCCCCCAAGTCTGATCAGAGTCTTCACTTTGTGCTTTAAGGTTAGCTAAGGGTCTAAGCTAACTCTGTGCAGACAGCAAATACTCTGATCAGACTGGGTGGATGCCCAGGCTGAACTGAGTCTTCACTAGGTGCACTTGCCACTTTGCTGGTTTTGTTGTGTGTATAGTTTTAAATCTTATGGTTTTTTGTCTTACCTGCGGCAAGCAAAAGTGAGACATAGGTATGGCTTTCTGGCAATCTGTGTCTGTGGCATTGTATAAAACTTTGAGTTCTGGTTTAGCTAAGTACTGTAAAACACTTATATTTGGCAGTCACTTTATTTTGGCTATATTGGCGGAAAAGAAGAAAACAGCCAATTCAAAATGCTGTCAATTTTAACTGATGATATTGAAAGAAAAAAAGAAACTACGTTTGAGTATACAATTCTATCCCTCTATCACAATATCACAGCCAATACACATTATATATCGTATATTAGTACAAAAGAAGACCCAGAAGCAAACAACTAACATTAGTAAACAGGGAAACAGGGTGTGGAAGTTTTTTGACAAGTGATATTAATTACTGCCTAAATCAGCAGCAATGCAGAAATGCACAAACTGTTAACAGTTTCATTAAGCAAAAAATAACACTAAAAATAAGTGTAATGATTGTATTCAGCATGGCATGTGTCACTCAGACTCAAGTGGCCCATACAGCATCAGCAGTAATCTTTTTTTTATTTATTTATTTATTGAATTCACAAATCCACCAAAATAAATATCCGCCCAAAGGTCTATTTATAAAAAACGCAAAATTTTGCTGCCTCCAAATATAAGTGTTTTACAGTAGTCTAGGCACCTCCTCTTTGTGACATCACATGACAGGCAAGACACAGGGAAGTGGTCAGCTCAAAATTTTATTTCCTTTACATGTTTTTCCAGGTAACACAAGAGATCTGTGACAGATCACGGCGGTTCAGATTACTGGGCTCAGACAGGTGAGTAAAGTTGACACCTAAGGGGCCACTGGCCAGCAGGAAAACTTGAGGACATTTTGCAATGAGCAAAGACATTGCTCTTTCGGGGCTACTTTTAAAGGAAAGAATGGCTCCCATGGGGAGCAAATCTTTCCTTTAATAAACTGGTCAAAATAAGTTAAGCCCCATGTCAGTTTTTTTCCATAGGCATAATGTTAAATTTCCAATGTTTAGTTGTTGTTTTTCAAAACTGTCTAAAACATTTGAACACTCCAACTCAACTCAAATAAGACAACAGTATCTTAGGTGTAATTAAACAAAGTTTCAATTGAAAATACCGATTGCCTTTTGATATGTGCTAAATAATCCAAGAGTATCCATAGTTTTGCCAATTTTACTATAGGAATGATAGGGAACGAAACGGGACATTTACTGAAATGTGTGAAGCTCTATAGAAAATTTATCAATATTAGTGAAACCTAGCACATCTTGAGAAGACACATTGCTGCTACTTCGCTGAAAATTTTATGCAAAAATCTTTACTCAGTAAAAAGTTATGATTAAACAAACATGGAAGTTTTTGCATTAAGTCTATGGGAAATTTTCGGCTGGGGCTTAACTTATTTTGACCAGTTTAGTATCCCCAATTTTCAAGAGATACATTTAGCACTGTTTAAGTAAGGTTGGATCCTACAAAGGTATTGAAAATTGAAAAACAAATGTATGGGAAAAATCAGGGCAAAGTTGAGGAATTCTGAAATAGATTATGAGTGGCAACCCTAGGTTGTGTGTACACATGATGTGTGGACCATGAGGAATCTTCAGGCTCACACTGAAAACTATGATCGCACTGCCAAGATGCAAGGACTGGTCTGAGTCATATGTGTCTAAGAACTCTTTATACAGGATTTGGTTCATGTATATGCTCAAATAATAAATCAGGCCTCATAACGGGCGTCTTAAAGACAAGTATTTGAAAATTGCCCATTGTTGGTAGTGTAATGTCCTGTCCATGCATTTGAAATGTGGTGCCTTAAAGCCATCAAATAAGGTTTTTCTGTAAATTACTCTGTTGGAATCTTGATATTGGCTTACTTTATTGCCTTTTATGCTTTTGTCGATTTGCATTTTATATATAAATCTAAAATTCTGACTAAAACTTTGATTGCGTTTTACTGCTTTAATATAGGCTTTGATAGAATTCTTACATAAAGAGAATTATGAAAGAAAATAGTAAAATTTAAAGACCAATAACTAATTTATCAAGAATAAAACCATCTGTTGAGTCTGCTAAAACATGCAAGACTGATTTTTCCACAGCCGAGATTGAAATAATTGTGACTCATAATTAAAAATCGGATGATCAGAAAGTATTGTCTTGTTTATGTGTTGTCATAACAAAAACAACAACTTCCCATGTCAATCAGCTCATAATATTGCATTCCTAGAGCAGATATTATCCGAGACAGGCAGAAAGGGTTCTTCATGCACATGCAGACAGCAAAGACTCAGATCAGCCTGCACCTGTGCAGGCTGATCTGAGTCTTTGCTGCTGCAAATACAGAGTGTGGCATCTTTCTGTACAGTAATTGCTATTGAACTGGAAGAGAGACTTGGTCAAATCTTGAATATGAATGTTTTTTTCATCATAAGTGCCCTTTTCTCCTTAATGTGACAGCACATGTAAAAAGTCTTTGAAGGTATAACTGAGATGATTCATAAAAAAATTTATGAATAAATAAATCACTTGTGCTCCATCTTTAGTGACTGAAGAGTCATTGTCAAATAGTTCATCTTTTAACAAGATCTGTCAGTGGGACAGGATAGCTGGCCTGACAGCGCCTTGCCCATCACCGTTAAAACTTTAACGTAAAACGTTAACATTTTGCTAAGGTCCACGACGAAGCTAACGCCAACGCCAAGGCCCACGCCGGGGGTAGTACAATAGCTCTTTCTGAACTTCGTTCAGGCGAGCTAAAAAGTGCCAAAAGAAGACGACAAAATTTACATCTACAAAATTTCGAAAAAGTTTGGTCCTACTCATCCAAGCTATATCATATTGAGGATTCAAAGACAAGAGGACATACAGTGTAGATCCAGATGAGGTGGCTCATTATGAGCCACCTCATATGGATCTACACTGTTTACAAATTCAGCTACAGGTATTTTTGATTTTGGCTGTATAAGTGTTAACAAGACCGGACCAAGACCAACACATACTGGTGGGGCTCTGGATAACTGGTGGAGCTTGGAGGTGCCAAGATGAATGTGTTTTTGAGGGGAGGGGGGGGGGGGGGGGGGGGGGGGGGCGGGGGGCTTGAAAATATATGACATAATTAAGCATCTGTTTGATGAGAATTTTGATAATGTCTTTTTTTGCCTTGAAATATATGTTGTGATATCTCATTAGAATCGCCTTGCCGTGGCGATACTAATGAGATGTCACATGTATTTTAATCTTACCACCTGGATAAATTATCACAAACTGTCATCAGATATTATCTGGAGGCCCACTTATCATACATACTCAGAGGCTGAGATGGCGGGGCTGAAGCCCCAAAGCCCACCCCCTGGATCGGGGGCTGGTTAAGTGTGAAGAGGTTAGCTCTTCATCTCAGTATTTTTCGCAACAAATCCGGAAGTTGTGTGCATTAGGTTAAGTTAGCCACTCTATTTCGTTGTGATCAAATCAGATAATGATATGACATCTTATTTAATGCATTTTAAATTCTCTCAATATCACAGCTGGCATTGATAATTTAATATTTAAAAGCACACTTTAGATTTCAAAAGAAGAAGTAAAGATTAAGATACGCTGTAAATCAATTTGTTACATTTGAAATGAAAGTGTGAAAAAGCATTTTGAAAATAGCATATCTTGTGCAAAAAAAAAAGAAAAGAACCCCTCATTTAGTCAGTGCAATCTGGATTTTGCCTACACAGAATGGGCTACACATGCTGATATTTGGTTGAAAACTGGCTATCTCTTTAAAATTGGCAAAGTTAGATTATGTGCACAGATAGTCAGAGTTTTGAAGATAAGGAGGGTTTTGTGATAGTTCAAAGCTAATTTCTGCCCATTTGCTTATAAAGCTGATATTAAGACTCTCTTAGAATGCCTCAGCTGGTTCTAGGATGGGGCAGCAACATGTTCAAATGTAGAAACAGAAATTGTTCTTGAATTTACATGTGCACAGGCTGGTTTGAGCATTTACAGTTTTCCAATTCATTATAACAAATTTCATCTTTCCTGCGAGACATAGGTGTTGGCATTGGCAGCTTGCTGAGTTTTCTGAGCTTATGGTATTAATCCTGTTAAATGCCCCGAGGGTGTTGCATTTTACAGAAAGAGGGCATTAACTAGAATCTAAAAAGTAGTCAGTCAGCCACTAACAAAATATCTCTAATAAACAATATTGAGGTGAATGGGTATACTTTCAAAGGAAGCAACTCTACTACTTTGCCTCTTGTCTAAGTAGTGGCCAACTCTTAAAGGAAAGAATTTGCTCCTCTAGGATTAGATCCCATTTCAAAGAGCTACCTCATTCAGAGAAGCAAACAAGAATTCATGCAAGTTAACGTAACATTATTTTCTGAAAAGAATCAGGGGGCATTTATTAGAGCAAGGGTGTTTATTAGGATTAATATGGTACACTGTTTTGTTACAATGTATAGACAGGTGAGACTTGCCTTTTACGGAATTCTTGTTCTCATGATGCGGCTCCTTTGACCGTGTAATGGCAGATTTATAGTATGATGCAATAAAAATCATATGGCTAATCTTATTATTTACAGAACGCTAACAAAGGATTATAAAACGATCAAACTTTTTCAATAAATTTATGAATACGCAACAAACATGCAATGTCTGATATATGAGCCGTTAGGTTTCTTTGCCGATTGCATGCAGCATTTGGAATAATGTAGACGTGACTGAAATCTGAATTTATATGAATGCGGCCATTGTTTGGAGTCGTGGACCTTATCTTATTAATTTATTTACACATTTTGAACAAACAACCTGATTCAGTAATCTCTTGCCATTTCGAGTAATTAAATAAACATTAAAATCAATAGTCGTTTTATTCTGTTTAATATTAGGGATATCTTGAAAAAAAAAAGATTCTTGCAGCATATACAAACTACACATGCTCTGAACAGCATGCACATCTGTGCATGCTGTTAGGGCATGTAAAGTTTGCCAACACAGTTGTTAGATCTGAGAACTGTGCATGTCCTGAATTGATTGGGCTTGTGAAAACTTGGCATAGGAATGAGGGTTTTAAGAATGGTTTAGTCACAACACGGTTTATTATGGTAATTGTACCAGGAACCAACTTATTATGCCTCAGCCAAAAAAAATGTCAGGTGATGTCATGGAAAAAGGGCCTTCACTTTCTGCTGCAAACAAAATTCTTTAAGACAAATTCTGATTTACCTAAAATGCAGGGGGCAGAAGCCCTATCATGTTTTCTTAGGAATTAAGGTGTACGGGTACTTATCCATGCTTTTTCTGTCATTTTTACAAAGGGAGAAAACTTCTGACTTTTGTGATTTCCCGTTTCCTTCCCTGGATGAGGGAGTTTAGTCTTTATGGGAAACATTTGCTAATGGGAGAGCAAATGCTTTCCTTTGAGAGTTGATTGGCATCGGGAAAGTGGAGTCAAAAACAAAAATAGCAGAGTTGCTTCCCCTGAAAGTGTATCCATATACCTTAACACTCCGGTATATGGATAACACTCATAATCTGGAGGCTGTGGGTTTGAGACCAGCCCACTCTTCTCTAGCATGTGGATTGTGTCTGCCATTTTCATCATATCAACCATTCCCACAGCAGAGGCAACTTTTCTCACTGCTTGGATTCAAAACAAGTCAAATTTATTGTTTATTTTATTCATTTAAGGCAAGTAGGCTACACTTTCAGGGCAAGTGGAGCCGGGTAGCTCAGTGGGTTAAGCGCTGGCCTACTGATCTAGCGGACCGGGCTCAAGCCCCACTTGAGGGGAGAATCTTTCCAACTGTAAACGGGGTTCCATTGAACACAGCCTTCAATTATCACCTGCCCATCGTCCTGATATGACTGAAATACTGTTGAAAAGAATGTAAAATCGCAAGTTATCCATCCATTCATACACTTTCAGAGGAAGCAATTCTTACTTTTATTCTACCTCCCTTTTCAGTGGGAGTCAACTCTTAAAGGATAGAATTTGCTTCCCCTTCTAGAGTAGACCCCCTAGACCCCCCCCCCCCCCCCCCCCCCCCCCCCCCATTTAGGAAAAAAGCTTTGTTGTCCAGGAAAGTAAAGTATGGCAGAAAAATGTGGATGTGTACGTTTACATCTTTACAGTGGCATGATAAGGAATATGGAATTATGGATTAAAAGTCATTCCTCCAACATCAGATTATTTATTTATTATTTATTTGTTGCTGCTCTCAATTATCCTATCATACATTGACCTGCCATAAACTGATGTCATAAAATAATCATTGGAAAATAATTGGCAGAAACAATTTATTAAATAATCATTAAACTGGGACCACCATATTATAGGTCAGTGACACTGTAAATATACCAGGTAACACAAAAGAAAAAAAAACAACAATCTGCAACCATTTTAGGCAAAAATCTATCTTAAAAGACCAAAATTTCATATCCTGAAAAAGTCATGTCACGGGACTCTTTATTGCCTTCCAAAATAGTCAGTACAATAGAAGTGACCCCATCTTTTGACCAGAAAAGTGTCCCCTGATTGCACGACATCTACTGGGGGCTATGCATAGAAGTCAAAGCCCCCTCTGTTGTCCAGCCCTAAAGTACATGGGTTGAAATTTACTGGTGAATAACAGTCATAGAAGTAAGAAGTTTGCTTTCATCCCAGTCCTAGTATATTTTGTATGTTGTAATATATATGTTATGAAAAAAAAAAAGAAATAAATAAATATGTTTAAACTAACCCCATTCCTTTGTGGTTGACAGCAGTTGTTGGGGATGTAATGTTGTTTCAAATTTCATAGATCTGCATAATGTGCATTCGAAAATGATCATAGTTACTGCACAGACTTCTTTGAGGTCATTCAGGGCAACTGTCATTGTTTGCTTTGACACCCTGACACAAGATAGATGGATGTTTTATTCAAAGACCCAGAACAGAGAATGTGTTTTGGCAATCAAATAATATATAATTCAAAAGACTAAATGAGCCGCGACACGAGAAAACCAACAATGTGGTTGTGCACCCAGCGCAGTCTCAGATCAGCCTGGGCATCCGCCCAGTCTGATCAGAGTCTTCACTGTCTGCATGGGGGTAGCTTAGACTCTAAGCTATCCTTTAAGCCCTTAGCGAAGAGTCTGATCAGACTGGGCAGAAGCCCAGGCTGATCTGAGTCTGCGCTGGGCGCACAACCACATTGTTGGTTTCCTCGTGTCGCGGCTCAAATATAGAACAGAAAAAACTCTGACCAAACTGCTTGATCAGTGATTTTACCATTGACAGAGAGCATGCACAAAACTTCTCATATGTCAAAGCCCAGTACTTCTTTAGAGTGCGAAGTTAAAATTAGGCCATCTTATTTTCAAGCTGATGAAAAATTGTATATACCCTTTATACTTGGACAGCAAAGTTGTGGCACTCAGTGTAGGTCCAGATCAGACTGCTCCTGATCTGGGTCTGCACTGTTTGCAAGGAAAGGAGCAGTCTGATCTGGGTCTACACTCTTTGCAAGCAATTGTTTATACAACAGCCTTTGATGTGAAAAAATTGACAACATTGGCTTCAGTATAAAAAATGGGTTTCAGTGTTCTAATGTTTAGAGTTCACATAATGATTACTGTCATTTCTGTAAATATTGGGTCTTTAATATGTCAAAAGGAGATAGTTAACATTTACAAATGCGTTTTTCAGACATGATAGAAAAAATAGATAAACATTATCTCAAACTTTATTGAAAATTACATCCTGTATTGATCAATGTGGAGAAATAGTGTTTGATAAAAATACACTCCTTCGAAAATTCATTTAAAAAAACTGTTGACTTTGAACCATCGTGGAGCCATCCGATTTGATGACTTCTCATTGGGGTATTATCAATATTGAATTATTTATTAGAACGCAAATATAGAAATTCCAAATGACGACAGAAAACTCATCTAATACCAAATTACTAGACTGGTCCAAGAAAGAGTACCTTTTAGCTAGACTGGTCCAAGAAAGAGTACCTTTTAGCTTATAACTAAAACCTAGATTGGTATAAGCCTATAGATGGCCTGTGTACAATTTAGAAACCCCTTGTATTTAAGCAGCCAAGTTCATCGGTTCTGTTACTAGGTCACTGCAGTGCAAAATGCAATATCTTTAAATAATTAACAAGATTGCTGCTGTGTCTTTAAATAATATATGTTGCATTTGATTTTCTTATACATTCACACAAAAAAATTTGTTCAGTAGTAGTTCTATATATTTGGACACAAAAACCATTAAAAAAGTTGATTTTGCAGTCAGTGTAGGTCCAGATGAGGTGGCTGATAGTAAGCCAGCTTATCAGAGCAACACTGTTTGCCCTCTAGTCTTTGAATTCCCCATGCCGACATATTTTTTGTCTGCTCTTTCTCGGCTTTAATGTTTAATGTATTATTTTCTGTGAAAATGAATTGTTCCAGTTTTTAATTTGGACACATTCCCTAGCTCAGTGAGAAGATGCTACATAAATGGTGTCCAAATATTTACAGGTTTTAGGGTTCCTGGCAGAATCTGATCCCAGTAGGCACACAACCTTACGTCATCCTTGATTCAACGTCATGACGTTGAATCAAGGTTGATATAAGGTTGTGTGCCCAGTGGGATAGGAGCAAATTTTGTACATGTCCTTGCCTGCATCAAAGTATTGATATTATTGTTATGATGTTATAGTTACTGTCACAGGCATGTTTACAAACAGTTATACTGCAAGATATTAATTTTTAATGGGATCCAATAGTGTAGTAATATAGGTTGAAATTGTCTTGACCTCATAGTACTAATTAGAGTTGAAACGGTCTCA
The DNA here is from genome assembly GCA_963989385.1 of Ctena decussata. NCBI lineage: Eukaryota > Metazoa > Mollusca > Bivalvia > Lucinida > Lucinidae > Ctena > Ctena decussata. The sequence goes on along the minus strand of OZ022499.1, from coordinate 27,933,152 downwards.
ACCTTAAAGTACTGATAATGGTTGAAACAGTTTCAGCCTTCTGGTTCTAACTTGGGTTTTAATCAATTTCAAGAAAAGTTTCATGAAAGCGAAATCATTTTGAGATTTCAAAGACTAGAGGGCAAACAGTGTAGATCCAGATGAGGTGGCTCATAATGAGCCACCTCATCTGGATCTATGCTGTTTGCAAATTCAGATATTTTCACTTTTGGTGCTTTAAAATAGTAAATTCATAATAGCTAGGGCCTCAATGCATAATTCACCATTTGAAAACTACACCTGCTTTAACTCTTTCACTACCAAAAAGCAGACGACAAAATTTACGTCTGCAAAAATAAAAAAAAATGCCTAGTCCGAGACTTTTTATATTGAGAATTCAGAGACTAGAGGGCAAACAGTGTAGATCTAGATGAGGCGGCTCATTATGAGCCGCCTCATCAGGATCTACGCTGTTTGCAAATTTTGCTAATTGTGTCACTGGGGCTTAAAGAGTTAAACAGGACTGGTATGATCCGTGCATTAATTGTAATTAGCTTAAGGTAAAATCGCAAACTTATTGTGAGACATTCAACACATGCAATTTTGTTTGTGGGACTGTGTCGCATGCTAAGTTGTCATTGGCCAGTTTTAGACTATCAGGTCATTTCTGAGTGACATTGTGGGTGTGGCTCAGAGTGATGAATCAAACAACAGGGATGTGTACTGGTTTTCACATCATTAGCCTATTTCTGTATTCTGGGGACTGCACAGACTCTGATAACCTGGGTGGGCAGGCTGATCGTAAGATATTTTGTTAGCACTATCTGTTACATCTGTAAATACCCACTTTTTTGTCATACTGTAGATTTCCATGATTAATTCTTTAAAGTCAAGATATTTGTATTTTATTACCTTAAATTTGTGTGTGAATGACCAGATTGCCCAACATACATAATTGTAATTCAAAGTTACCCTTAAATAGTACCAGAATTATTTACCCTTAAATATTTGGTCAGATATTCTTGGGCAAATAGTGTGACTGAGCTCAAGAATGCAGAATCAATTTATCTTCTTTTCATTTTCTTGCCATGAAGCTGTTCACTCTGAAATTAAAATCAAGTTCTTAAAAGTCAAAATCAGCCAAAAATAAATTCATTTTGCATATATGTAAATTGAGGTGCATATGCCAAACTTTTACCTGTAGTAAAAGTGTTCAGAGTTGACACACAGTGAATTGCAGCCATTGTTGAGGTTATTGTCTTTGTATTAACGGTATTATCATACAACGTGAGAGTGTCTTTATTGTTAGAGAGCCTTTGTTGTCCAACATTGAATTTGTTTGATGATCAATTAAGCCATTTCTTTTGAAGTTACAATGTCTTCGGACATGTTCAAACGGCACATGCTCAGACAATACTACACAGTCTGGTCATGACCAGACTGTGTAGTTTTGTTTGTTCATGTGCAGTCTAGTTTTTTGTGAGCACAACTACAAAGTACGCAGCGCAATGAGCACAAATTGATCTGAACAGGAACAATCAGCAGATACTTTAAAATAGGCTTTCTCCTGATCCCAATCAGTTTGTCTTTGTGTGTTATAGGTCATTATCCTTTGAAGTGCCTTCTAGTTAAATTTAAGATATTACTTTTCTCACGAAATAATCTTTGACAAGAAAATACTATGCTTTTGAGTCCTACATAAAATTCATATTAACATAAATTCTTAATGAAATGTGTGGGGATATTGGTGCTTAAAAGTTGGGGTTCTCACATGCATGAAGTTGGTAACCAAATAAATGGGATAGAAAAATTAAGTGAATGGTATCATAGTGGCTCCAAATGAGTGAATCAGGCTTTTCGCCTTTAATCTGCTGGCATTCCTTTATCCATTAAGTTAGCCATCACCAAAAGTGTTAATAATATTTGCAAACAGTAATAACCATGTTTCAACAGGATCAGCAGTATCTGGATCCACACTGTTTGAAAATGCATCACTTCTCTTTCAGAAAATCAAAGGCTAATGTTAGAGTGAATTAATCAATTCACTACTATAGTTGTCAACTGACATTCTTCTTCTTGTCATTTCAGGGTAATTGTGTTAGAAAGTCGACCAACAGACCAACCAGCTGCTGCTTCAAACTTATATGTTCTTGCTGGACACGAAAACACATACTGAGGTCATTCCTGTCTGTCCAACTCTCAACCAATCATCTTCAAGCAGTATTACATCACTTCCTGTCCACTGGTTCCCAGTTGTGTGGTTCCTGTTTTCTGTGGATTGCTTGTGATGTTATATATTTTTACTAGGACATGCCATGCCTGAAACCTGTGTGCTGCTTGCAAGTTGCTTAGTTGGATTCAGCAAAAAAAGGGCTTAACTTTAATTATGAAGCTGGTGTGTTGATCGGAAATGCAAAAAAAGACTCAGCTGCTTAATCTGAGATGGAGACTGGAGGCAGGATGGTCATATTTTACATATGACAGTGATGATATCCAAAAGGGGAAGTGTCAACCTCAGACCACATGTAGACATAAAACCACAACATGAGCATGCAGCCATTTAAATAAACTTCAGTATATTTGCATCCGGGGAGGACTAAGATAAACCTGCACACCTACAGTCTTACTAGAGCTAACAGAGTGTAGCTTAAATATTTGGACATCTGAAAACCATTAAGTTTCCATTTGGAACAAAGGGAAAATTAATGGTTTTAGGTGTCCCAGTACTGAAGCACATTAGGGTAGTTCTCTCTGAAAAAATGGCTGTAGTGAGCAACAGTGAATGTATGGCCTTGCCTCCAGGTGCCTGTGGGGCCTGGTAACGTTAAAAAAAAGATCAGTCAGTCAGCCTGTCAGTGACCATGAATTGACTGCATAGAGTTGTGGACTGATCTGCATCTTTACTAGTCGCATGCTTTAGGTGTATGGAAACACCTCCATGAATTAACCCCCATTTTTACAAGGGAGATAACTTGTACAGAATAATATATGCAACCTTGGTAGATGTCCCTTCTTCAGTGGGAGTACTCTTAAGGTGAATGGGTACACTTTCAAGGAAAGCAACTCTGTTATTTTAGAATTTGCCTTTCTTAATGGTGTCAGCTTTTAAAGGAAAGAATCCCCTTGCATAAATGGCAGAAAAGCATGGAGATACACCAATACATCCCAGACAGAATAGTGTATGCTACCCTGGCAGATAAACATCTTCTTCAGTGGGGGGTGCTATTAGAGAGAAGTTGCTCCAGAGAGAGTAACTGTCTGCCTTTAAAAGTAACCCTTATGAGAAGTTGGACAGATATTTCTTGATAAGAGACTGAGTGGTTTAACTTGGAAGCATGTGTGATTTTTGCAAGTCTCTCTAGCTCATAGACGGTAAGTGTTGAAATAATTCAATACGCTTGAAATGTCAGCAAAAATGAGAATCTGTTTTAACAATTTAAGCACCAGTGACGAAAATAGCATAATTTGCAAACAGCGTAGATCGTGATGAGGCGGCTCATAATGAGCTCATAATGAGCCGCCTCATCTATCTACACTGTTTGCCCTCTAGTCTTTGAATTCACAATATGAAATGTTTTGGACAAGAAACTTCCTAATGTTTGCAGACGTAAATTTTGTCGTTGGCTTTTTGGTGCTTAAAGAGTTAAATGGATGTTTCAATTTAAATCTTTCTGATGACCACCTTTAAATACTGTAATTTTCATATTTTGCAAGAATGGAATCATATTTTATTCATATCACATTTTAACCATGAAATTTTGTAATATTTGCCTACATATAGTGTACATTTTGCATTGTCAACCCAGTGCTTTATAAGTTCTCGAGTGAGCAGGCTTTCAGCATTATCAAAACCAAGGGAAAAAACTATGATGCCAATGTTCAAACTGAGGTGACTAGTGAGCTACTGTATATTTTTCCATGTGCAACCAGCAAAGGCTCAGACACTTCAGTCAGCCTGCTTTGATTGTATTGTTTATCTCAGAGAGGCTGAAATATTGTTTGTACTTTCTTAGAATGTAACCCTTTCATGGGATCACTTTCAGGGAAAGCTACTGTAGGGTAGAGTCGAGTAACTTCGGACAGCGGATAAATTTGGACATACCATTGCAAACAGTGAAAATCCAGATGAGACGGCTCATCATGAGCCGTCTCATCAGGATTTTCACTGTTTGCCCAGTTATTTTTGTTTGAATTCCAAACAGCTGAGATATAAAGGAAAACATGTCATTGTCCGAATTTACCTGCTGTCCGAAGTTACCCGACTCTACCCTATATCACTTTATTTTTGCCTCCTTTCTCAATGGGGATCAACTCTTAAATGGAAGAATTCGCTCTTCTAGGAGCAGATTCTTACCTTCAAGAGCAAAACCCATTTTGACCTCTTTGTCCGGGAAAGCAAGCAGGAAGTCACAAAAGTGGCTCCCTTTGTAAAAATGGTGGAAAAAACGTAAGGTGTACCCATCACCTTAAAAACAAGACCAAAGTGCATTCCCTCTATGGTTACATTTGATTCCCTCTATGGTTACGTTGGTACCATTTCCATATTTCTTATTGCCAAAAGTAAGAGGTTTTGAATTACGCTTTTTAAAAGCAGTCTTTTTTCTTTTCTTTTTTTTTTCCGTTTGAGATCATCAAAGGGTTAGAAATACAAGTAGATAAGCAAACGATTATAGATACACCATGTATTTTGCACTTTTGAAGGAAAGATATGACAGCCCCGGATCCAGGGGGTGGGCTTTGGGGCTGCAGCCCCGCCATTTTGCCACTGTGTTATGTATAATATACATTTATAGGCCTCCAGATAAAAAAAACAATTTGAGAAAAATTATCCAATGTTGTTAGATAAAAATATTCAAAATATGTGAGGCAATTCTAATGAGATATCACAACATATATTTCAAGGGAAAAAAATATAAAAAATTCTCTTGAAATTGAACCATAAATATGTCATATTTTCAAGCCCCCTCCCAAACACACATACATTTCGGCACCTCCCAGCCCCACCAGTTATCCAGAGCCCCACCAGTATGTGATGGTCTGGATCCGGGCCTGTATGAGAAATTATAATCATTGTTAGTGAAATAAAACCAAGATATTGCTGACAATTTGTCAATAGAAGATGGCTAGGACCAACCGGGCAACAGTGCATGATTGCCTAGAATATCTCATGCAATGTTTATGTATATATATATATATATTGATCCGCAGAATGAGCTGGTTGTAAAGAATTGTACAGTTTATAACAGTCTGCAAGCAAACATTGAAAATGCTAGTCAGGCCTTTTCTTAGTTGTAAATTTTTAGTTCCCAGCTCCATTTAGAGATGCTATCCATGACGTCAAAGTAAGCAGCTAAAATTTTGGGAGATGATATGGTTCCCCAAGAAGAAAAGGTATAACAAATTTAGGAGCATTATTTTCATCCATACATTTATCATAATCATCAATAGCTCACAATGTATGAAAATGCCAAGAACATTCGTGGTTCAGATATATACAATCATGAAAATGAGACATGTTTTCAACCAAACGTGGAATCTGGAAAAACTGTATTACAGTATTCTGTCTAGCAATGGTTCATGCAAATTGTTTTTTTACTCTTTGAGTGTTAACTTTATATAGGTTAAACAATTTTTTTTCCATATCAACATATATAACTTATGAATTTATTGGGATTAGGCAGCAAGCTAGAGCTTATAGACGCCTTTTCCCGAAACTTTATATATGTTAACAGGTATTCTAATGCACTTACGTATATAACCCGACATCTGATTGGCTAGAGTCAAAAATTTGCAACAGTATGCAATTTACTGTTGGAAACCCAACGTCATTATGTAACATCGCTCTCATTGGCTGATGTCTGGACATCGCTCTCATTGACTGATGTCAGGTTTTATGTCACTGAAAGTGAAAATAGTCAATATGGGGGGGGGGGGGGGTTGCCATAAAATGAAATTTCCAACCATAAAACCGACGATTTACCTCCCCAAGTGACAATTTTGAGTACAGTTATCCCCTAAATTTTCAGTTTAATGTCTCTGGACTGCTTCCTGGTTGAAGGGTAAATTCTTTCTTTATCACCCTATTTTACAGCAGGTAATGCCGTTCATTGGACAGAAGCTTGTTTGACTTACCATAATGACGCTAAATATTTGGACAGACAGGTCTTAAGCAAACATCGTAGGCCCAGGACAAACTGCTCCCAAAGGAGCAGTTTGATCAGGGTCTACAGTGTTTGCCATTCTCTAAGCATTATTTGGATGCATGGACATGTGTCAAATCCACTTTCTAAGAATTTTCAACAATAATTGTCTGACCTTCGGGTTCCGAAATTTTAAGGTTATTATGGTAATGTTAACCAAAAAAAATTGGGACACGCAGGAAAAAGTTACCATAATTATTCTAAATCTGAACAGTGCAGTCATGCACCCAGAAGATGCAGATGGAATGGCAGACATTGTAGATCCTGATCAGACTGCTCCAGTCTGATCAGGATCTGCAGTTTGCTCAGATGTATCTGTTCCTTTACTTAAAATTTTTATGGTACATTTTTCTCCAGACTCCAAATAATAACGATGCTCAGTGCAGTTGTAAGTTTCAGTACAGTCTACTAGAAAAACTAAAATGAGAAAGTCATGCTCCAATAATGAATATAGAATTCGCCAAACAAAAGCTTCTGTTGTTTTACATTATTTAGTACATAAGAACAATGAGGCAGTGTTATTTGCATCATGCAATTTATTGTTACGACCATTAAGGTAATTTTATCAATTATTCAACATCTTAAAAAAATCATAAGTTAGCCATGCCTTGGAAAAAAAGGTGTTTTACAGAACTGCAAACTGCAAAGATTGAAACCAATCTGTGTTTCCTACCTATTTACATAGCGCCTTCAGTTTGTGTCTATAGATGAGCCGTGACACGACAAAATCCAACAAAGTGGTTGTGCGCCCAGCGAAGACTCAGATCAGCCTGGGCATCTGCCCAGTCTGTCCAGAATCTTCACTTTTCACTTAAAGACAGGACTTCTCTGCCGGGGGGTCTGGTTCCTAACAAGAGCATAAGTTACAGGTAAAGGTGTGAAAATTTATTGAACCAATCAGTGGACCAGATTTACCAGTTATAATAATTTCATTGGCTGGCTGGAGGTGTTGACACTTTGTGACCAAGAGACAGAATGACATTGTTCAGTTCAGTTCAGTTCTCTTATCGATGTTACCCAAGTGGAAATGACATTGTGGAAGTTAATCCTCCTTATGTAGAACCACTCCTGTCTTAAAGGGTAGCTTAGGGTCTAAGCTACTTCCATGCAGACAGTGAAGACTCAGATCAGACTGGGTGGATGCCCAGGCTGATCTGAGTCTGTGCTGGATGCACAACCACATTGTTCGTTTTGTTGTGTCAAGGCTCAGATATTTTGTACAAATAGTAAAGGAAATGGCAGAATCTGATATGCTGGCTTGTCTGAGTTTATGCTGTTCGTTTTGTTGTGTCAAGGCTCAGATATTTTGTACAAATAGTAAAGGGAATGGCAGAATCTGATATGCTGGCTTGTCTGAGTTTATGCTGTTCGTTTTGTTGTGTCAAGGCTCAGATATTTTGTACAAATAGTAAAGGGAATGGCAGAATCTGATATGCTGGCTTGTCTGAGTTTATGCTGTAGGTACCATAAACATTCTAAAGACTGGGACATCTGAAATAATTACCATAATTGCCCTAAAAATGAAACAGTTTGGTTTACAATACAGTAATGTGTCTGAAATATGCATATGGAATGGCAAACAGTGTAGACCCTGATCAGAAAGCTTGTATAGAGATAGTCTGGTATTACACCTATTGCGCAGCACTTTTGGTTCAGTATTTACCGTACTTGTAGTAACTGATTTTCTGTATCTTTATATCAGTTAGTTTTGTTTATTGTATGTAATGGGTGTGGTCCTCTATCAGACAAGAGTTGCAACATGCAGTTAGGGCCTTTCAGATATATGCTGCTAAACCAATATTTTACCTCTATCCAGTCTCTTTCATAGTAGACCTGATTTAGTAGTTTATATACAAGTCTTTAGAAACAAAATTTCGAACACAGATTCATTGTAAAAACATTAAGGTGAATGGCTACACCTTCAGGGGGAGCAACTCTGCCAATTTCATTTTTGCCTCCCTTCTTAATGAGAGTCAACTCTTAATGGAAAGAATTTGCTCCTTCAGAAGCAAACACTTTCTATTACTGGAAGGCCCCTTTTGGAAGATTTCAGTTCCCAGGGGAAGTGAACAGGAAGTCACAAAAGTTGTTCCTCTTTTGTAAAATTGCAGAAACACGGATGTACCCATTTACCTAAGTTAATGGGAGACATTTCTAGAATTATCTTGCTTTGACATTATAAAGGAAGTAAAAAACTACTGCCAGTCTTTGTAACATCCCATAAGTTTTGTGGGGTGACTTGGTCTGGAGATGGTGCTGGGTGATTTCAGTACAGGGCGTCCTACATATTTGGATAAAAGTAGGGCGAGGGCCTACTGTGCTTTCAGTAGGTGCGTGTGGGGGTTGTTTGGACATTTTTCTCTCCCCTACCATCTCTTTTCTTTCTCCCTCTATCAGTATAGACTGAAATACTGTCTCGAAGAACCGTTAAACCGATAACAACCAACCAACCTTAAGTTTTGACTGGAGGATATTCAGTTTTGTTAAAGTATTTCTATACCATAAATTACATGTATGTTTGTAGTGAACAGTCTGTGCAGATTTATACATAAACGGAGAAAAAGTACCTGTTTATTTTGATTTTAGCTTAAAAGTGCTTTGTACAATCAGGCGTGAATAGCCATAATTTTTAAGTTCTTAAAAAGCAAATGTACAGGAAAATTTTCAGAATATAGATATAATTCACTCATTTTTTAATGGTCTTAAATTGTATTTAATTGCCTGTTACTACATATTTTATCTGTAAATTTCCAGTCATGTGTTCATATGGTATAACATGTGAAAGGTGTGTTATTTATGCTTGATTTAAAGTCTTGACAACCATAAGGAGTCTAGACATGGGTACCTATAAAACTAGAAACGGAACCAAAACAAAACGAAAAGGAACACAACAAAACAAAACAAAAAGCAACGGAATGAAACACAACAAAACTAAATAGAAGTAAAACGAAATGGAATAAAATCTGAAAAATGCCATGAAAGTATCTCAATAAAAAATCACTACAAATTAATGCAAAAGAATGACTAAAAAAGCACCATGTTTATCCACATACTGTGCTATCTATATGAAGTTACTGGGTATTTGTAGGATCCAATACATTAACTTTTAAACAGATACTAGGGTAAATTGTATAATTTGATAAACTGAGTTACTTGTACCTACATACAATTTTGGGGGTTGATTTGGTCTAAGGGTGTTTTGGTCTGGGCGTTTTCTTTGTTATCTTTGAATTTTATATTTTTTTAAATGTTGTTCAAAAATAGATACATGTATTAAATAATATTTTTATTGCTTTTGTTGTGAAGAGTCATTTGATCTTCTCACACTTTTCGGTCTACCAGCTCCATTCCTATGACCCAGGTTCCTGAAAATTAATTGCATTCTTGCCTTGGTCCCCAACAATTGTTCTTATGCTGCGCAGCTAAAGATTTTGCTATTGCTTTTCTCGAACTATAATGATTTGAGAAAATGTTCCCTGGTTCCCAAAAAGTTAATTATCCGTCCCATGGTTTCATTGTTGTCATGTTCAGAATCCCACAGCCCCATACGCGTACCCAAATTCCATGTCCCCTTACAAATCACCAAATTAATGTTTAAGTAAAGGCAAGAGGCAGAATGTGACGTTTTGGAATTGATCTTTTATGCAACCCACATTTTTTTCTTTAAACAAGATATATTGAGGTTTAGAAGTGGTTCAACACCCCTCCCTCTCCACCCCTTTACCGATGCCTGTATCCATCCTGCTTTTATTTGCTAACAGACTAACATTTAATCTAGTCTAGTGAGTAGTCTAGCGTATCCCATAACCTTTGAAGGTTGCTTGGGCACCACTGACAGAGTCTTTGGTCTTCAGTTGCCCTTGCTGTGCTGACAAAGTCACAATAGGAGACTAATGTTCTACTTTGTACTTAAATTTTTTTATCCAATCGGTGATAGTAGGGGATAACTTTTGATGCATTGGTAAATACTGATTTTAAATACAAATGTATGTTTTGTTGATTGATTTCAGATTTATTTTGCTTCATCTGATTTCTATTCCATTTTGTTTTGTTGCGTTTCATTCCGTTTTGTTGCGTTCCATTTCGTTGCATTTTGTTTTGTTTCATTTCGTTCCATTTCGGTTACGTTTCTAGTTTTATAGGTACCTGTCTAGACATTATGTTGACGTGCCCATCAAATCTTTTAAGGCGAATGTATACTTTTAGGGGAAGCAACTCTGCCATTTTCATTTTTGCCTCCCTTTTTTAATGGAGTCAACTCTTGAAAGAAAGAATTTGCTTCTAGAGGAACAAATTCTTTCTTTTAAGAGAAGACCCCATTCAGGAAGGGCTTATTGTGCAGGGAAGCCAACAGGAAGCCATGAAAGTTTTCCCCCTTTGTAAAAATGCGGAAAAACATGTAGGCGTACCAATTCATCTTAAATCGCCTGTACTAAAAACTGATTGGAGAATTTAATAATATAACAACTGTTTTTTAAATGAAATATCTATCTTGATTCTCTCTGGTATTGTGAAATGTTTCCTGTTTTTCCATAAACCATTTTGCCACCTTGCATTGACCTGGTTCTAATGAGGAGTCACAATACCGGTATTAGTTTCAGGAAAAATAAGATAAATTGTCCTAGAAATGAAGTATTGCAATCTGTCAGTCCAATCATGCATTGGCCAGTCATAAAAGGTAAAACCCTCCAACATACTGTAATCAACCCTTTTAGCGCACTGTGCGCTTAACTTTTTCAAAATGGCAGTTAATACTTGAAGTAAATTTTCTGCCATATAAGCGCACATTTCAACGATTTGTTATATATTCAAGGAAACAAATTTAAAGGTGAAGCATAGGAGAAAAGCTGCTAATGGTCATAGAAAGATAGCAAAGCTTCGAAAATGAAAGATTCTGTAGCATTTATCAGCTCTTGTAAACTAGCAAACAAAGGGATAAACTAGTAAAAATATGTGCGTTTATAGTCATATGCCAAAAAATACCATGATATGCCCTTATAGGGGTATGTGCGATAATTAGGTCGAATACGGTAGTCAAGTATGTTTTTGTGGTAACAGTCTCTTACCTCAAATATACTCAGACAAACTCTTAAGGTGGAGCAATAAGCACATTAGCATAAGGTCAGTTACAGAACTCTGGATAAGAGGGAGTATTTGGTGATAATTAGGGATAATTTTTGTTAATTCTGCATAAAAACATATGTTGTGACCCCTTATCTGAACCGTCTCGATGAGACGGTTCGGATGAGGGGTCACAACATGTGGTTTTGATGAGAAATAAAAAAAATTATCCTTAATTATCATCAAATACTCCCTCTTATCTACAGCTCTGAGGTATCATCATTTGTTCCATGTTTCTGGAGTTCTGACTTGACAGTTATTTTCTAAGACAGAAGAATTTTAATCCTTAATGGAAAGGGCCCCAGATTAGAAGGGGTAACAGGGATAATTCAGGGATAATTGTCGTTGTTTTTTTCTTAAAAACGTATATTGTGACCCCTCATTAGAACCGTCTTGCTGAGAAGGTTCTAATGAGGGGTCACAACATATGTTTTCATTGAGAAATTAAAAAAAAAAAAATTTGGAATTGTCCCTGTTACCCCTTCTTATCTGGAGCTCTGAACTGTGCCCAAACTTTCCCATCTGAGTCTGTACATTTGCTCATTAATTTCTGTTTTTATTTTATATCACACTGGGCATATGAAGCTCCAGATAGGCCAAAACTTTGGGGTGAAATTTGTAATTTTATTCATATTTGTCTGTATCAGGGCCCCGTTGTTCAAAACTGTTTGTTCAAAACTAAAGATATTGTTACTTAACAAGACTTCACATTTTCATATGTGCTATACCCAAAAACACTATGTTTGCAAAAAATGTGAGGAGCTTTTGCAGTATGCTCCTCATATATTTTTTCAGCAAAAAATTGTTGCACTCTTGATTTTATGTGCACTGGAAGAGTTTGACTTTGTTAAGCAAAGAATGCTTTGAACAGCTGGGCGAAATTTAATATGAAGCGGGGTTTCTTAGGAGGATTTTCTCTTTTTGTGCAGTGCGCCTCATGAGATCTCTCTACATGCAGTTTTGTGGAAAAAACAAAAATCCCAAAATAATTTTCTGAAGACAGCTCAAAATTGTGGCGTGTATGGAGTTTTGATAAAAGAAAATATATCATTTTATTATTTTGTGTGCAGTATAGTCTTTCATTTGTTGTTTACTTTGTGATTAGTTGTATAGAATCTAATTAAATAGTTGTTATTTTCTGTTTTGTAAAGTAATTTTAACAATTTTATTGGACCGCAGTGTCAAAACTTCTCCTGAACATGTCTTAAGAGATCACTATTACCGGGTCACCTGTCTGTAGCAGCAACAGTTTAGGCAGCCCCGGATCCAGGGGGTGGGCTTTGGGGCTGCAGCCCCGCCATTTGGCCTCTGTGTTACGTATATTATGTAGGCCTCCAGATGATAAGAAGTATCTGATATGACAGTTTGAGAAAAATATCCAATGTGGTTCGATCAAAATATTCAAATATATGTTGTGACATCTCATTAGAATCGCCTTGGGGAGGCGATTCTAATGAGATATAAACATATATTTCAAGGAAAAAATAAATTATAAAATTCTCTTGAAATTGAACCATAAATATGTCATATTTTCAAACCCCTTCCCCCACACAAATACATTTCGGCACCTCCCAGCCCCACCAGTTATCCAGAGCCCCACCAGTACGTGATGGTCTGGATCCGGGCCTGTTAGGGGTCCCTGTATCCAAATGAACCTGTATTTAGGGAGTACCTGCCTTAAGAAGCCAGGATTTATGTCCCCTTGAGTGACTCCTTAAGACATCTCTCTGCAAAACCAAGTTATTTATGGGCACTGCAACAGTATTTCATAGAAGTATCCTTGGAAACTGACATTATATGTACCATACCATAACAATTTAGCTATAAGAGGGGTTTATGTCCCTCTAGAATGACCCCGAAATACCTAAATCTGTCTTGTGTAATTCTGCTACAAGATGAGCTTTGTCCCTTCCAAAACAACTTCAAAAATCTAGATCTGTCATATAAGACAGATCTAGATTTTTGGATTATTTTGTAGGGGAAAACCCTGTCTTATAAGCAAATAAATAAAGTTTTTAGACACTTTGAATACTTACTCAACTACCCTAAAGTGCTTAAGTATTGGGACACCTAAAACCATTCATTTTTCGTTTGTCCCAAATGGAAAATTAATGGCTTCATGTGTCCCAATATTTGAGCACACTAGGGTATTTTCTGTAATGGACAAACAGGACAGGTTCATATAATTATTAAAACTGTAAATAGTGCAGGTCTAAATCAGACTGTTCCTAGTCCAGTTTAGGTCAGAACTTGAGCATTTCTCGATAAATAACTAGAAACCATGGAAGTCTTTTCCAGTAAAAAGTTTTACTACACTTTACTGTTGTAAACAACCATGTGAAATAGACAAGTCTGAATTTTGAGCATTTGGAGTGTTACTGTAAAAACCTTGAACATTGGGACAGAGATGTCTAAATCAGACTCTCTTAGGGTCTGTTTCAGAAATTAAGATAATGGTTATTATATCGTGCATTTTAGAATGATCACTTTGATATAGTACTTTCAAGTTCCAGCTTCTTATAATTATTTTCATTTTATTTTTAAACCTACAGGTTCAGCAAAACTGATGTAAAAATATTTAAATGTTGGAGAAACATGTACATGACATGTGTGTGTGTGTGTGTGTGTGTGTGTGTGTGTGCGTGTGTGTACTTAAGACATTATATCATTGCCTTTCTGTTTTCAGACATATGAGCCGGGACACAACAAAACCAACAATGTGGTTGTGTGCCCAGCGCAGAGTCCGATCAGTCTGGCCACCGCCAAGATTGATCAGACTCTTTGTTAGGTGCTCAAAGGGTAGCTAAGGGTCTAAGCTACCTCCATGCGGACAGCATAGACTCTGATCAGACTGAGCGGATGCCCAGGCTGATCCGAGTCTGCGCTGGGTGCACACCACATTGTTGTTTTTTTCTGTCGTGGCTCATATGTTTTCTGAACTTGTTTGAGTGAAGCATTATGTTAGAATGTCTTCAATTTCACCTGGACCCAGTTATGTTGTTCAAAGCACCGTTAGCGAAACAAAGTCATTAGTCAAGGGTTGGTTAAGCCTTCTAGTATATACAAAATCAAGTGTGCTAATATTTTTTGCTGATGAAATGTGAGGAGCTTGTGCACTACATTTTTTCAGTGAAAAATGCATACAATGCTTTATAAATGTAACGTCTGGTTAACTAATGGGGTCTGGTTAACTAATGGGGTTTTGAACAAATGGGCCCTGATTTCTTGAAGGTCTGTGTATAATAGGCTCAAATTAGTGATATTACTTGTAGCTTTCATGCAAAATGTGATCTTTGCTTGTAAATAGCTTTTATATGCTTTATGTAAGTCAGTCTGATATCTTTAATGACTCAACCTTTATTTATGTACATGAAAAACAAAATAAAAAACACATTCCCATTTTGTAGTATTTCTTTTGTTTTCTTCACCATTGGCCATACATGCCACAAAGCGATTAACCCTTAAAAAAGCAGATGACAAAATTTACATCTGCAAAATTTCAAAATATGTTTCATCCAAGCTGTATCATATTGAGAATTCAAACACTAGTAGAGGGCAAATGGTGTAGACTCAGATGAGGTGGCTCATTATGAGCCGCCTCATCTGGATCTATGCTGTTCACAAATTAAACTATTTTCATTTTTAAACCACAGGATTTTATTATGCTAGCAGAAGTTTATCATGTCATACATGTATGTAAAAGTGTTCATGGTGTTCACTAGGCTATTTTGTATGAAAAAGTCATAAAAAAATCTGACACAGAAAATTGAAAAAAAGGTACTTTGCTGGAAAAGAATATTTCACTTTCACTGTAGAATTTCATTAGAATTGCAATGCTGCAACATAATTTTTTGTACACAAAGAAGAGGATTAAAGCAATTTTGATTTTTATGCACAATGTGGGCCGCAAAAATTAAAAATCACAAAAATTATTGCTTACATTTTGGACCAAGAAAAGCAAAAACTACAGCAAATATGGTATGTTGGAAAACTTGCTTTTTAGCTCACCTGAGCACGAAGTGCTCAAGGTGAGGTATTGTGATCGGTCTTTGTCCGTCGTCCGTCGTCCATCGTCCGTCGTCCGGTCGTGCGTCCGGCGTCAACTTTTGCTTTAAACGACTTCTTCTCCAAAACTGCTGGACGGATTTTGAAATAATTTCACAGAAATGTTCCTTGGGGGACTCTTTACCAAAATTGCTCAAACGGTTCCACTCCGCTGAACAATATGGCCGCCAGAGCTAAAAATAGAAAAACCTTTAAACGACTTCTCTTCCAAAACTGCTGTGCAGATTTTGAAATAATTTCACAGAAATGTTCCTTAGGAGGCCCTTTACCAAAATTGCTAAAACGGTTCCACTCCGCTGAACAAAATGGCCGCCAGAGCTAAAAATAGAAAAACCTTTAAACGACTTCTCCTCCAAAACTGCTAGGCAGATTTTGAAGTAATTTCACAGAAATGTTTCTTAGGAGACCCTCTACCAAAATTGCTAAAACGGTTCCGCTCCGCTGAACAAAATGGCCACCAGAGCTAAAAATAGAAAAACCTTTAAACAAATTCTTTTCCAAAACTGCCGGGCAGATTTTGAAATAATTTCACAGAAATGTTCCTTAGGAGGCCCTCTACCAAAATTGCTAAACGGTTCCGCTCCACTGAACAAAATGGCCGCCAGAGCTAAAAATAGAAAAACCTTTAAACGACTTCTCCTCCAAAACTGCTCGGCAGATTTTGAAATAATTTCACAGAAATGTTCCTTAGGAGGCCCTTTACCAAAATTGCTCAAACGGTTCCGCTCCGCTGAACAAAATGGCCGCCAGAGCTAAAAATAGAACAACCTTTAAACGACTTCTCTTCCAAAACTGCTGGGCAGATTTTGAAATAATTTCACAGAAATGTTCCTTAGGAGGCCCTTTACCAAAATTGCTAAAACGGTTCCGCTCCGCTGAACAAAATGGCCGCCAGAGCTAAAAATAGAAAAACCCTAAAACGACTTCTCCTCCAAAACTGCTTGGCAGATTTTGAAATAATTTCACAGAAATGTTCCTTAGGAGGCCCTTTACCAAAATTGCTCAAACGGTTATGCTCTGCTGAACAAAATGGCCGCCAGAGCTAAAAATAGAAAAACCTTCAAACGACTCCTCCTCCAAATTTGCTAGGCAGATTTTGAAGTAATTTCACAGAAATGTTTCTTAGGAGACCCTCTACCAAAATTGCTCAAACGGTTCCGCTCCGCTGAACAAAATGGCAGCCAGAGCTAAAAAATAGAAAAACCTTTAAACGACTTCGCCTCCAAAACTGCTAGGCAGATTTTGAAATAATTTCACAGAAATGTTCCTTAGGAGACCCTCTACCAAAAATGCTCAAACGTTTCCGCTCCACTGAACAAAATGGCCGCCAGAGCTAAAAAATGGAAAAACCTTGAAACGACTTTGCCTCCAAAAACGACTCCTCCTCCAAATTTGCTAGGCAGATTTTGAAGTAATTTCACAGAAATGTTTCTTAGGAGACCCTCTACCAAAATTGCTCAAACGGTTCCGCTCCGCTGAACAAAATGGCAGCCAGAGCTAAAAAATAGAAAAACCTTTAAACGACTTCGCCTCCAAAACTGCTAGGCAGATTTTGAAATAATTTCACAGAAATGTTCCTTAGGAGACCCTCTACCAAAAATGCTCAAACGTTTCTGCTCCACTGAACAAAATGGCCGCCAGAGCTAAAAAATGGAAAAAATGGAAAAACCTTGAAACGACTTTGCCTCCAAAACTGCTTGGCATATTTTGAAACAATTTCACAGAAATGTTCCTTAGGAGACCCTCTACCAAAAATGCTCAAACGTTTCCGCTCCGCTGAACAAAATGGCCGCCAGAACTAAAAATAGAAAAACCTTGAAATGACTTCGCCTCCAAAACTGCTGGGCAGATTTTGAAATAATTTCACAGAAATGTTCCCTAGGAGTCCTGCTACCAAAATTGCCCTAATGGTTCCGCTCCGCTGAACAAAATGGCCGCCAGACCTAAAAATAGAAAAACCTTTAAACGACTTCTCCTCCAAAACTGCTGGGAAGAGTTTGAAATAATTTCACAGAAATGTTCCTTAGGAGACCCTCTACCAAAATTGCTGAAATTGCTGAACAAAATGGCCACCAGAGCTAAAAATAGAAAAACCTTGAAACGACATTTCCTCCAAAGCCAATGGCTCGATTTCAAAATAATTTCACAGAAGTGTTTGACTCATGGTTCAAAACAAAAATTGCAGAAACGGTTCCACTCCGCTGTACAAAATGGCCGCCAGAGCTAAAAATAGAAATAAATCTTAGAATGACTCAGAGGGCACAGTTACGATCCAATCATCATGAAACTTGGTCAGAATGTTTATCTTAATGAAATCTAGACCAACTTTGATACTGGGTCATGTGGGGTCAAAAACTAGGTCACTAGGTCAAATCTTAGAAAAACTTTGTGTACACTCTTGAGGGCACAGTTATGATATAATCTACATGAAACTTTGTCAGAATGTTTATTTTTTATGAAATCTAGACCTGATTGGAAACTGGGCCATTTCAGGTCAAAAACTAGGTCATTAGGTCAGTTCTTAGAAAAACCATGTGAACGCTTTAGAGGACACAGTTTGATCTAATCTTCATGAGACTTTGTCAAAATGTTAATCTCCTACAAATCTGGACCAAGGGTGCAACTTGGTCATGTCGGGTCAAAAACTAGGTCAAACCTTGGAAAAACATTGTTTACGCTCTAGAGGGCACAGTTTTGATCCGATATTCATGAAACTTTGCAGAATGTTTATATCCAAGAAATCTAGACCAGGTTTGAAACTGGGTCATGTGGGGTCAAAAACAAGGTCATTAGGTTAAATCTTATAAAAACCTAAGGTACACAATAAAGGGTTCATTTTCCATTGAATCTTTGTAAAACTCTGTCTGTTGGACGTATGGATGTTTCTGAGTTTAAGTTCACAGGATACTCAGGTGAGCGATCCAGGGCCATCATGGCCCTCTTGTCTCAGAACTTCTTATCTCTAGCCTCACCCATATCCAGCATCTATGTTTCTAACAAAAAAAAAAATAGATCTACCATATTTGTTTCAATAAATTAGCTGTAAAATGTGAAAAGATGCCCTGAAGCATTCCTGAAAAGAGCCTGCACTTCCATCAGATTTATTAGCCTTCTCTGCCCATGATGATCCACAGATTTATGATAATGCAGCAGCAAGACTGGTCAGATTGTCCAAATGTGTAGAATGATCTAAGCCTGCTGGTCATACATGTAACTAAAAATTATTATCATTGGGACACCTAAAACAAAATTAAACTGTGTTCTAAAAATATTCAGTGCTGAAATGCATCTGAAAGATGCAGATGGAATGGCAAAAAGTAGACCAAGATGCCTCGAGCTTATAAAACTTTGTGCTCAGCCCAGCATGAAATTTTACCTGCTAATAAAGAGCAAATTACTGAAAGTGCAGTTGTTTTCTTGCTCAGTTTGGCTGAGTATGAAATTGTTTCTGCTGATAAATATGAAAATGCCAACATTAGTTGGCATTTTCATAATTTATCAGCAGAGAAAATTTTATGCTCAGCTGAGTTGAGCACGCAAAAGTTTTATAATCTGGGGACCAGATCTGGGTCTACACTGTTTTTCTTAACCTATCTGTCCCTATATTTAGCATTTTACGGTACCTTCTCTCTCCGGGTATTGTGTGATGTAAAAAGTTGCTTTATGTAAAAAGTTGCCTTATACACCCTGTATTGCCCATCTGTGCATTCTGATCAAGTTGTGCCTGTTTGCATACAAAAATCTGAGAAACCTGAGAAATCTTAGACGTGAAAAGTCAGGGATCGACCAGTTCGCACAGATACGCATGCTGTTTTAATCAAATGGCTGAAGGTTCTTTTTCACGAGACGCGCACGCCCGCTAGATGATAAAACGAACGGGCACCTGTTTGCGTAATATTGGCTTCTATCAACATTTTTTAGCGTTAACATGCACTACACGAAAATAATTAATGACTTTTATTATTCTGTTTCGCCAATTCTGATGGAATGACAGCAATTTTACGTTTTGACAGATTTGCTTGATCACGTGAGGATGGTCTCCATGGCTATAACCCCAATGGCCCACAACAATGACCGAATCACACGATTTTATTGCGACATAGCTTTGCGCTATACAATATAGTTTGGGGTTATAAGTCCGTTTCCCTTAAACCAAAAGACATTTTTGGGAAATGATTTAATGATATGTTTTCATCTATACTTAGGGTTTATAAGAAAGACAAGTAATATCGTTTGGAGAGTAAAACCTTTATTTTCTCAGTTTGCGTAGGAATATAAGATATGTGGCCCAGGTACACAATCATTATGGCGACTGTTTGATACAATGGCGACGAATATTTTCATGGATGAAGCAAGTTTAAAGCTGTGTTTAAGTTCAGGAAAGTATAAGAACCCAAATATAATATAGCCCCGATAAACTAGGTAGTATTTAGTATCCGTGTAAATAATTTGATGGGCTGTCAAAGTCTCCAGTGCCAAATTTAAAGAGGATTTATTTTGACAGTGAAAGTATTGGTGCTTTATTTTCCTCCAACATTGTGACATTTCAGGCCACATATTGTGGAGACGGACTTGACACAGAAGACAATTATTAGTTTCCCATGAATTGAGAAGTAGTGATAATGAAGTCGGATCAAAGGAATGGAAGGAATCTGTCCGGGATTCCCAGTAGTTCCTGAAACCCAAGGTCAGAATTTCAGTGTCGACCTTGTGTTTTGTGAGAAGAAACAAGGAAATATTCCATATTTTCTAGTCAGTGGAAGGCATAATTATTTTGCCTTATATAGTCATTTAAATTATTCCAGAACTTACGGTTTTAGATCGTTGAAACCAGACTCTTAAGATGGAGAAGTATGAAAAGATTTGCAGGATTGGGGAAGGGTCATATGGTGTAGTGTTCAAATGTAAAAATCGAGAGACCAGCCAACATGTGGCTATAAAAAAGTTTGTGGAATCAGAAGAGGATCCGCTAATAAAAAAGATAGCCATGAGAGAAATTCGGATGTTAAAGGTGAGTTGAAAAAAACAACAACACAAGATTTGCTCTATAATTTGGGTAGTTAATGGCAGGGTGCATTTGGTCGAAAGCTATTTCACCAACTGGACATTTTGTCTACTGGAACGTTTCGTCGACAAGACAGTCCATAGAATATGACAGTTGTTCGAAATAAAAAAATCAGGTGTGACATTTAGTAGAAATTGTCATTCACATTTTTCAATGGAAAGCCACTTTTCAAGTGGTTAACATACTGTTACCTCTTTCACTATATTTCAGCGTAATTGGACAAAATTTAGACAAAATGTCATATTTGACCAAGTGTCACAGTCAGTGAAACCTCCCATTGACTAAATATGACTGTGGACGAATTGTCACATCTACCAAATGGTTTTTGACTAAATAATGGCCACCTGTACAGGGAAATTTCCCACTCGCTGTAAGTTCCGTAGATCTACAAGTGGGCATCCTATGGTATAACTATAATACACCAATGTTTTGTGTCATTGTATACATTAATTAAATTAACGTGTTAGAGAAGCCTGCATATTAGCATAGTCTTTTCAGTCTTAGATGAATATATGATGATGGATGATAGTGAGTTCTAGGTCGCTTTCAACAGGATTTCAGTCATATCGAGATGATCTTCTCACAGTGCTCCAAATAATTTGGAATAATGGATAATTTGAGGACAATTTCCTTTTCCATAAAAAGAGACATTTTGACCCTTGGTTTATATGGACTGTAACTTTAAATTACTGTAATACGATGTCATTAAGGCAAAAGGATTTGCCATAGACCTACAAAATAGGGCCTTAGAATCCGCTACCGTTACACTACCGCTACTTCAGTCACAGCAGTGTAGCGGAACGCAACGTCAGGAGTCGCATGACTAGGATTTGCCAGTAAGCAAGAAACTTATTTAGAAATTTTGTCCCTTCATCAGAGCCATCTCACCGAGAAGGCACTAATGAGGAGTCAAAACATGTTTTAGGTGAGAAATAAGAAAATATCTCAGAAATATCCTTATAAAATCACCGTATTTGGAGCTCTGTTCTCAGTGAAGACTGGATTTCCTCTGTATTCAAATGGGTGCATGACATACATTTGGTCTAAGGGACTGACCATTTGATATTCTGGGGGGGCCTGGTATATTTATCAAAAAAATTTCCTGTCTTTGGATATGCAAGAAAAAAATAACCTGGCTCATAAGGGGGTAAAAAAAATAATCTGGCCTCAAAAGTAAGAGAAAAAAATAACCTGTCTCCACCCAAAATTTCAAAAAAAAAAAATATAGTCTGCAGATAATTCCATTGGAATTGAGTTTTTATAATGTCTCTGGCTTCTGGGGGCTGTGCCCCCTGACCCCCATATTTATAGATATATTTTAATATTATCTACAATTGGTTTACACCAGTGGGCCCGCATGTGCATACATTTACAAAAACATCCTATACAACATTCACATACATGTATTATTGATCTGCCACATTACTAAGTAAATGTTTCCACTAAAACTGAATTGCAAAAGAGTCACTAGCTTATGGGCGACAAAACCATTATGGCAAAATAAGCACTCTAAAAGGCAAAAGTCCTAATATAAAAACCCTTATTTTTATCATCATTCCTAGTTTTTTCTCTATTGTTTCCAGTCTTAAAATTGCCATTGAAATTGGGAAATTGCTTTAGCTTCTGGGGGGCGTTGCCCCCCAGACCCCCCTTTGTTAACTTCTTAGCACATAACTTTCAGCCATTTTATTAATTATTAATTTGTTAACTTCTTAGCATATAACTTTCAGCCATTTTATTAATTGCCATTCATGTACATGTATAATGTGACTCTATCATGTAAGTAATTGGACTCTATCATGTAAGTATTTATCAAACTTTCTAAAATACGAATAAAGCATGTTTGGGCATATATTGGGATAGAAAAAAACCTAAATTCCTAATGTTAGCCCTAAAACTTTGCCAAAATAGCCCTAAATTTTGGCCAAAATATCCCTTATTTAAAGCCTCATTTTTTGCCAAACTCATACAGGGATGTCTGTATCTGTACCTTAGATGAAAAGAGTAACATGCTCCAGGCACTGGTTTGCAAAAGCAAGCTAAGCCATGCCCTTGGCCTGGTTAAAGACAGCACCATGATTTTTTTGTGTGAAAAAAAGGGGTAAAAAATACTGATGTGGGTAAAATAAAAGGATATTAAGGTCAAGTAAACAAGGATCTGATAGTTCAGCCATAAAATTAAAAAAAAAATAACCTGTTTGAGTTAGTTTGTAAAAAAAATAAATTAGCTCCCACAAGGTGAAAAAAAAAAGAAATTGTTTCCAGAGGCCAGTGAAATAAAATGTCCTGTCTCCATCAAGAATACCAGGCCCCCCCCCCCCCCCCCCCCCCCCCCAGAATATCAAATGGTCGGTCCCTAAAGTCACTTTGTCTAAAGGACATTTCGTTGTGAAAGACCAATTACATGTCTAAAGGACATTTCATCTAATGGACAAATTGTCAAATGTGACGTTGGGTCTGAAAATTTCTTTGGGGGGTGACATTTCATCTAAATATTATGCAGAAATTATTTGGACAAAATGTCACACTTGGCATCCTAAAACATTTTTTTTCATTCAAGCAACTTTTAATCAGACCTCCAGTGAGGATAATTCTGAGATAATTTTCCTTCTTTCTCAAAACCATGTAACCTCATTCCTGGTGAATGATTGTCCTTGGAAGTCTGATTATCATTAGAACCGTCTGGGTGAGATGGTTCTGCTGAGGGATCACAGCATATTTTTTATGGCAAAATAAGAAAAATATACCTAAATTATCCCTGTTACCCCTCTGTTTAGTGTCAGTCCTTTGTTGACCTTTTTTGCATTTTAGATAACCTCAGAGAGCAAATAGTGTTGCATGTAAATGATTCTTTTGAAAGAAAATAAAGACATGAAACATTAGCATTGAAAGAAATTTACACCTGACATGAAGCCTTTTTAAGACCAATATTTATAAAGAATTTTGGCACTCATGTCAAAATGTATACATTTTATCTGATCATAGTGCACATTAAATGGGCTCACTTTTCATTTTTGTTTTGTTAATAAATTTGTATAGCACCATAAATGTTTAGACACTCAAACATTTGCCATCTTTATATTTTTGACACAAACTATGAAAAAGACGAAATTTGTAATCAGAGATGAGACTTTGATATAATATTTAAATTTGTAAAAGGTCTCAAAATGGTGAGTCAGAGTAAAATAGTAGTCTGATCTCAGTGTTTTGATACAACTTTTAAAGTTGCCACCATTGTCATCTCTCCTTTTATCTTTGTCGCTTTCATATAGCTATGGTAGCTGATTACTACCTATGAAAGATTTATTGTCTTTCCCTAACTTTTATATGGTGCAATGGTTAAGATAAGACAAAACAGTAAACAAAGGCTTGAAGTTCAAATCCTTGATCTGAATAAAGAAATGTCAATAAATATCTTAAGCCATAAAAGTGTTGGCTAGCAAGTCACAAGTGAAATTGATAAGATATAACATTATCATGATTATAAGGCGCAAAACAAATTATCATGATTATAAGGGGCAAAGCTGGTAAACAAATCTTCTAAAACATATTGTTTTATGATCAAAGAATCCGATTTCTTGAATATTACTTTCCTAACATGTCAAACTTATGAAGGAAGAAACTTTAAAGACAGAAAAAGAGGTCTAAATGTCAGGGGTTTTTTTATGTTTCACTACTATATCAGCCCATTTGCATGGTGGTGACTGCTCACATAGGTCCATTCTAAATTTAAACTCAAGTTTAATATACATACTTTTGCTTTCCCTTTTGTGTGTATAACAGAACTAGAAGATTTCTTGTTAAGTTTGGATCTTCAAATGACATTTTGGTGAATAAGAATTATCAGAACTTTATTAAAACCATTTAAAAAATTTACATGGACAATAATGAACTTCAGTGTACTCGTAACATAGAATTAATTTGTTAATTATGAAATATGTAAAACAGATACACCAGTATATACCATGTTCAAAAATTAAATAAAATGTTGTATAACTTTGTTTCAGCAACTAAAACATCCCAATCTGGTCAACTTAATAGAAGTTTTCAGAAGAAAGAAGCGTTTACATCTTGTATTTGAATATGTTGATCATACAGTGCTAAATGAGTTGGACAGACATCCAAGAGGGTAAGTTTGACAGCAAAATAACAAAGTCACAGCTAAAATAAATGAACTGTGGCACAGCAAAACCAACAGAGTGGTATTAGCGCCCAGCGAAGACTCAGATCAGCCTGGGCAGTGGCCCAGTCTGATCAGAGTCTTAGCTGTCCACATGGAGCTAGCTTAGAACCTTAGCCACCCTTTAAGTGCACAACAAAGAATCTGATTAGACTGGGTGGTGTCAGGCTGATCTGAGAGTTCCCTTGGCGCACATGCTACTTTGTTGGTTTTGTCGCGTCGCGGCTCAAATGAGAAAAGTTAACAAGTTTTATACACAAGTTCTGGAGTGCAGATGATAGTATTGTACTTGTGACTGCATATGATGGCCATATCTATTGATTGGCACATTTTTGTTTATTTTTACATTTTACACTTTTAAAAATGGAAATGAACTTGCCAGTCTGACAGTAGGTATACCCATCTTTTGCAGTCCTGTGCTGTAAGCCAGTTTAGACTGAGCTGTTCAATTTTTGAGTAAATAGTTTCAGATTATCACTGTTCACCAAAATTAAGTAATCAGTCTGATGAAAAATAATAATAATAGATAAATAAATAAAGTAAAATCTGAATGAAGAATAAATGTGTACTGTACATGTAACTATGTTTAAGTTACTTAAATAGTTTCAGTAATACATTCATTATAATTTTTTTCATTCCATTTCTTCTGATTTCTGTTTTCTAAATGTGAAATTTACGTTTAAATGTGGCATGTTGGAATTACTATGACGTAGGTTATTCTTGAAGCAAGTTTATGGCTTCAGTTTAGAACGGAGATAAGTTGATGTTTAATAGAAAAAAAGATAATATTGTTTGTCTCATATCACTAACTTATTTAAGAATTTTTAGTTTTTTGGGTGACGTGTGTGTTGCACACATTTTTTTGTGGAAAAGAACTATAGTTTGCTCCATAGTGAAATTTTGCTTCTTTCTCGTTACAGTGTTCCAGAGCCAATGGTTAAAAGGATTATATATCAAACATTACTTGCTGTAAATTTTTGTCATCAACATCATGTGAGTATCAGTTGAGGGGCAACATGCAGAAATGGTTCTTAAAGAATATGTCACCAGCAAAAGCTCAGTCCAACCTTTCATCCTTGCATTCTATGTAAGAAATAAATCAGCTCTAACAATGGCTTGGGTAAAAGATCACAGTTTGTTGCACAGTTATAAGACTCACACCCCATGCTCCAAATAGAGCAGTTTCGGTTTGTCAACTCGAGTAATTCGAGTAACTAGAGTTACTGACCGAACAACAAGAGTAACCGAAATACGCATGCGCAGTACTGCGCACATATTCGTATTTACTCGACTACCGTAACCCCCACCTCACCTCGGGTAGCCTGGATTAAAGATGGCAGAAAGTGAACTTCCGCTGTAAAAGAAGCTAATTCTTTGGTTTTGCCTTCATAATGACACATTGTCACGCCAATGATTTGCCCTTTTTCTTTTTAATAATAGTGAGAATGGGATAAGAATGTTCATCATACTGATGATTATAATTATTCTGCTTGTGCTTTTGCCATATTCAGCAGGGTTTACAGCGGGGCCAGTAACGACTTCAGAATTGTAATTTCCCATTACAATTTAAAAGTTCTTTTGAGTCCTGACTCTTGTTAATATTAAACACCTGAGTTTTAAAAGAAAATTGCGAGAATAGGACTCTGGACTTGAAGGTAAAAAGATCGATGGTCGTCGCCATTTTGTTCTTTACTCGAAGTGTTCGACACAGCAGTACTCGAGTAGCTTTGTACGCATGCGCCAAATTTCAACCCGAGTAACACGAGTTGGCAACTCGAAAATGCTCATAGTGATATGTTACTCAACAAATCACTGTTAGAGATAATCTGTTTCTTACATAGAAAAGTCAGTTGCAGATATTAGTACTGAATGGCTTTAGTATTGTATATGAGGGATCTCCCCAGACCATTAAGGCATGTCGCTTGCAACATGCCTTCCTCGTCAGATTACCTTTTCAACATGCCTTAATTTCTGATGAAAATTCATAAAAATGCTATTATTTTCATTTCTTAGCCAGTAAAGTTGTTTTCAGTGCATTAAGGATTATCAATAAATTATTCATAATGTAAATTTAGGCTTATTTTGACAGAACATTGCCATATTAAGGATTTAAAAAAATTGATCAACCAGTCAAAATCTGATTTTTTTGTTAAAAGCAACATACCTTCTGAAATTTCTGGGGAGAACACTGTATATATGTCTGAATGCTTAGTCTGGTTACAATAAATTTGTCAAGCGACAAGGGTAAATTGGTACCATTGATTCTTGTGCATGCAATACATAGGAATGTTCAAAGTTATCAAGTTTCTTTGAACTGCTACAAGCAACAATAGAATCTGTCTCAGACCTATTTTATTTAATTGTAATGGTAATGTAGAATAATAAATTATCCACCTATGCAAACATTTCTTAATGTGGATGTCAATTGAGAAGTTTGAAAATGATAGAAGTTGAAAGTTCTGTCAATGTCGGGTTGAAAATAATGTCAGAGGCAGATGCAATAAATGATTAAACAGAATATTTTATGCATTTTCAAAGTAAATTGCATTTGTTTAATGCTGTTTATGTGTTTGCAATGCAATTTGTGGGTTTGAAACAGGAATGAATAATTTACGACTTAAATGTGAAATAAAATAAAATGAAAGGTACTTGATACCGTGATGACCCTAAAATTTTGGACACACGGAAGTTGGACAATTATTGTTCCAAAATTCTTAGAAAGTAGATTTTACATAGGTTAATGCATCCAAATGATGCTTAGTGAATGGCAAACATTGCAGACCCTGATCAGAAGGCTCCTTGAGGAGTAGTTTGATCTGGGTCAACAATGTTTGCTTAGACCTGTCTGTCCAAATATTTAGGGTCATTACGGTAATGTGTTTCGAAGCAATTCCCCAACATATTCAGCAGACACATATTGGTAGACAAAGTTTGCACTGTTAAAGGGCAGGGTCAGCTTTTATGGAAATTTTCTAACAAAAATGACAAAACTCAGAATCTGTAGCAAAAATTGCCGTTTGTACCTGGCAAGTCAGATTTTCAGTGTGTTTCCTAAAGGGGTTTCCCAATTAAGTGTCAGCTCAGCTTAAAAGCCTTAGACGGATTTTGACAGTTATTTCAAAGCTTCTATAGAATTAAATTGCCATACCACCTGGCACCATAAATATTCAGCACATCAGCCATTCAGTTGTACTTCCGCCAAATATTTACCAAAAAATGTCAATTTGAAAAGAAAAAACATTTTTTCCGTATTTTGTCTGAGGGTTAAGATGTACGAAATATTAGAATGTTTACCTTATTGCTGAGATCCAGTTGTCTTGGTTAATAATACCATTGACTCAATGGTGCAGACCCTGATTATGTTCTATGAATGCACATAAATTTCAAAAGAACGAGTAATTTACTATGTCTATGATACTTGTTTTTGTTTGCAGTGTATACACAGAGATGTTAAGCCAGAAAATATTCTTATTACACGGCAAGGCCAAGTGAAACTTTGTGACTTTGGGTTTGCAAGAATCTTAAGTAAGTATTTCTTCTTTCTGTGAGTTGCATGAATGATGGTGTTTCACAGCTGGTCCTAGTGAAGGTGTTTAGAACACAAGACTGAAGGTGAGTGTTTAAACACCTTCCATCGGACCCTGGGAATGCTAATGCATGAAAAACTATTTGATTTCTGTTCATGCATAATTATGTATGCAATGGGACAACACAAAAATGACACTTTCAAGGGATGGAAGTTCTGTTAAAACTGCAAAGGCTGAGATTCTGACAGATTCCATAGCGCCAAAAACTAAAAAAAATTGTTCAAGGGAATAGTTGCCACATCTCTTGATAGTGTGTAAACTAGTTATTACATGTGCGAGTGGCCTGAGACAAGTTTCATAATAAAGTTTAGTTGAGTTGAGTTGATTAATTTGCTAAAATATTTCAGTATTAGGCAACTACAGCGACCAGTAGGTTTCCATTTATACAGTTATTGTTTATTCTTCAGAAGAACTAACTTATCGGCGTACAACAAATCATCATTGAACCATAGCATGTGGGGAACACTTTGTCCTATTTGAATACAAGAAATGGAGAAACATTAAGTTAAACATGTGGATTAGTTGTGTAATACATGTACTGCTCAAAACTAAATGAAAAGGCAGTGATTGTCAGGTCCAGTATGAGACAGAAAAGTCTTGCTTCTGCATAATAAGCAAGTTAAACATTTTTTTACTGCAAATATGTAGATTTTAATGTAAAACACAGCAACATTGTAATGCCATATAATTATTAGTTCCTGCATATTCACAAAGGTGTTATATGGGGAGTTTTGTTAAAGAGAGAATTCAAACAGCATGGCTACATGATAGAGCAAAAAAAAAAAGTGATATGAATACAATTTCTTTCTTTGAATCTGCAAAATTTTGACCTAGTTTAACACTGAAGTCTTATGATTACTTTTTTTATTGAGTTCAGCAGTTTAAGTGCTGATATAAGAAGGCCTGAAAAATGATAAAAACTTTATGTAAACAAACAGTTCAATATGACTCAAACAGTGGAGATAACAATAAAATACTGTCAATAAACTGGTGAAAAGCTAAGCTCCAAATATGACAACATTTTTTTGACTGAAATTTCTTCTCTTTTTGCACTTCTTCTCAAAATCATAACATGTGATTGAGGCTATTTTAATGCGACACTTAAGAGAATTGAAAATCACAAACTCAGTTCTCCGCACAGAGTATTAGGGTGAATGGATATTCCACCATGTTTTTCTGTCATTTTTTCAAAGATAAGTGTTTAAACTTTTGTGACTTGCTGTTTTTGTAGGTGATGAATCCATTCCCAAAAAGGGTCTACTCTTAAAGGAAAGAATTTGCTCCTAGAGGAGCAAAGTCTTTCCTTTTAAGAGTTGACCCCGTCCCCATTGAGATGGGAGGCCCACAATGAAAATAGTAGAGTCAAGTCCCCTGAGAGTGTACCCAGTCACCTTCAGAGTTGGCACAGCTTGTTTCCTGTTTTGATTAAAGTTTGATTGTTTTGTCTTGAGTTTGATTTTTGACACAACTTGGTTTTTAAAATGGAAACAAAATACTTAACAACTGTCTTGTGTTTGCACAGGCTGCCTACCGTAACTTCAGGTAGCCATCCATAACCCATTGCATTCTGGGTATTTTTTGTCGTCTGCTGAAATTGTCGTTTGCATCAAAATTCAAGAATATTTTGACAATATCAGTCTAACTAACTCTTGTAGAAATGATGTCTTGGCAGCAAACAGTTTAGATCTCTGATCAGGCCCCACGTTTGTGGGGCCTGATCTGGATCCAAACTGTTTGCCCAGATACCCCTAAAGGGGTATCCCAAATGGAATGGGTTAATGTCAATAGGTACACTTTCAGAGGAAGAAAAGCTGCTGTTTTCATTTTTGCCTCCCTTCTCAGGAGTGGTCAAGTCCTAGAAGAAAAAAACTTTGCTCCTCTGGGAGACGGTTCCTTCCTTTAAGAATTGACCCCATTTTGAAAGGTCTTCGCCTTGCTGGGAAGCAAACAGGTAGTCACAAAAGTTGTCTTCCTTTGAAAATCTGGCAGAAAAACATCCCATAGCCTAATAGCCTTAGGGGCAGTGGGGTTTAGAGACCCACTGTATCTTAGGCACAGCAGATGGAAGGCGGAGCCCATCTCTCTCCTTTCACTGCCTTATCCTTCCCTGATTTGAAAAAGGTACCCATTTACTGCTGAGTTCACAAAGAGAGTTTTCCAGTCGTCGGAAGGCGACGGTGAGCTGAGAACTCATGACCTTCCGGCGACTTTCTGCACCATAACCGAGTCACTCTAACCACTCGACTACGGCGCCTCTCAACAGTCTGGTGATGTCAAAAATGTTTTGGAGACATGACATGGCAATGATTTGGGTCTACAAAATAACATTGTTTGAATAGGCAATATTTATTAAACGGCAAATGACGTCTTCATTTTTCATGGAAAAAATGCTCCTGATAACTTTTTTCCATGAAAAATGAAGACGCCATTTAATAGATTTTGCTATAATTTAAATAAGCAATATCAATTAAATGGCAAATGACGTCTTCATTTTTCATTGAAAAAAGTTATCAGGTGCATTCAGACAAATCAGGTCTGATGTGTTGTTTACTGCCTTGGGTCAGTAGGTTTGGGCCAGGACGTACCAAGGTGTGACCACAGGCATTTTATCAGTGAGTCAAGAGTTCTCAATATCTGACAAATTGTTGACTTGTATGAGTAAAATTCTTAATTATGATTGTTTAAAGAAATTTGATGACCAAAAGTAAACAGATTATACTACAAGTCATATTCTAAATAAATTAAACAAGTACTTTATTTTAGATATGTTAAAACTTCTAAGTATTTGGACAAATAGGTCTTAGCAAACAGTGTAGACTCAGATCAGACTGCTCCTTGAGGAGCAGTCTGATCAGGATCTGCACTGTTTGCAATTCTATCTGCATCTTTCAGATCCATACCAATCTGTTCAACTTTTGAGGACCGTCAGTTACAGTAATTATTATTTTAGGTGTCCAATTTTTAGAATTTTACAATAATTTCGGTGATTTAAACATACACATGACTTATTGTCAGATGAACAAAACTTTTGTTTTTTTGGCATGACCATGTGTAGGAGTTGCCTTAATTGGCACTATTTCAAGAGATTACACGTATTCCTATTGTGCTACATAAAAACACTTGCCAGGTATAGAAAAGCCCAGTTATAATAACCTGATTTGTGTCATGACTTACTATGTGACCAGCATGACTCTGATCAGACTGCTTTTTACTCGGTCCTTTGTTGGTACATACATCTAGACTACTTGGCTTGAAAACTGCATATTAGTTAGGAGTCAGAGCAGATTTGTATAGAGGGATTTGGGCCTTAGCTGGTCACTTGTCATATGAAAGGTTTTCTCATGTATGTAATTCGTAGTCAACATTGATCTTAGGTCTCCTTTAGAAATCACTTTGAAGAGCAATAATAATTATGTTTGTGTCAGTTATTGTTACCGTTATGTAAAATTGTCCAAAATTCTCATCATGTTTCTGTATTAAGATTAGGTAACCATACTAATTCATAAAAAAAGAACTTTTCCCTTTGTCCTGACTTAAGTATCAGGCCCTTACCAGGCTGTTTCCTAGCAGTCTGGCTAAGGTCTGTGCTATTGAAGACAGATTTATTATTTTAACATACCAAAACATAAAACTTAACTTGCCCAGATTAGAGGGAGTAACAGGGATATTAAATTTATTGGTGATTTTCCATATTTCTGCTTTCAACATTTATTGTGACCCCTCATTAGAACCAAGATGGTTCTAATAAGGGTTCACTACATACATTTTCATTGAGAAATTAGGAAAATTGTCTCTCTCGTTATCCTCAGAACCCCACCTTATCTGGAGCTCTGCAGGGTAAAGTCGGGTAAATTCGGACAGCAGGTAAATTCGCACAGTGACATTGTTTCCTTTAAATGTCAGTTGTTTGGAATTAAAACAAAATTAACTGGGTAACCAGCAAAAATCCTGATGAGACAGCTCATTATGAGCAGTCTCATCTGGATTTTCACTGTTTGCTATGGTATGTCCAAATTTACCTGCTGTCCAAAGTTACCCAAGTCTACCCTACTCGTTGAAAGTGTTATGGAGGGAGTGTACTGTAAACATGTTTTCACCATTTCAGCGGGGCCCGGTGATGAGTACACAGACTATGTAGCCACAAGATGGTACAGAGCCCCAGAATTACTAGTTGGAGATACGCAATATGGTCCCCCTGTAGATATATGGGCCATCGGGTGTGTTTTTGCTGAGCTCTTGACGGGACAGGCATTATGGCCCGGAAAATCAGATGTTGATCAGCTGTATCTTATAAAAAAGACTCTAGGTATATATATTCTCTGTGGTGAAAAAGAAAATTATGACATATTTAGAGCAATAGATGAACGAAAATTTGTGAATGAAATCAAATTTCTCATAATTCGTCTTGAAGACAAATCTTGACACATCTCCTAGGGATTTCCTTAGCACGGGCCTAATACCAGTTTGCTTACCTGTGCTACTGTGTAAAGTGGCTGTCAGCCAATTACGGTTAATGATACTAATGTTAGTGACCATTGACAGAGGTGATATTTCTGTTGATTGTCTTGATGGACAGCAAATGTTGCATGTATGGTAAAATATGACTGGCTCAGTCAACAGCACAGATAGAAAAACTGGTATTATGCCCATTCAAATTTATGGGCAAGGCAGTTCCAAGGAGAGTCCTCAGAATTTGTTTTGTTGAGAAATAAGAACCAAATTTTTTGTTTATCTTGAGCTTTTGGTATGTCTATAGTCATGATTCTGATTGGTGGAAAAGAATGTTTCAAAATTTCAAAAAAATTATGAAGTGATGAATAGTGGATTCTATGCTTTTGAGGTTCTTGCTGGTTGTTGTTTTCAAGCAAGTATTTTTCCAAGCAAGGTAAGTAAACTTTGAATCACACCTATTAAAATGGATTAAACTTACAGAAAATTCTGAAGGTAGATACTTTCGGGTCAAGGAACTCATCAGAGAAACAGAAATAGCAAACATGGTTGAATTGAGTTTGTTTGTGTGCCATAATGTCCACGTCGCACAGCACTAGCTTCAGCAGAATCCTCTTTTCAGACTGACTCGGAATGAGTCCAGTTTGTCCACATTTTCAGTATTTTGAAAATTAAATCTGCTTCAGTCAGTCACTTGTTATAAGGCGTAAAACTGTCCACTCTTCAAGCAAGCAGTATTTAAACAGGTGGATTAATGACAACTATCTGTTTTCTTTACCCTGTTTGTTTGTCTTTCTTAAGATTAACATCTTAAGTCTTGATGATAACATTGCCAAGGTTGAACATATTAGCACTAATTGAGTTTTTTCTTCAATTGCTCTTAAAAGTCCTTCTATAATACCACAATTGTCATAAGTTTTGGGACTTGTTAACGAGTTACGATATTCTAAAATTTGATCATGGATTTTACTATCCAATGATATCCTTAAAGGAGCAGTCTGATCTGGGTCTACATTGTTTGTCCAGAATTTTAGGTCCCAATATTACTGGTAAGGCTGGATGAACGACTTGTGATTTTACGTCCATTTCAACAGTATTTCAGTCATATCAGGACAATGGGTGGTTGATTATGAAAGGCTGGTTGCAATGGAACCCTGTTTATGTTTGGAAAGATTTCTGCCTCCGGAATCAAACCTAGGGCCGCTAGATCAGTACCCAATATACATTGTGATTACGGTAGTTCATATTTCAGCGTTTCCCTTCAAATGCTCTTAAACTCTTGCTTTAATACTTCTTTTCAAATATTTCATCAAGATATTAAAAAGTTAACGAATCTGAGATCAGAGATTAAAAAGCAATGAATATAAGATAAGTACATTTTAAAAAGGTCATTGACCTATGCATATTTGCTTCCTTTGTTAATTATTTAAAATAGCAATATCTCGTGTGCCCTTGTGGGGCTTGCATGAAAATATTGATTTACCCGATAGATTATAGCTTAAAAGACATTGACAATATTTTTATTTGTTTTTGTGAAGCTTTGGAAACATTAAATTTGTCTGTCAATTTACGTCAGCAGATTTCTTTTCATTAGCTCACCTGGCCCGAAGGGCCATAGTGAGCTATTGTCATACCAATGCGTCCGGCGTGCGTCGTGCGTAGTGCGTCGTGCGTAGTGCGTCGTGCGTCGTCACAGAATTTGTCCGTCAACACCTAAAAACAAATATTCAAATATCTTCTTCTGTAAAACTACTGGTCCCATGGTTCTCAAATTTCACATGGAGCATGACCTGACTCCAGGGTCTCAGAATTATAAAATTGGGTCAGGTTGAAAATCCAAGATGGCCACCGTTACTAAAAATAGCAAAAACAACAAAATAAACTTCTTCTCCAGAACCACTGGGTATATTTGTCTGAATTTTGGCATGGAACATCAGTGAAACGTTGGTATTCAAAATTGTAAAAATGAAAAAAATCTGTAGCGGAGTTTTGTCACAGTGACCTACTTTCTGTTTACAAGTGTAATTTTGCTCAAATGCCAATGTCAAAAAACGACTTATTCAAACTACTTCAAACAACTTCTCTAAAACCACTGCACCCATGGGTCTCAAATTTCACATGGAGCATGACCAGACTGCAGGGTTTCAAAATTGTAAAATTGGGTCAGGTCAAGAATCCAAGATGGCCACCGTTACTAAAAATAGCAAAAACAACAAAATCAACTTCTCCTCCAGAACCATTTGGTATATTTGGTTGAAAGTTTGCGTGGAACATTAATGGGACCTTGGGATTAAAAATTGTAAAAATGAAAAAAATCTATAGCGGAATTAGGTCACAGTGACCTACTTAGTGTTTACAAGACCGATTTTGCTCAAATGTCAGTAATTCAAGAAAACTCAATCAATTGTGGTCAGATTTGGTCAGAAATGGTCCTTGAAAGGAATTATTTCAATTTTGTGCCAGTTGACTACCCAAGATGGCCACCATTGGGGCTGTTACTAAAAATAGCACAAACATAAAAATGAAAATTACTCAAGAACCCTTGAATGGAATTCAACCAATTTTGTGTCAGAATGTTCCTTGCATGAAGCCGTTTCGATAAATTGCAATTTGGCTTTCCAAGATGGCCGACATCTGCCGTTACTAAAAATAGCACAAACATAAAAATGACAATTACTCAAGAACCCTTGTATGGAATTGGACCAATTTTGTGTCAGAATGTTCCTTGCATGAAGCCATTTGGCTTTCCAAGATGGCCGACATCTGCCGTTACTAAAAATAGCACAAACATAAAATGACAATTAGTCAAGAACCCTTGAATGGAATTGGACCAATTTTGTGTCAGAATGTTCCTTACATGAAGCCATTTCGATTAATTGCAAGTTGGCATTCCAAGATGGCCACCATCTGCCATTACTAAAAATAGCACAAAACATGAAAATGACAATATCTCAGCAACCGCTGAATAGATTTTGACGAAATTTGTGTAAATGATTTTTGCATTGAGATGTTTCAAAGTAACTAAATATAGACAAGTTTTAATGGCCTTTGTTACTAAAAATAGACAAATGTGAAAATAAGAAAATCTCAGTGAAGTTGGACTTATTTTCTGTCAGAATGCTCCTTTCATTAAGCTTTTTCGAATTTCTGCATTTTGGCATTCCAAGATGGCCACCATTTGCCGTTACTAAAAATAGCACAAAACATGAAAATGACAACATCTCATTAACCGCTGAAGCGATTGAGATGAAATTTGTGGCAAAATGATTCTTGCGTTGATGTGTTTCAAAAATTAACAAATATTGACCTGTCAAGTTGGCCTTTGTTACTTAAAATAGCAAATTATGAAAATTAGAAAATTACAATGGAACTGGACCAATTTTGTGTCAAAATGGTCCTTGCATGAAAGCTTTTCAATGTTTTGCATTTTGGCATTCTAAGATGGTCGCCATCTGCCGTTACTAAAAATAGCACAAAACATGAAACTGACAATATCTCAGTAACCCCTGAATGGAATTTGTTGAAATTTGTGGCAAAATGATTCTTGCATTGAGGTGTTTCAAAAGTAAATATATAAAGACCAGACAAGTTGGCCTCTGTTACTTAAAGTAGCAAAATGTGAAAATCTCTTGAATTGGACCCATTTTGTATCAGAATGGTCCCGTTGCACAAAAGCCAGGTGAGCGATATCAGGCCCACTTGGGCCTCTTGTTTTATATTACGAAATCAATTCCACCTGAGGTATCAAAATAATCAACCGAAAATCAAGAATACATTTCAAGGATAGATATGTAATTTTATAAGAACGTCATCAGAGCACTTAAAACACTAAAACTTTTATGGTAAAAATTTGTTTTTATGTCACCCAGGAACATGTTGATATCTCTTTAAAATCACTATGCCAGAAGCTTAGTTGTGGAATTTTATTTAAATTTTATGATTTTAATGAAAGCTTGATATGACTGTTTTGTTGAGAAAATTTAGCCAAAAAATATTTTGTTTCCAAAGTTTAGCCCAACAGAGGCTCCTTAGCGGGCACATAGAGCTCGAAATGACAGCCTTTGATGTGGGTGTGACATCATGATTTTTGCGCTTATATTGATTATAATGTCATTTCAAGGTTTTGGGCCTGGTGGGTTTAGTGGTAATTTTGAAACTCAAAGACTCTGCAGTCTAGCTGCAGCTATCATTTTTTCCTGAAGATTGTTAAAGGGAAAACTTGCTTGAAATGAATTCCCAGCAGGCACACAAGGTTGAATCAACCTTGATTCAGCAACATGATGTTGAATCAAGGTTGATTCAACCTGTGATGATGTTGAATCAAGGTTGATTCAACCTGTGCCCAGTGGGAATATTTCATCTTACGTCTGTCCAAATATTGCTCACAGGAATGTTTGTATCAGTGGTATCAAATAAAATGATATATCAGGGTGGAGTATCACAATCACATTTTTAGCTCACCTGTGCCAGCAGCTCTGGGGGAGCTTATATAGGATAGTAAGGCTCCTTCGTCTGTCCGTCCGTCGTCTGTTCGTTGACAATTTCCAACGACTTCTTCTCTGAAACCACTGGGCCAATTGTAATCAAATTTCATATAGAGCCTCCTGGGACCTTAGGAACGAAAAATTGTTCAAACGGTCCTGGTCACCTGACCAACATGGCCGCCACGCCCATATATGGTGAAAACCTAAAAAATCTTCTTCTTCTTCAGAAACAATAGGCTGATAGCCTTGAAACCTGGTATGTAGCATCGGGTACGTGATTACTACCAAGATTGTTCAAATTATGACCGTTGGTTGACCTTGACCTTTTGACGGTAAGGTCAAATTTGCTTCCTTATGCTTTTATATGGCAAAATGCTACAAGATAGATATCTTGGAAACTGTTGAAGATTTTGGGCTAAAAATTGGTTTCTACAGTCATCTTAATGAGTACATGAAGATTTATGAGTACAAGAGGTCAAGGTCATTCTTTGACCCAGAACTCTCATATTTTGACAGTTTCAAAATTGTGACCAAATTTCATATAGAGCCTCCAGGGGTTGAGCTGGGCCGCATAGCGCAATCGGTAGGGCACCTGACTCATAAGTCAGAGGTCCTAGGTTCGAAACCCAGTCTGGCCACATACTTTTGTTTCTCCTTCCGCTGATTCACGAAGGGCAGTTGTCAGTTACTGGCGAAAGTATGTGCACTTAGTACTGGTTAACTGCTTAGGAGGTCTAAGCCTGCCCAGAAATAGTGTGGTTAGGTTAACTGACTGTCCCGACAAGACCATAGCTGTTTACCGTTGACATTAAGCATCAAATCAATCAATCATTCAATCCAGGGGTTGAGGGAATAAAAAAATAATTCTTACAGTCCTGGTCACATGACCAACATGGCCTCCACACCCATATATGATAAAAACCTTTTAAAATCTTCTTCTTCAGAACCAGTTGACCGATGGCCTTGAAACTCGGTATGTAGAATTGGGTACTCAAGTACTATCAAGATTGTTAAAAATCATGACCCTGGGTTGACCTTGACCTATTTTACGGCAAGGTCAAATATGGGAAAATGCTAGAACATAAGATTTCTTGGAAAGTTTTGAAAATTTTGGCCTAAAAATTGGTATATACAGTCATCTTAATGAGTACATGAAGATTTATGAGTATGGGAGGTCAAGGTCATTCTTTGGCCTTTGATCCATAACTCTAATTTTTTGACAGTTTCAAACAATCTCCTCAAAAAAAAAAAAAAAACACTGGGCCAATTGTGACCAAATTTCATATAGAGCCTCTAGGGGTTGAGGGAATGAAGAAATAATTCTAACGGTCCTGGTCACATGACCAACATGGCCACCACGCCCATATATGGTGAAAACCTTTAAAAATCTTCTTCTCCAGAACCAACTGACCTCTGGCCTTGAGACTTGGTATGTAGCATTGGGAACTCGAGTACTATCAAGATTGTTCAAATTATGACCTTGGGTTGACCTTGACCTATTTTAGGGCAAGGTCAAATATGGGAATGTGCTAGAACATAAGATTTCATAGAAAGTTTTGAAGATTTTGGCCTACAAATTGGTATATACTGTTGTCTTAATGAGTCTATGAAGAATTATGAGTACAAGAGGTCAAGGTCATTTCTTGACCTTTGATCTAGATCTCTCATATTTTGAAATTTTCAAACATTTCCTCAAAAGCCAAAAGGCCAATTGTAAACACATTTAATATAGAGCCTCCAGGGGTTGATTGAATAAATATTTGTTCAAACGGTCCAGGTCACATGACCAACATGGCCACCATTACCATTTATGTTATAAATCTTTAATAGTTTTCTTCTCCAGAACCAATACACCTATGGCCTTATGATTTGGTAAGTAGCATGGAGTACTAGAGTACCACCAAGACTGTTCAAATGATGACCTTGGGTTTACCTTGACCTTTTTTGCGGCATGGTCAAATATGGGAAAATGCTAGAACATAAGATTTCATGGAAAGTTTTGAAGATTTTGGCCTAAAAAATGGTTTATATGGTTGTCTTAATGTGTACATGAAGATTTATGAGTACAAGTGGTCATGGTCATTCTTTGACTTTTGACCCAAGACTTATATTTTGACAATTTAAGACATAAGAAAAAGCCACCTTGCCAATTAGTCAGGTGAGCAATTCAGGGCCTCATGGCCCTCTTGTTGCATTTTGATACGCTGTGCAGACAAATGTGACTGAATCAGAAGGTTAATAGCTTATTATTTCTCTTTAACATATTTTACCCGGATTGATTTCTGGGTCATTTTCCTGTTTGTATTGTCATGATTCTAATGACACTTTGATGAAAACTGCAAAGATTTTGTCACAAAATTTCAATCAGGAAATATATACCAAGACTAAAATGGAGGCTGATCTGCTCTGAGGTCAGTTGGAATTTTATGACAATCCTTGCCCAAAGTACAAATCTTTGTGGTTCAATCAAAGTGTCATTAGAACAGGAAAGATCTGTACTGGAAAGCGGAGCATAGCTCAATGCGTGTAAATTATTTGAAGAGAAATGATATGCTGACATAAAGATTCACTGGCCGCTTCACCATTTTCCCAAGCAGTATATGTAAACAAAACCCTGTTATCCCCCACCCTGTATTTGTTATGTCTGATTCATCAAAGGGCACTAATGCATAGTTGCCTGTTTGACAGTAGTGTATCTGTCAGTCCATGCATATCAACCGTCATTCATATTAGGATGGATAAAGAGTGCACATAGACCAGTCATTTACTAATCTGTTCTTGACTTATAGAGCTGAAATGTTACCGTAAGCTCACTTTTCTGGGTTGCCTGCAATGACTCAGTTTTCTGGGCTGCCTACATATTGGTACTTACAAGAAACCTAGGCTTTTCAAGCTTCATCAGTATACACATCTCAGCATTTTGTATCATTTAAAACTATTAAAGTCATTGTGACTGAAATTTGCCAAGCTTCTTAATGCTACAGTTTGGCAAATTTCAGTCGCGATGACTTCGCTGATTCAAGAAAGGCAGTTTTCAGTTACTGGTGACAGTATGTTCACTTATTACTGGTTAACCACATAAGAGGTCTAAACCTGCCTAGGAATAGTGTGGCTAGGTTAACTGACTGTCCTGACATGACCATAGCTGTTTACCGTGGACATAAAACAAGAACACAACAACAAGAACAAAGCAGCTCTTTTCTTTGATGGTCTGATATAGACTAGAATACTATCTCAAAGAGCTGTTAAACCCAAAACAACCAATCAACAAATCCCACCAGCAGGAGCCGGGCCGCGTAGCGCAATCGGTAGGGCACCTGACTCATAAGTCAGAGGTCCTGGGTTCGAAACCCGGTCTGGCCACATACTTTCATTAGGGCCCCGCCAGACGAAGTCTGCGGAGGCCCTATAGTAATCACCTTGTCCGTCCGTCTGTCTGTCTGTCCGTCCGTCTGTCCGTCCGTCATTATTTCGTGTCCGCTCAATAACTCTGTAACCGATAAAGATATTTTCACGAGACTTGGTACAAATGTAAAGCATTATCAGACGATGTGCAGAGAACAAGAACCATAACTCTGCCTACAATTTTTACTGAATTATGCCCCTTTGAAATTTTGAGTACAAAAATCGTGTCCGCTCCATAACTCTGAAACCGTTAAAGATATTTTCACGAGACTTGGTATAAATATAAAGCATCATCAGACGATGTGCAGAGCAAGAACCATAACTCTGCCTACAGTATTAACTGAATTATGCCCCTTTGTAATTTTGAGTACAGAAATGTGTCCGCTCCATAACTCTGAAACCGTTTAAGATATTTTCACAAGACCTTGTACAAATGTAAAGCATCATCAGACGATGTGCAGAGAACAAGAACCATAACTCTGCCTACAGTATTTAATGAATTATGCCCCTTTGTAATTTTGAGTACAGAAATCATGTCCGCTCCATAACTCTGTAACCGATAAAGATATTTTCGCGAGACTTTGTACAAATGTAAAGCATCATCAGACGATGTGCAGAGAACAAGAATCATAACTCTGCCTACATTGTTTACTGAATGATGCCCCTTTGAAATTTTGAGTGCAGAAATTGTGTCTGCTCTATAACTCTGAAATCAATAAAGATATTTTCACAAGACTTGGTACAAATGTAAAGCATCATCAGACGATGTGCAGAGAACAAGAACCATAACTCTGCCTACATTATTTACTGAATTATACCAATATCTTAAAGACACTACCAGAGGCTTAATTTCAAACAACATATTGAATATGAAGGAACAACATGATAATAGAAAGCTGGTATTGTTATTTCTGGTTGGGCATATATGACTTAAATGTCATCAACAGTTTCATAAAGGCGGGGCCCTATTAGTTACCATGTTTCTAGTTTCTCCTTCCCCTGATTCAAGAAGGGCAGTTGTCAGTTACTGGCGAAGGTATGTGCACTTAGTACTGGTTAAAGGCTTAGGAGGTCTAAGCCTGCCCAGGAATATTGTGGTTAGGTTAACTGGCCGTGCCGACATGACCTTAGCTGTTTACCGTGGACGTTAAGCATCAAATCAATCAAATCAATCAAAAACCACCAGCAGGAATGTCATATTAAGGCAGGGACTTCCATTTAGAGTCTCATGGAAAAAATGGTAGAGCTGTGGTTCAAGCATGCCCAGAAGTTTTAGCCGAGAAAATATTCACTCTATATAACAACTGATATTGACTTGAAAGTAAAGCAGTTTTGTTTTTAAAAGACCCTTTTGTTGATTTCAGGGGACTTGCTACCTCGACATGTACAAATTTTCTCCACAAATTCTTTCTTCAAGGGTATGGTTATACCTGAACCAGAAAAATTGGTAAGTAATGTCAGAAGATGCTGTTATGCTGTTACCACCGTACCATAAATACAGATTTTGTAAACTCATTTAGATTCCAGAATATGATGGCTACAGCTCTTGGACCAGACCCAGAGGTTATAAAACTTGGGTACATTCTCTAACTCAAAATAAAGCACACTGATTGGCTGCTTCGGAGCATGTGCTCGGAAGCAGCCAATCAGTGTGCTTTATTTTGAGTTTGAGACTATTCTCAAGTTTTATAACCTCGAGCCAAGAATAACTTAACTAAAGGTTTGACATATTTCTCAAAAACATACAGAAAGGCAAACAGTTCATGTCTTCAAAGTTCTCATTGGGCATTTGTTGAAGATATTTTTAATGTTCTAAATTGGGGGGAAAACAGAGTTTTAAGGTCAAAAGTGGGGGTAAAGGCATTCATTTGAGCATTGGCATTAATTAGAAGTTATGCAGTACATGTTTTAATGTTAATTCTTTGTGTGATATTTTCAGGAACCTTTAGAAGAAAAATTTTCAAATATCTCAGATACTGCCATGAGGTTTATGAAGGTAAGCAGATGTTGATGGAATGTGTATATCCTATAAGGGGGATCACTCTGGCAAAGTGTTCGCCTCACATTTCATAGGAGGCTGCACTTAAAATGAAGAATCTCCAGAGAGCAAATTCTTCTCTTTACAGTTAGCCCATATTGTAAAAGGAATCCGTCTACCAGTGCAACAAATATTATTCTGTTAAAGTTGTCTCCCTTGTCCTTGTCGAACAGCATCCAAACCCTGGCAGTGTAGCCTTACTCTTTATGTTGAGAAAACTGTTAATATTCAGAGGTCTCAGGATTTTTGTTTCAAAATTTTCCATGAAAATGTGATTTTGATGATGTCATATAAATTGGTAATGAAAATTATTATATAGTTAATACCAGCGTAGATAGAAAAGGGAAAGGCCAAGCTGATATATCAGCATGTTCATTGACATTGTAGATGTCTTTATGTCTTTCACCCAGAGTTTCCAAACAAGCAGTTAATGTTATGCTGTGAATTAATACATGCCTTGAACTGAACACACAGAAAAAAGTGCAGAAACATCATGCTGATTTTTAGCTCACCTGGCCCGAAGGGCCATAGTGAGCTATTGTCATACCAATGCGTCCGGCGTGCGTCGTGACGGAATGTGTCCGTCAACACCTAAAAACAAATATTCAAACATCTTCTTCTGTAAAACTACTGGTCCGATGGTTCTCAAATTTCACATGGAGCATGACCTGACTCCAGGATCTCAGAATTGTAAAATTGGGCCAGGTTGAAAATCCAAGATGGCCGCCGTTACTAAAAATAGCAAAAACAACAAAATAAACTTCTTCTCCAGAACCACTGGGTATATTTGTCTGAATTTTGGCATGGAACATCAGTGAAACCTTGGTATTCAAAATTGTAAAAATGAAAAAAATCTGTAGCGGAGTTTTGTCACAGTGACCTACTTTCTGTTTATGAGTGTAATTTTGCTCAAATGCCAATGTCAAAAAACGACATATTCAAACGACTTCAAACAACTTCTTCTCTAAAACCACTGCACCCATGGGTTTCAAATTTCACATGGAGCATGACCAGACTGCAGGGTTTCAAAATTATAAAATTGGGTCAGGTCAAGATTCCAAGATGGCCGCCGTTACTAAAAATAGCAAAAACAACAAAATCAACTTCTTCTCCAGGACCATTTGGTATATTTGGCCGAAAGTTTGCATGGAACATTAATGGGACCTTGGGATTAAAAATTGTAAAAATGAAAAAAATCTATAGCGGAATTAGGTCACAGTGACCTACTTAGCTTTTACAAGACCGATTTTGCTCAAATGTCAGTATCTCAAGAAAACGCAATCGATTGTGG
Source organism: Ctena decussata (assembly GCA_963989385.1). NCBI lineage: Eukaryota > Metazoa > Mollusca > Bivalvia > Lucinida > Lucinidae > Ctena > Ctena decussata. The sequence goes on along the minus strand of OZ022499.1, from coordinate 27,889,288 downwards.
TCAGATTTGGTCAGCAATGGTCCTTAAAAGGAATTATTTCAAATTTGTGCCAGTTGATTATCCAAGATGGCCACCATGGGGGCCGTTACTAAAAATAGCACAAACATAAAAATGACAATTACTCAAGAACCCTTGAATGGAATTCGACCAATTTTGTGTCAGAATGTTCCTTGCATGAAGCCGTTTCGATTAATTACAATTTGACTTTCCAAGATGGCCGACATCTGCCGTTACTAAAAATAGCACAATCATAAAAATGACAATTACTCAAGAACCCTTGAATGGAATTCGACCAATTTTGTGTCAGAATGTTCCTTGCATGAAGTCGTTTTGATTAATTGCAATTTGGCCTCCAAGATGGCCGACATCTGCCGTTACTAAAAATAGCACAAACATAAAATGACAATTAGTCAAGAACCCTTGAATGGAATTGGACCAATTTTGTGTCAGAATGTTCCTTACATGAAGCCATTTCGGTTAATTGCAATTTGGCATTCCAAGATGGCCACCACCTGCCGTTACTAAAAATAGCACAAAACATGAAAATGACAATATCTCAGTAACCGCTGAATAGATTTTGACGAAATTTGTGTCAAAATGATTTTTGCATTGAGATGTTTCAAAAGTAACTAAATATAGACAAGTCATAATGGCCTTTGTTACTCAAAATAGAAAAATGTGAAAATAAGAAAATCTCAGTTGAATTGGACTAATTTTCTGTCAGAATGATCCTTTCAATAAGCTTTTTCGATTTTCTGCATTTTGGCATTCCAAGATGGCCGCAATCTGCCGTTAATAAAAATAGCACAAAACATGAAAATGACAACATCTCATTAACCGCTGAAGCGATTGAGACGAAATTTGTGGCAAAATGATTCTTGCTTTGATGTGTTTCACAAATTAACAAATATTGACCCGTCAAGTTGGCCTCTGTTACTTAAAATAGCAAAATTTGAAAATTAGAAAATTACAATGGAACTGGACCAATTTTGTGTCAAAATGGTCCTTGCATGAAAGCTTTTCAATTTTTTGCATTTTGGCATTCTAAGATGGCCACCATCTGCCGTTACTAAAAATAGCACAAAACATGAAACTGACAATATCTCAGTAACCCCTGAATGGATTTTGATGAAAGGTGGAGTTTCAGCCTATGTTAATTTTACATAGGAATCTGCCCACGCTTAGATTTTTTTGGTTCTATGTATATGTGTTGCCTAAGGACTAACAGTGTTGCTTACGGATTTTTTACCTCAGTTCACATGCCCAGCATAGCATAGGATTGACTTAAGTAATTTTTACCCTGAAAATGAGGGTTCCCTTAAAAAACTGTGTCTAGAACTGTCAAATTTTCAGATTTTGCAATTTCATTTATAAATTTAAATCAGTGAATAGATGTGAAACATTTTAGAAATGTGTATATTCATGTTTCAAGAAACGGGTTATGTATAATATATGTTATGTTTGGTATAACCCCTCAAAATCAGGTAAAAACCGCACCTATATCAAAAAAGAATTATCAATTAAAGTATGATCTAGTTGTTGTCAAGATTTTATACTAACCATAAATCATGCTGTATACGCCTAGTATGTGTATGTGCAAATTAAAGAAATTCTGAGCCCGGTAAACTATACTTCATGGCTGCAGAATGTGGGCTGTCAGGCACCCCAATACATTAGAAAAGCATTATCTTGTTGAAATGTGTTTTTGTTTCTTGATGCCCCATATGTAAGTTACATTAAAGTGAACTACACCATCTCTGTATTATCCCAATTCAGATTAAAAAGCATATCAATGAAATAGTCGCCTTGTCCAAAGCCATTAAACACCCGAAACTTTTCAGATCAAATCTTTTGGTGTTTTTTTTTTCTCTTTTTTAAAATAATAACTCTGTAATTATTTTACCTAGACTGACAACATATCTTAATTGGCACCCCGGAAAGCTATTTTAGGGCCCTAGCAGCTTTAATTGACGCTTTTTAGGCGCTGGTTTCCTCATGAATTGTTGTTATAGGCTCAGCTTTAGTTCTGTTTGGTCAAATTCAGATTCTTTTCATTATCCATTGTCTTACACCTGTACAAGGTACGGATACATATGGATTAACTGTACCAAAATAGACACTTCCAACGATACTGATAATAGTCAAGTGAGTTAATTGTCAGTCCCAATTAAGTTGCTTCTTTTCACAATTTTAAACTTATTTTATGGTGCTGTTTCTCAATGTAAGTGATTCTGTTTGTTGTCAATATGTTGATATTGGGTTGAGTAATCTCCCAAGCTTGATGAGTGTCAGCTTATCATCCATCATAAACTGTTGTGCCCAGATTATTTGGATGATTTGCATCTTTCCTTTTTTTTTTTCGATTCTTTAGGGCACGGACACATGATGCAGTCAGGTGTTGGAGTCTTGACTTACGCCTGTTCAGTGTACAGGTACAAGCCAAAAAATTAAACAAATTTAATTTAGGACACTGAAAACTTAATGCAGTCAATATTTGAAATAAAAATAATGGATCACTCTGCCTATGACCAAGGCAATGTAAAGATATAAGCCAGCACACTAGCACTTGATGCAGGCAGAGGTAAACAAGTGCTGGAGTGAAAGATCCTACCTTTACTAAGAAACTGACATTCTCCAAAAACCTGACCTATCCTCATATTTCAGTTTCAAAAATTATTTTACCGGTCTCAAAATCTTTTAAAAATTTTCACAGAAAGAGGGGATATATTTACCCTAATTCTGAATAAAAAATTATAGCTTGACAAATACCGTAACAGATCTAAACATTAAAATAACTTCTCATGTTTGATTATTTATAGTCTTTTTTTGACAGATTTTTCGAATTTGGTTGACCATAGAAAATATTCCTATAAGTCAACATATATATTTATGGTATCAGAATAATTCTCAGGGTACCTGCAATTCATAACAGTAGGCAACAAATGAGTTCAAATTATACTGTTAATTTGACAGGTTCTAACTTAGCCCTACCCATCATGTCTGATAAGGAGTTCTGCAAGGTGCTACCCTAAGCCCTGCAGTTCTTGAAATAAATTGATAAACCCATTTTATCACTTGATTTACCCTAGGCAATCAAAATATCAAGTATGAAAAAAATCTAAGCGTGGGCCAATTTGAAACATCCCCTTTGTGGCAAAATGATTCTTGCCTTGAGGTGTTTCAAAAGTAAATATATAAAGACCAGACAAGTTGGCCTCTGTTTCTAAAAGTAGCAAAATGTGAAATTGAGAAAATCTCCGGAATTGGACCAATTTTGTATCAGAATGGGGACCATTCGGATACAAAAGCCAGGTGAGCGATATCAGGCCCATTTGGGCCTCTTGTACACTATTGGGAAAGTGATATTGCAACAGTGATATAATTTTTGCCCCGTTAAAAGACACTATCAAGGAAACAGGTACAGTCAACTCTTGATATCTCAAGGTCAAATCTTATTCCAAACTACTGATATCTCAAAGTAAATTTTCTGGTCCCAGAAAATTTACTTTGTGATATCAGTAGTTTGAGATAAGAAGAGTTGAAAAATAAAGAAAAATTGAAATTATATGATAAAGAAAATTGAAATTATGTCCTACTACATTCTTTGATATAAGAAGGTACTTTCAGATATCAGTGTTCGAGATACCGAGAGTTGACTGTATGTACATTTCAAATTTGGAGCAAACAGCAATAAAAATGTTGAGGAATACCATCCTTCGTTGGAAATAGTGTTCTTAAATATCCCAACTCTAGAGAACATACCCCAATATTAGTTTGTATTTTGTTTTTCCAGGATTGCTTGGCAATGAATCCCGAACATAGACAGACATGTGCAGCGTTGATAGTCCATCCATATATGGATCAGAACAAAGACATGGTGTTTGAACCGCAGCGGAAGAAAGAACGGGTAATTAAACCACCACGGCAGTCACATCATAACACCTGGCAGGTTCGTAACAGTGTTTTCCAACGTGAGAAATATAAAATGTAGTTTAAATAGAAAATTTTAGAAATAGAAATTTTTGTTTTAGTTTATAGATAGCACTCATTTGGTGATTTTGTTTGGAAATTATTTATTCTAGACTTGCACTGTTTAAAAGTTGCCCAGATTTATAAAGAAACAATGTGGTTTTAATTTTGTTTGGCTTCAAAAAAAGAATAAAAAAAACGCAATAAAAATTCTTCCGGTGAAATGTCAGGTATTTGACAAAATGCTTCAAAGCAAATCACATTTCAAAATGTTCAATATGAAACACATAGACTAGTGGTAAAGGTTTGTGAAAGATAAAAGGTGCTGGAATTTCCACTTGTCAATTTTTGGTATTCCTGGAAAACACTGAGAGTTACCCTTTGTGGATTGTAACATGGCATAGCATGACAACTTCAAGGCAATGTTTACAATACAAAGATGGTCTGTTCAGTTTGCTTTAAAGGTCAAGAACAAACATTACACCGTACTGAGTAAATTAATAAGTCATGAGTAAATTAATACAGAACTCTAGATCAGTTGGGTTTGGGATGGATTTGAAAAATATTTGTGGAAGAATTTTCCTTATTTTTCCATAGAACATTGTGTTGTGACCTCACTAGAGTCCCCTTATGGAGGGCTCACGATATATAATGGGACTGCTAATGAGAGACCATAACATTTTATGGACTGTATTGTGGCGTCACATTCTAATGAGAGGCCACAGCATAATTTCTTATGGGGGATTATAGGAAATGAGCCATGACACAAGAAAACCAACAAAGTGGTTTTGCGCCCAGTGCAGACTCAGATCAACCTGAGCATCTGCCCAATTTGCTCAGACTCTTCACTTTAGCACTCAGAGAGTAGCTAAGTGTCTAAGCTAACTCTGTTCGGACAGTGAAGACTCTGATCAGACTGGGTGGATTCCCAGGCTGAACTGAGTCTGCGCTGGGCGCACAACCACTTTGTTGGTTTTCTCATGTCAGGGCTCAAATTACCCTCTGCACTATTCAAAACAAAACAAAAGAAAACATTCGGAAACGTAATATTCTGATGGTCAGTTTGCAGAAAAGACCAACCATCTGCCACTGGCTTAGTTATTTTACCTGTAACTGCCTTACATTGACTGTTCCATTTATGAATTTTCCCAAGTCTGTTTATAAGAACAGGGTTACTTAAAGAGAGTCGCAAACAGAAGACAAACAGTGTAGATTCAGATGAGAGTAACATGTGAGCCGCGACGCGAGAAAACCAACAATGTGGTTGTGCGCCTAGCGCAGACTCAGATCAGCATGGACATCGCTAAGTTTGACAAGACTCTTTGTTAAGTTCTCAAAGGGTAGCTAAGGGTCTAAGCTACCTCCATGCGGACAGCGAAGACTCTGATCAGACTGGGCGGATGCCCAGGCTGATCTGAGTCTGCGCTGGGCGCACAACCACATTGTTGGTTTTGTCGTGTCGCGGCTCATGTATATTAAGTAGTTTACTTTTCATTGGACTGAAATTGTCATGCTAGCCAGGAAAATTGCTTGTATCACGTCCAGTGTTTTGTTTTGCACCAGAAAAATCCCCGTGTGATCCCCATAAATACAGAATTTGATAGCTGCAAATAAGCCAAAGTTATGGACATGAAAACTTGATATGTTTTAGTTTTCACAAAAAAACAAGCATTAGAATTGGCTTTGTGACATAGAGTCAGTTCAGAAGAGTTTCCATGATGTCTGCTCTGTGATGATACATCTATAATGAAGTTTTGAAAAAAAAAATGTTGAGAAAGTTTTCAACTTTTTCACTGGAAAATTAAGACATGAAAATTTTCACTCTGAAACTTGGCTTATCAACAATGCTGATACTCTCCTCTGTTACTTAATAGTCTTGCAATGCTGCTAATTTGAAACCCCTAGAGTGCTGCAATAATCAGAGTGTACACCTTAGTGCATATAGAAGATGTTGCAAAGGATCTGAAGATGTATCTTTTGCTGCATGAAATGCAGTCAAAACTTAGATTCTGTGCTCAAGATAAAGTTTTGAGGGTTGGAGATAGGGAGTGGGATGAGATAATGCATGTTCTTTAAAACTGTCATACTGAAGTGGTTTTTAATGAATGGTAATTCCAACTCAGCTTTCCACTTCTAGTTTGGTGCATTTTGATTGGTCAGGAGCGTAAACGGCATTTATACTTCGATAAATCCACTGAACCAGAAAGCAGGAACTGCTTGGACTATTTCTTTGTGGCTCTTTCTAAAGTACTCTATATATCTGTCAATTTTCAGATAAAACTGACCGTGTTGGAATTATAAGAAATGAGTTTTATTTTTATGGATTTTATGTATGTGTAAAAGCCGATGAATCACTCACAAACTTAACATAAAGCCTTTTGGGCTTTATTCAGTTTGTGAGTGATTCGCCGGGTTTTAACATCAATAAAATCCTCAAAAAATAAAATTTGTTCCTATAGCCATGCCCTATTCCATATTTATTTGACTGCAATTTTTGGGGGTTTCTTCTTCAAAAACAATCCGAAAAATCTAGATTCATCTTTTAAGATGTGTCTAGACTTTTGGGATTGTTTTGGAAAAACACATGTTGTTGCAGAATAACCAAATAACTACTGTATTATTGTCTTGTACGAGCTCTTTTAAAGAGTCTTTAATCCCTGAAATACAGGTTATAGATTTCTTTTTTCTCTGAGAATTTTTGGACAGGTTCATTTTGAACACAACGTCACATTTATTGCATTAGAAGACCTGTTTTGGTAACTAGTCCTTTCGTTGTTGCATTTTGTTGTTGTAATTTTTGTGGGGAAAATGAGATTTAAGCACTGGTCATAATTTACCGTTTATTTATCAGGAAGATTTGTGAAAATAGATTTTAAGATACACATTTATTTTTGAAAGTATTGTAATAGCATTTGGCACTTTAAGAGTTAACACATTTTCCTGTCAGTTTACACCTTCATTAATGAAAAAAAAAAATGCTTTTTGTTGGTATTGTAATACATAGATACAGATGAAGTTCATTTTCAGTTTCTAAAGGCTGGCTAAAAGAATTTTACAGTATTAAGAGATGAAAAAAGCTGTTTGTTGGTGTCTATGTTGTTAATATTTTTCTGTCATCCACCTTTCGTGTGAAGCACAAGTTGAATTGACATTGTTTTTGCACCAGTTTTGTGTGAAATTCCCTTGTTTTGATCGTGGGAAAATAAGTTTTACACCATTAATGAATAGTCAGAAAGTTACATACTATATTTGCGTTTCTGAAGAAGCAAAGTTTTTATTAAGTTTTTCAACTTTAAAACAGAACAGTGAGCAGCCGGTCTTCATTTTATAACATCTTTCACTTTTGTGACTTCTTATTTGCTTCCCTGGGGCCGTATTCATAAAACGACTTAAGTGGTTGCTATGCTGTTGCTAAGGCTAAATTTCTTTGAAGGAGATTCCCTACAACTATGAAATTTGCTCTGGAGGAACAGTCTTACAAAGACTGTTCCTCCAGACCAAATTTGGTAGTTGTAGGAAATCTCCTTCATACAGTTTTAGCCCTAGCAACACCATAGCAACCACTTAAGTCGTTTTATGAATACGGCCCCTGGACAAAGACGACTTTCCGAAATGAGGTCTACTCTTAGGAGGCAAAATGAAACTGACTGATTTGCTTCCTGAGAAAGTATATCCTGTCACCTTAAAAGTTTCAGTGAGACATTTCTAATGAGGGATCACCGTGAAGAATTAACTGAATTAAAAATATGAAACTGACTGATTTGCTTCCTGAGAAAGTATATCCTGTCACCTTAAAAGTTTCAGAGAGACAATTCTAATGAGGGATCACCGTGAAGAATTAACTGAATTAAAAATATGAAACTGACTGATTTGCTTCCTGAGAAAGTATATCCTGTCACCTTAAAAGTTTCAGAGAGACATTTCTAATGAGGGATCACCGTGAAGAATATTAACTGAATTATCCTAGAAATCTTAAAATACCCACCCTTATCTTGGGCTCATTTGGGTCTTAACTGACTGCATACCAGGTGTTCGGTTTTGTTTGGCAGGGCCCGTGCTAGTGTTAATTTCTCCAAAGCAAAAAGATTTTAAGTTGAATGTAATATAGTTAATGGAGTTGCCACATGTAATCTTTGTAAGTTTGTGTAGGTTATCTTCAGGGCTGTTCCAGGAAAAAAATATGGTACCCTTTGAAGGCACTTTATTTTTAGCCCTACCACCCATATAATTGCTTTTCTTTTTTAGTCCCACCAGCATTGAAATTCAAGTATTAGTCAGCCCTGCCACTGATTTTGAAATTTTTCTAAGCTTCCACCATTGCAGTGGTATTGGATTATTTTTCAGGACCACCACTCAAAGAACTGAATATATGCAGAACCACCATGTTTTCTGGTATTCTACTCTATGTAAATAATCTTTACATTAGAAAAGATGGTGGTGGTCCTGTCTGTTTGCTGAGTGATTTTAATATCTATCTTTATATAAAGGGAAGATTGTAGCACCAAATAAAAATCATGCACTGGATAAAATTGACAAAAAGTGTGTCTGAGGTGTTTCACATTTCTGATATTTCACTATACATAATCTTTCAGTTAGAAAAGATGCTTGAAGTCATAATATCTGTTTGCCAAGAAATGTTTAGTATTTCTCAATAAGAGAAAACGGTTGTTCAAAATATGAACAAGCATATAATAAAACAGAGAAAAATAGTACCTGTGTGAGGTGATCCACATTTCTGATTTTCCATTCCCACTATTCATGATTTGAGCCGCGACGCGACAAAACCAACAATGTGGTTGTGCGCCCAGAGCAGACTCAAATCAGCCTGGATATCCGCCCTGTTTTACCAGACTGTTCGTTTAGTGCTCAAAGGGTAGCTAAGTGTCTAAACTACTGCCATGCGGACAGTGAAGACTCTGATCAGACTGGGCGGATGCCCAGGCTGATCTGAGTCTGCACTGGGCGCACAACCACATTGTTGGTTTTGTCGTGTCAGAGCTCATTTATCAATTAGAAAAGTTCCAGTCTCTGCTTGCTGAGAGATTGTAACATCTCTCAATAGGAAAAAACCATGGTTGCAAAAAGAAAAAAAAAATGTGCATATGATCAAACAGAAAAAAACTGTATCTGTGAGGTGACCCTCATCTATAACACTCCAATTTTATATGAATTGTCTTTAGTTAAAAGTATCGAACTTGGTCAAATCTGCTTGTTGAACAATTCTTACATCTGTCTCTAGACCAATAGGTATATAAGTTGGAAATGCACTTTTGTGAGGTTGTTTTTTGTTTTTGTTATTTTTGATGGATATCTCTATCACCCACAGAACTGCATTATTAAGAAGGACAGCTACTCATGGGAATCTCAGATACCTGTGATATTGAAAAATAACCATCCACCATTTTCCATGCTAAAAAAGTGCCGGCCATCAAAGAGTACCAAACAATTTTGCTGGAACAGCCCTCACTATGTCATATCTGTCTTAAATGGTCTAACCACATAGCTTCCATCTTTGAATTTGCACATTTGCATTATTAGCTCACCTGAGCCGAAGGCTCACAAGGTGAGCTTATAGTACATGTATAGGCCTGGTCCGTCGTCCGTCCTCCATCCTCCGTCGTCTGTCCACACTTTCAAACATGAATATCTATTAAAGTAGCTGGCCAAACTTGATCAAATTTTATGTGTAGCATTGTTGGGATGGGGGATTGATTGCATATGGTTTTGGTAAAGATTGGTTTAAAACTGTGGTTACCATGGCAACAAAAAGGTCCCATAGACTTATAATGGAGAAACTGTTGTCCGGGCCCTAGCTTCTTCATTTTTGATCGGAACTTCGTGTAACTTGCAGCTATCTAGGACAGCCAAAACATCTTGCACCAGTTCGAATTTGGGCCAGGTTGGACAATTCTTTACAGAGTTATTTGCCTTTGAGCGATAAACTATTTTCCCATAGACCTATAATGGGGAAAATGTTGTCCGGGCCCTAGCTTCATCATTTTTTATCACAACTTCTTGCAACTTGCAGGTATCCAGGACAGTCAAAACATCTCGCACCAGTTCGAATTTGGGCCAGGCTGGATTTTTCTTTTCAGAGTTACTTGCCCTTGAGCGATAAAATATTTTCCCATAGACTTATAGTGGCGAAAATGTTGTCCGGGCCCTAGCTTCATCATTTTTGATCACAACTTCTTGCAACTTGCAGGTATCCAGGACAGTCAAAACATCTCGAACCAGTTCGAATTTGGGCCAGGTTGGATCATTCTTTGCAGAGTTACTTGCCCTTGAGCGATAAAATATTTTCCCATAGACTTATAATGGCGAAAATGTTGTCTGGGCCCTAGCTTCATCATTTTTGATCGCAAGTTCTTGTAACTTGCAGGAATTGAGGACAGCCAAAACATCTCGGACCAGTTCGAATTTGAGCCAGGTTGGATCATTCTTTTCAGAGTTACTTGCCCTTCAGAGATGAAATATTTTCCCATAGACTTATAATGGGGAAAATGTTGTCCGGGCTCTAGCTTCTTCATTTTTTATCGCAACTTCTTGTAAGTTGCATGAATTGAGGACAACCAAAACATCTTGGACCAGTTCGAAATTGAGCCAGGTTGGATCATTCTTTTCAGAGTTACTTGCCCCTGAGTGATAAAATATTTTCCCATAGACTTCATCATTTTTGATCACAACTTCTTGCAACTTGCAGGTATCCAGGACAGTCAAAACATCTCGGACCAGTTCGAATTTGGGCCAGGTTGGATCATTCTTTTCAGAGTTACTTGCCCTTGAGCGATAAAATATTTTCCCATAGACTTATAATGGCGAAAATGTTGTCTGGGCTCTAGCTTCTTCATTTTTTATCGCAACTTCTTGTAACTTGCAGGAATTGTGGACAGCCAAAACATCTCGGACCAGTTCGAATTTGAGCCAGGTTGGATCATTCTTTTCAGAGTTACTCGCCCCTGAGTAATAAAATATTTTCCCATAGACTTTGTCATCGCTCTAGCGCCTTAATCTGTGGACCAAATTCGATTTAATTTCACACATTCAAGTGATTAGTATGACAATATCTTGGACAAGTTCGGGTTTCAGCATTCTGGGGTCAAGGTCACATAGGCTATTTTTAGAAAAATTTTGTCATCGCTCTAGCACCTTCATTTATGGACTGATTTTGATTAAAACTTCACACAAATGTTTAGTATGACAATATCTTGAATAATTTGCATTTCAGCATCCTTAGGTCAAGGTCACAGTGGCTATTTTTAGAAAAACTTTGTCATCGCTCTAGTTCCTTCATTTATGGACCAATTTCAATTTAACTTTACACAAGTGATAAGTATGGCAATATCTTGGGCAAGTTTGCATTTCAGCGTTCTGGGTCAAGGTCACGGTCACAGTGGCTATTTTTGGCTCTAGGGCCTTCATCTACAGATTTTGATTTAACTTCACACATATGTTTAGTATGACAGTATCATGAACAAGTTTGCATTTCAGCATTCTAAGGTCAAGGTCACAGTTGCTATTTTTAAAAATCTTTGTCATCGCTCTAGCAACTTCATTTATGAACCGATTACACAAATGTTTAGAATGACAATGTCTTGAACAAGTTCGCGTTCCAGCGTTTTATGGTCAAGGTCACAGTTGCTATTTTTAGAAAACCTTTGTTATCGCTCTGGCGACTTCATTTATGGACCGATTTTGATTTAACTTCACACAAATGTTTAGTATGACAATATCTTGAACAAGTTTGCTTTCAGCATTCTAAGGTCAAGGTCACAGTGTCTTTTTTTTCAGAAAAACTTTGTCATGGCTCTAGTGCCTTCATTTATGGACCAATTTTATTTTAACTACTTCAAATCTTAGAAAATGTTAGAAAAATCTTGGGTACATTCTAGAGGGCACTGTTTTTATCCAATTCATGAAACTTAGTCAGACTGTTTATTTTTATGAAATCTAGGGCAGGTTTGTAAGTGGGTCATGTCAGTTCAAAAAGTAGGTCACTAAATCAGATATGAGAAAAACCTAGAGTACACTCTAGAGGGCAGAGTTTTGATCCAATCTTTGTTCAGAATGTTTATTTCTATGTAATTTATGACAAGGTGCTCTAGTGACCTCCCTTATTAACCAGTTTTGTAACCAGTATAACTTCACAGCTGTATTGGATTTGTTTGACGTCAAAATCTGCACTCTTCTAAAACCACTGGTTTAAGGTTTGTAACAAATGAGTGAAGTGACAAAATGTGTCTGTTGGTCCTCATGTTTAGAAAAGGGGTAGTTGAGCATCAGAACATCGAACAGTCTATATACAAGAGGTAGAGCACTGTTTAGGAGTTTATAGATTAAATAGGTAAATTTAAGTCTTGGTGTATCAGAATAGGAGTCCTAATATTTTGAAGAAAACTCACCTTTAAATAAATCTGAAAAGAAAAGTGGAAGAAATAGAAATTGTTGATAGTGTTCACCTTTAAAAAAAGTCTGAAAAGAAAAGTGGAAAAGAAACAATTGTAGATAGTGTTCTTTGAAACAAAACAAGCTTAGTTTCCATTGCATTATATAGATCAAAGTTCTCATTTTCTTTCAGCAACCATATCATCCTTCATTCCCCCAGCTCGGCCTGAAGACCCAGCCACAAATCTCCACCTCACCTGTACCTCAGAACAAACAGATGTATACGAAGAAAAACCAGGGAAAAGCCTTCGAGCATCTACCGAACATCTGACTCTTCGGTCAAGGGGTTATGCGTCACGACGGAAATTGAGCGATCCGACCTGACGTGCAATCCTGGAGGCCATATTCATTTGCGTATTTGGGAGCAATGGAGCTTTTTGAACTTTGTGTGCGAGTGTTACCTATATATTGCACTATTTTTTTTCAAATTGAAAAAGAATCATGGGACATGATATGTCAGATCAAAAGTCATTGAAACAATGGTGCTAAGGTCTGAAGTGCATGTTTAAAAGCATCTGTGTAACAGGGATGTTCTTAATGTAAATTATGCAAATATGGACATGAATGTCTCATATATTTTATATATCCCATGATTCTCTTTCATTTTGAAAACTCACAAAGGAAAACAACATATAAAACTAGCACAAGATAAGTACTGCTGATATTATGGAGAGATGTGCTTGCAGTTGGTAAAAATTGCATTTGCTGCAACAATGTGTATTTGGTCAGTTTCAGCATAAACCTGCAGATGGACTGGTTCATCCTTGAATTTTGGGAAGGTCCACTTACCATAGCAGGAAATGCTACATAAAAACTTGGCAGAATGGCAAACAGGGCAGACCCAGATCAGACTGTTCCTTGAGGAGCAGTCTGATGTGGGTCTACACTGTTTGCACAGCATGTCTGTGCCTGTATTTAGAGCTTTTACCCATCAGTGAGTCATGAGTGCCCAAATGCTTGCCAAGCATCTTGTGATCTCAAATGCTCTAGCTTGATCAGTCAGAAGCTTGCTGATAAAATCTGAAGGACCATTGGCAGATACCAAGAGTGGTTTCAGAAATTTTACTTTTCCAACTGCAAGCAGTGAAAAGTCTGTTCCATAGAAAAATGCAAAGAAATTTGGGAAAATTGCAATTGCAAATTTTGTCCGAATTTCCAAATGTCTTGCCTTTGATCGACTCAAACTAGATCTACCTCTTAGCTAGGAAATATATGTGCTTTTGTTGTTTTCCTCTTGTGAGCCCAATATACAGTGGTTTCTATTGACTGCTGCATAATCAGAGAATTTTAGAGCAAGTTCTGCTTTCATGGCTTTTCTTTCTGTAAACTTGATGACAGGCGAGCATTCTTGCGTATTATTGCATAGGACTTCTATAATAACCTAAAATCAATGTTCAGCTTTATTTATCATAGGATCTTACACACAGTGTACTGTTCCCTGATAATAAAAATCACAAAAGGGAGCTGCTGTGAATTAGAATAATAAAAAAAAAAGATGACACATATTTTGCATCAAAATTGTGATATAGGATAAAAAAAATTTGAAAGATTTATGATAAAAGATAACATATGAAGTTGCATTTTTTTCAAACTTACAAGGAATGCAGTGTAATTATTACATAGATTTGAAGTTTTGAGAATACTGCTATTATTTGCTAAGAACTTTTGATTGGAAGCACAAAAGTGTAAAAAAAAAAAATATTTATTTACCCAGATTTGTTAGTCAACTCAACCATTTTAATATGGACTCTCCCTCTCCCATCTTGAATTTGGACTAGTTCATTTGCGTATCAAGATACTTTGTACAACTATTAGCAACAATTTTAGACCTAGTTCAGATGCAGCACCTTTTTAACCCATTCTATTCAGGATACCCTTTTAGGGGTATCTGGGCAAACAGTTTGGATCCAGATCAGGCCACACAAATGTGTGGCCTGATCTGAGATCCAAACTGTTTACTGCCTAGACATCATTTCTACAAGAGTTAGACCAATTATTGTCAAAATATTCTTGATTTTTGATGCAGACAACAATTTCAGCAGACGACAAAAAATACCCAGAATGCAATGGGTTAATGGATTAGAAAGCCTGACAATGCATTACTTTGCTCTAAAAGTTTGTTTTGACCCACTTAGTCTGTAACTAATAGTAATATCTCCTTTCCCTATAGGCACTACTGTTCAATTCCTGTGTGTTTGTGTGTTACACATAAAAACTTTAATGAAGAAAGCTGTTTGCCAAAGGAAAATAATAGAAAATGAAAACCTATAGCTGTTTTATGTTTATTTATTTATTTTTTTCAATTATTTGTATTTTATTCTTTTAATTTATTCTACAATATTAACTGCATGATTGCTTTATATTTTTCACTGTTGTATAGAAAATTAATAGAAGTAAAAGGATTTTGTATTATGAATTCTTTCAAGTATAGACTCTACAAAAGTAAGACATTATCAGGTACTGTCAGAATAATTTCTGAATTTAAAATTCTCAAACCACCTCTTTGCAGTGGAAGAAATTCAGGACATTTTTTTTTCTTTGGCAAACACCACTAATTTTCTTGACAAGAGATTAGGGCTGAAAAAACGTCTGAGGTAGAGTGAGTGGAGAGAGATGCGTGATAGATTTAATTTTAGAGCTTTGTAGTGCATGTTCTGATCAATCAAAATCTAAAATTCTTTTTGGAATTTTGACTGAAAAATGCCTGTATTCAGATAGAATATCTACAGAAAGCAGATTTTTAACCCTATTGCACTCAGAATGGCCAAAACTCCATGGAGTTTTGGCCATTCTGAGTGCAATAGGGTTAATAAAAGCAAACAGTTGCCAGCTATGAACAGCCATGCCGTTGTCTATGGAAACATGAGTTCAAGTTTGATTTTTTTTGCTTGAGGTGAATGGTATATGGAAACTTGGCAAATTAAATTTTTTTATTTGTAGAACCTAAACAAGCATTGAAAAGATAAGATAAATAAACAATTCATCTGCTAAATTGGCCCATACATTATTTGGTTTACTTGGAATATAATATTAAAAAAATCAGATAAATAGATTTTTCATGCTTGAATTATCAGAACATGGACTGGTACTGTGTTGATCTTTTTGAGTAGGCTAGCTGGACTTTATGCCTATGTTCAAATTATGTATTTAACTCTTTTCGTTAGATTAGAATATCTAGTTTCAGATCTTTTCTAGCTTTAGTTGGTATTTAATTTATTGAATAGATGCCATACAAAATTGTATAGTTAAAATGCATTTTTACTGATGTTCGAGTAAATTCTTCAGTTTTGTTAAAGATTTATCGATTTATATATCTGTTACATTTTGTTTGTGAAGAAATACATCTTATTGGTCAAGTTGATACTAATAACTTAATCTTATAATATTTAGTTAGAAGACAGTTTGTTCTCTTAGAAATCTGAATTTTTGAATAATAGATTCAGATATTTTTTTAATCTTTGGAAAAACAGAAACAGAATCACAACATATTAAAGACAGTTGTTTGATAATTGAGCTTTTTATTCACAGACAGTCAAAACCTCTTGGCTTGGATATATGCTTTATATATGCTTTATTTTGAAAATAAAATGGGATAAACCTAATTGCATAATAGAATACATGTAAAAGCAAGGAAATGAAATCTTGGTTTGAGTGACCAGCAGAGACCTAGAGTTGCTTGCACATTTGCAGGGTCTGATTATGGTCTGATCAAAGCCTTCACTGTTTACTATATAGATGCAAACCATGTACTGCATAGCTGAATAGTGAAGTTTCTGATCAAACTGTGCCAATGGCTCGGCTGGGACTGATTGGGTGGTTTTCAGGCTCTTTTCATCTGCCCGCTTAAAATTGCCTTTTATGTACTCTCTACACCTTTGGGATGACTTTGTGTGTTATATATATTCTGTTTGGAGTTTAAGCACCCCCTTTCCTTCCCTTTAATTGCTTACTTTATTGCCAGAAAAGTTTCAGACTTCCTAAAAGGTGCAGAGATTCTCAGAACTTCAGATATGGAGAATTTTGATAATCTGGAGATAATTTGTTAATTTTTCACAAAACATATGTTGTGGCTTTAATTAGAACCACTTTGAAGAGGTGATTTTTGTGGGTTACATAACATATGTCTCAGTCAGGCACGTCTGTTGAAGCCACTGCATATGATTTTATGTAAAACTGAGTAGTTTGAACCTCTCCAGTTTTTGCTACAGATAATTTTCCATATTTCTGCCTAAAACTATATACTGTGACCTGTAATAGAACCTTGTCATCATGACAGTTCTAATTAGGGGTCAGAACATACGTTTTCATTGAGAAGAAAAATTATCTGCAAATTATCCAAAAAAAAACACCTTACCTGAAGCTCTGAGTTACCAGTATAGTCCTCGTCTGCTTTTCAAAGAAACTTTTATCGTTTCTTAAGGGTAGCATGTGGATTGTAACAGAGCTCCAGATAAGAGGGAGTACTGACGATAATTCAAAGATAATTTTTCTTATTTCTCAACAAAAACATATGTTGTGACCCCTCATTAGAACCGTCTCGACGAGACGGTTCTAATGATGGGTCACAAAATATGTTTTTGTGGAGAAATATGGATAATTATCCCTAAATTATCTCTGTTACCCCTTCTTATCTGGAGTACTGTTGTAACACATAAAAAATTGTCTGATTATACTTGCAACTGCTTTCCTTCCCTTCCCTGCAATCCCCAATGAAATTGTTTTCTTTGCACGGCTTGGTTTATTAATCTACTAACAAACTGTTGCCTCCCAAAATGACTATGGCCAAAAGTTTTCCATGTATAATGTATTATAAATATGGACTGAATTATATGAACTGATTTATGTGAACCTAATATGGACTGATGTTAACTTTATAACCAGGTGTGTGTTTATTCCTTTCATCTGGAAAAAAAAGAAACTGGATAATTAATATAGATATTGTGATCAAAAGGAAGTTAAGGTGTGGCATGCAAGTTATCTCCCTTTATAACTGCCATAATGTTTGCAAAGGGAAGCCATTCATGCAAATAAATTACTTCCAGTTGCAAAACATGTGACTGGCCAAGGGAGGTTACTTGCTTGTCTCTCCCAGTTTGCAACAGTGTTATCCAGAGTTGCAGTTCCTAGCTGAACTTTTTGCATTTCATGTATTTCAGATAAAAAGTTAGGACATGATTTTGCTTGAGACATTTTCTCATTTTATGCTGTATAAAATCACAATTATCAGACTATATTCGCATGTTGATTCAGTCATTTCCATCTCATTTTAGCATAAGGTGATTGTACATTTACAAGGGAAATTACTCTAAGCAGGAATTATTTTAGCCCAGTCTCTCAGTGGGTTAAAATGAAGAGCAAATTCTTTTCTTTAAGTTAGAAAAATTCTTCAATATTTCTTCACAAGGGAAGTTATTCATGACAATATTAATCTGAATCACCCTTTATTTCATTCTGAAATAAAGGGTGATTTAGATTAATATTGTCATGAATAACGTCCCTTGTGAAGGAAAAAGGAAAAAAAGGGAGTTCATTTAGATTAATATTGTCTTTTCTTTAAGCCTAAGCCTATTTGAAAAGAATTCTGGTTTTAGGAAGCAACTCTTTTCTCTTGATGAAACATCAAAAACTTTTCTGCTTTGAGTTCTCGATTTCTGAGGTATCTTCCTCCACCTTGATGAAAACAGTTGTAACAGACCCAGGTAACAGACACTCCTATGCTATTGTTGTTAAATTCTATCATATTTTCAAACAGTTATTGTGAAAAAAGTGTAACCTTACTATTCCTTAGTCAGTTGAAAATGGGCACTTAATTATGACTTTCTGAGCTTTGAATTAAGTGCTAGCTGTTAAATTGCTTATGTGTCAGACTTAAATTTAAAATATCTTTAATACCGAGCTGCATCCAAATTTTTGCACACTATTAATCTAATAATAAAGCTGTACATGTATTTTCTTTCAGTCGTTTCAGTCACGATTACAGCTGCACAACCGTGCATTGTTGTATATTTCAACTTCTTTTATGTCACATTAGCATATTCTTTAGATGCAGCATGTCAGAAGGTTTCCTGTGGCATATCTGATTGGTCAAGACTCTGATCACATGATGTGTACACACATGATGCATATGCATAAGTTCATGTATATGCATTAGATGAGTCTTTATGGTACACTCATGCCAAAAAGCGCCTTTTCTTGTAAGATGGCTTATTAGGATGTATGGGTACACAGTAAGGGGAGCAACCCTGCCAGTTACTGTTTTGCCTCCCTTTTCAATAGGGGTCAACTCTCAAAGGAAAGAATTTGCTCCTTTTCAATAGGGGTCAACTCTTAAAGGAAAGAATTTGCTCCTTTAGGAGCAAATTCTTTCCTTTAAGAGTAAATGCCATTTACTAAGAGCTTTGTTGTCCTTTGAAGCAAATAAGAAGTCACAAGTTGTTTCCCTTTGTAAAAATGGCAGCCATACCATGGAGATGCACCATACATCTTATCTTAATTCCAAAGACAGAATAAATTTGATGTCTTTATTAGCGTATTTCTTAACGATTATTTTGTAGTGTAATAGTTCCTGTATCAGATGGCATAAGTTTGAGCTTATTGAGCTTTTAAGCCATTTTAACCGCAAACCTTTTCTTATTGTTCTAAAAAAGCCTGGCTAGTTGGGAGCATGTTGGACATTATCACATTCATTTTTGATCTGGATAACATATCACTCAACAGTTTTCGTGCATATTACATAACATTTGTTTTGCAATGTAAGTTATGCTGTTTTGATTTGCAAATTAAAGTTCCCTTATAATATAATATGATTTAATGCTTTAATTCGTTACTTCACCATAAAATTTTATCATGTATGAGAAATAGAGTGGCATGATAAGAAGACTAATTTACCATAATCAGACTGAAATGTCTGAGTGAAATGTGTAAACCATGATTAAACTGCTTTGTAGTAGATGGAAAATGATATAATACATACCATTTTTATTTGGTTATAAGATTATGATTTTCTCCTCAAAATATTCACATAAAATCTAGATCTGTCCTATAAGACAGATCTAGATGTTTGGGATTGTTTTGGAAGAGAAATACTGTATCCATCTTATAGCTTAATTACATGGGAATGATTTACATATTTGGGATAAATTTGAAAGGGGATATTCCCATCTTAAAGCTAAGTAAATAGTGTATTTGCTTATGTTCTGTTTATAGTAATACAGTCGACTCTAATTATCTCAAAGTGCACGCTTCTTATATCAAAGAATATATTTTGGACGTATTTTTGTTTTCTTTACATTGAAACTCCTCTTATCTCAAACTACTGGTATCGCAAAGTAAATTTTCTGGGACCAGAAAATTTACTTTGAGATATCAGTAGTTTGAGGTTAACTTCGACTTTGAGATACCGGGAGTTGACTGTATTGTGTGAGGAAAGGGGAAGAGATGTTGGACAAAGGTTGTTTTTAACTGTACATGTAGTTAAGGTTGTTTTTAACTGTACATGTAGTTATGCACATAGATATGGCAGTTCATGATTACATTGCTAAAGCAATGCTTTCGTTTGGTGATAGATTTTCTGTGATTTTATTCAAGTCATTTCTGTCTTCTTTTTTGTGAGAGAGTAAATTATGCAGTTCAAGGCCAAGTTGTCTGTCTAATTGGTCTAATTGTCGTTAGAAGCAGCAAAAAGTGGCCTTAATATTGAAAAAATTAAAATTAAAAGTTTATGAGCAATGTTAATCTTGATACAGTTAGGAAGATAAACCTTAAGGTTTATGGGTATACCAGTTTTGGAGGTGAGGGGTTTCACAGTTTTACAAAGGGGACAACTTTAATGATTTACTGTGAGCTTCCTTGAAGTATGAAGTCCTTTTAACTCTTTCACTACCAAAAAGCAGACGACAAAATTTACGTCTGCAAAAATTAAAAAAATGCCTTGTCCAAGTCTTTTTATATTGAGAATTCAAGGACTAGAGGGCAAACAGTGTAGATCTAGATGAGGCGGCTCATTATGAGCCGCCTCATCAGGATCTACGCTGTTTGCAAATTTTGCTAATTGCGTCACTGGGGCTTAAAGAGTTAAAATGGGGTCTTCTCTTAAAGGAAAGTATTTGCTCCTAGTGAAAATGTAATCAGGATTTTTTTTTTTTGGAACAGTTACATTTAAATATTTCCAAGCCAATATGCACAGTCTGATCAATGTTACTAAGAATTTCTAAATTTGAGTCATGCATAGATTGCTTATTCTGTAGGTTTAGTGCTAAGTTTGAGTGTGCTAAATTAAATTAAAATACCACACTGTAATTTTGATATGTTTTTGTTTCTAATTTATTCATATTTTGTGGTTATACATGCCGTAATTTGTGTAAGTGATTTTGAACAGAAAAGCTCTTTAGTCATTAGGCGCTCGAGAAATTATTTTATGCTGGAATATTTATTAGAAAATAGTAGAAATTACTTTTACAGATTTTATCTCTTTGTACACTATTTGTGTTTTTGTGTCTTTGGTTGTTCAAGGGGTACCAGAGCTGAAAAAAAAACAAATATTGTGCAGAGATATTTTTGTACTTAAGCTGCATCATAGCAAAATGTCTCTCAGGCTACGCAGACTGTAACCCTCACACCAGCTGGCATGAACACAGTTTGACTAGAGCATTATTATCTAGGCAGTAATAGGATGTCGTAAAGTTTATCCTTTGGCACACTGTAAGTAAAATGAACAGACAAGAGATGTTATATTTTTCTAAAAAAAATTTCACAGAAAGTTTATCTTTAGAATGCATGCTTTCAAATTGTCAACACCTGTATGTGATGATCTGACATTGTATTCAAATCACACTTTGCGAGAAGATTTGAATGAAATGTCACACTCTCATTTCTGTGAAGTAAAGAAAAATACTTTAAAATGATGTCTTCTTATTTAAATGCAGTGTGCTAATAGTTAAACAGAAAACTTGCAACTGCTTGACCAGTCTGTCCATCTGCAGTTTGCATATTCTGGGAGATAGATTTTCTCAAGGTCCAGCCCAATTTTACAAGGTCCAGCCCAATTTTACAATGTGCCAAAAGTGTACCTGTTATGCAAATTCTAAAACTAGACTGGCAGAGGTACAGTTATGCCATATTGTAAAACCAGTTTTGCAGAGGAACAATTATGCTATATTGTAAAACCAGTTTTTAAAACTGATTTTACAATATGGCATTATTGTACCTCTGCAAGTTCTAAAAATAGAATTGACAGTGGGAGGTGCAGTTATGACATGTTGTAAAACTGGACTGGCTCTTGCAGATTTTCTCATGATGTTGCGAATTTCATCTTTTCATTGTAAGACAGACAACCGTGTGAAAACATGAGCAATTTTTTCTCTATTTTTCATTTTATAAACTAGAAAGGTGAAAAGTTTTTTTAATTATAAAGACAGTAGCTGTGCATGTTTAAAGCAAATCATTTTGCTAATTCCCTTTCAGAAAATTAGTAGAATGTTGTAAAATTACAAGCTGTTGTGGCTATTTTTTTTTCCTTTATCTTCAGTTATTTTGTAGAAGATTTGCATCAAAATCTTCGGGAATTATTATCTTTATTTTATTTTTTTTTTCATGACATGCAATTTTAGCCTGGCAGTTGGGAAATGTATGTACAATTTTTGTCTAGATTTTTACTAAGTTGAGGATTTTTGAGAGATTGTGAAATCTTGAACAGTGTAAAAATATGTAAAGCTTTTAAGCACATAAAGCTATTGAAATGGTGCAAGTCTTAATTCAAATCTATTGGCAAAAGTCTGAGAGTAAATATAAGAAGTCAAATAAAGTTTTCTGTTCTGCTGTTGAATATGAAAACAATTTATGCATGCAATTATGACCTAAAATGTTTTGTAAATGATCCAAAATCTGACTTAAACAGGCCAGTGTTGTGTTATCATTGTTTCATTATATCATAGTACCTCACCCATCACTTATACCATACCAATCTTTGCTGTGAACTATTTAAACCAAAAAAAGGTTATCAGGCTAAAATATTTTTGCATGCATTCTAAAATATAAAAATTATATGTTGTCTGTCTGTCATTTTGTTCTATACCTCATGCATATTCATGTAGTTTTGTTATAATTTAGCATTTTATGTGTATTGCTGTAAACTCAGAAATTTTCGCAAATAATTATTTTCACAAGTAAACATTTGTGAAGTTCTAACCTTTAAAGCACCTGTCTGCATGATTTAAAAAAAAATGTTCCATCCAAGCAGTATCGTATGGGCATTCAAAGACTAGAGGGAAAACATTATAGATCCAGATGAGGTGGCTCATAATGAGCCACCTCACCTAGGTCTGCACTGTTTGCATCTTCAGCTATTTTCATTTCTTCTACTTTAATGTTATTAAGCCATTTTTATAATGGTTTATTGCTTTGATAAAAGCTGTGACCATTTTATGATGTTAAGCAGACTTAATGGATTTCAGTAAATAAACTTTTACAGAAATTTCTGATTTACAGTAACCTATCAAAGTGATTCCTGTAAGCCATCTTTTCCTGCTGTATTTTTGCCTGTAATTTTTTTTTTTTTTTCAAATATAAGGCTGAACATGGGGGAAAAGTATGAGCTGGCTGGGAACCAGTCTTGCATCCCTTTAGTCTAGCCTAAAAGAGTTCAGAATGTCCAGTATTGTGAAAGCAAAGAGCAAAGGGTCCTAATTAGACTGCACAGATGTGCAGTCTAATTTGGGATTTTGCTGCTTCACATATTGACCAGTATTTTCCCATGTGGAGTTTCAGTTTTAATTAGGATGGCCTTACACAAAACATTTTGATAGGATTTAGTTTTTGTCATGATTTTATTGCCAAAGTTAGTTGAATTTGAGTATATTGATATGCCTTGATCACTTACAATGATTAACCTTTGACATTGTTATCTGTAACAGTCGATTAGAAATAAATGTTAGTATATGGGGAGTGGGTGTTCAGTTTTTAGCTCACCTGAGCCGAAGGCTCACAGGTGAGCTTATAGTATAGGCAGGCATCCGTCGTCCGTCGTCCGTCGTCTGTCGTCCGTCCGTCGTCCGTCGTCCGTCGTCCGTCAATGTTTTCAAAAGACATCTCCTCTGAAACTACAAGGCCCATTGTTACCAAATTTCATATATAGCATCTATAGGCAGGGGGAACCAATAATACTGTTTTTTATCCAAATCGCTTTAGAACTTTGGTTGCTATGGCAACTTAAAGTTTCCATTGACTTGTATGGGAAAAATTGAAAATTTGCATTTATTGCTATGTGACTGCAGATATTTTGACAGAACTTTTACAGAAATGTTCCTTGAGTAGTCCTCTATCAACCACATGAAATTTATGTAAATTACACAATTAGGCTGGTTGCCATGGCAACCGAAAGGTTAAAAATAGAAAAGATATTCAAAAATCATCTCCTCTGAAACTATACAACCAATAATGCTCATACTTTACAGAAAGGATCTAGGTACTACCGTCTATAAAATTACTGTTTTTCTTGGCGATTGCTCCAGCAGTTTGGTTGCTATGGCAACTTAAAGTTTCCATTGACTTATAATGGGAAAATTGAAAATTTGCAGTTATTGCTATGTGACGGCAGATATTTTGACAAAACTTTTACAGAAATGTTCCTTGAGTAGTCCTCTATCAACCACATGAAATTTATGTAAATTGCACAATTAGGCTGGTTGCCATGGCAACCGAATGGTTAAAAATAGAAAAGATATTCAAAAATCATCTCCTCAGAAACTATACAACCAATAGAGCTCAAATTTCACTGAAAGGATCTAGGTACTACCGTCTATAAAAATACTGTTTTTCTTGGCAATTGCTCCGGCAGTTTGGTTGCTATGGCAACTTAAAATTGCCATTGACTGATAATGGGAAAATTGTAAATTTGCATTTATTGCTATGTGACTGCAGATATTTTGACAAAACTTTTACAGAAATGTTCCTTGAATAGTCCTCTATCAACCACATGAAATTTATGTAAATTGCACAATTAGGCTGGTTGCCATGGCAACCGAATGGTTAAAAATAGAAAAGATATTCAAAAATCATCTCCTCAGCAACTATACAACCAATAGAGCTCAAACTTCACAGAAAGGATCTAGGTACTACTGTCTGTAAAAATACTGGTTTTCTTGGCAATTGCTCCGGCAGTTTGGTTGCTATGGCCATTGACTAACAATGGGAAAATTGAAAATTTGCATTTATTGCTATGTGATTCATATTTTGACAAAACTTTTACAGAAATGTTCCTTGAGTAGTCCTCTATCAATCACATGAAATTTATGTAAATTGCACAATTTGGCTGATTGCCAATACAACCGAATGGTTAAAAATAGAAAAAATATTAAAATATCATTTTTGCAGAAACTATGTGGCCGATAAAGCTCAAACTTTACAGAACGGATCTTTGTACAAGCTTCTATATAATTACAGTTTTTTTTATGGCAATTTCTTCAGCGGTTAGGTTGGTATGGCAACTTAAAGTTTCCATTGAAATATAATGGGAAAAATGGAAAGCTGCAGTTTTTGCTATCTCCCTTCAGTTATTTTTGGATTTTTTATCTACAGAAATGTTGCTTGAGTAGTCCTATGATTCCTATTAATTTTGTCCAAATTGCAGAATTTGATTTGTTGCCATGGCAATATTAAGGAAATATTTTTGAAAAAAAGTTTTAAAAATCTTTTCCTCAAAAACCATATAGGGGGATGAAGCTGATTCTTTGCATACATGTTCATGACATTAGCCGCTACGTAAATATTGTTTTTTATTATTGTTGCCCACATGGTTTCATTACTATGGCATTTTAAAGTTTCCATAGACTTGTATTGGGAAAAGTGCAAATTGGCATTTATTTCTGTGTTACTGCAATATTTGGGCAAAAAGTTTTACAAATATTTTTTTTTTATTGTAACTTCATCAAACTTGCTAATATTTACTAGGACAAGCATAATAAGTCAGTCAAAGTTGAAATTAGGCCGAATTGTACAACTTACTTCAGTGTTTCTTACTCTTGAGTGCTAAGGATGAATGGACTCAGGTGAGCTACAGGACCAATGGTCCTCTGGTTCATTAATTGCCATCCAAACAAGCAGGCAGCTACACAGGCAAACCTGCTAATGAGGTCACCTCAGTTAATTCTGCTAAGCCACAAAGAAGCAGACAAAAATTCACCTCTGCATCAAAAGTTTCATCCAAGCTATATCATATTCAGAGTTCAGAGAATAGAAAGCAGTGTAGATCCAGATAATGTGGATTATTATGAACCACCTCAACATTCGAAAATTCAACTATTTTCATTTTTGGCCCTTTATGGACACTTTCAAGGGAGGCAACTCTGCCATTTTCATTTTGACTCCTAAAAGGGGCTCAACTCTTCAAGGAAAGAATCAGGAGCAAATTCTTTAAGAGTTAGGGTCTACTCTTAAAGGAAAGAATTTGCTCCCCAGAAGCAAATTCTTTCATTTAAGAGTAGACCCTATTTTTGAATGGTTCATCATCAAGGGAAGCAAACAGGCAGTCACAAAAGTTGTTTCCCTTTGTAAAAATGGCAGAAGACCATGAAGGTGTACCAACTTGGTCAAAAAAGCAAGTCTGTGTACTTTCTGGGGTTTGCTTTTATTGAAGTTAAATTACAAAATACTCAATTTCTCTGAAATTTTAGAATAAATAATATTCAAAAGAAATATATCACCAACAACATAGAAACCTGTGTTTGAGCAGCAAAGGCTCAAAAGATCAGCCTGGAAATCTCCACTAACTGATCAGTCTCGCTGTTTACCTTACAGATCCTTGAAACTATGGCCAAAATGCATAAGCTGAACTGCCTTAACTGCTACTAACTCATTTCAAATCAGTATCAGAGCCTGCAAAAAATCTAGATCCGCTAAGATGAATCTAGACTTTTGAGGTTGTTTTGGAAGAGAAAAACAACTTGAAGCTTATTTACACTGATTTACCATATTAATCCTAATAAATGCCCCTGCACTAGTAAATGCCCACTGCCTCTTTTCAGAACATGTTAAATTATGTATATTATGTTGCATGAATTCCTGTTTGCTTTGCTGGATAAGGTAGCTCTTTGAGATGGAGTCTCCTCTTAAAGGATAGAATGAGCAAATTCTTTCCTTTAAGAGTTGACCCCTACTAAAAAGGGAGATAAAAATAGTAGAACTGCTTCCTTTGAAAATTGGAGATATTTTGGCAGTGACTGATTTACTACACTTTAGGCTCTAAATAATGCTCCCCTTTCACAAAATGCAACGCCCACGGGGCATTAAATAAGATTAATACTGTGGTATTTGGGGTCTTTCTGGAGAGAGATTAATCCTGTTTCATAGCTGATTTATTATGATAGTGGGCTAAAATCCTTAACAGAATACACAGATACACAAGTTGATCTTCGGTTTTGCTGTTCTCATCAGGAATAAATCATATTCACTTGTAAGGGTCCAGATTATGTGTCATCAACTTAGTTTATATCAAGAATACATGAACATTTTTATTTTGCAGAAATTGATTGACCATCATTTATCACAGACAAAAATTATAAAATGTCATCCTCAAGCACTTGCATGCATGGAGTGGAAATATTTTCGTAACCTGACTGACAACACTTTTTGATTTTTGTATTTCCAAGCAATATTTGGATGAGCAAATAAAATAAGCTTTCTACCACACATGCCTCACAGAAAAATAGCATTGCAGACTCAAAGATTACTAAGCTGGTGTATTCAACTATATTACTGACACATTGTTGGTCTGTGATCTGACCAATTCAAGATTTAGCACTCTTTTGAGTAAAAGAATAAAACAATAAGTAACAGAATCTTTAACCAAATAAATTAATGGAGCTGTGTCATATGAAAAGAGACTTTACAGCATGTGTGACCAATTGTGCTTGAATTATGGGACACCTAAAGACCATTAATTTTCCATTTGGAACAAATGGAAAATTAATGGTTTTAGGTGTCCCAATACTTCAGCACATTAGGGTAAATTTCTGAGAAATGTGTCTACAGGACAGTTAGACTGATTAATCTATGAAGGTATATCTTCACACTTTAAGGTGTATGGGCACACCTTAAGTTTTCTGCCAGTTTTACAATGGGAAACAACTTCTCTGACTTCCTGTTTGCTTCCCTTAACAAAATGAGGGCAACTCTTAAAGAAAAGAATTTGCTCCTATGGGAACAAATTCTTTTCTTAAAGAGTTGACACCCACACGAAAGGCTGGCAAAAATGAAAATGGCACAGAAAAATGAAAATGGCAGAGTTACTTCCCCTGGATGTGTACCCATACACCTTAATATTTGCCAATTTGAGCCAAAAGAAAACCAACAAAGTGGCATGTGCACCCAGCAAAGACTCAAATCAGCCTGGGCATTCACCCAGTCTGATCAGAGCCTTCGCTGTGTGCTTAAAGGGTAGCTAAGGGGCTAAGAGGACAGCAAAGGCTGATCTTAGTCAACAGTGGGTGCACATGCCACTTTGTTGGTTATGTCATGTCGTGGCTCACTTCTATTTTTCTTATCTTATCAATATGGATTCAGCGAAGACTAAAACATTAAATGTGTATATATTACATGTATAACAGACACTGAAGCTATCTGCAGTAGAAAAGGACAAAACAACACAAATAGTAGAACAAAAATTGATACACAGATATTTTCTATGTTTTAATATCAAATACATAGTTGACTGTAATTAAGTAGGATGACAATTGACAAAATGTGGAAATTTTTGGATCATTTGCAAACCTTGTTGAGACTAAATTTAATGAATGAGATTAACAAATTTTATATAAAAAAAAAACAGCACTCTAATTCTTTTTAATATACAAAGATCACATTATTTCGTCTTTGTTCTCATTAGCATACTATGTCTTATAACATACAATAAGAACCATAACCAAGCATAATTTTAACTTTTAAAGAAATTAGCCTCTATGAGAGTAGGCCCTTACTGAGATGGGAAATAGAAACGAAAATGACAAGAGTTGCTTCCCCTAAAAGTGAACATATTCTCTTAAGGTTTGAAGCACAATTTTATGGTTTAGTCTTAAGTTTCCACCAGGAAGACTAACACACTAGCACTTGACTTTTAAGCAGCACATTTAAACGAAGAAAGGCTCATGGTTGGTAAAATAATGTCTTGTTTCAATTCAGTATTGTATTGACTTCAGGGTTGCTGACAATCATTTGTCATCGATTTTTGTAAATTGCTTTCTAATTTTTGTGATTTATTATCATGTAATTTTTGTTTTGAAATTATTGGCAGGCTCTAAAATTTGCATCTAATTTAACTGTCAGTTGGTAATTTCCATTTGGTTGCCAGCTAGTCAAATAGCTGCAAATTCTTGATATTGTCAGCTGTTACAGTAACAAATATTAGAAAAACTAAAACTCTTATCAGTATTAAGCAATTTACAGTATCACTTTACAATCACATCAGATCTATCATCACCATCAAGGTATGGAACAGGTCATATACCATAATGACCCTAAATATTTGGACAGACAGGTCTGAACAAACATTGTAGACCCAGATCAAACTGCTCCTGAAGGAGCAGTCTGATCAGAGTCTACAATGTTTGCTGTTAACTAAGCATCATTTGGATGTGTAATAAAAACCCATTTCTAAGAATTTTTGAACAAAAATTGTCTGACTTTTGGGTGTCCAAAATTTTAGAGTCATTATGGTAGAAATTAATATTTGAAATTAGGACACTGAAACAATTACAGTAACTGACCTAAAACTGGAACAGTTTGGTTTTACAACGCAACCTGTGTCCAAAAGATGCAAACAGAATGGCAAACAGTGTAGACCCTGATCAGACTGCTCCTTTTGGAGCAGTCTCATCAGGATCTACACTGTTTCCTCAGACCTATGTGTCCCAGTACTTAGAATTTTACAGTAAATTAGAATTTTTACGGTAAATTGTCTTTGATACATAGTCATGTTTTCAGCCATTCAATAGTTAAACCATTCTCAACTAAATCACATTGACTTATATTAGACTATACAGATTCATGCAAAATAACCAAGTAACAAAAGCAGCATTCATCCTGCTTATATGATTAAAATGGTATATAATAACTTTAGTAGCATATATACATATATACAATTTCATCATAACAACTTCCATTAGATTTTACAAAAACAATTTTTTGTGTAAATTTATGGAAAGTATTTATAGCACAATGTAAGAATTATTGGTCTGTAAGCTGCATCTTCTGATTATTTATACAGGTTGATTTTCTGACACAATACAAGAACTTTTATATCAACGAAAACTTTTACTTTTTTTTTAAGTTTCACTATTATGCATCAAACTGATATGAGCCGTGACACGAGAAAACCAACAAAATGGTTGTGCACCCAGCACAGACTCAGATCAGCCTGGGTATCCAATCTGTCTGATCAGAATCTTTGCTTTGTGCTTAAAGGGTAGCTAAGGGTCTAAGTCACCTCTATGCGGCCAGTGAAGACTCTGATCAGACTGGGCGGATGTCCAGGCTGATCTGAGTCTGCGCTGGGCGCACAACCACTATGGTTGGTTTTCTTGTGAGACAGCTCATAAACGAACCATACTCTGTTAAAAAAGGTACCTTACAGCCAATATTTAGAACAACCTGTCCATCTTATCTTTCCTGTATCTTCACTTTTCACTTTTGAGAAAATTTCCAATTCGGATAAAATTTGTTAATGTATCACTATTAAGTCCAGTCTCTAAGATCTATAAATGTCTTTACAGATTCCTGAGAATCCATATATTCTTATGAATAGGGTCACCAGAGTCTTTGCAATTAAGATGCATGTATAAACCTTCATGTTTCTCTGCCATCTTTTTCAAAGGGAGACAATCTTTATGACAACATGTTTGCCTCCCTGGAGAAAAAAGCCCTTCAAAAGGGGCTCTACTCTTACAGGAAAGATTTTGCTCCAAATTCTTTTCTTTAATTTTTGACCCCCATCAAAAAGGGAGGAAAAATAAAAATGACGAGTTGTTTCCCCTGCAAGTGTACCCATTCACCTTAACACATGCTGTAAGGCACCCATCTATAGGCATGACTCAAATAATACCCTGTATCTACTGAAATTTGTCTACATGGACAGTATATGATTTGTAAAAACAACTGAAATGTAATCAGTGTTTGTGTGAAAATCAATTATATATGGGAATATCAAGTTTTAAAACTTCTAAAAACTGTTGTAAATAGGGCTCCCTCACTAACAATCTATACTACTCATAACTCATTTGAACAGGACCCAATGATCTACAATGAACATTAATATCATCAAGCTGTGCTAATGCTAATTAGATTTTTCAGTTTTCCTACTTTTATCCTAACTTTTAATATATAAAATACATAAAACCAATTTTACAAAAACTGATTCATCAGTGCATTTGAATTTTCAAATTTCCTGCACTCAGCCTAACTTTTGTGTATTAAAGACATAACACCAATTTTACAATCACTGACCTCAACTCAATGTCACACTGTGATGATTAACATTTTTAGAATTTACACATTTTTTACAACTTTCAGAAAGACTTGAGTGGAGATCAGTCATTGTTAACCCTTCTCATGCTAATCGCATATGTATACGTTTCTGGGGGGTAGGTCACTTTGAGAGCCTGTCAGGCATGCTAACACCAAGTAAACCCCAACAGTGGATGTTGTCCTACTAAGGAAGGAATCTGCTTTCTAACAGAGCAAGTTTTTACCCACACCACTGGTATTGTAGATACCTAAACACCGAAAATACGTCAAAAACTTAGGAATTTTTTCAATATCAGTTTTTCCAGTGACACCCTTACTTGGATGATCCCAAGTTTCTGCAAACAAGACTTGATCCATCTAAACTTTTACTGTTGATAAAAGTTAAGCAATAATCCCGGCCCCCAGGGAAGCAATCGCTTTGTTCCTAAAAAGCATAATTTGGGGCTAATATCTTGAATTTCATTTTTTTAAGTGTCTTAAATGGTCGTCGGTTAGTCAAGTGACCACCATATTTGGATGTCACATGACAGTCTGACTCTGGAATATGGCGGCTTATATCTCATTGTAAGTGGGTGAAATTTTCAACAAGATCGGTGAAAGTTTGTGGAATTTATGGCTTCTTAGGTAAGGGTACCCCCTTTTTCGGGTCAGATGAGCTACTTTCATAGCATGAGAAGCATTAAAGTGGTTACAACTAACCATTTCTAAGAGAACACAGTCTATAATGTTCGAAATTATTTCATGACACTACACAACCACTACTGGTTTTGGGATCTTTATCAGACATGGGAACTTCTTTCTCCTTTACTGGAGGTAGATCTTTAGGTTTTTCTTTACTTTTATCAGCTCCAGGCAACTGAAATATGATTAAAAAAGACAGTCATTCAACTCCTTAATTAACACCTAACAATTCAGATATGCCCCGGGACACCACAAAACCAAGAAAGTGGCAAATGTGCCCAGCGAAGACTCAGATCAGCCGAGGCATCTGCCCAGTCTGATCGGAGTCTTTGCTCTGCGCTTGAGAGTAGCTAAGGATCTAAACTTTGTCCATGCTGAAAACGAAGGTTCTGATCAGACTGGGAAGATGCCCAAGTTGATCTGAGTCATTGCTTGGCGCACATGCCACCTTGTTTGTTTTGTGGTGTCGCGGCTAATATATTCATTATTAAGTTACTTGTTTCAGTCTCAAATAAACAACCTCTGTCATATTACATATTATATTGTCAGGTCTCAAACAAATAATGTCTGTCAACTTACTAGTTCTGACCTCTAATATACAATCACCATTAACATACAAATACACCTTTATCATCAACATACTTGCTTCCATACATAACACATATTCAGTATCAAAGAAAATCTGTTTCAAAAAGGCTAATGTTAAAATAACTGCCTCAGAACCCAGCAAATGGTAACATGAAAATTTATGACTGTATGATCACAACATTAAATATCTATCAACTTTCTGTTTCACCCTATTGTGCTTAAATATTGGGACACCTAAAACCCATTAATTTTCCATTTGGGTTTTAGGTGTCCCAATACTGGGACAAATGGAAAATTAATGGTTTTAGGTGTCCCAATACTGAAGTACATATGGATTAACACGTAATCGCTATTGTTTTCAGTCACATGCGCTCTTTCAACTTACTTGGTTATCAGGTTTTGGTGCCATTTTTGCATCCATTTTCTTGTACACTTCTACATTCCAGAGCTGGTTTAGATTAGGTCCCTGGTAGTCCTCAGGGCTCACAAGACCATATGTGGCCTTCAGCTCAAGCTGGGGTGGGTCATAGGCTACTTTCTGGTGAAATCTGTTAATAAAGAGAAACAGTAAATTTTCAACACCAAATTATAGACTGTATCATTGAGACATAAGTTTTTGGAACTCATTTTCATGCAAACTACAATGAGTTCTCATATATTTAGAGTGCACGAACAGGTTGGGTTTTGAGGATAATGCTGAGATAACAATATGTTGTGAGTCCTCATTAAAATGTGGTCTCGGTAAGACTGTACAGGATAGATAGATTCTCTAACACCCCTTTGCACATTAAGTAAAACTTAGATGTAAATAGTTACATTTAAGGTGTATTTACTGAAGAACCTTATAATTATTGGAAAGTAATGTAGTTTACGTTCCAATAATTACAGGTAGCCAAGCTATGTCACATGACTTTAAATGACGTCAAAATAAACCATGGGTCTTTTCAATCTGACTGAATGACGATGACATCATGACGACATTGATGCTGTTCTGCTGTTAACAGAAACCAGAGCTATAGCCTAACAGCACAGCTCGCCTGAACTGATGCTTGCCCATTTCACAGGCATTTGTCGCTATGGCTTGTACTACATAAAACTTCATGCAAGCATGTCCAAGTATTGTCAACATATTTATAAAATCAATGACCTTGGCTTAAGAGTCACCCAGTGGGGTGGGGGTAGTATTTTGTGAAAACTCAAGCCAATATCTAACATCAGTTCAAGTATAAATTAAATCCATCCCAAGCACTATGGAACAGTATGCTATCAGAATACTTTAACAAAACCCCAATTTTCAAAGTCTATGACCTAGACCTCAAGGTCACTGAGTGGGGTGTGGGTGGTACTCTATAGAACTTTGAGTCAATATCTAACTACAGTGCAAATATCAAAAGAATCCAATCTTGAGAAAAGGAGATATATTTAATTGAAAAGTTTAAAGTGAGTGTGACCTAATTTTTGACCCCTAAGCCCAGTCAGGGTCTGACCCTGGGATATAGTGTTATGTAATGAAAGGTTATGTTATGATAATGAACTTAATTTTTCTGATGTTTATCGAGTGTAAACTACATTGGGTCACTAGCAAAGTTCACATGAACCCCTTTGGGCCTGATTCACTTTGCACGCAACCCAAAGTAGTTCACACTTTGATGAACCTCAGAAAATGAAATTCATTAAATAAATAAAACATGAGCACTTGGTTACTGAATCCAGGAGCAATGTCATTGCTCTTCTTACACTTTCTTACAGGCAAGCTAAAACATTTCAGAGCTACCCTATTTGTGACATATAAATACTTACATTAAACCATTTTCTCTCTCACACTTATCAAGAGTTCTCTTCATGATTGGTCCCAGTCTCCGGAAGAATACATGGTTGAGTGGTTTAGCAACGGTTCCCAGGCCTTTAGTGGCTGCATAGTCTTTACATGTTACTGCAGACCTATCATAGGCTGAAAGAAATTACAAAGCTTTACTAAGCTATTTCAATTCAAGAGAGACATCTTCTTTCAGATCGGACTTACATTTGGCAAACATGTACCAAGTTGTATGTACTTATGCTTCGCTGAAACAACTGCATGTTGAGTTTCCCAATCAAACACAAATTATTGCAAAATGTGATTCTATTATTCATATATTATGCATTTGCTTTACTTAAAGTTTAAAGATTAACAATCAGATGGCCCACTACAGGCAGTTCTTTAACAAGTTATTCGTTAAACTAGTCAACCAGTGTCCCTACTAAACTAGAAATCAAAACATCATAAACAGGTAAACCCAAAGTATTCGCAATACTACAGCAAGTCTAATATGATGGATGAATGGATGATATGAAATTCTGACCCTCACAACAGTATTTCAGTTATTAGTAGAGCAACTTTTGAGGGTTTTCTGAAGGGGTACCTGGACCCGAAGTATAACAAAGGTCGTTATATATCAAAATGTTCGCCAGAGCCTGAAGTTTATGAAACTGCAGGCAGGCATTTGAAATTTTTGGTACTAACGGGGCAATCTAAGATGGCATCCAAGATGGCTACCATTTCTAAACGTATCAACAGGTGGTACATTACCATTGGTAGTATATATGTGTGTTAAAGAAGTTAAAATGATGACGAAACAAAGTTGTTAAGCCACTATGAACTAGAACTGTCAGAAAATCTGACTATACCCCCGCTGTAGCACTTCCAATGTATATGGCCTGTATGGAGAAAACAAAACACAAAAGAAAACAAATCTAACATGTTGAGCTAGCAGTCTATGCTGAATAGTTGCTGAGAGCTCTGCTCTGAAAAGTGTCATTGGTCATTGTCAAGTCATTTACCCATTATGATCCTACACAGATGCTGAGAAATTTTTCATGAAAAATAACAGTACTGAATGCATGGACAGACAGAAAAGTCCACAAATATAGAGAAGAACAAACAGAAGAAGGCCAGTTCTCTATATTAAACAAACAGGAGAAGACCCATTCTCAGTCCTATGATACAACTTGTCATTGTCAACCTGTATACCAAATATCAACTTTCTACCTGATACTGTTGCAGCGATATGTTTGACAACAAAGTCTCGAGAGAAAGAAAAAAGGAACAAATACAGGGAAAAACAAAGAGAAGGAGGCCCATTCTCAAACTGATGATACAACTTGTTGTTATCAGCCTGTATATCAAATAAGAACTTTCTATCTTATAAAACTGCTGAGATGCCTTTGACAAAAAGTTTGGAGAGAGAGAAAAAGGAACAAATACAGGGAAAAACAAAGAGAAGGAGTCCCATTCTCAAACCCACGATACAACTTGTTGTTATCAACCTGTATATCAAATATGAACTTTCTATCTTATGAAACTGCTGAGATACCTTTGACAAAAAGTGTGGAGAGAAAGAAAAGTGAACAAATACAGGGAAGAACAAAGAGGAGAAGGCCCATTCTCAATCCCACGATACAACAAGTCATTGTCTGCTCATATAACAAATATTAACCTTCCACCTTGAACAGTTGCTGAGAAATCTTATACGAAAAATTACACTACTGAATGCATGGAGAGAAAGAAAAGTGAACAAATACAGGGAAGAACAAACAAGGAAAGGCTGGTTCTCTATCCCACTACACATCTTGTAGTTGCTATATAAACTTTCTATCTTATACTGTTGCGGAGATATCTTTGACAAAAAAGTTTGGAGAGAAAGAAAAGTGAGCAAATACAGGAAAGAACAAGCAGGAGAAGGCCCATTCTCAATCCCACAATACAACAAGTCATTGTCTACTCGTATAACAAATATAAACCTTCCACCTTGAACAATTGCTGAGAAATCTTTTACAAAAAATTACAGAACTGAATGCATGGAAAGAAAAGTGAACAAATACAGGGAAGAACAAATAGGAGAAGGCTGGATCTCTATCCCACGATACAACTTGTCATCATTAACCTGTACACCAAATATTAACTTTCTAACTTATACAATTGCGGAGATATCTTTGACGAAAAAAGTGGAGAGAAAGAAAAGTGAACAAATACAGGGAAGAACAAGAATGAGAGGGCCCATTCTCAATCCCACGATACAACTCGTCGTTGTCATCCTGTATACCAAATATGAAGTTTCTACCTCATAAGGTTCTTGAGATATCTTTGACGAAAAAGTGTTACGGAATTACGGAAGGACGGAAGGACGGACGGACGGAACTACGGACAGATGTAAACCAGTATACCCCCCACTTTTTCAAAGCGGGGGTATAATAAACTTATATCCACATAATATCTGAATTACGCATAACAAGGTCAAAATATAGGTCAAAAGGTCAAATGAGTGCAAAAATTGTTGATGCACCCTACAAAGATTTGTGCTGTCACAAAAGATTTTTGAATAGGAAAATTTGTTATATACCGAAATACTTGCCTGACTTTCTTCTTTAAGAAATAGAAATTATAAGGACTCCAGATTATAGTCCAAAAGAGTTATTCAAGATGGAGCCCAAGATGGAAGTCAGAAAAAGTGTTTTAATGTACTATTATACTGGAAGAAACGCATTTTCTGTTAAACATTCCTTACTTTTGTTTAACATTTTTTCTATGTAAAGTTAGCTTTAGTACTTCCTTTTCGTTTTGATAGATTCTACACGTGCTTGGCCCTAATTGGCCAGATGGGGTCATAAAATAGGTCAAAAGGTCAAATGGGTGTATATAAAACCTGGCCGACTGAAAGCTGCCGATTGGAGATGAAGTCCATGATGGCTGCCGGAAATGTGTTTTATAATTTGTACTATACAGGCAGAAAAGCAGAAATGCGTTTTCTAATAAACACTTCATGTTTGTGTTTCACCAAGCATTTGAGTTGTTGCCTGTAATACATATTTTTACTTAAAACAGATACATGTATCACCAGGTCCTGTCCATACTTGGCCAAACAACAGGATCATAAAATAAGTGAAACAGTTAAATGAGTGCCGATACAACCCTCTGATTCACCGAGTGTCCATGATCTGGGCTAGACTCAAAATCTTACACTCATAGGTGTTTTACTCCAAAGTCACCAAGACTGAACCAGACAAACACTTAAAGGCAAATACAGAGATCGAGCTAATTATTATTTTTTTTTTATTTTCAGGATATTTCTGAGATAAGTTTTTCTTATTGCTCAACAAAAACTTAGACTGTTCAAAACAGAGATCACAACATATGTTTAGTCGACAAATATTGACAATTATTCCTACTTCTTCTTATCTGAAGCACTGAAGTAACAATACAGCAAAACGGTTCAAATTAATAAGACTTTAAGCAAAACAGGAATCCAAAATAATCATCAAATAGGCTACTGATGATGAATACCTGCTATTCCTTCTTGTAATCCTCTGATGGCCTCACCACACTTCTCTTCCGCCAACAACGTCTCACCATGGTAGCTGTAAGCCTGAAGAATTAAAAATGACTGAAACTGCATGAAAAGGAACCTTAAACCGTGTGTATCTGTGCAAACTGATCAGTCTTAACTTTTCAGTTTCTTAGGTTACCTACAGTTCATGGATTTTTTTGTCAAACCTGTATTAAGGGGTCACCTGCCTTAAGCAGCCTCCTTTTTTATTTTGGGATCCCTTGAGCCAAAACACAGTGCAAGTGAACCTTTATTAAGGGCCCACCTGTCTTTAGCTGCCAGATTTTTGTGTCCCCTTGAGAGAGCCCTGAAGACAAAATATACATATTTGTAAAAAGGAAACACTCTGATCAGAGTGAAAATAAGCAGGCTAAGCATACCCTCTTTGCAAATGCCATAAGGTGAATTTTCATGCAATGTTAATCAAATGCATGTAAATTCAAACTAACCTAAAAATTTATCATTGGAATGCTGGCAGAAACTTCCAGCATTATTCTATACAAGTTATTGTGACTAATTACATTAAGCTTACAGTAGTTAAAATGAGAATGCATTTATTCTAGAATGTACAGAATGTATCATGACAGTTACTTGAAAAATGCATAAATCAGTCATGCTAGGTGTGTGTTTAAAACTGATCACCTACCAGTGATAAATTGCTCACCTAATCACTGCCATTTGTGGAGTTCCTTATTCAAGCAATAATATTACAACTTTTTGTTTTGTTGTTCCAATTGATTTATCTATTATTAGTAGTATTGTTATTTTTTATTTATCTTTTTGTTTTGTTTGCAGTTAAGGGGCCTGGAAACAAGAAAATTTGAAACCTTAATATCCATGCTGTGGTAAAATGAAAATCTTGTGTAATGTGTCTGCAAAGTCTGTGTCTTTAATCTTATCACTCACAGACAAAAGTATACTGACAAACACAAAGCTGACCTATGTGTACTCACATAAGCTAAGTAGAAATCTCCCTTCAGTTGGAAATACTTCCTCCATTTGCCCACAACCTTTGCATCTAAACTGGCTAGAGCATCATCTACAATGTTACACAAAAAGGTACTGGATCATTTTATTTTCAAAGAGTTTTCAA
Source organism: Ctena decussata (assembly GCA_963989385.1). Lineage (NCBI taxonomy): Eukaryota > Metazoa > Mollusca > Bivalvia > Lucinida > Lucinidae > Ctena > Ctena decussata. Next base: position 27,850,639 of record OZ022499.1, on the reverse strand, counting down.
AAGTTCAGACACAGAACTGCAGGTCTACTGCATCAATGCAGAGCTCCAGATATAGACCAGAGTGGACACCATTCAAGGTGTACTGGTACACCTCCATATTTCCCACCACTTTTACAAAGAAGAACAATTTTTGTGACCCACTGCATGTTTACTTCTCTAGATGACAAAGCCCTTCCAAACAGAGTCTACTCTTGAAAGAAAGAATCTGCTCCTCTATGGAACAAAATTATCTCCTGCGGAAGTGTGCCTATGAACCTTAACTACCTTTTCAGGGAGAAATGTGTTTCTAAAGGGGGCCACAAAACAATTTTATATGGAGTTAGGAGGTGGTGGGGGTGTAATGATAATTCTGAGACAGTGTTTTACGTATGTACATGCTGTCAAATCCATTTATACGAGATCAGAATGCACAAAACTGCTGGTTGAACGGTAATCTGTGTAAATCTTGTCTTGACAGTTCCTGTAAAACAGGGCCCGGTTGTTCGAAATTAAAGACGTCATTAGTTAACAATATGTTAAAATTTCAAATGTTAATATCTCATTACGCCAACATTTTTTGTTGAAAAATGTGAGTAGCTTTTGCACATTTTTTCAACAAAATATCAATGTTTTGGGTTGTACAGTCATAAAACACTTAACAAGTTGACCTTTTAACAAGCTCGTTAAGACTAATAATACTTTGAACAACTGGGCCCAGATCCTGGTCAAGCATGCCAATTCAAGTTCTAAGGAGTGTTTTATGGAAAGATCAAATAATAATATAACTTTAAATTGTTTTCTGTATTAAAGTTTAGAAGAGTTACCTGCTCTTTTATATAACTGTGATGTTTCATTTGCTAATGCAGCTATCAACCCTGGTGAATGTTTCATCTCAACAGCTCTTGCGATGGTAACTGTAAATGAAAAAATACAATGTGCAGTCGAACTTCACTGGCTCGAACTCGGAAAGCTCGAACGCCATGCTTCGGTCGAACTGACTTTCCAGTCCCGGCAAACTCCCATTCATTTTAACATAACCTGCCACCTTTGGCTCGAACTACGATGGCTCGAATCCTCGAACCCCAAACCCGGTCCCTAGGGTACATTTATTTTCTATGTAAAATCCCACCGATGGCTCGCACTAATTACCTTGTAAATAATTTCCATTTCAATAATGGTCACTCAGACGTTTGTTCATTGTCATAAGACGCTTTGATATTGACAAAGCATTTGCCGAAACCACAGGTATATTTGATTGGCGCGAGCTCAATTAAAGCCGCCCTTTGATCAACTGGTCAATCGATTAATTCTGAGTGGTTGTCAATTTAAGCTGATTGTATAGCTTGGTCTTGTCTATTTAAGCGCGTATAATCACCCTGGGCTAATGAGGCGGCATATGAAAATTAAAGATGGTAAAATATTTTTCTTCAATTAAAATTTCACACCGAAATTCAGTAAAACGTGCCAAAATTTGCCTTTAAATACGTAACAAAATTAGGGCCAATCATTCACTCCTGCAGTCATGTCAGGCAGTTCGTCAGCTTCCCAGCAATCTGGTGAAGGACCCGGCAACGGGGGATACCCAGATCGGAGACTTCTGCTGGCACCACCTAGCAATCAGGCGAAGGACCCAGTAATGGGGGGATACACAGATCCCAGGGGGAAAACAGGGAATAAAAAGGAAACTTGAACAGAGACGCTTGAGGAAAAGTATGAAGCAATCCTCGAGGCCGAGAAAGGTCAAAAGTCGAAGCTAGTGGGAACTTTTCTCGTGACCAGACTAAATGTAGATTGTATCTTTATCAAGTGTGCTTAATGTCCATGTTTATTACCTGGTTGATCTTTTCATCTTGTAAATAAAAATATAAACATATTTTTCATTGTTGTTTTATTTTATCTCCCAGAAAGTGCAAAAGGGTCAACGACTGGCTTAAATTATGACCGATCAATAACAGGAAGTCACCCTTGCTATGATAGAAAAGCATAATACATACGGCTGGACCTTGTGAGTTGGTCTTCAATGGCTCGAACTACCGATCGCTCAAACTTTTTTGGGTGGTCCCGGCTAGTTCGAGCCACCGAAGTTTGACTGTACTGAAATGTATCTGTACACCATTTTTGTACCTGATATCTTATCTGAAATAGCTTGAGTCATGATAAAAGACAAATTTCCTTTCATCACTAAACTGTGATAATGTTATGGGCTGGACAGAAAAATTGCTGAATCTAACCCAAACAAACAAGATCTCATTTCAGACCTTTGAAAATTCACACACTCAGGCTATTGGCAACAGCCAATGAAAACAGCTCTGAATATTCTTGCTGCGGAGATGTAAACTTTAGGCATGCCTTTACATAACCTCCATTAATGCCAATGCCAACTAGACATGACCAAAATTTGAAATGTGCCTGTGCAGATGCACAAATGTAGCTTACTGTTTTAAAATCTACAGGGAACAATTAGTGATAGGCAACATGCATATGCCTAGACCAGGCTGAGCATATCTAACAAGAGGCCCACGGGCCACAAAGCTCACCAGATCTCTAGCTCAAAATTGCTATCACATTTGTAGAGGCTCAAAATTGCTGTCACATTTGTACAGGCTAATACAAAGTATACAACTACATAGTCTCAGTCTGACAGTCTGTTGAGTTGATAACAAAATATGTAACTATTTTCCATATTTTGATAGCAGTAAATGCATATACAAAGTAAACAGTAAAGACATATTTTCAAAAAAAAAAAAAAACATAGCTGGAAGCAGACTTCTGAAGGAACATTTCAAATACAGTTTTGTCAACATATCTTCAATGGCTTGGCAGTAAATCCCATTGGCCCAGTGTTTTCAGAGGAGATAATTTTTTTAAGTATTTTTTTCCTTTTTTTTTTTTTTTTGCATTTTGGTTTCCATGGCAACCAATAAAAAAAAGCAGTGGGCAAAAAAACATACAGCTGATAGCAGATTTCTCAAGGAACATTTCTATAAAAGTTTTGTCAACATATCTGCAATGGCTTGGCAGTAAATGCCATTTTTCAATTTTCCCCATTATAAGTCAATGCAACTATAAGTTGCCATAGCAACCATACTAAAGAGCAGATTTTCATAAAAAACACAAACTATCAATCCCCCAGCCTAAGGATACTACAAATGAAATCTGGGCCTTATCAGCCCAGTGGCTTCAGCAGAGACAATTTTTTAAGTATTTTGTTCCCATTTTTTTGCATTTTGGTTTCCATGGCAACGAATAAAAGGAGCAGTTGGCCAAAAAACATATAGCTGATAGAAGGCTTCTCAAGGGACATTTCTATAAAAGTTTTGTCAACATATCTGCAATGGCTTGGCAGTAAATGCCATTTTACAATTTTCTCCATTATAAGTCAATGCAACTCTAAGTTGCCATAGCAACCAAACTAACAAGCAGATTTTCATAAAAAACATAAACTTTCAATCCCCCAGCCTAAGGATACTACAGATGAGATCTGAGCCTTATCGGCCCCGGTGGCTTCAGAGGAGATCAATTTTAAGAATTTTTCCCCATTATTTTGCATTTTGGTTTCCATGGCAACCAATAAAAGGAGCAGTGGGCAAAAAAACATATAGCTGATAGAAGACTTCTCAAGGGACATTTCTATAAAAGATTTGTCAACACATCTGCAATGGCTTGCCAGTAAATGCCATTTTTCAATTTTCCCCATTATAAGTCTATGGGAACTCTAAGTTGCCATAGCAACCAAACTAACAAGCAGATTTTCATAAAAAACACAAACTTTCAATCCCCCAGCCCAAAAATGCTATAGATGAAATTTGGGCCCAATCAGCCCAGTGGCTTCAGAGGAGATGTCGTTTGAAAGTGTTGACGGACGACGACGACGACATACGACATACGACAGACGCCGACGACGACGGACAACTGCCTATCCTATAAGCTCCCCCGGAGCCTTCGGCTCTGGTGAGCTAAAAATGTTCTGTCTCATATAGGACGAAGTACCACTGTATGTCGATTCTTAGTGCATATGCAAACTGAAAAGACTCATAGCAACCAGTGCATCTGTGCAGACTGATCAAAGTATTTGTTGTCAATACAAACCACATATGGAATATGAAGAACTGGCATGCACAAAATGAGTGCTTGACCTACACTGTATGGATTTAGTCTTGCTATTTATAAATGTGCTAAGTATCATTTTTCTGTGTTCCACTTTACTTCCTTTTCCCACTTCCTACCTTCCTGTGCTTCTGCAGTACACTGATTGATGTAAGCATCCAGGATCCTACTATCTGTATCTGCAGCATTCTCACCACTTTCTGACAGCTTCGGAACCAATTCATTCTGCATTACAGAAAAAAATGCATGGTGGGAATTTAATAAATGAGCCACAACAAAAGAAAACCAACAAAGTGGCATGTGTGCCCAGCACAGACTCAGAACAGCCTGGGCATCTGCCTAGTCTGATCAGAGTCTTTGCTGTCTGCATGGAGCTAGCTTAGATCCCTAGCTACCCTTTAAGCACAAAGGGAAGACTTTGATCATACTGGGTGGATGCCCAGGCTGATCTGAGTCTGCACTGGGCACACATGCCATTTTGTTGGTTTTCTCGTGTCGCGCCTTAAATACTCTGGGATGTTTTTTCTAATTCTTTCACAGGATATATGCTGTCACACTCCACAGATCAGCCCCAGCAAGGTACTTTGAACAGGGACCACAGTATATGTTTTAATGGGGAAAGGAGAGAAATTATCACAAAATTATCATGTTTTAAGGAAAACCAACCATATTCATAGTAAACAGATCATTTTTTCATTTCATTTTACAGCCATAAGGCTGAAATAATTTATTTCTATCGTAAAAATCTCCTCTTTAGTAGAATCTCTCTATTATATATGCCCAGTGTTTTTCCCTGATCAGATAAGATTTAAGTCTGGGGATAAATGGAACTGCTTGTGGCCAAGCTGACATCACAGGGGATGTGAACATGTGGCTGCAATTTGAAAAGTGTCAAAAATTTTGTTCCTGGAATATCATCCAAATCCTTTCAATCTAGTTGATCAAATTTTCTATGATTTATAACACAGCTTAACACAATCGTCTTTAAAAAAAAACTTTCACAAAGTTTCATCAAGTGCTTGTTTGGACAGATAGGCAATACACAGTTCCGAGCCACACCCAGAATGTCACTCAAAAGTCACCTGATAGTGTAAATTGGCCACTACAACACACACAAAATCATGTGTTCAATGTCTCACATAACTTTAAGTCTGTGATTTTACCTTACAGTTAATGGAGGGATGTATATCTGTTTTGAGTAGGCCTGGTTTTCTGAACTGTGAATACATGTACTAGCAAAGAAAGACACATTTAAGCTCCTGTGCTATGACCTGAGCAAATCCACTCAAAGCGATATAAATGATCAGATTAAGTTATGTTTATGTATCATATATATTCACTAACTTATCGTTACTTTCTGTTGTACTGATTTTTTTCTAGAAATGTCAGAATGCTCTCTAAAAATCTGTCAGAAATAAATGAGTGTATGAATCACAGAATTATTGGGTGTCATGTGAAGCTTACCTTAACATATGAAAAAATTCCTGCAGCAGTTCTTAAACATTTGTGTACTTCTTTAGCTTCTTCCATGTCAGGTCTGAAAAATTACAACTGTGCATCACCCTTATATTCATGGGAATGAGTATATTTTTCAAGGCACTCTACTCTGTCATTTTCATTTTTGCTTCCCTTCTCCATAGGGGTCAACTCTTAAAGGAATGAAGTTGCTCCCACTGGAGCAAATTCAATCCGTTAAGAGGTGACCCGTTTTGGAAGACTTCTGTCATCCCAAAAGCAAACAGAAAGTTAGGACAGCTGTCCCCCTTCGTAACAAGAATTCCGCGGAAGGCTATGTCGCACCTGCTGTATGTCCTCACATTAAGAAATCAAACAATATACCAAGTGGTTCTGGAGAAAAAAGTTGATTTTATTGGTTTTGCAATGTTTAGTAACGGCGACCATCTTAGATTCTCGACCATTCTCGACTTTTACCATTCTGAACCCCTGCAGTCTGATCATGCTGCATTTGAAATTTGAGAACCATGGATGCAGTGGTTTCAGAGAATAAGTCATTTGAATGGACTTAAATCCTAGGGTCGACGTAAATTATTCTAGGGTCGACGTAAGGTCACTGTGACCTAATTCCACAACAGATTTTTTTCATTTTGATAATTTTGAATACCAAGGTCCCACTTATGCTTCATACAAAATTTCAGCCAAATATACTAAGTGGTTCTGGAGAAAAACTTGATTTTATTGGTTTTGCTATGTTTAGTAACGGCGACCATCTTGGATTCTTGACCCGCGTGAATTTTATCATTCTGAAGCCCTGCAGTCTGATCATGCTGCATTTGAAATTTGAGAACCATGGATGCAGTGGTTTCAGAGAATAAGTCATTTGAAAGGACTTAAAAGCTAGGGTCGACGTAAATTATTCTAGGGTCGACGTAAGGTCACTGTGACCTAATTCCGCTACAGATTTTTTTCATTTTGATAATTCTGAATACCAAGGTCCCACTTATGCTTCATACAAAATTTCAGCCAAATATACCAAGCGGTTCTGGAAAAAAACATGATTTTATTGGTTTTGCTATTTTTAGTAATGGCGGCCATCTTGGATTCTCGACCCGCCTGAATTTTATCTTTCTGAAGCCCTGCTGTCTGATCATGCTGCATGTGAAATTTGAGAACCATGGGTGCAGTGGTTTCAGAGAATAAGTCTTTTGATTGGACTAAAATGCTAGGGTCGACGTAAATTGTGAACGGACAGACGGACGGATGGACGGACTGACAGACGGACGGAAAACCGGACGCCTATATCGCACCTTGCTAAAGCAGGTGCGACAAAAATGGTGGATACACATAGAGGTGTACCAATACACCTTCCACCAGTGTCCTATATCTGTGCATGCTGATTGAAGTATCCACTTATCACTTATTACAAATTCCCCATGTTTCATAGAATGTCCATAGAAAAGAAAAGACCGATCAGCATAAGCTGATCAGTGTCTTCCTACTGCAGGTCACATGTTACCTATTTGCCCACACAAATTATTTATGTATCTGTAGTAGATAGTCAGATATTTTCAGGGGCTGACAAATCAAAAAAAATTCCACTTGCCCACAGGACAAGTAAAAACAAAATTCACTTGTCCGGCAAAAAAAATTGCTTGCCAAGTTTTTCACACACACACACAAAAACAAAAAGTTACCCTTCTGTACCACAGGAGCTTGACGTTGGTTATATTTTTTTAAAGGGGTTGCCTAAAGCTTATAGAATATAGTAATAATTATTAATATTATCATCGTAGGGACAAGCCCTTTAAGAAAAAAATATTCAAGGTCAAGCTCCTGTGTTCTGTACAATCATACATTCCCTAAAATTTGGAAATCTTGTCTGAGCAAAGAGTTTAGAGTATAGACCATTAGTAGGCAAAGATGTTGGCAGATAGTGTAGACCCTGCTCAAATTGCATAGGAGCAGTCTGATCAGTGTCAACTCTGACTGCCAAGAATATATAATTACACTTTGATCCAACTATGTTAGGAGCAGTCTGATCAGGGTCTACTCTTACTGTTAAGCATTACTACACTTTGATCCAACTACGTTAGGAGCAGTCTGATCAGGGACTACTCTGGTTGCCAAGCAATATTACACTTTGATCCAAATACGTAAGGTAACTGTGGAAGCCTTTCCTTTCATCTTTATAGCATACACTGTCCAGGTGACATTTGGCAGGAAAAAAGCATGCTTTGTACTGGTTGACTCAGGTCGTTTGCACTTTACATCAAAGAATACCGGTATACCAAATATATTACCATAAAAGTTCTGAATATTGAGACATATGTCTGAGCAAACAGTGTAGACTTTGATCACACTGCTCCTGAATATGAGCAGTCTGATCAAAGTCTACACTGTTATGCCATTCTGCTTTCTTCTGTTAGACGCAATAAAAAAATTTATTGATTTTTTTCTGTTCGGTTGTCCCAATTTCTAGAATAAAGATCGCTTTGTAGATCAAACAGTACCGACCTGTCTAGACTCTGTATTTTGACTCAAGCTCATCATGCATCCGAGAAGAAAACTCATTGGTCAACGGTCCACATCTAGTTGTGAAATTTCGCTAAATGATTGACAGGTGTCGCAAACACCGTCAGTAACCATTACACTGGATTAACGGATGGGTGACAATAAACAAACTCTCAGTAACTATAAAGGTGAGAAAATCATGATAATTATAGCTATTAACAGCAGTGCGGCTGTCTTTTTGAACACGCTTACAGTTATTCTTTCCAAATTTTTATGTGTTGGGGATTTTCTTTTACTTGCCCGGCCGGGCGTCGAGCTGGAATTAGCACTTGTCCAGCCAGATTTGGAGCTTGTCCCGGGCGTCCGGGCAATGGATTTGTCAGCCCCTGTATTTTAGTGAAACTCCTGCCGCAAATGAACCTACCAAAAAGTAATTCCTATGTTTCAGTTCTGCTAGTCGCAGACAGGGCAAAACTTTAATCAGTAAAGAAATGATGACAGCATATAATGAAGATTCTGTTAGAAGACATGCTTAAATGAAATGGAATCCCATTTTCATCAGCTGAAAAAGAAATTGCAATGACAAATCTTACACTAAGTCTTACAAATGCCCGAATATTTTTACTGGAATTTTGCCAGACTGTCACTTATTTTGAAAAGTTTGCCATTTCTTTTTCTCTGAGTTACATATACCTCAGGGCCACAATTCTAGCACAATTATACCTTATCAAGAACTAAAAATCGCTTTCACCCTTGAAAACAGACATTATATACAGGCCAACTTCGATATCTCGAATTCCAAGGGAATGGAGAACCCACTTCAAGTTTTCCGAAGTTCGAGATAGGCAAATTGTGACGTCATCAAAATGTTTGTTCTATACATGTACAATATCTTAACTTTCGTAGAGTCAGTATTTCTACAAAACGTGTGCAGCACGAACATAGTAAAACTGTTTCTACTGAAAACGGGATTGTTGCTACTAGCCCATTTCAAAGAGTGCCGCTCAATACTGTTCAATCAATTAAATTTCAAAGGCGCCTAATTGACCGAACTTTCCAATCAAACGCACCTGACCTGTGACGTTTACGCGGTTCAAGGTCAATTAACTTACACACAACAACAGCTGATCAACAAAACAATGTCTGCATCGTTTCACGCAATCATTGGATAATTATTTGATAATTTGGGATAATTGATTGAACTGCGATCAATTAAAGACAATTGTTCGGTAAATCGTTCTTTTTCATTGTTATTGTTCGATGTTTGTACCAATTTGCTTAAAGACAAAAATATGCAGGTTTTTCATTACCGCAAAACGTCTACACAAAATGGCCGTCATTTTCTTTCCGTGGTTTCGGCGATACATTTTGACTTCAACACAAACAGTGGTAAAACACATGGAAAGTGTCGGAGGGGAATCAAAAATCACTTCGATACAGCAGTGTTTTCGTTATGAGCGAGTTTGACACAACGGAGGTCGAAATGCAATATTATATAAGGGGGAATGTTCGGGAATGGGAGATCACTTTGACACTTGCAGGGTTTTCGAGATAAGCAAGTTTGACACAACGAAGTTGGCCTGTATACTGTATGCACTGGAAGTCTCCTGGAGAAAGACCTTGGAAGTAAATACATGTAGTTATGTGTGCATTGGTCACTAAGCCAAATATGACAAATAAAGTTGTGAAAAAAGTTATTATCAGACAATTTGTCCAGCAGCTGATGTTTCAAAATTTTCTGTGGAATGGCAAACAGTACAGACCTTAATCATACTGCTCGTTGGGAGCAGTCCAATAAGGGTCTATAGGCTACACTGCTTGCTCAAACAATTTTGGTCATTATGGCACATAAACACATGCATATCAAATTTCTTCTAATAAATGCCCCCAATGCATTGCATTTCACAAGTCATATGATAATCAATATTCTTAACAAATTTTGTAAGAATGAACAGATGAGTAGCTGCAGCCATGTATCAGTTCCGCTGAGCACTGAGGTAAGTGTGGGTGTGGGTGGGGTGGGGTATCGTTAATAGAACTGGAATACACACAACATTTCGTAGGTCTTAAGCCAATCTTGGTGAATTTTGGTCATTTTTCACAGAAAAAGTGAGGGGGCATTTATGAGAGAGGGAGTATTATTAGAAGAAATATGGTACATGAACTTACTCTTCCTTGGCCGCAAGTTTTGCAGCATGTTTAGTATACCAGAGAGCCACATTGATAGCCATAGATGCACACTCAAACACTGCATCTTGTTGGTCTCTGAAATTATAAAGTCTTTATCGATACACCTTTGATGGGCACAACTCTAAAAGAACATACAGTCAACTCTCGATATCTCAATGTCAAATTTTATTCCAAACTACTGATATAGGAGGGTACTTTTGAGATATCAGTGTTCGAGATATCGAGATTTGACTGTATTTGCCTCCATTACAGTTGGCAACTGCTCATATTGAAAAGAATATGGTCTCCTTGGAGAAAGTTCTTTCAAGAATACTGTAGGCTCCTTTGATTTGTTTATCAGGGAAGCAATAATATGTACTATTCTGTTACAGTTGTCTCCATTGTAAGATGGTGGTCAAACCATGGGGTTAGCCTCTGGATATCGAAAATGTGCTTTTATAGCTTCACAAATGTGATTCAGAGCTCAAGAAAGCAATTTAAAATGTTGTGGCTGCAAAATGAGCTTTTTTCACAACTCCCCATTAAAGGCATATGAATAAGCCACTGTGCTTTGAACAAGGAAGGCAATTTTATCATAGTAGAATTTGCTTTCTCAGTGCGTGAGTCTCTTCTGCCAGGGGTGATGCTCTATAGGAAAGAACTTGCCTTTTGAGATAGCAACTTTTTTCCTTTATGCCAGGGTGGCTCCATTTAGGAAGGGAGGCAAACATTTCCATATCAGACTGAACTCACTTATGGTGTATCCATACATCTTAAATCATGAGACCTGCTTCTTTAATTTGCATCTAATTACAATAGTATCTAGCTAATTCAAATTCTGATATTTCAAAGTAGTGGATAGTGCATTTAAAATACTGGATAATATTCAAAGTTAATTTCTTCGTCTCCACAGAAAAATGTACACATTTTTTGAAACCTTCAGAACCTTGATATTTCAGTCTCAATAATTATGAAAAAAAAAAAGAAAAGTGACTCTGACTGACTGAAACTCTTGTCTTTTTATCCACTAAACCTTTTTACTTATCTGGTAAAAGTGAAAAGTGCTGCAACTTAATTCAGGCCCAGTGCATAGAAGGGTACTATATTAACAGTGGGGAGTCATACTTAGACTGTATATCAGCATAGGCTGACCAGTAATTCATGTACCCAATCATGGTCTAGTGTCTACTCACACTGGTGTATTCCCCAAAAGAGTATTAGTCCATTTGAACTTGATAGCTCGTCTCAGTTTGTTCTCAGCCTCTCCATCTTCAAAAGGTTTGATTAGCCCAACTAACAAGGAAAAATAATCATCTGATGTCTTCTCTAGGTAAGACCTCTCATGGTTTGGGTCAGTCAACAACTCTAACAGTTTATTTCGGTTCTGTCTTAGGTCACTGAAATACAATAAGTTTGATCTGATAAGCTATGTATGGCTGGGATCCACAAAAAGGCATTGATTTACTTGTGAACAGTTTCATAGTAAAACCAAACATTAAGGCACTCAGCATACCACATAAGCTTGTTGGTTGAGTCTTATCCTCCATTTAAGAGGCTGCTACATGCCCGTGACAGCATCATTTGCATGCTATTTCAGGACTGGAAAATTCTTGCTTGTTGGACGAGCGATAGTCCTAATCCTCTGACGCCAGGCTTCACAAACGTAGTGATGTAAGAAGCTACAGAGGTCCCTGTGTACAGGTCTAGACGAGCAACAATTTCAAGACCACAGAAATGGTAATTTTAATAATTTTCACTGGGAACAGTCAAAAATTCACTCATCTACATCTACCAATTAAGTGCATGGCCAATATTGGCACAGTCGCACTGTGACCTTTAGCATAAGCCACTGGTCATGGAGAGAGGACGAGTGGAATTTTCCAATCCTGTATATGTTCTACCAATACTCATAAAACCAACTGACATTACTGTGGATAAAATAATTTTGCAATATTTAGATGATTCCTGTATCCCTCCGCACCTACATTCTCCAAGGCAATAGGGCTGCATTTAATCAGTACACAGTGGACGCTACTTGTAAACTGTGTCTTGCTGCTCCTGAAACCCGGCAACATCTCATAGCAGACTGCTCAGCTTATGCCTCGGAAAGAGAGGGTTATGTCGAGAAATTGATGAATAACTTTGATCTTCCTGACAGTCTGAAAAATAACCTTAGAGACTCCGATTTTCTTACTCAGCTTACCCTGGATGCTTCTGTATATGTAACGCAGTGTGAACAGCTTGAATTCCTGGAATCGTGCTCGAGAGAGTATATTGAACAGATTCACAGAAAGAGGATTGTAAGATTGAACCAGAGTTCACAGTGCTAAGTGTATGTAAATAAATAGAAGGAAATTAAAAAAGAACTGTCACTGTATATATTGCTTCACCAGCACGCTACTCATGAGAGCTCAATTTAAAAATAAACTTTACAATCATAAGTACAACATACACCGTATGGTGGTGCCTCGCTAAGATAACGGGGGAACTCTAAGAAGAACTGAACTGAACTGATAGCAATACTTCTTCTGTGAGTGCACATTAAAATGTCTTATGTCTTAAATGTGTATTACACAGATCCTTGAATGAAAACTTAACTTCTGCCTTCAGTCTTCCATGATATTTTGGAAATATTCAAATGAGTCATGAATGTGTGACAAGTTCCTATTTCAGATTTATCAATAAAAATGAAGCATAACATGCATGCTTATGATTTGATGTGAGTTTTGTCTGTTTGTTTTGGTAAAATATATATTCACCTAAAGATTTTTCTGGTTTGTTCATTAGTAGAAACTCCCGCAAGCTCAAATGTCACTGTTGTTGTTGCCTTCAACGGATTTCTGTGGAACCAATACGCCATATTCTGTTCTGTTCTGTTCTGTTCTGTACATAGATTCTCCCAATTATGGGACACCTCTTCTTCAGAGTGGAACACTATTTTTACAACTTATAATCCTCCGTTTTTACAGTTTATAATATTCCAATTTTAAAATGATGAAATTGACGACCATCACCCTATTTACAGTCTATGAACCTCTATATTTACAGTCTATATTTGTTGACAAATGAATCAAGGGACACAACTCAGAGGAAAGTTTCTTAAAGCGGCGGTGTCAACAAATTCAAAGAATTACGGATAGTGTGAATTACGGACAACTCGCCCCAAAGACAATTCGCCCCAAGACAACTCGCCCCACAAAAATCTCGCCCCAAGACAACTCGCCCCACCTTCAGGTGACAACTCGCCCCACATTCTGAGACAACTCGCCCCAAAGACAACTCACCCAAAGACTACTCGCCACACAACGCCCCACATTCTGAGACCACTAGCCTTTCTAAAGAATTCTGCCCCGGACGACTGCACCTGCTCGAAAGATTTCTCAATGACCAACTGCAGTACCCTCAGAACTCCCTACTCAGCCCCTGGGTGTACCAGGTCATCGTCGTGGTGCTTTGGGCATCTAATGCATTTATCAAGATCCACGCACTCACAACCAGGGTCACGGCGGAGTCCTTTTTTTACCATGTCGTTGATCGCTCGTCAGGCTTGATGCCCCAAGTATGACTAATTTATTTTTTATCATATGTAACTTTTGTAATTAATAGACAGAATAATTGAAAAATGATAAAATGACGTTAATTCAGGGAAGAACCATTCACCTTAAGTGAATGGGCTCTGGCTTGATGCCCCGAATATGATCACGTTTTGATATTTCTGGTCTATATGGACTATAATAAAACAAAAAAAAAAAAAAAAAAAAAAAAAACGGCCGGTAAATGGCTGTCAAAACTGGCTAGACTTACATTTGAATATCATTATTAGCCATTTATGACAGCAAGACCTGGTCACTCCTCCTCGTGGCACCAGCTGGAAACTATGGATGGGGCTGCTGTAAATATAGTCACAACCACCTGATGCGTGTATATGAACAACGTTTAATTCTCAATAAACATATTCATAGGCTAACGTGGCTGTTCGACTTCCCAGTGTCCAAGTTAAATTTCAAATCGAAGATTACAAAATTTGGGCGAGGTGTGTTCTGGATCTGAGACAAGAACGTAGATTTATATTTTAGTAAGGTGAGTGTCTGCCGGAGAATTTGTGGCGAGTTGTCTTCTGAAAGTGGGGCGAGTTGTCTTCTGAAAGTGGGGCGAGTTGTCTTGGGGCGAGATTTTTGTGGGGCGAGTTGTCTAGGGGCGAGTTGTCTTTAGGGCGAGTTGTCCTGATTCCAATTCAAAACCCGGTGTGACGAAATACCGAACCCTGTTTTTCTATATAAACTTGAAAACTTGATAAGTTTCATTGTTAGGGTTTCAACCTGTTTTTGATAGTTTTACTGTTTGCAACAGGTGCATAATTTTATACAAATAAGGTTATTATGGCAATAACTTAGCACGAGTGCAATAGAATTCACTCCGTGATGATTTTAGGTGTTCAAAGTTGTTCGATTTAAAGGTTTTATTTATCTTGGAATAGGAAATTGTAATTGCATAGGATGTTAATCAGAGTGAGACCCGTTAGCAGCATCCGTGCTGCTTTTTTATGTCCTCTTTGTCTGTTTTAAGTCTTAAATTCACTTCTATTTCACCTTCGATCCTTTTGAGTTTAATTTGATTTTGCATCGGTTTTCTCATCATTTTCATTTTGCTTGTTTTTCTGCGCATGTGATGCTCTTACTGGTGTTATCTACTTCTGTCAGTTAGTTTCAAGTCAAGTAAATTTCATCCAGGAGATGATATATATATATATAAGTCTGATCCTGATCTATTTGTTATATGTATATAAGTGTTGTTCTGAAATTCTTGAATAGAATAGTGTTTAAACCAAGTAAATTTTACTTGATATCGGATAATTTCGACAAACATAAAAAACATAAGCACATGCAAAATATATCACAGATAAAAGTAAGGATAAACAATGAAAAAAATTAAATGAGCTTGCAACTAAAATCAAAGAAGTTTTAGTTTAAACATATTTTATTGCCAAATAATCTATACAGCAACTGGGTTGGACCACAAGTTCTTACAACATAAATTACGGTCCTCCTCATACATTTGTATAATACATAGTTACAGGCAATGACACGAAAATTAGACATACTGTAAGTAAAGTGTAAATTCTATAGAGCTCAAACATACAATAGGAAAGTTAGGAAACATGTACAAAGAAAGTAGCAACAACTAATGCAGTAAGCAATAATTTATTACTGACCGTTCCCAACAATGCTGTTTACTAAAATCAAAGAAGAACGTGATTAATAACATAAAGCTTTCTTATGAAGAATTATCTATCAGAGTTAAAACATAAGAAAAGCTGCCTATCACAGTTTCTAATGTACATTGGTCTAATTTAATCAAGCTACTAAAATTGCCATGAGATTAAAAGCCTTTAGCAATGGGGGATAGTAGCACCTTTTCTATTACCTCCCTTATCCGAAAAAGTCAAAGGTAGAACAAATCCTCAGGAGGTCCTTTCAATTGAACTACTCTGCCTTTTCCCTAAAAACCTTATACTGAGATGTGTTGATTTATTTGCGCATTTATATCATTAGTTTTTTAATTAAAACAAATTATCGATAATTAATTTCAACACATGGGGATTGTTTCTACAGACTTCAAAATATTTATTTAGATCTGATTACACAAAGTGGAGATATCAGTGGTAAAAATATAGCATGTAGTACAAAGAAAACAGCGATAATGACAGAGGAAACCAAATTAGTGTGACCTAGCAAATACTAGAGAGCACACAAGGGCAACAACTGCTGCTATTTCCCATTCAAATACAAATACAAATACAAATATTTTTATTGGTCTAAATTCCAATTACAGGATTGTCACCATAAACATCACAAAACATGCAAATAACACATGCTTTACTACCAACTAAATGTTTTGTACCACTTCAGAAACTGAGGGTGAGGTTGGGCCTGTAAAATCGATTTAAGCCCCCCAGTAATTCATTACTGACCGTTCCAAGGCGGTAGTTCTGTTGTGGTTCTTTGTTGCCTGTTTTTGGTGTCAGAGTTTCTGTGATGTTTTACCTTATGTATGTTATTATTATTTTTGGTTCGGTTTGGGTTGCTGAGTGGCCACCTTTTGGGAACAAGCTGCTCACTCGGTTGGCCATATGTTCTCTGTATCTTGATTATTTGTAATCTTAGTTGTTTCCAACTATGGTTTGAGGGCTGGATTTGGATTTTGATTGTTTCAGTTCCTGGTCTTTGCATACTTTTTACTTTTACCAAACCTCTTATATTATAAACTTATATACTAATACTTATTAATGTTGTTCTATTGACTTATAAAAATCAATATAATTATTATAATATATATTTGTGAATATACCATTCAATCCTATGTTATCATTAATTTGTGATTCCATTATTAAGTAAATTATTCCTTTCGTTATACAACTCAAATATAAAATATATACTAAGGGCATTCAAGTCATAATCTTTACTTGACATTATGAAAATAAATTTGTCTGAATTATTCATAATACTAAATGCTGGGTAAATATCATTTATATTATCAAACCAAGATTTTCTGATATTTTCTAGGTTAGGACATGACAATACAAAATGTTTTTCATCTTCAATGTCTGTACGACACAACTGGCATATTCTTTCTTGCAGTGGTATTTTCCTGTATCTACCTTCCTCAATAAGAAGTTTGTGACAACTGATACGAATTTTTGCAAAGGTACTTATTTCTTTCCTAGGATTGACAATGGTCAATAAATACTTCTAAAGACAATAAGATGATTTAAAAGTACGATAAGTTCTGAGTTTGTTTCCATTTGCAGCATTACCACTGTCATCAAATAAACATTTATTCCAGAATGATATGTATGAATCCTTTAACTTAACTGCTACAGCAGTCAATAGTTTATGTTTAGAAAAGGTTCCCTGATTTTCCCATACGTGATAAAAATTAATTTTTTCTAAGAATAGTTTAATGTTATGACAAAATCCTAAATCACAACTAGTCTCATCATTATAAGCACAACATACCAATTTGTTATTATTCAGTTCTAATACATGCAACCAAAAATTAACACACGATTTTAAACAGAATATTGCAAGAGGGAAAATGCCAATTTCTGCCCTAACAGCATTATTAGTTGCCGACTTATGTACACCAAGCAAAATCTTACAAAATTTTAACTGAACTTTTTCAATGGCCAATGTATCGTATTTCTGCTCTATGACTGAAACTCTATACATAATCTTCCCTAAGCACCATACTTCACTGCAGTAGAGTAAATTAGGCTTAACACAATGTTCGTACAATTTCAAGAAAAGTTCAACATTCATATTTTCAGAAGCAACTGCTTTCCTTATGCAGAATAATGCTTTTGAAGCTTTTTTACACAAATAATTTATAGCCTCGGAAAATGAACCAGAAGGCTTAAAAATGATACCCAGATATTTATACTCATTAACAATCTCAACAGTTTGACCATCATACATAAAATAAAAACCCTTCAGTATTTTTCCTGACTTATTGAAAATCATAACTTTAGTTTTTGCGACATTAACATGTAGGTTCCATCTCTGGCAAAAAATTAAAAGCTTATTCAACATTCTTTGTAAACCATCAGCACTATTTGACAATAAAACAATATCGTCTGCATACATCAGACAAGATAATAAACGTTCACCTACCTGAACCTGATCACAACTTTCATCAAAATAGTTTCTTAAATCATTGATAAATAAAGAAAACAGAGTTGGACTTAATATACATCCCTGTTTCACACCTGTTTTCGTT
This sequence comes from Ctena decussata, assembly GCA_963989385.1. NCBI lineage: Eukaryota > Metazoa > Mollusca > Bivalvia > Lucinida > Lucinidae > Ctena > Ctena decussata. Next base: position 27,832,639 of record OZ022499.1, on the reverse strand, counting down.
GAGAAGCTTTGACTCAAGGCACTCCCTATCTTAACAGAACATTGAACTGACTGATACATGGAGTTGATTATCTCTAAGAAAGGACCTGTGATATTATACTGTTCCAATTTATATAATAATGCAGCTCTATTAACCGTATCAAAAGCTTTACTAAGATCTACAAAACATGAGAACAGATACTTTTTCGACTTGAAAGCCTTATCAATTAGTGTTTGTAAAGTAAAAATATGATCACTTGTTCTACAATTACTTCTAAATCCAATTTGTTCAGGATAAATAAGCTCATTATCTTCAATATATTTATCCAACCTATTAAAAAGTACTCAACTGAAAAGCTTTCCAAAGCAACTTGAAATAGTTATACCTCTATAGTTTGAGGGATCTTGAGTTCCCCCACCTTTATAAAGTGGTTTTATAATGTTATCTCGCCAAACAGCTGGATAAATTCCTGATTTTAAAATACAATTAAATAGAGCAACAACCTCTTCAATAAAAAACTGAGAGGAAATTTTCAACATTTCATTTGAGATCCCATCAGGACCGCAAGACTTACCATTTTTAGCTCACCAGAGCCGAAGGCTCCGGGGGAGCTTATAGGATAGGCAGTGGTCCGTCGTCGTCGTCTGTCGTCTGTCGTCGTCGTCGTCTGTCGTCGTCGTCTGTCGTCTGTCGTCCGTCAACACTTTTAAACGACATCTCTTCTGAAGCCACTGGGCCGATTGGCCCCAAATTTCATCTGTGGCATCCTTGGGATGGGGGATTGAAAGTTTGTGTTTTTTATGAAAATTGGCCTTTTAGTTTGGTTGCTATGGCAACTTAGAATTCCCATTGACTTATAATGGGGAAAATTGAAAATTGGCATTTTCTGCCAAGCCATTGCAGATATGTTGATAAAACTTTTATAGAAATGTTCCTTGAGATGTCCTCTATCAGCTATATAATTTTTGGCCCACTGCTCCTTTTATTGGTTGCCATGGAAACCGAAATGCAAAAAAAAATGGAAAAATACTTAAAAGAATTTATCTCCTCTGAAGCCACCGGGCCGATAAGGTCCAGATTTCATCTGTGGCATCCTTGGGCTTGGGGAATGAAAGTTTGTTTTTTATGATCATGGGCCCTTTAGTTTGGTTGTTATGGCAACTTAGAGTTCCCATTGACTTATAATGGGGAAAATTGAAAAATGGCATTTTCTGTCAAGCCATTGCAGATATGTTGATAAAACTTTTATAGAAATGTTCCTTGAGATGTCTTCTATCAGCTATATGTTTTTTGGCCCAATGCTCCTTTTATTGGTTGCCATGGAAACCGAAATGTAAAAAAAAATATTTCAAAAAGTATCTTCTCTTAAGCCACCGGGCCAATAAGGCCCAGATTTCATCTGTGGCATCCTTGGGCTGGGGGATTGAAAGTTTATGTTTTTTATGAAAATCAGCCCTTTAGTTCGGTTGCTATAGCAACTTAGAGTAACATTGTCTTATAATGGGGAAAATTGAAAAATGGCATTTACTGCCAAGCCATTGCATATATGTTGATAAAACTTTTATAGATTGTTCCTTGAGAAGTCTCTTATTAGCTATGTGTTTGTTTTTTTTGCTCACTCTCCTTTTATTGGTTGCCATGGAAACCAAAATGCAAAAAAATGGGAAAAAATACTTAGAAAAAAAATTATCACCTCAGAAGCCACTGGGCAGTATCCTTAGGCAGGATGATTTAAAATTTATGGTTTTTTTTTGTTTTTTTTTATAAAATCCTCTCTGTAGTTTGGTTGCTATGGCAACTTAGGTTTGCATTGACTTGCAATGAGGAAAATTAAAAAAATGGCATTTAGTGCAATCAATATATGGAAAATAGTTATATATTTTGTTAGCAACTCAACAGACTGTCAGACTGAGACTTTGTAGTTGTATATTTTGTACTAGCCTGTACAAATTGACAGCAATTCTGAGCCTTTACAAATTTGATAGCAGTTTTGAGCTAGAGATCTGGTGAGCTTTGTGGCCCGTGGGCCTCTTGTTAAGACTACTGACAGCTTTTTGTATCTCGGATACTGAGATGCTTGCATTTAAGAGAGAATTATTCAGGCCGAGAGAGTCAAATATGTGACTCCTGGGAAAGTTGTCTGTATAGTTCATATTCAGCAAAGATTTGAAATGTTGTGTCCAGGAGTCTGGTGAAACATCTTGTGACGGGTCACCTGTATTACTTTTCATTAATTTATTCACTGTGGTCCAAAAATCTTTAGGATTCCTTTTTTCATTTTCAATTAAAGCTCCTAAAAGCTTATTTCTAAACTGTCTATGCTTCCTTCTGACTAAGTGTTTATATTGCTTATGCTCATGAAAAATTTTAGATCTTAAATGATTATCCCAGGTATTATTTGCAAGCTGACGACTCAAAAACTTTAGCTGTCTATATTTGTTTAAACATTCATTGTCATACCATGCTTGCTTTCTTTTACGTTTTATGCGTTTTTTCTTTGGCCTATCTCGTTGGTCCTTAAGGGCTCCACAGTTGAGTACTGATGATATCTTATTTACGATCTTATCAACCCGTTCTTGTTCGGACAAAGACGAATCATTATGAATATAGGTCCGTTCTCTAGAAAATGCGTTTTTGCAAATGCAAGATAAATTTTTTTTGAAATTTGTCTTCTTTACTTCATCCCATGTAACTGATTTTGGTGCTTCTCTGAAATTATTTGCGTCTTGGTGACAAAAATATGACTGAATATTGACCAATATCAAAGCATGATCAGAAAGGGTAACATCAAAATCATGAACACAAAAATTATTTACATCTCCAAGTAAGGTAGCACTACAAATACAATAATCCTCAATTGATGAGCCGTTAAAGCCATGAAAAGTTGCTCTGCCTCTGGTGTCTCCCAGAGTCCTACCATTCAGTATTCTCATTTGTGATGAAATGCATATATCTAATATGCTCTTGCCATACTCATTTGTGGACTGAGGCTTAAAAGTATTCCTTCTTCGGTGCACATTATCTATGGGGTAATTCCCAGGGACAAAATCATCTAAATTATCAGTAGATTCATTGACAATGAAGTCATGGTCTTTACTGTTGGTGTGGGCATTTAAGTCACCCATGATCATCACTTTACCCAGTCGACTGAATCTAATAACATCAGCGTCTAATTTATCAAAAACACTTCTATCTACCTCGTTTCGTCTCATATAGCTTGAAGACCTTGGTGAGATATATATTCCACAAACATACATGTCCTGTTCAAACTTAAAAAAAAGCTTTTATGAAGTTTAAGCCATATCATATCAGGATGACTTTTATCAATAACTTTAACTCCCCTTCTAATGTTAGTTTTGATGAAGATAGCCAGCCCACCTTTCAGTCTACTAGGATTTACAGATCTGCAGTTTGAGATGCAAAAATAACCATCAAGGCTTGAGATGTCATTTGAACTTGCATGAGTTTCATTTAAGATTATTATATCTGAATTAAGATGTTTTGAGAATTGAGGATTATCTAATTTGCAAGTGCGTACCCCATTTAAATTCCTGAATAATCCATTCACATTCCAGCTAGCTATAGATAAAGATCTAGAGCTACGTATAGTGTAAGGTCTACACATTATTACACTAATAAAAACAGAGAAAAAAGTGGTGACATTCAAGTTATATGCTGCCTGGCAACCCCCCCCCCCCCCCCCCCCCCAACCCTCTTCCCACAGAAACTTAGGCCGAAAAGGCGAAAGTGAAGAAAAAGAAAACAAGGGTCACTTGAAGTTCCACTAGGTAGACTCGAAAAAAGTGGGACCCCAAGACTAAAAGTTGCAGAAGCAGGGCAGATAAGATTGTAATCTAAAACCAAGACAAAATCAAAATAAAACCGAATAATATGGGTTAAATAGTCATAAAAGATTCAACAAAGCTAAACTGACTATAAAAATCAAGTTTGATCGTCTTGCTTTTTTTCAAATAGAATTTCATTTTCAGTGTGCAATTTTCCTACTGCTCATTAGCGCACCTTTGCGAATTCAAAGGAGTGTTTATGCTATACCCCTGGCATGAAGTAAATTAATACCACTAGTAGATGGATAGTTTCGTTATGTTCTACAATGCATGGAATCTATTTTCGTGTAGAATGTACCAGTAGCACTAGCTTTCTCTGGCACAGGCATTTGTAAGACAGGACCCTGAGCATCGAAAAATAATGCGTATTAAACCCTCCGGACACCGCGATTTCTTCTTGCAATTTGAGGTTTTTCTACATTTTCGCCAATACATACTTTTTTCTTTGAATCTATCTAAAAAAATTCTATCCAAGTTTCATCGCCAGTAACAATCTTATTTAACCGGCGTCTTATTTAACCGGCGTCGGTCACATTTTTCATACTGTGCTAGTAGATGGGTGGCTATGTCTACGCGTACCGTTTCTGCTCTGATCAGCAGTTAATAAATGGGGAACCATCTGGCGCAAACCTTCCGTAGCCTCAATCTTTCGTGCAAAATTCTAAAAACTGCTGACTAATTTATTCCTGTAAAACAGACGCCCGACCCACTTTAAAATTGAGCACCCATCTAGCAACTGCATGATATGACAAGGCATTAGACCCATCAACTTTATCTAAGTCCGCCTTGATGTCAGTTGGTGAATATCCAAACAATGCACGAATCGTGCAATCGCTCCTCTGTTTGAGAGAAACTGTTTTCTTTATCTGCCATTATTTTGTCCTGTATAGCTACCCCATGTATATTCGTTAGCTGATTTCTCCCGAAAAACTGGCGCAGCATAAAACCTGAACTGCAATGTGGTAGCTTATATACTAGGCTTTACTTCGATACATATAATTCTTACTTTGCAGCTCAAAATATTGGGATATAAATACAGTTACGCTATTTCTGAAATGCCATTCGTAAGGCATTTATTTTACATTTTGCTTGTAAATGATAGTGGTCAAGGTACCCAAATCATAAGTCCGAACTCGTAGGTCATTTAAACATAGACAATTCCGGAATATTTTAGATACACAGACATGGACCCCAAAACAGAGGTGTGATCAGGTGCCCGCGGGATAGTAAGCATCACCTGCCTATTATAATACACCCGCCATATCTATGTATCTGTGGAAAAAGTCAGTGAAAATGAAAGTCCGGTATTTGAAAGCTTAACTAAGCTTCGGCTGAGGCCATCAAATCGGAGATTAGTTTAGAAACGGCCACATTGTAGGGATAGCAAAAATAATGACACGCATGTCTGAAACATAAAAGCGTCTGAGGTGGTGGCTTGACTAAAATTTCCTGACATCAGTGTACCCCTTTATAAGCACATAAAGCATCTGTTTTTGCCTATTTTTTATTTTTAGATACATACATAGAATGAAAAGAATATTACCCTGTGACATATAGACAAAACAAACATTTTAGAAGTTTATAGATAAAGTAAAAAGATAGGCAATGTTCAGGAATTAGAAAAATCAAATCCCACATTCCGCTGTCAAAACCAATAGGGAAAGGAGCGGCTGTAGTGTAGTGGATAACACTCCGGATAACCAATCCAGGGGTCGCAAGATCGATCCCCCGCTTCTCCGGTCTTTCGGATGAGACTTTAAACCGAGGTCCCGTCTCCATATGACCTCGTTGTTGGTGAGACGTTAAACCCGAGTTCACTCACTCACTCACCAATAGGGAAAGAAGGACATACACACAGAAATTGACACAAGTTTACGAAAGACACGCACAGTAAGCCGATTGAGCAGCTCTTTTCCAAATGCATGTAGATGGTCATTCAGCTACCCCAATAACAGCATCAACAGCTATTTTTACTTTTTTTATTATTATTTTAGTTATAAAACAAAACAGAAGACAGAAAGCAGATTGGGCAGCAATACAGAAGACGAAACCACCAGAGACCATAGACAAGCGGACACAGCACAATATACATCAAGGAACCGCAACAGCAGTACCGCCTTGGAACGGTCAGCAAAAGATTACTGGGGGGGGGGGGGGCTTAAACTAGTTTTACTGGGCCCAAACCGCGCCCTCTGCTTCTGCAGTGGTTTGAAACATTAAGTTAGCTGTTTGGTCCGCATGAAGGTTTCCTAACTCATCAATGAATCATCACCAGAAACAAACGAATCACGGATAAGGCCTATGGTGAATCAGACATGAGGACTCTACGGAAAGAACGGATTGCCCCCCCCCCCCCCCCCCCCCCCCGCCAGGAAGACAGACAACACCACTGAAATGCCGGAGCAAAAGAAAACTATCAGTTGAACCCTGGCTAACCAAGCAACAAACAAGACAAACTCTGGCCCCAACCAACTAAATTAAATAGCTTTATGTCGGGCCCATTATTAAGTCTGATGCCTGACCAACCGGCGTGCTATTGAAGAGGAAAGCAAAGTTTTTAACCATAATTGGGTTAACCACTAAACATGCACGGCAGACAATAACAAAGGAAGCACCTTCATGAACCTGAGTATAAAGTTAAAGTGGTGTGTGTGTGTGTGTGTGTGTGTGTGTGTGTGTGTGTGTGTGTGTGTGTGTTGGAGGGGAGAGGGGGCTTACTGACCGTACCAAGGCGGTACTTTCGTTGCGGTTGCATTTGTTTTATGTTCGGTGCTGTTTAATTTATTAGGTTTTTTAACCCTTCTATAATAAAAATAGTTGTTAAATGTTTTTCGTATAATTTGCATAGTCTGTTGTAACCCTTCTGTTGGTCTAAATTATTTAATGTAGTAAAGATAGCTGAGTTGCCACCTACTTGGGAAAGAGCTGCTGACTCGGCTTATCATTTGTAATTTATTGTTTGTTGGGACGTCTTTGTCAATCTTTCCTTTGATGTTGGGGTTAGGGTTTGGGATCTGATTCAGTCAGTTCCTGAAGTGTAGTTACTCTTTAAATTAACTGGGTATACGAAGCTCCAGCCCTCGCCTTAGTTTCATTGTGATTCTTATAGTTTGATCCGCGTGGATTTTTGTTTTGTCTATTTATTCTCTTTCATTCTGATATGTGTTTTATACAAAAAAAAGTAATAAAATCAGGGCCCGGTTTCAACGTCTCATTAGCTTAACGAAGTCATTAGTTGATGATTCGTTAAGTATTATTGTACTCACAAAATCGATTTGGGTAATATTTTTACGGAAAAATTGTGAGACCTCACATTTTTTTCGGCCCAAAGTGGCGTTTTACCTCATGTTACTATTTACCGGTTGGTGTCATGTGTGGGACGTGGAATTTGACTGAATCAGTTCCTGTGTCGACAAATCCATAGAGGTATAGTAAGAAATTCTTATCAGACTGTATAGTAAAATGCAAAAGTTGCATAAAAACGTTATGATTTCAAACCGCATTTTGGAAACACAAAGTAGCTGAAACGTGTTTCTGATTCCTCAAACAGTGTTTCCAAAATCTGTTTCGATATGCATCCCAGAGTTCATGTATATACTATGATTGGGCCGGATGTCTCTGGTAAGGATCCTGCAACGATGCAAAAGACAGAGATCGGTGATATTTCGCCTCGCTTCAAGTGTTTGCTAGGCCAACTGCCGCAGCTAGTTGTTATAGTATATCACTCATTGCCCAGCGTGCTGCATAACGCTGAACCATCTTAGTATTGCTTACATGTATAGACTTTTTTTTCTGTAAAGTAGCGTCTCCGTAATGCTGAAGCTAACTCCAGCTGTATGCTCAGTGTTGAAGGAGCGATAGGGCGGGTTTGATAGCCTTGGAGGGAGTCACGTTTGCAACCTATCTGACACTTGGGAGGACAGGGTTTGGGCGGGGAAAGGGGGAGTGGGGAGGTTGAACTCCCTTGATAATCAAACTTAATTATCGTGTACATGTAGATCTTGATATATGAGACGCCCTTGTTTATCTCAATGCAGGTGCAAGGTCAGATGTTTTCTTTAATTGGTGACTGCAGCCTTGATGTGAATTTTGTGAAAGAAGATTAAGGAGGACTGTTCACGTTATGTTTCCTGTGTAGGTCACCGTAACTCATCGAGCATATCTCCAACGTGGCTGTGTTCTTTCAATGCATGCAAGTGAATTGGGCCTCAGTCCATCCAGTTTCCTACCGATTCTAACAAGACTTGTCAGAAGACAACGAAGTGAGCCCAATGGGTGTCTGACTCTCATGGTTACAAAAACCCACAGACATCTGCTCTCATGTGCAGTGTCAGAATGAGCCATTATCCCAGGTGTGATGAAATCAACCAATAGTGACCAATCTCTACAAATTGAAATGTAGGTCAGAGTAACTTATTTATACTAAGAGTTCATTTACAGTGTCAGACAAACTCACAATGCCAAGTATGATGTTAATTCATTCAACAGTATTGGAGATATACTGCAAAATACTTGAGCCATGAAAAATAGGTCACACTGACTTTCAAATAGTATGAGGTCATTTATAGTGTAAGACTGAACCAATTTCACAGGTATGATAGATGTGAACTAAATAGTGCTCAAGGTATGTCAAAATCATTGAACAGTGAAATGCAGGTCACAGTGACCTACAAATAGTACGAGGTCATTCACAATATCAGACTGATCCACTATGCCAGTAATGATATTAATCCATTAAATAGTGCTGGAAATATAAGGCTAAATCACTGGATCATGAATAAAGGTCAAGGACACAGGAGTCTGCATGGATGCTTTGCAGCTGCTGCACTCATGGGGTATTAGTAAGTATAAACTCGCTTGTCTCAAAGGTATCATCTAAAGGAATTTGTTTTCCTTAAAAACACCATATGAAATATTTAATTATAAACGGTATTTAAAAAAAACCCATCTTCATCAATTTTTCTTGATACAATATTAGTAAAGTGAAAGTAATTAAGATTCTGCTGTATTTAGCAGGACCGCATAAAGAGATAGGCTCTTTAACTTTGAGCCGGATATCACGTGACAAAATGCCCGGATAACCGTCGGAAATGGATGACACGTTTTTGAGTGCCAAGAAGTTTTTGGTGAAAAACAATGGACAAATCGGATAAACCGCTTCCCAGTGTGATTCCCCAAACTCTTTTGGATTGCATCAACGTTCTGGACAGGGATGACTCAACAGCTTCTTGGAAACTAACCAGAAACTCGAAGGGATTCTCGCTCGTGATCAGGACTTTTGCCGCCAAAAATGTCACGCCATTGAAGGACGGTCACTCTGCTTTCGGATGTCAGCAAGGAACTCATCAGGACAACTCTACCGATGACTCCCCACTGAAAAGACCAAAGCGGAAACATAAATCCCCATCAGTTGTTGCAAGGGATCGTGCACGACGACTGAAGTTCTGGAAAAAGAAGAACTCTGCCCAAACTTCTTCTCTGAACGCCCGGCGACAGCCAGAGGATACCATTCTTGAACAGGAAAATTCCATTCATACAGATTTGGATTCTTCTGGTGCCTGTAAACACATTTCCAGTCAATTGGATCCTGATTTGGATTTATCCACTGAAAGTGATTTAAATGAACTGGTTCACTCTCCTGAGATACCTGTTGTTTTGAGTTCGGAAAAAGAGTTGTCAGCCTTGGATTGTTATACAGAACCGGATGATAACTCCCCCGACTACTGTGCAAACTGTTATTCCTTAGGAAATAAAGTCGACCTGAGACGTTGTACAGGCTGTAGATTTATTAAGTACTGCAGCAAGGAGTGCCAAGCAGGACACTGGTTATCACACAAAACCCTCTGCAAGGCCATCCAAGGTCTCCCTAAGCTCCAGTAGACTCAACATCTGATCTCCGGAAAGTGCTTTGGTGGAGGTTATTGACATCGTTCTTATTGTGTATGTGTATATTCAGGGTGGTGGATTATTCATTGGTGCAGGAAACTTTGACACTGTGTATGTGTATAAAAGTGGTGGTGGATTATTCATTGGTGCAGGAAACTTTAGTTTAATTTAAAACTCTTATCATTGATAAACACTTTTACCGGTTATCCGGGTGCGCCGACAAATCAACGGCGGGACTCTATGAACAACAACAACAACAACAACAATGGTCGTGCAATTAACGAGAGACAATTATTTCAGCTTTTCAATCGAATTTAACATTTTATAGCTCAACAGTCAAGTAAACTGTAAAAGATTTACACGCTGGTAAAACTCATTCTCCTAACACTTTTATTGGACGGTGCTAACTGTAACCATTGTAGCGCAAATGGTGGGTTGAAATCTGAAATTGAATGCATTCTGAGTGGGTGGGGAGTCAATAGAGGCCTACTTCGCTTGGGGCTAATTCCGCGACTATAGCCGAGCTACTGCTGTTCGGTTGGGGCTATAGCTCGGACCATACCTCTGAGAACTTGCCTCTGATGCTAAAGGTCCCGAGTTCGAACCCGGGTAACGGCGTTTGAATTTCGGTGTCCGAACACGCTTCCTTAATGTCATTTGCAGGGATGACATTAAAAAAGTGTGCCGTCCTTCGGATCGGGACGTTAACTGGAGGCCCCCTGCGCAGGGAGAGACATCCCCTGTCCAGGTTAAAGATCCCTTCTGTAGTTACATGGCTACAAGGAGGTTCATCCTGCAAAACTGGAGTGTACATCGTACACCTGCTCATAATCCTCGAGAGAGGGTGTAGCAGTATATGAAGAAAGAAAGAAAGAAAAGAATGGCCGCGGCTATAGCCAAAAATACCCGGATGAGAAATTTTGACCAACCAGTGAATATGTATCAAACCTTGTCGGAAGATCACGCAAATGGTCGCTAACATTTGATTGGAAGATGCTTTACGTGGGAACTGACTAATTATTGGAACAGCGGCTATAGCCGCAGATTTAGCCCCAAGCGAAGTAGGCCATAGAGGGGTGCGTAAATTTACCGGAACGGACCAGAACGGACTTAATTACCGGAACGGACCCGTTTTCCCCTATCTTCAGGTGATATTTGTAATATTTTTTTATTAAATACACACTTATTTAATAGGCGACGGCTAGTGACAACCGGTTGTCAGTAGCCTCACAGGCTAGAGACAACCGGTTGTCAGTAGCCTCACAGGCTAGAGACAACCGGTTGTCACTAGCCTGTGAGGCTGCTGACAACCAGCTAATAAATTAGTATGCATTTTAAAGGACAGGAAGCATTGGTTCATAGTAAAAACATCACAAGTAATTCTCAATAGGTTTATGCTTTAAATCAAGCTACATATGAATCACAACAACAACAAAATATCTGTAAATAAAAAAGCAAAAATATGGAGAAGAGATATCTTCTAAAAATAGATTTTCCAAGGGAAGAAACTCAAATCATACTTTGAAAGGGAATTAACTCAAAATAGTACTTAACAATTTTCTCTAAAGTTTTATGTGCTAATTGCCTCCATGATTATAGTAGTTATACTTGTATTCATATTATAAATTTGTAGTTTATTTTTCCTAGTGGATAGAATCAGTAAATAAACAAATTTGCTTGACTGAACAGCAAGAATATAACTATAGGGAAGATCATGTAATGGTAACTGGAAAAGGACCTCTTGACAGTTGTAATGTAAATTTGCCTAGAAAAAAACGGTCAAAAATAAACTTTTGGTATACTTTTAAATTTCCACTGAAATGTTTTCTTCGAAACTCCCTGTATTTGGCACAAGAACAATTTTTTGGTTATCAAACACACAGCTGTAAAAAGCAAGTTTTCATAATTAAATGTATGGAAAATAGGAAAAGTTTTTTTTTTTATTTATTTCCCCCCCCCCCCCCCCCCCCCCCATGCCTCAGCTAGTCACTTTGCATGTATGTGTGTACTGTCAATATACACATTATATGTGAGTGGCAAGCTGAGGATGGGGTGGGGGGGGGGGGATGATAGTCTACAGCTGAAAAACTGAAAAGTGGGTGGGGTAATTAGACCCATTTCATCCTAAATTCAGGCTAGCATACCTTCTATTGACATATTATTGCATGCTTTATGCAGTTGTAGTGTTCACTTTATTTCAAGCATGTTTAACAAAATAAAATTCAGTAAATAAGAAAAATCGAAAATTTGGTGTATTTTGGATGACCGAAAATTCCACTTACACCCCTTGAGCTAGTCTGCAGATGTGATATTTTTTTCAAAATCAATATGAAAACTTCTTTATAATGCCTAAGTCTACATGTTAATGCTAAAATCATCAACATTGGCTTCCCATGGAAGCTGCAGTAATTTGTCGAAAAATAGGCAAATTTGTATTGAAACTGTCACAGGTCCTTTATGTAAAACCTTTTTTCCATCAAGGTAAATGTATAATTTGTGTGCATGTGATGCATAAATTCTTTTAGCTATTTGTATGAATAACCCAATGACTTCCAGACAATAATAATGTAGATAATAAAAAAAACACAGAAATGTACATTCTGATTCTTTTAATAGTTTCTTGCTTTCTACAATCAACTTAAAACTTGATCAGAGTGGAAACAAATATCAACAAATATCATGATATAATAGTAAAACCATGAAACGAATATTCTAAAAATATCTTGTTTTATTATAAATTTGAAAACAATAGGATTTATAGTAACTGGTTGTCACTAGCCTGTGAGGCTAGTGACAACCGGTTGTCAGCAGCCTGTGAGGCTAGTGACAACCGGTTGTCAATAGCCACTTCCTATTTAATATTTATACGTATTCTGTATGCCGTCTTGCGCAAAATCAGTTAGAGATATTAGTCAAAATACTCTTTGAGCATTTTGCGCCATGGGTAGGCCTCTTAATACCCCACGCACATGTGTTTCATCCTAAAATCATATAATCTTATACAAAAATCTGATAATCTTTCTTCAAAGACTTAGGGAGAATGAGAAACACAAAAATTCCTGTTTTTTTGTTCCATAGTATCATGACCAACATTTTACCCGTAGGAAATATGTAGATCTACATGTATCAAGTAGGTGGATGAAATCAGGGATTGCTAGTTAAGATAGTACATGTTAGTCATAGGTCGGGCCTGGAATTAATCTGCGCGAGCAGATTGTATCAAAATATCTCAATAATCGGCTGGAAATACGAATAATATGGGTCCGGTCCGATCCGGTAATTAGGCCCGTTCCGGTATATTTACGCACCGAATATAGAGCAACTTGAAGGAAATGAGTTGAGAACGTCCATACCACTGTAATATGAAAATAGGCACTGCCTGTATGCGAGCACATCGCTCTTTACAATGTAGAGTGTATGGTAAAACCTCTCCTTTTCCTTTTTCCATTTACGCCTTAACCCCAGAAGGTAACCCAAGTCTTCTCTGGCTGCAAACCCTTATTGGGTCTTGCAGCCAGAGCGATACTGCACTTAAAAACTCTAATTCAGCCGATCCATCAGTGGATCGGCCAAGCAAAATTCTAATTTTGGTTTTATCAATTACCTGGGCAAAAAGATATACAGTGGCTAATTCCTTATTCATTTTTGCACCATTCTGCAGTGTTTGTCACATTTTATTCCATTTTGAACCATAATAATCTTTGATCAAACTTATTGAGGTAAAGAAAAATATCGCTTTTTGTTGATGACCTCGTATTGATTTGACAGTTCTTGCGCGTGCCGGTGTACAGGTAAAAATATCCATTATTTCAACATCACAAATCCGGACGTTACACGCTTGGACAATTCGCGTTTCGCGCTTGGAAAAAATTAGTCCCTGGCTCTCAGAGTTAAAAGGAGTAAAACGTCTTTGGTTCAAACCAGCGTGTTACGACTAGGACCGAAATGACCGTACCTACGAAACGGATAAAGTGGCCGATAGTATTTTTTCTTATAAACACCGGATTGACCTCAAACGATCGGTCAACAAAAACAATAATGGCGGAGATATGTTACAAATCTCGACTCCCTCTAAAAAAATTGTTATTTATCTGCTTTTAGACGGGGTATCACATTGAATTACTGTGCCGAGTCATCAAAAGGTATTTCTTGGTAGGATTGCAAAGTTTACATATAACTGCAACATAATACGCAATAGAAATTCAACCAGAAACCAAGGGCATCTGTGGGAAATACAATATTAGAGTTTTCACCACTTTCGTTCTTCTGACGTCAATAAGCCGCCAATCAAAATTATAAATAGGCTTTTTCAGTCAGAGAAGGCTCGGATTACCCAGAAGGGGACACAGACGGTGTACTTTTGTACACTACAGTGTTGCAGGATGAAAGCTTACATATAGCCATGGCTGCTATCATATTAACTAAATGTTTCGGACAAAAACTGGTGGACGAAGTTAAGACCCTGACCTTGACTACTCATTGTATGATTCTGGATCCAATTTCACAATGCTTTTTTTGTCATATGAAATTTGTAATGAAATTATTGCAACAGTTGCGAACAACTCAACGGCTGCGAACTCCGTCTGACAAACTTTTTCAGTTTCTTCTCTGCGGTGCTGTCAATTTACTTTAAATTTCAACCAACACTCAGCCTCCTTGCATTTTGTGTACTGACCATGTAGTGATCTACTCATAGAAGCAGTTTACGTTGACACCATCTTTTTTTTTTTTCAAACCGAACGTTTGACGTCATTACGTAATGTAGCGACCGAAAGACTGTACGGCCAGTATTTCTTATTGTTTTGTTGATTTCTACGCTTGTATTCAAACCAGTCTAATTTAGAAAATAACTTCCATCAACATACTCACAGCTTATTTTCGAGCTTCCGGTGGAACATTGAAATTATTTACATACACAGATCAGGTTTTATGCCGAAGAACGTGTAAAACTTACGTTTGTATCTACCGAGAGTAACAACCTAATTGCACCATGAGCAGTGGTCAGAGACAAAACAGATAGAGACAGTTTGTTGAAATAAATCAATCAAACTTCCTGAGTATTTTTTGAGGTTTTCATTTCATCCCATTGAATTTGCTGTGTTTTTTTTTCCTTTGTTAATGACAATCCCATAAATTCCTGGGTTTTCGATTTGGTCTGAAGAATCATCACCCTTAATTTCATTTTATCTGGTCATAAGCAATTTAAACACATTTGGTCTGTAAATGAACCCATTGTCGTTAGCCCCACCCAAGCATCTAGCTGTTCTTTCAAGGATTTTGGCCGCTACATGTATTCTAATTAACTCTTGCAGGTGCTCTTGACTTGAAGTCAAACTCTGATTACACACAGCATCACTGCCATTTTCAGAGTTAAAATAAGAGGAGTATTTGTGATTTGACATAGAAATATCACCAGAGCTCCAGATAAGAAGGGGTAACACAGATAATTCAGAGATAATTTTTCTTATTTCTCAACCAAAAAAAAAAAAAAAATTTTTAACCCCTCATTAGAACCGTCTTGGTGAGACGGTTCTAATGACGGGTCACAATGTATGCTTTAAAGGGAAAATTAACCCTAGATTGTCCCTGTTACCCCGTCTTATCTGATGCACTGAATCCCTACTCTTTCATGGATACTTGATACCCCTCTTATCCTTAATTTATTCTTTTCAGCTGTGATTTACACCTTATGGGCTGATGCAAGAAATTCAGACAATGTGGTGGACAGTGCTATTGGTGCTGTTTTACATTCTTGACAGAACAAATGGGGCCAGAAGATGTAGAGAAAATGAATTCTTTAATCTACAGCGAAATAGATGTCAGGTGTGCACTGTGTGTAAAGATGGGCAGGCCTTGAGAAGGACATGTAGTAAGACAAATGATACACTGTGCGGGATGATTAACTTCTCATTTTTGGACAATCGCAAAGACGGAAAATACCAGTTTATACCCAGTGATGATTACAATGTCCGCTTTACTGAAGATAAGCCCACCTCGCAGAGAGAAAATGCAGCACCTACTGACAAAGCCCCTTATGTTCTTTCACAGGAGAATGAGCGAGAGTGGAAGAACTTGGCATTTGCCTTGATTGCAGTATTGAGTGTGTTAATTATACTTACAACGACCTTGGTGTTGATTATCTGTTACAAAGTCAGGCATACAGGATGGTTTTGTAAATCAGTTACAGGTATAGACCAAGGTAAGAAAAGTTATTGTGTATATCTTTTGGTCCTCCATATAGGAATAATTTTACAGATTTCTGCATAAAACATGCTGTGACCCGTCGTGAGAACCATCTTAGAAAGACAGTTCTAATGAGGGGTCAGAATATATGTTTTCATGCAAATTCATGGCGAAATAAAATAAAAAATCTGAGAATTACCCTAAAAAAAACAACCTTACCTAGAGCTCTCTGTCTTTGACATAGTTGTACCGGTAAATAAGTTAAGAAAGAGTTGGGTTAGATAATTTGGGGATAACTTTTCTTATTCCTCTATAACAGCATTTGTTGGGGCCTCTCATTAGAACAACCTTGAGAAGGCATTTATGATGGGTTTATGAAGAATGTACAGACACTTGTTTAAACTATGTTTTCACCACCTCACTTGTTACTTATTCATGAAGTTTTGACTAATTTAACATGAAGAAAAGGACAAAGAATAGTTAT
Source organism: Ctena decussata (assembly GCA_963989385.1). Taxonomy (NCBI): domain Eukaryota; kingdom Metazoa; phylum Mollusca; class Bivalvia; order Lucinida; family Lucinidae; genus Ctena; species Ctena decussata. The sequence goes on along the minus strand of OZ022499.1, from coordinate 27,816,262 downwards.
TAGGAAGTGGCTATTGACAACCGGTTGTCACTAGCCTCACAGGCTACTGACAACCGGTTGTCACTAGCCTAACAGGCTGCTGACAACCAGTTACTATAAATCCTATTGTTTTCAAATAATAAAACTCAAGATATTTTTAGAATATTAGTTTCATGGTACTACTATTATATCATGATATTTGTTGATATTTGTTTCCACTCTGATCAAGTTTTAAGTTGATTGTAGAAAGCAAGAAACTATTAAAAGAATCAGATGTAAATTTCTGTGTGTTTTTTTTATTATCTTCATTATTATTGTCTGGAAGTCATTGGGTTATTCATACAAATAGCTCAAAGAATTTATGCATCACATACACACAAATTATACATTTACCTTGATGGAAAAAAGGTTTTACATAAATTCTCCAGTTACCATTACATGATCTTCCCTATAGTTATATTCTTGCTGTTCAGTCAAGCAAATTTGTTTATTTACTGATTCTATTCACTAGTAAAAATAAACTACAAATTCATAATAAGAATACAAGAACAACTACTATGATCATGGAGGCAATTGTGCAAACAGAATTAGCACATAAACATTCAGAGAAAATTTGTAAGTGGTATTTTGAGTTAGTACTCTTACAAAGTATGATTTGAGTTACTTCCCTTGGAAAATCTATTTTTAGAAGATATCTCTTCTCCATATTTTTGCCTTTTTATTTGCAGATATTTTATTGTTGTGATTCATATGTAGCTTGATTTAAAGCATAAACCTATTGAGAATTACTTGTGATGTTATTACAATGAACCAATGCTTCCTGTCCTTCAAAATGCATATTAATTTATTAGCTGGTTGTCAGTAGCCTGACAGGCTAGTGACAACCGGTTGTCTCTAGCCTGTGAGGCTACTGACAACCGGTTGTCACTAGCCGTCGCCTAGTTATTAATCAATGTATTTGGTTATGACATTCAACAGCCATCACTATGCCATGACATTCATCGAACGTTACGTCGGCCAATCAACTACTTGAATTATCTGTGACATTGCTTACGTGTAACAATGCATGAGCGAGTGATGTTCATGGATGTATGAACGTCATCAACCCAGTATAGGTTCATGAAATTGTCGACGAGTGTACACATTTTGAAATGATCTCATAGACTTCTCATTAGGACATGTAAACAAATTCTTGATTTCTTTGTTTCAGAAGAGGCAGAGAATGGTTATGTCGTCATACACAGATTTGTTCCCATAGGAACCCCACCTGGTGCCGAGCCAAGCACAAGTGCCCAGGCCTCGCCCCCACAAGCTTCTGCGGAGAATCTCAAAAATCAAAACAGACGATACAGGCCTTATCTACCAAAGAGGAGACTTATGAATGAGTACACTGATGATGTTTTTGACAGCGAAGACAGTGCTGGTTCCCGATCTCTGCGCTCGATGTTAGAGACAATACCGGAAAAAAGTGAAGGCAGCTGATTTAGTACAGCTGTGGATCTTTTGAAAATTTTAGTGACTTCAGAGCCCGGGATATGGGGCATATTTGATGATAATTTTGAGAGACATGTTAATTTTTATGAAGATATAGGTTGTGACCACTCATTGCAAACGCCTCGGTGAGACAGTTCTACTGAGGGTTGCAAAATATGTTTTTTTGAAAAAGTATAAAAAAAAATTCGCAGATCCCAGAATTATCAACAAATATGTCTGTTATCTTGAGATCAGTAAATGTATGCACAAGAAAATGCAGTTTTTATAGTGTGCTAAAATGTTAAGTACAGTTTCACTTCAGAATATCAGTTAGACCAGAATTCTGACAATGGTATTTTGGTGTTATGTTTTTTCCACATAAAGGTTATCTTGTAGTTCAATAGAACTTTTCTACTGATGCAATTTGACCTATGTAATGAAAGTTTCAGTACTGTTTTATGTGGAGAAAATATACAGCAACATTTATTTCATAAAATTTGTTGGCCTTTTATAGCTGAAATCACAAATTTGTTATGACTTCATATTGGTATGTTAAGATTTTTATGTTCAGTCTGAGATTAACCCTATTGCACTCAGAACAGCCAAAACTCCATAGAGTTTTGGCTGTTCTGAGTGCAATAGGGTTAAGACACTGCTGTAGATAAAGAGAGTGTTTGATGTTCAGATGTATGGATATACATGTCCGGTTTTCTGGTTTAGCTCTAGACAATATGCTGACAAGGGGAGCTACTCTGCAATTTCATTTTGCTGCTTTTCCCAATTGGGTCAACTCTGCTAGGAAAGAATTTGCTCCCCTTGGAGCAAAAAAAATATTCCTTTTAAGAGATGCAATTTAGAAGTTTAGAAAGAGCCTTGTCATCCAGGGAAGCAAACACAAAGTGATAGTCACACAAGTTGTTTCCCTTTATTTGGCAGAAAATTATGGAGGTGTACCCATATATTTGAGCCGCGACACGACAAAACCAACAATGTGGTTGTGTGCCCAGGGGAGACTCAGATCAGCCTGGGCATCCGCCCAGTCTGATCAGAGTCTTCGCTGTCCGCATGGAGGTAGCTTAGACCCTTAGCTACCCTTAACGCGCTTAGCGAAGAGTCTGACCAAACTGGGTAGATGACCAGGCTGATTTGAGTCTGCACTGGGCTCACAACCACATTGTTGGTTTTCTCGTGTCACGGCTCATATATTTTAAGTCTGGCATAGTTTTTGTCATGACTGCAACTAACAGAAGTGAGGCATAGGCATTACTTTTCCAGCATTGGCTTTGTTGGTGACATAAAACTTTGAGTTTTCTGGTTTAGTGTGTTTTATGAAAATGCTCAGACAGAGGAGACATCGCATGCTGTGTGTTTGTCAGTAAGTTTTAATGAGGGGCTACAGTGAACAGTTCTGTGGAGAAGTACCTGAATATATCTGAGCATTACCATCCAGATACTCTTCTTATCTGAGATTCTTAGTGTAGTTCGGTGGCAAGTCCCTGAGACCAGGGTTGAACATGTTATAGAAGGTGATCTGACCAAGCTGTATGAAAGATGGGCAGTAAAACAAATGGTATACTTTCTGAAGTGTAGATATGGATGAGATAATGAAACCCTTCCAAAATGGGTTCAACTCCTAAAGGTAAGAATTGGCTCCATGAGGAGCCAAGTCTTGTGGTTAAGAGTTGACCCCCATGAAAGGGGAGACAAAAAAGAAAGTCTGGTTCACCTTGTTTCAGCTTGTAACCCTTTAAAACCCTACTGCACTCTGAACAGCCAAAACTCCATAGAGTTTTGGCCGTTTTGAGTGCAGTAGGGTAAATTGGAATCACCTTGGAGAGATGATGGTAATCCAAAGCATATGCTTTTATGGAGAATAAACAGGAAATTATTTTCAGATTATCATCAGATATTGCAGTTATATTTTTACAATATTTTGTCTGACTGATGTAAATATTTGTCTAAAAGCTCTTTTATGTGATAAAAGAGCTTTGCTGTTGCCTTACTACAGTTGTTTTTGTTTGTCTTTTACCAAAGAATTTTCAGAGTATTTTCTTCAATAGTAGCTGTAATTAAAATGTGTCTTCCGATCAGAGCTCCAGATAAGAAGGGGTGACAGAGATAATTCAAAGATAATTTTTATTTCTCAACGAAAAAACGTATGTTGTTACCCCTCATTAGAACCGTCTTGGCGAGACGGTTCTAATGAGGGTCACAACATACGTTTTTGTTGAGAAATGAGGAACGTTATCCCTAAATTATCCCAGTTACCCCTTCTTATCTGGAGCACTGTTAGGATTATTGTTGATATTGACAAAATCAAACTTTATTACTGAGATGTGTGTGTTAGAAAGTGGTGGTTTACCATAGCAAGAAAATAGTCAGGCACTCCAACTAGAAAGCAGTACAGACCCAGATCAGACTGTTTTGTTTGGGACAGCAGTTTCTGACAGTTGGAACTCCAGAATATCCTGTGGCAGTGATAGGAAGTTATCCACTCTTTGAATGGTAAAGAATATCTCTTCCAGCAAGTCCTGAGTCCAAAATTTGGACTCCAGTATTGGAGTTGCCAAGACAGGAGTACTTGAGCTGCACAGTGCTCCAGTCACAAAGGGTAACACAGATAATTTATGGATAATTTTCCTTATTTCTCAAGAAAAACATAGTTTGTGACCCCTCAGTAGAATCGTCTTGGCAAGGCGGTTCCAATGAGGGGTCACAACACATTTTTTCTTGAAAAATAAGGAAAATTATCCCTTAATTATTCCTGTGACCTCTTCTTATCTGGAGTTCTGGAGCAGTTGTTGCATTCAGAGTCTGAACTCGTACAATAAATTTGGATTATTTTAGTCAGTGATCAGCATTATACCATAAAAAAAAATCTAAAAATATTGGGACATACCATAATTCCCCTACAAATGGAACACTTTGTTTTTTAAATGTAATGCATCCAAAGCATCAAAGTTGGAATGGCAGTGCAATGCATCCAAAACAAGAAAGTTGGAATAGCAAACAGTGCAGACTGTAGACCCTGATCAGGAGCAGTCTGATCTGGGTCTGCACTGCTTGCTTAGAATTATTTGTCCTAATATTTAGAGTTTTTATGGTATTTCCACTTTCTGAAACATATACTCAAGCAATTACTACATTTATATGTTGAGATTGTTGTTGGTCTTTTGCCTTTGATTTGTGTTTTCTCTTCTTTGTGCTAATTTTTTGGGTGAATGAGGTATTAATAGAATAGAGTGTATGTATGGTTTTGAGTTTCAAATTTAAAACTGAATCTCATGTTTTTATTCAGTATTGTTTTAAACAATGCAATCAGCATTACTGATTAATTCAGTCACATGGGTGTTTTGTGTTTTGCTCTGTTTCATTAAGATTAATTGGAGTACCATAAAACACCAAATTTTTTGGACAAAATTGTTAGAACAGGCTGCACATCAACCTTCACATTTGGCCACTGTGTCAGATGATCCATATGAAAGACAGGAAGAATTCATTGAGTAGCAATCTGATTAGGACTGTTCCAAATGTGAAATCAGAATATTGTTTAAAATTGTAGCAGCATATATGCTTAATGCAGAATACTTTTTTTGACTTCCTGTTTGCTTCCCAGGACAGCTACTGCAAAATAGGGGCCTACTGTTGATCTTAAAAGAGCAAATTCTCTCCAATAAGAGTTGACCCCCATTGAGAAGGGATGCAAAAATGAAAATAAGAGTTGCTTCCCCTGAAAGTGTACCTACATGTTTTAACGTTACAAATAGTAAACTTCTCAGTAATGCTGATGATCACCTGTATAAAGGAATTTTCATTATTAGTACCAAATCATTTTTAATTACATTTATTTCTCATTTTTTCCATTCAGTATTTCAAATTATTTATTTTATTTATTATGCCATGGTAAATGCCATCATGATGTATTTTCTTTGCTTTTCTTTCTTATGAAGCTACATATCTCACTTTATTTAGGCCATGCCAGAGCTCTAGATAAGAGGGAGTATTTGGTAATGATTATGGATTAAGGTAGAATCGGATAACTTCGGACAGCAGGTAAATTCTGACAGTGACATTCTTTCCTTTATATGTCAGTTGTTTGGAATTAAAACAAAAATTATTGGGCAAACAGTGAAAATCCAGATGAGACATCTCATCATGAGCCGTCTCATCTGGATTTCCACTGTTTGCAATGGTATGTCCGAATTTACCCGCTGTCCGAAGTTACACGACTCTACCCTAAACTGTCAACTCTGCATAAGATATATGTTGTAACCCCTTACTCAAACTGCGACGAGGCAGTTGCAGTTAGGGGACACAACATGTTTTTTATTAAAAAAACCAAAGCATCACAAAAAGTCCTCTTAACTGAAGCAGTGACTTGCAAACAATGTCAGGAGAATATTTTTTTTTTCTCCATCAGCTGGCTTGTAGCTTCATTTCATTTCTTTGTTAAGACTTACATGTATTTTCTGCAGAGCACTAATTAAGAGGGAGTATTTGTTGATAATTGGGGATACTTTTTGTTAATTCCATCCCAAAACATATGTTGTGACCCCCTCATTTGAACCGTCTTAACAAGACAGTTTCGATGAGGGATCACAACATATGGTTTTGATGAGAAATAAGAAAAATTAGCCTTCAATTATCATCAGATACTCCCTCTTATCTAGAGCTCTGATATTTTCTTCTTGAATATAATTCTGTTTGTGAATTTTGTGTACATATTCTATTTGTTTTGTTCATTTGGTCCAAAGGATGTTTTAATCAAGAGAGATTTTTGATGTACATGTATATACATATACTGTGGAATAGCTATTCTGATGTCAGAATAAAAACTGAAGAGGTTAAAAATGGATTTTTTGCCAATATTTCCACAATAATAGATTAAGGAATCTCAGTAGATCATATTACTTAGGCAGTACTGGAGAACTCTCACTTTCTTAAGTTGTGGAGATTAAAAAAAAAAAGTTAAACCAAAATGAGCCACAACATGAGAAAACCAACAAAGTGGCATGTGCGCCTTCCCAGTCTGATCAGTCTTTGCTGTCCACATGGGGGCTAGCTTAGGCTCTTAGCTACCCTTTAAGCGCACAGCACAGACTCTGATCAGGCTGGGCGGAGGTCCAGGCTGATATGAGTCTGTGCTGTGTGGCCCATGCCACTTTGTTGATTTTGTCGTGTCGCGGCTCAAATGTTGGTCTCCTCAGAGTGTTCGTCTTTCATCTGTAATGAGCTGATGTTACATGAAGAAAATGATATTTTTTTATCAGGAAGAAAGATATTTCTAAATGTTCGTAGTTTCATCTAAATAAATCTCATACATATTAAACCTATTAAAAACCCTGGGAGCGTTGCAGTTTACCAAAAGGGAAGGGGCGTTATTTAGAGCCTAAAGAGTAGTAATTCAGCCTCTGCCAAAATACTTCATATTAAACAGCATTAAAATTAAGGATATACTTTTAGATGAAGTAATTCTATTTTCCTCTCTCTTCTCAATAGGGGTCAACTCTTAAATAAAAGAATTTGCTCCTCTGGGAGCAAATTCTTTCCTTAAAGAGTAGACCCTCTTTGGATGAGCTGTGTTCACCAGAGAAGAAAACAGTAATTCATGAAATTTACTCCCCTTTGTACAGTTAATGGGAAACATGGAGATTTACCCATACACCCTAGGTGATTTTCATCATCTCGTGAAAAGAGTCAGGGGGCGTTTATTAGAGCAAGGGTTTTTATTAGGATTAATATGGTATATTGCTTATGTGCTTAAAAAGAATATAATGTGCTTTTTGCAGAGCCACAGGTATGGAGAGCATTTTGATGATGATTTTTAATTTCTGTTCAGTCTTGATTGGAACATAGGTTGTGGCCCCCATTAGAGCTGCTTCAAGAAGCCTTTCTGAGGGGCCACAACATATGATTTTTGGAGGCACAAAAATATCCCAGGATAATCATTTAGGGTCGTATTTATAAAATCTCTTCAGTGGTTGCTATGCTGTTGCTAAGGCTAAATTTCATTGAAGGAGATTCCCTACAACTATGAAATTTGCGCTGGAGGAACAGTCTTTTTCAGACTGTTCCTCCAGAGCAAATTTCATAGTTGTAGGGAATCTCCTTTATAGAAATTCAGCCTTAGCAACAGCATAGCAACCACTTAAGTCATTTTATAGATACGGCCCTAGAATGTGTCACTTACCTGAAGTTCTGTTTGGGGAACTTTGGCCTTTGTCATCGATTTGCCGAAACAGATTATTTGTTTACTGTTTTTGTTGCTGTCTTGTGAAAAACTATAAAAAGTGAAGTCACATTAAAATTGACTGCTGAATTTTACTGAGAGTGTTCATGATTTTTATGGGTTCTGCCATGGTGGCATGTTCATGTGTTCAGTTTTACTATGATTTTAGTTACCATGTTCTTGTTAAAATCAGTGACAAATTTAGATGTGTTTATCTCACAGAAGTGAAATATCGAATTGTATATCCCTCTGTATTTGCAGAGTCAGGATGCCATTAAATTTGCATTTTTAAGGTGTCTGGGTACACTTCCATATTGGGAAACAACTTCTGTGACCTCCTCATTGTTTCCCTGGACAAAAACACTTTTCAAAAAAGGGGTCTAATCTTAAAAGGAAGAATTTGCTCCAAGAGCAGCAAATTCTTTCCTGTAAGAGCTGATCCTGAATGTAAAGGGAGGCAAATATGAAAATGACAGAGTAGGTTCCCCTGAAAGTGTACCCATTCACTTGTATCATTTTCTGGTAGGTTTAGTTCAGTACCTTTAATTAACACTTTAAGCACTGGGGACGAAAATAGCAGAATTTGCAAACAGTGTAGATCCTGATGAGGCTGCTCAGTATGAGCCGCCTCATCTGGATCTACACTCTTTGCCCTCTAGTCTCTGAATTCTCAATATGATACAGCCTGGACAAAACATTTTTTAGGGTTTTTTTGCAGATGTAAATTTTGTTGTCTGCTTTTTGTGCTTACAGGGTTAATCTAGTAGGTTAATATCAATATCTTTATATGTTCACAGATTGGACCGTTGCCTAGACAAAATGGCGATTTCACCCCTGACCTGCAAATTCTGAATCTGGAATAGTTCAAACATTATTTGAAGGGGTGTTTTCTAGGAAAAGAAAATATTAATTAATGACAATAGTGAGCAAGAACTAACTTTTTCTGTTTGGAAAAGCAATAAGTTCACTTGGTTAAAAGAGAATATTGAAAGAGACTAAAACTTGAATATTCTTGATCACCACGTACTGTTAATTTCAGTTTGTCACTTTTTTTGTATTTTTCATGCTTTTACTATTACTTTTAGCTTTAATATGCTAGTGCCATAGTGCTTTTATTCCTATTTTGCATTTTATTTTAAACTTGACAGAACCCCAGATAAGCTATTATTTTTTGGATTAAATTTGGCTGTTTTTGTCTTATTTCTCCATAGAATAAGTTTTTGGGCTCTTATTAGAGATTCCATGCCTGAATCACTTGGATTCTAAAGGTAGACCCACAGTTCATGTTTTTTGTGGAGAATTAAGAAAAAAATCCAGTTTTACTCTTTACATGTTAGCTTTTCTGGTGGAGCTGTTTTGATTCCGTAAAAAAATCTAAAAATTGGGACATCAAAAATAATTACTGTAAAATTTAATAGTTCGGTTATTTCAATGTGGCAATGTGTTTAAACGATGTAGATGGAATGGCAAACAATGTAGACCCATATCAGACTGCTCCTTTGAGGAGCAGTCTGATCTGGGTCTTCAGTGTTTGCTCAATCATATCTTTTCCAATATTTAGGATTTTTATGGTAGTATGTGTTCAGGAAATATTTTACAGAATGTTTTCAGTTGTCCAGATGACAAGTTTTAATGCATTCTCTGTGAATTTTTGGCTTTGGTTTTAATTTTTTGGCATATTTTGCACTCACCCCTTATGTAATGATTTAAAAACATAACTGACTAATGCATAACACATGATTGTCAATGATAGATATATGTCTGGAATATTATTAATTATCATACTTAACATTTCACTCATTACAAACAGGCTCCACAAATTCTTTCATTGTAGCTACGCAGCAACCAAATTTTATTTCACTTTGTTTTTTTGTAGTGAAAGACCTTTTTTGGTAATCGCTAACCATGAAGTATATCTCAGATAATCACAGCCTCAATTTTCTTATAATAAAACAGAGCTCTAGATAAGAGGGCGTATTTGGTGATAATTAGGGATAATTTTTGTTAATTCTACATAAAAACATATGTTGTGACCCCTCATCTGAACCGTCTCGACGAGACGGTTCAGATGAAATAAGAAAAATTATCCTTAATTATCATCAAATACGCCGTCTTATCTAGAGCTCTGTAAAAACAGAGGAAAATCTGTTATTCCACATCACAGTTACCGTAAAACACTTATATTTGGCGGTCACTTTATTTTGGCAATATTGGCGGAATGGAAGAAAACCGCCAAATTAAAATGCCGCCAATTAATACTTTATCATGAAAGGAAAAACTGTGGCTGCGTATAAAGTTCAACCCCACCACCCCACCCATAGTATCAAACATGCCATTATATTTTGTAAGTATAACTGTTACAGAAGACCTCCAACAAACACGCCAGGGGAATGGACTGTGATAATGCCATGCTTCTTAGTATCCAAGCCGAGGTGATTAAATCAGAAGCAACACAAAATCAGAAGCAACACAAAATCTGTTCACAATAAATAGTTTTGTTTTTAAAAAGAAATGCATAAGATATACTGTTAATCACTGCACTCACAAGCGTAAATTAAGAAATGGCAAAGTACGGCCCGGACGACTACGGCAGTAAACACCGACTGATTTCTAAAATTAGCTATTTTTCCAGAAATCACAGATCCGCCAAAATAAAAATCCGCCAAAAGGTCCATTTATAAAAACCGCCAAATTTTGCTGCCGCCAAATATAAGTGTTTTACAGTAGATTGTTACAGTATGATAACAGCATTCAGTGGAAGTGTAAAACCTGCTTGTTTTGGGTGTAAAAAATCACATGCCCAAGCTGGTCTGCACATGTCTGGCCAGTGTATATGCAGTGGATATGCAGCAAGGCCTGAGGAATCAAAATTTTATCTACTTGTCCTTTACAGAGCTTCTGCAATAGAATTCCATAATTCTTCAATTTTTCCTATATTGCTTATACATGTATGTACATTTTTCCAGGCAAGTAAGAAACTGCTCTGTTGTCCAGCAAAAAATTTCACTTGTCCGGGGCAGCCAGACAATGGATTTGTCAGACCCTGGTGAAGATCCAGATCAGATGGTTTTTAAGGAGTATCTGATCAGAGTCTACATTCTTCACCAGCTGAATGATAAAACATAATCAGAGAGTCAAAATTAAAGACTACTGTGTATTCAAATACACATGAAAGTTGTTTTGGCCCTGATTTGACAACTTCCTTGACTTTTCAATTTTACGAAAGTGAAGAAAATTCAAACATTGATTTGTTTTTGCTAAGATGACATTGTAAGGAAAAGAGTTATTTTCTTTGAATAAAGAAATTGTATTATTACTGTATATTTATTATCATTTCTGACCATAAGTTCATTATGAGGAGTCCCGGTAGCTCAGTAGTTTAATTGTTGGCCCGCTGATCTAGCGATCCCATGTTGAAGATTTGCAGGAGGCTGAAAACTTTCCAACCATAAATAGAGTTCCATTGCACACAGGCTTTCGTTATTACCCTTAGATCATCCAGATATACCAGGAATACTGTTAAAAAGGCATGAAATCACAAGTCATCCATCTATAAGTTAATTAAATAATTTAACTGGCAGTAAAACTTAATATCACATATCAGTTGTTTCACCATTCTTACAGAGGTGCCATATTTGTTATTAATCCTTAAAGCACTAAATAAAGCAGACAACAAAATTAATGTCTGTAAAATTAATAAAAGATTATGTCCTAGCTATTTAAAGACGAGGGCAGGCGTATTGTCGTAGCTATTTAAAGACGAGGGCAGGGGTATATATTCATTTGAGGTTTATGATCCAACACCAGTTGGGGGTGGGGAGGGGGGGGGGGGGCTGATGACATTGTTTTTTGCTGAGGATCTGTCAGCCTGCATGTCTTTGTTGACTCTTGTCTGGACCATATCTTCTAAAGGGAATGATGGATTTTGACCAAACTTGCATATGGTTACCATATTAATCCTATTAAAGGCCCCCAGAGGTGTTGCATTTTGCAAAAGGGGAGCATTCTTTAGATCCTAAGGTGTAGTAAATCAACTACTACCTAAGTACCTATGATGAGAAATATAAAGTTCACGAGTATATTTTCAGATGAAGCATCTCTACTGTTTTTGCCTCCCTTCTCAGTAGGGGTCAACTCTTAAAGGAAAGAATTTGCTCCTCTAGGAGCAAAAGAATTTGCTCCTCTAGGAGCAAATACTTTCCCTTCAAGAGTAGACCTCATTTCAGAGACCTACCTTATCCAGTAAAGCAAACAGGAATTCATCCAAGTTAATGCAACATTATTTTTGATAAAGAGGCTTGGGGCTTTCATTAGGATTAGCATGGTAGTTTTGATTGAGTGTGGGCAATCTTGCAATTAGGATCAAAACAGCTTGTCTGCATTGTGTCTCTTCCTCACCAAACAGACACAATAAGATGCAGAGCTCTTTAGGTTTTGGTAAAGGACTGAGATTGTTAAATGAACTGCGCCACGACAAAACAACAATGTGGTTGTGCGCCGAGCGCAGACTCAGATCAGCCTGGGCATCCGCCCAGTCCGATCAGAGTCTTCACTGTCTGCATGGAGGTAGCTTAGACCCTTAGCTACCCTTTAAGCGCTAAACGAAGAGTCTGATCGGACTGTGCTGATGCCCAGGCTGATCTGAGTCTGCGCTGGGCAAATACCCACATTGTTGGTTTTGTCGTGTCGCGGCTCAGATATACTTGTCTGCACTGTAATGCCACCAGGAGAACCCCAAGGCATAGTATAATGTGATAAACCTTAGAGCACTGCAACACTTAGTGTTACTGGGTAACACTAAGCATTTATTATTATACAATTAACCTTGAACACTAAGTTTCGCAACTGCAACACTTAGGGTGAAATGGCTACAATACTTAGTATGTGTCTGTGTTGTTGATAAATTTTTGAATGGCAGTGCTTAGTTTTTACCTTACAAACTCAGTTTGGGTATTCATGACTTCACTAGTAGGAGCCAATATCTTGAAATTCTTATGCCTTGACAGCAGACCACCAGAGAGCATTTCAGTTTGAACAACTGAATCCTTCACCCACTGGTCAGCTATTCATTTGTACAGTTATAACGAGGTCAAGCTTTGTTTCACCCTGATACAGTATGCCATTGATCCAGTTAATTATAGTCTTTGAAGTATAATGCTAAATCATCGAACAACGAATTACAGGTCAGTTTGACCTACATTTAACATGAGGCCAGACTGTGTCGCGCACAATCATTATCTATAGTAAAATACATGTAGTCAAATAGTCTTATAGATATAAAATCATGGGACCATGAAATGATATTGTGAAACAATTTGGAGGAGACAATTTCCTACTGAATTTATAGGACTCAATTCCTATATACTTTAAAAGTTGGCCCCCTTTTGGAAATGCTACGTCTTCCAGGGAAGCAAACAAGAAGTCACGAAAGTTGTTCTCCTTCGTAAAAATACTGGAGTTGTACCCATGAAGTATATAGGAATTGAGTCCTATAAATTCAGTAGGAAAAGGAGCAAATTCTTTCCTTTAAAAGTTCGCCTTTGTAGAGAAGGGAGGCAAATGTGAAAAAGACGGAGTTGCTTCCCCGAAAAGTATACTCACTCACCGTAAGAATGATTTCTCTTGTAGTCTCATCGCGCATGATTCTAAATTGTTTACCTGCAGAAGCGGATGAACTGCGTCACAAGAAAATGGTAATTTGCCTCATTGTGAAGCATTTAAGGTGTATGGATACACTTCCATATTTTCCTGCCGTTTAAACAAAAGGGGAAAAAACTATTATGACTTTTTGGCACACCTTCTTTAAGAGTTTATATTCCCATTAAGAAGCAAGACAAAAAAAACGAAAAGACAGAGCTGCTCTCTCTCTTCACTTCCCTATCCCCCCAACCCCCTTCCCAACCCTTGAAAGTGTATCCAAACGCCTTATTCAAACATTATTTATTAAAAACCCTAGCGGCCAGGTCGGCAGCAAAATGCCAGAGTATTGTTTATAAATAAACCAGTTACTCAAGAATGTATGGTACTACTGTATAGTAATATGGATTGCCATGGTAACGGGAAATCCACACGCGCAGCCGCCAAATCTGGCAACAGCTTCTATCATTCAACAACTAAATCAACTCATCGCTCATTCATCATGGACGGAATAATTCTAAATTATCAATGGATACTTTTATTTGTTTTAATTCCAAACATTATAAACAGTCAAGTAAGTTAATTGTTTCAAATTTCTCTTGTTGATTTTCCATTTGCAATAATTTTAGAGCTCGTTTTCACATGGAAAGCTGGTTCTGAACCTCGCATACCTGTAGAATACTTGGATTAATGAGCTATTTATACCTGTACTTTTTCATACTTAGACGGCCCTGACCTCTGTAGTTCAAAAGCATATCGAGATGTTGCATCTTAGTACGCATTCTTCACTTTTAAGGTGAAAACGTACACTTCCAGAAGAAACAACTCTGCCAGGAAATTTGATGACATAAAGAAATTGCCTAGAAAAAAAGTGTTAATTCTGAAGACTCGGGCCAGTCTGTGCTTCCGCGCAGTCTCAGTAGCAGCGAAGACTGGCGGGGTAGACAGATCTACGTTCGAAGACTGGTTACTTTCTAAATTAAACGGTTGCCAACGTCGAATGCTAAGAAAATATGTTGTGACAGGTGATAAAAAAATACTTTCATCCCTATTTCACCAAACAGCGAAAATTACACGGGCACCAACCACACGGGCGTAAACCGAAATGAACCTTTCCGTCAACGTCAGATCATGCTACGCCCGACATCATATTACAGACCGTTTTATCATGCTATGCCCGTCATCAGATGACAGTTTTTAGAGATTATCAGAGGCGTGTGATTAATGATTTTTTTAAACGGACGAACATTGATCACCTTTTCATTTTATCCTACTACAACTAACCTAAGCACAAGCTCACAAAAACGCTTTCTCTGAAGGTTACTTTTTTGTAGAAATTGCCTCTAAAAACCTATGAAAAAACCTTATCATAGCTTTCAAACTGTAATTTTATATCGCTTATGCTAAACTCACAGCTGCTTGATTTGTATACATAATCTTCCTGGAACGTAACGACGTACGGCAATAGATACCGATCCGTTATATATTTCTTCTTCTTCTTTAAAAGAATTTACACCCCAAAAGATTTTCTTTACTCTGACCTCCTTAGTCGCGGATACAACTTTGAAAGATTAAGGAGAGAAAGAACACCCAAGATCCGATGAAAAATTGATCGGATGTTGAAAGGCAACGCATATTCCTTTTGTATTCATGATTAAGAAGTTATTATGTCTTTTTTTTTTTTCAAAGAATGACTGGGGCCGTATTCATAAAGCCACTCAAGTCGTTGCTATGCTGTTGCTAAGGCTAAATATCTATAAAGGAGATTCCCTACAACTATGAAATTTGTAAGACTGTTCCTCTAGAGCAAATTTCATAGTTGTAGGGAATCTCCTTTATAGATATTTAGCCTTAGCAACAGCATAGCAACGACTTAAGTAGTTTCATGAATACGGCCCCTGGTCTTTAATCCTACGGGTATGTTTCAGATGCAAAACAATGTTTAACATTTCTATGAGCATGAAACAATAACAGCAAATCAACATCGATCAAATTTTTATCAGATTTTTGCGCAATAGGCCTAGGGCTTATCTGGCATTACTGATAGCTGGACGATGCTACACCATTTCCTAATATTCTGTCAAAGAATAATGTTCCAATGTTCATTTGCTTGGTACACATAACTTCATCCATCATTATGATACGGCATGACATGAAGCTTACGACGAAGAAAACGTTCATGCCAGTGACTCTAGCCCATATAGTTGTTTTAACTCGATACCCGGTCTGGCCACATAGTTTCGTATCTCCTTCCGCTGATTCAAGAAGGGCAGTTGTCAGTTACTGGCGAAAGTATGTGCATTTAGTACTGGTTAACCGCTTAGGAGGTCTAAGCCTACCCAGAAATAGTGTGGTTAGGTTAACTGACCGCCCCGACATGACCATAGCTGTTTACCGTGGACGTAAAACAATAACAACAACAACAACATACTTTGTAAACAGCGAACACCTCGGTGGCTGATTCACCTGGAGATGACACGTCACATCTAGCGCTTTGCTAGTACCTTATCATAACATCTCTTGCATAATTCATATGAGATTATGATGTATTAATAGAGCGCTTTTACAGCAGTGAGAGTTATGATATTGATCAAGCATCATGTTTACAATTCATTTTACCGTAAAATATCTAAATATTGGGACAGATAGGTCTGGACAAACACTGAGTGCAGATTCAGACTCAGACTGTCCCTTTAGCTGTACAGGGTCCACACTGCTTGCCATGCCAGCTGCATCTTTTGGACAAATTACTGCATTGTTAAACAACTGTTCCATATTCAGGACAATTACGGTACAGGTAATTATTGTAGGTGTCCTAATTTTTAGATTTTTAAAGGTATCCTGTTTTAACGCACGATTACGCCAACATATGCCTCAGTGACGGAGTTCCCTCTGTGTGTGTGTGTGTGTGTGTGTGTGTGTGTGTGTGTGTGTGTGTGTGTGATGGGGACGTCAGCTTCTTTGGTTTTGCCTGGAATTATGTGTATATGAGAGAGGTGAACCCTTTTAAGTTTTGGAAATTCGCTTTGTGCCTATTTACTATATAATAGTTACCTCAGTCGCTTAATCAATACCGGTTCTCTCTCACATACACAGGCACGCATTCTGAGAGAGAGAGAGAGAGAGAGAGAGAGAGAGATTATGTAGGAGACAATAAAAGAAACAACAAACAGCAACAATATACAAGTTAAACTGTTTATTAGCAGAAGTTGGTGATTTGACAAAGAATTCTTACAGAACAGATGTTCAGCAAATGTGCCAAGGTTCTTGCAGTTTTTACCTGTAGAAAACAAACATGACGCCTGCTAATGACAGCCACGAACAGAATCATGTCTGAAATATAGGGATTGCACAGACTACCTCAGAATTTCCGTATATTCTGGAAAACTGAGAATGCAATAAGAGCGAGCTTTAATATCTTTGCCATTAACCCCCCCCCCCCCCCCCCCCCCCCCCCCCCCCAACAAGTACTAGTTCTAAAGTACCCACTCACTAGATCTGTGTAGTGTACATATTATGCGAGACAGGACACGAGGATACCTACAGTATTTAAGAAATAGATCAGCTCTAGCAGTGAATTGTTGAGTAATAATTCACTGTTTGGAGGTCAGTTGTAAAGTAGATCATATCACGAGCGCGGAGCGCGAGTGATATATCTACTTACAACTGACCGACAAACAGTGAATTATTACTCAACATTTCAATGCTAGAGCTGAACTATTTCGATTCTAACACTCAAAAACGCTGAAAATTAATTTTTTTCATTCAAACTCTCCCAACCTTCCTGCCAGCGCGTTCATGCTCCCGCCAATATTCTTAACTGTGTCTAAGATAAATGTACGTTTTTATGGCGATTTTAGAAAGAAAAAGAGACGTTACACCGTCTAACGTCTCGAAACGTCACAAAATTACGTCAGTAATTGCAGTGACGTCAGCAATGAGACTCACGCGCTCCGTAACAGTGAATTGTTGCAGAATAAAACCCGGCAACTTTCCATTGCTTCTATAGGCATACTGTGTTAGAATAATCCTTTTAAACGCCCCCGGGGCGTTGCATTTTACGAAAAGGGGGCGTTACGAGAGAGCCTGAAGTATGGTAAACCAGTCAATGCTACTCCCATGACAGTGCTGTTCTGGAACTTGGCAGTTATATATATTAAACCACAAGATTCGACAAAATATCGACCGTTACGCTACACTAGTAACTTACCATTGAGTGTCGTGTTTAAAATGATAAATGTCGGGTTTAAGTGACTTTTAGAAGAAAAAACTTGATCACTTGGGGCAGAGGGGCTTCAATCATATTAATTTGGGTATAACGAATGAAGATTATAATATACAATCTGTATTCTTTTATCGAAATCACTTTTATTAAAGCCCCTATGATTGGGACATGATCTCTGAAGAAGCAGTGACTTCCCAGATCAGACTGATCGAAGCGTTTGTCAAAGAAATTCCTCTGAAATGACGAAACCAGTCCAAGCTAGAAAACGAGACCACATTACTAAAATAGGCTGACGTGCCCGAATATTTGGGATAAACAACGGCAAGATTTAGATCAAAATCGGTTTTATGAAAAAAAAAATTACGTAATGAATCCTATTAAGATTATTTTGCTTATCTTGGACTATATCATTATACGTGCTATGAAAAGAGTGACATGACGTATCGCATTCAGTGAACAGTAACAGCTCGGGTCAGTCTGTGCATCCGTGTAGTCTGGTCAGAGTCTCCATTATATGTCGATCTCATATTGTAGATACGAAAAGGGAAGACTCTCATCTGAGACTTTCCTGATTGCATATTCTATAAGGCCCTTTTTCTTGAAAACCAAAGCCCATATCGATTCAGCATGAAAGTAGCAACATTCATTGACAGTTCCTCGTGATGGAATGACCAGTTCAGGGCTGACAGGTCCCTCATGAGTAATTAAGATAGCGAGTTAAAGAGAAAACACGGAAAAAAGTGATTACATTCTATAGTAATTTGTCACCAGAATCCCACGTTCTGGGATATTAATAAAAATAGTGGCAACAAAGTGTCAAATAGGCAAACAGTTAAAGCAGTCCTCATAAGCGTAATAAGCATTTCAGACAGTCCTCATAAGCGTAATAAGCATTTCAGTAACGTCGTAATACTTGCTGACCGTCTTCATTTCAGCCTGTGCCGCGCCGCATAAGCTGTTACTGCACCGCAGTGTTGTTATGCTGAGGGTGGGGTGATGCGGGTGATAACCATAACAATGCATATAAGCCTACCCAGTCTGCTTTACATTAAGACACTTATGCTTCAATGACAACTCTTTTTGTTGAAAAAAAACAGCTTTAAGAAAATTAAAGATAAGCCCAAATATAGTATACGTTTGAGATGTTGTTCGCCGTGGATGACGTTTTTCTTTCTTTCTATTTCCAGAAAACGACAATCAATGTGACCTCATTAGTGGTAAGTATTTTTAAGATTTTTCACTTCCAGAAAATCCTGCCCAATAGTTAGGGGAGAGTCGGGTAACTTCGGACAGTGGGGAAATTCGGACAGTGACATTTTTTCCTTTATATGTCAGTTGTCTGATACTAAAACAAAACAATAACTGGCCAAACAGTGAAAATCCTGATGAGACGGCTCATTATGAGCCGTCTCATCTTGATTTTC
Organism: Ctena decussata; assembly: GCA_963989385.1. Lineage (NCBI taxonomy): Eukaryota > Metazoa > Mollusca > Bivalvia > Lucinida > Lucinidae > Ctena > Ctena decussata. Next base: position 27,797,295 of record OZ022499.1, on the reverse strand, counting down.
ACTGTTTGCAATGGTATTGCAATGGTATGTCCGAATTTACCCGCCTGTCCGAAGTTACCCTACTCTCCCCTTTACTCTGACCTGGAAATACACAGGGCTGCTCTAGTCCAGCACCAGACCGTTATTATTTCAGAAAGTTAAAAAAAAAAATGTTTCTAAGTATTTTTTCAGGTCAGAGCTGGTTAGGTTGCTCTTTAAGGAAGAAACTTTTCGGCTTCTAGAAGTCTTACTAGTGTATAAAACATGATTGTGAAATTGACTCCAGCCAGTATGACCATATAGAATGGCCAAGTCAGCGCCATAAGATTGTTCTTTACTATTAGCGATAATGTTGACGCTGGGGTTGAGTTAGCTGCATACAAGCTCGTATGCAGCTCGTCAGGGTGTAGCTATGACGCTGGAGTTGGAGTTAGCTGCATACAAGCTGTTATGGGATTACAGTGCATTTGCTGCAGCGTTTCTTATGAACAATCCCAGGACGGATCTATACTGTTTGTGAACATAGTCAGTAGTCAAGTGAAAGATTAACCTGCAGCTTGAAGCCTTGCCGTACCTGGAACATGAAATTAACCACCACTATTATTAATATCGTATGCTCTTAATAACAGAAACATATGTTTCTGAGACAATTATGACACCATTTATTGTGTAACATGAAAGCGAACTGCTTCCAGAATGTAATAATCTACCTACAACATTATTACTTGCTTTTTTCATGTGTACATTGTTATGCAGGTCAAAAATAAGAAAAGAAAACAGAAAATTGATCTGCGAGACTATATAGACCCCGGTTCCACTGGATGACGCTTTGTCTGCGCTCATGGCAATCAGGGCGCTTCTTCGAAATCACCGTAGACTGAGCGTCGTAAGGTGCCAAAACTTGAGACTTGTTCGCTTCCATTACGCTTCGTCCAGTACACTTCTAATCTTGCTACGCTGGTCACGATGCTGCCGCTGTGTTGTTGCGCTTCTGTCGCGCTTGAGGCCTCGCTCAACAGCCTCCGAGGACGCTTCTACTGCGCTGCCGACTACGGCAAAGGGTTTCAAGCTACGGGTTATCTACGTTTACGACTATGCGTTTGCGACCGTACTACGACCAAATGGCGGTACCTAGCTGCGCTGATACTGCGCTTTTATTGCGCTTTGGAACGGCATCTTCTATAAATCGGCGGGAAATTAGGTTCAGCAGTCGCTGACGGCGAATGAGAGAGCACGTAATTGTGAGACTGGGGCCAGAACTGTTTAACGATGTCAGCAAGATTCTGTTGTGTTGCTTTCGATACTGCTGCGTTCATGAATTTCGTTCTGCACTGTTACAACAACTTGCGCTTTCGTTGCACTTTGAATCCACGGCGATTCCGCTATGTAAACTTTGAACAATGCAAAAATAACCGCCGTGACGTGGCGACCACGATCTAGATTAAGCTTCTATTGCGATGGTGCAGCTTCTGCTTCGATTCATGGCGCTTTGAGCTAAATTTCGAAGCGCTGCGGAAGCGCCGTCCAGTCGAATGGGGACGGGGGGGGGGGGGGGGTTAGAGCGCAATAACAGACGCCAAAATTAACTTTTTTCCTCAAAACTATATCAAGATTAGAGTGAAAGCAATTGAAATCCAGACTGAGCCACCTCATTTGGATCTAAGCTGTTGACAAAATTCAGCTACACTGTATTTTCATTTACGGCGCTTTTATAATAAGGGTTAAGATCCGGATGCAAATGAATGTTTATGGTCAGAATAGCCGGCCCATATTCACAGTCTGTTTAGACTGTGCGCAGTTAGCGCTGACCTAAAAAAACAACAGCAAAAAACATGCTGGTCTTTTCCGTCCCGACATGACCGTAGCCGTTTACCGTGGACGTAAAGCAACAAATCAATCAGTCATGATGCCTTTAGATTTACCTCCGTTTACTGCCACACCTGTTTCTACCGAAAAAAATCTTCACCAGATAAACAGAATCTGGCAAGATGTGAGCCTTTATATGCAGTATAGAGTAGTTACGGTAGTCATTCGGACAGCGTATCTTTTCCTGCTTAGGCACTGCAGTCTTCAAATTAAGAAATTCTATCAAATTTTATAAAACCAGTACTCTAGATAAGAAGGGGTAACAGGTATAATTCAGAGACGATTTTAGATAGTTCGCCATAAAAACATATTCTGTGAACCCTCTCTAGAACCATGAGGGGTCACAACATATGTTTTCACTGAATTATAAGAAAGTTGTCTCAGAATTACCATCGAAATCTCACCTCATCTGGAGCTCTGAAGAAAAACTGTTGGCAAACAGAAAAGACCCTGATCAGACTGCTTATGTGGTTCTACACTGTTTGCTGTGGAAATGTCCAAATTTTAGAGTAAATACGGTAAAGCGTAATTAATTAATCCTGACATAAACAAAACGTCGAATTAGCTGTTTTTCGTGCTTCTGTTTTGGCACTAAGAGCCAGGTGAAGCTGAGAAATCAGCACGCATTAAAGCCATTCTGAGGTGTTGTTCTATTATAGAAAAGAAGTGTTGGTTCATGACTGAGAAAAGCATATTCCGGCCGGTAGAACTTTAGTTTCATTCTGCTATATACATTTAATTTGAAAGAAAAAATGTTAGAACATTTTTGAAAATAAAAATAAGATAGTAATAATAAACAAAACAAAATAGAGTAAAATAAGATAAATTTATGAAGAAAAAAAATCTTGCTAGCAAAAACGGGAATGAATAGCGTGAAAATCTTCAGAATGAATGCTTCATGGTTAGCCAGATGCAATGGCACGGTAAACCCTAATCTGCACAACCTCACATTCTGTACCCCCAATAAACCCCTATTTTCTCATTTTCAGACTGAACCCTATCTGTTCTTACGGGACAAAAACGATTCCTCGTCATATACAGGTTACATTCCTGATCTCCTTGACAAACTGACAAATCTCGCCGGCTACAGATATACACTTAATCTTGTCCAAGACAACAGATATGGCTCACAGGATTCTAATGGCAGCTGGGATGGCCTTGTCGGAGAACTCGTCAATAAGGTACTCTCTCTCTCTTTCTCTCTCTCTCTCTCGTTTAACTAACAGTAACTCATTCTCTTCTCATTTTTTGTTTTACACATGACAGTTTTAGTGTATACGTCGTTTCATAAATTTGGTGGGGTGTCGCAAAGTGTAATTTGTGTGGACAAACGTTCGAACTACATTTATTCACAACTGACTGCAATACGTATAGTTTACTCTCTCTCTCTCTCTCTCTCTCTCTCTCTCTCTAGTAAGCACGCGAAACAGAACTAAATAATATGATAATCAAAGGACTGTTATTTGTTGTGTCCTTTAAAGGATTTTAATGGCTTTTAGTAAAAGATTATAGCGTTACTTTAGAAAGGTCATCAAATCTTGATCAATAAAAACCTTAGACAATTGCTTCTTTTTATTAATATTATTGTTTGGCACACATGTACTTTCACAGATGTACATTATTTTTAAAGATTCGAAGACAATAAGACAATGCTTGTATTCAATAAATACTTCTGTTTGAGTCAAATAAATGCTTAAATTTGACAAAAGCAAACACGTAGCTCAGCCTGCACAAATGCACAGGGTGAGCCTAGGGCCCATATTCTCATTAGGGTCGAGTCGGGTTATTCGGACAGCGGGTAAATTCGGACATACCATTGCAAACAGTGAAAATTCAGATGAGACGGCTCATAATGAGCCGTCTCATCAGGATTTTTACTGGTTGCCCAGTTGATTTTGTTTCAAGTTCAAACAACTGACATGTAATATAAAATAAACAATGTCACTGTCCGAATTAACCTGATGTCCGAATTTACCTAACTTGACCCTACCAGATGCATTTTTCTTTTCAGGAAACAGACATGGTAGCTGCTCCATTGACAGTGACAGCAAGCAGAGCGACATTTGTCGATTTTTCACACCCTTTTCAGTCATTAGGACCAGTTATTGTTCTGAAGCGCCCAGAACATATGAGACCACCTTTAAAAGAAAGTTTAACAAAGCTGTTGGTACCTTTGGAATTCAGCGTATGGTTGATGTCGGTGCTAGGATTCTTCGCTACGGGAACGACGCTTTACATAATTTCATACTTCAACCCTTATGAATGGCGACGTATGGCGAAAGAACGGGAGGCGACTCTCAGAGAAGCCGAATCTTTTACCTGCCTCAACAGTTTCTGGTTTGTCCTCAGCACCATGGCTTGGCAAGGTACATTAGTTGATATTTAGGTCTTTTCTCATATATTACAGACTGTATCGAATTTCTGGCACACCTATGATACCTACTGCATTTTGGCACACATTTTCATTGCATGTTTAGCAAATTTTAGAGCGGGTGCCCAATGGTCATAAACAGATTCAATCAAATCGAATTTGCTACTTTTGTTTCTTATGTGTATACATTGCTTCCAAGGGATCTATATTTTCAGAATTTATGCTAGTAGTTTAAAGGTTTTTCAGAGGTCTCTGTAAACACTCATTTCAAATTATATATCAAGGTAAGTAAGGCAATCACGGATATTTAATTACCCATGCACTTTCAAGCAGACGCTGCAATGTAGCAGGAGCATGTTATAGACCGAAAGGCATTTCAGTTTTTAAGATCAAGCTTAAACCTAGTTTGAAGGTGGTTTTAGGCTTGTCTTTCTCGTGTATTGCTCCTTTCCAATACCCACTCCGAATATCTAGCATGGTTTAATATTTCGATCCTTTAAACATCTGAAGTATTTCTTTCCAGTCTGTGAATAACACATAATCCATTTACCCATTACTGTTGGGTTTACACAAATCAACGTAAAAGCAGATCACTCCCTCTTTTAAAGCACTGTAGCAGCATTTAAAGTATATTGGGATTGGCACGTGTGTGCTGGCATCAGCTTTATCGTTTGTTTCAAATGGACTGGCGGAATCCGCCCAAGCTCCCTCCCCTCTATCCCCCACCCCCTCCGTCTTGTCAGTTCTTTAATTATAATGTCGTCCCAAGTGTTTGACATCGCAGTTACGCAGATCATGTAAATTAATATAGAAAACCGCCTTCCGTTCTCCAGAAAGTCTCCTCCTCTCTCTCGTTCTCTCTCTCTCTCTCATTTTCTAAAGTATAGTTTGTCAGCTACATGTATATAGATTAGTACAGTGTTGCTTTTGTCGATTCAGATTTATAACTCTTATAGCAAAGTTGTGGAGTATTTGGCTTTCTCACAAACGTTCCGGGTTGGAGCCAGTATGTGAAATGCCTTAAGATTTTTGTATGAATTAATGCCAATTGTGGACCCCATGTTGGCCGCCCGTTTGCAAGGAAACATAAAGATCTCTGCCATGGCGGCGATCGAAACCAACACTCCAATAAAAAATGCGAAATTGAAACATTTAAAAAGGACTATATAGCTTTTATGGCGATGTGATAGGCTGGCAGTGTCAAGTCTCCAGATTTTCCCAGACGTTCTTTTCTCTATCTCTAAATAGCATGTGAACTATGTCCAGGCCTGTGTGACGGTGTGCATGTTATAACAGATCTTAAATAACTTGGACAATGTACTCAAAAATCATCCAGCCGATACAATATTTAACGTATATCTTTGACTGTGAACTTTGAAGCTCATGGCCGTCTTAACAATACCAAAACATCTAGACAATTTTATTTTCATCATTCCAGGCTATATGCGTACTCCTAGATCTATGGGCGGAAGAATTGCAACAACTGCGTGGTGGTTCTTTGTGATTATTCTTATCGTCACCTATACTGCCAGTCTAACGAACTTCCTCAGGGTGGGACCGATGGCAGACGAAGTGGAAAAATACTCTCGAATCCAAAGTTTCTCGGACTTGGCTACGAACGAGGAAATCACGGTTGGGGTTCTCAAAGATGGCTCTACTTCAGAATATTTTAGAACATCACAATCACCTGTTGAACGGACTATTTATGAAAAACTTATAAAAAGTCCAGATGATAGCTTAATAGAAGATTCAGTTGCTAATGGTGTGAGGAAAGTCCGTGATAGCAAATATACAACTTTCGCTTTCATAATGGAATCAGCAATGGCAAAATATTTTATACAAAAGCAGCCTTGTGATTTGTATATTGTTAGTGAGAACCTGATAAGCAGGCATTATTCTTTAGCATTTCAAGCTGGTGCAAATGATCTTAGAGAAAAGATCAATCATGCATTGCTTGTTTTACAAGGAAATGGAGAACTTGGTGTTCTTGAAAACAAATGGTTTAGCGGTGCATGTAAGAAAACAGTTGTTGAACGTCCAGAAGACTTTTACCGACCAGGAAAGGCATACAGTCTTGATTTGGGATCATTTTCCGGTGCTTTACTTGTTCTAGCAGTAGGAATTGTGTTTGGTGCTATTGTCACACTAATAGAAATAGCAATTTACAGATGGGCAGAAGCGGTAAGTTTGATTACAATAATTTTATCTATGCCTACTAACATGTGGAATTGAATAAGAGGAAAATTAAAATACTCATAAAAAATAAAATTTAAAAGAGCAGAGAACACATTCAAAAGAAGGAGCCTGTGATTAATTCTAGCCTGAATGAGTATGAATTTTCGGAGCATGAATCCTTTGAAATGTTTATAAGTGCTTTCTAATCATAAACCACAAATAGAATATGGATCTAATTATCAAAACTGTTATACACATGCAACGGGAGTATACTTACGAACAAAGAACAGTAAGATGTACTTCCATCATGCAGTCGTATTGTATATTCAGCATTTTACTGTCAAATATGCATGTATTTTTTTCTTCCGTTAAGTCATTGTCCATTTATTTCGCCCCCACAGCCCCCACCCAACCCCCATAGTTGAATTTCAATTTTCAGAGATTGTACCAATAATAATAATAATTATAATAAAACATATATGCTGAGAAGAGATGGGTTCGAAAAATTCTTTACCTAATAACTCAACATCATTGTCTGTTCGTTTAGGAACTTTAACAGGACTGATGTATCGAATGAGCTGTTGTTAAATATCTTAAAATGAAAGAATACAGAATACAGGATACAAAATTTTATTTTCAGTCGGTTTGGTACAAACATAGATAACATTAGCTATGAATAGCTATTGACCGACCTAAGGCGTGTATACACATCTGTATCACAATACATTTCAGCATCACATCAACTATATTAAGCAACTACAATTAGAAATATCCTACAATAAGTGTCATCCTGCAAGTTAAGAATATTAAAGTAATGACAATTACAAGTTAAACTCAACAGCATTATGTAAGGTATTAAAAAAGATAATAATAATGATTTTAGCACATGCATTAGCACATTAAGACATACGTATGTTGTTATTTATATACATAGCTGAAACAAAAGCAGCTAAACACAGAGCTAATGATATCAATATAAAAGAGGACAAAATCAAGATTTAAATATCAATGACAGTACACAGGAAAACATTTGAATAACACAAAAATCACAGAGTTAACTAGCAGCAGACATAAGCATAAGATAAAGCTCTGTACAAAAGAGAACATTAAAACAAGAGATGAGAAATGTCGCATGCCACCGTACCTCCGCAACTCATCTTTAGCCAGAGTCAAAATGTTTAAGTGGAGGTGCGCAAAGTGTCCTTGCAGAACATACAGCTGCAGCAAGGACACTTGGGCTGAAAAGTGAGAGTGGATGACAAAAGACAAGAAGCAGAGATAAGCATGCCAACTAAAATGATTAAAACCTAAAAACAAAAGACATAACTTGGTTAATAAGACAAGGTCACAGAAGTTAAAGGAAAAACAAAAACAATATACGTCAGATTTTGCACTATGAAAGTATTGTTTATGCTGAGGCAGCTGAACATAATAGTTAATGAGTAAGAATACACCCCAGACAGACAAGTTCGAAGTCAAATATCAAATATGCGTGAGAAATATAAGTAAGTTCTTTCACACCAGGATGATCTCTCGAGCAGCAATACCCTTAGGTACTTCTAAATGTCAGAATGACTAGGTGAATGGAGTTCTACGTTTCAAAAATTTGACCAAATTCAGGAATAATTCTGGCTCAGAATTTTACGAGAGAAAATATCTCATTTAGTCATTTTTCGTGAGAAATTCTCCATTCTCTGTGAGAGTTTTGGCTGACTATCCATGATAGAATTACATTTCGGATGATAATTATTTTCTCCCACTGAACAGAATTATAGTGAGATGTTTGGCAAAAGTTATAGCAAACCTCTCACAATCTCTCCCGAAAATGATCCCTGCTAGTTCACGGTAGTATATGACTAATTAAATAAATGTATATTTTTCATTCAACAATAAAGATATAAACTATAATATGCACATCTTAAGGTTATTTCTGTAATTCAGAACAAGAGTGCATATTGTCCTTGTTACACCACAAAATACAAAGCACCCTTGTATTTCAGCCACCTAGTCATATACCTTACATAAAGCACCAAAACAATCCTGACGACAAAACTTACGTCTGCAAAAGAAAAAAAAATCGTCCAAACTACCAAAACTATATCATTTACAGCATAAAGACTAGAGGGCAAACAATGTAGATCCAGATCATTCGACTCATTATGAAATGCCTCACCAGTAGCTAAACTATTCACAAATGCAGCTATGCTCATTTTTGGTGCTATAGCTGTTGACTGCAATCATATGTTATGCTTTTTTACCATATATTCATTATTGCAGCACCCGGAAGAGGATCAGGCGACAGAAGAGGCTACACCAATGAAGCGTGCCAGTAATGCTGCGTCCGAAGACAATACCCTTTTAGATGTTGATCCACCTGTCACGGAGAGAAAAGGAGGAGCCACTCAAGTGTGACGTCACATATAAAAATATCTCCGTCTAGTTTTATATCTTTGTGAAAAGAATGAAAAGTTTGGTTTTCTCCCGAGATATTATTAAACCTTACCTAGAATAAAATTCGAGGTGAATGTATTCTCAATGCATGCAACCCGAACGAAAGTGTGGAGAAGGGTTAAGTATGCTATAGCATGAATAGGTACTTGTTCGAAATGCAGTGCTCAGTGTTGAGTCTACTTTGCACAAAGCAGGACAGTCTGTTATAAAGAAATGTATAAAATGTGAAAACTGAAAAATATCAAAGAGACATGCGACGAGATAAAATGCCTTATGGCTTGTATGAATATTCAAAACTCATATTAGCCTGTGCATCTGCAGATCTTAAAAGTTTATGGATACACCAACGGGAATTAACTGTGATCCAGAAGTATTTGACTAGTCCTTAAGGAAATAATTGTTTGTACATGGAGAACATTTTATCCCTTTTAAAGTATATGAAGATGGGAATAGGATTCGCCTTGCAGGGAAGTAAATGCTTATTCATTAAAGCTGTCTTCTTTGTAAAAGACAACCATGATGGTACTATACATGTGATATAATGTCATAGGTAACAGGATTTTATGGTGACTTAAGACATGTTCTCGAAGCGTGGTTCAAATAATCGATGAGGTACTTTGGTCTTCTTGTCAAAGTGGATATAGACGTTATTGAATTTGACAATGATAGGCTCGGAAGTGGTTTGGTTATTTAATAGAGAGAGGGTGGGGGCGGGGGGGGGGATCTTATATGTGTTTAAATTATCGGAATAGAGATGGTTCTTTTGTTCTGTAATACGACAGTAACTTTGCCATGTAGACAAGGCGTGCAGTGCAAGCTAATGAGACATTCAAAATGCAGTGCTAACAGATATATCCTAGACATATATAAGAGAGAGAAGTAGAGAATCGTTATGACTTATGACAGTTAGACACTTTTCAGACATTAGCACACCTGCTATAAGCGCAGTTCCATTCCCACTTGGAAACTAAAGTCCCAAGCTTCTGCAAATAAACTAGTAAAATAAACAATTACGTTCGAAAGCATGTGAGTACAAAATCTCATTATTGTAAAAAAAAAAACTTGTGGAGTTATCACAAAAACTCCAAAATTTTGGTTTTGCCATTTTCAGGAGTTTTGTAATAAATGTACCAGCTCTTTTACTTCAAAGCAAAGGTTGTACATAAAATGCTTCGTGTAATTAGAAGTCAAATGGTATTATTATATATATGTTGGCTAACTACATTTATCATATGACGTCGCATCCGAAAGTGTAATAAAGCCATGCATTAAATACGATAATCCACTGGTGGATTAAATATGCAAATTACGTCGTAACGTTATACGTTGACGTCCGTAAAAACGTCGCGTTTTCTTATGGCGAAATCTTGACGTTTTAGTGCCAAATTTGATAATAAAATGCGATTTTAGTGTCATATGATAAATAGAATCTTGCATTCGTGCTCCTGTATTATTGAATTTATTAAACGAGTTGGGGAAAACGATAAGATGCGAGGCTATGCCGAGCATCTTATCGTTTTCACCAACGAGTTTAATAAATTCAATAATGCATGAGTACTCATGTAAGATCCTCTATGTAGTTGCAGAAGATTGATTTTTTTACTTTCGTATGGGAAAGGAATCTTGCGTTAGGGCAAGTGCAGTAAGAGCTGTGTATTAGATCTTTAGTCCAGCTCAAGATAAAGACATTTACCTCAGGTGTAACTCACCATCAGCAAGCCGCTTATGATTCTGGTATTTAACAAAGGCAATCGGAACACCGCTCGACCAACTCCGTGATTCATAAAATTGGCCCAGCGGTATTCTGATTGTGACAAAGAATACCAAAATGATAGGAGGTTTTCCGATTTGTGTTTCTCAGTGTCCTTGTTTGAAAGTTTAGTGTTGTTATATATGCAAAACGTTTATGTATCTGTATAATTTTCGTGACATTAAGGTTGTAAACCTGTTTGTTGTATATTTCCTTCCCGTGTTAGTGATGTAAATATCTCTAAACTGGTAAAGTCACAGAACAATATGATCTTATTCAAAAAGGCTACGGCATGTAATTTAGATTTCAATATTTCTTAAGGTGGTGATTTGGGGTAATTATAAAAATCTGAATAAAACCATAAAAAGTGAAAGTTAGCAGACTTCCTGTATTTTGTTGTTCTCTACAGTTTAGAATATGAAAAAAAGCGACATGCTATTTAAAAAAAATGTAAGGAAAGATCAAAGTGTAATGTTCTGAGCAAAACATCTTAAAAATTAACATCGTTTTTTTTAAATATATTTAGATCTGAAGGCACTTAAATACATTAAGAAGGGCGTCCCAGCAGTTATTTGTTCCAACTCTTTCTCAAAGTATTAAGTAGACCAGATGAAAACAGTAACTTATTCAAAAATGTTCAACCATGTATACGGCGAATGTATAATGGATGCATTCATTGAATATAAGATAGGCGGGTTTACCTATATCACACATACGATATAAATACTAGATTACTGTGACCAAGATCTTAAAGAGTTCCTTCAAGAGCAGAGAATACATTCACAAGAAGGAACATGGGCCAGACTACGTAGTTTCGGCTAATTAAGCCTCTTCAGTGACCCTGACAATATCTGGTAACGCAACCAGAGAAAAGCGAACTGTAATTTCTTAATCTTAATTGGACAGTCAATTCAAAGACTGATTAGTATCAAAAAGGTTCAAATAATATATAAAACGATGGTTTAGAATATGAGTATAAACCAATCTAAAATTTCAGATTTCTCAGAATATATCCTCTGTTCTCAAAAGCCGAAAATAAAATATAATCTGCACTATGGATGATGTACAGGGAGACTTTTTACGGCCGCCACACGGCACAACACCAGCTGCAGTGAGGTAAAATTAAGATCTTTAAGAGTTCCTTCAAGAGCAGAGAAAACATTCACAAGAAGGAACATGGGCCAGACTACGTAGTTTCGGCTAATTAAGCCTCTTCAGTGACCCTGACAATATCTGGTAACGCAACCAGAGAAAAGCGAACTGTAATTTCTTAATCTTAATTGGACAGGTGTGTGAGTGACATTGTTCAACCTTGAAGAAGTAGACTCACCTGTGTTTTCTTGACAAAATTTGGACACAGGCGACCTTTTCTTTTATCTGCTGAACCTGATAATGCGTGAAAAAAAATGGAAAAAATTAATTGCTGAGGAGATCTTCCTAATGCATTATAGAACCCTTTAGACCTAAACAAATCTTCAATACTGATAGTTATTTTTATTTTAAGTTTTGCGCAGAAAATTACCCTATGATCTTTACCTATATAAATCTGTTTAACATCAACAAGTCCTGCATTTTGAGATGCTAAATTATGAGAAACAACATAGAGAAGACACCTGCTAAGTTTTGGGAAGCTCTGTTATAGTTTCAGTATTTTATGCATATTTTAGATTCACGCAAATTAGTGAATATCGGGGTGATTATCACTACTTTAAACTGGTCAAGTCACAGAACGATATGACCTTATTTAAAACGACTGTATACAGCTTGTAATTTAGTATGACCTAAATCAAAGAGGTGTCATATGACATCATATGACATCTAATGTGTTTGGTTTCTTCAATATTCTTAGACTGGGTCACAGAACGATATTGCCTTATTAAAACGGCTAAATACGATCTTATATAGTTTTTCAATAATTCTTAAACTGATAAAGTCACAGAACGATTGGATCAAATTTAAAAAGGCTACATACCCCATCTTATATATTTTTTTCAATATTTCTCAAATTGGTAAAGTCACAGAACGATATGACCTTATTTAAAAAGACTTTATATGGGCATGTAATTTAGATTTGGTTTAAACAATATTTTATTCAATATACTGTACATATATGTGCATACATATAGCAATCTTTTTATAACATACAAACATACAGTATGAAAAGGATACAGAAGTAAGTCGTTGACTTATTTAGAATCTGTCTCCCAAACCATGAATTTGAATGACGTCGCATGAAAGGGGAGCTCAAGATATGTGCAATTAGGGAACACCCAAAGCAGCCTCCACATCCGCACAGGCCGGCTAGAGTTCCTACCTTCACTTTAGATTTCCTAGGATTCGTAGACAATGTATGCGAAAGGGGAAGGCTCCAACCAGACTGCGCTCACGCGCAAGCTGATCCGAGTCCTCACAAATGTGCACACACCAAGAGATACCCCCATGCGACGTCAATCAGTCATTTTTACTTTCAGATGACTTTGAATTATTTTCTAACTATGCAGTATAATGAACATTTTGGAAGCTAAATGATCTAACAAATTATCAGATGTAATTAGATCAGAATATCCATATTGTGTAGGTTCATACAAGTAGAGAAGAAAGTTGTTAAGAGAAGAAAAGAGTAAAGAAAGTAAGAGATAAGAAAAGAAAGTGTCACGGCATCAGACAATTTGCACAAATATCCACATTCCAAAAGTTTCTGTAGCTCCGAAATAGCAGACACTTGAGATTCGTGTAAATGTATTAAAGTATTAAGGATGTGAACTAGGTTTTTCCAAGAGTTCAGAGAAAAGTAAAGAGGAAGGTTCTCTATTCCATTCCGTATGCGTTGATATTTAGTACCGGTTTTGTAAAACTATAAAGAATAAGTAAAAAGTTCAGGAAATCAGTTGGTATTTATACAGAGATTCCTTTAGAGCTGCAGATTACTATCATTGATAGATTACATATAATTATATTAGTGTTATCTATTATTATTATCATTGTTACTATTATTTACATCATGCCACTTCAAATCGTTTAGTTTTTACCAAAAACTCCTGTACAGCTAAGAATACTCGCCGGTTTTCGTTTTCGGAAAGCTGTTCGCTCCCAAACAGAAGTATATTAAGGGTAGGCTGACAAATTGGAGAAATTTTGTTGAGCAGTTCTTGTCTTAAAATGTGAAAACGCTGACAGTCAAAAAGAAAATGTTTTGTGTCCTCAATTTCTCGACATACACATAATGGACTCTGTACTATATTTTTGGAAAAGAGATGTTGATTGAGGGAGCAGTTCATTCTTAATCGTGCGTGGTAAATCTGCGCAAGCCTCTTCCCGTCAAAATAGAATGAGGGTATTTGTACCGTATCTGAATTTATCTCGCGCTTAAATTCAGATACGGTTTTTTAATTTAGATTTCAGTAGTTCTTAAACTGGTAAAGTCACAGAACAATATGACCTTATTCAGAAAGGCTACATACCACCTCTTATATGATTTTTTCTTCAATACTCTTAAACTGGTAAAGTCATAGAGCCATATTGCCTTATTATGTATACCATTGAAAAAAAGCTACATACAACATCGAATATAGTTTTTCAATATTTCTTAAACTGGTAAAGTCACAGAACGATTTAATCTTATTTAAAAAGCCTAAATACAACTTCTAATATAGGTTTTCAATACTTCTCAAACTGGAAAGGTCACCTGTTTAAAAAGGCTGTATACGACATGTAATTCAAATTTCAATATTTCTTAATAGTAAAGTCACAGAACAATATGACCTTATCTAAAAGAGGCTGTATATGGCACCTAATTTCAATATCAGTATTTTTAAACTGGTTAACTCACAGAACGATATCATTTTATCTAAAAAGCCTGTATACGGTATCTAATTCAGTTTTCTACACTTGCACTACATTGCCATAATGTAAATGAGTATAGTGTCTGCCATATTTTAATGCCTTGAGGCCAACACTACACTGTGCATATGAACCGAGCAGGCACACAACATTGGAACAACGCCAAATTAACGTCACTGCAATGTCACAACACTTTTTCAGCGATGTGTGCCTACAAGGTAGGCCACTGAGATGCAATAACAGCAGGCTGCAAAATAATAGAGAATATGTATCTTCTGTGTAGTTATCAACTAGAACAAGTGAGCAGGGGCTCACGTATACCCCCAACCAGTGCCACTACCTAATAAAAGCGTACTTTACCACAAAACTACAATGCTAATGTTATACATGTGCAAAATTCAAAGTTTTTGACCTTAACCCTACATCTTCAGCAGCATCCACATGTGTGACCTAGACTGAAGTAAACCTAGTCATGTATCATTAGGCATTAGTATATTCGAAATATAACCCAAAACTATATAACAAATAGCTAAGTCCTAGTTACTGACCCCATGCCCAACCCATAATATGCCTGACCCTATAGCTTAGGTAGTTCAGATCAAAGGTAATGCTAGAGAGATATCATCATACCAAATATGAAAGAAATTTTCAATGCAGTTACAGAGATATGAGCAATCAGAAAGGTTAAATGCAAAACTTTCATATAATGAAAATGCCCCTCCCCCCCCCCCCCAAAGGAGCTAAGATAATTTACATCAAAGGCAACGCTATAGAGATATCATTTACCAAATATGAAAAGACTCTGATTTGTAGTTACAGAGACAACCAACCTCCCCCCCCCCCCCCAAAGGAGCTAAGATAATTTACATCAAAGGCAACGCTATAGAGATATCATTTACCAAATATGAAAAGACTCTGATTTGTAGTTACAGAGACAACCAAAAAAGGGGCAAACTTTGACGTTAAGTTGAAGAACGGAGGGACAAACGATCGAATGCACGGATGAGTTGACAAAACCATATACCCCCTGACATACTTCGTATGCCGGGGTTTAAGTAGCACATGTAGTATGCAACTACATTGTCATGATGAGTAATTTTGTATACAAATTATCAGATATAGATCATGGGGTGTAATTCCACTAGCTAACCTGTGCTGTCGAACGACTCGGTACTGTGCATTTTAGTGAGTGGTCGAAGGCAGAGTCATAATTTTGTTAATGACCGTCGACCGAGCTGCGTGGGCTTATAGCTAAGTTTGCATGTATTTTAACTGGTCGGTCGACAGCACATATAGGGAACTTAATTGGGAATTATATCTCCATGTAGATTGTATGTGATTTTTTTCCTTTTCAATAAACTGTCAGAGTGAAATACGGTGTTATTTCTTTACAATCCTGCAATTTAAGTGAGCTAAAACAGTTACAGGTGTGCATAAAGTAAGCCAAAAAATGGTACTACTCTATAGGGCCCTAATGGTTTTATGACCCTGTTATGTCATTACATATGAGAGATTGGGTTGGTCCTTTGATGAAATAGCAGTGTCACTGGACAGTTGCATAACAGGATTATGACACCCAATAAACTGGAATTATAAAACACATTTCTGATTATACTATATCCTAATTCCCGTTTATTGAAATATGCTGCACAGAGAGAAGACATCCTGGAAGATTTGTTTCAAGGGAAATCAACCTTCAAGAAATAGGAAGGAAATATGGTTATAAACAGATTAATTTGATCAGACTATGTGTTTGAAGACTCACATGGAAATGAGTTGTTATTGGCTGAAAAATTAATCTATTTTTATACAATGTAATTATTAAAAAAACAGGGCCGTGTAAATAGGTACTCGTGCATAACAACAATCTCGTACTCAGAAGACTCAGATCAGCCTGTGCAGTCTAATCGGCGTGATCCCTGTTTGCATGAACAGTCTACGATTCTTGGAAATTTAAACAGTTAAAAACTGAAGAGTATGATCAGTCTACACAGGTGCGACAGCAGATCTGAATATTGCTGTTCAATATAAAAGTTGAATTAACAGTGAGTATTCAAATCAGCATGCAGCGCTAAAACGCGAAAAAGAATACATACACATCCGTGCAGGCTGATTATTCTTCATTTTCGTTTTTTCTCCAAATTTTTATTAATGTTTTTGTTTATATGTTTTCACAAAGCAAAAATAAAATAATCATTTCTTTGTATTTGTTAACAAATTATACATTATGACATTTTTGTTTTACATATATCTGACAAAAACGCATTTTGCTGTCTTACAATGCCAGAAACTTAGCTTCTAGACAAGAAAACATGTTGTTGTTGTTTTTGTTGTTGTTGTTGTTGTTTTGCATTTACTTAAACAAATAAAAAAACTTACAAATTTTATAGATTTTAATTTGGCTTCACTGCAGCTGGTGTTGTGCCGTGTGGCGGCCGTAAATCGTCTCCCCGTACATCTTCCATAATGCAGATTATATTTTATTTTGTCCTTTGAGATCAAAGGATATATTCTAAGAAATCAAAACATTTGGTTGATTTAGACTCATATTCTAGATCATCACAATTAATTCATTTGGATCCCTTTTGATATTCACCAGTTGCCTTATTAATACTAAAAAAATACAGTATGTTTCCTCTGATTATGTCAGGGTCACTGATGAGGCTTGAATAGCCGACACTGCGAAGTATGGCCTATGTTCCTTCTTTCGAATGTGTTCTCTGCTCTTGAAGGAATTCTTATAGATTTTGATTATAAATAAATCAAATAAAAACCTGAATAAACGTACATATTTTGTTTATTATGAATTATTTATTTCTATCCTATTTATAATTTCGTTTAAAGAGGATAATAGCAATTTTCCCATATTAGTCCCCCTCTAAGGGCCTTTTCACTGACATAATCCCCTCATAATCACCTAGATAAGACAAGCTTGTGATGTGAGATATGGATTGGAAGCAATCATTTTGGGGTGGCACTCTCAGTACGTGAGTGAAAAAGTACTAAAGTGAAAAGTAAACATTGTTGAAAATTTCAAAGCTAGTCTAGCTCTAGACTTAAATTAGTTCAGAAACAAAGTTTCTAATGTAGAAAATTCGTGAAAATTGAAACTTGTTTCTATGTATTTTCCAGCCAGAGCTGGGCTAATACAAAGCAAAATCATGGTTAACAATAAAGTAAAACGTGTGATTTGGAGAGATGTGTTCCCTCTATTATGGTATTTAACACATTATCATAGTTTATAATATGAGCAAGACTATGTTAGTATTAATTGAATACATTGAATCTTATACTTGGATATGTTATCATAAATCGAACAGAATTTATGAAAATTCTACTGACTTCTGATCTATGACTTGTCACACTATGCTTTGTCTTTAAATCCTGGCCATGAAACCAAGAAATTCACCTAAATATAGAAACGGTTGATCCAGTTCCTCCTCATCACAGATTTACTGTTTAAGAAAGAAATTTGAAAACATTTCAATCCATGATCGAAATTTTAATTAAGTAATTAGAAATAAAAAAAAATATGACGGTATCTTAAAAGTGCAATAATAGTACTTTGATGCATATTAGATGCAAAAAGAAATATATTATATGGTAAAATATAGCAGGCGTTATGCACTCGCATGATAGATGTACCTAACATATAAAATAACGTCATAGGCTATCAAATGTACAATTACTACAAGGGCTGGTCCAAAAGTAATGTCACTGTGTTCATTGCGCTTTTATTCATCGTAACATTATTATAAAAATATATATAGCCACACTATAATTCAGTTCTGATTAACAGAATAAATATAAAGTTGCAGTCTTTTTCCATTTCAATTAGATAGACAATCAAAGTATGCCACCGACGCCATCGCGCCGCACGTTAGAATAACGTTACTTACATGAACAAAATTTTCAAAGGCAATGACACACCTCAAAATCAAACTAACACGCCAAATCAATAAAAAAATTGATAAGATGACGATATGTTTATGCCGCCCATTGTTGAAACTTTAATATCGTCACTGCAGTTCTAAGTTGGATATCTTGTGCTAATGCTTGTTACTTCCGAGTAAAAAAATGTTGATCTCTGACAAACGCGTCTGCGGATATATATGCGGTTTTGCCACATATTAGGAATATCACCATTAGAGACAGCAGAGCTGTTTAGTTAGACATGTGATGACACAGCAGTGACTATGAGGCTTTTGTACAGGTGCAATCAGCACTGTAAGGTGCAGATGAGTCGCTACAGGATCCTCCGAAAACAGAAAGACCTTTAGGTGCAATGTCAGACAATAACGTCACTCTTGCTTGAATTCGATCGATGTTCTAAATTCGAATATTGTGTAAATTCTTGATCATGAGCTGCAGGGCTGTTCAAATAATATTGAAATATGAGATAAACATGGGTGAACAAACTTTAGTGCTATGCTGGAACAACGAATTTGCTACTTTTGACATGACAAAATATCGAAACTTCCGTCTGGAACGTCAGCAACGTCATTGACGTGCGACGCGTGTCGTTAAGTACTATGCCTTGTGTCTGTCTCGATAACTCGATTACTGTGCACTATGTTTTTATGACATTTTCAGAACACAATTGAAATAGATTAAGGTACTTTGATACGTAATTTCGTTTCTCTCTCTTTATTTTACACGATTTTATAGCTGCAGTGACATTACTTCTGGATCAATCCTCGTATATCCTGTGATAACTCTTAATGAACTTGGTGATTTCAAAAGACCAGAAAATATACACTAAAGTGAGGTACTTGAAATGTCCCAGCAGGCACATAACGTTTAATCAACACTACATCAACGCCATTACGTTGATTCAATGTTGATTCAACGTGATGTGCCCAGTGGGGCGATGTTCAAAGCAGCTAAACAGCCCTATTAAAGGTGTCAAAATAATGTAACTTTCCAACCAATCCAGATACAATACTCGTTGTGTATTTTAGTGGACGTTTAGTGGAGATATGTCAATAAATTATATCATTTGCATAAAAATGCATGCAAAAATCCAAATAGTCGGTGGTGATAAATAACAACTTGTTTATATGTTGGCGTAAATGTAGAAGCTCTAGAAACTGTGTAATTGTAACGTATTTGTATTGTCTGTATTCTTTTGTGACAATGAATTTTTGGGCATATATGTACGCCAAGACACTCAGCACTGGCCAAGATGAGACGTTGCCTGTAGAATCTACCTCATACTGGTTGATTCTTGCTCTTGCTTTTGCCAGTATACTGGTATGCCCTCAGCTTTGAGGATTATCAGTAGTTGAGCGTGAGACAGAAAATTTACGGAAAATTTGAATGGAAGAAGAATAGCCAGAGTAGAGAGAATTACGAGAGATCGAAGCAAGTAAAGAGAGAGAGGAAGACAAAAGATATAGAATACCGGTATATGTAATAGAAACTATATGAGCCTGGAGTGCTGGATCTTTAAGACCTGAGTCTTGAAGACTTCTTGCGACTCTACCAGACAAGTCTGACCAAGGAGCTGATTCCACAGACAACAGAAAAATGTATGTAGCTCCTGTCTGCCCTATACTGATGATATTGGTAATGACGTCTTACTCTGTCTTTCTGCAAGTAAATATCTTCATCTTTGGCTACAATGTGGTTACAGATCTTATACAACATGCATAAACCTGGAATCAGCCCATCTTTGCCCCCAGCGCTCTCAGTTCCATGCAGCATATCCGTGACACTGGAATTGTTGTAGTCTCTCTTTATAACCCACCTTGCAGTCCTTCTCTGGACCATCTCCAGTTGGTGTACCAGCCAATGGGCTGCCCTTTCACCATCCCCAGTATAGCTAACGCATTCATTTTGGGTCCCAAACTGCGCTGCAATATTCAAGTTTGGAACTAGGAAATTTATAGTGAACGAGGAATCTATAGGCGCTTTCTTTAACCATACTGGAATTGATCCGGAGATTTCCTTTCAGAAAACCAAGAATCTGATCAGCCTTCGAAGAGATGGGAGATGGGGATTATAATGTGTATTCCAATTAAGTTCCTTACTTATATGGGCTCCAAGATACTTGATTTGGTGCACAGGAGACAGGGTATTACCTAGAAGAGAATACTTGTGCAAAATAGGCGCCTTTTTCGCCGTAATATGGATCACTTCACTCTTTTCAGGGCGAAATGCCATCTGCCAGTCTGATTCACAACTTTCTTAATCATTTAGATCATTCTGAAGTTTTGTGCAATCAGATGAGTTGTGAATTGCTAAGTATAAAAGAATGTCATCAGTAAAAAGGCTCACAGTGCGGTTGGTGACATATTCTGGCAGGGCATTTATGTATATCAGAAATAAGATCGGGTCCAAAACCAAGCTTTCAGGTATACCAGAAATGACCGAAACAGCAGATGACGACTCTTCATCAAGGATAACTCTCTGGGACCACCAAACGAGAAAGGAACTTACCCAGCCCAAAGCATTACCCTTAATCCCATATGATACAAGTTTGTTAAAAAGTCTGTTATGAGCAACCTTGTTAAATGCCTTAATAAAGTCCATAACTACAACATCGTTTTGAGTGCCCTGTTGTATGTTAAATGCTATGCAACGATCAAGCTCTATTAAACTAGAGTTTCACAGCTACGGTTTTCTCGAAAACCATGCTGTAAGGAATATATACTGAAAGGATTTAAAAACTTCCACCCATTAATTTTGAATATCTCAAAAATGAATGAAGCTATGTCCACCAAAATTTTACAACATATATATTCTCTTATACCTGAATATATCAATATACCGAATCTGAAATCGTTCAACCGAATCGGTCAGGAAAAAAGCACGTGCTCCTCGTGTTATTAGTACCGATTACATAAGGATGAATAGCTTCATGTATACAGTTTTCTCGTGAAACATTTCTCTTACAATATCAAATTGAATTTTAAAAGTTTGAACTCGGTCTGTGGCTTTATTTAGCCTACCGCGCCTAAATATCGCAAACAGGCGCACAGTTTTGGGCCAGATAAATGCTGAAATTTCAAAAAGTGACGTCGCGTGAGAACTTTATGTGTTAATTACGGCAATTCAAAATCTCAGACGACGTGCACTGTTTACAGGAATCTCAAAAGACCGCCAGAAAAGCACCTAACCGAGGTTAAAAACCAGAGGTCATGACGTTAATTAACGTCGACGCCGTCTCCGTGATAGGCTTTGCGCGAGAGCATCATCCACAATGATACTTGAAAATCAACGTGGGTGACGTCACAATATTAAGACAGTAAGAAATGGTCGAAAACAGTGTTGCATAAGATAACGCCGGCATCGCTTTACGAATTTCAGTGACGTAACGCTCCTTTACCGACGTCATTTAAGTAAATGATACGAATTAACTGCATTATCTTTAAATTTGATCAGATTCAAGCATTTGGTCGTTAAATATTCAACACTGTCATGAGTGAACAGATCAGCAGCCAGCAATAAAAAGTGGAAGTTTTTAAATCCTTTCAGTATAGATTGTTGTTCTTTCAAGGCCACTACAGACGATGTGCTGTAAGAGTTTACAAAAGACACATGTCAGAGATACAGGACGATAGCTGGAAGGATTTTTTGTGTCACTTTTCTTGTAAATTGGGATAATTTTGTCCTGTTTCCAGACGTCTGGGAGAGACTGTTGCTGTTAGGAAGATGTGAACAGCTAAATGAGAATATGTGTAAAGCTCTGTGCTGGCCTGATAACCTGACCTGAATCTGAATAGTGTACTGGTGATACATCAAGCAGACAGTGGGCACAGAAGAACGGGGTTAAAACTGACAGATCTAATCTCTTGACCATACCAAGTTGCCAAGGAGATATCAAAATTGGAAATCATATTATTTCTTTCTTTCTATGTATACTGCTACACCCTCTCTCGAGGATCATTAGCATAATGTACACTCCCGTTCTGCAGGATGTACCTCCTGCAGCCATGTAACTACAGAAGGGAACGGTTAATCTGCCCAGAGGGATGTCTCTCCCTGCATATGGGCCTCCACTTAACGTCCAGGTCCGAAGGACGGTGCACTTTTTAAATGTCATCTCCGGAAATGACATTAATGAAGCATGTTCGGACATCGAAATCTACCGCCGCTACCGAAGCTCGAACCTGGGACCTTTAGATCAGAGGTAAGTACACTAAACCACTGAGCTACCACGCGCTTCTTAATTGTTGTATTCAGAAGCTTCAGCGGAGGAAACGAGTGTAGAAGTAAGAGTATTTCAATCAACCACTCATTGTGTCTTGGACAAATTATGTTAGTTCTAACATATGCACAATTGAATGATTCCTGTTAGGGACGAGTCATTTATTATCAGGTGTGTGTGGGGGGGGGGGATTTTTCATATGGTTCACCAAATCCCGCCCCCCCCCCCCCCCACATACACGATAGATGACAACTTTTTTTGACCCCCCCCCCCCCCCCCCCATCTCAGCTACCCTACACACACACACACACACACACACACACACACACACACACACACACACCATATTACCTATTTTATCTCAGACTGACCTCAGTCAAAACCTGTATGAAACACAAAGAACATTTTCTTATTCTAACTGCTTCATGGTCTGTCTAAACTTTGTCTGCATTTCTTGCACTTTCTTCTGCTTATGGCCACCCAGAAATCTGTTTTGTCGAAAGCTTAATAATTATAACCGTTGATAATATTAATTGGGCTTCTTGAGGGTTGGGGGTCTGGGGATGCAGCCCCCAGAAGCCACAATAGTTTTGCTAACACAGTGATGACAAAACCGGTTTCAGAGAAGTTCAACACCTGTCCTGGGATATGGACATCGATATGACATTCCAAATATCGATTAATGCCTATCGCTCCCCGGGTCTAAGGGAAATAACTGCATTCACATTAATACTCTCTCCAGGCAACAGGTAACCGATTACACTACTCAGCCCGAATTGAAGACATAAGCTCCAGTTGAAAAAGGCACATGGAGAGCTGATATCACAAAATTAAATTTAACTTAAATTAAGATTAAGTTAACTTAACTTAATTTAGGCATTGAATTTAACTGAGAACAAAATAATCTACTCGACATGATTTTATAGACACTTTCATACTGTTCTTTTAGCAAATCAATGAAAAGATCTGTTTTTGGATATGAAGTATGTCTATGAAGCAGGCCAAGTTGTGTGTGTCATTTACATAAATGTCTTTAAGTTTTTAGTTTGAAAGAAAAGACTCTGAAATTTTAGGAGTAATGGGGTGTGGGGGGTGGGGGGTCTGGGGACAAAGCCCAGAAGCTGAAAATTTTTAAAAATGAAGACTGATGGAAGAATTCTGACCCCCCCCCCCCCCACACACACACACACACTATGCGTAATAAAATATATGATCCCCTTTTCCGAGAGGCTTATTGATTTCCCCGACCCCCCCCCCCAGTACACCACCAAAAAAACCTACCCACCCACACCCACACTAAATGTACCGCCCCCTCCCCCCGATAATAAATGACTCGTCCCATAAGGGGCACGCACCTTGATCCACGTAATGCACGGTTTTCGTTTCAGCAGTCGCTTATCCATTGAACCCGGCCGATGGACCAATAGTCATAGTACTCGAGAAAATGGCGTCAAGGTGCATTCTGTCAGGATGCCACCCCAAGAATCGATTGATTTTTGGACGTATGCAGTTTTCATTATATATTGTTGATGTCAAAAAAATTTCTGTTATATTATATACATGTTATAATAGCTGGTAACATCATTTTATGATCAGTGTACCATTTTCATAATAGTATGATGGATGCTCCAGTTTTCGGAAATACGGTGACTTACGGAATGTGTGAAGAGCGTATATTGACTAGCTTCCACCAAAGTATTCGGTTGTCGTTAGGTCGACGTTCATTATTATTCATGTTAGATGCAAACAAGAAAGACCGGTCTGACTTAGTTGCGGTGGCTGGTACGATTGTTAGTCATCTGTGTGTGTACTGACGTACCTTAAGCCGTCACACGGTTAAAATGACACTGCAATGGCACTTGTATATACTCACAGCGGCGTCTTTTATCTGTACATCAAAGACAAAACGTGCTTGACCCATAAACAAGCACGTAATTGCATATCAACGCTACCGTTAGTATTTTGCCCAATATATAATCGCGTAGACCCTGATCAGAATGGGCTATTTTTGTGCACTGTTCGGCATTATTTTCGCACTGGTTTGCATGACGATATGACAATACAACTAGGAAATCAGTGAATTGGACGTTTCCATTTTTGTATTTTAATAGTTCCATTATTCAAAACATTGTATATTATTGCCATAGCGTCAACCATAACGCGTCGGAAATAGTGACTATCAATAATAACAGTGTATCTTCGCTTTGAATCTAACCTTTCACAGAATGGGGTCGTATTTCTAAAAACTCCATTGCCAACAGTATGGATCATGACCAGACCATCCGTTGTAAGGGCAAATGCAAATATGAATGTTGTGTTGGTGAAAACTTCGGACACACTTTGTCAATACATTCTTCAGTATTCATCTGTTATGGATACATTCACAAACTTTTGAAGTCGGCATACGCCCTACACATACAGGTCAGTTACATTCTCGGGATCGTAAAAAAAGATGGACACCTTTCATCCCAAAGCCCAGTCATCGTGATTTTAATAAGTTGTTTTCAGACTGCAGTAAGAGGTTGAATATACTAGTGCACGTTATTTTGAAACACGTTATTGACAGGTAGGCGGTCCGACATGTGGTTCAGTGCTCCATACGGACAAACTCGATTGGCCTGTAGGCGGTCTTTTCGTCTGGCTAACACCTGTGTTAATCCAATTAGTTATGACACGTGCTAGAATTTTAAAGACAGTGGCGATATTTCATACGTCGAGACAAGATCAAACGGCTGTATGTAACAGTTATCAGAAGTATGCCAGATGCCAGAGGTCCAGTTTTTCGACGTACAAGAGCAAATCCTGGGCGTAATATACGGCCATACGTCCGTTAACGGAAGCCCTGATTCTGGAGCACCCCGAAAACAGGTACATTGACCATATTCCGTCGCCCAAATACATTCACTAGAGGGTTACCCTTCCCCTAACATAAATGTTTTTATTTTATAACAAAAGCAATTGCCTATGGCCTAACTAGGAAATAAAAACGTTACAAAATGTTTGACCAATTGCTTTTATACTTCCCTTTCCTTTTTATACCCCGCCACACGTTAGTGGTGGGGTATTATGTTTTCCTGCTGGTTGTCTGTGTGTCCGTCAGTCGTACGTACGTCCGTCCGTCCGTCCATCCATGAGCACTTCGTTTCCGTTCAATAACTTGAGTAATTTTTGACGGATTTTCTTCAAACTTGGCATGTGCATTGGTCTTGGGAATATCTCGCTTGGGATTGTTAATGGGCAATTTTGAATATCTTCTGACAGAGTTATTGCCCTTGTCAATATCTCAAAAAGTGGTTTTTGGTCTGTAATTCCTTTACACTTTGAAATATCCTCATGAAATTTCATAGAAATTATTGAAATAGTATAAGCTTTCTGTTACAAGCAGAATTTTGTCCACCAGGGTTATCTGCCCCTGCCCCTGGGCTATATACATGTATAAAATCATAAAAAATTCTATATAAAATGTGGGTTGAGAGGGATTTTTCTGGAACTTGCAACAAATCATTAAAACAATATAAGCTTCCTGTCAAAAAAGAAAAGAATCTATACAAGGACTGCAGTGGCGGAGTATTACACAGTCGTTTACGATGCTTTTATTCATAATTGCATAGCTGTAAAGTGGCCATTTCTAACCTTAAACCTCAGCATATCTTTTATCCTTGTACATTTTATACCAGTAGTGTCCAGCATGGAATCCTGATCAGGCCAAATGAAAAAATACATGTGTTTAGGGTTTCCCGACCCTACCTAAATTTTCTGATGAAACTTAGACTTTTTTCAGGTTTTCTGGAAAATATATAATTTTATGTATTTATATATCAATCTCTTCACACAGTATACACCCTCATATGAGTATTACATGCTGGGTTCCCAGACATGCGATGAAAGTAGAATACTTGTATTTAAAAACAGATGACAGTGAGAAAGGATTTAAAAGTTCTAGTATTTAGTATTATACAGTAAAATCAAAAGTGAGGATAAAAACAGCAGTATGATAAGTTCAGGGTTTCAGGTGGCACACCTGACTGACAGCCAGCTTAAAGCTGTCAGGGTCTGTCAGGGTGGCGATGGATGCTGGAAGGCTGTTCCACTTAACGACTGCGAGAGGATAAAATGAGTACTTGTTGTAGTCAGTGCGGGTAGGTATCTGTATGTAGGCCAGTGAATGGTAGGTCCGGGAAGCTCAGGTGAGTAGGGTGATTATGATGGGAGAGGTACTGCTACATAACCATAAATAATCTTGTGAAAGAGGACCAGTCGGGAATCAGCATGCCGCTGCTGAAGGGCACAACAGAGTTTTGCTCTCATGCTTGCGATGCTAACAGCTTGAGTAGGGTGAATAATCCCCAAGGACCCATCAAGCAGCCTGTCTATGTAAGCTCTCAATTTTTTGTATTTTGAAAGGTATTTGTGTAGGCTGTGCCTACCTACCAGAGCAACAGATAATTTTTTGGGTAATTGGGTATTTTAGGCACCAAAATAAACTTAATTGGGTAGATCTAATTTTATTTTCAGTAACTGAGTTTTTTTCACTCCTAAAAATTCAGTTAATTGGGTACAATCTAAATTGGAGTCAATTCGCAGCTCATTTCTCCTTTTGGTAGACATTTTGATTAAATCAGTCATGAAACGCTTGTAATTTCTCATCCTAGCCAGCCTTCTCCGACAGTAAATCCTTTTTCTTTATCATTTGGTTTAAACATAGTTTATTCATAAATACAGGCCTCATACTTTTCAGGCTTTTTGCAGGATTTCAGGCTATCATTTCTTGAATTTTACTTGATTTCAGGCTTTGATTTTTAAGTTTTCAGTGTTTTTTCTGCTTAAAAGGGCTATTTTAGGCTGCGAAAGCAGGCATTTCAGGCTTGGAAAAGCTTTGTCAGTATGAGGCCTGTAAATACTATTACATAACACAAAAAAAATACAATCATGAAATACACAATAGGATTCAGAAAGAAGCCAACAGGCTTATATAAATCTGTCTCCTGTAAAGTCAAATTACAAATTATAATTTGTGGTGTTAAGTCAATAACAACCTAAAGCAATTAAATTACAATAATACTATATTATTTATCATTTTAATGACACATGTAGAACGAATAAACAATCAGTTATGAGCTTCACAGAAGTCATAACTATCTTGCTGTACAGGTTTATCCAGTCAATAATTTTTTTTTGTTTGAACTTTTTCCGGTGCACATGGCTAATTTAGACTGCAGATCAAGGGTTTAGTGATCTTTCCTGACTGGGCGTGCTGTGGGCGTACCAGATATATTACATGTTTGTTACAGAATGCAACTTCAAAAGGAATGATATTATTGCAGAAAATGCTTTTCATTTCACTCAGTGACCAGTGAGTTTTTTCGGATGTTGTTTTGTAAAAAGTACTTAAAAATTGGATGATTGAAACAATTTGCTAACTTGTTTTGCCTTGAAAGAACTGTAAATTGTTGTTGTTTCAGTTCACAAAATGTAATCATAGTTGCACACACCTTGTCCCGTGTGTCTGTGCATGAAAGAGCTGCTTATGTACAATGTGCATTTCATAATTACCGTATCGAGATCACCCAGAGGAAATGGTGGCATCTGATTGGATCATGCACTTCAGGGTTGTATAAAATATGGGGGGCGTCTCAAAGATGGCTTTAGAAAAAGTATTTTTGGGTTAATGGCATCATTTCATTTTCTGAAGTTTGTGCAAAGCTATTAATATCAATTTTTATAAACGTGGTAGTCCTGTTTAACAGCCACAGCGGACATCAACATTTGCATAGAACAAGCACCTTAAGTTTGCAGATATTTGGCTTACACATGCATGTCTCTTTAATCCGGTGGCTCGATATATATTGGACATACCTGTATTATTAGTGATTGTAATATTAAGAACAGAAACATTAATAATACCGACTATATATCACAATATGAAATTTCTGGCAATACCCATCCCTAAGCACCACAGAATACCTTATGTCGGCACATGGAGGTAATATGCAGATGCTATTTGCCTAGTTGTCTTGCGATAAATATATTAGACCGGTTTACAAATGTAGTCTGTTATATCCTATGGGGTGACAGTTTTGGCGCGAATTTACTGAAAGGGGGATGACAGTCTGTAAACAAACCGCTAATCAGATACGCTTTGAAATGGGAAATAATTGGATGAGTTCAAACACAGTTTGCGTACAGGTATGCAAGTTTTTTAAATAAATTGAGTATTTGGCAATTTTGAATGCGTAAAATACGCAGATACGCAGCTTATCTGTTCCTCTGCCTTCCTAAAATTTTCAGACCGGTCACCCGATACCCTAAACACTTATATTTTTTAAATTTGGCCTTAGTTGGAGCAGTCTGATTAGGGTCTACAATTTGTTGTTCCATCTTCATCCTTCGGCTGCATCTATTTACTGCATTTTTTCTTCTTCTTTTTATGCCCCCCGTGACGATAGTCAGGGGGCATTAAGATTTGCCTCTGTCTGTCTGTCTGTCTGTTTGTCACGCTTTATAGTATAGAGTTTGTGTAATCAACTCCTCCCACAGTTTTCAATAGAACTTTTTCAAACTTTGCATACATGTTGTAGACATATTGAAAATTGGAACTTTTTCAAACTTTGCATACATGTTGTGGACATATTGAAGATGTGCATGTGGATTTTTGATGGAGCTAAAATTAATTTTGACAGAATTACGGCCTTTAGAACTTAGTCATTTTAGGCAAATTTTTGTATTGTAGGGTATAGAGTTTGTGTAATCAACTCCTCCCACAGTTTTCAATGGATCTTTTTCAAACTTTGCATACATATTTGGGACATATTGAAGATGTGCATGTGGGATTTTGTTGGCCCTAGAATTAATTTTGACAGAATTACGGCCTTTTGAACTTAGTCATTTTCACGTCAGGGGGCATTAAGATTTGCCCCTGTCTGTCTGTCTGTCCGTCTGTCTGTCTGTCCATCCGTCTGTCTGTTCATCACGCTTTATAGTATAGAGTTTGTGTCATCAACTCCTCCCACAGTTTTCAATGGATCTTTTTCAAACTTTGCATACATGTTGTGGACATATTGAAGATGTGCATGTGGATTTTTGATGGAGCTAAAATTAATTTTGACAGAATTACGTCCTTTTGAACTTAGTCATTTTAGGCAAATTTTTGTATTGTAGGGTATAGAGTTTGTGTAATCAATTCCTCCCACAGTTTTCAATGGATCTTTTTCAAACTTTGCATACATGTTTGGGACATATTGAAGATGAGCATGTGGGATTTTGTTGGCCCTAGAATTAATTTTGACAGAATTACGGCCTTTTGAACTTAATCATATTCGGCAAATTTTTGCATTGTAGGGTATATAGTTTGTGTAATCAACTCCTCTCACAGTTTTCAGTGCATCTTTTTCAAACCTTGCATACATGCTGTGAATGTATTGAAGATGTGCATGTGGGGGGTTTTTTTGGACCTAAAATTAATTTTGACAGAATTACGGCCTTTTGAACTTAGTAATTTTAGGCAAATTTTTGCATTGAAGGGTATAGAGTTTGTGTAATCAACTTCTCTCACAGTTTTCAATGGATCTTTTTCAAATCTTGCATACATGCTGTGAGTGTATTGAAGATGTGCATGTGGGTTTTTGTTGGACCTAGAATTAATTTTGACAGAATTATGGCCTTTTGAACTTAGTCATTCTAGGGTAATTTTTGCATTGTAGTGTATGGAGTTTGTGTTATCAACTTGCTCCACACTGTTCAATGGATCTTTTTCAAACCTTGTCTACATATTGTGGACATATTTGAAGATATGCATGAGGCATTTTGATAGATCTAGAATTAATTTTGACACAATCACAGCCTTTTTAACTTAGTCATTTTGGGCAATTTTTTACATGGTAGGGTATGTTTTCAATTGATTCTTTGTAGGTGCTTTATGGATATACACGTCATGTGACAGGCGCTGCACGGGGGCATCATTAGTGTCTTACAGACACAATTTTCTAGTTGTTTTTTTAAGAAATTTAGGTGTGACAATTTTTAGAACATTTATGGTAATTTATTTTGTAAATTTTCTGTATTACAGGCCTGACTTTGAGCACAAGAACAGTAACTCCTCTGCTCCATGAAAATACAACAAGTGCCATACTTGTTAGTACACAGTTGGTCTGTGTAAGATATGGCAGCTTCTACAACAAAAGTGAGTTCTTAGAAACAGCCTATTTATATTTATTTACAGAAATTATTTCTTTGCTCAGAAAATACCTTGTTTTATAGATGACTAAAAGGAAGTTCCATATGAAGCTTTGAACAAAACCTATTCCTAGCATAGGTTATGGTCCAACGTAATCTGTGCCAGGAATAGGTTTTGTTCCAACATAACCTATGCCAGGAATAGGTTTTGTTCCAACATAACCTATGCCAGGAATAGGTTTTGTTCCAACATAACCTATGCCAGGAATAGGTTTTGTTTCAACATAACCTATTCCTGGCATAGGTTATGTCAGAACATAACCTTTAATAGATGCCAGGAATAGGTTTTGTTCAAACCTTCATATGGGACTTAGTCAGCAGGAAGCAAAAGCTGGTGGACTAGTTTAAACCCTGTGATCTTTGAGACCCCATATTTGGAGTCCCTGACTTCTAGTTTTTGTCTGGCACTACTGTTTTCCTGAGAACTTGATTAGACTTACATTTTGGGACTCGCATTGTTTTCATAAAGTGTCTGTGGGATCCGTTTTCAAAAGTGTAGTGAGAACCCTGGGAATATTTGATGAATTTTAGATCCTTTTTTTTTCTTCTTAAAATGTATGTCGTTGTTTCTCATTAAAAATGCCATAGTATTTATTTTGTAGAGAATGTCTTGATGCCACCTTATCTGAATTGACACTGTTTGCCCACTATTCTTTGAAGTTTCAATGTGATATAGCTTGGACAAACCATTTTTTATACGCCCGTTTTGAAAAAACGGACGTATTATGTCATGGCGCTGTCCGTAAACATTCTTGTGCGCGCCATAACTCAGTAACCGTTTGTGATATCTTCATGAAATTTTGTAGGCATATGTATTAGGTAGGGGGAACGTGTCACATACAAGAATGGTTGCTCCCCCTTCCTTGGTTTCAAAGTTATGCCCCTTTGATTATTTTTTACCCTGCAGGTCTTGTGCGCGCCAGAACTAGATAGCTGTTTGGGATATCTTCATGAAACTTCATAGCAATGTGTATGAAGTCCCAATGATGTGTCGCGTACAACAATGGTTGCTCTCCCTTTCTGAGTTACATCCCTTTTATTAGTTCTTTTTGGCTGTTTTTGTGTGTACTTATGTTGTGCATACATTAACTCAGTAACTGTTTGGAATATCATGATGAAACTTTATAGCAATTTGCATGATACAAGATAATATGTCCCATATAAAAATGGTTGCTCCCCCTGTCTTAATTTTGGAGTAAACTCCCTTTCCTCCGTCCATAAACATTCTTGTGTGTGCCATTACTCAGTAACCATTTGATATATCTTCATGAAATTTTGTAGGCATATGTAGTAGGTAGGGGGAATGTATAGCATACAAGAATGGTTGCTCCCCCTTCCTTAGTTTCCAAGTTATGCCCCTTTGATTGTTTTTTTTTTGCTGCAGGTCTTGTGCGCGCCATAACTGTTTGGGATATCTTCATGAAACTTCATAGAAATGTGTATGAAGTCGCAACGATGTGTCGCATACAACAGTGGTTGCTCTTCCTTTCTTCGTTACTGAGTTACATCCCTTTTATTAGTTCTTTTCGGCTATTTTTGTGTATACTTATGTTGTGCATACATTAACTCAGTAACTGTTTGGGATATCGTGATGAAACTTTATAGCAATGTGCATGATCACAAGATGATGTGTCACATATAAGAATGGTTGCTCCCCCTTTCTTAATTTTGGAGTAACCTCCCTTTGATCATTATTTTTAGGCATTTCCATTCACTCCATATCTCCTTAACCCTTTGATATATTAGAATGAAACTTTGTAGGAATGTGTGTAATAATGGGGCAATGAATCCTGAGCAAGAACCATGACTCTGGCTTGCTTACTGGATTATCTGCCCATGCATAGATTTCCTGTTTACTCTGTAACTCCTTAACCATTTAGAATATTTTAACACATTTTTATGGAGATGTGTATATTGTCAAGGGAATGTATTAGAACCAAGAATGGTATATCTAGTATATTTAGTATGTGAATTATCTCCCTTGTTTGATGTGTTAAATATTTAAATAATGTTGCCGTCATTAATTAAAGTGTGGTTTCCCCTGTTTGTCTGCCTGTCTGTCCTTTTGTAAACAATCTTGTTCATTCTATAATTCCTTTATGACATTAAAACGGGCATATTATGCGCCGCTTGCGAAGCCCTTGTTGAAATTCTGCCAACTAAATTTTGTCGTCTGCTTTTTTTGGTTCTTTAACTGTTAACAAACCCTTCAATACTGATTTTGTCCTGACACAATTTCTGTCTTTTTTCAGAGAGCGCTGACGACATATGGAATGCTGTTACAGGCGTGAGCAGTCAAGGGAGGAAGCGTGGTAGAGCAAGTCGCGGTAAAAGGCTGGAAAAAAGAAGCTTCAACATTGGGTTGCAAGTAGGAGAAGGTTGGTTTGCCATTTGACACAGCTTATTAACCCATTCCATTCGGGATACCCCTTTAGGTGTATTTGGGCAAACAGTTTGGATCCAGATCAGGCCACACAATTGTGTGGCCTGATCTGAGATCCAAACTGTTTACTGCCTAGACATCATTTCTACAAGAGGTAGTTAGACATATATTGTGAAAATATTCTTGATTTTTGATGCAGACGACAATTTCAGCAGACGACAAAAAGTACCCAGAATGCAATGGGTTGTTAGGGAAAACTTCTATTAAATTTACATGCATAGGTACATGTTTTAAAAAAAATCCCATAATTTTCAAATGCTCTCTCGTATCTAGTTCTGACTGGGTTCCTATGTCCAAAACTATAATGCCGCTGCTGATTAAACTTTGTTTGACAGCTCCTAAAATGCTAGAGTTCAGGAATGCTTTTTACTGAACAAAAGTGCCAGGACAAGTAGATTTTTGGTTCAGGCAAGTTGACAGAATCAGGATACGGTATTTACCTAGGGATGGATGGATCACTTGCAATTTTGCATCCCTTTTTAAGAGTGAATCAGTATTTCATTAAGACTGTGGAAGGATTAAAGGCCATGTGCAGTGGAGCCCTGTTTACAGTTGGAAAGAATTCCACCTTCAGCTTGATTCGAACCCGAGACCGATAGATCAGCAGGCACTTGTCCTGGGACAATTAGAAATTTACATAATGTCTAAATATTTGTTGGTAGTTGTGCTTTTCAATTAAGGTAAATGGGTATACGTTGAGGAAAAGCAACTTTTCCATTCCATTTTTGCCTCCCTTCTCAATGGGGTCAACTCTTAAAGAAAAGAATTCTTTCCTTTAAGAGTAGACCTCATTTGGAAGGATTACATTATCCAGGGAAGCAAACAGAAGTAACAATAATTACTTCCCTTTGCAAAATGGTTGAAAAATGTCACAGGGGATGCAAAAATCATGGCCCAGCCGGGACTTCGAACTCAAAGTCTCTTGCTAACTGTTTGAACCCAGGGCCTCTTGCTAACAGTAAGACCAATGAGTATTGAGCCGCTTGATGGACCTTTGACATTTTCTCCCTGCTTAATAAGATACGTCACCAAATCTGCTGGGAACCATGGAGGAACCAATAAAATATGCCTATAAGGCCATATTGATACTTGCGACCCTGGTGGTAGGCCCACACTGGCCACCAAATGTCACAGAGGATAAAAAATCATGGCCATTTGCAGTGTTCTGCCCAGAAATTTCAGAAGGCTTGACACTTTTAAGACAAAATCAGATTTTGACTTATTGATCAATTTTTAAAGTCCTTGACATAGCAATACTTTGTCAAAATTAGCCTAGATTTATATTAAACAAAATAATTTATTGATGATCCTTAATGCATTTAAAACAACTTTACTGGCTTAGAAATGAAAAGACATGTAATACCATTTTCATAAATTTTCATTGGAAATTAAGGCATGTTGCAAATATAATTTGAAGAGAAAAGCATGTTGCAAGCAACATGCCTTAATGGTCTGGGCTTGAACCCAGGGCTTTCTACTATAATTTGAAGAGAAAAGCATGTTGCAAGCAACATGCCTTAATGGTCTGGGCTTGAACGCAGGGCTTTCTACTATAATTTGAAGAGAAAAGCATGTTGCAAGCAACATGCCTTAATGGTCTGGGCTTGAACCCAGGGCTTTCTGTACTAGCCATGAGACAGCTGAGCTATTGAGCCATATGTTGTTTTGGAGGAGTAAAACACCTGATTCATAACTGAGTAGATACAATATGTTTTTATAGAGTATGTACAGAAACTGTCTCAACACAGGGCTCAGCCTAGGAAGCAGTGCAAAAAAAAGCAGACAACAAAATTGGAGTCTGCAAAAGTAAAAAGAAAATGTTTTTACCAAGCTATATCAATTAAGAATTATAGAATCAGAGGGCAAACAGTGTAAATCCAGAAGAGGTGGCTCATGATGAGCTACCTCTTCTAGTTCCATGCTATTATTTCCGTTTTTGGTGATTTTAAGGTAAGAAGAAAAAAGTCCCCTAAATTTTCTGACTTCTTTCTGTACTGATATAAGCAGAGCTCTAGATAAGAGGGCGTATTTGGTGATAATTAGGGATAATTTTTGTTAATTTCTCATAAAAACATATGTTGTGACCCCTCATCTGAACCGTCTCGACGAGACGGTTCAGATGAGGGGTCACAACATATGGTTTCGATGAGAAATAAGAAAAATTATCCTTAATTATCATCAAATACGCCCTCTTATCTAGAGCTCTGTATAAGGAAGAAAAAAAAATAAAGCAAAACCCTAATATAGGTTTAAAACTCCTCCCTGAAATCATAGAAATGTCACAAAATCCTGTTGCAGTGCTCCAGTTAAGAAGGGGTAACAGAGATAATTTTGGGATAATTAGCCATATTTCTCCACAAAAACATATTTTGGGACCAATCATTAGAACCGTCTCATTGAGACGGTTCTAATGAGGGGTCACAACATATGTTTTCATTGAGAAATAAGAAAAATTATCTTTGAATTATCCTCAATACCCCCTCTTATCTCGAGCTCTGTGTTGTATATTCAGTCTTTTTATTGACAGGTGAATCAGGGATCCAGTTTCCAGGTCTTAATAAGTTGCTTATAGAGGGGTCAAAACTGGGCATAGTTACGGAAGGTGATGCTGAGAAAAGTAGCCAGACTTTCAGAGAGAAAATTGCTGTTGCACGTAGCAAGGCTACAACAACAAAATTTAAGCGGTTCACGAAACTGACGCCTTTGCAGAGGGGTTGGACTGGTCGTGGGTTAGGTGGTGTGAGCATAGGCCCACCTGAACCTGTGGATGGATGTAAGTACATAAATTTTTACTTTGATTTATAT
This sequence comes from Ctena decussata, assembly GCA_963989385.1. Classification (NCBI taxonomy): domain Eukaryota; kingdom Metazoa; phylum Mollusca; class Bivalvia; order Lucinida; family Lucinidae; genus Ctena; species Ctena decussata. Next base: position 27,761,231 of record OZ022499.1, on the reverse strand, counting down.
GTGAATCATGGTTATGTTATGTGAATCATGGGCTTATTTCATGTAAATAATGGTCACAGTTCCTGCATAAGATGATGCATGAAATGTGACCAAGATTCACATGAAATGTGACCATACTTCACATGAAATGACCATGGTTTGCATGAATTGTAACAGTGTTCACATTAATTATGATCATAGTTCAAATAATTGTAATCATGTTTCATTTTAACTATGACCTTGATTCACATGATATGTGAACATTGTGGCCATTTTTTCAAATAAATTTATAGTGACCATGTTTCTATATTTCTAGAACCCAGAATATTCAGATTGAAATACCCAAGCAAAATGAGTAGCTGCAGATCAGACTGCTTCAAGAAGAGCGGGCTGATCAGAGTCTACAGAGTTTACCATTTAGCCAATAATTTCACATATGAGCAGAGACATGACAAAACCAACAAAGTGGTTTGTACAACATGCATCCGCTCAGTCTGATCAGAGTCTTCACTGTGTACTAGAAGGGTAGCTAAGAGTATAAGGTACCTTCATGCTGACAGTGAAGACTCTGGTCAGCCCAGGCTGATTTTGTATCTTAACTGTGCAGACATGCCACTGTGTTGGTTTTGTCACATTTCGGCTTATATAGTCCTTTGGTATAAAAACCTCTAGTTATCCAGATTTAAGGTGAATAGACACATCTTCATGTTTTTAGCTCTCCTGAGCCAAAAGCAAAAGTTTCTCATATTTTTTCAGCTAAAAATATAAGCAGACTCTATTTATTGTGTAGTAGACGACTTAACGAGTCCTTGACTGCTGACTTGTTTAAGCTAACAATGCTTGGAGCAGCTGTCCTCTGGATGTTTTGACTAAGCTTTTGCATATTTTACAAGTGTTTGTTTATTTGGCTTTGTCCAGTTTTACAGCAAGCAATAACAGAAAGCAATTTATATAGAGGATCTTACATGAGTGTTCATGTATTATTGAATTTATTAAACAAGTTGGGGAAAAAGATAAGATGCGAGGCTATGCCGAGCATCTTATCGATTTTCCCCAACGAGTTTAATAAATTCAATAATACAGGAGCACGAATGCAAGATTCTATTTATCATATGACACTAAAATTGCTTTTTATTAGCAAATTTTGCATTAAAACGTCACGATTTCGCCATTAGAAAACGCAAGGTTTTTATGGACGTCAACACATAACGTTACAAAGTAAATTGCATATTTAGTCCACTAGTGGATTATCGTTTTTAATGCATGGCTTTATTACACTCTCAGATGTGACGTCATATGATAAACATGTATTTTGATTCCTTGACAATCCTCATAACACAAAATTTGTTCTGTTTCAGATAAATTTGAAGGTTTTGATTCAAAAATTTTAGAGGTAAGTGTAGAACCTTCAACAGTATTTGTCTCCAAATGTTGACCCTTGAATTGCCAGTCAAGCAGACTTCAAAATTTACTTCAGCAAAATTTCAAAAAGTGTTGCATCCAAGCTTTTATTGAGAATTCAAAGACTAGAGGGTAAACAGTGTAGATTCAGATGAGGCGGCTCATCATGAGTTGCTGTATCTGGATCTACTCTGTATACAAATTCAGCTATTTTTTTTTTTGTTGTTTTAGCCTCTTAGGGTTAATTACGGAGCCCGGGAGGGGACATAGCAATACATATACTGACTTCGTTCCTACGAAATGCATTTCATTCCCACACATTACTTTTTCGTTCCCTCAATTTAACATTTCATTCCCTCAAAATAATATTCCGTTCCCACGCTTTACTTTTTCATTCCTTCAGTTTAATATTTCGTTCCCCCAAAGTAATATTCCGTTCCCACGCTTTACTTTTTCTTTCCCTCAAAATAGTATTTCGTTCAATCAAAATAATATTCTGTTTCCCCGCTTTACTATTTTGTTCCCTCAAAATAGCATTGTGTTTCCTCAAAATAATATTCTGTTCCCACGCTTTACAATTTCGTTTGCTCAAAATAATATTTTGTTCCCTCAAAATGACATTTCGTTCCCACGCATTACTTTGTCGTTCTCTCAATTTACCCATTTCGTTCCCTCAAAATAATATTCCATTCCCACGCATCACTAGTTCTTACCCACGCAATGAAATTCCATTTCCTTACCATAACATTTCATTCACTCAAATTAACATTTTGTTCCTCTGAAATAGCTTTTCGTTTTCTCGCAAAAATATTCGGTGATGCAAAACCATAGTGTATTTTAGCAGCTTGCTCCCAGGCTAAATGTTGTATTCTGAATGGTACAAGTCTTAATGGGACTCCGTTTGTTCTGAAAACCAACCATATTTTTATTTTATTATCATTTTATTTTCATCATTATCATTATTATTAGTACATGTAGTAGTAGTATTGTTGTCATTTTATTATGCCCCCGTGACGATAGTCAGGGGGCATTAAGATTATGCCCCCGTGACGATAGTCAGGGGGCATTAAGATTTGCCCCTGTCTGTCCGTCTGTCCGTCTGTCTGTTCGTCACGCTTTTAGTATAGAGTTTGTGTAATCAACTCCTCCCACAGTTTTCAGTGGATCTTTTTCAAACTTTGCATACATGTTGTGGACATATTGAAGATGTGCATGTGGATTTTTGATGGAGGTGAAATTAATTTTGACTGAATTACAGCCTTTATTACTTAGTCATTTTAGGCAAATTCTTGTATTGTAGGGTATAGAGTTTGTGTAATCAACTCCTCCCACAGTTTTCATTGGATCTTTATCAAACTTTGCATACATGTTTGGGACATATTGAAGATGTGCATGTGGTTTTTTTTTAACCTAGAATTAATTTTGACAGAATTACGGCCTTTTGAACTTAGTCATTTTAGGCAATTTTTTGCGTTGTAGGGTATAGAGTTTGTGTAATCAACTCCTCACACAGTTTTCAATGGATCTTTTTCAAACCTTGCGTACATGCTGTAAATATATTGAAGATGTGCATGTGGGTTTTTGTTGGCCCTAGAATTAATTTTGACAAAATTACGGCCTTTTGAACTTAGTCATTTTAGGCAAATTTTTTCAAACTTTGCATACATGTTGTGGACATATTGAAGATGTGCATGTGGATTTTTGATGGAGCTAAAATTAATTTTGACTGAATTACAGCCTTTTGAACTTAGTCATTTTCGGCAAATTCTTGTATTGTAGGGTATAGAGTGTGTGTAATCAACTCCTCCCACAGTTTTCATTGGATCTTTATCAAACTTTGCATGCATGTTTGGGACATATTGAAGATGTGCATGTGGGTTTTTGATAGCCCTAGAATTAATTTTGACAGAATTACAGCCTTTTGAACTTAGTCATTTTAGGCAAATTTTTGCGCTGTAGGGTATAGAGTTTGTGTAATCAACTCCTCTCACAGTTTTCAATGGATCTTTTTCAAACCTTGCATACATGCTGTAAATATATTGAAGATGTGCATGTGGGTTTTTGTTGGCCCTAGAATTAATTTTGACAAAATTATGGCCTTTTGAACTTAGTCATTTTAGGCAAATTTTTGCATTGTAGGGTATAGAGTTTGTGTAGTCCACCTCTCTCACAGTTTTCAATGTATCTTTTTCAAACCTTGCATACATGCTGTGAGTGTATTGAAGATATGCATGTGGGTTTTTGTCAGACCTAGAATTAATTTTAACAGAATTACGGCCTTTTGAACTTAGTCATTCTAGGGAAATTTTTTTAACTTGGTCATTTTATGCAAATTCTTGTATTGTAGGGTATAGAGGTTGTGTAATCAACTCTTCCCACAGTTTTCATTGGATCTTTATCAAACTTTGCATACATGTTTGGGACATATTGAAGATGTGCATGTGGGTTTTTGATGGCCCTAGAATTAATTTTGACAGAATTACGGCCTTTTGAACTTAGTCATTTTAGGCAAATTTTTGCATTGTAGGGTATAGAGTTTGTGAAATCAACTCCTCTCACAGTTTTCATTGGATCTTTTTCAAACCTTGCATACATGCTGTGAGTGTATTGAAAATATGCATGTGGGTTTTTGTCAGACCTAGAATTAATTTTAACAGAATTACGTTCTTTTGAACTTAGTCATTCTAGGGAAATTTTTGCATTGTAGAGTATGGAGTTTGTGTTATCAACTTGCTCCACAGTTTTGAATGGATCTTTTTCAAACCTTGTCTACATATTGTGGACATATTTGAAGATATGCATGAGGCATTTTGATAGATCTAGAATTAATTTTGACAGAATCACAGCCTTTTTAACTTAGTCATCCTGGGCAATTTTATACACGGTAGGGTATGTTTTTAATGGATTCTTTGTAGGTGCTTTATGGATATACACGTCATGTGACAGGCCCTGCACGGGGCATCATTAGTGTCTTACAGACACAATTTTCTAGTTTATTTTCTTAACTGGAGCCAGTCTAGTACTTTCAATCATCCCAATCTCTGTGCCCCTCTAATTTTGGACCAACTCCTAATGAAACAAATTTGCCCCCATTTAAGCAAATGCTCTCCCTCTAAAGCATGCCTGCCAGAAAAGGCACTTCCACCTGGGGAAGCAAGAAGGAAGTCTTAAGAGTTGTCTGGAAACCTGGCAGAAAAATATGGAGGGGCACCCACACACCACAGCCTCACCATAGCTATATAACATAGCAATAAGTGTATTTCCGGACGGCTTACCAAGTCTCTAAATGATAAAAGGTGAATGAGTACACCTTCAAGGGAAGCAATTCAGCCACCCCAGTCTCTGTAAATCCAAAACTGGGGCCATTTCTTAAAGGAAAGAATTTGCTCCCTTCGGAGCAAATTGCTCCTTCCAGAGCAGACCCCCTCGAAATGGTCACACTGCCAAAGGAAACAAACTGGAAGTCACAAAAGCATACTCCCATTCACTGTAAGCAACTCACACATGACCATCTCTGCGCCCCTCCAGCCCAGGGCCAAAATGTAACTGATGAGGAATAAAAAGGGTGGCCCCTACTGATCACGAACCCAGAGCCCCTCGTAAACCATACAAGTACTCTGCCAACTGACAGTCGACACCGCCGAGTGATAGTGATGGGACATCGGCTGGAAATCATAATCAATCATCGGTTGGAATCGGTTGCTGCTGTCGATGCGATTCTTCCAATTATTAATCGGTTCTTGATAAGTTTGCTTTTCCATGCATGTTTCACTGTTAATCCTTGTAAAATCCATGTATTATAGACTAAAAATAGCTGCTTCTGTAGTGTAGTAGCTTTTGTAGTTTTGCAACTGCTTTCTATATGCACCTTTTGGTTCTTAACCACCTCTGCTTTGTGCTAGTTGGCTTAGTATCACATAAGTATGGTGGATGATGGGATGCATGTCCATATGAACCATTAACCAGGCTCTGATAGCATCAATAAATTTTTTGGACAGACAGATGTAGCCAAACAGTGTAGAATGTAGACCCAGATCACTGAGATCACACTGCTCTTTTAGGGTCCACACTGTTTGCCATTCCAAAATTCCACCCCACACATACAAAAAAACTAAGTCCACACCTAAAACGATTCAAGCAGAGGTTCCCTTTAGGCACTGGCTACATTAGTTACCCCCCCCCCCCCCCCCACCCACCCTTCCATAATAACCAAGGCCTCAGAAAGATGAGGTAAAAAAAACATGAAGAAAGAGTGGGTGGGGTGCCAGATAAACAAATATTCAGAGCAAGGTAAACAAATATTCAGAGCAAGAACTATTCATTCAGGTTGTTTATAATGGCATGGAATTATTCCCAGATCGAATAGTGGTCAGAATTGGTTGTAAGATAACAGAGACGCCGTCACTTTTTACTGAAAACCAGTACTTGTTTTGACAAAAAGATTCTTACCCTACAAACCCGTTTACTCATATCGAGATTGTCTGTTGTTGGTGGCAGATCGTCATTCTTTTTGTAAAATCCGAAGTATTTCCACACGTCGAATTTTCTATTAGTGCCAGGATGATCATATAACTGAAATTGTTGTCATTGGAAGCCATATTGGAGACATAGGCACGCTCTATTGATAAAACAAGAGCGGCGGTGTGAGCCGCACCGCGTATAAAACCCAGTACCGCAGTACTGGACGGTGCAAAGACGGTTCGCATACCGCTCCTCCATTTCATGCCGATGATCGATTTTGACAAAGTTCAATTGATTATCGGAATCGGGAGCTTCCAGCACGCCGCTAATCGATACCACCTGATCATCGGTACACCACTACCGAGTGGGCATGTGATGTTGGGATTATTGTTATTGCGAGGCCTCATGATAGTAAATCGTGGGAACGAAATATTATTTCGAGTGAATGGAATAATAATTTATAGGCTCTAAATACTACAGTGATAGAACGAAATATTATTGCGAGGTTACAAAATACTATTTTAAGGACACGAATGTATTTTGCAAGAGAAAGAAATATTAGTACCTGCAAACGAAGTAGTGATGCGTGGAAACGAAATGGTATTTTGGAGGAACCAAATATTATTTTGAGGGAACGAATTATAATTTTGAAGGAATGAAAAAGTAATGCGTGGGAACGGAATATTATTTTGAGGGAACGTAAAAGTAAAGCGTGGGAACGGGATATCGTTTTGAGGGAACGAAATGCTATTTTGAGGGAACGAAAAAGTAAAGCGTGGGAATGGAATATTATTTCGAGGTAACGAAATACTGAACTGAGGGAACGAAAAAGTAGTGCGTGGAAACAGAAATTTATTTTGAGGGAACGAAATACTACATTGAGCGAACGAAAAAGCAATGCGTGGGAACGAAATGCATTTCGTGGGAACGAAATCAGTTTATGTATTTCAATGTCCCCTCCAGGGCTCCGTAGTTAATAAAGCCTCAGTGGGCATTATTTTACATTTGGCTCTGAGGTCATCAGACTTTTTGCATGCTCAACTCAGCAGATTACAAAGTTTTTACCTCTAAGGAAAGCAAGTCTGTTTGAGTGATACTTGTCTCCTTACGATGGGCTAATCATTCAGAGACAGTGAATGTGTTCCTGTCTAGGGAAGCAACTCTGTCATTTTCATTATGCCTCCTTCTCAATGGGGATCAACTCTTAAAGAAAGGAATTTGCTCCTCAGGGAGCAAATTCTTTCCTTAAAAAGTAGACCCTATTTTTGAACGGTTTTGCTCTTCAGGGAAGCAAACAGAAAGTCACAAAACTTGTTCCCCTTTGTAAAAATGATAGAAAAACATTGGAAATGTACCCATACACATAAACAATAGCCCTGATTGAAGAAGGTATTGCAGTACCAGGAAAGCAAATTTTGCTGTGTGTAACTTGTCCCCCTTGAAAGAAATGGTTGCTGACACATAGAGGTGTATCCATACAGCTTAAAGCTGGTGTTAGAGAATAATAGAACCTATGATGGTGCTGTGGCCAAGACAAAGGAAATCTCAGCCTAGTTTTCAGACTATTAGTCTCATGCAAGGATTGCTGAGTATGAGACATAAATAATCTGAAAACTAGCCTGGGTTTTATTTGTTGAGGTCTCAACTCTAACATTGACTATTTTTCTCACCTATTGTATTTAATAAAACAGAAAAGCTATTGAATTCATAACTGTGTTCAGGCCAATACAGTACTATAAAGGCTTACTTCCTATTAACAGTTTGTCCGTTTTGATTTTACCATGCATTTTACATGACTGGCAGCTAATCAGAAATCTACATGACATTTTATGCACAGCAGAGGTTGTCAATTTCATATTGTGCATGCAATTTACCGGGCAGATAGGATAGGAAGTGGGTTTATTTAGCTTGACGGACCTGTACTAAGCAGTGATTGACAGACTGAGTCAGCGTTCAGAACTCAGGCTTGAGACAGCACAGAAAGGGATATGTTGTCCGATGGATGAAAAGTGTTCTCACCCACTGGGCAAGATATCCCTTTCTAGAGATGTCTGAGATTTGTCTAAATCTGTGAATCATTGCTTAGTACAGCCCAGTCATGTTAATGGGTTAATTTTAACAATTCCGCTTCCTACCTACAAGCAGTAATGGGCCCAAAAAATGCATATAGAATGGCAAACAGTGTAGACTAAGGTCAGACTGCTCCTTCAGGAGTCTGAGTCTACACTGTTTGCTCAGACCTAACTGTCCCAGGACTCAGATTTTTTTTGTTACTGATTTTCTTGATTTTCAGCATAAAAGAGTTGCTGTTATGACCAGGAGCCAGGGTAAAACACAGTCCTACAGCTGTTTAGCAGTTACTGGTAACAAACAGGGATTAGTAGGTAGGTTGAGGTACAGAGAATCATACTTGAATTGTAATTTGACTCATCATAGGCAATTTATGGCTGGGTAGCTTCAGTCATACTAGCCAACCAGTCATGCTAACAGACCTAAAATTTCAAACTTAAGATAAAATCAGGGCCCAGTTGTTCAAAACTAACAATGTTGTTAGTTAACGAGACGTTAAAATTTCAAAACTTTAATATCTCAAAATACACCAATTTTTTTTTTGAAAAAAAAAATGTTAGAAGCTTTGGAATTGCAAAAGCTTCTCGCACATTTTCAAAAAAAAATATTGGTGTATTTGGCTATAAAGTGGCAAACACTTAACAAGGTTGACTGCTTAGGCTTATGATGCTTTGAACAACTAGGCCAGTTGTATATGACACTCTCATTATAAGTCGTATCTTTCTTGCCTACAACTAGCAGAAGTGAGACATAGGTATTACTTTTCCTGGGTTCGAGGTTATAAAATTTGAGAATATTCTCAAACTCAAAATAAAGCACACTGATTGGCTGCTATCGAGTACATGCTCGGAAGCAGCCAATCAGTCTGCTTTATTTTGCATGTACTCGGAAGCAGCCGATCAGTGTGCTTTATTTTGAGATTGAGAATGTACTCAAGTTTTATTACCTCTGGGCCAGTTGACCATAGTTGTTTACCGCGGACGTAAAGCAATAAAGCAATCAATCAAAACCTCTGGGCCAGTGTCGGTGGCAGAGGTGTAGTGTAAACTTTGCGTTGTTTTCTGGTTTAGCTCTGTTTTGTGACAATGTTGAGACAGGCGAGACAAGGTATTCCATAGAATTGTTGTTTACCGTAATGTGCATATATTGGGACACCTAAAAATAATGAATTTTCCATTTGGGACAAATGGAAAATTTATTATTTTAGGTGTCCCAATACTTAAGCACGTTATGGTATTAAAAAATTAAAATAAAAAAAAATAAAACAAAAAAAATTGAAAAGAGAGGGAGACTGTAGGAGCAAATTCTTTTTTTTTAATATTTGATCCCCACTGAGGGGGGAGGCAAAAAATGAAAACGGCAGAATTGCTTCCCCTGAAAGTATATTCATTCACCATACAAAATAAACGCTTTGAAGGCATTACAGAAATTTAGCCCACTCTTTCCAACTTACGTTATTCAACTTAATTACCATACCTGCCCTAATCCGCGCACACTATGGGCATTTGAGATATATTATTACAAGCTTACATATTTTCATTGGTTTATCTCCTTGTTTGCTTATTTACAAAAACTGAATACTGTAATGTGCCTAAATTTTGGGACACTTAAAATAATTAATTTTCCATTTGGAACAAATGGAAAATTTATTATTTCAGGTGTCCCAATACTTACACACATTACGAGAGTTTTCAGAATCTTTTAATTTCATTTACAAAGCTTCTCCAGCCTTCTGTTAGACTGTGATTGTACCTTATGCTTTTACCATGAAATTCTGCTGGATTTCATACCAGATAATAATTCAAAATGCGCCCTTATTTGGTGGGATGTTAACTTACCATTTTGAAAAAGTTTAGTGCACAGTGTGCTCATGAAGTAAATATGGTAAAATATTTTACTATATGACCCTTCCCAGTGTAAGGGATTTTATAGACTAGCCCTAGTCTGATAATGAAAAGGTTTACCATTTATAGAAAAAGAAACAAAATTTTTTGCCTCTTTTCTCTGGCCAGTCTATAAAACTTGAATCTGCTCCTTTTCTGATATATACATTATCAAGCGAAGAGGTCGAGCTTTAAGTATAAACTAGCTGTATGAACTGGGAAAATAAAATGGCTGACTGATATAACTTTTGCCTAGTGGCTAGGCTAGGGATTTTACTAAATGATCCTTTGCAGGTTATGCAGTGGGAAAATCTCGTGATCCTAAAGGGGCTATGAGAGTGGTATGTATCAAATATTCTTGGAGTTGCAGATAAGTAGTATCAGTGCTCCAGCTAAGAAGGAATACTATTAAAGGGTAATCTAGGGATAATTTTCCATATGTCTACATTATACAATGTTATGACCCCACATTGGAACTGTCTCGCTGACAGTTTAAATGAGGGTCCATAACATGTTTTCTTTGAGAATAATGAGAACAAAGAAAAATCATGTCAGAATTATTTTTCTAACCCCACCTTATCTGGAGCACTGAACTGTATGTTGTGGTTGAAACTAACTTATCATATTAATCCTGTTAAACGCCCCTGCTCTAATAAACACCCCTGCCCTTTCCCGAAAATATTGTTATATTAACTTGCGTGAATTCCTGTTTGCTTCTCTAGATGAGGTAGCTCTTGGGCATGGGGTCCACTCTTAAAGGAAAGAATTTGCTCCTGGGGGAGCAAATTCTTTCCTTTAAGGCTTGACCCCTACTGGAAAGGGAGGCAAAATAGTAGAGTTGCTTCCTCTGCAAGTATACCCATTCACCTTAATACAGTAGAACTTCAATGGCTTGAACCCCGTTGGCTCGTTCACCCTGCCTGGCTAGAACTCTTTTGTTGGTCCCTAGAGGTCCTTTTATATGGCAACTAACCCTGGATGGCTAGAACTACCCTTGGCTGGAACTAATTTTCATGGTCCCCAGCCTGTATGAAGTTCTACTGTACTGCTTATTAGAGGTCCTATGCAGTGGGATTTACTATGATTTAGGCTCTAAATACCCCCCCACCCCCACCCCACCCCCTTTCGTAAAATGCAACACCTCTAGGGTGTTTAATGGGATTAATACAATATTTTACCTAGTGAACTCTTCTGCCTCACAGTTTGAATAGGTTTACTCTTAATATTAGGGATGTCTGATTTGCTTTGAATATTTTTTTTTCATGAAAAGATTTTGTCATATTACATGTATATTAGAACACACAGGTGATGCTTTGATTGAATTTTTTTCATTAAAAGGTTTTGTCATTGTCACACCTGCTTTAGCAAGGTGCGATATAGGCGTCCGGTTTTCCGTCCGTCCGTACGTCCGTCCGTCCGATTACAATTTATGTCGACCCTAGCGTTTAAGTCCATTCAACAGACTTATTCTCTGAAACCACTGCATCCATGGTTCTCAAATTTCACAAGCTGCATAATCAGACTGCAGGGCTTCAGAATGGTAAAACTCAGCCGGGTTGAGAATCCAAGATGGCCGCCGCTAAAAATAGCAAAACTGACAAAATTCACTTTTTCTCCAGAACCACTTGGTATATTTAGCTGAAATTTTGTATGAAGCATTAGGGGGACCTTGGTATTCAGAATTACTAAAGCGAAAAAAAATCTGTAGCGGAATTAGGTCACAGTAACAGTTCTTAATTTACGTTGACCCTAGCATTTAAGTCCATTCAACAGACTTATTCTCTGAAACCACTGCATCCATGGTTCTCAAATTTCAAAGGCTGCACAATCAGACTGCAGGGCTTCAGAATGTTAAAATTCAGCCGGATTGAGAATCCAAGATGGCCACTGTTACTAAAAATAGCAAAACTGACAAAATTCACTTTTTCTCCAGAACCACATGGTATATTTAGTTAAAATTTTATATGAAGCATTAGTGGGACCTTGGTATTCAGAATTGTCAAAATGAAAAAAGTCTGTAGTGGAATTAGGTCACAGTAACAGTTCTTAATTTACGTTGACCCTAGCATATAATTACTTTGACCTATTCTTAGAAACTACTGCACATATAATTACTTTGACCTATTCTTAGAAACTACTGCACCCATGGTTCTCAAACTTCACATGCAGTATCACCAGACTACAGGGCTTCTGAATGCTGAAGTTCAGCCTGTTTAAGAATCCAAGGTGGCCGCCATTACTAAAAATAGCAAAACTAATAAAATTCACTTCAATTTATGTTGACCCAAATGACTTATTCTCAGAAACTAGTGCACCCATGGTTCTCAGATTTCACTTGCAGCATCATCAGGCTAGGCCCTGCCAGGTGCGAGAGAGCTTTCCGCGGAAACCTTGTATTACATGTGTATCAGAACATACAGGTGATGCTTTGATTTAATTTTTTTTCATGAAAAGGTTTTGTCATATTACATGTATATCAGAGCACACAGGTGAGCTAAATTGGGCTCATTTGGGCCTCTTGTTGGCCTTAGGCATGGCCTTACAAATCCATTGTCCAACTGCCTGGGACAGGTAAAAATTGATTTAACTTGCCCACAAACTTCTATACAACATCAAGAAAATGATAGTTTGACCGAATTTAAAGGACGTTTTATTCCCTAAGGAAGTAGACAAACTATCCATTTGTCAGGCCCTGATTAGAACTTTTAAGAAAGGACAGAAAAGTTATAGATCATCATCGAAAGCCCTTTCTTTTGATCTCTGGTAGACTTATTTTTCTCTTTTCGTAGGCAAAGAATAAAGCAGCCCAGCATTTGATATACATAGACCGCTACAGAGGACATACATGTAAGTTTATTTATATTCTTCTCACAGATTTGCAAATAAAGCATATCATTATATAATCTATAAATTAAACTCTTTTTAATGGTTCAGAGACTGATCACTTGAGATAGACATTACTTCATGTTGCATATTTTGTGACATAATTGCTCAATATCACATGGTTGGCGATGTAACATCTTAATGGCGAATGGTTTGTGAAGTAACGCCAACTGAAATTTGACATCAAGTTAAGCCCCTTCAACTGAAAATATAATTATTATATAATAAAACAATTATTGACTTTTGTTACGGTGAACATGAAGTGTTATTGAACAGAAAATTCATATTGACCTCCGCTTCGCGGCGGTCAATATGAAATTTACTGTTCAATAACACTTCATGTCCACCTCAACAAAAGTCAATAATTGCATATTGTCATATTCATTAAGGTCAATGGTTACACCTTCAAGTTTTTCTGCCACTTTTGTCACCCCTGTGACTAGCACAAGTGAGACATAGGTGAGCCACATCATGTGATTTCCAACAATGTGCCATTGATGACAAGCAAAGGCTCTGATCAGACTGCACACAAGTGCAGTCTAATTAGAGCCTTTGCTTGTCACATCAGCTATCTACTACGTAAGTGGCCCAAGCCATAGAGCCAACAGTTAGGTGTCTGACTACCCTGTATAAATGAGAAGGATGGCTTGAATATCACATGACAAAATTGCCACATTGTTTGAAATCACAGAACATGGCTCAGGTATTACTTTTGCAGCATCAGCAGCTTGAATTTTGCATCAAGTTTTCTGGTTTAGCTCTGTTTTGTGAGACATTGTGGCCACTATGCTACAGGAAATCTCAACCTTTATCTTTTTCAAGTGAGTGTAATAAAACATGTAGAAATTAGACAGATATCAAATACCAAAAACTCCCCTGCTTCATAAAATTCAAATTTTTCAGCATTCTGAACCAATGTGTGACTAAACTACGAAGGAATATAAGGCAACTTAGCATATAAGTACAAAAGAATATTAGCATTTTTAGCTCAGCTGAACCAAGTTCAGGAAGAGCTATTGTACTACCCCCGGCATCGGCGTTGGCAGCGGCGGCTGCGTTAGCAAAAGTTTTTAGCTAATGGGCAAGGCGCTGTCGGGTGAGCTATCCTGTCCCGGTGACAGGTCTTGTTAAAATGCTCATTTGCCTAAAATGTTTCCGTGTAGTTTAGTTTCTGTTTAACGCTTCTCACTTTAAAGGCTCAGCAGCATCAGGCTCTGATTGATTAACACATAGTGTTATAAAGTTACGGTAGCGTACCATTTAGAGAAAATTACTGACACTTGCTAATTATACATTGTATGTTTCTTGTCTTTCAGTATACCACAATTTTTATGAGAAATTCCATGCAACAAGTATAATAGCACAGCAAAGACCAAAAGGTATGTGCAGCTCATTTGTACCAGTATTACCGTAAAAACTCTAAAAGGTGGGATAAGTAAGTCTGAGCAAACAGTGTAGACCCAGATCGGACTGCTCTTAAGCAGACTGATCAGGGCCTACACTGTTCCCTATTCCATCTGCACCTATTGGACACTTTACTACATTGTGAAACCAAACACACAATTTAGGGCAATTATGGTAATTATTGTAGGTGTCCCAATTTTCACAGTAGAACAAAACTGTTTGTATTGGTAAGATTATATTAGCAGAATATAAACAAAATCTGTAGGCCTATGCAGACCACACATGTCTAGACAAGCATGTGCACACTGGCAGCTTATTTCTTTCCCACTTCTCAAGTTATATAGGTTTTTTCAGCGGGTAAAAACTTTTAGGGAATCTTCTCATACCTCCCCTCGTGACCCATAGTCCTGCTTCCTGTGACCTGTTCTCTATCTCTCCACTGTAGATAAATTTATGGACGTAAAAACCGCAGATTGGCATCATAAGTTATGTGACTATGACTGTTGATGTCGCAAAATACTCAGTGTCAGCAGGCCTTCAGGTAACTTGCTTATAGACTTAAAATATTATATCAGAGAACTGTGAAACCATCCTCTCCCCTCCCCTCCACACACACACTTAAAAAAGAAAGTGTTTTTGACCTTTTGTAAGTTTAAGATTCATTTTAAGATTCATTTTGAGATGGATTAGTACACTTTCAGGGGAAATAACCAACTTTTATTTTTGTCTCCCGTTCGTAATTAGGATCAACTCTTAAAAGAAAGAATTTGCTCCTTGTAGGAGCAAATTCTTTCCTTTAAGAGTAGACCCCATTTGGAAGGGTTTGTCTTCTAGGGGAGCAAACAGGAAGTCACAAAAGTTGTTCCCCATTATTAAAGCGGTGGAAGAAACATTGAAGTGTATCCATTCACCATAAAAGAAATAGACAAGCACAAAAGAGCCGCAACACGACCAAACCAACAAAGTGGCATGTGCGCCCAGCGACAACTCAGATCAGTCTGAGCATCTGCCCATCCTGATCAGAGTCTTTGCTGTACACTGACAGCGTAGCTAAGGGTCTAAGCTACCTCCATGCAGATAGCAAAGACTCTGATCAGGCTGGGCAGATGCCCAGCCTGATCTGAATCTTCGCTGGGTGCACATGCCACTTTGTTTTGTTGTTTCGTGTCACAGCTCAAATACTCTCTTTGTTTTCAGGTCATGGTCTAGTGTGTCACAGAGCCATAATGACAATAGCTGAACTTGCTGGTATTAAAGATATGTATTGTAAGATTGAGGGTCGTACCAAGAATCACCTGTCAATCACCAGGGCCTTCTTCAACGGTCTTAATAGTCAGGTAAACATTGTTTTGCTTTTTTTATTTTGTTTGATCAGTGTCTACAACACTTGCCATACACTAAGCATCATTTTGATGCATTTACATGTGTAAAATCCACATTCTAAGAATTTTGGAACAATAATTGCCCAACTTTCAGGTGTCCGAAATTTTAGGGTCATTTCGGTAGAAGCAGAATTGTAAGATTATATGAATAAAGATTGTGAGGTTTAGCAGCTGTGTGACTAGAGGGAGTTTAGATAGTCTCAGCCACACACCCCTACCTTCAAAATGTGGAAGAGTTCTCTCAGCCCCCAACCTGGAGGCCTAGGCCCAATTGTTCAAAGCTAACAACTCTGTATGTAAATGATTTGTTAAATTTCAAACGTTAATATCTCAAACACACCAACTCTTTTTTTTGTTTTTCAGCCAAAAATATCAGTATATTTGACTATAAAGTCTTAAATCACTTCACCAGTTGACCTTTTAATGAACTCTTTAAGCTATTGATGCTCTTAACAACTGGGTCCTGATCTGGATTTCTTATTCTTGTTTTTATTACAGTTAACACATCAAGAAATGGCAAACAAGACCGGTTACAATGTAGTCGAGTACCGCGGTGAAAGAAGAAAATACCCAGCTGTGGTTGCCTCTCCAGCAGATAAAAAGAACACAAACTTTGTACGAGATGACACATTTGACTTTGAGGCATACTGCTACGGCGGAAGAGTACCCCTTAAGAAAAAGATACGAAGGCCTCCTTATTTCCAGTTAAATTCCTACAAAATGTATTTGGCGCGAGACTGGAAAAGACGGAATCAAAGGGAATCCCAGATTGAAAGACTCATTAACGGATTGGAACCACTGGTATTTCAGAAAAAACAAAAGGAGGAATAAAGTATGATACTGGATTTGAATGTAACATGAAGTGGACTTGTGATGATAATTCTGAAATGAGCTGCGACACGAGAAAACCAAAAATGTGGCATGTGCGCCCAGGGAAGACTCAGGTCAGCCTGGGCATTCGCCCAGTCTGATCAGAGTCTTTGCTGTCTGCATGGAGCTAGCTTAGACCCTTAGCTACCATTTAAGCATACAGAGACTAGGCGACTGTCCTGATCAATCTGAGTCTTCACTGGGCGCATATGCCAGTTTGTTGCTTTTGTCGTGTCGCGGCTCAAATAATTCTCCATGAAAACATACATGATGGCCCCCGATGAGTGGTCATGCTACTTTAGTGAAATAAGGAAAATTAGTTGAAACCTGAATATCAAGGTGTCAAGAGAGCCTCTCAGGAGAAGCAAATAAGCCAGTTTCTTTTTGTCTCCCTTCTCAGTGGGGTCAGCTCCTGAAAAGAATTTGCTCCAGCCAGAGGAGCAAATTCTTTTAAAAGTAGACCCATTTTTAGAAGGGCCTTTTTGTTAGTGAAGCAAACAGGAAGTTTCAAAAGTTGTTCCCCTTTGTGGAAATGGCTAAAAACCAAAGCATACTTACACACCTTAAAGACGTGTTCTCTAAAGATAGCTGGGGCCGTATTCATAAAGCAACTTAAGTCATTGCTATGCTGTTGCTAAGGGTAAATTTCTATGTTGGAGATTCCCTACAACTATGAAATTTGGTCTGGAGGAACAGTCTTACAAAGACTGTTCCTCCAGACCAAATTTCATAGTTGTAGGGAATCTCCTTTATAGAAATTCAGCCTTAGCAACAGCATAGCAACGACTTAAGTTGTTTTATGAATACGGCCCAAGGTGCTTGTGTGTGCTGTTGGAAATGTTAAAAACTCAGACATGGAAATTTTCTTAATTCAAACCAATGGTTCATGTGGTACAATTAATATGTAAGTTCAGTTGACTCTCCTTGTCGTAAACACTGATATCTCAAAGTACCCCCTTATATCAAAGAGAATAGTTTGGTCACATTGCCTATTTTTTTATATTTTAACTCCTGTTAAACTATTGGTATCTCAAAGTAAATTTTCTGGGACCAGAAAATTTACTTTGAGATATCAATAGTTTGAGATAAACTTCCACTTGGAGATGTCGAGAGTTGACTGTAATCTCATGGGTCGTAAGTATTTTCCATTGCCAGCTGGGAAAGCCATTTTGTGAAGCAAACAGTTTCATAACTAAAGAAATTTGGTGAGTTTTGAACGTAGGAAGGGACAGTGACATATGTTAGGATGAATGGGTTGGAGAACTTAGACATTCAAAATGTTACAAGACAGAAAATGTATTGTTTGTTTCACTTACTTCTATTTTAAATGTTTGCCTTACAAAATGGCTGACTCAAATTGGCAAGGGAGATTATTCAGGCTTATGATATGTGTGTATTTGTAAGTTTGCTACAAAGAAATGCGAGAAAAAAATAAATATAAAAAAAATAAAGATATGATAAGTAGAATATGTGTTTCTGTGAACTAAAAGAAAAGGTGAAGTAGCAAAAACAATATTGTTATTATGCCTGCTTTGAAAAAGAGGGGATAAGTTATATTAACCTTACCTGTGATTCTATCTGTAACTTGATTGATTGATTTGATGCTTAACGCCCACAGTAAACAGCTATGGTCATGTTGGGTCAAGTAACCTAACCACACTATTCCTGGGCAGGCTTAGACCTCCTAAGTGGTTAACCAGTACTAAGTGCACATACTTTCGCCAGTAACTGACAACTGCCCTTCTTGAATCAGCAGCAGAAGAAACGAGAGTATGTGGCCAGACCGGGTTTCGAACCCAGGACCTCTGACTTATGAGTCAGGTGCCCTACCGATAGCGCTACAAGGCCCGGCGCCTATTCAGCCATCACTGAAGCTGTTTAGTACTAATAGAACCCTTTCACATTTGAGCTGTGACACAACAGAACAAAGTGGCATGTATGTCCAGTGAAGACTCAGATCAAACTGGGCATTTATCCAGTCTGATCAGAGTCTTCACTGTTGCCATGGAGGTAGCTTTGACCTTCAACTACCCTTTAAGCACACAGTGAGGACTGATCAGACTAGGTGGATGCCCAGGTTGATCTGAATCTTTTCATGGCGCATATCCCACTTTGTTGGCTTTTTCGGTCGCTGCTCATTTCTAGTTGTAAAATGAGTTTGACATGTGCAGTTCAGACAAGGATGACTTTTCGTGATGGCGTTTGCCCCTACCAAAGGGGAGTGGTATGTTTTGTGAAATCTGTTGGCATCAATAAGCTATAGGATCAGTGATTAGGATTTGGTGACCTTGACTCCATTTTCAGGGTCAGAGGAGGACTATACAGCTTGTCTACTCTCTATTTTACAACCACTGATGGACTCTTTACCTTACTTTACCTTACCTGTTGATTCTAACCAAACAAAATAGAGCATATTGCTGGGATGGGGTAGAGAGTTGACGAGATTTTGATGACTACGACCTCATTACAAAGCTCACAGCTATAGTATCAAGCTCACAGCTAAAGTTGACTATGACCTCATTATCAAGCTCACAGCTATAGTTGACTATGACCTCGTTATCAAGCTCACAGCTATAGTTAGACTCAGGAAAGGCTTCTCTGCATTTGTCAATAGTGAAAACTTCACTAGAAAAGGCCAGAAAGTTGATGAGGATTTGGGGGAAAAGATCCTGTTACTGAACAAGCTTAAAGGGGTATAACCCAGCGGGCACATGACGTCGAAATGACGTCATACTGATGTCGATGCGACGTCATTACGTCACATCGACGTCAGTACGACGTCATTTCAACGTCATGTGCCTGCTGGGAAGATACACCTCTATGATTTAGCCGCCATTTTTACGTGGAAGACAACTTTTAGAAGACTACTAATACTGTTTGCTTTCTGGTAGATGAGTATCTTCAATGAGGGTTACGCTTAAGAAAATTTGTGCTCAATGAGAACAAATTCTTCCCTTTAGGGGTAGCCCCTGTGGAAAGGGAGAGAAATACTGCCAGATCAGAGTGGTTTCCCTTGGCAGTGTATTCATACACCTTTCATACAACTTAACCTTTAAAGCGCCAAACAAAAGCTGACAAAATTTACATCTGCAAAATTTCAAGAAAAAACTAGAAATGTTTTTCAGAGAAAAACTGATGTCCCCCCACCAGCCCATTTTCCATCCCCTCTAATGAATAAAAAGCCTGTACAAATAAAATATCTATGCAAGTTTGGACAAAATCCATCCGCTGGTTCTAAAGATATCCTAGATAGAAGACTATGTCCTTCAAAAATGGGTCAAGGTCACCAACTACTAAACATGTCTTAAACCTGTCACAATGATACACTCATGCAAGTCTGATGAATATCCGTCCACTGGTTCAAGATATCTCACTTTTAAGAGAGAAAAATACACATTTGTAAGATAGCTTTTGACCTTGAAAATGGGGTCAAGGTCATCAAAACACACTACACTCTTGAGACTGTCCCATAGGTATATCTATGAAAGTAAAGTGGAAATCAAGCCAAAGCTTAAAGAGATACATCAATTTTAGTGAAATTTTCACATATCTAAATCCTCCTGTGACCTTGAAAATGAGGTCAAGGTCACCAAAAATTTGTTCAGCTCTTAAACTTGTCCAAATCATGTATCCACGAAAGTTTGGCAAAATTCCATTAATTGGTTCATGAGATATTGTGGGTACAAGAAATTGCCATGTTAGTCCTCCAGTGACCTTGAAAACAAGGTCAAGGTCACCAAAATCTAAACAGCTCATAAACTTGTCCCAATCATGTATCCAGGAAAGTTTGGTGAAATTCCATCCATTGGTTCAGGAGATATAGTGGGTACAAGAAATTGTCATCCAAGTCCTCCAGTGACCTTGAAAATGTGGTCAAGGTCACCAAAATCTAATGAGCTCAAAAAGATGTCCCAATAATGTATCCATGCAAGTTTTGTGAAATTCCATCCATAGGTGTCGGAGATGTAGTGCGTACAAAAAATTGTCATCTAGGTCCTCCTGTGACCTTGAAAATGAGGTCAAGGTCACCAAAATCTGATCAGTTCTTACATTTTTCCCAATGATATATCCATGGAAGTTTGGTGAAATTCTATCCATTGGTTCAAGAGATATCGCACATCATGACATCTAAGTCATCCTGTGACCTTGAAAACAAGGTCAAGGTCACCAAAATCTAATCAGCTCTTACACTTGTCCCAATGATGTATCCATGCAAGTTTGGTGAAATTCCAGCCATTGGTTCAAGAGATATCGTGCATACAAGAAATTGTCATCTAAGTCCTCCTGTGACCTTGAAAATGAGGTCAAGGTCACCAAAATCTAATCAGCTCATAAGCTTGTCCCAATAATATATCCATGCAAGTTTGGTGAAATTCTATCCATTGGTTCAAGAGATATCGCGCATACAAGAATCTGTCACGCCGACTGGATCCGCACTGAAAACAATATGTCCCCCCCCTCACCTTTGGTGGGGGGACATAAAAAATGTCCAAGCTAGATCATATTGAAAATTCAAAGGCTACAGGGCAAACAGAGTAGAGCCAGATGAGATGGCTCATTACGAGCCTCCTCATCTAGATATGCGGGTTTGTGTTCAACGATTTTCTTTTTTGGCAATTCAAGGGTTCATGTATGAGGATATTTAAGGCGTGTGGTACATCACCAATGTTTATTTGTTATACAACTTTCGTGACTTACTGTTTACTTCCTCCGACGACAAAGCCCTTCCAATACGAGTCCTTCTCTTAAAGAATCTGCTGTGAGACAGGAAAACTTAACCCATTGCATTCTGGGTATTTTTGTTCGTCTGCTGAAATTGTCGTCTGCATCAAAAATCAAGAATATTTTGACAATATTGGTCTAACTAACTCTTGCAGAAATGATGTCTAGGCAGCAAACAGTTTGGATCTCAGATCAGACCCCACATTTGTGGGGCCTGATCTGGATCCAAACTGTTTCCCGAATGGAATGGGTTAAGAGTTGGGGCCCCACTAAATCCACTCAAAACACTTTGTGAGTGAAAAGGAAGAGGAAGGATATACACAAGAACATACAGATGAAGATTTTTATTGTTTGTCTGATAGCAAGTACAAATCCCAGATCTGTCCCCTGGGTGGGGTAATTGGGTAGATAAGCACATACACTGATGAATGAAACCATACACAGAAATTGCACAATTAATGGTTCTAAATGAAGCGACTGTAGTGAATATTGGCACTAAATTTTAAGATACATGTCTAAATTGTTAATTGTGTATGCATGCCTATTTATTGCATATGTATTGGTCAATTAATTTTTGGGGAAGATTTTCAGCCCTTAATTAAAATTTACATTTTGTTTTAACATCCCTGCTATTTTTGCAATTTAATCTGAACTAATTTTGGAGTTAAATGTCCAAACACATACTAGTATAAGCATTCAAATCTCAATATTTCTATTTCTTGTGAATATTTTTTCTGAATTTTTTAAGAAATTTGAAAAACGATGTTATAATGGTATTCTAAAACTGACAGAAGAAGTTTTAAACTTGATTCTGACACCCATATCTAAAGTTGAAATCTACGTACAGTTAGACTTGTACAAAATACAGACATTACAAGTTTACTACATGTATAAGTAGCTTAAACACAACACTTTTCTTTTCCGTAACCATGGCAACCCTAAATATTGAGACAGAAAGCCCTGAGCAAACTGTGCAGACCCAGATCAGACTGCTCTTAAAAGAGCAGTCTGATCAGGGTCTACACTATTTGCCATCCAACCAGCGATTTTCAACTCATTTCCAGATAGTTTTTTCTTCTTCAAAATTTAGGAAAATTACAGTGATTGGTTGAGGTGTCTCAATATTTATGGTCACCATGGTAACAAGAATGGCATAAATAGTCTGATAAATATCAATAGCGACCTAGGGATCTATGTAAAATGGCGTGTATTTCTAAAAATCTTCGACTAGGATTTACATTATATCTACAAGCTTTTACTTCATGAGATGAAAATGAGACGGGGGGAAAATCTAATGAAATGGGCAGTCTACATGACTTGAAGCTACATGAACTATGAACCAGAGTTGCAGTTATGCCGAAATTGGGGGGGGGGGGGGGGGGGGGTAAAATTCTACATGACTTGAAGCTACATGTACTATGAACCAGAGTTGCAGTTATGCCGAAATTGGGGGGGGGGGGGGGGTAAAATTTTTCCATTTTTCTCTTTTGTTCACCATAACATATGGCTGATTAACAATGCCTCATGGTGGCACTATTGCCAAGATTCCATAAAGTTTTATGAAAAACAAGAAGAATCCTAACATTTTTATCCCCATATTTTTGGCTTATCTGCAGCCCTGATAGGTATGAGGTAAACTTAAGCAAACTCCTCCATCCTTGCTGATGCATTACTGTTGCTGTGCATGATGACTTTCTTAACATGAATATTCAAATTACACCTTGTCACTGAATAATCATACAAGTCCTCAAAGCAATGAATATTTAGATGAAACAACACTCATATTCTTTAGTAAAATGTAAAGCAAACACATAAATGTAATAGGGAAAAAGCTAGTTCGAGTGATCAGCTGTTTAATATGGTAATGACGGCACAATTATTTGGCCACTATTTCTTTGTTATGAAAACACCTGTACTTCCATATGAAGAATCTCACTTCAACTTTGTGTCTCGTGTTTTTTCCCAGCAGGCACATGACGTCCATGCAACATCATCATGGCACAATGACGTCGGTACCACGTCATTTCAACGTCATGTGCCTGCTGGGAATTGTGTTTCTCATGGGAATCCCTGGGCCATTTCCAGGCATAACATTAAATAATGTTAAATAATTGCATTTTGTACTTGGTCCTTAGTTTAAAATGTAGAATAACTTCTATATCTGCAAACGTCACAACACTGTGCCTAAAAGCTTCACAACACTTTGCCTAATTTTCCCATCTTGTTCAACAGTCACAGATAATCTGTTTCATTCCACATGATCACACATTCAGTGAACATTAACTACCAGCCCTGGTCCAATTCATAGGGGTTCCCATTTAAAACAACACTGCCTTTGCTCAAAGCTTGAATAAAAGCAATTTAATAAAGTCTGTACAAAATTTGAAAAATTAAAAGTCCTAATTATATATATCCTATTTTTTCTTCATCGTGAAAAATCCTTTTTTCTTAGTTTCTTTCTGTTCATCTGTGCGTGCAGGAAGGGTCTGGGAGCGCCCTGGGGTGGCAGAGTCTGTGGGTCCGCATGCGGAGCTGATACGATTTGTCCAGTGTTCCATCTCAAGCTGGAAGTAAAAGGGTCAAGTTTATCAGTAAGAGGAACAGCGTAGTCTCATTCAGAAACTGTGAAATCAAGAAATTGTCCCTACAGTATACCAATCTCATCTCAAATGGGCATGTGTGGGTGCTGCCATTCTCAATGGGCATGTATGGGTTCTGCCATTCTCAATGGGGCATGCATGGACTATGCTATTTTTGCTGAGACAACTTCTGTGGCTCCTGATTTGCTTCCCTTGATGATGAAACCCTTTCTAAAAGGGGTCTACTCTTAAAGGAAAGAATTTGCTCCCATAGGAGCAAACTCTTTCCTTTAAGAGTTCACCCCCATGAAGAAGGGAGACAAAAATTAAAATAGCAGAGTTGCTCCCTGAGAATCCATTCACCTTAAAGGTAAGAACATGCTCTTTGACAGGAAAGTGTGTGAAGAGTAGCTCTCACTCGAGAAGACAGACAAGCACGTCCAAGTCAGAGTGACCTCCCTTTGAAGTATATTCACCTTAAGGTATATAGGTACACTGCCATGTTTTCCCGCCATTTTTACACAGGGAAACAACTTGTGACTTCCTGGTTTTCTTTCCCAGGACTATATAGCCCTTCCTAAATGGGATCTATACTCTTAAAGGAAAGAATTTGCTCTTAGGGGAGCAAAGTCTAGTAAGAGCTGACCCAAATTTAAGAGGAGGGCAAATATGAAATTGGCAGAGTTGCTTGCCCTAAAAATGTACACATTCACCTTAAGAACTATTGCCAATACATGGTCACTAGTGGACAAGTACATTCAAATCAAAAGACTTAAACAATAGACACTGCAGACACCGCCAGTATTCTCCAAACAAAACTTTATTAAGTGCTGTCAACGTGTTTGTCAGATTTTCCCAACTTTATTTGAGCCGCGACACAACAAAACCAACAAAGTGGCATGTGCGCCCAGTGAGGACTCAGATCAGCCATGGGCATCTGCCTAGTCGGATCAGAGTCTTTGCTGCGCATCTTAAGGGTAGCTAAGTGTCTAAGCTACCTCCATGCAGACAGTGAAGACTCCGATCAGACTGGGCGAATGCCCAGGCTGATTTAAGTCCTCGCTGGGCACTTATGCCACTTTGTTGGTTTTCTCATGTCACTGCTCATTTATCAAATCAGTCGAAGCAGTTCTAAGCAAACCATGAAATCGAATCTGTGAGAAAGCACAAATCAATGAGAAACAGATACCATAATTTTCTAGTTATATGACCCAGGTTTTCCCCTTCCAATCTCCCAGGAAAAACCCCTGTTTTATAGCCAAATAAATACGGTATGATGTATTTTACATGCCACCTTACCTGGTCTTTAGCCATGAAGAGGTATTCAGCACCGCTGGCAAGTTTTAGTCGGAACACATGTGGTCTCTTGGTATAATCTCTAGCAAACTCGCACACTGCAGCTGACAGGTCTAAAGCTGATTCATGGTGAATACGAACATTGGGCTCCTGTAACATAGAAATAGAAGGTTAAAGGCTAAAGACATCACATCACATAGGGCTTGTATATAAGCTGACTTTCTGTGCAAAGCATTCAAACAGAAATGTCAGTTCGAACGTCAGTTTCAAAGGCCTAAATCTGTTCTGAAGTCTGACCATGATCTACTGTATTCACTTAAGTTTTATAGAAACTGATGGATGATTTTGGGTAGTATGGCCCTTTTAAAGGTAGGTTCCTGTACTTTGGAATGCATCATAATTTTGATAATCTTTCATCCAAAATGTTGGAAAGCAATTACAAAAGGGAATGAATAAGTTTCACTAAAAAGTGTAAATCCAAAAAATATTAGAAAAGTTGTTTTGCAAGGGATATCCTAACTCTGCTTCGCACACCAGTTAGCGCTATTTTTAGTCCGCGCCAAAAATAGATAACGCAGCTGAGGTCACGCTGCATTGCATTTTGGGATAGTGTTAACCCATCCACCATGCCAGGACCTCTAGGAGAGCTCATGACAAGGGAAAATTGACCTTTGGAGAATGGCATCAGAAATCGCGCAATTATAGACATAATAAACATAGTTATTTTTAGAACTGGAATTCCAACGAAATAAAATAAACCAAAAGGGAAAACGACTATTTTCTTCAACATCTGACGAGTTTCTCAGTAGCAACAAATTCAGAAAAATAAGAGAATTCAATACTGCTCAGAAAAAGACGAAATTATTTTGTGGACATAATTGTTATCCCTAGTACAGGAACCTACCTTTAAAAGTATGTCCATTCTTTCAGGCAGAAAAGCAAATGCCTGAGATAATGACGATAAAATAATCCAAAGGAAAAGAAAGGATTGCCATCAGATCTTGGCTCTGACAAAAGAACCATAAATTATGAGTAGAGGGTCCGACTGTTAAAACAGGACCCTACTGTTAAAAACTAACTACAGTCGAACTTCACTGGCTCCAACTAGGAAGGCTCGAACACCATGTTTCGGTCGAACTGACTTCCCA
Organism: Ctena decussata; assembly: GCA_963989385.1. Classification (NCBI taxonomy): domain Eukaryota; kingdom Metazoa; phylum Mollusca; class Bivalvia; order Lucinida; family Lucinidae; genus Ctena; species Ctena decussata. Next base: position 27,735,153 of record OZ022499.1, on the reverse strand, counting down.
GTCCCGGCAAAATCCCTATTCATTTCAAGTAAACATGCCACACTTGGCTCGTACAACGATGGCTCGAACGCTCTAACCTCAAGTCTGGTCCCTAGAAACAACTTTCTATGTAAAAATACACCGATTGCTCGCACCTATTTCCTTGTGAAACATTTCGAAGTTTAATGACCGGACTAAATGTAGATCCTACCGATTACAAGTATTGGTCATCAGGTTTGCTACGTCAATGCTTGATATTTTTAATTGTAAATAAAATTATAACCATATGTTTCTGTGTTTTGTCTACCTGAAAAAGCAAAGGTTCAAAGTGTGACCGATCAAAATACAGGAAGTTGTTGTAGTTATGATAGAAAAACATGGTACATAAAGTTGGATCATGTTGAGTTGGTCTTCAATGGCTCGAACTACCGATCATTCGAACTTTTTTCGGTGGTCCCGGCGAGTTCGAGCCATGTATCACAGTATGTCTTAAGTAAAAGGAGACAGTACATTTTAAAAAGCACTGTACACAAAAACACTGCCTTTTTTGCTGAAAAAAAAATGTGCGGAGCTTGCAAGAGCTCCTCACTTTTTTTCAGCATGAAAAAAAAAAAAAAAAATAGTTGCACACTTGATTTTATGAGTACTAAAAGGCTTGGCATATCCTTGACTGATGCTTTTTTATGCTAGCGATGGTTTTGATTAACTGAGCTCAAAAGTGATTACTCCTTGGCCGACACTTCCATCGTTTGGCCACCATTATTACAAGGGAGACCACTGCAACAACTTCTTCCCTTGCAGGCTAATCCCTCCTTCAATGGGGGTTACTCTTAAAAGAAAGAATTTGCTCCTCTGTAGGGACTACTTGTAACTTAAAAGAATTTGCTCTACACAAAGGAGACCAACAGTAGTGATCTCCATTGTACCACTTCATATCGCCTCTGGTAAGTCAACATAAGAATTTCAGCAAATTTGGAGACACCCCTGGTATGAATACTGATGGATGGATGACTTGCTGTATAGCCCTTTCAACAGCATTATAGTCATATCAAGCCGATGGAGCAGTGATAATGTAAGGCTGTATGCACCAATTCCGTTTACGGTTGAAAAGAATTCCGCCTTCATCGGGAATCAAATGTGGACAGCTAGCTTAGCTGTCCACATTTGATTCCCGATGAAGGCGGGATTTTTAAAACCACTGAGCTACCAGGCTCAAAAAGGACTACTGACCTGTTTAGCATGTTTCTGGTCTTTGTAACAGGACAATGACAGACCATCTAGCACAACGTATACTTTATCCCATTTCCTGAAACATACAGAATACACTTTCAACTAACTTTACTTCCTTATAGGAAGAAACAGAAGACACTGGAAAACACTGTTTAAACACTTTCCTTTCAGTTAAGAATTACAAACAAATATCTCCATTATTCCATACACAGTAAGAAATGTTACAGTGTGTAGCAAATACCCATAAATGCTCCCTTTGAACCAACAATTGGTTATCTGATAATTAAACACAATATGTGAGCATGCTTTTTTTTTTCCATTTGTACAAAACGAATTGTGACACACTAAATGGGTGGTTAAGGAATATACAAACAGCCAATCTGTAAACTGCTAAGACCAGTCAATGCAGATGCCTGAAGAATCTATACGCACAAAACACAGGCTGCATCTAGACTGCATGGTTTCAAATACTGGGTCAAGTCTTTCCTGTTTGCATCTAAGAAACCTTTTTTGCCTCAAATCATACCTGTCTTTCGCCTTCTTCATCTGAGCCTCCCACTCATGTTTACGCGTGAGATTTCCTTCCTCGTGAATAGCACTGGTACCTGGAGCCTCTGAAATGACCAACAGAAAAATATTCATACTGCTAATCTGTAACTTCTCCTGATCCCACTAACTGCTAAAGGCCAGCGAGTACCTTCATAGCATACTCTTGAAGTTATTTGTGAATGGTGATGTCATAGTATAGTGACACCATAGTATCATCTTTGTGATATCATTCATGACAGTGTGGAACATGTGAACGCTAAATATTTGCTACCCTATCACTTTTTTGTTTCATTATCATATGAGCCGTGACGCGAGAAAACCAACAATGTGGTTGTGCACCCAGCGCAGACTCAGATCAGCCTGGGCATTCACCCAGTCTGATCAGACTCTTTGCTAAGCGCTTAAAGGGTAGCTGAGGGACTAAGCTACCTTCATGCGGAAAGCGAAGACTCTGATCAGACTGGGCGGATGCCCAGGCTGATCTGAGTCTGCGCTGGACGCACGACCACATTGTTGGTTTTGTCACGTCGCAGCTCATATGATGTGATATATGACATTGGTAAATAGGAATAGTAATTACTGGTAATGTGAAGTTTCAATAACAGTTTTCTTCCAACAATATAATTATGTATCTTCCGTTTTTGCAAAATTAGATTATGATGATGTGCTCTGAATTTAAATTTACATACAATGAATACGAAATTGAATCCCTCAGTATATCTGAAACTTTAATAGTTCCATACTTGATTTTTAACTTTGCTCCTGCAACTTGAAGTCCCACAGATTTTTCAGTATATTTGAGTTTAACAGAATAAAGTCAAGAAGAAAGGAAGTTGATAGGGATGTTCAAAACAGATCTCCAGTTAAGGATAGGGTTTGATGATAGTTCTAAGGTACAGTCAACTCTCGATATCTCGAACACTGATATCTCGAAGTACCCTCTTATATCAAAGAATATAGTTAGGACATAATTCCTATTTTTCTATTTTTCTTTACTTTTCAACTCTTCTTAACTCAAACTACTGATATCGCAAAGTAAATTTTCTGGGACCAGAAAATTTACTTTGAGATATCAGTAGTTTGGAATAAAACTTGACTTTGAGATATCGAGAGTTGACTGTATTTTTCTCATTTCTCATTAAAAACAAGTAGTGATGTCTCATTTCGGCTCTGCAATGGTAGGTTGGCTGCCATTACCGTTAATTGCCCTCATTAAGCAACTTTAATACATGTATAAGAATATTTGCTGCCCCTGTATGTGACTCCCTTCTCCAAAGGGACTACCGATACTCTTGAAGGACTTCAAACTTAGCCCCTTTTGAGAAGGAAGGCACACAGATAAATGGCAGAGTTGCTTCTCCTAAAAGTGAACCCATTTACCTTCATTAGAAGGAGCCACAGCATTATGTCTTTATGAAGAATGAAAAAGAAATCATCTAAGAAATGACATCAAATTTCCACCTTAACTGGAGTTCCGCCTAAGAAGCTAAATTCTACATTTTTACCTGCCGACAGAATAGGAGAACTACCACTGATGGGGCTTTCCTCAACGTTTTTCTTACGTGAGAAAAATTTCCCAAATGGCGACTTAGATCTAGACCTCTTTCTTTGGGGTGTGTCCTCTGACCCTGCCCCTTTGGGGAAAGTGTTGCCTGATTCAGAAATCAAACTCATTCATTATTCGAACCTACCACCCAAAGCAGCAAATAAAATATTCGAAGCACTGAAGCCGTATTAGATTTCAAGCAGTAATGTGTGTATAGGTTTACATATAGGGTAAAGCACATATGGCCACAAAGTTTTGAAAACAAAACAATAACTCGAGGGCAGAAAAAATGATTCTAAAAGACTATTTTGAGCACTACTCTTTGTTCATAGGAACAGTTTCCTTCAGATGTTTGCAGAGGCCAGGGATTCTGATGATACTTTTGCTATGATTTTTTCTTTGTTTTCTATAATCCAAGATAGATAAACATTATAATTGGGGGCTTTAAGGGTCTATCAACAGTATCTCAGTCATTCTGGGCTGTTGAAAGAGATGATCATGAGGATGAAATAAACCAAGCACTAGGAACATAGTGGGCTGGGCGAGACTCAACATGTACCCTATGGCCTACAAGTCCTTGAGCATTAACAGTTCAGCCAAGATGACTGGAATCTGCATACGCACAAAATATTCATCACTTTAAAACTTCAGATGTTAAAAATAGCATAAGGACTGTGTGTAAATAAAACAAATACCCATCACCAGTGCTAAATACAGCCAAATAATGACAAAAGGACATCTGTAGAAGCCAATCTACAACTGAAATGGTCCAGGTAATATTTTCTTAGAAAATTTGCCTGCTACAACACATGGCAGAACTGGTAACAGAGAGCTTTAATCATGACTGAGCCAATAATAAGGAAAAGGATAGTATCAAGTAAAACAAGGAAGGCTGCTCAAGCAAGCCTAAAACTAAAAGGCACAGAGATTTATCCATTTCATCGGAAAAGAATCACAAAAAGAGGTTCTAGTCTGAACAATCAAAATATCCTGTTTCATAGGCCCATAGTTCAACATTTAAAGCACCAAAAATGGAAGTAGTTGACTTTGCAAACTAGTGTAGATCCAGATAAGGTGGCTCAAATGAGCTGCCTCATCTGAATCTACACTGTTGGCTCCATAGTCTTTGAATTCTCAATATAGCACAAAGACTTTTCGAAAATTTATCTGCTTTTTTTGGTGCTTCAGGGTTAAAACAACCATTAACCTGTCACTGAAACAATACTGAGCGCATGTTCAAGAACTTTATATGTCTGCGTGTTGATGCATTTCTATTGTCGGTGCATACTTACCAAAAACCAAGGTTATATGTGCATAGGGTCAAGACTTTATCTAAGCCCTCTGGAAGCGGTGTATAAAATTTGTTTTGCTTCTGATACTGGAAGCCTCTGTACATTTCCAGGCATATGTTTTATATAGTCAATATATAGTCAAGTTAATCTACTCTACAGTATCAAGCTTTGTACTTTGTAGAAGATTTGCAACATTTGCACTAACTCTACCTATTATGTCTTTTCCCGTGCGACAGATATTTTGTATTTCATAAATATAAAGCTTTTGAGGGATTAAACTCTAACAATGAAAAGATATACCCTGAAGTGCTTAAGAATTGAAACACCTAAAACCATTAATTTTCCATTTGTCCCAAATGGAAAATTAATTAATTTTCCATTTGTCCCAAATGGAAAATTAATGGTTTTAGGTGTCCCAATATTTAAGCATATTAGGGTATATGCATTTCCAATAATGACAAACGTCACGTGAAAAGCAAGACCAAACACTGAGCTTGAAACCTTAGGATCTGACTTGTTCGTACTTTTCTTCATGAAGCAATGTGCGAGTGATGCTCAACTTTCCTTTCAGTACAGAAACAAACATGGTTTCGACCAAGTGATTGGTGATCCTGATTTCACCCTGAGTAGATATGATTAATCAGACAAGCCAATCAAATATTTCAATCTTGTAATGTGACACTAGGATCTGTATCATAGATGGATGGATGACTGTCGATTGTACATCCTTTTTAACAGTATTTCCGGCATATCAGGATGATGGGTGGACGATAATGAAAGGCTGTGTGCAATGGAATCCTGTTTACAACTGAAAAGATTCCCGCTACAGCTGGACTCAAACCGGAACCGCTAGAACAGCACGCCAGGGCTTAACCTACTGGGCTATCAGGAATCCTAGGGACCTTTATAACAGACTTATTATCTTAATGCTGGTAATTTCACTTTTTGTTTTCATATGTTCATATAAGTATGCACTAACTTTGCAAAAATCAGTAAAGTTTTTTGATTACACTATTTATGAAATTCTAACTCCATCCCTCATTATTACATTCAACTCAAGATGCTTCAAGTCAGCGAAATAATGCTCTGAAAGATTTTTCCTCTAAGAAAACTGATCACTAAGCTGAAAGCTGTGTCTCGATAGTATCATTCAAAGCGCAAATGCAAGAAAAATGCTGAGAAGATTACAGATACACAAACATGTAATATGTTAAAAGATACACATACATGTAATATGTTTAAAGATACAATAATATTATGCAAATTATATTTATGTTTGCAACATGCCACTCTTTACTGCTTCTAAGCCATATATCTTATTTTACATATTGAATGAGGATAATGTAATTTTTTACCAAATCAAAAAACGTTGAATTTACTGAAGAAAATCTCACAATAATGTACCTAGGACGTAGATCATGCTGATCCTCTGACAGAAAATGTTTGTGCTCTTTAAAGTTTAAACACACTGCAGGATTGTAGTTAGACATCAAATTAGCTTTGCAAATAAATCTAACTTTAGTGACTTCAAAATCTCTTATTATATTAAAACTGATGACATATTCTACCAACTTTTCTACAACCTTTGCACCTTCTGAATTATCAGCTAAACTGATCAGCATTTACTCACTTAAAATGAGCCAACATGACCTGTCAGTATATATGACAGTTTGCCTGGTCTACACTTCCCATACACCTAACTCTGACTTAAAACTGCAACACTTTTGGAGAATGCTAACACCATCCTGGGGTAGCGCAATATCTTTTTTAGTACTTTTATACAGTCAAGCGAAAAACAATCTCTTCTCAGGATAAATTTTAAATGTGACATACAGGTATAGCAAAACAGTTCAAACCCAGATCAGGAAGCTCCTGAACAGGGTCTACACTATTTGCCATTCCATCTGCATCTTTCAGAAACATTTCTGCACTGAAAAATCAACTGTCGAAATTTTAGGACAGTTACAGTAATTATTTAAGGTGACCCAATTTATAGAAATTTTACTATATACACTAAAACACCTACTCCTCCTTGGCGTAGAAGCATCTCCTTTGGCCATCGGGTGTACCAGTTCCTCCCTATGACCCCTCGGTGAGGGTCGAGAGTCACGTGGCCTCGGCGACTCCCTAGGTGACCTTCGTCTAGGTTCTGGAGATTCAGAGGGAGGCTTAACCTTAGAGCTTGGGGGAGGGGTAGAAACTAAAGAGACTTCAGCTGTCCCAGTAGAAAGAAAAGAGCATGCAAACTATACTAAAAGAACAAAACATTCACCATACAATATCTATACACCTGCTTCAAAAACTCCTATAAACTAACGTGGAGGCCAAGATTTTAGGAATGAGAATGTAATATTCTTTTCTTTTTTATCATTATACATTGTTTTCTGTTTTCTTCAGCAATTCTGATGAGATCTAAGTACCCATATTGGGTACTTAGATCTCAACAGAATTGCTAAAGACTGTTATTTTGTATTGGGTACTTAGATCTCATCAGAATTGCTAAAGACTGTTATTTTGTATTGAGTACTTGGATTTCATCAGAATTGCTTAAAACTATTACTTTGTTGTCCCCCAAATGCTGACTTGCAGCACTCTAAAACATTCTCATGAGTATTCAATCCATTCGTAGTTATTATTTCAAATATTTCAGGGTTCACGGTAACAAATGAACATATGAAATATGCAAATATCTATCCAGGAGTCTTTAAAGCAAATGTTTCACGATGCTCAAGCTGCAAAACAAGGTGGGGTAATTACTACAATTTAAAAGAACAACATTTAGTAGGAAAATAACATACATACACCAGTGAATTACAAGCATGTTATCTCAAATTCATTTCTAACCAAATTGATTTGAGATGAACAAATGCTCATTAACAGAGATGATGGTTAGATGGTGATGAAAGTAAATGAGCATGCTGTTAAAAAAGAAAGGCATGAAGTCCTCAAAATATACATGTGCATGTCAGGCTAGGTTTTGAGAATATCGGAAATTCCAAATATTGAGAAAGACAGTGCAGACCCGGCTCAGACTGCTCCTAAAGGAGCATTCTGATCAGGGTCTATACTATTCTCCATTTCATTTGCACCTTTTAGCTGCATTACTGCAATAAAAAAAAAACAACTCCAATTTTAAGCACAGTAACAGAAATTATTTAAGGCATCCCAATTTTTAGAATTTTTATGATAATTGGTAGATATGATTTTCTTCACCAGAGCATATGCTGTGACCCTCATTAGAATCACCTCATCCAGGTTAATAAGGGTCACAAACATGTGTTACAAAGGCAGGCAGCAAAATGTTTTATAGTCAAAGAATGGAAATTATGTTAGAATTATTATCAAAATCCACTCTTATGCTCTGCTCTGCATGTATATGCTATTTTATACTAATACTGCATATCTACTACCATCAATTTCATTCAATAACACTGTGTAAAGCAGTGTACAGATCTGTTACAGATGGGCAGTTCTCAAGCTGTCTAGAGACTTGACTTAACCCAAAAATACCCCAATCAACTTCTAAAGAATTTTCTGCATGTATTACTGTTCACATAAATGAGCCGCGACACGAGAAAACCAACAATGTGGTTGTGCGCCCTGTGCAGACTGAGATCAGCCTGGACATCCGCCCAGTTTCATCAGACTCTTTACTAAACACTTAAAGGGTAGCTAAGGGTCTAAGCTACCTCTATGCGGACAATGAAGACTCTGATCAGACTGGGCGGATGCCCAGGCTGCTCTGAGTCTGCGCTGGGCGCACAACCACATTGTTGGTTTTCTCGCGTCGTGGCTCAAATGCAGATTACCAATTCCTGTTGATGACTCATAAAGTAGTCACTTAATTAACCTGAATCATAATTATTTAACTTTCATCCCTTTAACATTCTTTGAACATAAGGAACTGAACTTTATTATAAGTGTGATTAAGCTTGCATCTTTCATTCTTTTTTTTTCTTTTATCTTCTGCCCCACCCATTTGACCCTGAGGGCAAAGCCGTACTTGTTTGATCAGGATAGTTTAGCAGGAATTAGCAGGAATTAGCAAGACAAACAAGATATAAAGCAATCTCAAATATTTGATAACCAACAAGACACACCCATTTATTCTGACCCAGGGGAGACATATTATAAGAATGAATGGCAGAGATGCTCAAAGAACAGAGAGAATTGTAGTAAGTTGTAAGCCATGGGTTGTGATCATGATATCATGGGTATAGAAATAGTAAAAGCCAGATCACCTGTTTTTTCTTGTTTAACCAGTTTAGCCGTTGGTTCACCATGTACATGACTACCTGATTAGTGAAAAATAATTCATACTTCATGACTCAACTCCAACTAGTACATATAATTACAACTAATTATTACGATTCGGTCTTTTCTGTTCTGAGTTATTTGCATCTTTGATATAAACTTTGGTACCTTTACCAGGTGCATGTTTCATTTCTGTATTGTTCAATTATATTCATAACACTATCTAGTGCATAAGCTGACATACAAAGGTAATAAAGTTGCAAAATAAATATGAAGATTTATAATTTGTTTTTCCATTAGAATTTTAGTTAATACAAAGTGGGTATTTAAGGATATCATTATAATTAACTGTACTGGCAAAATGTTTAAGCACTTACTGTGCATTTTATGTAGTACAACACATAAATGGAAGAAAACATAAAACCACACCAAAGAAACCTAAAAGAGCAATCTGATCAGGGCAGACAGACGTTATCATTTGCAAACAGAATCAAAATCAAATCTCAAATCTATCAGTGCTATGAACAGAATGGCCATAACCCAATGAAGAGATTTTAATGGGGTTGAAACTCAGATGAAGCAAGAGAAAAATTATTGATGAATGAATGAATGAACAAATTACTACTTTGTGTGCATCTGTATAATTCATTTAACCCTTTCAGCTCATCATACAGAGTCCTAGATAAGAGGGGTATTTGATGATAATTGAAGGATAATTTTTTCATTTCTCGTTGAAACCATATGTTGTGACCCCTCATCTGAACCGTCTCGTTGAGACGGTTCAGATGAAGGGTCACAACATATGTTTTTATGCAGAATTAACAAAAATTATCCTAAATCATCACCAAATACTCCCTCTTATCTAGGGCTCTGCATGATCATTCCAAGCTACACACCTCATCAAGATGAGATGGTTCATAACAATGGGTTATCTCATCTTGATCTACACTGTTTGCCATTCTGTTTGTGATGTTTCTCATTATGCATAACAAAATTCTCCAAATTCAAAGAAGGAACACTATTTCAGACCTTTTAAGTATTAAAGGTTATAATTTGATATATAGGAAGTGGCTGTACTGATATCAGAAGTTTGATATACAGCAAGTGGCTGTACTAATATCAGAAGTTTGATATACTGCAAGTGGCTGTACTAATATCAGAAATTTGATATACAGCAAGTGGCTGTACTGATATCAGAAGTTTGATATGCAGCAAGTGGCTGTACTGATATCAGAAGTTTGATATATAGCAAGTGGCTGTACTGATATCAGAAGTAAACTCATGTATGCTGATAATAATTATGTTTTGATAATAATTATGCTGACAATAATGATTATCATAATGATGAAGATATATGGGTATACCTGAACGTTTTTCCACAACTTTCAACGTGGGAAACAACTTTTGTGACTTCCTGTTTGCTTCTCTGGGTGACAAAGCTCTTCCAAAATGGGGTCTACTCTTGAAGAAAAGAATTTGCTCCTTAGGGAGCAAATTCTTTCCTTTAAGAATTGACCCCCACTGAAAAGGGAAGCAAAAATGGAAATGGCCGAGTTGCTTCCCCTGAAAGAGTACCAATTCACTTTAAGGTTATTATGCTGATGATAATTATGATGATAATAATGATTATGATGATGTCGATAATGACCAAGTAGATGATGGCAACGATATTAGTAATGAAAGTGATGCTGTAAGATGCAAATGTGTTACTTTCACAACTGTCAAATAAGATACAAACAGAACAAATATGCACATCATAATCAAAGAAACAAAATAAAAGCATAAAGCACGTAAATGAAGACTTTCATAAGGTTTTTTTTTGTTGTTTTTTGTCTGAATAAGCTTAGATGATGTTTAAGAATGAGACATGGATAAAGCGATATTTCTGTTCTTACCAAGTTCAACAGCCCAAACTGTTGGTGCACCAGAAGTATCTATGTGAAGAAAGTAATATACTCATGTTTTGGATTATCTGTATAGCTTGGTTTCAATTACAGCAAAATTAGAGCAAAAGTGAATATTCGAGTCAGCAACCTAGAACAGGACTGGTGCATTATGGTATGTGAAAACTGCTAGCACTCAGCTGACAGAGCTGTAGGTATGACAGGATTGTGGGAAATTTTTCAAATTTCTTCTCAACATCTTTGTTGTGACCTCTCATCCAAAGCGCCTCATCCAGGCTGTTCAGCTGGGGTAGTGCCATGACGTCTAATTTCAAAACGTGTACTCCCAAAACATCTACTCTCAAAATGTCTACTCCCATTTGGTCTACTATGTCTACTCCCATTTGGTCTACTGTGCCAAAAATCATTAATCATTAAGTATAACTACAGGGTAGACTAAACCAAACAAGACATTTTATCCTAGTAGACCAAATGGGAGTAGACGTTTTGACACAGTAGACCCAATGGGAGTAGACGTTATGGGAGTAGTTTTGGGAGTAGACGTTATGGGAGTAGTTTTGGGAGTAGACGTTATGGCCCTAATTCATTCAGCTGAAGAGTCACAACGTATATATTTTATGCAGAATTAACAGAAAATTTCTAAAATGATCACCAAGTACTCCCTATTATCTAAAGCTCTGAGCAAAAATCTTTGGCACTATCCCCATACACCTAAAACCTAATATTCATCTGAAATGTTGTCGTATTTCTTTTTGAGCCTATTTGTGCATTTGTGCAGAAATAATAATTTTAGCAAGAAACAGCAGACATGCTTTCTAAAACATACTGTCATACTGCAAAGCTGCTGAACATAACACATTCAAATATACTATTAAGAGAAAATGCGACGCCACACAACAAAACCAACATAGTGGTAAGTACGCCCAGCAAAGACTCAGATCAGCCTGGGCATCCGCCCAGTCTGATCAGAGTCTTTGCTTTGGCATGAAGCTAGCTACAGCTAAGATGATGATCAGACTGGGCAGCTGCCCAGGCGGATCTTATTCTTTGCTGGGTGCACATGTCACTTTGTTGGTTTTGTTGTGTGGCAATTCAAATTATGAATGAAACAATTCATGCCACAATCAGTTAGTAAGAATGCTCTAAAGAGTTCTAATAATTATGTAACAACACTTCATATGAGCTGATAGGAAAAAGAATTTGTAGAAAGACATTTTCTTTGAAATACTGTCTTTATAATTTATAGCATAACTACATCATCATCAGTAATATTTACATCCCAAATCGCCAACCCTGCTTTTGAATTCTGAAAATGAACCGTCAGAGTATTTGAGAAACGAGTATTTGAGAGTCTGTTCAAATAGCTATGACTCACTAAGATCAGGTGCTGTCATGACAATCTGAGTATTCCTTTTTACATTTAAACCTTCAGCATTCCATAAGGTCATTAAGCAGACAGTAAATTTTTTTTGTTCGTTACATTTGCAGAAAGTAAGGCTTAACGTTGCATTTAAGATGAATAACTACACTTTCAGGGAAAGCAACTCTGCCATTTTCAAACATCCCCCACCTCTGCTAGCACAATAGACCCTTGCAAATTAGTAGGATAGTGTTAAAGGAAAGAATTTGCTCCTCGAGGAGCAAATTCTTTCCTTTAACAGTTGACCCCTGTTAGAAAGGGTTTTGTTACCCAGGGAAACAAATTGGAAGTCACAAAAGTCATGTCCCTTACACATGGAAGTGTAACTATACACCTTAAATCATCCCCTTGCAGCATGATTTGAGTCCAAAGTCAAGCCTTACTTTAAATGCCGTCTGCTGATATTTAAATTCTGCATGCTAAAGGATTGATTTTAAATTTTTACAAGGCCAAACTTTTTTTATTTTGGTCAAATCTTACATGTTGCTCCTATGCTTAGTCTTTCAACAAATCTTTTTACTATCAGCTTCAACCAAATTAGTTTACAACATCGTCAATAGCCTAACAACAATTTTAGTGGGATAAAACAACTTTTACTATCTAATTCTACCATATTTAGTTAATTTTCACACAACATTTCGGGTCAGAATTATTTCTGTTTGCTGTACTTCCTCCTCTAGACATTAGTTGCAATAACAGAGCTCTATATGTTTGTTTTTTGTGTTTTTGTTGTTGTTTTTTTTTAGTGTATATGTGTGTTTTTTGTTTTTGTTTTTGTTTTTTTCTTGTTTCTTTTTTCTTCATTATAGGATGTCAGACACTGAAGCTGTTCTCACTGTATTTTTGATCATTATAAAAAATCAAAATCCCAACATCTCCTCTGCAGCTCTGACCAGCATGAACTGTTTTGGCATATCATACCAAAGCAAAACAAAATCTAAGAGGTATTAGAATGTAGCTCATCTTTCAAATGCCATGCTACAACATAGACTATTTTTACAACTTCTTTGCTATGTCTCTAGAGAAGAAATTACAACAAATCCCAAACCTGTTGATTTAACTCCTCTCCAACTGTATATTTTTCTCCAGACCCCAAAAACTACATCCTTTGCACCATTTGTACCAGATGTCTTACTTTATTTGATCTCATTACTCCTCCTTAGCAAACCTACCTGAACAAGTATATCTACTAATTAACCTCTTTCTTGGCTCCCAACTGAGGCTTGTTTCATCATGTCTTTCTATTTTCTTAGGCTAAATAGCACATTCCCTAGCTTAAAGGTTTTCAGGACCTACCTGCTTGTAATGGGGCCTCAACCTCATCAACTTTCTTAACCTCAGGTTGTGGTTCTTCAATAACAGCTTTCTCTGTTACAACTGGTTCTGGTTCCGGCTCTGGGGTAGGCCTGGAAATCAGGAGTTAACTGGATTACAGACTACTTGTTGTTATCCCGATACTTGTAACAATGTTGGTCCCTGGAGCTCAGCTGTTGGAAACCATGGCTGCACTCCAGGGTTAACTGATTACAGGCTAGGCAAGAACAAAGATGCTTTACAGTATATGGAAATAGCGTAAAAAATCAAAATATAGTGACAGATAGGTCTGAGAAACCAGTGAAGACCCAGATCAGGTCTAGACTGTTTGCCATTCTATCTGCACCTTTTACATGTATTACTGCACTGAAAACCAAACTGATTTTTAGGACAGTGATGGAAATTATTTTATGTGTTACAATTTTTAGAATTTTTACAGTAATAATGATCACTTTTAAACTGAAACTCAGTAACAAATATAACTAATCATATCATACAAATCTGGTGCTAATACGCCAATACACAACTGTACTGCAGCAAATATCATCATACTCACGGTTTCTCTGGTGGTAAGAATTCCTTTATCAACTGTTGTAATCTTTCTTCTTTTGCTCTCAACACATCCTCTGTTGATTCCACCTCGGCTTTCTCTTTCTCTTTAATTTCAAACTGAAAATAGTATGGAATTCATATTTAGTTACTGTATCTTTAAATCTTCTCTCAAAACTATTTCATCCATTTCCCACGGTAAGACATTACAGGTTAAACATGTAAGACCACATAGCTTTGAGCATCAAAGATGTTCCTTCTGCAAAATCTCACTACTGTTTCAAGAACTTGGTCAAATTTACTGGTTAAAATTTTGATACTTTAGTGTTCAAGATTAATTACATATGAGCCGCGTCACTAGAAAACCAACAAAGAGGCATGTACGCCCAGCATCCGCCCAGTCTAATCAGAGTCCTCGCTGTGTGCTTAAAGGGTAGCTAAGGGTCTAAGCTACCTTCATGCGGACAGCAAAGAGTCAATTCAGACTGGGCAGCTGTCGAGGCAGATCAGAGTCTTCACTGGATGGTCTGGACCCACAAGCCACTTCGTTGGTTTTCTCATGTCCCGGCTTATATATAAGGTATAAATAATGCAAATGAGCTGCGACACGACAAAACCAACAATGTGGCTGTGCGTCCAGCGCAGACTCAGATCAGCCTGGGCGTCCGCCAAGTCTGATCAGAGTCTTCGCTGTCCGCATTGAGGTAGCTTAGACTTTTAGCTACCTTGTAAGTGCCTAGCGAATAGTCTGATCAGACTGGGCGAATGCTCAGGTTGATCTGACTCTGCACTGGGCACACAACCACATTGTTGGTTTTGTCGTGTCGCGGCTCAAATTTAGTTGAACAGAATCTGGTGAAAAGCATGATGCTTGCGTGACTGTCATAAGGAGAATCTGTCACTTTGCAGAACCCCAAATTTTTACATATTTGTAGATCTTTTGCTGCATATTTTTTTTTACAAGATTATTTTCACATGAAGAATATACTTACAGTTGTTAATTTTTCTAGAGCAGCAAATCGTTCTTCCTGTGTTGCCGCTGACTTCTCAAAAGCTTCATGTTTCTTTATTAGGTTTTCTACAGCATCTAATGTATCCTGAAAGGCAGAAAAAGAGAAATTATATCAACAGCACTTTATAACAAGACTATGTGTACCATGGCAGATCACTGAAATGCTGTTCAATATGAAGTCATTTTGGCTATAATGCTATTGCATGTTTGTACGAAAGAATATTAGGCACAGCATTTGGGAGCCACGAATCATGGTTCCCAAATAGCCTGCCTTATATTCCTTATTTCTTAGGACCATGAAACAAGTCGCCCAAGGGCAACAATCGCTCACCTGCCAGAATATGCTGAGGTCAAGTGGCCAAAATGTAAGCTTTGGGCTCAGGTAGGCTAATAAACAGGCTGCAATTCTATAGGAGTGGATGGTAAGTGTGTAAACTGTTCTACTACAGCCACTTCTATAAAATCACTAAATGACCTTGACCTCTAGTATTCACAGAGGTTGAAGTTGACTGAATTTTCATATCACAGAGCTCAATAGCAACAGAAAAATGAACTTTTTCATAGTGGATTTCATAGAAGAAGATTTTTTACGGTTTTTACCATATATGGGCATGGCGGCTATCTTGGTCGTGTGACCTGGGCCAAATATATCAACTTTCGTTCTCCTATCCTGATAAGTTTCTATATGAAATTTATCTTCAATCGGCCCAATGGTTTCTGAGGAGAAGATTTTTGAAACTGTTGACACCCAATGGACAAATGACCTTGGGTCAAGGTCACTAAATGACCTTGACCTCTAATATCCATAGGTGTTGAAATTGACTACATTTCCATATCACAGAGCATAACAGCGACAGAAAATGCACTTTTTCAGATTTTCCCTTTCAAAAGCCTAAGGGACAAAATTTGACCTTGCCAAAAATAGGTCAAGGTCAACCCAAGGTCGTCATTTATATAAACTTTGTAGTACTGGAGTCCAAGATTCTACATACCAAGTTTCAAGGCAATCGACTCAGTGGTTCTGGAGAAGAAGATTTTTATAGGTTTTTACCATATATGGGCATGGCGGCCATTTTGGTCATGTGACCTGGGTCAAATATATAAACTTTTGTTCCCCCATCCTGTTAAGGCTCCATATGAAATTTGACTTCAATCGGCCCAGGGGTTTCTGAGGAGAAGATGTTTAAAAGGGTGGACGACGTCGCCACCGCCGCAGACGGACCATGGCTATACTATAAGCTCACCTTGACAGGTGAGCTAACAAATGACCCCCTGGAGCATGGCCAATTTGAGCCCCAGGGGCATGGGTGGCAGGACTTTAGTAGGGGAGCACTAGACATTGATACATGCTATATATATTAGCTATGGGCCTCATGGTTTCAGAGAAGATTTTCCCATTGTAAGTCTATGGGAGCTTATGACCCAGGGGCATGGCCAATTTGGGCCCCAGGCGCATGGTTGGCAGGATTCATGTAGGGGACCACTAGACATTGCCACATGCTATATATATAAGCTCTGCGCCTCATAGTTTCAGAGAAGAAGATTTTTGAAGATTTTCTCATTGTAAGTCTATGGGAGCTTATGACTCCTTGGGTGTGGCCAATTTAGACCCTTGGGGCATGGTTGGCAGGATTTATGTAAGGGACCACTAGACATTGCTACATGCTACATATATAAGCTCTGGGCCTCATGGTTTCAGAGAAGAAGATTTTCCCATTGTAAGTCTATGGGAGCTAATGTCCGCTGTGGCATGGCCAATTTGAGCCCCAGGGGCATGGGTGGCAGGATTTTAGTAGGGGAGCACTAGACATTGATACATGCTATATATATTAGCTATGGGCCTCATGGTTTCAGAGAAAATTTTCCCATTGTAAGTCTATGGGAGCTTATGACCCAGGGGCATGGCCAATTTGGGCCCCAGGCGCATGGTTGGCAGGATTCATGTAGGGGACCACTAGACATTGCCACATGCTATATATATAAGCTCTGCGCCTCATAGTTTCAGAGAAGAAGATTTTTGAAGATTTTCTCATTGTAAGTCTATGGGAGCTTATGACTCCTTGGGTGTGGCCAATTTAGACCCTTGGGGCATGGTTGGCAGGATTTATGTAAGGGACCACTAGACAGCGCTACATGCTACATATATAAGCTCTGGGCCTCATGGTTTCAGAGAAGAAGATTTTAGAAGATTTTCCCATTGTAAGTCTATGGGAGCTAATGTCCGCTGTGGCATGGCCAATTTAGACCCCAGGGGCATGGTTGGCAGGATTTATGTAGGGGACCACTAGACACTGCTACATGCTACATATATAAGTTCTGGACCTCATGGGTTCAGAGAAGAAGATTTTTGAAGATTTTCCCATTGTAAGTCTGTTGGAGCTAATGACCCTCGGTGCGTGGCCAATTTGGGCCCCAGGGGTATGGTTGGCAGGATTCATGTAGGGAACCACTAGACACTGCTACATACCAAATATATAAGCTCTGGGCCTCATGGTTTCAGAGAAGAAGATTTTTTAAGTTTTTCCCATTATGAGTAGATGGGAGCTTATGACCCCTGGGACATGGCCAATTTGGACTCCAGGGGCTTGGTTGGCAGGATTTATGTAGGGGACCACTCAACATTGCTACGTACTGTATATATATATAAGCTCTGTGCCTCATGGTTCCAGAGAAGAAGATTTTTGAAGGTTCTTAGGCTATATAGCTATATATAAACAAATGACCCCCTTTGGGCGGGGCCAATTTGAGCCCCAGGGGCATGGGTGGCAGGACTTTAGTAGGGGAGCACTAGACATTGATACATGCTATATATATAAGCTATGGGCCTCATGGTCTCAGAGAAGAAGATTTTTGAAGATTTTCCCATTGTAAGTCTATGGGAGCTAATGACCCCCGGGGCGTGGCCAATTTGGGCCCCAGGAGCATGGTTGGCAGGATTTATGTAGGGGACCACTAGACATTGGTACATACTAAATATGTAAGCTCTGGGCCTCATGGTTTCAGAGAAGAAGAATTTTGAAGTTTTTCCCATTATAAGTCTATGGGAGCTATATGTTGCCATGGCAACCAGAGTTCCAATCCAATCTGCCTTTAAACCTAATGCAGTCAATCCCCCACCCCAACAATGCTACACATAAAATTTGATCAAGATTGGCCTGCTGGTTTAGGAGATATTGATGTTTAAAAGTGTGGACGCCGACGTCCACGCCGCCGACGGACGACGGATCAAGGCTATACTATAAGCTCACCTTGACAGGTGAGCTAAAACAGCCTGTTCTATATATTTTTTTCTTTTTTGTCAGCTGGGAATAATTGATGTGTATAATCATGTCATATTACATTCTATTTATTATCAAAATTAAACAAAGAAACTACAGCTGGGTCTAACTGAACTGCCTATTGTGTTCTGTTAGTTAATCTTGTTTGATATCTGCGAGTTGCAGACATCTGCCACTTTTCATATTACTTCAAGTGAACTAGGATTTGACTTCTTACAATATAAACTTATTCAATATTTTAAGAAAGACAAATGTCTTCCATTCACAATTCTTAAGACAAGAAGGCCTGACTACCCAGTAATCTTATGTACCATAAAGATTCTAAATGTTGGGACACCAAAAATAACTACCATAATTGTCCTAAAATTGGAACAATTTGGTTTTACAGTGCAGTAATGTGTCAAAAGGTTTTACAGTGCAGTAATGTGTCAAAAAAATGCAAATGGGATGGCAAATAGTGTAAACCCTGATCAGACTGCTCCTGAGCAGTCAGATCTGGGTTTGCACTATTTGCTCAGACCTAGCTGTCCCAATATATAGTTTTTACGGTAAAAACAAAATTCTTGTAATTTATAATGACAAAACAAGCTAAGGTACTTACACCTAGTTCTTGGTTTAATAAGTAAGGTTCTTGTGCTATCAACCAGGCTTCAGCCACAGCTGCGTCTCGGGCAAACTGGTACACTTCCAATACTGCAACAAGAAACATTTTATTACAAATCTTTTCTGTGCTCCAGATAAGGGTGGATTTTTATGACAATTCTGAAATACATGCTACTTCTGCATACAGACATAGGTTATGGCTTCCTCGAGGCAGTTCTGATGAGTAGTCACATCTTTTTGTGAAGAAGTATAAAAACAACTAATTCATAATTACATGCCAATACCACTACCTGGCTCCTCTCATCTGAACCTCCATATCCAACAGCTCAAGTTCTTTTAAGTGAATGAATATACCTTTATGTATTGTTTAATCATGATTATCATTTTTTCAAAGGTAGACAATCTTTGGGGTTTATTAGTAGCTATTCTCTGTAACTAAAAGCGTCAACTCTATAAAAGGACTTGCAGCCCTTATTAATGTCTTGTAAGAGTTTACCCCCCCCCCCCCCCCCCCCCCCCCCCCCCCCACCACCACCACTGAACATGGAGGCAGAAATGAAACTGACAGAGTTACTTCCCCTGAAAAAGTTTTCATTCACTTTGACTATCACAGATGCATGTGAGATCACTTAATAACCAAAACCAAAGTTTCCTTAGCTATAGGAAATAGGGAAATTCAAAGTCTATAGTCCAATACACAATATTCCAGGGATAAAAGCCGAGACATATTTATCTTACTCCATGGTCTAATTGTTGTTGTTTTACTTCCACGGTAAACAGGTATGGTCATGTTGGGACGGTCAGTTAACCTAACCACACTATTCCTGGGCAGGCTTAGACCTCCTAAGCATATACTTTCGCCAGTAACTGACAACTGCCCTTCTTCAATCAGTGGAAGGGGAAAAATCAATCTCCACGAATGTAAGTTGCCAGACCAGTTATCAAACCCGGGACCTCTGGCTCTTAAGTGCTACGAGTGCCCTACACAGCCCTGCCCCATGGTCTAAGTTTTTTCAGTAACTTCTGATATATCTTAAATGCCACAATGCAGTACTTCTTTTGCACAAAAAACTTACTAGTATTTTTTTTCAGGATAATGGCATGTTGGTCTCACTTATGTATGGAAGTTGGTTTACAATAGTTGCTTTTTCCAACACAACTCGGTCAAGGGTAATTTATGACTGTATTTCTTTAGTTTAGTTATATCAGTAAAAAAGTTTCAACTTACTTAATTGCAAATACTCCCATCTAGTTTCCCATTGGTCATTCATTCCAGCTCTCTTCTTTGTAACGTCTATTAATTTTTCTCTCACCTGAAAATATTAATGCATATTATATCACAGTTTCAAACATATTTGGGTATTACTAGTGATGTTTTTCTCCCGCTAATGGACAAGAATGTTTAGTTTGTATGAGACTACTATACAGATTTTCATTTCACATTCACAAAACTGAACAAAAGGAATTTAAAGATGATAGGATTTATTTGTCTTTCACTGAGCATGTTTAAAGACCAATGTATCTGCAAGGCCTCAAATTTAGAAAGAAGTTAGAAGTTTCAGGCTGAACTCAACAATTTTGGACTAACCCTGCAATACTATCAAGCTGGTTTAATAATAAAATTTTCAGTTATTCTGGCCATAAAGTACCTACATATAAATTCTCCTTCCCTTAGTCAATTAATTTAGAAATCCTACCTCATCTGATCTGTAATGTTTTCTGTCGAGCAGATCTCTGCCGAGGTTTATACAGATTGAGAAGTTTTCCTCCCTGGCATCAATTTCTGCCTTCAAACTCTGATGGTTGTTCATTAACAATTCTACACCAGATACATCTCTGTAATAGAACAAGAACTAGTAAAGCTAACTAGTCCTGCTAGTCCTAAATTTTAACATAAAACAACTTACTTTCATATTAAATACTGTCACATTCATGATCAATTAGTACATCATTTTTATAAATGGAAAGTAACCAAACCTCTTTGCACTGATACTCATGCTTGATTCTACTACCACTCATCAAGCACTACATTCATGAAAAGCTTCTAAATTATGGCAACAACAATGCCTGATCATTGTTCACACATTCCAAGAGCAAATTTCATAATTTCCAGCTATAAATTTTAACTTGCACTAACAGATTCTCAATCATTTTATATTTAATTGTTACATAATGCTCCTTTTTCATGCAAGTACCTTGGTTTTTCTTGTGTATTCATCTGTCTAATGATGTCATCCATCCACAGTAGAAGGTCTCGGACCATATTAAAGAATCTGTAAAGATCACTAGCATTGGCAAGGGTGGTTCTCCGTGACTCAACCATTCTGTGTAAGTTACGCCAAGCATCTAGCACTTCTTCTTCTTGGTCGTGAATTTCCTTCGCTTTGCTGCCAGCATACCCACCTTGTAATCGGCCTGATTCCTCTTGTATTGCTTGTACCTGAGGAAATGAAACAGTGTCAACAATCAGCCTTCGTTTTCCAGAACACATTATGATTTTTACAGGGGTAAAAAGATGCCTACCTTTTAACTATTTCTGATAAAACCTAACAGTGACTATAAAGTTGAATGAACTACTCATGGATCTAAGTTTCAAGTATCAGTTTCTTGCCCTTTGTCATTTATTTTGCCCCACCTATCTTATTTTTTTTTTTGGTTTCCCTTTGCATACTATCTGATACTTTGTATACAGAATCCTGCAGACAAATTTTAACCTTTGTGTAAGAAAGGACACATTAACAAACTAATGTACAATCAAAAGTTTGTTTAGAATCTGCGTGTTCACAAAACAAGTTCCAAACAAAAAATTATCTAAATAGCCACATCAGCCTACCTGTGAATCTAGTGTGACTAAATCTTGTTCAAAGTTGGCGTGTTTCCTCTGGAGAGCAGCTACACTCTGGGCATCTCTGCCGAGTTCTTCTGGAATATAGTTCTGTTTTTCCTGTATAAGAAAGAATGAAAATTTTGACATCAAATACCATCAATAACCAAATAAGCAGATCTCCTTCCAAAGATTGAGTCTGATTTCTTGCCTACTCTAGTTATCACAGGTTTTGACCATTTCTGGTCCTTTTTGCATCACTATCCATTTGTAAAAGGTAAGCATTTAAATTCTGCTCAATTGTGTACTATTTTTGAAATCAACAACAACATTGCTACTGGCTATGAATAAACATTTGGAGTAAGTGTTCAAATTATTTCCAAATTATTAAAATTAAAATCTTAAAAAGTGTTCCTTCAAGAGCAGAGAATACATACAGAAGTAGGAAAATGGGCCAGACTATTCTGTTTCCTTCATTTGCTCTCTAACAGCTGCCCTTGATAAGGATATCTGGATTTCCAATTAAATTCCATGAGAGGTTCTTTATACCGTCTATCTGGATTTACAATTACATTCCATGAGAGGTTCTTTATACCGTCTTTCTCAATCTTATCAAACTACCAAACTTACTTTTCAAACGTTCAATGCTCATTGGTTGACTCAAATCAGCCTAGACATCTGCCCAGTCTGATCAGAGTCTTTGCTGTCTGCATAGAGCTAGATTAGACCCTTAGCTACCCTTTAAGTGCCCAGCAAAGACTGATGAGACTGGGCAGATGCACAAGTTGATCTTAGTCTTTGCTTGGCGCACATGCCACTTTGTTGGTTTTGTCATGTCACGGCTCATATAATACATCAAACCTGTCTATAAACAATCATCTGTTATCAAACTGCGTCCATTTTACTTACATAAATAATCTCCAGTGTTTCTTTACAATCACTGAAGAATTTGTGTCGCTCCCAAGAGGCCTGTAATTCCTGCTGTCTTGTCTCTATTAACTCGAGAAGGTCTTCCCAGCGTTCATTTAGTGTGTCTTTCCACTCCGCTATAATTGCAGAGTCTGAGTGATCTGATGTAATCAGCTGATCACACACATCATTGGCAGTTTCTACTCGCTCTGTGCCAATAGTTATGGTGTCTTTAGCAAACTCACCAAACCTCTCCTTAAGAAGCTGAAATTTTTAAAAGAAACAACTTTGAAGAGAATCTGATATTTTACTTTAGTTCAGATACATCACATTGTTTTTTCAGATAATGAATATCCAACATACAGAAAAGAGAATGTTTCTTGCTGAAGTTATTACTAGAATTGCAGCTTTCTAAACTTCATCTTAGGCTGCATTTCTTCTTTTGTTTAAGTAATCTTGTGTCTATATTCCCCACATCAACCAAAAATTAAAACTATTAAATATGTAAGCATACATGAACTGTATATAATCCCATAAACCTTGTTTTTTGCCAGCATAACATTTAATTTTCTGACTATTATTACATGATGTTACTAAAGCTACATTTGTTTAATCAGAAATAGTAATGGAAAATGTAAATCGCAATTTTAGCACGTTCAATTCAAGAAAACATGATAACTTACTGTAACATGTTCGAAATCTTGCCCCAGTTCATGGGAGCTTGCTACAACCTCTCTCTCGGCAATCCACTGTAAGAGGTCCTCAATCTCATGACTCAACTTGTACAGTTTGAGAACCTCGTCAAGTTTGCTTCTTCTTTCTTGTGCCAAATCCTTGAGACCTGCATACAGTTTGTCTACCTGGGACTGTCTCACCGCAATCTGATCACTGTAATGGAAATGAAGAATGGTTTGATACATAATTTGTCATTTTACAGCCCTTTAAACTGTATCGAAGTCAGATTGAGCCAATGGAAGGGTGATAAGAATTCAGTCTCCAG
This sequence comes from Ctena decussata, assembly GCA_963989385.1. Taxonomy (NCBI): domain Eukaryota; kingdom Metazoa; phylum Mollusca; class Bivalvia; order Lucinida; family Lucinidae; genus Ctena; species Ctena decussata. The sequence goes on along the minus strand of OZ022499.1, from coordinate 27,711,490 downwards.
AAGGATTTGAACCAGACAACTAGCTTAACAAGCCAGCACCTCATTTACAGTTAAATGGGCTTCGCAGGAAAGTAGGTCATCACACACACTCAATGGTTAGGCAAACATTTCAGATGTTTTCAAGGGTTCTTCAACAATTCTCAGCACACAGTTTAACATGATAAATTCAGCACTTTTACTCTCAACAGCAGAAAGAATTCTGACAAGGTTACTTTCACTCAAACCTACTGAGCAGACTAATTTTGATAAAAGCTTTGTCACCCTGGGAAGTAACAGGAAGTCACAAAAATTGTTTCCCTTTTGTAAAGGTGGTGGAAATACACGGCAGAATATCTAATCTTTTTAGGAACAGCGCCAAATAGAAAAGGGACAGCAAATACCCTAATATACTTAAGTATTGGGACACCTAAAACCATTCATTTTCCATTGCTAGTTTAACTGTAAGAGTTGTAACCTTTATGAAAATGGTGGCTAGCTATGGAACTGTATCCACACACTATTACTGATAAACCTTTTTAAAAAAATATAGAAAGCATAAAGGTGCATCAAGCAAAGAAGGGTGTGCATGAATTCTTTACCTCTCAGGATGCTCTTCATCAATCAAGTTTCGACTCTTCTCTCCGAGCTGTCGGACAACGTCAGCATAATCTTCTACCACATGCTCCAGGGTCTGATGCTTCTTCATCATATTCTGAGCTCCAATCTCGTCCTTTGCTCTCTCTTCTCCCATCATATATAGTTCTTGTTCACTCATCCAGGACTCGGCCTCAGACGCATCATAGTAGTACTGAAAACATAGGTGACAATGTTTTGTAGTTCATTCAACTGTATGCCCAAGTTTCCTGCTTCCATAAAGAGTAGAGTACATGTATGTCTATCTACAGAGATATTTAAAGTTTGGCATTAAAATAAATGTAGGAATCTGTATAGAATTCAACTCAACTCGGAACTTTCAGTCACATACAATTAGCTCAGTATTGCATTTGAATACAGCATTCAAACGAGCCAGGTTTAAGATACCTACCAGCCAAATGAAATGTAGCATATCCTCAGTCATTGTCAAGTTCCCAAGAAATATAAGGCATGACCTTGGATTCTCTTTTTGTTAACTTTAATATCCAGGTAAAAAGCTACTACTATATAAAGGACTTGAGCATGGCAATGATTTCACGAAAGGATACTTTAGCATCAAACACCAAAACCTCCACCACAATATATGTCATTTTAACTGAACTGGACACGTTTACATCATCAATATGCCAAAAATGTGGCCAAGTAATCTTAGATCAGCCTAATGATTTACAGTCATTTTAGATCAGCCCGAATATCTGCAGTTATCTTAGATCAGCCCGAATATCTGCAGTTATCTTAGATCAGCCTAATTATCTATAGCCATTTTTGATCAACCTCAATATTTGCAGTCACTTAGATCAGCCTTAATATCTTCAGTCATCTTAGATCAGCCTTTTTTGCAATCATCTTAGATCAGCCTGAATATTTGCAGTTAGCTTATATCAGCCTGAGTATTTGCCATCAGCTTAGATCAGCCATACTAACTGCAGTCAATTTAGATCAGCCTGAATATTTGCAGTTAGCTTAGATCAGCCTGAATATTTGTCATCAGCTTAGATCAGCCATACTAACTGCAGTCAATTTAGATCAGCCTGAATATTTGCAGTTAGCTTAGATCAGCCTGAATATTTGTCATCAGCTTAGATCAGCCATAATAATTGCGGTCAATTTAGATCAGCCTGAATATTTGCAGTTAGCTTAGATTAGCCTGAATATTTGTCATCAGCTTAGATCAGCCATAATAACTGCAGTCAATTTAGATCAGCCTTAATTTTGGCAGTCATGAAGGAGACAAATTGGTCATTTCTGTCCACACGTCTGCACTCAGCTAAATATGACTTTAAAACCATCAATGCCATAGAAGAAAGAAAGTACATTTGCAGCCTTTAATTTCACTGAAAGCAAACCCCAGCCAAAATTGTGTAAAGCCAGTACTTTATTATTGTGCTATGCCTGCAATAAACATTTCAATCGCATGGTGAGGTGCCTTTTGCTATAAGAAATTAGCAAACAGGTTTATCAGAAAAACTATGTGGTAGAGATCTTTCAATAAGACTGTATCATTTATACCCTGAAGCAAAAATATAACAAAGCAAATACATCCACTACACGACAACTCATCGACAGACAACTGACCGAAAGTCAACTCGCAGACAAAAACTGACAACCAAAAAAATATTCACCGACACGACAACTGATCGACAAAGACAAGTCGCCGACACGACAACTCACTGACAAAACCCTATTATATTTCTTTACAAAAGTGAATACAATTTCCGTTTCAATTTTGAGACAGCCTCACACAAGGCAGCCAAGGAATTGTTCCCTGGGATCGTAATTGAATTCTGCTTTTTTCATTTCGGTCAAGCGAACTGGCGCAACGTTGTCAGTTTAGGTTTCAGGCAACGGTATATAGAAGATCTTGATTTTGCACTTAAGGTGCGCATGGTGACTGTTCTCGCGTTTATGCCCGCTGACAAAATATACAAGGGCTTTCAGGAGGTTAGTATGATAATGCCCGAAGAATTCCAAGAATTTCTCAAATACTTCGAGAAAACGTATGTAGGTAGACAGATATACGAAGTGACGTAATGACGTTTGTGTAGACGTTTAATTGTGTCGATCAAAAAGTGTGTGTAATAGGCCTACGTGACATATTTACATATTTGTGTTCTGTTCGGGAAATAAATAAAACCAAAAATGTTTCTTTTTCATCCTTCTAGGAAAGATTCTGTCGATGGGTGTCGGTGAGTGTCGGCGAACGTCGGTGAGTTTTTTTAAAAATTGTCTGTGACTTGTCCTGTCGGCCAGTGGTTGTGTCGGTGAGTTGGTTGTCGGTGAAAAAAGTATGTCTGTGACTTGTCGTGTCGGCCAGTTGTCTGTCGGTGGGTTGTCATAGATTCAATACATCCGCTCCAATAACCTCAAATTTGTATGCCTGTGATACAGCTTTCATACAAACAATAATACTGCTCTTGCAGAGAGTGTACAAGGTGACTTTCTTGGGAACGTACGGTAAATAGAGGATCTTACATGAGTGGTCATTTCATATGAAATGACCACGAGTGTAAGATTCTGTTTATCATATGAGATTTTAACTCCTTCAAACTGAACATTATTTCAACAAGAAAACGCATTGCTGACATGGACGTTGTCAATGACGTTATATGTACGCGCCAAAGGGTTATTACACGTGTGGTCATACGATTTTTATGACACGACGTTATCCAATGAACAACAGCGATGTCATATGATAAAGCAATGTGTACAATTTCTGTTATAATCCTGCAACAAACACATGGACAATTCATTTTTTATGATACCTATATATATAACAAATGTAGAAGTGTAAAAGGTAAATTAGTTCTGATTCTATGGATAGTATACTGCAGAGCTCCCAATAAGGTAAGTGTTTTTTTTTTGTGTTTTTTTTTTTTTTCAATTTGCCATTTTTTTTATTTTTTTTTTTTGTTTTCAATGGGCCATCAAAATTTATTTTGACCCTTATTATAACCATCTAACCCAGCCAGCTGGCATACAGTTAACTGTCGATAGCTAAAAGACAAAGTTAATCTCAAACTACTGATATCTTAAAGTACATTTTCTGGGACCAGAATACAGTTAACTCTCGATAGCTAAAAGACAAAGTTAATCTCAAACTACTGATATCTTAAAGTAAATTTTCTGGGACCAGAATACAGTTAACTCTCGATAGCTAAAAGACAAAGTTAATCTCAAACTACTGATATCTTAAAGTACATTTTCTGGGACCAGAATACAGTTAACTCTCGATAGCTAAAAGACAAAGTTAATCTCAAACTACTGATATCTTAAAGTAAATTTTCTGGTCCCAGAAAATTTACTTTGAGATGCCAACAGTTTGAGACATCTGAAGTTGAAATGTACAGAAAATAAGAAATGTGTCCAAATCATATTTTTTGATATGAGGGTACTTTGAGACATCAGTGTTTGAGATAACAAGAGTCAACTGTACATGTTTATGTAACATGAAATGTACTTTTAACTCTACTGACTTGTGACACACAAAAATGGTGCTGAAGGCATGTGCAAACAGCAAAGGCTATGAGACCAGACTACACATCAGTCCTGCCAAGTCAGGCTTTGCTTTTGCAAATAACCATGTATGGACCCTGACAAATGTACCAATGCAAAAAGATGACTCAGCTAGTTTTCTGCAGAAAATAGGTATCCTTTTTTCTCAATTATCGTCAAACCGGAACCTTATCTGAAGCTCTGGTATGGGGACAAATGAATAGTGCGGCCTCTCATAAGATGACATTTACAAAATGGCTGCACAACAAAGAAGTTTTATACATTTGACACATTACATGAAAAAGACTAAAACATGAAAATAAGTTATACTTGGGTAGACAAGATAAGAGATCTTATTTAAAAGTGAATGTTAAATGACAATGCTGGCCCCTCTATACCACCTTGCTTCACTTAAACAAAATTTAACAACTGGGTTTTAAGGATAATTTTCGGTTAATGTATATAGGTGATGTGGTTTTAATAAAGGGTCGCAATGTACAGTCAACTCTCAATAACTCTCTATATCTGAGATGTCAAAGTTTATCCTAAACTACTGCTATCTCACAGTAAATTTTCTGGTATCAGAATATTTACGTTGAAATATCAGCAGTTTCAAGTGTCCAGAGCTGAAGCCTAAATAAAAATCGAAAATGTGTCCAAACTATAATTTTTGTGATTAGAAGTACTTTGAGATATCCATGTTCAAGATATCGAGAATTGACTGTATGCTTTTATGGAGTATATGCAGAGACTGTCTCACAATTATTCTCAATACACACCCTCAGCAAGACATCTGCATCAGTGTGTTTCCAGAAGTAAACCTAGACTGATGTGCTTTCATGCCAACTGCAGAGCTCCAGATAATATGGGGTCACAGGTATAATTCAGATATAATTCTACTTATTTCTCAATGAAAATGTATGTTGTGAGAGGTCACAACATATGTTTTTATGGCAAACTAAGGAAAATTATCCCTAAATCACCCCCTGTAACCCATTCTTATCCGGAAGTGTGTACCAAGCAAGGCAGTACAGATGACCAATAAGACAAAACCTTTTAATATGGTAAATGTTCTCATACAATTTTATTATTAGTATGGTATATAGGGCGAAGTGTGAATCAATTTACTATTTATTTTTAGTTTTTGTTTCCAGAGAATGTGTCATTTTTAAAGGGTTGATGAAGGATGAAGTATGGTCACTAGCTTCTATTGTTTATGGATAAAAATAGTTAACCTAAAATAATACAACTATCTGAGATTTTAACCATGACTATTTGTTAGGAAATACTTCTACTGGATTTAAGCTGTAGACATTACTGTTTTACTTTCTTTTTCTTTCCTTTTTTCCCTCTTAAGTAATTACAAGTATATTTTACTGATTTTGGTCATTTATTTCATCTTAATTTTAATAACCTCTGTGACTAAAAGCAGAATGCAAGAAGCAATGTGTATTTCTATATAAACAGTGATGCAGCACTTGCTCCAATATAGTGCACCTATATGTCAAAAGGAATACCGTAGTTGTTTTTTTTAAATTTGTTCAAAAATTGTAGTGTGAAGAGCATGTTGCTTTTTCCAAACCCATAGAATAAAGTTATTGGAGAAATAACAATTAAAGTTGATAACTACTCTGCTGCAAGGGCGAGAAAATAATGTTGATTACATGTTCATAAGATAAAGAACACTTACCTTTGCTAGATTCTGTTAAATTATCAATAGCATGTTGTCAATTTGTTATCTTAAATGAAAACAAAACCCCAGAACTTTCTTTCAGGCTGGTCTCTCATTTCTCATTAGAAAAGTAAATGACTCCAATCTGATGTTCTTATATGCAGATCATTTAATTGTTAGTACTTACCCACATGTCCTTTACAAAACACTCAATTCTTGAAACCAAATGTTGAGAACAAGTGTTTGTAAGAGTTCATATGGAACATGCAAAGCAACCATGGAAAGATATGGGAATGGTAATTCGCCATTTTGAGAAAGATGTTTAGCGCACCAACAGGTTCTGTCTTTGGGGTTTTTCTCCCGCACCCCCCACTTCACCTCCCCCCCCCCCCTCCCCCAAACCCCCAACCCCCACTTTTGGCGAATACTGAGCTTTGAGTCACTGTGTTAAGCTAGTACACAAGGAAGCTTACAATTTTATTCTTTTCTCATGTGAAACCTTGTCTTACCACATAAGTCAAGCTTAGAACTCACCCATTAATGGCAAAGCGTCCCACAAAAGGGACATTTTCATGTAGACCCAGATAAGATGCTGAACACAGTGTCTGATCAGTGTCTACACTGACTGCATGTAATAGTTCTTCTTGTTTTTTTAATAAAAAAATATTTAGAATCAATTAAGATTGCCCTTGTATTGAAAATGGACCCATCTGATCTGCGAGGTAGAACAGTCTACTAAGCAATACTCTCTAGTACTCTAAAATTGGAACACCTAAAAGCCATTAATTTTCCATTTGAGACAAATGGAAAATTAATAATTTTTTGGTGTCCCAATACTTAAGCACCTTAAGGTAATGTGTTAACCAAATTCTACTCACCTGTTGTGCTGTATCTGACATCTGTAATCGTTCCTTCCTCTTGTCAATGCTGTCTTTGAGGTCTTGCCACCTCTTCAGAAGGTCGTCTATCAGGGCCTTGAACTCTTCAGACTGGGGGTGGCCCTCCTGTATAAGAGCTTCTCCTGTCTCCACCAGCGAGATTATGCGAGGTTCATGGTTGTCTGTTTCTGTTTGTAAGGACTAAAGAAGAGAAGCAGAATTCTAGGTACGGTAAAATTCTGATAAAACTCCAAGACAGCTTGTTCTTATTTCTCCATAAAAATATTTTCTGTGCTGCTCATTAGAACTGTCTCGCCGAGGCAGTTCTAATGACCGCACAACATATGCTGTTATGGAGAATGACCTGCCAATTATCTCTTGATTCATCAGTTCAAAGATACTTTAACCCTACTGCACTCAGAATGGCCAAAACTCCATAGAGTTTTGGCCATTCTGAGTGCAATAGGGTTAAGGCCAAATAGTTGATACATCAAACTGAGTTGAACCAACTTACAACATTAGTTATGGCCATCCCCATATCTGAATTATCATAAAGTCCCCCCCTTAAATGTAGATCTAAGAAAGAAAACAATACATTAACTTTTCTATCTCCAACAACATTCTATTCTAGCTTCTCAACTCTGTGTTTTATTATTCATTCTCATCATTTTGTTTTCACTCAAACAAGCTTCATCCTTTTATCTAAATATTTCTACGAAGCTAGTCCAGTATATAATGTCACCAATGTTATTCAGATTCAAGCACCTGCTCCACAATTCCTTCCAATGAGACTAAAACCCAGACACTCATCTCTGTATGACATTTGCATATGATTTAAATTTTGTATCTACCATTTTTTCCTTGTTTTGTTTTACATGTGTAATTATCTTATTTCAAGACTCCTTTAGATTAAAATCCACCCCTATGTGACAAACAGGAATAAAATGTGGGACTGCTCTAAGCTTTCATGCAGAGATAACTGATATGAATTGTCTTGATTTTAGCAAAACAAAATCCTGGAATGTTCGAGATACAATGATAATGTACTCAAAGAGCCACCAGCTAAAAGGCCTCTTCAGTTTCTTCTCGGTGTGCTTTGGCCCATCGAATGATGGATTCTACTAAGAAGCAATTATTCTCCTTCGAAATGCCAATGTCTTCTATTTTCTGAGAAACAAAACTTACATGATTTTTCTTCTCCAACAGTTGAACACTGAGCAAACTGTTGCCAAAGTTGGGTGACGTTGCCTGCGGCATCCGTTCTTCAATCCACAGTTTCTCATCCTCAACGTCTCGGACAAACTGGTGAATGTACTTCACTTTCTCGAGCTGGTCACGTCTCTTCAGCAACGGTTCTTGAATCTTGGCAAACCTAAATGAACAAAATTTGAGCTACATCATGTGGCTTTTAACAATGTGGCATTGGTGACAAGCAAAGGCTCTGATCAGACTGCACATAAGTGCAGTCTTATGTGCAGTCTGATCAGAGCCTTCGCTTGTCACGTCAGCCATCTAAGGAAGTGACCCAAGCCATAGAGCCAACAGTAAGGTCTATGATTACCTTGAATAAATGAGAAGGACGATCTGAATATCACACGACAAAGTTGCCATATTGTTGGAAGTCACATGACATGGCCCATTCTTTATTTACTTGAAATTTCATGACACTGCATATACCAATGCGCATACTTTACATACTCAACAATTATTCAAACATGACATAGGATCAGACCAATGGCTAGGACTACATGTATATCTGACTCTCCTTAGGATTTCAAGCAAGGACTAATATTTACCCTCTCGTTAGGAGAGGGCAAATATAGTCCTCGCTCCTGGAGGCTTCCACTCAGGATTTCAGTAATCTAGACTAAATACATTACCTCTGTGCCACAACAGCTCTTCTAGCTTTAGCCCTTTAGCACTTTCTTCTTCTACCCAATCACTGCTAAATAAGGACTCTTGATCCCCCCTTTCCCTCCACACACACACAACCCCATTATCAGATGCCCCCATCTCCCTCATATACTCCTATGAGTTTAGTGATAGAACTAATTTTTCAAACAAGTTACCTCTCAGCTACTGCAGCCCTTCTGGCTTCAATGACAGCCTCCTTCTCAGGTTCGATTCTCTTCACATGTACAACTTGATCATCTAATTCCTTCACCTGTTGCTCTTTCAACTTCATCTGGCCCTCAATTTGCTGGAAAAACAAAGTAACATCATGAAAAGAGACTTGGATTCTTTGGCTGTACATGTGAAAAGACTGATCAGATTGCATAGATGCACAGGCTGAACTGGGTCTTCCCTGTTTTGCATAAGCTGTAAGGAACCTTTTCACATAATGCCAATCAAATCTTAATTCCTTCTATATGACTATTTTTCATTCATGTTAATTCATTTATTTCTGTCCTCAATCACTCAATCCCCTCTAACTTCTTAAATGCAGATTAACAAATAACAACTTGTGTCAGTCCATGTGAGGAAGACTCAACATTTTTGAAAGCAAAGTACCGTATACGCGATAATTTTTGCGGTGTTCCATTTTTCACGGTTTTTTGTGGTCACTCAGAAACCGTGAATATTAAAAACGTGAAATAATTTCCTGTTTCTTACAAACTATCATCAGTAGACACAGCGTCCATATATTTTGTTTCTGTTTGCTATGGTAAAGTCTGGTACTTTCCATTTGAGCAAGTTCTTTCATTAACCTGAGGCCGCAGGTTAAAGAACTAGCTAAAATGAAAATCAAGCTATTTTTATTTTTGGGCATGTTGCTAACCACCAAAATTAAAAATCCCGAAAATTAATGCTTATGTTTTTGCCCCTGATTCAAGAAAATTTGAACCCGCGAAAATTACCACGTATACAGTATTTGATTTCTGCAGTCATGAGATAAAGGTTACTCTGGTCAATATCTTGAAATTTTAGCATTTTACTTCATTTCCCTTTAATATTTTGTAATTCACTTTATTTCCACATAATTTTACACAGATGTAAGATTTGTTAAAACAAGCATGGGCAAACAGAGATATATCTTTTATTTTATATTTTTTTCTTACATATATCAGCAAAGGCCACCAGAATAGGAGTATTATACATCTGTGTATAGCAAAGAGTTGGATAAGCCTTTGATTCTGTGCAGTCTGATCTGTCTTCACTATCTGCATCATTAATTGAGCCATGACAGGACAAAACCAACAAAGTGGCATGTGCGCCCAGCAAAGACTCAGATCAGCCTGGGCATCCACTGTCTGATAAGTCTTCACTGTGCGCTTTAACGATAGATAAGGAGCTAATCTAGCCTCATGCCAACAACATGACTCTGATGAGACTGGGCAGATGCCCAGGCTGATCTGAGGCTTCACTGGGGGGCACATGCCACTTCATTGGTTTTGTTGTGTCAATGCTCAATTAAGAAAGCTGTCCAATGAACAGCAAAACCTCTCATCTGTTTTTGCAGATGTACATAAGATAAGAATCATGGCTGATTACACTTGCTCTCATGAAAAAACATGAATGCAATTCAAAGATTATTTCAACAAGCCAAAAATAATAAACTCATTCTGAACCCCAGTCAGTTCAAAAATCACTCAACACACAGCAAATTCTAGTGCACACTATCACCAAGATTAACCCATTGCATTCTGGATATTTTTTGTTGTCTGCTGAAATTGTTGTCTGCATCAAAAATCAAGAAAATTTTGACAATATTGGTCTAACCAACTCTTGTAGAAATGACGTTTGTGGGGCCTGATCTGGATCTAAACTGTTTGCCCAGATACCCTAAAGGGGTATCCCGAATGGAATGGGTTAACACAACAAAAAGCTGTGTCTTGACAGAGCTACAAATAAGGATCTATTTCTGAAGGAAAGTAGAACTATTTTTGCTAACTTTCCACATTAATTATGTTGTGACCCTCCATCAGAACCACCTCAATATGATTGGTCTAATGAGGAGGTTACAATATAAACATACGTTTATATTGAAAAGTTAGAAGTTACCTCTGAATTATCTCAAAATTATCTTTAAACCTCATCCTTATCTAGGGCCCCACTAGATGTAACCAATACTTAAAATCAATTATTCTTTCCGCTCTTCTAAACACTTCATCTCATCATCAAATTACATTTCAATTCAATATGGAAATAAAGAAATCTTTAACCCAAAACCTTATAGTTTATTTCATTTAATTCTGGCAAAGCACTTCAAAACCAAAACACAATCAACCTGTAATGAAATCACCATGGAATTTCAAAGGAAATTTAAGAACAAAAGAATTTATTCAAATCATAGATCATGTGATCTCTGACATTAATTTTCAAAGAAGAAATAATCTCTTTTTTGCTCAGATTTAAGGGTATGGACAAACAGCCAGTCCTCAAAGCTGTTTCAGTGACAGCTCCAGATTGCTAAACATTCTGGGGGAAAATTATCTTTTCATCCCACATATGAAAGTTGTGAGACCTCGTTAAATTGTCAGATCTCATTAAAGTCACCTGCATGGTTGTGGGCTCTCCAAACTGACTCCTCAAAGTGATTTTAAGTTAAAATCACTTTGAGGAGTCAGTTTGGAGAGCCACAATTTTAAGTTAAAATCACTTTGAGGAGTCAGTTTGGAGAGCCCACAATTTTAAGTTAAAATCACTTTGAGGAGTCAGTTTGGAGAGCCACAATTTTAAGTTAAAATCACTTTGAGGAGTCAGTTTGGAGAGCCACAATTTTAAGTTAAAATCACTTTGAGGAGTCAGTTTGGAGAGCCCACAATCCAAACTGACTCCTCAAAGTGATTTTAAGTTAAAATCACTTTCAGGAGTCAGTTTGGATAGCCCACAAACATACAGGTGACTTTAATGGGATTCGACAAAAGCTAACTAGAAATGTTTTTCAGAGAAAAACTGATGTCCCCCCACCAGCCCATTTTCCATCCCCTATAATGAAATCCTCCTGTGACCTTGAAAATGAGGTCAAGGTCACCAGAATCTGATCAGCTCTTAAGCTAGTCCCAGTGATGTATTCATGCAAGTTTGGTGAAATTCCATCCATTGGTTCATGAGATATTATGGGTACAAGAAATTGCCATCTAAGTCCTCCAATGACCTAGAAAATGAGGTCAAGGTTGCCAAAATCTAAATCAACTCTTAAACTAGTCCCAGTGATGTATCCAAGCAAGTTTGGTGAAATTCCATTCATTGGCTCATGAGATATTGTGGTAATAGGAAATTGTCATCTCAGTCCTCCAGTGACCTTGAAAATGAGATCAAGGTCATCAAAATCTAATCAGCTTTTAAACATGGCCCAATGACGTATCCATGCAAGTTTGGTGAAATTCCATCCATTGGTTCAGGAGATATAGTGGGTACAAGATATTGTCATCTAAGTCCTTCAGTGACCTTGAAAATGAGGTCAAGGTCACCAAAAACTAATTAGCTCTTAAACTTGCCCCAATAATATATCCATGTAAGTTTGATGAAATTCTATCCAATGGTTCAGGAGATATAGTGGGTACAAGAAATTGTCATCTAAGTCCTCCAGTGACCTCGAAAATAAGGTCAAGGTCACTAAAATCTAATGAGCTCTTAAACTTGTCCCAATAATGTATTCATGCAAGTTTGGTGAAATTCCATCCATTGGTTTAGGAGATAACATGGGTACATGAAATTCTCATCTAAGTCCTCCAGTGACCTCAAAAATGAGGTCAAGGTCACCAAAATCTAATCAGCTCTTCAACTTGTCCCTATGACGTATCCATGAAAGTTTGGTGAAATTCCATCCATTGGTTCAGGAGATATCACGCACACAAAGTGGGTACATGAAATTGTCATCAAAGTCCTCCAGTGACCTTGAAAATGAGGTCAAGGTCACCAAAATCTAATCAGCTCTTAAACTTGTCCCAATGATGTATCCATGCAAGTTTGGTGAAATTCCATCGATTGGTTCAAGAGATATCGCGCACGCAAGAAACTGTCACGCCGACGCTGACGCCGACGCCCGGGATGCGCACTGAAAACAATATGTCCCCCCTCACCTTTGGTGGGGGGACATAAATAATAATGCTAACTTTTTGAAATCAAAAACTGGAATGCTATTTCTTACTGGTTAAACTTTGCCCCCCTTTAGACATGACACTTGAGTAGCAGAGATAGCTTTTAAAGAAACACACATTCAGAAAACCACCAAGCTTTTCCAAAGCATACATACTCTGACTCTAGCATTATACTGAAACATTATATAAAGTCTTTTACTTCAATATTCAATATCTTTCCAGCTACAACTTAACCAAAATAGATATATCAAATTTACTAATGATATTTGGCAACCAATAACTATTTTCATATGGGCTCTTTCAGTCCAAAACTCACATTTGTACCTACGTAGCAAAAATATGGGGCAGGCCCTCAAATGGAATGCATCTGTATCACACCAGCAGAATTTCAAAATATTCAGCTAATATTATTACAGTAATATGGCATTCATAATATGGCTTACCTTAACTTCATATATGAGCCGCGACACGACAAAACCAACAATGTGGTTGTGCACCCAGCGTAGACTCAGATCACCCTGGGCATCCGCCTAGTCTGAGCAGAGTGTTCCCTAAGTGCTTAAAGGGTAGCTAAGGGTAAGCTACCTTCATGCGGACAGCGAAGACTCTGATCAGACTGGGCGGATGCCCAAGCTGATCTGAGTCTGCGCTGGGCGTACAACCACATTGTTGGTTTTCTCGCGTCGCGGCTCATATATGACCTCTGCTAAATACAGGTAACTTAAGCTTGATAAAGGTGACCTCATATAAATATAGTATCATGCAATACATGCAATAGCCAAATCTTGAAGAATATTTAGGACAGTGCACCTGAATTCAATATTAGCTTCTTTGCTTTCCGTTACAAATGTATTCTTTTATTTTTATTTTTTGTTCAACTCCTAGATTGCTGATATGCATAGAGAAGATCGATCCCACAGCACAAACAAGAGTAAGCATGCATGCCAAGACGAGTCTGCATATGATACCATCTCTTCAGAAGCTGCTCATAGGACTTAAATCATACTGGCCAACTTACTGTTTGTTTCTGCATAAGCAGATTCACTGTCGTCAGATCCTTGGCCGTCTCCGCCTGAATGACCTGCGACTCCAACTGTGTGATCCAGCCGTCAATATCGTCACAGCTCTGTTCATACAGTACTGTTCGTTTGTTCTCAAAAAGTTTCTCAGCCTTATCTGTCGTGGTGGTTTCCAAGTCCTCCCATTGCTGGTTAAGACTCTGTAGGATGGGTTCAATCTGTTCTCGAGTCTCCGGCTTCTCGGCCATTAACTGTTCTCCAGCCTGGAAATTGAACAGGGTTAAAGAAATGGGCCCAGTTGTTCAAAGCATCGTTAGACTACCGTAATGACCCTAAAATTTCGGGCACCCAGAAGTTAGACAATTATTGTCTCAAAATTCTTAGAAAGAGGATTTCACATTCATTATGCATCCAAATAATGCTTAGTGAGTTGCAAAAAATTGTAGACTCAGATCAAACTGCTCCTTCAGGAGCAGTTTGATCTGGGTCTACAATGTTTGCTCAGACCTGTCTGTCCAAATATTTAGGGTCATTACGGTAACAACCTCTTTTAGTGTTTGCCCCAGATAATAAACCAATCAGATCACCCGAATTTTCAAATTTTCAATAGATTTATTGGTGTAGACTCATCACTTATCCATGAAGAGAGTCTTCACCAATAAATCTACTGAAGACTTGAAAATTCAAGTGATCAGAAATGTACAGTCTTCTGTGGCTTGTCACGTCTAAAAATAGCTTCAACATGACAGATCAAATTGATGTAGAAGTCGATGTAGATTTCTCGAATGAGCATTTTTTCTCATTACAGAGGAACAGATGAAGGGAGTATTTGGCAGTATTCTCCATAAAAAGTATTTTATGGTTACTCATTAGAACCACCTTGACGAGGCGGTTCTATGGCTATCCATAACATTTTTTTAAAATATACACATAATATTGTAAAAACATGTGGATACTTATAAGAATCGCCTCGATGAGGAAGTTCTATGGGTACCCACAGCATTGTTTTAAAGCATGTTGTAGATATTTGTTAGAATTGCCTCGAAAAGGCAGTTCTAATGAATATCCACAACATACGTTTTTCATGGAGAAATAAAAATAATCCCAAATTATCACAAAATACTCCTCTTATATGTTCCTCTGTAATAAGATGCATCTCGTAACACAAATCAAATAACTATGATTTGTGTAATGAGAAGACAATAATCCTCATTCAACAAAGGAAAATCAAAGTGACCAGCCATGTTTGAGCTCCAAAAACTGAATGAATGGGAATGAGTAAAGTCATCTGAACACAAATTATAAATGACAGCATGACACTCACTCTTGAAGCAGTATTCTAATTATGCTCCTCCTCTCCAAGCTAAATGACAGCATGACAAAACTTTATAAGCTGTATTCTAATTAAGCCCCTCCTCTCCAAGCTATTTTGGGACTGTCATGATATTGCACCATGTTTTGACATTACATCAAATGATCATTACTATACACTGAGCCACTTTAGTAACGCACCACTTATAAAACCCCAAATTGTAAGTAAACAATCGGTTTGTTTTTAAATTCAAAACTACAAGCTAAAAAGCACTTACTTGTGCATAAATTTTGTAAATATGGTGCCTGTCGGAAACTAAACAAAAACGTGGTCGAAAGCAAAAGAGCGGTACCAGCCAAATTAGAATTCGCAACGCTACAATTTAAGCTGAATTCTCACCGAGCGGATATATTTTCAACACTAATTTTTCGCACAATGTTCTGTTCGAACGTTTTTACTTTCTATGATATGAGTCCACCATATTGCTGTCAATACTGGCACACTTTTCATTATTAATATCCGCTGCTTACTTTACGGTGACACGTTGAAAATGCAAGTTTATTTTTCTCGTTTTCAAAAGCTACTGTGACAGTGGATGTTGTTTTGTAAACAAGCGATAGAAATACTTCTAAAATAACTTCCTTGTAAACAAACATTTGTTCTTTGTTAATTTTCACGCAAACGTTGTTGTGAATTCTACGTTATGACTTTGACGTTAGTCTTGACGTCGGTACCCCAATGTTCAGAAATGAGCTGGTCTTCAATTGGTTTTGGTTTTATTGACTTTGATGCTATCAACGGCATTACGGCCTTCACAATTCGTGATAAACAATTTCATTGGTGATCGAAACTGACGCTAAAATGACGTCAGAAGTAAAATTATTATAAAAACTGAACGTGTGCTGTTAATCCGCCGTAATAAAATTGGCTCGCCACTTGAAATCGGTAAACCTTAGGTGTTTTTCTAATGTGACTGTCCCAAAAGATGAAGGTCGATGCTAATTCCAGAGGAAAAGAACGGCCGCTTATGTTGCACGTGCATTATTGCCAAATTAAGCTTTCAGCAAAGTGTGCGGATACACTCCAGCTGTTTTGCCAAATTTGGACAATCATCAATTAGACAAGTCATCAGTGATAGTTTTCTGACAGAAATTTTATTGAAAGCAGTTACGGGCTAAAAATATGGGCAATTGAAAAAGTGGTACGTAACTAAAGTGGCTCAGTGTAATCAAAGTACATTGGACAGTGGTCATTTTGGGATTTTTTTATTTATCATTACTATTTATTTTTATTTTTTTTAAACCCAAAATATCTCTCAAACAAAGATTATCTGAAAGATGTTGGAACACAGGGCAGACCAGGATCGGTTAATTATCTGGGTCAAACACTAAGCCGGTTAGAGGCTATGAAGAGAAATCGCTACGCTCGCTTCAGGTTCTTAATTGCGAAGATTTCTCTTCATAGCCTCTAACACGAGCGGAAGGTTCTTAATTGCGAAGATTTCTCTTCATAGCCTCTAACCTATACTAAGAGGTCAACTTGTTAAGTGTTTTGCGACTTTACAGCCAAACGTACTGATATTTTTTTGTTGAAAATATGTGAGATGCAAAAGCTTCTCACTTTTTTCAACAAAAAATTATTTGATTGATTTTTGCTTTACGTCCACGGTAAACAGCTATGGTCATGTCGGGATGGTCAGTTAACCTAGCCACACCATTCCTGGGCAAGGTTAGACCTCCTAAGCTGTTAACCAGTACTAAGTGCACATACTTTCGCCTGTAACTGACAACTGCCCTTCTTGAATCTGCGGAAGGAGAAATGAAAGTAAGTGGGTTTCTAACCCAGGAACTCTGGCTAATAAGTCAGGTGCCCTGCCCATTGTGCTATGCGACCCGGCAACAGAGTCAAAGATATGGGCCCAGTTGTTCAAAGCATCGTTAGCCTAACGACCTCTATAAGAGGTCAACTCATATGTGTTTTGCAACTTTATAGCCAAAAGTACTAACAATTTTTGTTGAAAATACGGGAAAAGCTTCTCACTTTTTCCAACAAAAAATATCGGCGGATTTGAGACATTAACGTTTGAAATTTTAACGTCTTGTTAACTAACGACGTCGTTAGTTTTGATCAACTGGGCCATGATGTGTAATAGAAAGAGGAACCTTAAGATATCTGAATCAGTGAAGATTCAAATCAGCAAAACTGTGTCAGCTGATCCAAGTCTTTACTGTACAAACACATTATAAAAGGTACCTTTGCTGATTACATGGTTCATATAATTCAATCTAAAACAAGTATGCTGATTTGTTTATGGCTTATTTTCAGTTTGATAAAATTTTGTTCACTTGTATTTAGTTACGACTGAAGCTGTGGACTTTAAATCAAGAGGGCAATAACCCATGTTTAAGTGAGGCCATTCTAAACAACTTGCTTCAGCATCATCTTGCTGTGATGATATATATTTATATCCTGTTTCAAGATATTTTGTTCATCGGCAACTTAGTTTTGGCTTATTTGTGTATTTTAAATCAAATCAAAGGCAGTAACTCATGCATTACTGATTCCAAAATGACAAAACTTGACGTGCATTGTCATGTTATGATGATACATAATCGCTTTAAGTTTTGTGAAATTCTGTTCATTGGTTATTTAGTGATGACTCAATTTGTCTATTTTAAAGCAATTCAATGGCATTAACTCTTGCATTACTGAAGCAAGTCCAACAAAACTTAAAATGCATTATCCTGTTATAATAATACATATTTAGTATAAGTTTTATAGAATTCCATTCATTGGTTACTAAGTTATTACTAAATTTGTTGATTTTAAATTGATTCAAGGGCAGTAACTCATGCACTACTGATGTCGTTCTGACAAAACTCTATGTGCAAAATTTTTTAATAGTGATACACATTCGTTTTAAGTTTCATGAAATTCTGATAATTGGTTACTTAGTTATGGCTCATTTTATCATTTTTAAAGCAATTCAAGGACAATAACTCAAGCACTACTGAAGTCAGTGTGACTAAACTTCACGTGCATAAGCGCCTTATAGTGATATATATTTATTTTAAGTTTCATGAAATTCCGTTCAATGGTTACTTAGTAATGGCTCCGGAAGGACGGACAGACAGACATGGACAAAACTATATCCCTCCGCCTTCGGCGGGGGATAAAAATATGTGCAACTGGAATTTCCACAACATTGACAGTCACTGATTGTAAACTGGCCTGCGTCATCATTGAAACAACAAATTTCAAGCAAGCAACAGTCTGATCATTCTTTACTTTTCATCAGTTGAAAGACTGAAAACAGCACACTGACCAAACTCCACAAAAGGCACAGGTTAGTCTGAATATTTGCTGTTCTTCGATGCCCTGCTCACTTTGTGTAAAACTCATTTCATCATGTTCATTCCAATTCTTCATAGTCATTTCTATGAAAATTCTAAATTTATATACAAACTACTTTTCCACCACCATAAATTCTGTAATTCAAAACTCACCTCCTGTAGTCTGAGAAGCCTATCTTTGTTGGCAGCAATTTCTTTCTCAAATGCCTGATGCCGCAGGTATTTGCTGTGTAGATTCTTGGCATCACGGTAAGTCTCATCCTGAGCCGCCGCCATCTTGTCATGAAGCCAGTCTCTCAGCTGGAAACAAAGCAATATAAGTTATTCCTACAAGGGGAAGCCAGTGCTCCTGATATGAAGGGAAGGTAACAAGGATAATTTAGGGACAATTTTCCACATTTCTCAGTAAAACTTGATGTTGTGACCCTTCATTTGAACCGTCTCATTGAGACGGTTCCAATAAGGGGTAACAACACAGGATTCTTTGTTGAGAAAAATTATCTTGGAATTATCCTTGAAACGCCATCTTATCTGGAGCTCTGAATACGTTTGTGAAGCCAGTCTCTGAGCTAGAAACAATAAGACACAAATCATCACTACAAGGGGATCTGTTGCATTCTGTTACGGAATTTACAAACTAGGAGATACTAAAAATGTTCAAACTTTAACTCTAACTATAGTCCTTTGAATGACACATTACAGAAATCCTGATAGCCATTACGTAAATGCAGTGCAGTAAACTGTTGAAATAGCACAAAGCATTTTCTAAAATATGGTGTCTGCGCAAGTATTTTCTACAGCAAAGAAAATACGACGGAGTTCACAGGGACTAATGACCTGAGAATAAAATGGGTTTTCTAGCTGTGCCTTAATTGCTTGCTGCAAGAAAGACTATATGATTTGAGCTTTGTTTTGAATGGGGCATTACTTTGAATGGCATTCTGCTGATTCAGGCATCAAGCCACTATACATGTTTCTATAAAGAACTAAGATATTTGACTCAATCCAGGTAGCTAATGAATTTGGATGGATTGATTTATTGCTTAACGTCCACAGTAAACAACTATGGTCATGTCGGGACGGTCAATTAACCTAACCACACTATTCCTGGGCAGGCTTAGACCTCCTAAGCGGTTAACCAGTACTAAGTGCACACACTTTCGCCAGTAACTGACAACTGCCCTATTTGAATCAGCGGAAGGAGAAACGAAAGTATGTGGCCAGACCGGGATTCGAACCCAGGACCTTTGACTTATGAGTCAGGTGCCCTACCGATTGCGCTACGCGGCCCGGCAGGTAGCTAATGAACAGGAGCTAGCAAGTTGCATTTTGGACTATAGGGACATGCTTCTACCTGAAGAGGCTATTTTCTGCTATATCATTGGCGATTAGTATCTGTGAAATTCGAATGTTGAAACCATTATTTATGTCAGAAATGCTAAACTGACACCTTAATGGGTTAATACTGCCCCTAAACTAAACAATTAAGACCCTGTCCTGAGAAAAGGCAGTCTGGCATTTCATTTATGGAAGATAAGACTCGACCAGTATCACTGTATATCTAATTCTATCTATGAACCTTGGGTAATGCATTAAGGTCACAGGGTTTGCCTTGAGATACTGTGGAATAAGATCTGCATGTTTCAAATGGCATTCACACACTTCTGCATGTTTATATCTTTTCCATTTGTATGCACGAAAATTCTTTATTGGAAGGCAAATTTTCTGCAAGAGGCAATTTGACCTTAGGTTCCTCCCCAGGTCTGTTTATCTTATTACAGAGGTATCAGTAATCTTAACAGGAAATCTTAACTAATCAGAGTCCTTGCTCTGGTAGAAAGTATCTCTAAATTTGCTAGCCCCAGTTCATTATAAAATAGAAGTAATTTGCTGCCTAGAATGAGATAAATTTCAAACCCATAAAGGTGCCAAGCAGGCCAACAACAAATCTGTGTTTGAAAAAATTTCCAAATACGTTTCATCCAAGCTCTAGTATACTGAGAATTTTAAGACAAGAGGGCAAACAGTGTAGATCCAAATGAGGTGGCTCATTATAAGCTGCCTCATCTGGATCTAAGCTGTAAGCAAATTCAACAAATTTCGTTTCTGGCATTTCAAGTTCTAAATATCGTCACCCACCTCGTCACATTCCTGAAGGAACTGCTGTAGGAGAAGTTGGTCCCTCAGTCTCTCCAACTGCTCAGCTGCCCTCTGTCTGTTTGTGTTCCTCCTGAAGCAAGCAAGAATTTAAATTCAAAGCATCATTTACAGTAAATTTTACTCACACATTTAGGGGACAGCTGTACTCAAATTTGTCATTTGTGGGAAGCCAATTGTGGATTTTATGGTCATACATTGTTTTATGGCAAAGTGTCAGCAGAGATGTAAAACATGAATGCAAAGTGTCAGCAGAGATGTAAAACATGAATGATTACATCTCTAGTACCACTAAAGTGAATCGGTACATTTGTATCTTTTTCTTCCATTTTCCAGCGAAGCATATTCTTTGCTCTTTAGAGTCCTTTCTTTAAGAGTTGACACCATTATGAAGGGAGACAGAAATGAAAATGGCTGAGTACTGTAAAACACTTATATTTGGCGGCAGCAAAATTTGGCGGTTTCAATAGATTGACCTTTTGGCGGATTTTTATTTTGGCGGATTCGTGATTTCTGATGAAATAGTGTTTTCTGTTGACATCATATGGGCCACTTGAGTTTGAGGTTGAATATAAAAATTACAATCAGTTCTGTTATAATGTTAAATTTAGCCTAATAAAACTGTTTAAAGTAAATAGATTTTAGAGTTCCTCCTGATTAAATCAACTTGGCTTACATGTAGGTACTAATTTGTAAGGAATGTCCGATAAACATTTTCACACTCCGTTAAAATTTCTTCCCGCTTGTTGAATGCTTTGGTTTGTCTTTTGTTCTCATTTACATGATGTGTAGTGGCTTTTATAATATAGAAGAACAATAAATTATAGACTTTATGGTAGTTTTTTTTTCTTCACAATCAGTTTATATTGGCGGCATTTTATTTTGGCGATTTTCTTCTTTTCCGCCAATATCGCCAAAATAAAGTGACCGCCAAATATAAGTGTTTTACAGTAGTTACCCTAAAAGCCTGCCCCCTCACCTTAATCTGAGTCACTTTTTCCATTTTGTCCATGAAAAAGCAGCCTGATATGGATATGCACTGTTGTCACAATTGTACGAAACTAACGATGTCGTTAAACAGGGCTCGGTTGTTCAAAGCATCATTAGCTTGACAAAGTCTTAGTTAAGATTTTGGTATATGTCTTACAATGCTTATGGTGTCATTTGGGGTAATATTTTCTGCTGAAAAACTGTGTCACTTTTGCACTGCAAAAGCTCCTCACCTCATTTGGGGGGAAAACAGCCCTGTTTTTGTGTTTACTACCTTTGAAAAAATTCTAATTTTTGCTGAAAAAAATGTGAGGAGCTTTAGCAATGTAAAAGCAGCTCCTCTCAGTTTTTCAAGTATTAACGCAGTTGAGTGAGTGCTGTAACACTAACAAATCCTTGACTAATGGCTTAGTGAAGCTAACAATGTTTTGAACAACTGGACCCTAATGTTCCATTTTTTCAAAACAATTTCTGAAACTTTACCTTTCATTGATATTTTCCGCCTTCTTGTGGACTTTATCAGCAGCGTAATGGTTGTCCTCAATAAGACGCTGGGCAAACTGTAGAACAGCATTAATCTTCTCATCATTAGCATCCATGGTCGTGATGAACGCTTCGTGACGTTTAATCAAGTTCTCAGCTGCCTCTAGCGTGTTCTGTAAAATAGCAAGGAACACATTATTACTTGTTCAGAGTCAAAAACAAGGGTGGGTTTTGACATTAATTCTGGGGTTATCTCTTTTTTTTCTCCAAAGAAAATTGAGCCGTGACACAACAAAACCAACAAAGTGGCATGTGCACCCAGCAAAGACTCAGATCAGCCTGGGCATCCACCAAGTCTGATCAGAGTCTTTGCTGTCCACATGGAGCTAGTTTTGACCACTGGCTACTCTTTAAATGCACAGCTAAGACTCAGATCAGACTGGGCGGATGCCCAGGCTGATCTGAGTCTTTGCTTGGTGCACATGCCACTTTGTTGGTTTTGTTGCTTTGTGGCTCAAATGTGTTGTTTCTCCTAAGTAGAACTGCCTCTATCAGGCAGACTGATAAGGAACAACAACACATTTCTGTGACCAATACAAGGCTTTTTAAACACACTAACATATTTTATATAAATAACACAATACTTCTCCTCCTACCTCATTTTAATCTGTTTTATTATGAATGAAATAATGTAATGTGCCTAAATTTTGTGACACCTAAAATAATAAATTTCCATTCAGGACAAATGGAAAATAAATTATTTTAGGTGTCCCAATACTTATGCACATTACGGTAGTATAATGAGTGCTTTGAAAGATGTCTTTCAAACCATTCAATTCTTTGGTACTTTTTGTGTTAAACTTTCTTTGGTACTTTTTATGTTAAACTCAATGAAATCTAATGCAGAAAATAATCTTACCAAAAAAACAGGATATTTAAATTCATCTCAGAATATACACTTTGTGTGTGGAAATATTCCAATTTCAAAATCTAAAAATATCACCAGAGTAGTTTCATTTTCACTCTGCAATCCCTGGTCTTTTCAAAACCCAACAAACTATTAACCACACGTTTATATAATGCTTAACCTCAAAGAGCAGAAACATAAATAAACAATCTTGCAGGCTATAATTAAAGGTTACAAGAATAGCCAGGTTTCTTTGAATTCTTTGAAAAGATTATAATTAATGGTCTGTTTTAGAAAACAAAAATCTATTCATACTAATGATATACAGGTAAAATGCGACCAAAATCAATATCTTAAGGTAATTTGTGTTTTACCAGATGAATGTGTGCAGTCTGATCCGGACCCTTGCATTTTTCCCCCAATTCTGTATTAGACCAAAAAATTATATTGTTTAATCTCAATCAATATAAAAAAAAAATTCTGGTCCCAAATTTTTGCAGATCTGTGGCTCTCATCAAATTAAATATACTTCCTTGGTTATACTGCTATAAGACATTCCCCTCCAGTTTGGACATGGATAAGTCCATTAAATTTAATCTGTCCTCCCTCGAAATGGCTTATTAAATGGTGCAGCCTCGAAAACAGTGCAAACTTGGGTCTTCCATCTTAATGTTTCGGACAAATCTTTCTACTTCACATATCACTGTCAGCAGAGCTCTAGATAAGGGTGAGTATTAGGTGATAATACGGGATAATTTTAATTATTTCCGCATAAAAACATATGTTGTGACCCTTCATCTGAACCGTCTCGTCGAGACGGTTCAGATGAGTGGTCACAACATATGGTTTCAATGAGAAATAAGAAAAATTATCCCTCAATTATCATCAAATACCCCTCTTATCTAGAGCTCGACGATATCACTAAAGCAAAACTATTCTACAGTATAACCAGTCATGGCAACTACAATTTACGTAATAAGTTCACCATTACATTAGCATAAATAAAACAACTGAAGCAAATTAAATGTCAAAACAAAAGTAGCATGAAGAAGCAGATTTGCTTTTCAAGGGAACAGCAAGGATGACGCAAATTAAATAGAATTTGATACAGAAATATGACTAATAAACTAAAAATAATATTTTTATATTCACAGTATTGAATGGTATAAAAAGAAAGATCTAACAATGATGCACAAATAAAGACCAGATTCTTTACAACTTGAAGACCAAAATGATGTAAACTTATGATGATTACAAACAAATATACCCAATACCCACCCAACACTAGACCATTTTTTTCCTATGTTTATCCAAAATGTTCCGCCATCTTAAGGGGTATGAGTACGTTTCCATGCTTTTCAGCCATTTTTCTTTTCAAAGGGAGACAACTTTTGTGACCTTGTTTGCTTCCCTGGATGATGAGGCCCTTCCAAAATGGAGGCTACTCTTAGAGGAATTTTTTTTATCTCCTGGTGGAGTGAATTCTTTTCTTAAAGAGTTGACCCCCCTGCCTATGGGAGCAAATTTCTTAAACAGCTTACCCCACTGAAAACGGGGTGGAGGGGACAATAATGAAAAATGGCTTAGTTGCTTCCAATGAAAGTGTACCCATTCACCTACTATTCTGTAACAGAATTTCCTTTAATTGAATTAGAAAAAGTCCATGTCAGATAATGGATGGATGACCTGGATTTTATGTCCTTTTTCTTTTAAATTATTTCGGCCATATCAGGACAACAGGAGGGTGATAATGGAAGGTTGTGTGCAATGAAACCCGGTTTACAGTTTGAAAGGTTTCCACCTCCAGCAGGTCTCGAACCTGTACCACTAAATCAGCAAGCCAGTGCTTAACCCACTGAGCTACAGGGGCTCCTTTACGTGTCAATTAAAGTCTATGGCTATATGATGCTGATAATCATGGCTTTGTGCATGTTGTCAAGTGTATCCTAGCTATTCCAAGATAATAAAAATATGAGCATTGTGAAGCTATGATCATGACAACAAGGTCACATATGAAGAATGCCATTACAAGATTAGAACTCGGGACCACATGAGCCAAAGTGAAGGCCAATGGCACAGCCATCTATGCAAGAAAACATGCGCTGTACTGGAAAATTTCTTAGTTCTCAAATGAATAAAGCAAGACAAAAATAGCCATCAGAGGAGATGGCAAATCCCCCGACCGAAGACCCCCATGGGCCTTGGTAAAAAGGGTGCACTTCAAAACACATATTAGTAATATATTGTCATTCTTTTATGCTTCTGACTGACATTATCTGTTAACAGATGCATGATTATCTAACACTCAGACTAAAACAGTATGCTTGACTGCTAAAAAGAGGTAATATCTCAAACAGCCACCATATACACAAGTGTATAGCATACTATACATTCAACTTTCAAAATGTGTGAATAACTTCTAAAGTACAAGCCCTACAAACCTAATTTTGAGCTCTCTAGTAAGTGAATTTGGACAAAGAATCCAAATCTGGATTTTTTTTGATTTTTTTTTTTTGGGGGGCGGGGGGGGGCGGGACAGGATGTAGAGGGGTCAGAGAGAGTAAGGAACACTGATAAGATATCACAGCATGATCATCGATATTCTAAAAGGTACAAGGTTATTCAAATTCTGGAGCAGGCCAGGGTTATACAGATATGGAGCAGAGACTCAAACAGCAGCTCAAAATACCAAAGGAAAATAACTCACAAAGCATGAAAGCAAGAGTTATCATTCATGTATGAGACAAATTGTCATGACCTGTTCTGCATATCTGTGAAGTATCATGAAAATATTTCAAAAGGTATTTAAGCTATGGGGCAGACACCTAACATCATCAAAGGGAAATAACTCCAAAAGTAAGAAAGCAAGAGTTGTCATTCTTGTTCCCGACACATCAGCATGACCTGTTCTACATATCTGTGAAGTATCATGAAAATATTCCAAAAGGTATTCAAGTTATAGAGCGGACACGAAATCATACCTAAAACCATCAAGGGGAAATAACTCCAAAAGTAAGAAAGCAAGAGTTGTCATTCTTGTTCGCGACACATCGTCATGACCTGTTCTACATTTCTGTGAAGTATCATGAAAATATTCCAAAGGGTATTCAAGTTACAGAGCGGACACGAACCTGCCAAACTATCGCACCTAAAACTATCAAGGGGAAATAACTCCAAAAGTCAGAAAGCAAGAGTTGTCATTCTTGTTCGCGACACATCGTCATGACCTGTTCTACATTTCTGTGAAGTATCATGAAAATATTCCAAAGGGTATTCAAGTTACAGAGCGGACACGAATCTGCCAAAAAATCACCAAAGGGGAGATAACTCAAAAAGTACAATAGCAACAGTTACCATTCTTGTTCGCGACACATCGTCATGACCTGTTCTACATAACTGTGAAGTATCATGAAAATATTCCAAAGGGTATTCAAGATATAGAGCGGACAAGAAAGTGTTTACGGACGGACGGACAGACGGACGGACGGACGGACGGACGGACGGACGGACGGACGGACGCCAGGCTCATCGCTATATCCCCCGAACCTTTCGGTCGGGGGATAAGCTATATCCCCCGAACCTTTCGGTCGGGGGATAAAAAGTGACACTGGACACCACAGTAAGCATTTAAACAAAAATATAAAATGACCCTAAACAGTCTTGGGATCTACATGGAACCACAGGGCAAGTCCAGTCTTACAATATGCCATAATTGTATTGGTGCAGTCAGAATTCCTCCTTTGGCTGCCATTTGTGGCTGGGGTGGATGATGGTAGCCTTTGGCATCCTTCAGTAACACTGGCTGCCTTGTTGGAGGGTTGTTGGCCACCCATTCTACCACAACCCCAGACCTGGGCAGCTTTGGTAGGTTATTGATGACTTACTTTCAAAATGACTTCCAGAATAAAAAATAGCCATCAGAGGAGATGGCAAATCCCCCGACCGAAGGCCCCTTGCACTTTGGTAAACACAGTGCCCTTAAAAACACATATAAATAGTATACTGTCATTCTTTTATGCTCCTTATTGACAATATCTGTTTAACAGATGCATGATTATCTAACACTCAGACCGAAACAGTATGCCAGATTGCTAAAAAGAGGTAAAATCTCAAATAGCAACCATGTAGACAATGTATTGCATATGATACATTCAACATTTCAAAATGTGTGAATAACTTCAAAAGTACAAGCCCTACAAATCTAATTTTGAGCTCTCTAGTAAGTGAATTTGGACAAAGAATCCAAATCTGAAAAAAAAAAAAAAATTTTTTTTTTTTTTTTTTTTTTTTTGGGGGGGGGGGGGGGGGGGGGGGGGGGGACTCAGAAAAGTATGAAAGCAAGAGTTGTCATTCTTGTATGAGACAAACTGTCATGATCTGATCTCAATATCTGTGAAGTATCATAATAATATTTCAAAGGGTATTCATGTTATGGAGCGGACACGAAATCTCACCTCCTAAAACAATGAAGGGGAAATAACTCAAAAACTTAGAAAGCAAGAGTTGTCATTCTTGTTCGCGACACATCAGCATGACCTGTTCTACATATCTGTGAAGTATCATGAAAATATTCCAAAGGGTATTCAAGTTATGGAGCGGACACGAAATTACACCTAAAACCATCAAGGGGAAATAACTCAGAAAGTAAGAAAGCAAGAGTTGTCATTCTTGTTCGCGACACATCTTCATGACCTGTTCTACATATCTGTGAAGTATCATGAAAATATTTCAAAAGGTATTCAAGTTATAGAGCGGACACGAATTACACCTAAAACCATCAAGGGGAAATAACTCAGAAAGTAAGAAAGCAAGAGTTGTCATTCTTGTTCGCGACACATCGTCATGACCTGTTCTACATATCTGTGAAGTATCATGAAAATATTCCAAAGGGTATTCAAGTTACAGAGCGGACACGAATCTGCCAAAAATTCACCAAAGGGGAGATAACTCAAAAATTACAAAAGCAAGAGTTACCATTCTTGCACGCGACACATCGTCATGACCTGTTCTACATAACTGTGAAGTATTATGAAAATATTCCAAACGGTATTCAAGATATGGACCGGACAAGAAAATGTTTACGGACGGACGGACGGACGGACGGACGGACGGACGGACGCCAGGCTCATCGCTATATCCCCCGAACCTTTCGGTCGGGGGATAAAAAGCAAATGCATATTGCTAAAATGAAGATGTTTCCGCTAATTTTAGCTTAAAACTGGTCCCCGCTTCTAAAGTGTGCTGCAAAAAATTTGTTTTTGATATAAATACCTTGAATTCAAGTCCCACGTATCATGTTCGGTGGACCATGGCTACAGACCATATCCTTGGCCCCAACTTTGTTTCCAAATATCAGTCTTATCATCGGCTACTTTGGTCACCGAGAATAGCATTGGCGGCCAGTTAGTACATACTTTGGCCACAGACTGCAGGATTCTTAATGCACCAAATACTTTAGGATTGGCAGGGGAAGTTAATAATTATAGCATATTGTAAGACCTGAATGGCCTAGCCTATGTACATGGAACAGGTCATTTTGCAATGC
The DNA here is from genome assembly GCA_963989385.1 of Ctena decussata. Taxonomy (NCBI): domain Eukaryota; kingdom Metazoa; phylum Mollusca; class Bivalvia; order Lucinida; family Lucinidae; genus Ctena; species Ctena decussata. The sequence goes on along the minus strand of OZ022499.1, from coordinate 27,683,005 downwards.
AACACATGGAACATGCAAAATGATGGCATTTACCTTATTTTCAATGGTCAGTCCGTATGCAGTCTGAACACAAGAACGGCACAAGTGAAAAAGACATTCACATAACACACATGAAACATATATTATGTATGTATCCCATGCTCCTGATAAATTGAGTATTTCATGATAATTCTTTGATACTTTTCTTATTTTACCATGAAAATGTCTGTGTGCTCTCATTAGAAATACAAAACACATGCTATGGCCTTATCAGAACCACTTGGTTTGTGTTGAGGTAACTCTACTGAGGGCACAAAAATGTTTTTAACAAGTGGTGAGCCAGTTCTAATCACATACAGCCACAATGTATGCTTTAAACAGTTCTGATACACAATTATATTGCAGACCCTCATTAAGACAGCCTCGCCACATATTGTAGGTTGCACTAGACCATATCTCTGAATTATCATGAAGAACTTCTTTGGAGCTAATGATATAGATACAAACATTACTGAGCTTATGAAACAGTTCTGAGCTTGTTAATATAGTGAGATAAAAAGGTGAAAATGCTAAGACATGAGACAAGAGAGCAAGCCAGGCATGAAGTGTGCAGCTACCAGATTTCTGACAAAATCTCCGTAACAACAGCTCAGATATGTTTATTTCTGGGCTAATCATCTGAGCCTGTCTTTCTTTCCTTACTGAATAGTTTTTCTGCATAGAAAAAATTTGGGATTCCTAAACAACATGATAAAATTTATAAGAAATAAGAACCGAGAGTGGTTTCTTAATATATGTGGAAGCCAAAGCTCGCTTTTTTAACACAAGCCCTAAACCTTTTGTAGGACTCAATCTTGACTCTTACGTTTCTGATGATGCTAACCTTTTATATGTATCACGGCTCATTTCAATTTGCAATTCAATTGTTTTTCATTCACATAAAATATACATTCTTTTGATCAGTCAGATTGCTTTTATTAATATAGTTTTCACTCCATGCAAACTATGGCAGTGTGTCAGAAATCGTATGTTGTCAGAAATCTGGGAGACAAAGAGATACATGAGCACCCTCAGCAGTGGCAGCTTATAGAAAACTTACAGCCCTTATTTCTTCCACCACCTTAGAAGCAGCGGAAAAACAAGCAGGAAGCTAATAATTTGTTAGTTTGTTCATATGATTTTTTTTCAATTGAGAACTTTTTAATACTTTCATATTATTCCGACAAAATCACAATATTTTCCATGTTCTGTAAAACTTTAATTCTTACAATATTGATTTCGATGAAAATGGGCTTACTAAAATATATGTTATACAAGTATTTCATAAGACTTGTTAAACATTTTAAAAATGTCATCAGCTAAATAAGTTTAAATTAATTTCTTATAGTGCCCCTCACCATAATACTGACAGAAGTTGACGCATTTTTATGGCTTCAACTTGAAACCTGTCATTCTCACATGTTAACTACCATACATGTATGTGAAGCCTGTTAGTATAGTAACTACTTTGTATTTAATGTAAACGCAAACTTATCAGTAACAAGGTAAGAAAAATATCTTACTGGCACATCTTCTTTAGACAAGAACGTCTCTTGCTGGTTGAGGAGGACCTCAGCTTGTTTGGCATCTCGGAGGAACATCTGAAACATACACATTGTGTTGACACAAAGCCCAAAGTAAGAGGGAATATTTGGAGAAAGTTTCAAACAAACATGTATCTACTAAACATTGCTACATGAATTCATTGAACTAATTAACTTTAACCCTTAAAGCGCCAAAAATGAAAAATTATTGAATTTGCAAACAGTGTAGATCCAGATGAGGTGGCTCATCATGAGCCACCTCATCTGGATCTACACTGTTTGCCACGTAGTATTTGAATTCTCAATATGATATACCTTTGACAAAAGATTTTTAAAATTTCAGACGTAAATTTTGTCGTCTGCTTTTTGGCGCATTAAGGGTTAAGAACTACAGTATAACCTTGCGATGCCTGAAAAGACATTATACAACCACAGTTGATTTTAGCGAACTACTTTAAGAGCATTCTGACTGCATCCAGTGTTTGCTATAGCACTGCACAAGTCCGATTTCTCTATTCATAAACATGGTTTTTACCTGTAAATTGAGACTCTGTGATAGTCCTTGCTGACGGCTGTCCCACATCTGCAGCAACTCATGCCATCCATCATCCAGGGCACTCAAACGCTGTAAGTATACAAAGTATTTCATCACTGGGTTGACCCCCGCAATTACTTCTTTCAATTTTTATGGCTGTAACTAAACGAATGTATCAAAACTATCAAATCTTTTATGTATGTACCTGAATAAACATTGTCACTTGCATTTTATTGCACAAATGAAAAGTCTGAAACTGACTTCTACATTCACTGTATATACGTTACAAAATAGATATCTCTAACATCTATAAGCATAAATATGAATCCAACCGGCCACCATCCAATATCGTATCACTACAAGGCAAGCCACTGACTTAACTGATAATGTTCTACTTAATCTGCTTTCCTGAATGTGAACACTCGTGCATATACTCTTTTTCATACTCAGAAAATTTTTGTATTCGCTTTTCAAGACAAATAAACTACTGATTTAAGAGTTACCTGTGCCAAGAACATGTACTGTGGATCAGTCTGTCCTTCAGTGACACGATCACCAAAGTCTTTCATCTTGGCATATTCTGGACTGTAGGCATCTATCTCATCTTTAAGCTGCTGATGTTGGTTAAGTAGACGCTCAGCATCTGAGAGGCTGTTCGGAATGTCCTCCGAGGCAACCGTGGTCTGTGTTCTTTGTAACCAATGTTGGAAGTGGTCAAGATTTCCGAGGAAGTGCTGGAGTTCACCGGCTTCACCAAGTTTCTCATCTCTGTCTTTTAGCTAAAATGTTGAAACATACAGAGTCAACTCTAGATTTCTCAAAGTTGAATTTCATCATGAACTACTGATATCTCAAAGTATTTTCTGGTACCAGAAAATTTTCTTTGAGATATCAGTAATTTGAGATTACAGGAGTTTCAATGTAAATAAAATAGGGCATGTGTCCAAACTATATTCTTCTTTGATATAAGAGGGTACTTCGACTAAATCACTGTTAGAAAGATCGAGAGATGACTCTATACAGTCAATAGTGTCCACAGCCAAAGTTATGACAACAATTCACGCTCAAACTTAATGGTGTTTAAGGATGTAAAGTGTGTATATGACTGTCCTTTTAACTTCAGCAACTATAAAATACTCCAAATTAAAAGCATGAATATCATTCATGACCATAAGAAAAGACTGCATCAAAAGCTGAATGTCAAAATAACAGTTTCAAGCTCCCCTCCCCTAATACCCATCCTATCCCAATACTCACCATATCTTTAAGGTTGACCCAGACATTGTTGATCTCGGCAATCTTTTCTCTGATAGCTGCTGCCTCATCTGGCTTCTCATCTTCAAGGGTTTCAGCCTCACCTTGCAATGATTCAAGCTGGAAAGAGGAGACATACATCCATTCAGGAGTATTCAACTGATGCCTATGTCAGAGGAAATGCAAGGTGGATCTATTTATGAGCATGTTGAATAGTCTAAGTTTTTCTCTTCCTATGTACAACCAGCATGCTTTTTGTGTGTCACAGCCAATGTATTAATGTGTGTACAATAAATGGATGAATCAATTGCTGTTTACGGCAGTTTCAACAGTATTTTAGTTTAAACTTTATTTTCCTTGTATAGCAACATGTGAATTAGTACTTCATATGTATTCAGCACTACTTTCAGTCATACCGTGGCAACAGAAGGGTGCTACTGCAAGGCTGTGAACAATGAAACCTTGTTACCGTGGAAAAGAATTCCACCTCCAGCAGAATTCCCACCTCGACCAGAGGCCTAACATACCACTGCTGAACCCACTGAGCCACTGGGGCTCCTGATATGCATGTAGCAGTCATTTCAAATTCATGCTTTGAATTCATAACAAGTTAATGGTTAAGTTTTTCTTTGAAAGAAGAATCTAAGCATGATGTTTGTTATGATAATAATATGCCATTACGTTCTGCTTTTGCCTTAACGATGTCCAGTCAAAACCATACATTTGTTTCACATACCTTGGCCTGAATGGCAGCCAGGTCTCTCTCCATCCCACTGAGTCTACGCTGCAGGGTCATAACACCCGTCAGGTCATTGCCAAGTTCTTCTGTTGACTCAATAATCTTAGCCTTCTCATGGATCCAGCTCTGTGAAGATAAAATACAAACAATTCAGAGACTTAAAAAATTTTAATTCTTCTAACTTATGAACATTTTATTTTGGTTTGACAGATTCTGACTCTTCACAAGTTGTGCGTCTTTCGTTTGACAGCACCTATTAAATTAGGCTGTTTCTTATATCATTTCTTGTGTTTAGAAATTCGAATACAATATATCTTTGGCCCCCATGGATCAACCTAGGAGCCAATTTAGAACAGACCTTTAAATACTTGTGTGCAAATATACTGCCTTTTGACTAATAGAAATTCCTCATACACACCATAAGAAATTTTGGTTTGTTTGCCATCTTCTTCAAATAATGAATGTTAAACTTCAAAAACATAAACATAACACATTTATATATGCAAAACAACTAGGTTAATAATGGAAGTAGGGAGAGCAAAAAAACACAGCTTCTTTGACATAGTTTAATATATTCACTTACTATAGTTTCATTGCACTCAATATGGAAGTTCTGTAGACCATGAGCCAAGTTGATTTCATCACGCTTGGCGTCAACCATCTCTCGCAAGTTGTTCCAACTGAAATAAAGACATAAAAGCAATATTAACATTGAACAAATCAAAATATACCTTTTAAAAGGAAATATCATCATCAAAGTTTCTTTGAATACTTAAAAGCATGCCTTAACTTTAAAGTGATTCCAAAATACTTTCACCAAATGCAGAGTTTTGCCCCTTCCTTTCTGAGTGGTTTTCACAAGCTTATGGCAACAATAACAATCAATATGGTGGAGCCCTAGTATGATATCAAAATTTAAAACAAATCTTACCTAGTGTTAAGGTCATTCTGTCTCTGGATGACCTCTTGTGCATTGGGATGCTCCACTTGCAATAACTGTCTAGCTAACTGATTAACTACGGCTACCTTGGAAGCACTTGCATTCATCTCATGTTCAAAGCTCTCGAAACGGTGCTTCATGATAGCCAGCTCTTCTATGTCATCAGTTATTATCATGGTGGACAGGAGTTTCTCCTAAAAAAAAAAATAATAATAATTGTCAGTTTTACAGGTGCTCTACTCAAACTGTTTTATGGGCAACAATATTTACTATCTTATTCCTGAGGCACTCAGAACGGCAAAACCTCTATGGAGTTTTGGCCATTCTGAGTGTGATAGGGTTAAATGATTTTTTTTGATTTTTTTTTTTTAGGGGGGGGGGGTGTTGAATGTGCTTAATTCAGTTTTCATTCAGCTTTCTTATTTCAATACCAACTTCTCTAAAAATTTACAATGGAGAAACACATTCAAATCATATTTTCAAATATTCACTCTTTAACCTCTGAGTCAGCTTTTAAATGCCACTATAGTGCAATTATCATTTTTTTTATTTATTTCAGCTTAAGCTTACCAATACCAGCAAAACTCACTCTAATTACACAATCATACATGTAGATCAGGGCCCAGTTGTTCAAAACTAACAACATAATTAGATAACATTAAAATTTCAAACGTTAATATCTCAAAAATGCTGATAATTTTTATTGATGAAATGTGAGAAGCTTTTGCACTGCAAAAATTTCTCACATATTTTTCAACAAAAAATATCGGTGTATTTGGTTATAAAGTCATAAAATACTTAACAAGATGACCTCTTATCAAGCTCGTTAGGCTAACGATGCTTTGAACAACTGGGCCCAGAATTATCCAACTCTCATTATTAATGTCATGAAAGAGTCAATCTGTGGGATGTTATACCTTTTCATCTATCCATGTCTCCACTCCATCTGCCTCATTGAAAAGTTTGTATAGAGACAGTGCGTCGAGGAGTCGCTGTTTCCTAAGTTTTGCAAACTCAAGTAACTCTTGGTATTTTCTATCTATTGCACTTAGCCGAGTTTGTACTGATTCTGATTCTCTGTCCTGGGAATAAAAAAGAATAGTTATAAGACATGACAAGAAAAAAGGGACCATACAGGATGTGTGAACATGGAAAACATAAGACCGTATGAATGCATAGTTTGATCTGAGTCTTCACTGTTTTCCTACCAGAAGTTTATCAATTTGCTATATAGACTTCTCAGATTCCTGAAGCTGATCAGGCTGTACAGATTTACAGACTGATCAGAATGTTTTATCATGCTGTAAAGCACTTTTACCTTTTCATTTTTCATATCATTTTATTCTATTCATTCTTAATATAATACAGATTAAAACTTCTCAAGTGTCAACATTTACAATATTTAAAACTTTTTAAGCAGCTAACAAAAACATTTCAACTAGGCAAATACATGTAACAGCAGGAGATTTGCTCATAATTATCTTATTTACAACAAAATATTTTTTACAGTTTTGTCTTTTCTTTGCTCCATACTATCTTGCTAATCACAACCCCCAATTTTTTGTGACAGCTTCTTCTTGCAACAGTTACCTTCCAGTATTTCCCTCTGCTACTTTGACAGCTTCATATAAATTATGACATATATGGATGCTAAACCCATTTTGGACAGACACTCAGAGCCAGGCCTGTGCAACTATGATTAACGTACCGCTGAACCACTTGGGGAATAGCGTTAGGAGAATTGAAATAGAAAAGAATAGAATGCTAAACCCATTGGTGTATTTATTTTTTCCCTACCTGTTCACCGAGATTGGCAGCTTGTTCATGAAGAGCCTCCATAACACTTTGGTAGTTCTTTAACTCATCTGTGACGTCCTAGTAAATAGAAACAGAATTTTTTATTTATTTATTTACAAATGGGTGTTTTTGTGTATGTTTTTACACATGCTCAACATTTCAGTCTAGTTCCCATTTGAAAATAATTACTCCTGCATCCCAATTTGAATCTGAAACAATCCTTTTCAATGTTTACTTACGGTAATCCTGAAACTTACTCAAGATGGAAAAATATTCAGTGATGCTCTTTTAATTTTACTTGCTTTTTGCGGGGTTTATAGTTTATACCAATATTTACTGCACAAATCTTCTGTTTGAAGAGCCTACTCTGTATTTTACACAGAAATTAACATTATAATCAAATCTTTCTGCAGCATTAATTTTACGAAGACTTGCATCACGGCAGTCACTGAAGTATTACCTTATGTTTCTTGAGTAGTGACTGTACGCTGGCTTCGTCTCTGCCCACATCTTCACTGGACACCAGACGTAGTGTGTCACGCATCCAGATATCAACGTCATCAGCATCAGCAAAGAACTGGAAAGAAAATGAAAATTTAGTGGTACAAACAAATCTAAACTCCAGGTCAGGTGAGGATTGGTGATTTCTCTAGGCTAGTTTCTCATTATTTATCTATGGAACAAGGGCTTCGCAAACGGCGCATAATACGCCCGTTTCAGTGTCATGAAGGAGTTACAGAATAAACAAGATTGTTTATAGAAGGATGGACAGGCAGACAAAACAGGGGAAACACCTCTGTAATTAATGACTGCAATGTTATCAAAACAACACATCAAATGCTATTAGTGCACCAAAAATCAGGTTCCAGGGTGAAGCAGCTCAGAAGTTGTGAAACGCCAAAGTCAAACGAGGGAGATTATTCATAAACTCTTAGTCGCAATACTTTCCCTTGACAATATACACATCACCATAAAGTTTTAAAATATTTCCAACGGTTAAGGCGATACATTGTAAAACAGAAATTGATAGAAGGGCAGATAATTCAGGAAGTAAGCCAGAGTTGTGGTTCATGCGCATGATACATTACCCCATTATTATACACATTCCTACAAAGTTTCATTGAAATATTTCAAAGGGTTAAGGAGTTATGGGGGAATGGGTTAGCCTTAAAAAACTAATCAAAGGGAGGTTACTCCAAAATTAAGTAAGGGGGAACAACCATTCTTATATGTGATACACCGTCTTGTGATCATGCAAATTGCTATAAAGTTTCATCAAGATATACCAAATGGTTTCTTAGTTATTGAATGCACAAGATTAGTATACACAAAAATACCCTAAAAATCTAATCAAAGGGACGCAACTCCAAAACGAAGAAGGGGAGAGCAACCATTGTTATACGCGACACATCATCACACCCTCATACACATTGCTATTAAGTTTCATCAAGATATCCCAAACAGTTATCTAGTTATGGCGCACACAAGACTAGTAGGGTAAAAAATAATCAAAGGGGCATAACTTTGAAACTAAGAAAGGGGGAGCAACCATTACTATACGCGACACTTTGCCCAATCCTAATATATATGCCTACAAAATTTCATGAACATATCTCAAACGGTTTCTGAGATATGGTGCGCACAAGAATGTTGACGCACGGACGGACAGACGGACGGACGGACAGACGGACGGACGGACGATGGACAGCGCCATGACATAATACGTCCATTTTTTCAAAACGGGCGTATAAAAATTATGGCCCCTTATTACACCCACCTCATATTCAGGATATTATGATCTTAAGTTCACAAATTGCTCAATTGCTCACTCTGTTGTGTTCTATAAAATTTCACTCATGCTTCTGTCAAACCTAGAGCAAAATATTTATCTCACCAAATTTAACAGGATTTTTTATCACAAAAATTAAGTCATTTCAACAATGTCAATCTCTCCCCAACTCAAACCCACCAAATCTTCTTGTCCAATCAATCTTATTAAAGCTAGAGTCCTACCTGATAGAAGTCAACAGCCTCATTAAGCCGTTTCTTCCTGAAAGCTGCCAGATCAATAAGGCTTTCCCACTGCTCGTTGATCTCGTCAATGCGCTCTTGGATTTTATCTGCGCCGAAATTGCCTGCCGAAATGAGATCATTGCCTACTTGTAGGACAGACTGCAAGTGGGTGTGTCTGGCTGTCATCTCATCCTCCATTGCCTGAAAAAGACAAAAGTTTACACTTAAAATGCCAAAAATGAAACTAGCTGAATTTGCAAACAGCGTAGATCCAGATGAGGTGGCTCCTAATGAGCCACCTCATCTGGATCTACAGTTTGCCCTCTAGTCCAGTCTTAGATTCTCAGTATGACTTTTCTTAAACAAAACCCTTTTTTTTTTTTTTTTTTTTTTAATTTTGCCAAGTAAAGATCATCTGCTTTTTTTTTTTTTTTTTTTTTTTTTTTTTGTGCTTTTAAAGTTAATAAAAAAAGTTTAAACCTATAATATACAGGTTTGCACTTCTCTGTTTTAAATAGCTGATTTTTTTTATTTATAAATTACATTTTACAGAAGTTATTAAACAATATCTCTTACACTTTCCTGTACTCATTCTCCCAATCACAGATGAAACTTAAACATAAAATTTTAAAATTGAAGGATATCCATGTCAACACTGGAGGCAAGTAAACAGCAATTTTTAACATGCAAGCTAGAAGTGTTTGATTCAGATCTAGTCACCAGAGATAATTTCTGATGCCTTTACAACTCATGTTCTCCCTATCATTAATTTTCAGCACCACTACATTTTATCTAAAACCAGGTATTGTTCTCCTGATACATACAGCTGAATATGTACAAATTTGTTCACTAAACAAGGGTCTCGATCTACTTTCATGTGAAATGCTGAATTTCACATAAACTCTCATACACACCTTTTGTTTATTAAGCAAGAGATGCACACTAGTAAGGTCGTGACCCAGATCTGGGGTTGACATAAGCTGTTCTTTCTCTCGGATCCAGCCTTCCTCGTCAGCCATGTCCCAGTAGAACTGCCACAGCTTACGAGATTCGTTGAGACGAGATTTACGGTCCTCCGCAAGCTGTTTCAATTCCTCGTAAGCATTCTCCAGGGTGGAGATACGATCTTTGATCATCTCTGGGTCACTTGGTCTGTACCCTGAAGATAAAGTACTTCTTGTATTAGCATATGCCTTTTCTTATATTGGATTCATTTAGAATGGTAGAAGTTTGAATCACCAGGATCCTACATACTAGGACAAAGATGCCTGAAGAAATAGTGCAGAACCATATAAAGACAGATCAGGGTCTGTCTTGTTTGCCATCCTGCCAGCACTCTTGATAGTGACAAATTGTTCATGGGTAAAATAATTTTTGTGACTTCCTGTTGGCTTCCTTAGCTGACAAAACCCTTGCAAACAGGGTCTTTTAAAGCAGCGAACTTTTTTCCTTTAAAAAGTGACCACCATTTAAAAGTGAGGCAAAAATGAGAATGGCGGAACACCTTGCTATGAAAGTGAATCCAGTCTTTTTAAAGTTTATGACAGTGACGGTGGGAGTGGTCAGGCCGGGTGATGGTGCTAGGTAACTTTCAGTGCTGGGGCGTCCTACTAATTTGAATTATAGAAAGACAAGGGCCTACTGTGCTTGTAGTGGGTATGGGTGGAGGTTGAATGGATATTTTTTCTCTTACCTATCATACCCTTTCTCCTCCCTCTCTCTTAGAGATGGCTCGATATAGACTAATACTGTCTGAAAGAGCCATTACACCAAAACAACCAACCAACCTTTTCTGTGACATGTTTCTTCATGAAAGAGAATTAATTCTACCTTCAATACCTGACAAGTAACCATAAAATATGAATTGCCTTATAACAGCTTGTTCAGAGAGACAGAAATCATACATGATATATTAGTTTACCTCCAACTTCCGAAAAGTCACCATCAACAAATTTCATGGCCTGAAGATTAACTGTCTTGACTCTTTCACCAAGCACATGGATGTCAGCCTCGAGTAAGCTATGTTTTTGTAGGAGGTCATCAACACCCATTAGATGTTTACCGTAATCTTCAGACATAAGTCGTGCCTAGAAAAAGTAAAACAACTAGAAAATTGTGTCTGTAAGACACTAATGATGCCCCCGTGCAGCGCCTGTCACAGGACATGTGTACATCCCTAAAGCACCTTTCAAGCACAAATGCTATTTATAAAGAATCCACTGAAAACATTTCACAAACTTTATACCCTATAGTGCAAAATGCAGCCCAAAATGACTAAGTTTAAAAGGCCATAATTCCTTCAGTATTATTTTTTTCTTATCATAACCAACATGCACATCTTCACTGTGTCCACAACGAGTCTCCAATGTCTGAAAAACAGCCAATGAAAATTGTGGGAGGAGTTGATTTTACAAAGTACTTACCCTACAATGCAAACATATGCCTAAAATGACTAAGTTCAAAAGGCTATAATTCTGTCAAAATCAATTCTGGCTCCAACAAAAACCCACATGCACATCTCAAATATGTCCATAACATGTATGCAAAGTTTGGAAAAGATCGATTGAAATCTGAGGGAGAGTTTAATTACACAAAGTCCTCAACCTACAAATGTAAAAATTTGCCTAAATTGACTAAGTTCAAAAGGCCATAATTCTGTCAAAATCAATTTTAGTTCCAACAAAAACTCACATGCACATCTTCAATATGTCCACAACATGTATGCAAGGTTTAAAAAAAATCCATTGAAAACTGTGGGAGGAGTTGATTACACAAACTACATACCCTACAATGCAAAAATTTGCCTAAAATGACTAAGTTCAAAAGGCTGTCATTCTGTCAAAATTAATTCTAGCTCCAACAGAAACCCACATGCATATCTTCAATATGTCCATAACATGTATGCAAGGTTTAAAAAAGATCCATTGAAAACTGTGGGAGGAGTTGATTACACAAACTGCATACCCTACAATGCAAAAATTTGCCTAAAATGACTTAGTTCAAAAGGCCGCAATTCTGTCAAAATTAATTCTAGCTCCAATAAAAACCCACATGCACATCTTCAATATGTCCACAACATGTATGTGAAGTTTGAAAATTACACAAACTCTATACCGTAAAGTGTGACGAACGGACGGACAGACAGACCGACGGACGGATGGACGGACGGACAGACAGGAGCAAATCTTAATGCCCCCTGACTATCGTCACGGGGGCATAAAAAGCATTCATTAATCAATCTAATTGCTGATATAATGTAATACTTGACATATCACTGTCTAAATAAAACTCTATGTTTGACCCACGTGGTTTGACCCATTACGTAAAATTACCCTAATCTGCCTAAGTATTGGGACACCCAAAACCGTTTATTTTCCATTTGTCCCAAATGGAAAATTGATGGTTTTTAGGTGTAACAATTTTAAGTGCATTAGGGTAAATATGATGTGTATCTCCTGATATTAATCAAGCAAAGACTTTCACATAAGATTACATCTGTCTTCAAACTGAGAACACTATGCATAATATTTTTACAAGTAACTTTGCAATTAAAATGCCCATTATCTTTTTTTTTTTTTTTAAGATTTTCCTTGTTTTAAGTAGCTTTGCAATTAAAACCTACTCTGCTATATATAAAACATTTTCTCCCCATGATATTCCTCTACTGCCTTTAGATACAGCAAAATTTCAATTTTCAATTCAATAGCTTTCCATCAAACAATTTTTTTTTGCGGCTGACAAGAAGAAGTACGAGTTCATCAGATATTATGCAGCCACAACCCGACAAAACCAACAAAGAGCATGTGCTTCCAGCAAAGACTCAGATCAGCCTGGGCAGCCATCCACTCTGATCATGGTCTTAGCTGCGCTTAAAGGGTAGCTAAGGGTGGAAGCTAGCTTTAGGGGGACAGGAAAGACTTTCATCAGACTTGGCGGATGCCCAGGCTGATCCAAGTCTTCGCTGGCCGCACATGCCACTTTGTTGGTATTTTCATGTTGCTGCTCAATCAAGCTCATTTTTACCTTGATTTCTTCCATCCAGTCAAGTATATACAACATTTCTTGGAAGATCTTTTGTAATTGCAAGGAGAGTTCAAGTCGCATCCTTCTGGCTCGCAGAAGCTCCAGAAGATAGTTCCACAGACGCAACACATTGTCTCTCCTATAATAAATATACATCAAATCTTTTACAACCGACTGAATTTACCATCATATCTTTTACAACCGACTGAATCTGAAATTACTTAAGTGCTAGGAGCTTTTTTGCTTTCCTTTGAAATTTTACATTAACATTGCTTGTTACCGTTATCAATGTTCAACCGCTAAATCCATTATTGTGAACAATGATTTACGGGGTTGTCTTCCCTTGTTAATTTGCACATACATGCTCTTTCTTTCAATTTGTTGACCAAAATATTCTGTGAAAATTCAATGTAATGAATGCAATGAACCGTATATTGAATCTTACAATCATAGTTTTATCACAAATACAGTCAACTCTTGATATCTCAAACAGTAATATCTCAAAGTAATTATTATGTCAAAGAATATAGTTTGGACACATTTCCTATTGTTATGTACATTTCAGCTCCTGTTATATCAACTACTGATATCTCGAAGTAAATTTTCTGGGACCCGAAAATTTACTTTGAGATATCAGTAGTTTGGGACAAACTCTGACTTTGAGATATCAAGCGTTGACTGTATTGTACAATTATGGATGTTTCAATTTGAATGTGGTACATTTTTTTCTGACTACTGCACTTTGTACAGGCAGTTTTCAGATTTGATAATTTTCTAATCATGATATCACCTTGCATTTATTCTGTCAATATCATGGTATCGTTCAGCTTCTAATTCTTCTGCTACTGCTACAACTGCCTGTACACGCTCTTCGTAAGCGTTTATGTCAGTTTCAATAGCTTCATGTTTCTTTGTTGCCGCTTCCACAGCAGCTAAGTCATATCCGAAATTATCCTGGGAGACGAGACGCTGGTTCTCACTTAGCCAAGTTTCTCTCATACCAGCCTTGCGGTCAAATCTGTTTGCTAGTTGTTCAAGTTTCTCTTGTCTGAAAACAAGAAAGCGTATATATTATGTTTATCAAATAATTTCTGCTTATTCTCAATTAAAATACCATGTTAATCCTTTTAAACACCCCTGGAGTGTTGCATGTTACAAGAGGGGGGCGTTATTTAGGGCCTAAAAAGTAAATCAGCCACAGCCAAAATATTTATAATAAACACTATTGCCTCCTTTCTCAAAATGGTCACCTCTTCCAGAAAAGAATTTGCTCCTCTAGGAGCAAATTCTTTCTTTGAAGAGTTGACCCCACTCCAAGAGTTGGTTGGTTGATTTGATGCTTAACGTCCACGGTAAACAACTAAGGTCATGTCGGGACGGTCAGTTAACCTAACCACACTATTCCTGGGCAGGCTTAGACCTCCTAAGCGGTTAACCAGTACTAAGTGCACATACTTTTGCCAGTAACTGACAACACTCCAAGAGTTGCGTCCTCCAGAGAAGGAATTCATGCTGTTCCCCTTTGCAAAACTGAAGAAAAACACAGAGGCTAGCAAGTCAATTTAACATTATTTCTGGAAAAGAGGCAGGGGACAATAATAAAGCAGAGGTGTTTATAAGGATTAATATGATATATGCTGTGGCCCCTCATTAGAACCACATAGCCAAGGCTGGTCTAACAGTGCAATGTCTTTCTGAAAACATAAATAAAATCATCCCTGAATTATAATATGCTGATCTCTTATTAAACATCATTTCTAGTTCTTATGTCTATAAATCAAGAATCAAGCAAATATACATGATTCCTATAGCATGATTTATATACATATGAATTACAATATACTTCTTGCACAACTAATGATTCTACAGGTGGTCAGTATCCTAAACAGTGAATTCCAGATATGAGTCATGAAATGCATTACCTCCCTTCTAATACAGCATATTAAAATTAACTACGGCTTCTGCCTTGTAAGACCAAACATCAAGCTAGCTTATCAATTTGCAAGATCTTGATTGGTTGTTTTGGGTTTAACAGCTCTTTGAGACAGTATTTCAGTCCATATCAAGCTGTGTCCCAGCAAGAGGGAGAAAGAAAACAGATATTATAGGCATGATCTGCAAGGCTTTATGCACACACACCCTAAATAGCTAGACGAATGCCTGGCTGTTGTCCAATGTCTGTTATGGATTCAAAGTCACAATTTTGAAACAGCCTTGAATCAATGTTGATTCAGCATCATGATGTTGTTAAACAACCTTGATTCATGTTGTTCCAGCATCAGTGTTATTTCAGTGTTGTGTGCCTGCTGGGTTCCTTCTGTGAATTTTGGCAAGTCCTTTTGTCCCATTTGTCCTGTCTACAGATGTTTTATGAAACTTCTAATATATCTAACATTGAATCAATGCTTTTTCTCTGTTGTGTTCTTACTGTCTACACAGTCTAGTGCAACAATTTAACCAAAGATTACTTGCAAACAATTTTAACCTAAATGTAACAGTACATGGATGCACAAACATATCCATCCGCCCACCTGTAAAAACATCCTTCCACTAACCATTAGGAGTGGTGGTAATGTAGTGGATAACACGTTGGACTACCGATCCAGGGATCGCAAGATCGATTCCCTCCTCCAGTTTGTCGGATAAGACTTTAAACCGAGGTCCCTAGTCTGTAAGACCTATTTGCTGGTGGGAGGTTAACCGTAGTTCACTCACACACTCACCACTAACCATTATCATATCAAGAAAATCATAAACCAATCTGACTTCTCTGCAGATATAGCATACCTGATAAGTTCCTCTCTGAGAGCCAGTTCTCGTTCATGTTCAGCTTTCTCTAGTCTGTCCCAGGCTTTGTTAATGTCCGAAATTAGTTTGCCTTCAGCAGGGAGGTACGCTCGCTGGTTGTTTGCTCGCATCTTACTTTGAAGGGTGAAGAGCATGATTTCTAAATTGCCCTTCTCTATAAATCTGAAAGAAAGATACAAAATCTCCTTAACCCATAATTCGCCAAAACGCAGACAACACAATGTACTTCTGCAAAATTTCAAAAAAGATTTTGTCCACGCTGAATACTGAGAATTATCTGACTAGAGGTAACATGGTGTAGATCAAGATGAGGCGCCTCATCTGGATCTTGCCTGTTTGCAAATTCAACAATTTTCATTTCTAGCGCTTAAAGAGTTAGGCCTTCTGTTGAGTTTTGTAAGAAAACATGCTTTCAGATACATTGTATTTGCAAACTGCACGTCCAGACAAGCCAGCAAACTTGCAGTCTGGTCAAGGCATATAAACTGCTACGAAGGAAAGACAGCATGATTTCTAGATTGCCATTTCCTATGAAACTGGATTTGTTCATGTAAGAGTTATTTTGTTATCTTTTCTACTCTTTGTAACTGTCATTTAATACTAAGTGAATTCAAATATTTTCACAGGTTTCACTAGGTGCAATTTTCTTAAAGGTTTTGAAATCTTTTCATTAGTAGATAAGCAATATAAATTTTGTAGCTACATGTTACATTTTCTTTTAAGGCTCCTTCATAATGTACTACAAGTACTTTAACTCTTTCACTACCAAAAAGCAGACGACAAAATTTACGTCTGCAAAAATTAAAAAAAATGCCTTGTCCAAGACTTTTTATATTGAGAATTCAAAGACTAGAGGGCAAACAGTGTAGATCTAGATGAGGCGGCTCATTATGAGCCGCCTCATCAGGATCTACGCTGTTTGCAAATTTTGCTAAATGCGTCACTGGGGCTGAAAGAGTTAAACTTCATTCTTGCTTAACACAGCCCAGAACAACAAAGACAGGCAAGCTAGTCTATGCCTTTCCAAGTTGTCACACTGAAAACTTTTTCTGCTTCACTAAGGGTGTTCACATATGGCACTTCATTATATCAACTTGGCCCTAAAGGAAACTTACTTGGGAGGTTTTTCTGAAGTCCTGTAGGCACTGAAGGCTGTGAGTTGTTGCTGAACTCCACTAAGAGAGTTAGCAAACTGCCTATCATTGAGGATCATAATTGTCTGTTCTATCCATTCCAGGAGGTCAGAGGTCATGCCTTCATATTCTGCTACTAGGTTTTCAGAGTCCAAGGCTTGGTCTATAACCTATCAAATACAAACATAACTGTAAAATAATGCTTATTTGCAATTTAGTTTTAGATTACCACTCTAATGTCATGCTCACGAAGTCAAAAGTATCATATAAATGGATGTTGGTAATCAGTTTGGAGAATTCAGTGTCTTATATATTAAAATCTTAGTCCACTACCGCAAAATAATGAAACTACAGTCAAACCTGTCTTAAGCAAGCACCCAAAAGATGACCAAAACTGCACACTTAGGCAGATGCATGTTTAATACAGGTGAGCTTTCACTGAAAATGCTATTTTTGGATAACTTTTTTTGCCTCTTAAGACAGGTTTTTGCTTAATAGAGGGGGTTTGATTGTGTGCTTTACTGAAAATTTCTCTTTTTACAGTAATTAGGAAAGAGCAGATAAGTGGTACCATTGTCAAATTTTTTTCTAATAATCGAGGGGGCGGCTAGTGTGATCCATTTTTGGTATATTACCTTTCCGATACGTTTGCCTTGGACAGTTTCAGCCTTCATCTTGGAGAAGTAATGGTAGAACGTGACAACATAGGTGATGATGGATTTCTCATCTGGAAACTCCACATTGACATCTGAAAGGAAAATATGGTCATAAACTGTATTCTTTTTGCATGGGAGAAATGTTCACCTTGCTGGGCAAGAACAACATATAGCCTAAGTTTAGTTCAATCTTATCACAGCCGTGCCACAACTTCATCTTTTGTCATGACCCATCTGCTGCAAAAGGATATTGGTTTAAAGTAAAAAAGACAACTTTAATTCTGAATCATTAATGTCTACCACTTCAATGTTGCAAGACTTTGAATAGCTGTAACTTCAAAGTATGGCCCATGTCCCTTCCTTTGAATGTGTTCTCTTGAAGGAGCTTTAAGATCTTAATTTTACTTTGGTAATGTGGTCATGCAAAGGTGCTTGACTTCAGCTTTGTGGTCTAATGACATAAAATGTTTAGGGCAGTGTTTATTGTCGTCTTTCTTCACTGATTTCCGAAAGTGCAGTTTAAGTGTATATTTCACCTCTCCATAGCAGTAACTCACCACCCACCACCCTCCCGCTCCACTCCCTTTCAGGCTAGCGCTTACCCCACAGAACTACTGGGGCTGCCAGCAGCTGTAGACTGCAATGTACATGGTGTATCAAAGTTTACCTTCTGCATCCAGAAGTGGCGTGATTCCCAACTTCTCCTCAGCAGTCTTGAATGCATTGTTAAGGTTGTGCATGGCGTTAGATTTCTGTAGTTTGTCATACTGGATGAGGTCAGGTCTGAAATAGACAAGCAAAGCACCCATTAGTCTATACATTTTACCCAACAGCCAGTTTTCTAAGCCCAAGATGAGGGGGATCTGGGGTAGTCTTTCTTCTTGTTACTTCCGTAAAACCTGTAACACAATCCCTTATCGAAAACATGTCATCAAAATACTGGGACAGTGTAATCTGGGTCTGCACTATATGCCATTCTGCTAGAAAGGCTCTTGAAAATTCAGTATTGGTTAATTCAGTAAATACAGTAGGTTAGGGTTAGGTTTAGGAGATAGTTTATGCTGTCAGGTTTAGTCTTGGGCTTGGTTTAGAGATATGACCACTATATTTGGGAGAAGAGGCAAACAGATTCCTTAACCATTCCTAAGAGCTCGGCTGGATAATCTCATTAATATGTTTGGGACCTTTTATATTTTGCCTTTTATTTCATTTGGATTTCTTCATATGCATCTTCCCCTCATTTTTTTACCACCAAGTTCACAGATTTTCTTTCCCTGATATATAAAACCATGAGAAGAAATTCACATCAGACATTCAAGGCCATTCAGTTGTGTTGTTATTATACTTATAGAGAAATGTATTGATTTTATACAGGAGCTGGCTGATATAGCATGCAGCAGGCCGCTTTATCATCAACATGCTTCCTCAATTTGTATGTAAATCTGATTATGTATCACTGCATATCTGCATATCTGATGAGTCAAGATATAAATGGGTAAAATTATCTTGTCTAACAGATAGCTGAATAATTCAAGGTTGTGTATGTCCCTCCAATACCCTACAGCTATTTCAAGTCCGACGTCACTTTTCTCAGAAATACAACAGTGGGATTTCCAACTGTCACATATGAGCCACGACAGGAGAAAACCAACAAAATGGCTGTGCGCCCAGCGCAGGCTCAGATCAGCCTGAGCATCCTCCCAGTCTGATTAGGCTCTAAAGGGTAGCTAAGGTTCAGAGAAACCTCCATGCGGACAACGAAGACTCTGATCAGACCGAGCGGATGCCCAGGCTGATCTGAGTCTTCGCTGGGGGCTTATTGCCACATTGTTGGTTTTGTCATGTCGCGGCTCATATGCAGGGATCAAGCTAGACTCAAAGTTTAGGGAGAAGTGACTTCTCCCTCCAGCTGAAATAGGGAGAAGTGACAGCCGTGAAGGGAGAAGTGGTATTGCGCGATTATGACATTTTTCATTCAGTTTTAAAGAAAAATAGCTATTATGCATACTATTAACATTAAATTGAAAGATTAATAAGCTGCAATGGGTTTATAGGGTAAATTGTCATAACAGCTTGTTTGTGGAAATGATTTGATGAAAATTCTACCCCAAAAAAAAAAAAAAAAAAAAATTTTTTTTTTTTTTTTTTTTTTTTTTAGGGAGACTCCCACTTCTCCCTAAGCCCAATTTAGGGCGAAATTTCGGCCCCTAGGGCGATTATTTCGCCCAAATCGCCCCATAGCTTGATCCCTGATATGTGCTTGATAAATGACTTAAGATGAAAGTATACTCATTCATGGGGAGCAACTCTTCCTTTTCATTTTTGCCTCCCTTCTCAATGGAAGTCACCTCTTAAAGAAAAGAATTTGCTCCCCTGGAGCAAATTCTTTCCTTTAAGAGGTGACTTCATTTGGAAGGGTTTCTTTGTCCAGGTGAGCAAATAGGAAGTCACAATAATTGTCCCCCTTTGTACAATAACAGACAAGTACCGAGGAGAACTCATTCATCTTTATGAACAACAGCCAATTTTTACGTCTTGAAAGGATGGCTCTCAAAGCAGACTGCACATGACTACTAAATGTATGACAAAAGTACTCAAAGCTGTCACAGGCCTATAGACTGTACACCTTATTCATGATTTTTAGCAGGCCAATGACCCATCAGGAATTTCTCTAAATTACATATAATAAGTCACAGCTTGCAAAGAAATAAAGAATCAGTACTTTTACTACTACAAAGAGTACATTCAATTTGTAGTCTACAGAAAGGCACTACAACCTGAGAGTAAAGCACAATGGACTACAGAGCAAATGAGCATTAAGTGCTCATTTGCATTCCTTAGTTTTTTTTTGCTTTGTAGTTAAGTCTGACCAGAGCCATGACACGACAGCATTATATCCAAATAGCCTTGTAATCAGTAGTGTTATAGTGAGTCTCTACCATATCTGGAAGCTTCAACAGAAGCAGAATCAGAATGAGAATCTGTCTAAGGACAATCATTCACCAGGACCTGTGATCAGGGAAGCTAATCCCTAGCCCTTACAAGAGAAGTAAACTTAGTAACTGAATCCTCTGCACACTCAGCAGCAGAAATAAGGGAAGCAGCATCTGTTACAGACTAATTTATCTTTGAAAGCATCAAAAAGTAGATGACATAATTTAAGTCTAAGCAGTATCTTACTGAGAATTCAAAGACTAAAGGGCAAACAGTGTAAATCCAGATGAGGTGGCTCATTATGAGCCGCCACATCACATCTGGATCTATGCTGTTTGCAAATTCATCTATTTTCATTTTTGGCATTTTATTGTTAAACATTCTGTCTTACGACTGAATGGTGTACAAAACTGTTGGCAAATGGCTGTACAACCGCAGATGGAGGTCTATGCTGTGTGCTTACACTTAGAGTACAGCAGAACTTCAATGGCTCGAACAGGCTTGGGACCATGAAAATTAGTTCTAGCCAAGGGTAGTTCTAGCCATCCAGGGTTAGTTTCTGTATAAAGTGACCTCTAGGGTCCAAGGAAAGAGTTCTAGTCAGGCAGGGTTAACGAGCCATCAGGGTTTTAGCCATGTATAAACTACACCAAGGGAAATAACTAAACCCACATGCTTAACAGTATGACACCCCACAGTGGCAGGCAATATGTCACAGTATGCTGTCTTGCAACATAATGGCCATACAGCTGTAACCTGAAGCACATCAACAGGTTTAGGGTTACAAAAAACTATTTATTTATCCCCTCAACAATCCAGCTGACAACTTTATTCATTACCAGCCCAGCAGGAGCCTGCTTGGTATAATTCAGTTAGTAAATGGTCTGGGTTTAATTTACTTATAGCCTGTTGTAGCTTCTGCTCTATCAAGAATGACCAACCCTTGCATCACATGCACGCTGCATGGTCCAGCTGTAATGTTTGTCACAATACTACTGATCACATCAGACAGAGTTATTGCAAATATCAAGAACCTTGCCCAAAAGCACGCAGATAATGAAATTTTACAGTGTTCTAACACCATAAACAACCAAAGACTTTTTTTATAAAATGTTTCATGATGCAAATGCAAGATCGACAACAGAAATTCACTATTTTATGCAGCAGACTAGATCCAAAGCAGTAGAGAGTTTGCAAACCAAAAGGAAAGACTTGCACACACAGTTTACAGAAAGCAATTTTTCATGCCTCAGTTGCCTAAGTCTGACTTTTTTAGACTCTACTCTCAGACTTTGCACTGCAAGATTTCGCACCGCAAAATCTCACAAATACTACATAACACAGTTGTGAATGGTAGGACAGCAGTTAATATGCAAAGTCACACGCTGAGAGGATTTAAATATAGTCCTTCTGACTGGTTTGTAATTAAAGCAATCAGGTCAATGCTCTCAATACAAACAACATGAAATGAACACCACTATAGTCAGACTGCAGGTAAATTAGATTAGTCTAATAAATACATCTAGCTTAGGATCTGTTCCTTCATACCACACTACTAAGGTACTAAACGTAATAAAATACACTCTGTACTTTTTGCTTTAAATGTATTTTTTTCGAAGTTCATGCTTGAGTAAATGGGAAGTATGTCAATTAACTATGGCCCTCTTGACTTCAAGGGATAGTCAATGATAGATTATGCAAATCAATATTCAACCTAGTTGTTTATCAACACATCAACTGAGGCTGATCATAAAGCCTTGCTTTTTCTTGTCCTTTTGTGACTTTATAGCCTGAACTAGACTAAGTGAGCTACACATAGACAGCTAGTGATTACTTGGCAAACACACTGCATACTGAAATTATAATGAGGACTTGGCAAACACCTTGCATATTGAGCTGTGGTGACCTTCTGGTAGTGGCAAGCTCCTTTTTATCATATACTTTCACTAGTATTGCCCTTGATACTAGATATTTGGCCCACCCATTATAGCCCTGTCAGAAAGCGCTGTCCAGCCCAGTTGTCCAAAAGTCAGGTGTAGGGCCGAGATCACCTCACGTGCAGGGCGGGACAGAAATATCTCAGCCCTTGTATCGGCCCTCAATTTTGGCGCCAACGTCAAGTATTGCCGCTGACGTCATCAAAACAATTCAGCGAGCTAAATGACGTCTGCCGCCATGTTTTATTGCCGCACGTCGACTGGCTGAAAGTGGACACGCAGAGGCTTCGTAGTTTGTTCTAAAACCAGAAAACCATTCTCGGTAAGTTTTATTTTGTAATCTGAGCCATTTACCATTAAAGTACCAAACAATTATGATGTGTTTTCTTCATTTTGTGCTCAGTTGTACTTGCAGCTGAAAGAAAAATGGCGGCACGGCTCACCATCCATGATCTTCCAACTCGAACATCTTCATGTTTTTTCAGCCAATAAAAAGAAGAAAAAAAAAACAGACAAATTTTAATGGAACAAAAATGTTGCAGTATTTCTTACAAAAGTTCAATTTCTATAGGAAAGTATATGATAAAAAGATAATCACACGGTTGTTTTGATCCCATCCCTGATCTCAGCCCTCGGACCGTATCAGCCCTCGCCCTTCGGGCTCGGGCCGATACGGTCAACTCGGGCTGAGATCAAAACAACCGTGTAATAATCTCTATGTATCACTATCCAGTTTTATACAAATACGCTCTGAGTCTATAATGGGCACAAGTTACATCAGGAATCTTTCACAAATTTTAATCTTTGTCTTCCATAGCCTAAGCATCTTTACAGATACTAGCACTGCTTGAAGTGTCCGCATGGCCAAGTGGTTTAGCCCTTCGA
Source organism: Ctena decussata (assembly GCA_963989385.1). NCBI lineage: Eukaryota > Metazoa > Mollusca > Bivalvia > Lucinida > Lucinidae > Ctena > Ctena decussata. Next base: position 27,659,789 of record OZ022499.1, on the reverse strand, counting down.
CTTTTGATCATGGGGTCACAGGTTTGAGTCCAACTGGTATCCAAGTTGGGCCTGAATCTATGCAGTGCTTCATAGTACAGTCTTTCATAAGTATCCTCCCATTGTCCTGATATGACTGAAATACTGTTGAAGAGGACGTAAAATGGTCAAGTCATCCATCTATACAATGTCTGATCCAGTCATTACCGTAATTATCCTAAAATCTTAACAAATTAGTTTTACAACCTGGCAATATGGCAATGTGCTAGAGGAAAGGCAAACAGTGCAGACCCTGATCAGACTGCTCCTTAGGAGGGTCTGGGTCTGGATCTGGGTCTACACTGTTTGCTCCAATTTTCTGTCCCAACATGCAAGGTCATTATCTCAGCAACTAATCATTACCTTACTCATGATTATTTATCATTGGTAATGCATGAGTAAGCAGCCAGTATTTACAAATTCTTCTGGCTCCTCCAGGAGTTTTCATTATCAGATAATGGAAAACAAAAGCTTCTGTAAATATCGGAACATTTGTATGCCATGATTTTCTAGATTTGACAGGCTCAAGGGAAAGATGAGAAAAAATGACAACAATTCTGATGAATGGATCGATTTTAACATTATTTCAGTCAATTTAAGTATATAAAGAAACTGACAGATGATTCATGTTTTACAGCCTTTTCAACAGTATTTTAGTCATTTTGAGCCAATGGGTAAAATAATACATGTACAAAGCCTCCAGATTAATCACAACCTAAGCCAGATTCGAACCCAGGATCTCTGGATTATGAATCAACACATTAACCCCTCACATGACTTTCAGTAAGTTCACATGGGAATTATGCTGTTGTAATAGCTGCTCGAGACAAAATGAGCCGCGACACAACAAAACCAACAAAGTGGCATGAGCGCCAAACAAAGACTCAGATCAGCCTGGCCTCTGACCAGTCTGATCTGAGTCTTTTCTGTGCCCTTTAATAGTAGCTAAGAGTCTAAGCTAGCTCCATGCAGACAGCAATGACTCTGATCAGACTGGGCAGATGCCCAGGCTGATCTGTGTCTTTGTTGGGCATACATGCCACTTTGTTGGTTTTGTCATGTCGCAGCTCATAAAATATTTTTGCCTTTAGCAACTTTTACCCTTAAAGCGCCAAAACAGCAGATGACAAAATAAGTTTCATCCAAGCTATACCATCCGTAAAATTCAAAGACTAGAGGGCAAATACTGTAGATCCAGATAGCTGGCTCATAATGAGCTGCCTCATCTGTAAAAGGCAGTAAAACCCTGTACAACTTGTGGGACAACCAAGAAGGGGATTATGTGCTCTAGTCTGGCTCTACATAATGATTGTGAGCAAAAAAAATGCTCCTGGCAGCTCAGTTAAACTACAGGAAAGCACTGTCATTCTTGAACAAAACATGGCAGACATTCAAATAAATACCATGAAAATTCCATCCCTGAACTAGAACTGCATGCCAGATATGCTGAATCCAAAATTAAATGTCATGTTGCAGATGCTATTGTTATTTTTTCATGTTTTATGCACTACAGATGGGAATTTAGTTTCTTCATTACAAATGGATATTCCAAAGATGCTACAGTCATGTGAATGAAGACACCCTGAGACCGCCAGAATAAAGAGAACCACAGCTGGAAAGAGAAACTGGGTGAGTGAACTAGAGTTTAACATCCAACCAACACACAGGTCATACAGAGACTGGACTTTGATTTGAAGTCTCATCCAAAAGACCAGAAAAGCTGGGGAGTGGAGAGAAAGATGAACTGTTTTTATTTGGGGGTTTTTCGCTGCTTTTGCAAAAGTTTTACCATAAATATTCAGACACCTCTATGTTTTCCAACATGAGAAAAATCCATGAGCCCTATCAGGGAATGGTCTATTAAACTGTTGGCATACAATGTAGTGGTGTTTTATCACATATTTAGGGTAAATATGATCTGTAAGAATAAGCTTCTCACTCCAGACAAAGCCAAGAATTCCAACTTGTCATCAACCACTAAATTTGTCTACCACACATGCAATATGTTTACCATAGTCAGACCAGCCTGTGCACTCATCCAGTATTCTGAGCATCCTACAAGCACTGTTTGCTGACTAATCCAATGACTGGCTGTACAGAAAATTATGATTTGAACCATTCTGAGCATTCCTACTGACGACGAAGTAGCCAAAATTTCTATTTGTCAGACCCTGTAGGCCCAAGAGGAGTCTGGTCATGCAAACTAGTAACCCCAAGAGGGCATATATGCTTTTTCTTTGGTCCCTCCAAACAGTGGCTGTCCAAACAGTGTAGAGCCAGATCAGACTGCTCCTTAGGAGCAGTCTGATCAGGGTCTATAATGTTTGCCATATTGCTCTCATTTTTTTACACATCAATGTTTGGCAAAGTCAACATTGTCATATTTTGGAAAATTATCACTAATGGTCAAGCTGTCTTGATAGTCAGGGTAATCATATTATCTGCCTTTTTCTTATGACCTGGTTGCTGCAGCATCAGCCAATATATTCCAAGGTGTGTATTGATGACTCAGCGTGTTGTCTCACCTGGAGCCTGAACACATTACACAGGTAATGTTGAATAACTACACACTGATAATGAAATGAAGATGTTTTTATCATAAATTTTTGTGAGAAAGTAGGTTAAGTTTTTTACAAACAGGTGTAGAGTTTTTACAACAGGTGTCTTTTCTCAGGTATTTTTGAGCATTCAATTGAAACTGAGAAGTTAAAATTTTTCTCCCATACAGACTTTTCATTCAGAAAAAGACCAGTCTCCACCAAGGACCCTGCACCTATAGTAACCAACCCTCATCTGCTCAGGTTCTTATCTGTTCCAATGAAATTTCTGAGCCATTGTTCATACTATTATTTAATGGATAATTTTGCTAATCCAGTTATAATTTGACGGAATTATAACAGGAAAGGAATGTCACACAGCATAGATCTTGAGCAGATGATCCCGTAAATTCTTTTCTCGGAAAGTCTAAGTTAAGGTAATGGTTTCCTGTAGCCTAGTGGCCATAGGAGCAGTGGGGCTTAGAGGCCCACTGTAGCTGAGAAACGCTCTCATTGCACATATGGAAGGTGGAGCCCATCCCTGTCCTTTCGCTCCCTTATCCTTCCCTGATTCGAAAAAGGTGCCCATTTCCTGCAGGGTTGACAGACAGTTTTCCAGTTGCCAGCCGGACAAACCCGGATTCGAACCCCCAGCCTTCTGTACCACAACCAAGCATCTATAACCACTTGACTATGGCACCTCTCAAATCTACAGGCCACCAAAAATTTTGACCTTTCAGTTTGTACTTAGATATGCAGTTAGTTAGACATAACTATTTTTGTTTCCAATAAACTTTCGACCAGAATGTCTATGTTTATGTGTGTATAGCTTCTGTGTATAAAACCATGCCAATAAAATTCTTTTCATGCCCTTCTGCAAACTCATTTTCAGCAACCAGAAAAAGATATGAACAAAATATTTATAAATAGGTACTACATCAGGAAAAGATGCTTTTCCGAAAATGTACTGCACTGGTGCTGCCAAGTCACGATTTAAACTGTTTGTTGTTTGCACTGAGCTAGCTCTGATTTCAGTATTCGGTCAAAGAACAGAGACTCTGACAAGACTGCATTCTTTAAAGATTATATTGTCTGGGCATTTTTTTTTTTCATGTCCATGTTTCAGATATGCAAAAGGACCTTTGACCAGTGAGAATCAAGGTAAATCTTTGCACCACCTGAATTTTTTTTAAATCTTCAATCTTTGCAACTTTCTCAAAGATCCATATATCGATTAAGTGACCGGTGAGCTCTTAGATCAGCTGTATGATCGTGATAAGGTGATAATGCAGAGCTCTAGATAAGAGGGGTATTTGATGATAATTGAGGGATAATTTTCTTTATTTCTCATTGAAACCATATGTTGTGACCCCTCATCTGAACCGTCTCGTCGAGACGGTTCAGATGAGGGGTCATAACATACATTTTCATCCAGAATTAACAAAAATTATCCCAAATTATCACCAAATACTCCCTCTTATGTAGGGCTCTGGATAATGTCCCTTTTCTTGCAGCCGAAATATCAAATAAGCTTTATAAGCTGGCAATCAGCCAAGCTATCTGCTGCTGAAGCAGAACCCCAGCTGCCAGAGATTAGATCAATGGCATCTCTCAGATCAAGAGGTCACATGATAGCAGCCACACTTTCAGCCAATATAACAGTAAATTCCAAGACCATATGTTACAGGTCTGATAATGGACACACAAATCATTAAGAACTTGGAATTTCCAATATCAGTGCTTTTGTCTTTGAGTGGTGGCATGACAAAGACAATAATAGCTACCAGGACTGTGGTGACAAAATATGTTGCATTAACAATGTAAATATTTAATGTTCACATTCAGACTGCATCTCTTCTGAGTAATTCTAACATAGTATATCTATGCTACATTATGTATGGTGTTAGAAACAATTCTTTACTCCATTCTGGCAGCAAGCCTATGCTTCTTTATACAAGAATTCTGCAGAAAGCTTGTCACACCTGCCTCACATAAGTATCATGCTAGAAGGAAAAAGAATGACAGTGTATTTGTCACAAACTGTCATTTTCTGAAAACAGATATAATAGTAACGCTTCCTCATTAAACAATCTATCCAATTTGGACAAAATCTGTCAATATTTAATATGCAAAGTCCTCCTGAGAGCTTGAAAATGGGGTCAAGGTCACCAAAATCTAATCATCTCTTAAGCTTGGTTAATGATATATCCATGCAAGTTTGGTGATAACAAAGATTCAAAAGAATTTAACATTTAGTCCTGTGACAGTGACATGGGAGTCAAGGTCACCACTACCTAATCATCTCTTAGGCTTGTCTAAATAACACATACAATGTATCTATGCGAGATTGGTTGGTTGGTTGATTTGATGCTTAACGTCCACGGTAAACAACTAAGGTCATGTCGGGATGGTCAGTTAACCTAACCACACTATTCCTGGGCAGGCTTAGACCTCCTAAGCGGTTAACCAGTACTAAGTGCACATACTTTCGCCAGTAACTGACAACTGCCCTTCTTGAATCAGCGGAAGGAGAAACGAAAGTATGTGGCCAGACCGGGATTCGAACCCAGGACCTCTGACTTACGAGTCAGGTGCCCTACCGATTGCACTACCCGGCCCGGCGCGAAATTGGTGAAATTTCAAAATCTGTCAACAGGTCCAGTCCTTATGTGACCTTGAAAATGGAGTCAAGGTCACCAAAATCTAATCATCTCTAAGGATTATTCCAATGATATAGTCATGCAAGTTTGGTGGAAATCCACCCCAGACTTAAATGTAAAGGTCAGTAAAAAGTATCAGGTCACCCTCTGGTTATTGAAAATGGGGTCAAGGTCCCCAAACCTAAAATAATCCTGGGATTATTCCACCATGTATGTTTGGTGGAAAGCCACAAACTGGATAGGGACACAGATGGATTTAACGCCAGGGTTGATGGAATTATGGACTGATAGATGGAAGAACAAACTGAATGACAGAAAACCAGACTCCTATCCCAAGTGCAACAAAATGGTTGCCACACATCACAGACCCAGATCAAAGAGCTCCTTAGCAATTCCCAAAATGCCTAAGGTAGCTTTTTTCTCATGATAAGGTATTCCTCTTGATAAGGGTTTTCTCATGATAAAAAGCTTGCATAAGTCGCAACACAACAAAACCAATTAAGTGGCATCTGCACCCATTGAAGACTCAGATCAGCCTGGGCACAGCCCAGTCTGATCAGAGTCTTCGCTGTCCACATGGAGCTAGCTCAGACCCTTAGCCACCCTTTAAGCATACAGTGAAGATTCTGATCAGACTGAGTGGAAGCCCAGGCTATCTGAGTCTTTGCTGGGTGCTCATGCCACTTTATTGGTTTTGTCGTATCGCGTCTCACATCTCTACAGGGCTGTATATACATCAGTACATTACTATAAAACATGTAGCTTACAAGATAATGTAAAGTCAACAGTATCAAGAGTAATGTTTTCAGGTACAAATGCATTTGTATCAGGTAAGTTCAATCACTGATACATCTTTTCTCAGAGTTGAGCAGCCAAGGGAGAATTAGCAAAGCCATATTTATCCTAACAAATGTTCCAGTCTTATTAAAACAAGAATTCCGCGAAGGCTATGTCGCACCTGCTGGATGCCTTCACATTATGAACTCAATGAAAATACCAAGTGGTTCTGGAGAAAAAAGTTGATTTTATTGGTTTTGCTATTTTTACTAATGGCGACCATCTTGGATTCTCGACCATTCTCAACTTTTACCATTCTGAAGCTCTGCAGTCTGATCATGCTGCATGTGAAATTTGAGAACCATGGATGCAGTGGTTTCAGAGAATAAGTCATTTGAATGGACTTAAATGCTAGGGTCTACGTAAATTATTCTAGGGTCGACGTAAGATCACTGTGACCTAATTCCACTACAGATTTTTTTCATTTTGATAGTTCTGAAAACCAAGGTCCCACATATGCTTCATACAAAATTTCAGCCTAATATACAAAGTGGTTCTGGAGAAAAACTTGATTTTATTGGTTTTGCTATTTTTAGTAACGGCGACCATCTTGGATTCTTGACTCATGTGAATTTTATCATTCTGAAGCCCTGCAGTCTGATCATGCTGCACGTGAAATTTGAGAACCAAGGATGCAGTGGTTTCAGAGAATAAGTCATTTGAACGGACTTAAAAGCTAGGGTCGACGTAAATTATTCTAGGGTCGACGTAAGGTCACTGTGACCTAATTCCACTGCAGATTTTTTTCATTTTGATAATTCTGAATACCAAGGTCCCACTTATGCTTCATACAAAATTTCAGCCAAATATACCAAGCGGTTCTGAAGAAAAACTTGATTTTATTGGTTTTGCTATTTTTAGTAACAGCGGCCATCTTGGATTCTCGACCCGCCTGAATTTTATCATTCTGAAGCCCTGCTGTCTGATCATGCTGCATGTGAAATTTGAGAACCATGGGTGCAGTGGCTTCAGAGAATAAGTCTTTTGAATGGACTAAAATGCTAGGGTCGACGTAAATTGTGAACGGACGGACGGACGGACTGACAGACGGACGGAAAACCGGACGCCTATATCGCACCTTGCTAAAGCAGGTGCGACAAAAACCAACTAATCACTCTCTCCACATCCATTTCTCTTGCTACAAAAGTAACTGCAGACCTACTGATCCCACTTAAAGCACCACATATGAAAACAGTTGAATTTACAAACTGGTAGATCCAGATGAGGCGGCTCATAAAAACCACTTTATCTGGATCTAAACTGTTTGTCCTCTTTTCTTTGAATTCTCAATATGTTATAGCTTGTATGAAACATTTTTTCAATTTTGCAGGCGTATATTTTGCTTTGTTGGTGCTCAAGAGTTCAGTAACCACACATCAAACTGAAGATGCAGATATGGTATATTCGAGGCCTAGATATTTAGAGCCTATGAAAGGTGCAGAGTTTTCCAATGGTGCAATATGCTTGATAGTCTCATTATAACATTGCTCTTTATAATGCTATTTTGGATATACATGTAATTCTATCGTATCATGGCTCCCATTAGGGAATATGTCAAATGAGAATTTAAAGCTCAATTGCCATATATTCATTTCTAGGTTAGTCTCATTATTCAAATATGTCTTTCTATGGCCCCCAAAACAAAAATATAAAGGGACTTAATTGTTCCTAGATCTGGCCTTTTATGTTTTAACTTCTGTAAAAATTTTCAATAATGCTTAAAATTCTCAAATTAAAGCAGAATGTTTCTGTACAGTGTTTAGCAGTTTCCACTTCAACAAATTACGTTATCCATAACCTTTTCTCAGGAAAATACATACACAAAATGTACTGACTGATTATTGACAGCTGTTAGTTATTTCTTTCTTTAGGGCATTTTTACAACAATACAAACTGCATGTCTGAAGGTCTACACTAATGAGAAAAATACTACAGAACTTATAACTGACTAGTACACCATGGAAAATTTACCATCCATATAATACAAGTAGTCAATCAAGCCCTTCACTGGCCTTTTTGAAAAAGAAGTATTTTTTTTGTTTCTTTTTACGCCTAGCCGTGGGAAGCTAGCAAACTAACTTTTGTTTGATACTAATCAGACTGCACAGGTACAAAAATGCTGGTTTTGCCCTTGTGAATTCAGGTTTAACATCCTACCATTCACCCTTTCATGAATGAAAACTCCCATTTAACTTGGATTCTTGGACTCCCAATTAACTTGGACTAGTTTCTTTACTTTCAAAGGGGTGTACGACAAAATTTGCTTTTAAGTGGCAAACAGTGTAGCCCATGATCAGATGGGGCAGAATGCCCCATCTAATCAGGGTCAACACTGTTTGCAAATAGCCCCCAATACTGACTTTTAGGCTTAAATGGGTCAAAATGCTGTGAGGGACCTCATTCTGTGCCGCAGACCAATTAGCATAAAACAAAAGGAAGTACATGTAATACAATACAGGTGACACAGTTAGAAGTATGTCTTGTGTTGAGTTACACACATCTGGCCCGTTATGTAAATGCTTGTACATTAATCAATCCATGTCGAGACCATGATACTGTACATTGTATGTCTGATGTAATAAGGCTGTCTGCATATTTTGCCAGTTGAATTTTTTAGGTTTCGAATCTGGAAACGTTCGAAAGTTATCAAGAAACCAGACTATTGCATTTCTTCGTGCCTGCTGGAATGACATTAATCAATAAAATAAAATTCTGCAAGTTATTCCTGGGCTAAATCGTTCAGGCAGTAAACCAGAAATTTAAGGTGAATGGGCATACTTTCAGGGGAAGCAACTCTGCCATTTTCATTTTCACTTCCGTTCTTAATGAGGACAACTCTTAAAGGAAAGAATTTGCTCCTCTAGGAGCAACTTCTTTTCTTAAGAGTAGACCCTTTCTTGAAAGGATTTCTTAATCCAAGGATGCAAACAAGATCTCCAGAAGATGGTTACCCTTAAAGGAAAGAATTTGCTCCCTAGGAGCAAATTCTTTCCTTTAAGAGTTGATTCCTACTGAGAAGAAAGGCCAGTGAAATGGCAGAGTTGGTTCCCCTAACCCCAGTGTACCCATTCAGCACCAGTCACTGAAGAACAAAAACTTACCTGTGTTTATGAATGAGAGCGTTGAAAGCCAGACCATCCCTCCAACTGGTCGTGAAATTGCGTACATTGACATTGGGATACCCGGCAGTCTTCATTTGACACCATAGCAACAGGGCATCTTTGGCGGACTTTGTTTCGCTATTGTCTGTTTCTTCTATTGTAATATCTTGAATCTGAAATGTGAGTTCACAGAATTTTAGGGAACTTGTATGATAGTGACTGAAATTCACTGAATAAGGCTGGGGGTTTGGCAGACTCGTCAGAGCCCCAGATAAGATGTTATTTCAAGGATAATTCTAAGATAATTTTTCTTATTTCTCAATGGAAACATACATTGAGACCTCTCATTAGAACCGTCTCACAGAGATGGTTCTAATGAGGGGTCACAATATATGTTTTATATAGGATTTTGGACAATTATCCTCAAATTATTCATGTTACCCCTTCTAATCTTCAGTACTGGGCTCATCCTCATATTCTCATGCATTAGCCAAAGTTTATATTTCAGTCGTCCCTCATGGAGGACTATACTAGCAATTTTGCACTTGCCATGACCTGTGGCATATCATGGAGGAGGAATAAACATTTTGTCTTTCTTTGATATTTTATCAAACTTACCATTTCTGAGGGAGTGAATGACATGCAGACTTGGAAAAAATTTCCAGCCCAGTTTTGTGCTGGACTGCAAATCCAGGGTTTCATGTTTGAGTGTGCAAGTTTGAGGGACATTAAACTCAAGATCACTCATTACAGCAAGGTCCCATTCCTTTGAATCTACATTTTTTAACCATCTATTAATAGCCGTTCTACTAGAGAAGAAAGCTGTTTTAAGTTTGTTTGTTTTGGGGGTATTTTTGGTGCAGTTATGCAGGTAAACAGGTCTTATCAGACACCATTAATTTATATATTAACAAACATTTATCACAAACTAAAACAGCCAACAGCTTTTTGTGACTGACAGCTCAAACTCCAGATAAGAAAAGGTTCCTCAATCTATTTCTTGTTTTTCAATAAAAACATGTTATGACCCTCATCAGAACCGCCTCCATGAGGCGGTTCTGATGAAGGTCCAAAACATGTTTTAACAGAAAATGAATGGCAACGATTGCAGAACTGTCATCAAAATCCATTTTTATCTGCAGCCTTGAATTATTTACTTAATACAATTACGTTCTCTTATATCACCAAGTGGAGACATGTATAAGAATGTTTTATTGTAAAAGTCGATCATCACTCAGGCTTTATGCTGACACAAATCCATACTTTCTATTGACATTCTGATTAATGCAGAAACCAGGTTCTGAAATCCCATGTAGATTTTCTAGTTCAGTCTGGAAGCTGACAGATTTAAACGAGCTGTCTTCACAATGCTGCTTTTACTAGCTATTACTAATGACAAAGTCTTACAGCAAATGGACTAGGTCTTAGAAAAACCAGTACTGTCAACTTGAGGAAACCAGTTCTGGGAACAGCTATGACCTAGACCAGCATGTTTTTATGCAATGTCCTATTACACATCAATAGCCTTCACTGTTTGCCCCTAAAGGCAACTACAGGTTTTTCTGGAGACATATTAATTGTGTTTTTATGTCTCTTGTAGGAGCTATCCCAGAAATATTTTGAACATCTTGAAAAATTAATTTTACATTCTGACTGAATTTTATGTGCAGAGGACTTTCATTTAACATTTTGATGCACTATATGTCACTGGATACTGGTTTTGTTTATCCCATTCATGCCTGAAGACCCATAAAAGGGATGTTGGCAAACTGTGTATAACCAGATCAGATGCCACAAATGTGGTATCTGATCCGGGTATACAAAGTTTTCCTTAAATATTAGGTTTTAAGCTAAAATAAAACCTGACAGGCTTTTATATTGGAAATGCACTGTCCAATGATCAAGGTAGCAGGATTGAGGAAGAGAATGGCGCATTAACCAGGGTCAGAGGTTATAAAACTTGAGTATAATCTCAAACTCAAAATAAAGCACACTGACTGGCTGCTTCCGAGCATGTGCTCGGAAGCAGCCAATCAGTGTGCTTTATTTAGAGTTTGAGAACGTACTCAAGTTTTATAACCTCTGGGCCAGGTGTGATAAGCATGGTTTACCTGGAATCTTAAGATAATGGTCCAAATCAACCCTAGTGTGAGTCTAGCACTGCCGTCTACAATATCGTGAGCTCCCATGTTCTCTAGATGTACACGCTGTTCATGGAGGAATGTGAGAGCCTTGTCAACATTCTCTAAACAATGGATTCTCATCTTTCCTTTGGTTGGTCGTGGCTGAAATACACAAGTTAAATGCCTATGATACTGACATAATACATGTATAATGATTTCAAAATCTTACTTTCTATGCCCAGGGTCTGACAAATACACTATCCTGCTACCTAGGACCAGTTAAAACTTCTTGCTGAGCAAGTAAGGGATGGGCCGGGCCGCGTAGTGCAGTCAGTAGGGCACCTGACTCATAAGTCAGAGGTCCTGGGGTTGATACCCAATCTGGGCACATACTTTCGTTTCTCCTTCCGCTGATTCAAGAAGGGCAGTTGTCAGTTACTGGCAAAATTATGTGCACTTAGTACTGGTTAACCGCTTAGGAGGTCTGAGCCTGCCCAGGAATAGTGTGGTTAGGTTAACTGACCATCCTGACATGACCATAGCTGTTTACCGGGGACGTAAAGCAACAAATCAATCAATCAAACCCATATATGGATACAATCCACAAGCTTAACTGAGAAAGTGGACAGCAGGTGAACCATGGTTACAGGTAATACTATCCTACATCAGGCTTACAAATTTACAAGATGTCTCATGATTAAGTTTGCTACATGTATTTCTGGGAAATGTGGTTGTTGTGTTGTTGCTTTACGTCCACGGAAAACAGCTACGGTCATGTTCGGATGGTCAGTCAAACCTAGCCACACTATTCCTAGGCAGGCTAAGACCTCCTAAAAGGTTAACCAGTACTAAGTGCACATACTTTCGCCAGTAACTGACAACTGCCCTTGTTGAATCAGCGGATGGGGGAGAATCAGTCAGTGGCTAGACCGGGTATCACACTCCGGGCCTCTGGCTCTTGAGTCAGACTTGCTACCGACTGCGCTACATAGCCCAGACTGGGAAATGTGGTGAAAATTACAAATGGGATGACATGCATGTTTGCACTAAGTACAAAGAGAAACAGTAATCACCATAATATTCTGTTTCCTATGCTTTATGCTGCATTTGACATTTACATTTCATCAGAGGTACACTTTATTACACAGTGTTTCTTAAATGTTGTGACAATAAAATGTCAATTTCATACTCCAGCGGTCATACCAACAAGTCTAACAACCTTCTAGTGTGAAACCTACAGTGTTTTAGTTGGGAGTTTTTTTTCTATCAACTGGTTCCAGAAAAGCAAAGACAAAATTAGCATCTGCAAAATTTCATAAAAATTTATTCTCCAAGCTATATCATACTGAACAAGAGCTGTCGCCTGACAGCATAGCTCGCCTGAATAGGTGCTTGCCCATCACACAGTCGCTATGGTGGTGTGGACTGCTATGTATAAAACTTCAGGCAAGCATGTCCATAATGACAACACATTTATAAACAAAAGCTATCTCAGAAATGTCTTAAAATAAAAATAAAAGAATCCACATGAAATTTCAAAGTCCATGAGCTTGAGGTCAAAGAACTAAGGGGTAGGGGGGAGGAGGGCAGGGCTAGGATGTATCAAAGCCTTTAACCATTATCGAACATCAGTCCAAGTATTAGTATCAATTGAGTCCATTGTAGCACTGTGAAATTATGTCTTCATTAATATAAAACTAATCAAAGTCTTTAAGACAAAACTCAAAGTCCATGACCTTGACATCAAGGTCATCCAGTCGGGTAAGTATATAGTGTTTTGTAACAAGAGGGCCATGAGGCCCTGAATCGCTCACCTGAACAATTGGCAAGGTGGCTTATACTTATCATGTCTGAAATTGTCAAAGTATGAGTTTTGGGTCAAAATTCAAAGAATGACCACGACCACTTGTACTCATAAATCTTCATGTACTCATTAGACAACCATATATACCATTTTTAGGCCAAAATCTCCAAAACTTTCCATGAAATCTTATGTTCTAGCATTTTCCCATATTTGACCATGCCGCAAAAAAGGTCAATGTAAACCCAAGGTCACCATTTGAACAGTCTTGGAGGTACTCTAGTACTCCATGCTATTTACCAAGTTTCAGGGCCATAGGTGTATTGGTTCTGGGGAAGAAAAATAATAAAGATTTATCCCGTAAGTGGTAATGGCGGCCAAGTTGGTTATGTGACCTGGACCGTTTGAACAAATTTTCATTCAATCAACCCCTGGTGGCTCTATATGAAATGTGTTCACAATTGGCCCTTTGGCTTTTGAGGAAATGGTTGAAAATGTCAAAATATGAGCAATCTGGATCAAAGGTAAAAAAATGACCTTGACCTCTTGTACTCATAATTCTTCATGAACTCATTAAGACAACTGTATATACCAATTTTTTGGTCAAAATCTTCAAAACTTTCCATGAAATCTTATGTTCTACCATATTCCCATATTTGACCTTGCTGCAAAAGGTCAAGGTCAACACAAGGTCATAATTTGAACAATCTTGATAGTACTCAAGTACCCAATGCTACTTACAAAGTCTCAAGGCCATCGTTTAATTGGTTCTGGAGAAGAAGATTTTTAAAGGTATTTACCATATATGGGCGTGGCGGCCATGTTGGTCATGTGTCCAGGACCGTTAGCAAATATTTTCATTCCATCAACCCCTCGAGGCTCTATATGAAATTTGGTTTCAATTGGCCCAGTGGTTTTAGAGCAGATTGTTTGAAATTGTCAAAATTTGAGATTTCTGGGTCAAAGGTCAAAGAATGACCTTGACCTCTTGTACTCAAAAATCTTCATGTACTCATTAAGATGATTCTATGTACCAATTTTTAGGCCAAAATCTTCAAAACTTACCATGAAATCTCATGTTCTAGCATTTTCCCATATTTGACCTTGCCATAAAAATGGTCAAGGTCAACCCAGGGTCATAATTTGAACAATCTTGATAGTACTTGAGTACCCAATGCTACATACCGAGTTTCAAGGCCATCGGTCTACTGGTTCTGGAGAAGAACATTTTTAAAGGTTTTTACCATATATGGGCATGGTGGCCATGTTGGTCATGTGACCTGGACCGGATGCACAAATTTTCATTCCCTCAACCCCTGGAGGAACTATATGAAATTTGGTTACAATTGGCCTAGGGGTTTTTGAGAAGATTGTTTGATATTGTCAAAATATGAGAGTTCTGGGTCAAAGGCCAAAGAATGACCTTGACCTCTTGTACATATAAATCTTCATGTAGTCATTAAGATGACTGTATGTACCAATTTTTAAGGCCAAAATCTTCAAAACTTACCATGAAATCTCATGTTCTAGCATTTTCCCATATTTGACCTTGCCGTAAAAAAGGTCAAGGTCAACCCAGGGTCATAATTTGAATAATCTTGATAGTACTTGAGTACCCAATGCTACATACCGAGTTTCAAGGCCATCGGTCAACTGGTTCTGGAGAAGAACATTTTTAAAGGTTTTTACCATATATGGGCGTGGTGGCCATGTTGGTCATGTGACCTGGACCGTATGCATAAATTTTCATTCCCTCAACCCCTGGAGTAACTATATGAAATTTGGTTACAATTGGCCAAGTGGTTTTTGAGGAGATTGTTTGATATTGTCAAAATATGAGAGTTCTGGGTCAAAGGCCAAAGAATGACCTTGACCTCTTGTACTCATAAATCTTCATGTAGTCATTAAGATGACTGTATGTACCAATTTTTAGGCCAAAATCTTCAACAATTTCCAAGATATCTTATGTTGCAGCATTTTGCCATATAAAAGCATGAGTAAGCAAATTTGACCTTACCGTAAAAAAGGTCAAGGTCAACCCAAGGTCATAATTTGAACAATCTTGGTAGTACTCGTGTACCCGTTGCTACATACCAAGTTTCAAGACCAACGACCTATTGGTTCTGGAGAAGAAGATTTTTTCAGGTTTTTACCATATATGGGCATGGCGGCCATGTTGGTCATGTGACCAGAACCGTTTGAACAACTTTTCGTTCCTAAGGTCCCAGGAGGCTCTATATGAAATTTGGTTACAATCGGCCCAGCGGTTTCAGAGGAGAAGTCGTTTGAAATTGTGGACGGACGGACAACGGACGGACGACGGACGCCGGAGCCTTACCATCCTATAAGCTCCCCCGGAGCCTCTGGCTCAGGTGAGCTAAAAACTCAAAAAAGTGTCTAACATCAGTTCAAGTGTAAACTAAATCTCTGCCAAGCATTATGAATCAGTACGCAATTAGAAAACTTTAATAAAGACCAAATTTCCTAAGTCCCTGACCTTGACATCAAGGTCACCCAGCAGGGCTGGGGTAGTACTCTGTAAAACTTTGGACTAATATCTAACTACAGTGCAAATATAAAAAGAATAAAAAGACAATTTTCTAAGTCCATGATCTTGACATCAAGGTCACTGAGGGGGGTGGGGGTAGTATCTTGGAAAACTTTAGACCAATAATATATCTAACTACAGTGCAAGTACCAAAGGAATCCATCCATGGATTAAGGAGATACTGGGCTTTAGAAAACTTTAACCAAAACATCCAGTCCCAAAAAACTCCCAATTTTCTAAGTCCATGACCTTGCCATCAAGGTCAAGGAGTGGGGTGGGGATGGTACCATGTTAAAGTTTGGACCAATATCTAACTACAGTGCAAGTATCAAAAGAATCCATCCATGGGTTAGGGAGATATAGGTCTTTAAAAAACTTTAACCAAAACATCCAATCCGGACGCCGACGCGGACGCCGACGCCGTGGTGACAACAATAGCTCTTCCTGAACTTTCGTTCAGGCGAGCTAAAAATTGAAGACTTAAGGGCAAACAGTGTAGATTCAGATGAGGTGGCTCATTATGAGCCAACTCATCTGGATCTATGCTGTTTGCAAAATTTATTTCATGTTTGGCACTTTAGGTGGAAAAAGCTTTATTCGATATGATTATTGATGGGAGCTAGCTTCCATCTCATAGCATTGCTTTCAATAATTCATATCACATGGGTGTCTGGGATATCTTATTTCTTCATGAATTGGATATCTTATTTCTTCATAAATTGCTCCATAAATTTACATTTCTTCATGAAGAAAAATGTCGAGGGGGCAAGGGAAGGGCAAGCAGGGGGGATGGTGCTGAATAAAATTTTGATGTAAAATACAAGAGGCCCAAATGGGCCTGATATCGCTCACCTGGCTATTGTGCAACGGAACCATTCTGATACAAAATTAGTCCAATTCCACTGAGAATTTCTCATTTTCACATTTTGCTACTTTTAGTAACAGAGGCCAACTTGCCTGGTCTTTATATATTTACTTTTGAAACATCTCAATGCAAGAATCATTTTGCCACAAATTTCAAAGTCCATTCAGGGGTTACTGAGATATTGCCAGTTTCATGTTTTGTGCTATTTTTAGTAACGGCAGATGGCGGCCATCTTGGATTGCTAAAATGCAAAAAAATCGAAAAGCCTTCATGCAAGGACCATTTTGACACAAATTTGGTCCAATTCCATTGAGATTTTCCGATTTTCACATTTTTCTATTTTTAGTAACAGAGGCCAATATGACTGGTCTTACAGTTAGATATTTTTGAAACATCTCAATGCAAGAATCATTTTGACACAATTTTCGTCAAAATCCATTCAGCGGTTACTGTCATTTTCATGTTGTGTGCTATTTTTAGTAACGGCAAATGGCGGCCATCTTGGAATGCCAAAATGCAAAAAATCCAAAAAGCTTAATGAAAGGACCATTCTGACACAAAATTAATCCAACTCCATTGAGATTTTCTAATTTTCACATTTTTCTATTTTTAGTAACAGAGGCCAATATGAATGGTCTACAGTTAGATATTTTTGAAACATCTCAATGCAAGAATCATTTTGACACAAATTTCGTCAAAATCCATTCAGCGGTTACTGAGATATTGTCATTTTCATGTTTTGTGCTATTTTTAGTAACGGCAGATGGCGGCCATCTTGGAATGCCAAATTGCAATTAATCAAAACGACTTCATGCAAGGAACATTCTGACACAAAATTGGTCCAATTCCATTCAAGGGTTCTTGAGTAATTGTCATTTTTATGTTTGTGCTATTTTTAGTAACGGCCCCCATGGTGGCCATCTTGGATAGTCAACTTGCACAAAATTGAAATAATTCCATTCAAGAACCAATTCTGACAAAATCTGGTCAGAATTGGTAGCATTTTCTTTAGATATTGACATTTGAGCAAAATCAGCCTTGTAAACGCTAAGTAGGTCACTGTGACCTAATTCCGCTATAGATTTTTTTTATTTTTACAATTTTTAATACCAAGGTCCCACTTATGTTCCATGCAAACTTTCAACCAAATATACCAAATGGTTCTGGAGAAGAAGTTGATTTTGTTGTTTTTGCTATTTTTAGTAACAGCAGCCATCTTGGATTCTTGACCTGACCCAATTTTACAATTTTGAAACCCTGCAGTCTGGTCATGCTCCATGTGAAATTTGAGATCCATGGGCTCAGTGGTTTTAGAGAAGAAGTTGTTTGAATTTGTTTAACTAGGTCATTTTTTGACATTGGCATTTGAGCAAAATTACACCTGTAAACAGAAAGTAGGTCACTGTGACAAAACTCCGCTACAGATTTTTTTCAGTTTTACAATTTTGAATACCAAGGTTTCACTGATGTTCTATGCCAAAATTCAGACAAATATACCCAGTGGTTCTGGAGAAGAAGTTTATTTTGTTGTTTTTGCTATTTTTAGTAATGGCGGCCATCTTGGATTTTCAACCTGACCCAATTTTACAATTCTGAGACCCTGGAGTCAGGTCATGCTCCATATGAAATTTGAGAACCATGGGACCAGTAGTTTTACAAAAGAAGATGTTTGAATATTTGTTTTTAGGTGTTGACGGACAAATTCCGTGACGACGCACGACGCACAACGCACGACGCACGCCGGACGCATTGGTATGACAATAGCTCACTATGGCCCTTCGGGCCAGGTGAGCTAATAATATTCAAATCCATCAAAGTGTTAGAAACTATGAGATCTTAAAAATTTTAATGTAAATCTTTAACATGTTGCTAACGCCAACGCCAACCCCAGAGTCACTGTGATCACTAGCTCTACATGCGCTTGGTTCAGGTGAGCTAAAAATGGCAGAAAAGCATGGTGTACCCAACGACCTTAAACAACAGTTGACAGCTGCAGATGTAGGGACAAGGCCTTTTAAAAGGATGAACCTACCAATCTTTCTCCTGAGAGGACCTCGAGCAGTTTCATCAACATTTTTCCATCTCTCAGGTCGATATAGAGATCGTTGATCCGGCAGCCTACCCTGGCTAAGTGAGAGTTCACCCATTTCATAAAAGTTTTCTTCTGCACAGCCTCTCTTTCATCTGAAAAACAGAAAATTAGAATGAAGAGTGAATTAGTGATCGGGATGAGGAAAGTGATTTACAGGATAACTGTACTCAAAATTTTCCTTTGGGGAGGTTGATCATTGATTTTGTTTTACCCAATGCATCAGCAGAGCCATAAAACCCAATTTGCAACCATAAAACCGACAATTTTGCTCCCAAATGACAATTTTCAATACAGTTATCCCAATTCTAATGCAAACTTTCACCTTTCAAAGTGTATTACTTTGCACATATTGCAAGGGCTTTAAGCTATGTAAAACCAAATGTCAGCCAATGAGAAGTGACATTTCAAAATGATGTCATTCTGACAATATATCACTGAATATGGTGTCGCAAATTTTTGGCCTTATCTAATCAGACATCACATTATATTTGTAAGTGCATTAGAATTAAGGTTAAGCATTCCCAGACCAGTTCGCCTGACTAGACCTTTGAGAAGAGAGACTGCTGATTGCTATATACAATCATGAACATGTACATGTATTTGCTGATGGTTGCCCTTTATAACAACAGACCATCAGGATGAACTTTTGTGACTCTAAATTTTTTGTGACTGAGCCTAAAATAAAAGAGGCACCGTGGTATTAAAAGTGGTTAAAGTTCTCGGCAGGGATCTCCCCAGACCATTAAGGCATGTCCCTTGCAACATGCCTTCCTCTTCAAATTATCTTTGCAACATGCCTTAATTTCTGATGAAAGTTTATTAAAGTGCTTTTTTTCATTTCTTAGCCAGTAAAGTTGTTTTAAACCCATTAAGGAACATTAATAATTTATTCATAATGTAAATTTAGGCTAATTTTGATAAAACATTGCTGTATTAAGGATTTAAAAAATTGATAAACAAGTCAAAATCTGATTTTTGTGCTAAAAGCGACATGCCTTCTGAAATTTCTAGAGAGAACACTACTCGGTTATGGTGCAGTTCGCAGCTCACCGTCGCCATCCGACAACTGGAAAACTCTCTCTGTCAACCCAGCAGTGAATAGGTACCTTTTTCGAATCAGGGAAAGATAGGAGATGGATGGGCTCTGCCTTTCATCTGCTGTGCTCAAGATACAGTGGGTCTCTAACCCCCACTGCCCCTATGGCTATTAGGCTATGGGAAACCTTTACCTTTTCTTAAAATAAATCTGCTATACAGAGCTGTAATAATTAATGAAATGAGCTGTTGTTTTTACCATCTTGAGTGACACTCAAACTTACAACCAGTAACAACCTATGTTCAGCTGATAGAACATGCTCATATGATAGAACCTATCAATTCTCAAGTTTGGGCTGGGCGTTACAGGTGTTTCCAGCAATCAGCACACAAAAAGTCTAAAAAGTTGCAAAAAACATTTCCTGTTTATCCGGATCTTCTGCACCTAACATTTACTGACATGCGCCTGAATAAACAGTGCATCTGCAGTTCTCATACAGGAGTAAAATGTTCGGACACATTTCCTATTTTCTAAATAAGACACGAGACTAAGAAGATAAATTTTATGTGCAGTTACTGCACATAAAATTTATCTTTTTAGTCTCGTGTCTTTTTTCGACTGTCATTAATTCAGCCTACTCTTGTTATAGACTGACATTTATATAATCACATGTCATTATCTCGGCTGCTACATGATTTAGTGTCTTTAATGACTAAATCTAAGGTGTCTGCTTTAAAATGCATCAGACATTCACACTTATGCAAACAGGGCTGGTCGTGGTCAGGCAATGGTGCTGGGTAACTTTCATTGCCAGGGCGTCAGACCCGTCCTACTAAATTGGATAATATTATAGTAGGGCAAGGGCCTACTGTGCTTGCAGACAGTGTGGGTGGGGGTTGTTTGGTCATTTCTTCTCTCCCCTATCATATCTCTTTCTTTCTCCTTCTCTCTGGGAGACCGCTTGATATAGACTGAAATACTGTCTCAAAGAGCTGTTAAACCCAAAACCCAACCAACCAACCACTTATGTGAAGACGGCTCTAGATTTTGAATTTTGTTTTGTAAGAGAATACCCATCTGTAGCAGAACTACAAAAGACTGATTAAGATATTTGGAGTAATTTTAGGAGAAAACCTTGTCTAATAGCCAAACTGTCACCGAGGTCCAACAAATCATCCGTCAAACGCTACAGATGGATCCTTCTCTTCAAAATGATCCATTTAGTATCAAACTTTCATTTTCACATCTGACTTGTGCTAAGAGTTCCGTTTTTACTATGATTTCAAGCTACAGTCCACAGGCTGATCTTAGTCTAGGGCCGGGCCATGTGGCACAGTCGGTAGCGAGTCTGACTCAAGAGTCAGGGGTCCCGGGTTCTATACCTAGTCTGGCAACATACTTTCCTTTTTCCTTCCGCCGATTAAAGAAGGGCAACTGGCAAAAGTATATGCACTTAGTACTAGTTAACCTCTTAGGACATCTAAACATGCCCAGGAATAGTGTGGTTAGGTTAACTGATCATCCCGACATTTACCATTGGACATAAAGCAACAAAGTCTAGGCTGCTGACACATACCATAAGGTTCATTCGCTCTCGTCAAGGCTAAATTATATGCTGCCAGTAGACAATACTGTCTGTGGCCTTGACTAAGATTATTATGGCATAATACTAAAACATCTTGAAAGTACATTTTGTAAAAGGAATGAATTGGAATTGACTGGCAGGGATAATCTCCTCCACTGCTTTGGCATGGCACTTTTACATGAAAGAATTTGCTCCCTTGGGCAGCAAATTCTTTCCTGTAAGAGTACCATCCAAGGCTCTGGGAACTGGCTGTATCCAATTGTCCATTCCAATGCACTCCATTCCATTCCATGTTTTAAACTATGCCATCATGATTCATCATTGCAATGACTTAAAATTTCGGTTTCACCATGTGCTTGTAAATTCATAAAGCTAAAAAAAAGTTCTTTGACACTAGCAGAAAAGGGACTTACCGGTATACATGTATCCATGCAGTCTTATATTTTTGGTGAAAATATTTTTCTTTTGCAGAAGCAAGTGGCTTTTTCTGCCTTGTTCACCTTTATCATTTTTTTTATTTCACCAGTTTTGCAATGCACACTGTCCACTGATAAAAGAACATGGTTGATTGGTTAGAGGCTCTCTGCTATGGTGCAGAAGGTCAAGGGTTTGAATCCACATCGGGCCAGCCTCGGGATGAAAAGCTCTAGATTATCAACTCACCAATAAATGGATGTCCTTTTCGAATCAGGGATGGATAAAGGCAGCAAATGGAGAGGGATATATAAGGTGGGACTCTAGCATCCACTGCCTGTACAGCCATAAGGTTATGGGAAACCTTTACTGTACGGATGGATAATTTGTGATTTTACATCCTTTTTAATAGTATTTCAGTCATATCAGGACAATCGGTGGGTAATAATGAAAGGTTGTGTGCAATGGAACCCCGTTTACAGTAGAAAAGATTCCCACCTACAGCAGGGCTCAAACGCGGGACCGCTAGATCAGCAGGCCAGCACTTAACCTACTGAGCTACTGGGGCTCTTACCTTTACCGTATACTAGTTATTGGCTGTACCATATTTTTACATTGAATTCTACTGAGGTTAAATGGTACTGAGGTACCATGAGGTCATGAATGGAATGTAAATACCACCAAACATTTGACATTTGGGGGAATGTGTCCTCACAAACACCTAGATAAGCAATGACCTTTATTATGACCATGTGTGTGATCATTGTGGTCAACAGAGGTCATTATGAATAGTCAAACTGTCAAATGCAACAATTACCCTGACTCAGCTACTATTACACTTATTTTGTCTTCTTCTACCTTCTATTTTTCCATTTCTATTGCATACATCAGGATGAAGTTGGAAAATCAAAAGCAGCACTGCTGGGACAACGCTTAGCCCTTAAAGCGCCGAACAAGCAGTCAGCAAAATTTCAACAAGACCTGTTCACATACAGAATAGCATGAAAACCTTTAACAAAACCTTCCAGTGGGGATGTTGTCATGGATGCCAACAAGTCAACAAGCACATCCTGTACTTTCATACAGGCGAGTGCAAATCTGTTTAGTCTAAGCTTTATCATACTGAGAATTTCAAAGACCAGATGGCAGACAGTGACAAATTCAACTATTTTTCAGTTTCGGTGCTTTAAGTGTTAAGACCCGACATCCCCAAACTTTCAGGAGTGGTAGGGTGGGTGAAGATGCTGTGAAACTTTTGGAAGTTGAATCTAATATTGACTTAAGGTAGAGCAAGGGTCTGCTGTGCTTGCAGTAGGTGAGGGATGGTGGCTGTCTAGATTTTTACTCTCACAATGTCTACCCTGTCTTCCTTTATCCACCTCTCTGGTAGACAGCTTGATAAAGACTGAAAGACGGTCTCAAAGGGTCATTAAATCAAAATGCAAACCAAACCCACTGTTTCTGGACTTGGTGACTTGGTGAGTAGCTGGAGTGAGTGAGTGAACTTGGGTTTACATGATCCCACTAACAACTAGGTCATACGGAGACGGACCTCGGTTTAAACTAAAGTCTATCATCTGAAAGACTGGAGAAGCAGGGATTCGATCTTGCGAGCCTTGGATTGGCAGCCCAGCACGTCATCCACAACACTACCCCCACTCCTGACTAGGTGGAGTTAGGAAAGACTGACACATTATGCACATCAGTACTTTCAGGGTCACAACTGCATTTCAGGACATATCAAGGTCATCGGTAATTTTGAATGAGTAAAGTCAAGTCATTGATATAAACTACCTTACTAATTGTGGTTGAAATCTACACCCGTTAAAGCCACAATTATTGCCAAAACAGGGCAATCTGATATCAAAGTGTGGTTGACCTTAAACAATGTTGTATTTGATCTATATTAAGAACTACCGGTCTCCACAAAATATAACTGAACAGTGGAGTACCTTAATGACACAATGTATTGAAACGGAAGTGCTTAAACAGAGCATATCCTGTTTGTGTGCAAAAACCTTTGCCTTTCACCTCCTACAGGTGAAAGGCTTGGTGCAAATGGTCTTGCAAAGGTACAATGTGATAACAACACACTTAAAGCGCCAAAAATGAAAAAAGAAGAAGTTGAGTTTGCAAACAGGGCAGATCCAGATGAGGCGGCTCATAAAGCCGCCTCATCTGTATCTACACTTTTCGCCCTCTAATCTTTAAATTCCCAATATGATGTAGCTTGGGCCAAACCCCTTTATTTTTTTTTTTTTTGATTTTGCAGAAGTATATTGTTGTCACCTTTTTTTTAACATTTTAAGAGATAAGTATATTGTAAGACACTAAATATTCCAAAGAAAACGCAACCATCTTTTTTTCCCATATGAAAATGAAAGTAAATGCATCACCTGAAAGCTGTTTAATTTTCCCCCTAAAGGCCCTCTCCTGGGCATCAGCACTGGAGAACTGAAATATCTCACTGGCAGGGATGTCCCCATTCACACTATTCTCCTCGGACATATTGCCTAATAATCCAAAATGAGACAGTCCTTCTTAAATCCAACACAAACACTAGCCTCTCATCGTAACTTCCTGCCACTTAAAGCAATATCCGTAGTCTGACTCCTCATGAGTATCCTACATGTACACTACCAACCACTCATAACAACCCTGGATTTCAAATCTTTAAGTTAAACTGCTTTATCTGCGGTGTCATCTGAAAATTTAACCATTGAGGACAACCAGGTTGAAATTTAGCCACCTTAGATAAACTGATAACGGAAAATTAAAGTGTGCACACAGTTAGTCATTATGAGGATAGTTTAAATAACAGACATGCGAATATTAATATTTCTTAAACACTGACAAGTTGAGGAAGTGAATTTTTAATTATCGTTTTGAATTCAGGATAGCAGTTTCAAATCTAGTCCTACACCTAAGGGTCGGAGAATTACTTCGCTGAAGCAACCACTAAAATCTCATTAAAATGATTTATCTGACAGGTCTGCTGGTTACTGCAGTGGAATATGGTGTAGAATTTCCAACATGTGGTTTAACTCTAATTATTAGACAATATAGAGAATCTAACATGTGCCCAGTGAAAGTGTTGGTCTACCTGTTCAGTTTATCATTTACATGCATTTATTTATTTATTAATTGTATTATTTCTGTTATTATTATTATTATTATTATTATTATTGAAAGACATGTTCATTCCTCATCATTATGTTTAAATGCTGATATAGAGCAGCTTTATCCCTATTTAACCCATTGTTCATTTAGTTCACTCTTTGAAGATGAGCACCGTTTTAATATAAATTCACTGATATCACTAACTGAAATTAATGTTCACAAAATCTAACTAGTGATATTACAAAATATGTGCGATTAAGTGATATCACAAAATAAAATAATTGACATCACAAATCCATTTTTGATAGCACTAAATCACAACTATTTTGTGTTGTCACTAATTCGAATTTTTGATATCACAAAATCTGATATCACTAATTTTGTGATCACCAAATCAAATTAGTGATATCACAAAATCAAAAAAGTGATATCAAATCGACTTTGTGATATCACAAATTTCATTTTGTGATATTACTGATTCATTTCTATTTAGTGATATCATTTAATTGACTGTGATATCACACAAAAATTTAGTGATATCACATAATAATAAGTGATTCACAACATAATGCGATATCACATATTAGAAAGTGATTTCACAATTCGATTTTGTGATGTCATAATTTTAAAGGGGATTTATAGTAAAACAGCACCTCGTATTTGAACAGTAATGAGTTTTATCTCACTACTGTACCGTACTTCTTGCACTGTCCAAACTGTGTCTACAGTATTGAAAGTATCACTGTTATTGGATAACGCACCATTAATTTGTACAAATAAGTAACCTGCAAAATTGGGAAAATGCTCTTTGTGTTTGATCAATTTGATTGAGGACAAAATGACACAAAACAGCAAATAAGGTCTTTCTGTATGTGAAGGGTTGTACGGGGGAGTGGGGTAATAAACTTTTTTGTCACCTATCTGGCGGGGGATGGGGGCGGGGGGCTGAAAAAAAATCTGGTGAGACAGGGAGGGTCGTGAAAAATGTTGTTCTTAGAGAGAGAGAGAGAGAGAGAGAGAGAGAGAGAGAGAGTTTTCTGACCTCTAGAAAAACAATCTGCACCATTATCTGCTTCTGTCAAAAAGTTTGCAACTCTAAGAGTTTTGTTACATAAATTAGTTGTATATTACTTAGTTTATAAAACCTTTTTAATTTGCTTGTTTCACTCTGACCGTCTGCTATTCTCAAGAAATATCAGCATTATGGTAACCAGCTGCCTAAATTATTAGGTATCAAATAGCGCTAAAGCAGAGATTTATGGACGTTGATGCTGACAGGGAAAATAAACATTACTGTTACTCTTGAGAGGGCTGAAAAATAGAAATTTCTGATTCTAGACCCTTAGGTGTACGAGTAAATCCAGGATAATAACATGTTCTTTGTTGGAAATCTAAAATCATCAGTCAGTTTAAAAAGAAAATGATATTGCACTTCTACAATTCCTGTGAGAATTCTTATATACACAGTTACAAACTGAGACTGGAAATAAAACCAAATCCTAACAAGTCAGCTCAAGGTGATGTGTTTAATGCTCAAAGTGACAGCCTGTCAAAGGACCTAACTGCAATTGATAATTTTGATGGATCTATTAATGAGATCATATTATAAAGGGAAAGAAAGACAGGTGCCATAATTTGGATAAGAGTATGAAATGTTATTTTGCCGGTGAAACTGCAGTCTCAAACACTCTCAGTCTGTGACCATGTGAATGGGTGATTAGCCATTCATAAGAACAGAGCTCCTAATGTAAGCCAGCTGAATGATCTGCAAACTGAAAGTCAATGTCCAACAGGGGCAAATGAGGCAAAGCTTGATGCAGTGGCTAAAACAGAAGAAAACTTTTTATTAAACTTATCCAAATTATATATATCCATTAACAAGGCCCTTACAGCTACAATATCCTAATTAATCCAAAGATTTAATGAAAATCCTGGCATACAACAATGCAATGAATTTTAGTGATGCAGTATCCAAAAAACACTAGATATCCACTGCTTAGCAACCTAACCAAACCTCTAAACACTAATTTTTCAAATGAAAATTTTCAAATGTCAATAACCACAAAACTGGTTTTCAATTAACACCGCGAGCGTTACCACTGTTTCAAGATGAAATAGTTTTTATATCAAGGACAGAAAATTGATGATATCAAGAATACTTTAATACGGATGACCGAGTAAAATACTAATGTTACGACTAATGACAATTTTAGCCGGAGATATAAGTAATATGACAAGCCAAAGACATTTCTTTATTACAGCGCAGTATGGCATTTCAGCATATGAAAAGATGATATACAATTAGAAACTTGAATTACCTGTAATGCAAGAAGAGCTTGAAAACTAATACACAAGAGCCATAACAGGGGCAGCAAAAGATGGGCATTAACAGCATGGGCATTGTGCAGTACGACGGAGAACGTGGAATTGCAAATCCAACGCCAGAAATCAAAAGGTAAGCTTTTACATGAATCATTCTGTTGAAACTTCTTTAATTTCTTGGTGGCACGAAGTTGAAACATCTAATTGTAATGTTATCATTTAAATCATGGTTTTCGAAATGTCCATGTGACTTGTTATCATTCAGCTTTTGCTCTTTCAATAACACTATTTCATTTCTTTTTGTTCATTTACTTAATGGTAATAATCATTATGTACTTGGATGTCCTTACTTACTCTGCTTTTCTGACCTTTGTAATGAGGTCATCCATATCAACTACTGAACTAGCAGAATGCAAGACATAAGTACATGTATTACTTTCCTGGCGTCGGCGACATAATTTCTCTCTTTTTCTGGTTTAGCTTTGTTTTGTGAGATTGTGCAGACAGGCAAGACAAACCATCTTCTGCAGAATTCTTGTTAGATAGTCTGTCTTTCTGCTTGCACATTATTAGGGGAAGGTATGTAACTGTGCTGATTTCTTATAGGCTTAAATGTTAAAATTCGATTACTAAATGTAATGGATTCAAAACTTTAAAACACTTACAGCGCCAAGAATGAAAATAGTTGAATTTGCAAACAGTGTAGCTCCAGATGAGGTGGCTCATGATCAGCCACCACATCTGGATCTTCATTGTTTGTTCTCTACTACAAGAATGGCTTGGACCAAATATTTTCTAAATTTTGCAGATGTAAATTTTATCTTCTGTTACTTTGGAGCTTCAACTATAAATGCAGTCCATGCCTGCATTACTGCATTTCTCACCAGACTTAACTACTGCCACTTTAATGTCAACGACTGGATTGACAATTACTGACAAATTCTCAAGGGAACCAGACTGCAAGGACTTAATAATAATATCAAGAGCTATATCAAATCTGAATAATGTCATCTTGATATGAAGGTTGACCACACGCTTCAAACTCCCAGTGATCCTCCAGGGAGGAGAGGACAGAATCAATCGATGACTTTACACCTCTTTTCACAAACTTTAGTCACTTCATACTAATGAGCGAAAATGTCCAAGCGTTAATTGTCTAACAAGTGCAGAGAAGAAGCATCATGATAATAGGGAGAATTTTGCACAGAGCAGGATTCAAATCCAAGATCTTGTGATCTGAAATGCTCAATGACCCAATACCTCAAATTAACCAATGTAGTGCAAATACTTTTAAAGTTTATTTTATACACAAATTTTCTAAAATAAATTGGTGGCTACTACAAATGAACCATATTTGCCCAGACCCATGCACACAGTGTAGACCCAGACATGTGGGTCACTGTCTACACAGTTTGTAGTTTGCTTATACATACCATCCGCGGACACCAAATATGGACCTATCCTAAGTCATAGATGGAGCAGTTGTTACAGAGATGCTTGGGATGTCTGAATAATGTCTGAATAACTATGTGTGAGGGAAGTCGGGTTTAACGTCCCACCAACTACTACCAAGGCCATACGGAGGCGGGCCTTGGTTTAATAGTCTCATCCGAAAGACTGGAGAAGCGGGGAATCATTCTTGCCACCCCTGGATTGGTAGTCCAGAGTGTTATTGAATAATTATGGTTTGTATAAAATATCATTAAGTAATTAACTGTGCTGACAATGTCAACATCAGAAGCAGAAATCCCTTAGTGATTGTAGATCAACCGATCATAAATATTGAGACTTTTTCAGGAATTCACTAAAAATCGTCCTTAAATTTGAATAAGCTGATTTTTTTTTCTAAATCCATCATGGCAAAATGGCAAACAGCATAGACCATGATCAGACTGCTCCTCTGATCTGGGTCAACACTGTTTGCCCTGACATTTCTGTCTCAACATTTAAGGGTTTTACTGCGCATATTTTATGGTGTTTTCATTTCCATAAATGGACTCTAAAAATACCATTAAGTCAAGTGGGATTGTTTGCTATAGATCTAGGTCAGGATGAAACTTGTACATAAACCAGACTCCATGCAGATACTGTCAACATCAAAAATATTCAATTTCTGTATCTAACCATGTTATGCCCTATGCCAGGGATAGCAAAGCCATAGTGGGACTGAAGTGGCTTGCTTTTACCTCAGGCTCTGACAGCCATAGTACTGAGGGGCTAACATGTCCTACAGTAACTGGTAGTAGGGGCATCAAAAGTGTGTGCCAACTGTGCAGGCTATATACCCAGGCTCTGCATAGTGAACTCATAGTCCTGGCTATTCCCTGGTCCCAGGGAGGCTGTGGCTACAGGTGACTGGTGCATTTTTGACAAGTCCATTGGATGTTTTATAACTCTTTGCAAACACAGCACAACCTGATCAACCTGCTCCTTAGGAGCTTAGGGTTTTGGTCTTGTATATTATTACTTACTTTTCAGAACTGTGCCTGCTCTACATTCACCAAGCAAAGACAAAATGCCATGCTTCAATAGAGCAAGGAATGGACATGCTACAAAGTAAACTAACAATGAATAATTACAACAGAAGGAACAAAACAGAAGCAAAAGATTTTTCCACCACTGAAATATTGGTGAGTTGAACAATTAGTTAGCAGTATTTTCTGATATTTCATACTCATAAAGGCTCATAAAAGCTCTGTGGACAAGACAAGTGAGGGAGAGATTACCCTGATAAATTCTTAAATCTCAAAAGTAGCTTTTGTTGTGGCCCCTCAATGACGTCTTTCTGTGAATGAACATAAACTTGCCAAATACCCCTTCAACTGGTACGATCCTTTAATACTGAATCACACACACATGAAATCACTACATCACTACAGGCCTGGATAAAGTAAGGGTTTGAAGATGATTCTAAGATAATACACAGTTCCGAGCCGCACCCAGAATGCCACTTAAAGTCACCTGATAGTGTATATCTGACCAATGCAAAGACAACTTAGCATGTGGCATAGTCTCACAAACAAAGTCGCACGTGGTTCAATGGCTTACATAAGTCCGTGATTTTACCTTACAGTTAATGGAGGGATGTATACCTCTTTAAAGTGGGCATGGTTTTCGGAACTATGCACAGTGAGGACTCGTAACAGACTGGGCGGCTGCCCAGGCTGTTCTGAGTCTTAGCTGGGTGCACATGCCACTTTGTTGGTTTTGTCATGTCGCGGCTCATTATCTCGGCCTCTGGCCACTTTTCTTAAGATTTTCTTTGTTTACATTACCTGCTAGGGCTTTGATTCTTGATCTTTCAAAAAGTTTTGCTGAGTTGTTTCCCCCTTCAAAGTCTTCATCCATCTGACCAGAGTCCCATCTTATCCCCGTGGGGATATTTTCTATCACTTCTGTCATCGTGGCTGCTTCAGGCCACTACGACCCTGGAAAATACATACAAATCACGTTACATTTTCTTCTATCAGCAAGGGCAACAACCTACGTCATCCAACACGTCACTATTAAATTGGTCAAATAACACCTATTCAGACAATCATCTATTCGGATTAGACCAACAAATCTCTTTATGTTGATAACTTTTTGAGAAAAGACTACATGCACCAAATGCTTTCTATAAAGGGCAATATTTCAACATTAAAGTGGCTCCATAAAATGTCGTAGAATTCGCAAATACTTTGACTAAATACATCACAATATAGGTTGAAGTATATTTGGTCAAACTGTTTGCAAAATCAAGTGAATGTCAGAAGCTGACTTCCATGTTACAGTAAGACTGTCCTTTCACTGCCGTATTTGGTGCACCCAGTGGTGAAATTTACAAGATTTATGGGAAAATTCCAAACAATGGACCAATCGAAAATACAAATGGTGTAATTTCAAAAATACTTCACTTGCTGATGACGTAGGTTGTTAGGGGTGTATCAGGTAATGTGGCTGAGTGGTTAGCCACCAATTAGCACTCACAGCATCAATCATTGTGGTTTCTTGTCCCACTAGTGGGTTCAACTTCAACTGGAGATGAGGTTCTGTCCAATTCTGAACAGGGTTTCATTGCACAGAACCTCATAATCATCTATGCATCATCCTGTTATGACTAAAATACTGTTCAAAAGGACACAAAACTGCTTGAGTGTCAGTTATCATCCATCAGCAAAGTGCATGTTAACAAGAAATTAACAGCTCTAGGTGTGCACATAAAAGACAAACCAAAAACATTTGTAATACATTAACAGAACTGAAATCAATAGTTAATTCTGCCTTTCAATCCATTCCTGGCATTTAATTTTCTGTGGTTTCTAATCAAGACATCACTGGAAGGCAGTGATTTACAGAAATAACGACAGTTAAGTGCCATTACAGTCCCATACAGCTGAGTTGACTTGTTTTATAACAGAATGTACCCATATACTTGGGGGTGGCTACCCTGCTTTAGGTTTTGGTCCCTAAAATTTATGACTCATGGCTTCAGTCAAGGTGGTCTTTTTACAAGATAAGAAGACTGTGTGTTTCCTTGGTACATATATCCCATGTCCAAGGAATTAGCTCTCCTCAGAGAAATTTAGAGTATGTGGATGCCAAATGGATGTATCCACATAGCTTAAATGTCATGAAATGCATGAGACTGCTGTCCAGGAAGGCATGCTTTAACACCTGAAATGTAATGGGTTGGACAAGATAATCTACATCCCAAAGGGCTACAATCTGCTCCCATGATCTTGAATAGTACACATACAGGAAAGGGTTTGCTTAGGGGAGCAAATTCTTTCCTGCAAGAGCACCATTCCAAGCCACTGGAATGAAGAGAAGGAGGTTATCCCTGCCAATGTTCCAGTCCATTCCATTCATATTTTAAACCATGCCCTCCAGAAATACAGTACCAGTTGTGGTTCCAGAGTCAATAATGGCATGCTGAGTGGTGCCAAGGTGTTTGCTCTGGAAAGGGAGATTAGTAAATCCTGTGAGTGTCTATGTTATGTGTATGTCATTGAAACTAGGATAATGGCACCATGCTGATAATGCTGCAAGGAAGATCAATGAAACCCATGCAGGAACTATTAAGAAATTAATAGAACTGGCATGTTGCCACCAGTCCAATCCAATATCAGAGTTGCCACTCCTGTTGTTATTAAGGTAATTAGTATTGATATAAAAACTTTGGCAAAAATGCTTAGTCTGTTGAAATTGATGTATGATGGATGATAAGTTGGGTTTATGTCCTGAAAATGTTGTCGAGGTTATTTGGGGACAGGCCAAATCTGAAAATAATGGTAGTAGGTTGATGAAAGGGAAGTGTTGCTCATAAAATGGAAAGGATTTTTCTGCCATTTTTACAAAGGGGAGCAACTTTACAACTTTTGTGACTTCCTGTTTGCTTTCCTAGGTGACAAACCCCTTCAAAAAAGGGGTCTACTCTTAAAGGATAACATTTGCTCCTTCAGGAGCAAATTCCTTTCCTTTAAGAGTTGACCCCTATTGAGAAGGGAGGCAAAAAATGAAAATGACAGAGTTGCTTCTCTTGAAAGTGTACCCATTCACCTCAAATGTTGAGCAAAGAACTGGTGTCTGTAAAAAGCAAATTTCAAGGTCATATAACAGGAAAAGAATATCTTTCATTGCAATAATTTTGCTGAAGTCCAGAGTTTTAAATAAGGTCTGCATCAGAGCTGGTCTGCAGGACCAGTCCAAATCCGACCAAGTTGGTCCTGCTAGCTCAACGTGTGGTCTTCAGAATTCCCCTTTCACATAACACAGAAAAATCAACTGGTTTGGAGGACCAGCTACATATATTAATTGGTCCAGCATAAAATCCACTGGCCCGGACCAACAGATTAATGCTTATTTTAACCAATGGGCAGGCACTGTAATTCTACCATCAGCAACCATAAATTCATCATGTTTCTCAATATTAACCCTTGCTCAGACAAACTTTTCATGACCATTCCATAATGCTACAACCTACCCCAAAAACAGTTTTACTCCAGCCCAGAGAAACACTTTCACATCACAAAACAAGAACACCCTCTAATCCAGCACAAGAAAACTCCACAAAAATAGTATATTGTTAAGACACCATGAGGAAAGTCAGGGAAGAAGAATCATAAAATTCCAGCAAATTATATTCACTGAGTTTCACCCTAATTTTCACATTGTCTGAGAACACTAGTCATGGAATCTGACAAGGTTAATGTGTGCTATCTCAGCCTCTGGGATACATTTTCTCTGGTACCTAGCTGCAATATTTACAACTGAAGATAAGCCAATATTGGGGCACAACAAAACATCACATTTCTGTGTGTTCAAAAGAATCATTAATGAGATCCTACAACACAACTTGCTTTTTCCATAAAACTTTATAAAATGCAAAAAAGACAATGACAAAATTTATGTCTGCAAAAAAAAAAAAAAAAATGTTTCATCCTGATAACCCACGGCTTTCAGTGTAAATCCAGATGAGAAGGCTCATTATCAGCCAAGTCATCTGGATCTACACTGTTTGCAAATTAAACTGTTTTCCCTAGAGGATTTTTTCTCTAGGTGAACTATGAACTGTAAATACAGCTGCAAACAGAATGCCAAAAAGGTAGATCCTGATCAGACTGCTCCTTGTTTGGTGGGAGGGGGTGGTGGAGGGTCTGATCTGGGTTTACCCTGTTTCCTCAGCTCAAGGTAGTTCAGTCCCAATATTTAGGGCCATAGCATATGATCTGCTGTAGTTATCTTATCTGACAGAAATTAGCTTTTAGACAGCAGAGAACCAGTCTTATCTTTTCAACATTCTTGGTAGCCATGGAAACAATTTGATGCTAAGAGAAAAAAAATAAGTAATGTTTGGGTGTAGCCCTGTTTTGATTAATACCTATTTTCACTTTATGTACCAGATATGATGAATGACAATGACCTCATTCATAACTAGAGCAAGTGAGCATGTTAAGGGGCTCATGTATGCCCCAGCCAATGCCTCCTCCTAATGAAACAAAAGAACAGGGAAGAGACGGCACTTGCAGTTTTTTTTTCCAGGAGCAATAGGAAGTTTTACAACTCCAAACACTGTGAAAATCATTTTTAATAAGATACTTAACTACATAGGTGCCCTGGTAGTTCAGTGGGTTAAGCCCTGGCCTGCTGACATAGCAGTCCTGGGTTCGAGCCTAGGCGGGAATCTTTTCAATCATAAAACGGGGTTCCATTGCATACAGCCTTTCATTATCATCCACCCTTCATCCTGATATGACTGAAATACTGTTGAAAAGGATGTAAGATCGCAAATCATCAATCTGTTTTTGAGTATATGAATTACTATTACACGAAAATTCTGTGTTACAGGTCAGGCTGGTAAAGGCTCTGGGGTCACAATCAAAAGAGGTGTTGAATTAGTCTCTTTCACTTTCATCATCACCCTACCCACTGCCTCTGAAACCTTCATGCCCAGTGCACTTGCCCATAGCCCCAACTGACTGAAACAATGTCAAATGGGCTGGAGCAATCCCAAATCACATCTGTCTAGCCTGGCACGTGAAACTCAAAATTGGCAAGATATATGCAGAAAATTTAAAAGCCGATATTACCTGAACAGTCAATATCCGTAATCCTTTTCACCCACATAAAATCCAAATACGGTGTAAAGTTTAACATAACCTTAACCTCAAGTCACCTTCACCTGAGTTTGGTCACAGACTAGGGGTTATCTTTGTACAGTAAAATACAAGAAAGATTTATTATGTGCAGCATAATTCATCAGGCTTAATCTGCATATTGTAGAGACCCTAAATATTAGGACCAAATGCTGAAAGCAAACAGTGTAGACCCAGATCAGACTGCTCCTGTTGGAGAAGTCTGGTCAGGGTGTACATTATTTGCCACTTCTGCAAGCAAATTTTTTCACATATCATCGAGCAAAGACTGGTTAACTTTTTTTTTCAAAATTTCAGATAAATTGGCAAGCCCGGTAGCTTAGTGAGTTAAGCGCTAGCCTACTGATCTAGCGGACCTGTTTTGAGCCCCCCTTGAGGTGGGAATCTTTCCTACCATACACGGGGTTCCATTGCACACAGCCTTTCATTATCACCGTCCCACTGTCCTGATATGACTGAAATACTGTTGAAAAGGTCGTAAAATCGCAAGTCATCCATCCATCTATTCAGATAAATTCTGGTATAACTGCTTAGAAGATTTTCATATTTAGGCATGTTTTTTTCTTTTCTTTCCTCGATAATTTTGTTATCATTTTTGTGCATTCTCCATCAGTTAAAACACATGCCGTGTCCTTCATCAGAACTACCCTGAAGGCCAAAACACTGCGCTTTTGACGAGTAAACAGAGCTCCAGATAATAGGGGGTATTGAGGATAATTCAAAGATAATTTTTCTTATTTCTCAACGAAAACTTATATTGTGACCTCTCATTAGAACCGTCTCGACGAGATGGATCATAAATATGTTTTTATTGAAAAATATAGATAATTATCCATAAATTATCCCTGTTACCCCTTCTTATCTGGAACACTGAATAAAAATTTATCTCTGAATTTAATCCTTGTCTGGAGCTCCGAATTCGTTTCAACCTTGAAACACAGAAAAGTGTAAACACACACACTTATAATTTAAACTTTCATATTCCACCCACTGAAAGACCAATTCCCTTACCTGTAATACACTGTACACAGTGATTCACATTTCGATCAGGGTTATCATAACATTTGCATGTTTTACAGTCAAATAACAATAAATAAAATCTTTCTGTAAACATCCAATGATAATGTTTGTTGAAATTTTAAGTCTGTGCAAACCAGATTACCTGGACTGTGTCATTTCAGGTGTATGAGTTAACTTTCAAGGGAAGCCACTCTGCCATTTTCAGTTTTGCTTCCTTTCTCAATGGGAGTCAACTCTTATAGGAAAGAATTTGCCTCCCTTGGAGCAAATTCTTTCCTTTAAATGTAGACCCCCTTCTAATAAGACAATCTCATCCAGGGAAGCAAACAGTTCCCTGTACTAACCCTTAAAATTGTTGAATTTGCAAACAGTGTAGATCCAGATGAGGGTGATTTTAAAAAAAATGAGTCTTTTTCGTTTCCTTGAGATATCTGATGAAATAAAGCTCTCCGTACACTTTATTTATTGTCAGAGTATGCATTGCAATGACCCTAAAAGTGGTGCAAAGTTTTACTTTCATAGCTTCAATACTTACAAAATGATGGCTCAAAAAAGGGTCAATTTTGTCCCGAGTGTAACGCAAAAAGTGTGACATTTTTACTAAAATTGTATCTTTACCTCTTTGCATGATTAAAATGACTGTTTTTAAATATGTTATATATCCTTTAATTAAAAGTTACATTATTGAGCTTTCAGATCAACATATTGTTTTGTCTTTAATAATGATATTGCAGGCATGATGTGACCTTAAATACTGTTTGGTGCAAAAATGTCCCGAGTGTAACAAAACCGACTAAATTTGTCAAATTTTTGCAACAAATAGAAGTCAGAAAAAGTTTACCATAATTTTTTACCCCTCATATTGATATAATTCTTTAAAAATCATAATCAGCTATTTCCTTTCAAAGACCTAGGAATAATATGCATCAGAAGTTTTGTTACACTCGGGACAAATAAAATGTGTGTTTTTTCACACGTTTTGGGTCATAACTCTTGAGCTACTAGACCGAAGTGATAAAAATTTAGACCAGCTTGTGCAGAAATCATCTGGCTATCATATGAATGCTAGTTCAACAGTTTTGTATCTTTTTACTTTATAAACTATCAGGGAGAGTGAACAGACCCCTAATGTCACACTTTTGACTCATTTTTTTTAAAACCACCCATGATGCAAACAGTGTAGATCCAGATGAGGTGGCTCATCATGAGCCACCTCATCTGGATCTACACTGTTTGCCCTATATTCTTTGAATTCTCAATATGATTTCTGCAGACGTAAATTTTGTCGTCTGCTTTTTGGCACATTAAGGTCTAAACTATACTGGACATAAAAAGTTAAGGATCAAGCATTAGACTGAAATTTTTATATTGAATAAATTAATTTTCCAAAAATCATTTTCTACTGTTGAATACATCTAACAACGCTGCAAAAGATGGCATGAGACATATTGGAATCTGATCACGTGACACATTAGCAGGAAAGAATAAACAGGCATACCCCTAAATTCAAAGTGAAAATTGGCACATACATGTACACAAAAATGAATTTCCATTATTTGTGACTTTATCCATTCAAAATCATTTTCAGTTCTCAGAGTGACCTCTAAGGGCTTGTCTAATTGCATGACAGCCACTCAGTATGCTTCTGGTAAATCCTCAGAGGCCCATTTAGGGACTCGTTTGCCATTTTTCACGAAAGGCCTGAATAACCTGAATAACCTGAATAAGCTCTCCTTGAGTTTCAGGAAGCCTCTCATGATCAGAATTGGCGGTGTAACATGTCCAAAGCATGCTCAATCGGATTAAAAACTTCTGATTCAATTGCCATGTCAGTGTGGGCTATTGTTTCTGTCGCTAGGTATTGGTCCACCACATTTGCCCAGTGATTCTATGATGTCATCGCCAAAAACATTAGCAAACGGTCTCTAATTGGACAAAACATGTCATTCCTAGCTCGAACACCAATAAGAGAGCTTCTGTTTAGCATGCGCAAGTCCACACAGCTGCCAATCCAGCTGCCGGACCATACCATTACCCACCTTCCTTTAGACATGTCATAGCCCACATGTTCCACAACATGATTTGATTTATAGTCTAAACGACGTGTACCTGGCAGGTGTCACACCTTCTCCTATCATCGTGGATATCTTCATACAAATCTGGACTCATCTGTGAAAAGAACATGGGTCGAATGACCCAGCTCCCAATTTGTGTTCCTTTTTGTCGACTGGCGCCTCGTATTTCCATGAAATCGCACCAATTCTGGCCTCATGACCAGCATGCAAGCGCGCAAATTAGCTGTGTAAAGTCCGTTTCTAACCGATTTCGCTTAATTTGGTCCATTAAATCATTTTAATGGACAAAACATGCACATCCTCACAGTGTCATTGTGATGAACCAGTAGCTTGGGACAGACACTATCGTCTGTATGGTCAAGTCTAGTCGATCGCAAGTTTTAAATCTGATTGAACATGCTTGCCACATGCTACACCACACAAATTCTAATCACCAGAAGCTTCAGGAAACTTATGGAGAGCTAATTCAGGCTTTTCATGAAAAATGGCAAACGAGTCCCCGAATGAGCCTCTAGCCTTTACCAAAAAGGTACCGAGTAGCTATCATGCAGTTATTCAGACCTCCGGAGGTATCGATGAGCACTGACAATGGTTTTGCATGGTTAAAGCCAAGAGTCATGGATATTCCAGTTTGTGATGATGCAAATTTTCACTTCAATTTTAGGGGTACGTCTGTTTATTCGGTTCTACTAGTGTGTCACGTGATCCGATTCCAATATTTTTCATGCAGTCCTGTGTGGCTTTGACAGCTGTATGGAACGGAAGAAAATTATTTTTGGAAAAATTATTTTTCAGGAGTCAAGCTTCAGTCAAATATTTGATCCCTAACTTTTTTTGTCCAGTATACATATCTGCCCTTGAAGACTTTGCCTTGGCCAGACTGTGTTGCATTTGGGTGAGTTTAAAGGAGATTTCCCTGATTTTCCTTATATCTGCTGCTTCCAAATTCATTATTTCACTCTGACATGTAGTACTATTACAGTAATTTTGGTCTGATGGTCAAGCAGAAGATGATGATGACATGACATCATGCGGAAGCAATTAAGGACGGTGATTTATAGTAAGTGCATTAGCTCCTAGGCCAACATAACCATTGTGTACTAGACAGGTAAAATCAAGTCCACCATACAATCAGTTAGCAATGACATTACAGCAACAAGATTCAGATGAAGTGTATGCCCCAGCCCTGAACAGTCCTTTCTATCACCACTGGACACTTTTGAGATTGTCCCTTAAGCCCAATCTTCGACAGTAAAGGGAGATCAAGCTTGTATATTCAAATTTAACTCAAAATTTATTATCCAACTACTTTCAACCAGTTTATGGGCTGCCATAAAATGAGCAATGCCCTCATAAAGAAAATGTACATGGGTCATGGCCAATAAAGAAATGAAAATTCTCTTGATGGTCAATCTTCATAATGATGCTAAATTGTATACATACAGTGTCTAAGGTACAAGCATGGACACAGAATGCCTGGCCACAAGGGGTCATGGTTCAACTCACAAAAGATGGCAAATGTCAGAACAATTCCAATAGACCATGAAATCTGAACCTAATTAGCCCAGGCTGAACAAAGTACCACCAAAGGGGCATCCTTCTTAACAAACAGGTGAAGCTGTAATGCAAATAAAGTTTCCTTTTAAAAGGAAAGGCTTGCCGAGTTTTTACTGACGTCGTTTTGCGATGTAAGGACGTTGCATCGACGTCATTTTGACGTTATGTGCCCGCTGGGTTAATACCAACGGAACGGGAATTACGAGAACTAGCGTATGAGGACTAAACGAAAAAGAATTTAGCCTAATTATGAAGTTGTTGTCGTACACTTCTCGTTACGATTTATGTTTTAACTAAATCCCCTCTTAGGCCAGCGATTCTGCAGTGTTTGGATTCCAGTTGCATAAAAAGGTTCTTCTTGCATGTCAAGAAATTCATCTACAACCAAAATGACGTTATAATCACTTGCAAACTGCTTTCAAGCCAATTCTTGAAAACGGTGGAAGTAATCAACAGAAATGCATGGACAACACGCCTTTGATAACTTTTTTCGGCGATGGATCTTGATTTTCTGTCTCAGCTGCTTCAGTAATTGACCTCGCATATCCCACTATTTACCTGTCCCTAAACAGGTGGTTAACATGCAAACACTTTATGAATCCCGAATGACTGAAGCGACCACTTTTTCAGCTGAAGGCATAGTCATTGCCTTCTTTGGAGACATGGCGAGACGTTGTGGCATGTTTCCATAGTTTCGAGTGTTGGTTCGGTTCTGGCTGAGAGAGATAGACCAGTGCCTCATCCATTGTCTCAAAACTGTCAATGAATCCCTCAGAGAGATTTTTTTAAAAATCTCAGCGGTTCTGAAACTGTCCACTCTTTTCGTTACCTGCATCCCTACAAGAGGTTTCTAGGACAGACTATTCATGAATGGTCAAACGGTATTGTATTAGATGTTGAATTGTGTACATTACATCGCTGCTTGCCATCGACATGGCCTTTACAATGAATACACGTTACTTTTACACAGGCGTTACCGTATTTCGCATATATTATCACGGTCACTGTGCATATTAGCCACACACACACAGATAGATGGGATACTTTATTTGGTAAAATGTGATGAGTGATGAGGAAAAATCTTCAGAAGCGCCTGCTAGTTGAATTTAAATAATAAATTTGAACATTGATTTTTTCTGCTTTGACACGGTTTCCAGTTACACAAATCTCCACACGCATCAGCGCAGTCTGATCAATTTATCCTCAGCATGATGTATTCCTGGATCATGGAGAATATGAATACCGTAAAAGAAAGACCCTGATCAGTCTGCACGGATGCATCAGCTCGAACGTGGTGTCTGATCCACGTAGTTACCTTACAAAATACCCTAAGGCCTTTTTTCGCCCAAACGCCGCCGTATGCTAAAAACAGCAAGCTTTTTGGAAAAGCTAATACTTGTTTGATAAGCGTCATGTGTACGGAAAGTGCCGACCGTTGGCGACAATGCGACCAAAAATAGAATAAAATTCCAACTGTTATTTTTATAAGATGCGGTAAACCAGATATGGATATAAATAGACAAAGTCGGACGAGTTCTCCGCTTGTTGCGATGAAACGTTCGTATTTGTGAAGAAAAACATGAACAAATGCAGTCTCAAACCGGAACGAGCTTTTCAATCTATATGGCTTGCGGCCTTTGGGCCGCAAGCCGAAAACAGCACATACCATTATGGTTTCATACCCAGGGACTGTGCCAGGTGCCATTAACACAAAAAGCGCCAGAAATGAGAATACCATATTAATCCTAATAAATGCCCCTGTTCTAATAAACACCCTCTTGCTTTTTCCCGAAAATATTAATGTTATATCAACTTGCATGAAACCCTGTTAAGGTAGCTCTTTGAAATGGGGTCTACTCTTAAAAGAAAGAATTTGCTCTAAAGGAGCAAATTCTTTCTTTTAAGAATTGACCCCTACTGAGAAGGGAGCAAAAATAGTAGAGCCGCTTCCTCTGAAAGTATTAATAAGACTTTTATATTGCTTCAGGTAGCTACCTGATTGCTTATCATAGGCAGTTTGGCAGTGGCTGATTTACTATACTTCAGGCTGTAAATAACGCTCCCCTTTCTCCCCTTTCGCAAAATGCAACACCCGTGGGGTGTTTAATAGGATTAATATGGTAGTTAAATTTGCAATCAGCGTAGCTCAAGAAGATGCAGAAGCTAGATGTGTAAGCAGTTAGCGCATACATTGAACTATTGAAGATTAAATATGCTCAACTGGACAAACAACAAGACTGCAAACCCAGATCAGACTTAAGAAGCAGTCTAGAGTCTTCTGCCTGTAATTCAATGCATTTTCAGATGTTCATATTTTACGATAATGAAAGTAACTGATATTTAGAGCAATTATTTCCAGCTACAAATGAACCTTCATAGCCCTGAACAAACTTGAACCTTTAAACCAGTAGTCCTGAACAAACCATAAGGCACTGAAAAGCAGATGACAAAATTTACATCTGCTAAGTTTCTCAACATATGTTCTGTCCCAGCTAAATCTTACAGAGGATTCAATGATTAGAGTGGAGGGCACACAGTGTGGATCCAGATGAGGTTGTGAGTCACCTCATCTGGGTCTATGTTGCATAAAAATTCAGCTATTTCTATTTATTGGTATTTTAAATGTTAATCTCAGTACAGTATGTTGAATCTTGAAAATATGAAGTCATACTTAGCTGAAAACAATCTATTACATACAACATGTTCACTGACTTGTGAAATGTCCATATACAGAAATAATTTCAAGCATACATGAAATAATAAAAGTTTATGCTTCTGATTAATAATAAGTTGTTTACAGCAACCCAAAGGCAATTTTCATCCCATCACATCAGCTAAAACTCAAAGCCGAGTTTTCTTGAATTTTTTTTTTCTTTTTTTTTTGGAATATGTGTTTTATGGCCCTTTCAAGACAAATGGATGGACCACAACTTGCAATTTCACATCCTTTCTCAACAGTATTTCAATCATATCAGGACGGTGGAAGGGGAAGTTGCAATGGGACCCTGTTGATGGTTGAAAAGATTTCCGCATCCAGCAGGCATTGAGCCCATGGCTGCTAGATCAGCAGGCCAGAGCTTAACCCACTCAGCCACTGGGACTCCGACCCTTTTGAGAGTACTTCACTTACTAAGCAAAAGTGGGCAAAAACCAGAGCTACCTGGTTAAAGCTCGTGTACACT
Source organism: Ctena decussata (assembly GCA_963989385.1). Taxonomy (NCBI): domain Eukaryota; kingdom Metazoa; phylum Mollusca; class Bivalvia; order Lucinida; family Lucinidae; genus Ctena; species Ctena decussata. The sequence continues at coordinate 27,617,259 of OZ022499.1, read as the reverse complement.
GCTTTTGTGAGAGGGTTATGGTTCTTGTGCTTGGTTCAACTTACTGTATACACAGCACTTCCTATATTTTTGTGAGGGGTGGGGAGGGAGGGGAAGACATACATACTCCAAACGTAATTCAAGTTGTCTATGGATAGAGAGATTACATGCTTATCGCTATATATCCCCTGACTCTTTTGAACATGGGATGAAACAAGACCAAATTTTGTACTAACGGTAGTTTGAATTATCCGCAAAAAAAAGAGTCTTATTTGATATCCCTCATAATCACAACTAAACCTTAATTAATTACCCTAAATATTGGGTTAATAGCTTCCTAAAATTTGAACATGTGGTGATATCATATGTATAAGGGCATGTTCAAAAAAAAATGTGACCAAAGCATTTCAGAGAATTTTAAAGAAAACAGGGCTATATTAGTACATTATTTTAGTTGCTGAAGATGTATCATGTGGCCTTGATAATACCTGCCAAATTTCATTGAAATACTTTGAGTAATAAAAAAGTTATGGTAAAAAGTATAGCCAAAAAACTCAGGAGTGTAACGCTTTTTGTGTGACATTTTTTTGATTACTGATTTTTCAGCATGCAATTTTACAAAACTGTGCCAGTTACCATACCTATTAGCCATCTTTTTGACTTTTCAGTCCTTTGGACTGCATGAAAATGTAAGATTAATAACCTTTCATCATCACCCATGGAATTAGTAATGCTGAACTCAACAGCACTATGCTGAATTTCTGGTGCACCACAAAAGAAGAGGTTCTCATCCAAATGGATGTCAGTTTTATATTTGATGCTTCTAATCTCTATAACATGGTCTGAAACTTTGAATGAAGATGGCATATCGTATTGCAAATTTTCCAGTTGCTTTACCAGCATCCATCTCAGAATGTAAACAACATGTTCTCAAGTACCCCTAGAACTCAGGAGTGTAACATTTGACATTTGGAACCCCATAACTTTTTCCAGGGGTAGCTTTAGTAACCTTTCATGCCTTGTATGAAAAGTCTTTGACCCATCATGGTAGGTGGTACACAGGCAGTCTTCATCTTGGCTTTTATTTTCTTCATGTGTACCATTTGAGCCACTCAGGAGTGTAACACTTTTTTGAAAAAAGACAAAAATAGCTTATTTCTTTACCACAAGCAGTATAATTTTCATTTATTGTGCTCATAAATGAAGACAAAGCTCCCCTCAAGCAATTTTGGAACATATAGTTAACTTCTAAATGTAAATTAAGCAGTACTGCCATGAAATCGACCAAAAGTTGAAGATTTTGAGATTCCATTTTCTTCATATCTATCACTATGAGGCATTCTAAATAATAACCATTTATGGCTATCAAGTGTTTTGTGAGAAATAATTAGAAAAGAATGACCAAGATAATGATATTTTGTGACTAAATTTGGGTTTTGCTATGACATGTATAGTGCAAGGTGTTACACTCCTGAGTTTTTTAAGTTGAATGCCATTTTGGACACTTTTTCTTCCCTTACATCAGCATGTTTGGATAAATTCATATACTAAATGTATGTTTTCAACATCTGAAAATGTTTTTGATGCAGTGCCATCTGTTCTGATAAGATTTTAAGGTTAATGATATTTTAGAAAGGGACATTTTCTACTGATTTATAATGTGACCATCCACTTCTGAAACTGGTGTGGAACTTCACTTCTGTAATGTTTTTTGTAAATAGGTAATGATATTTAGCTAAAAAAAATTGTTCAATTATCAAAAGAAAGAATGAAGAAGAAATTAAATTCAGTATACATCTGTTTGATTTTTGTGCATTTAGATTGCCGAAATAGCAAATATATTGTGGCACACCCAAGCATGAGTTTATAAATATGGTTTTGGTTTTTGCAATAGCAATGGGTGCAAGTTGCTTTTAAACAGAAAACAACAAAATAATGAAATTTAAAGGCAGAATATTCAACTTTTTTTACAATACAACAAATGGCTGTAAAGTGTTACACTCCTGAGCATCAGAACAAGTTTTTCTTGTTAAAGAAGCCAATAAATTTGGAAAAAATGATGTAAACAACATGCAGTTGGTGTTACTTGATTACATGGAACACTCAATCATTGACTTAAAGCTCTTGTGATGCAAATTAGAGCAGTTTGGAAATAATACTCAGGAGTGTAACACATTCCTTGAAACTTTTTGTACATTTTTGACATGGCATTACCACTACCTATATCTTTTTATATGAACAATCATTTTCTAGAATAGTTCTCTACTCATATGGCATCATTTCCATGCATATTTTATTGAGGTACAGCCAAGTAAATAAAAGATATGAAAGTTTTTAGAACTCTGCAACTAAAAAAGTGTGTCAAAATGAAGTTAAAATTTGAGTTTTTATATCATTCAGCAGTTTCTGACAGAAAACAGCACTTATTTACATAATTTGGAAGTGCCCTGCATCAAATAATAGAAACTTAAAGTGATAGGATCATGATTTTAGCCTTCCAAAGCTTTCATAAAATTTGGTCATTTTAACAGATTTTGGCTGTAAATTAATTCACAAAAATTGTCATAAAATATTTATTAGTAATGCTATTATTAAAATTCATACAGTTTTGTAAACTGGAAGCACTGTAGATAAGTCTGGAATAAAACTTAAAACTATGGCAGAGTGTTTATTTTTGACCTCCAATGTCACACTTTGGTCACATTTTTTTTGAACATGCCCATAACAAAACTTCTGAAAGAAGAGCAATTGGTGCAGGTCCTGATCAGACTGCTCCTTGAGGGTTTTCACTGTGTGCCCTGTCTTTCCTGTCCCAGTATTTTGGTCCATCATGAAAATCTAATCAAAAGAGAAAGTTCTGTACCAACCTCTATTTCGAAAAATCAGAAAAAATATAATCCAGAGATATATATTTCACTGTATATTATATATTTGACCTCCTGGTTAATTATATGTGTATATGAATCCAATCTCGAGCTGATATCAAAGGAAATATGATAGAAATTGTAATCCAATAAACATGTACCCCCCTCTGAAGCCAACTGTGTATGAATCCTAACATTTATTATCTAGTCACTACCATAACTACTCATCAATAAAGAAGCTAGAACAAACATCAAATATACTGTACATCAAATATTCTTGCCAAGTTGAGTCAGTCCATCTTTTTTCTCTCAAAATAAAATATATAATAGAGCCTGTTTTATTATCATTCAAACAAGAGGTCCAAAAATACCTGATTCAGCCAAAGTCTTTTAACAATCCAGCATATAATATGTAATTAGAGAGGGTGGGAGAGGATACTCCTAGGTGTGAATATCCAAAGGCCCAGGACTTCATGTAACAATCAATACACCTTAGATTCAAAAGGTAAAAAGATCAACTCCTCATGATCCAATCTGTGCCTGTCCATTTTAAGCCAATCCTGTATTACTATGCTCAATGCCAGTCTGAGCAGTGAGCAGTTAATGACTGAACTGGCATTATGCTCTTAAAAAGGGACTGTTCTTGATTGTATTTTGACTGGCACCAATATGATATTTTTACATTCGAATGTGTGTGGTGCAATTTGCAAGCAGACATGCTGATGAGTCATCAGTGCTTGCTTATTCAGTTGAAACTTAATTTAGTACCGTATATGTCAACCACTGTGCACAGTGGTTGACATGGCCTGAAATAAGTTTCACCTAAAATTGTGTACGCCTAAGTTTATCAGGGCTGGCACAACAGCCTAATGAAGTGTTTCAATTTTAGCCAACAGACCATTATTTCTCAGAGTGTTCATGCCACTCTGTTATTTTGCCAACCAATACAGTCATTTTTACAGAAAAAACTTGATCAATACTAAGCCTGTAAACAGCAGCTGAACATGCCAATATTCTAGATTAGCTGTACAAGTATTTTTACTTGCTTACAGATATTTTAGGCTTCCATGACTAGAATCATAATTACCGGTACCATATCTACTCTGGAGAATCATTTAATACTGCACTCCTTTACTTTATGCTGATTTCGACCTAACGAAATCAACAGCATATCACTACAATTATTATATGCAAAAACTGTATTTCTTAAATAAAATATCACCACTCACTTTTCTGTGAAACAAAACATGTCCACGTAAAGGATAGCTCACCTGACAGCACCTTGCCCCTCCCATAAAAAACTTTAATCGAAACATCCATCTGACGCTGCCGAGGACGGGGACGCCATGGTGACCTCAATAGCTCTTACTGTCCTTTCGTTCAGGCAAGCTAAAATGTGGCCTACTTCTACGAAGATTGGCTATTACGAATAAGCAAATTTGTTATTCATTGCCCAAATTTAGTCTCAAGATGGTCACTTTTGGGACATACAAACTGCAATGTCATCTGAGCATTTATCAGAAGCAACGCTGTAGTAAAGACTAAAGTACATGTAAGCCTTGCAAAGATGCATTCTGATCACAGTCTTCCCAATCTGAATTAACAGTATATGGCTATAGAACTCCAAAGACTGACCTGTGTAGATTGATATGAGATCTGGCTATCTGTATATGTTCAAAGGCATCTTCTTTTGCATTGTTTTTGTAAGTAAAATTTTCTCCGAAAAATTGACTTAACTGGCACTCTAGGGAACTACTGCTTTTTGGTAATAAATAGTAAAAGCAATTACTAAATTAGATGAATTATTTACAACAGAAAATGTTACAATCCAAAACTGTACTGCAAAGACAGGAAAAACTGGGACAGCATCGCCTGAGCAAACAGTATAGACCAAGATCAGACTGCTTCTAGGAGCAGTCTGATCAGAGTCTACACTGTTTGCCTGGCAGTCCAAAAACACTCTTCAAATCCCATTTGCTCATATTCTAAAATATTTACAGTTAGGGCATCCCAATGCTTAGGCTAATTCCTATAATCCATAACTGAAACTGCTTCAGAAATTGACTCTTTTATTGATAGGCATATACTATAGACCGACCAATATTGATTGTGTCTGTCTCTGGATCCAGGGCAAGATCAATAGATAAAAAGTTATGTGTAAGACCTAGAAATTATAAATTAATCAGCCATGCCACAAGAAAATGCATTTTAATGCTTTTGCAGCCAGGGACAACTTAGATCAGCCTGCAAATCCACAGCCTAAGCAGGTTTCTCACTAGGAGTGGGATCATTGATCTGGGACACCCTACTTAAAACCCTGCTATTGCAAGATGCTTGCAAACAGTGCTGACCTAGACCCCCTTGCGACTGGCTTTTCTGAACTTCAACAACTGAATTAAAATTTTTAAGTCACTACCGAGGAATATGATCTGAATCACCTCGCTGTGATAATATGAGCTCTCTCCTCCACAACCCCCATCCCCCCTTCACACACACACACAAATAAACCAATACCGCACAAACAGTCAAACACAAAAGCTAATATGGCCCTCTATGACTGACTTTCTCATATGTAGCTGCTGCATAATCATGATAAAGTCATAACCTTTTTAATTTCACTACAAGCTGCTGCATAATCATCATGATAAAATGAGGAACTCTGATGTCACTACATAACAAAAAAAAATCATTTTCATTTCAAAAGGTCAGTTTTACAAATGTTTGATTACTTACAATGTGTTCATTGACTAGTTATGACTGCTTCAATGACTTTATCTGACAGGCACACAAAAATAACCCTTTGGCTAAAAATACTTTTCTTTATTACTTTCAACATTGGTTTTAGGCCGGTGATATGTCAACTTTAGGATCAGTTGGCATTTATACCCTAACCTGCATTGTGCCTTTTCACAGACCCTATTTAGAGCAGCCGTTGTTTTTTCTATGAATATAGAGCAAAGTTTACAAGGCAGCAATTCGTTCCAGCCAAATTTTTTTTTTCCTTCTTTTTTTTTTTTTTTTCCTTTTTTCACAGTGCCCAAAAAATGTGCTTAAAGATTTCTTTAAAAAAAAATCATCACAACATTATTTTGTCAATGCAACATGTTGACTTTGTTAAAAGACCTTGAACAATCCTTTACCAGGTTTATAATGTAGAAAATTTTAATAATGCTATCCTAAAAAGTATCCTTATATTTAATTCACTGTCAATGACATCAAACAGTATGAAGCAGTTATCTGCTAATGTTTTCTGCAAATTTTCAAATAGCCGGTGGATGGAAGATGTCACGTTATGGCAATGACTGTCATCATGACACTGAATCTATCTACATGTTGTTCTTCTGGAAAATTCCTGCATACTGGAGGTTCTGGAGGATATTCACTTGCACGCCTCTTTTTATTAGGTCACATACATGCCTAACAACCAAGGCTGAGAAAATATTTTGTTCATCCACTTCCACTTGTCCACCTGTTTAACTATAAAAACCCACTTACTCTGAACAATTAAGCACAAAAAGCTGAGAGATTTCAAATTGTTTTATGTTACTTTGTTTTTTGCTTAACATCCACGGTAAACAGCTATGGTCATGTCGAGAGGATCAGTTAACCTAACCACACTATTCCTGGGCAGGCTTAGACCTCCTAAGCGGTTTACCAGTACTAAGTGCACATACTTTTGCCAGTAACTGACAACTGCCCTTCTTGAATCAGCGGAAGGAGAAACGATAGTATGTGGCCAGACCGGGTTTCGAACCCAGAACCACTGACTTATGAGTCAGGTGCCCTATCGATTACGCTACACAGCCGGGCTTATGTTACTTGTCCTGGGCATTGGACTATCTTATTTGCTTAGCCCTTTAATAACTGTTGGTAATGGTGTTAATGAAGTGTTTACAGGCAATATGTTGTGAGAGACAAATGATACCATAAAGGCTTCACCTGATGACCTTTTAAGATTTTTTTACAAAATATTACACTCGCGAGTTGTTAGGTGCATTTTCAGAAAAACAATTTTCAACAAAATGTTTATTTTGATATATTATATAATTGTTTTTGACAAAATGTTGTGCAGTGAAAGTCATTATCCAAAACATTAATAATTCAGTAAGAGTCAGCGTGTTCTCGATTGCAGCAAATCACCTTCCTCTTTTTCCTGTGGCAGTGATTGCATCTTCCTAAATTTTGGAAGCAGCTACTTCCAAGTTCAAAACCAAAGATGTGATGGGGACAGAAACTTCAGGCAGCCCAGTGAATCACCACTAGTACATTTTTGAGACAACCCCCATTAAACAAGCCTCCCAGGCAAAATATGTTTTCTGCTATGATGGAACAGAAACTGAAACTGTCAAAATGAACAGCCAAGCTGGTCTTAACCCTTTGTAATTACTGTTGTGATAAAATGACTGACTAAGGTCAACAAATTATGGTTTGATAAATCAATTGATATTTGGCTAATTATGCATGATTCATTTCCATAAATGGTTATCGAAATTCGGACAGAACTTAATTCCAAAACTCGACGGATAACATTTAATTTGTAACGCTTCTAATTCATCGAAAAACAATATGTTAGTTCAACAAATGCGCTAACTGCTTAAGCGTCTAGCCTCTGATAATATGCTGGAATTCACAACTGTTGCTGAAGCGAGAGACTGCAGACATTTCTAAGAGTTCCAACATCGTCACCGGTTCGCCATTTTTTTGAGCGATTAGGCGCTGCTACTTTTGCTCATTACTGGACCGTGCATTTGAATGATGACACAGACTGAATATTACCTGTAACTCAGGCTTGCAGTTAAATTTTCTCCCTTTTTCCTGAAATCTAAAATTACTAAATAATCCTTGTTCTGAACAGGTAACACTACACCGGCGAAGGCTGCTGAAGAGAGATTCACGGGAAGTCCCGATGGTATCCGACTGTTAGTAGGCCACAAATAAATAAATCGCCAACAGTCGCTGCAAGAAAATAAAAACTCAACGTCTTCCTACTCCTTTGTAGTATAAATCATTTTTTGTGGGATTCAGCTAGAAAATACAGAATCAATGAAGACCAATATAAAATGCTTCGTAGAACTATATTTCCTTCTTCTGCAAGGTGCGAACGCGTAATGATATGATGACATCATTGGATTTCCACTGTCGTGGATATATGTACAGCAAAGTGTCAGCCGAGCCGAGTAGCGTATAACAAGAAAAATCTTTAAAAAAGAGATAATCGGCTCAGCATAAATGGAAGTGTGCTTTGTTATATGTCTCTAGTTGAAGATTTGACAATAACTTTCATGAATAAGTAAGCTATGTCGGCAGACACCCACAACCGTAATTTTGACACTGGATAGCGACAACGACCTATCTAAAAAATTTGGGTCCGTGGAAACACCCCAAACCACCCCAAAACACCCCAAACCACCCAAAACCTCTACCAAACCACCCAAAACCAGCCTCCCCAGATTCACATCAACCCCCCCCCCCCACCCCGTGTCCCCTCCACACACACACCAACACTGCTCCCACCCATCCCAAACAGTATCTAAATAGATTCAAAATAAAAAGAGCACTTCATTAAGTGGTTGCCCATGTATCTCTTTTAATAACTTCTGGTTAAAATATTATCGAAAACTTAACAATCTCACAATCTCAGTATAATAAAGTAAATTATATTGTAGGTTTATGTATGTCACGCATTGTTTGGGGGGTGGGGGGGGGGGGGAGGGGCGACCACTTATACCACCCCAAACCAGCCACCCTGGATACAAACTAGAACCCCATCCCTCGCGCAGTGACACGTTAATTTAAAGAATGAATAGGGTGGATGGAAGGAAAAACTAATACTCGCCAACTGACCTAAAATGTTGGTGTCTTGGCGGGGGGAGGGGTGGGGTTCTAGTTTGTATCCAGGGAGGCTGGTTTGGGGTGGTATGAAAGTGGTTTGGGTGGTTTGGGATGTTTTGGGGTGGTTTGGGGTGTTTCCACGGACCGCAAAAATTGAGTTGTCCAATTTGGAATTCCAAAATGAACGCGGCCAATCTTGAAATTGACCTGATTTCAAAATAGTTATCAGCATGTTGCACTGTTTGTTTGTTTGTTTGTTTGTGCGTATTAAACCGAAAGTAGATCTACGACGAAAAAAAAAGAAGAAAGTTTTGAATATGATAACATTTCTATTGTAAAATTACAAACAAGCGAAACATTTTGAATTAATGTAAGACAGAGTGCTAGTATTCACAGTGCAGTGCGATGAGAAAAAACGAAGATTAATTAAATATTCATTGACCTTTGATATTATTGGCTAAATTTTTACATACGCGCAATTTGACCAATGGAATCTTGTGAAATGTGGAACAATATCGAAATTATACGAGGCTGCGCCTCGAAAAAACGATAATCGACGCAGATTAAATGGAAGTATGTTTTGTTATATGTTTCCAGTTGAAGATTTGACAATAACTTTCATGAATAAGTAAGCTATGTCGGTAGGCACCCACAACCGTAATTTTGACACTGGGTAGCGACCTCAAAATTGAGCTGTCCAATTTGGAATTTCAAAATGGACCGCGGTCAATCTTGAAATTGACCTGATTTCAAAATAGCTATCAAAATGTTGCACTGTTTGTTTGTTTGTTTGTGTGTATTAAACCGAAAGTAGAAATCGAAAGTAGATCTACGACGAAAAAAAAAGTTTTGAATATCTGCGTCTGTTTTCGGTAATATTTCTACTGTTAAATTACAAACAAGAGAAACAGTTTAAATTAACATAAGACAGAGTGCTAGTATTCACAGTGCAGTACGACAGCAAAAAACGAAGATTAAATATTCATTGACCTTTGATATTAGTTGCTAAATTTTGACATACGCGTTATTTGACCAATGAAATCTTGTGAAATGTGGAACAATATCTAAATCATACGGGGCTGCGCCTCGAAAAAGATAAACAATGAATAAAATAATGGCTAGTTGAGCGCACTAGATATTTAAGAAAAATACAATAATTTCCTTTGAGATATGTTTTATGAATTCTTCAGGTGGATCACGGTCACCAAACAAAACAAAATGTTTTAAAGGGTCTCGATATACACAAGCCAAAAACGGGGGTATAAACTCATATCACAGAATTTCTTCTGACACTAGAAGACCGACTCAGTAGAATGCAGTTTCTGATTTGGATATGTACTGTTTATCTAGACACATGGCATTATGAATTAAACACATGTACATGCTTTCTAGTTCTCATCTGCTTTGATGATTAGTTTTCTTGTCAATGTAAATACTGTATATACATTGTAGATGGGACCTGTGAAGATTGGACTTTCCAAATGAGTTTTCTACTAGAAATAAAGTCGTTAATGATGATAATAATAATAATAATAATAATAATAATAATATTATTATTATTATTATTATTATTATTACTACTACTACTATTATTAATAATACACCACACATGTACCCAACCTGCTCCTCCTACCGCCCCACCCACTTATAAAATTGCACCAGGCCCAATCCATCCCGTTGTTTTTGAACATATGTTTCGTTAACACAAAACAGTATTTGAGCTATGTCCTATGAAAAAAAAATCGTATTGGAGCAAGACATGCACAGCTTTGGAACCCGATTACTATGATCAGGGAAATCTGCCGCGGTTTGCTCTGAGCTGCATCCGCAGATGCGTATGCGGATCTGACCACTATGATGCGCAGTTCACATATGCATGAAAAGATTTTTTTCATGATGTCGCTCGCTTGAAAAAAAATTACGATGAACCCTGACAAAAAGTTTGAGCCGAACTGAACTGGTAGAACTGCAACAGAATAATGAACGAACAAAAAAATGCATACTTATCCCAAAATATAAACATAGTTTGTCTTCTTTACAGGCACGTCCGAACACAAGAACCAGCAGCCATGGTTACAGACAACTGATAGAAGAATCATTGAAGCAAAAAGAACAAAAAAGCGAAAACATGCAAGTTCCAGTTCAAAATCGGAAGGCGTTTAGGTAGCTACAGTGGAGTTAGCACCAATAACTTCCATCAGATAGAAATGTGCCGTCAAATAGATTAATGATCAACAGCTCAGTATGCATGTCTTATAATGCATCCTTGTGGCAGGGATTAAAACTCAAAACGACGATACCGTAGTGACTTTATTTTTCTTAAAATTTAGGAAGAAGCTAGTGACAGACGTCTGTCACTAGCCAATATTCGTAATATTTGCTAGTGCCAGTCGACTGTCACCAGCCAGTTTTCGTTAAATTTGCTACTGACAGACATCTGTCGCTAGCCAGTAGTCGTTTAATTTCTAGTGACCGACATTTATAAACAACCAAAATTCCTCAAACTTGTTTGGGGAAATATGTCTGCTACTGAGCCTGAGGTTGCTTAGGACTCTTTGTTGAAACTCAAGAGGTCTTGGCGTCTAATTAATAATGCGATGCGTATCTTTATATTTATTTTAGGCTGTTTATTTTATCTAAGTTTATCTTGCTCTCTCTGTATTTCCATAGCAACTAAGTTTGATCGAATTTAAGCAAAATCACAAGTCTTCCATTCCAGTTTCAAAGCAAAAAAAAAAAAAAAAAAAAAAAAAATGGACACTTTCCGAACCCGGGAAACACGCAAAACTATTTTACGGACTTCGATGTCTGTCTAGCTGTCTAGGTCCGTCGGCCATTTCGTCCACGCAGAATTACTGCCACCTCTCAAAGATCCCAGGACATTGTCCAGTTCTGACATGCAGTGCCGAATCCAGAGGAAGGCAAAGGGGACAGCTGCGCTGTCCCCATCTCCCCCGAAGTTGCCGGCAGTTATGCCCATGTCCGTTTTCTGGCCAGCGCCTAGCGGGGAACCTATACCCAAATTATTTCTTTTGATAGACATGTGCTATGAGATTTATTTTGTGTTCATTCGTTCTTATCGAAAAGGCCTTCCATGGAAGTTGTACTCAGAGTAGCCTGTATTCAGAGTAATCTGCATGGGTGAAAGTTTTCAGTATTATTAGGGAGATTACTGTCCCTGTATAAACTATAAGAAGAATGAAATTTTCAGTAATGGGATTCAGTTTTTCAGTATCAGAGATTTCTGGAACTTTCACCCATGAGTCTTTTGGATACTAAAAGTAACAGTCACTGTTTCTAATGAAATTTGTATGAAAAAATACTAACGTCGTGGTCAAAGAAAGGCAAAAATGTCTTATAGTACATTATAAAAGAATCTAAAATGCTTTCATGAGAGTCCTGAAAACCAAACAAAAACTTGGGAAGGCCGTCAGACCCGAACCCCCACCTCAAACTCTCCCTCCTCGCATCTTCGATGCTCGGTTCTTGTCTCCAGTATCGAATGGGAAGATTATTCCCAACATTAACTATAGGGAAACTGAATTTTTCAGTATTAGAAGTCAGGTTTAGTACTGGATTTTCAGTACTGGAGATATCTGGAACTTTCTCCCATACTAAGTAGCATTCAACGTTTCTCATAAAAATATATGAAAAATGACAAAAGGGCATGGTGAAAGAAAGGCAAAAATGTCTAAAAGTACACTCTAAAAGTGCCTAAATGCTGTTATGGAAGTTCTGAAAATAATGAAAAAAAAAAGCATATTGGAACTAAGTAAACATAATTTCTTTGACACATGATCACATATATGTGTTTGGCATGATTTCATTTGATCTGAAACCGGCTTGGCAAAATGTATCTGTCACCAGCTAATTAAACCAGATTTGGCTATTTACAGACATCTGTCACTAGCAAAATCAACGAATATTGGCTGGTGACAGACGTCTGTCACTAGCAAATTTCACGAAAATTGGCTAGTGACAGACGTCTGTCACTAGCCACTCCGTAAAAGTTATGCTTTAAGTAAAAAATGTTGTGTTAGCTTAGTAATCTACACTATCTCATAAGTCTACTAATATATATTTTTGTAGGAAATTTCAAATAAAAATTAGTGCGTTTTTATTATTATTAAATTTAGTACTATCCTGAATCTCAATCAAACTATACTGGACAAAAAAAGTTAAGGATCAAACATTAAACTGAAATTTTTTATATCGAAAAAAGTAATTTTCAAAAATTATTTTCTTCTGTTGAATACATCTATCAATGCTGCACAAGATCGCATGACACATATTGGAATCTGATCACATGACTCACCAGCAGAAATGAACAAACAAGCATATCCCTAAAATCAAAGTGAAAAATGGTATTGACACAAAACTGAATGTCCATTATTTTTGGCTTTATCAATGCAAAATCATTTTCAGTTCTCAGTTTGACCTCCAAGGGCTTGAATAACTGCATGACAGCCACTCGGTATGCTTCTGGTAAATTTCGAGAGGCCCTATTTAGGGACTTGCTTGCCATTTTTCACAAAAAAAGCCTAAATGAGCTCTTTCTGAGTTTAAGAAAGCCTCTCGTGATCAGGATTGGCGGTGTAACATGTCCAAAGAATGCTCAGTCGGATTTGAAGCTGATCTGGATTTTAGATCAACTTGACATGTCAATGCGGGCGTTTGTTTCTGTCACTAGGTACTGGTCCACCACATTTGCCCTGTAATTCGATGATGTCATCGCCAAAAACTTCAGTATACGGTCTCGTAATTGGATAAAACGTGTCATTCCTAGCTCAAACGCCAATCAGAGCGCCTCTGTCTGGCATGCGCAAGACCACACAGCTGCCAATCCAGATACCGCACCATACCATCACCCACCCTCCTCAAGACATGTCAATTTCCGCAACACGATTTAATTTATAGTGTACACGACGAGTACCTGGCAGGCGTCACACCCCTCTCCCATCATCGTGGGTATCTGCACATAAATCTGGACTCATCTGTGAAAAGAACATGGGTCCAATGACCCAGCTGCCAATTTGCGTCATTTTTTGCCGACTATCACATCGCATTTCTATGGAATCGCATCAATCCTGGCCTCATTACCAGCACGCAAGTGCGGAAATTAGCTGTGTAAAGCCAGCTTCCAGCCGTTTTCGCTGAAATTGACCGATTAAATCAGTTAATGCACAAACAATGCGCGTCCTCGCTGCGTTATTGTCATGAACCAGTAGCTTGGGACAGAGACTATCGTCCGTATGGACAAGTCTTGTTATTCGCAAGTTTTAAATCTGATTGAACATGCTTGACAGATGTTACAAAACAGCAATTCTAATTACCAGAGGCTTCAGGAGCCTCCTGGAGGGCTAATTCAGACCTTTCATGAAAAATGGCAAACGAGTCCCCAAATGAGCCTCCAGCGCTTTACCAAAAGAACACCGACTAGCTGTCATGCACTTATTCAGGCCCCCAGAGATATTGCTGAGCGCTGGCAATGTGGCAATGGTTTTGCATGGATAAAGCCAAGAATCACGGACATTCAATTTTGTGGTGCTGCCAATTTTCACTTCAGTTTAATGGGTATGTCTGTTTATTTGTTTCTACAGGTGTGTCACGTGATCCGATTCCAATATTTTTCATGCAGTTCTGTGCCGATTCGACAGCTGTATTTAACAGAAAAAAATTATTTTTGGGTGATTTATTTTTCATGATTTAAGCTTTAGTCAAATATTTGATCCCTAACTTTTTTTGTCCAGTATATATGTTCAGTAGCCTCTGTGGCAATATCGAGTTGAGGAAAATTCTTGGCGACGAAATATATGAGGCATTACCGCTTGCTTAGCCAAACGTATACAGGAGTTTGTGGAAAAAATGCGATCGAAACATTTTTGGATCAGGGAGAGGTATTTCAATTTTAACAGCGATTTCCACTTTTCTTTTAAATGTTTTTAGCAATATTTTTATACGCCCGTCGAAGACGGATCGTATTATGTCGTGGACTCCGTCCGTCCGTTAACTTTTCGTGTCGGCTCCATATCTCCATAACCCCTTGAAAGATTTTTTGAAACTTGGGTTAAATATTTGCATTATCGAGACGATGTGCGGAATACATATTTCGTCAATGTCCGGCAAAGGTCAAGGTCACACTTAGAGGTCGCGTTCAAGAGGTAACACAGTTCGTGTCCGCTCCATATCTCAAAAACCGTTTTAGATTTCTTCATGAAAATTTGTACAAATATAAAGCACCAACAGACGATGTGCAGAGATAAAGAACCATAACTTTACTTTCAGTTTTGACGGAATTATGCCCCTTTGTATTTTTCATATAGTAATTTCATACTAGCTTCGTGTCCGCTGCATATTTCAAAAAACTGTTCAAGGTTTCTTCATGAAAGTATGTACAAAATATTAAGCACCATCAGACGATGTGCAGAAAAAAAAGAACCATGACCGTACTTTCACTTTTGACAAAATTATGCCCATTTGTATTTTTGTACTGTAATTTTGTATTAACTTCGTGTCCGCTTCATAAATTCTTTACCCTTTGAAAGATTTTTTTTTGAAACTTGAGTTAAATGTTCATCTTATTGAGGCGATGTGCGAAACTCATACTTCAACAATGTCCGACAAAGGTCAAGGTCACACTTAGAGGTCAAAGTTCAAAAGGTAACAATTTTTGTCTGCTCCATATCGCGAAAACTGTTTAAGATTTGTACGAATATAAAGCACAATCAGACGATGTGCAGAGAAAAAGAACCAAAACCCTACTTTCAGTTTTTAAAAAAATTATGCCCCTTTGTTTGTTTTTGTCTGGTCCACATCTACTTAATCCATTGACAGATTTTTTTTTTTAAACTTTGGTCATATGTACTTGACCCCTTGAAAGATTTTTTAAAAAAAAACTTTGTCAAAGACAATGTGCATTATTTATATTTCAACACTGTCAGACAAAGGTCAAGGTCACACTTAGAGGTCGAAGTTCAAAAGGTAACATTTCATGTCTGCTCCATATCTTGAAAACCGATTAAGGTAGATGAATACTGAATAGAAATATTGGCGGGGTATTCAAACCATTATACCATCTAAATAACCCAAAGAGCTTTAAAGTATTTGGATAAAAAAATCACCGTTTTGTTTTCCTAAAAGAAATATTTTATATTTCTACATACTTTTTTTTACACATTTTCCATTAAAATTCATATCTCTAGCACATGAATACACTTTCATTTCTGCAAATCATATAATCTATAATACAGGATATTTGAAACAAACTGGTACAACAAAAAAAATGCAGTTATCTTGTTAATAAGTATAAATTTTTACATTTCTTAAAAAAATGCAAGAAAGTTTGAATTCACGAAAAACGTCATGAAAATATATTCAATCGATGGGGCATGCTTAGGCATATTATTTTAGTAAAACTTACATTGTATGTTACAGAAGAAAAAAAAAACATTTCGCCGTTTCGTTTCCTAGAAAAACAATGTTTAAGTTCAAAAATATCCCCAAAACAGACTGCCCAAATTCTGCACCTGCTGCAAGCACAGCCGGTCCTTGCCCTACTATTTACATATTCCTGTTATTCTGGTTGTACCATAGAGTAATGCCGACAAAAATGCGCAGATGGGATGGCAGCTGTGAAGACCTTGATCATTCTGGTTCCTAAGGAACAGTCTGATCTCGTTTTCCACTGTTAGTACAGACCTATGTGCCCGAAAACTTGGGATCTTTACGGTAGACATTGTCAGTGTGTGCTATAACTGTATATGCTCCACAGTTGATCGATTTCATCATGACCAATAACTCTCTTTTGTTTTAAAAAAAGTAAGAACAGAGTCGTTCCGTACATGACTACCTTAAGATTTCTTCATGATATTATGACGTCCACGGTAAACAGCTATGTCATGTCGGGACGGTCAGTAACCCTAACCACACCATTCCTGGACAGGCTTAGACCTCCTAAGCGGTTAACCAGTACTAAATGCACTTACGTTCACAGTAACCCCCAACTGCCCTTCTTGAATTAGCGGAAGGAGAAATGAAAGTAAGTGGCCGGACCGGACATCGAACCCAGGTCCTCTGGCTTTTAAGTCAGACAACCTACCGATTGCGCTATGCGGCCCGGCCGATTTCTTCATGGAAGTAGTAAAGGGCGGCACTATGGCCTCATCCGTCCGGAGACTAAGTCCACAGCCTGGGGGAGTCTCCGGCCGGGATGAGGCCATAGATGACACCGCTTTAGTAAGCTTGAAAAGGCTAGTTTGAAATAACTTAGTCTTTTTCATGGGGGAAAGTCTATGTTAAATGGCATAGGAGATGGCTTAAGAGGCTATACAGTAATATGCGTCTGCTATGAGTCTCTTGGCCCTGTATCTCAAGACCTCACTATACCAGAGGCATAACTCTATAGCGTCAGTTGATGGTGTGAGTTGCTGTGGCATACTCTTGTTTATTCTGTTCAATTTCTGAGGCTTTACAGTAATATGCGTCTGCTATCAGTCTCTTGGTCCTGTATCTCAGGCCTCACTATACCAGAGGCATAACTCTATAGCGTCAGTACTTGTTCCTTGGGGATTATAAAATCTTGTATCTCGAGATTTTAATGTTCTGGACTGAAATTATTTCTTACTAGCCTTCTAAAGCCTGACTACTACATTTGATGACGAGAAGATCTCTGCTCCCAGAGCGCTTGAACTTGTGGGCATCTAGTGGAAGGTCCACATATCCACATTGAAATTGTGGAGCTAATGTGGATGTCAAGTGGAAGGTCCACATATCCACATTGAAATTGTGGAACTGATGTGGATGTCAATTGGAAGGTCCACATATCCACATTGAAATTGTGGAGCTGATGTGGATGATGTGGACTTGATGTGTATGCAATGTGGAGGTCATGTGGATGATGTGGATCCACAATGTGGAGTTTCCACATGTCCACATCTACACATTAGACAAATCGGCTTACCCTGTCCCATTTCTGACAGACTGACACAATGCATCTCAAAACCTCACTGTTACAATAATAAGAACTAGGAAGAAAAGAACGAATAACAACAGATTAAATTTAGAACACTTTTATTTGTCCCGCTCACCTATTCATTACGATAGACAAAGGATTAGGACCGTCCCTCTGTCTTCGTTTACATAATGATCATTAGTCTTTTATAGTAAATAAAACTCTTTTGATAGGTTCCACTGCAGGTCTACTATTATTTAAATGATCTCAATGCTTTACCATCGCTGAAACGGTTAATTTCAAAGTCATATCAAGAATCAATGTCACTGGGTTTCCTCTTCAACAGTTAAAGTTGGTCTTTCATATTCGTCAAGTTTTCGTTCAAGTAGATATCTTCTTTTTTTCACTGCATACTGCATCGCCTCTTCTTCATCATAGTCTTCATCTTCTTTCAATCTGTGAGCTGTTGATATTACTTTCTTGTGGATAGGATCTTTTCTCAAAGCAGACCCGAGTGCCACGAGGTCTTGATACTTGGTAACCAGCGTCGATCTGTATTTTGGTTTCAGTTCTTCATATGCCATTTCCTCAGCTGATTCAACATCGATGTTAGGTGTCTCCTGCATGGTATTTTCCACTGTTTCATCGAACTGATCTTGATTGTCTCTGTAAGTGCTTCTCATTAGTCTATCCCAAGGACTTGTCTTTTGAATTTTCCTGCGTTTGGCTTTCTGTTTTTCCTCTTTACTAGCAGACTCACTGTCTGTCTCGACTTCTGACGGTTCTGTATCTGGATCGTCTGAGAGTTTACTATAATCATATTCTCCAAAGATATCATGTCCTTTCATTCCCTTCAAATATTTTCTGTTTGTAGTTACATCTGATGCTTCTGAGATAGTACTTTCTTCGCTGTCAGACATAGTTGTAGTTGCTTTACAAACACCACTGGACATATGTCTTCTCAGGCTGTCTGATCTAGCAAATTCACGGAAGCACTGCTTGCACTGGTATCGACCCATTAACGACTGGTTGAAGAATGAAGTTATATCCTTTGACTCTTTCTTTTATAGTCTGCAATAGATATTGAAGAAGTTGTAATTGTGCTAAGTTTGGTAAATCACTGCAATTCTTACATTTTTACCAATTGACAGCACTTTTGTGAACTAAATGATGTAGAAAATTGTGGAAAAAATGTGTATTATTTAAAACCAGTTCTATTAATTCTGTCAATAATCTAAATACCAACTGAATTCTAACAAACCTACATTTAGAAAACTGATACAAGTTTCCAATGTTACTCAATCGTTATAGCATTAAAAAAAGTGACTAACACTTTATTTCATTGATTTTAACTCCAGCTTGTTCCCTGTCTGTCTGTTGATATCTTCTTTAGCTTCACTACGTCTATGACATTTCTGACCCCCAGAATCATTCTTTGTCCGCCTGGAACGTCTTAACTGTTTATTCTTCTTGTGTATGTATCCTTTGAGTTTGTGTTGTTTTTCTTTCTCCTCACGACATAATGAACGAATTTCTGCTCTGCATAGTCGGCAATACTTTAAAGGTCTACCCTCTCTGAGCCTTTTGTCCAAAGCAGTTGACAATCGTTTCATGAGGTATCGAATCTGTCCAAAGGTAGAAGGATTTCTTTTTCTTTTTTGTACAACAGGAATGACAGGCAAGCCTGAAGATTCAGAAGTTAGCCCACAATGTGCTTTTGTTAGGTTATTGGAACTACCAGACATTCTGCTTTCTCTCAAGATTTTACTTGAAATGGTGACGTTTGTAACAGTGTGTTGTATTTATACTCATTTTGTGTTTCTTTTTTTATTTAATTCGCCGCCTGAAATGTAACTTAATTAAAGTCTTTCCAGAGCTGAACTGAATATTTTTACCGGTATCACCTTTGATACTGATATGAACTTGATCAATATAAGATTTTCCTACTGGAACGTAGTGCATGTTGACAAATTCTTTGTGTGACTGATGAGAGCGTTTTGAATTCTCAAATGGTACAACTCTCAAAATAGGGGCCGTCACGTCACCAAGGTATGTATAATCAACTACATCTGAGTACACGTACAAGCGATTATGCAATATATTTAGGTCTACTCCATATTTGAAAGCATATGATTCGTTTCCAATGGGGTTTTCTGACATATCCGGATTAACTCCAAGAGCTTGTCCAAGTGAAGCTGGAAAGCGAATCCTGACCTGGTTTGGATTTTGTGCAACAACTTTTAGACGATTTGTGTTTTTAACATAAGTAATGCTGATAGAAGCATTTATTTGTTTCATTAAAGATCCATGTTTTGTATCTATTACAGATTGCATCTCATCCACCAAATGCTGTGGAGAGTTGTAATTTCCTTCAGGAAGAAATAGTTTATATTCATGACAGCCCTCTCCACTAGCACACAAATCCTTTGTCGTATCTATTCCTTGAGCATTTAATACCGCTTGGTCCAGAAATGACAAAAAGAAAAAGTTATTGTTTTCTGAAATATTATTGACTCGAGATGGTGTAATTAATTCCACCAAAGCAACTTCCCACTTTTCGCTTTCGATATTTATCGGGTGATCTAGTCTCACAGTAAAAGAGCTTTGTGTGTTTTGAGGGAAAGTTTTCAGAGAACCATCACTCAGAAGTGTTAGATAGAAGTCCTTCATGATCAGGAGATGAATTATAAGTCATCAAATATCTTTAACGGCTTTGTTTTTTCTCTTGCTTCTTCCTTCTCTCTGTTCAAAACTAGAATGAATTCATATCTGAACATCACACTTATATACCGGATAGCATTTTGAGTTTCATATATTATTTCACACAATTCTCATCAAGATTATAGTGCCACAAAAAAATGCAATCTTTATTTCTTGCATGCCAGGTAAGACAAAAATATGCACTTAAAAATTTAGCAAGAAGAGTGTGCTGTACAGCACTATTTCTTCCCCGGTCGGTTACCCTATGCCTGGGAAGCCCTGGCGATTTGAAGCCATATCTACATGATCACAAGTCCTGAATGTCGCTATGGACCAGAGACCTGCCAGCGGAGGTACCTTTTACGGAACCATGGATGTTCCGACCCCTTAAGCCATAAGGCTTCTACTGTTTCACATGTAATCGATAGACTTCGCATCTGCGGGCCCAGGCGGTATAACCGTTGTGCACACCAGTTCCAGTCCAGTGGTGACCGGCAAACCAGCAATATTAATATGCGAGTTCCCAATATATATAACTAAACTTAAACCAGTTTACTTGAAACAAGATTGAAAATTTGCATAGCTTGTATATGTTATTTGAATTAGGTCATGTTACTATTTATAGAAACACATTTTAAAATATAAAAAATAATTAGAGAATAATAAAATCTACATTTTGGTGTTTATTTTATCAAAATCGGCCAAAAAATAACGAAGTTATTCATTTTTTTCATATTACGGTGTTATTACAAGGGAGGTAAATCTGTATTGACTTTGTTAATTCTATAAATAGATTATACAAGAAAAAGCTTTCAGAAAAACGATACAAATGAAAGGCGAATACGCGTATGTATGTATCACTTCTGTTATGAGTATATCATGTATCAATTTGTAACTATTAAATACAAAAATATAAGTTTTGCCGGGCATGTGCACTGCGCATGCGCGGAATTTGGAGGGTAAGAAAACTGTAATAACTCCAGATTGCCTTGATGGATTTTCATAATTCTTTTTTTATTGGAAAGAGCAAGTCAAAACCTACCAAATACCCTTAAAATAAATTGTCACACTGCGCATGCGCGGAATAACGAGGGCAAGAAAACTGTAATTACTCCAGATTGCCTTGATGGATTTTCATAATTCTTTTTTTATTGCAAAGAGCAAGTCAAAACCTACCAAATACCCTTAAAATAAATTGTCACACTGCGCATGCGCGGAATAAGGAGGGCAAGAAAACTGTAATTACTCCAGATTGCCTTGATGGATTTTCATAATTCTTTTTTTATTGCAAAGAGCAAGTCAAAACCTACCAAATACTCTTAAAATAAATTGTCACACTGCGCATGCGCGGAATATGGAGGGTAAGAAACCTGTAATAACTCCAAATTGCCTCAATGGATTTTCAAATGATTTCTTTTATTGGAAAGAACAAGTCAACACCTGCAAAATTTTGTTTCAAAATAATAAACCACAATATGCATGTACAGAATAGAAGGTAGGAATCAGATATAACTCAGAATTAGGATGTATGAGGAACAAGTGAACCCCTTGGCAGCTGGCATTGTAACAGTGAGGTTTTGAGATGCATTGTGTCAGTCTGTCAGAAATGGGACAGGGTAAGCCAATTTGTCCAATGTGTAGATGTGGACATGTGGAAACTCCACATTGTGGATCCACATCATCCACATGACCTCCACATTGCATACACATCAAGTCCACATCATCCACATCAGCTCCACAATTTCAATGTGGATATGTGGACCTTCCAATTGACATCCACATCAGTTCCACAATTTCAATGTGGATATGTGGACCTTCCACTTGACATCCACATTAGCTCCACAATTTCAATGTGGATATGTGGACCTTCCACTAGATGCCCACAAGTTCAAGCGCTCTGGGAGCAGAGATCTTCTCGTCATCAAATGTAGTAGTCAGGCTTTAGAAGGCTAGTAAGAAATAATTTCAGTCCAGAACATTAAAATCTCGAGATACAAGATTTTATAATCCCCAAGGAACAAGTACTGACGCTATAGAGTTATGCCTCTGGTATAGTGAGGTCTTGAGATACAGGGCCAAGAGACTCATAGCAGACGCATATTACTGTATAGCCTCTTAAGACATCTCCTATGCCATATTACATAGACTTTTACTCTTGAAAAAGACTAAGTTATTTCAAACTAGCCTTTTCAAGCTTACTAAAGCGATGTCATCTATGGCCACGCCCGGCCCAAGACTGCCCCAAGTTGCGGACTTAGTCTCCGGACGGGCGTGGCCATAGTGCCGTCCTTTACTACTCATGGAAGTTGGTACAAGTATCAGGCAATATGCGGAGAAAAAAAGTTGTAACCCTACTTTCAGTTTTGGTGGAATTATTATACCCCTTTGTAATTTTTGTCTAGGAATTTCATGTTAGCTTCATTATATGTGTCTCATTATTGAAGATCTAAGCTACTTACAAAGTTCTCTCATCTCTTGTTTCCTTTCCAGCTTTAAGCCCTAACGGGCGTATACTGCCCTGCTCAGCGGAGCTCTTATTAAAACATATTGTGATCCGTGCTGTGTGTATTTCAGTTCTCGTGGCGACGTTCAGCCCAGCGGAACGTATCCATTGCCGCAGTATTGCAATTTGCAGTGCTTATGGCAGTACGGGACTCCGGGCGTACGTCGTTCTCTTTGCAACCATGTATATATACACAGAAGCAGCTTTATCGCCAATCTATACTCGAAAAAATATTAAAGGGTCAAACTTTTACCTGGAATTTCTTAAACATGTCAAACATTTGGTAAAATAAATCATTTCTATCTTCCATTTTATTCATTTTGCAAGTTTTATACACATGAAGCTTGAACCTATAGCCTTTGTCTCGACCAAGTCCAAGCTTTAAGTCAAACTATCCCTAAAATGAAAGTGGTTTGAATTTCCATAGAGAATTGATAGTGTGTCAGTTTGGTCGGGCATAACTTACCTATAGCCTTTGTCTCGACCAAGTCCAAGCGTTTAAGTCAAACTATCCCTAAAATGAAAGTGGTTTGAATAGCCGTATAGAATTGATAGTGTGTCAGTTTGGTCGGGCATAACTTCTAAAATTGCTATGAGTTTTAAACTTCTTATAGCTTGCTGACCTTGAAAATGATTAAATTTGATGACTATCGAGGATTTTTTTTAAAAGAAGTCATGAATTGGCGAAATTGAAAATTTTGGTGATTTTGCTCCTTATGGACTTCTGGCAGCTTTGATTTTGAGGGTAGGTGAATTGAAGTCTGGACTTGGTCAAGATAAAGGCTTCATGTGTATAAAACTTGCAAAATGAATGAAATGGAAGGTAGAAATGATTTATCTTACCAAGTGTTTGAAATGTTCCAGATATCGCAGGATAAAAGTTTGACCCTTTATTGTTATTTTTTTTGAGTATATTTCATTAAGCCTTTAGCCGTTAGTTTCTATGTTCCACTGCAAGCCTCGCCATCAAGTACATATAAATGAAACGAAACGTTTTTGTCTGTTTAGAAAACAACCGAAAATCCATTTACTGACAACAACAAAGCGTATTGTCCAATGTATTGCACGTGGGAAAAGGCAACATAGACATGTACGTGCGTACGTAGAGAAGCCAGTCAAGCGTTTCATACACCACATTGTAACTTCAGGAAAAATACATCATGCAGACCCTCAGACCTATATTGTTAGCCATATGAGGGAAATATTTTTGCATACATTTCTTGCATGAAAATAGTAACAAATTAATAATAATAATGATAATAATAATAATAATAATAAATAAAAATCTTAAATTAGAACGGCAAAGTGTCCGGCCTCTAAAATTTTATCCTTGACGTAGCTCTAATAAAGAGCAAAAGGTACTTTTCTGCACAAAAATCTAAAAAGTAACATCGTTTTTGAAACTGTATTTAGGTATGAAGGTACTTCATACATTGAGAAGAATGTCCCAGCAATTATTTGTGCTGACTGTCTCAAATTGTGAGGTAGAATAGATGACAACAGTAGCTTATGCTCAAATATTTCACCATGTATAAACTGCATGTATACTGGATACTGTAGGTATACCTGCCTATCCTATATTTAATGAATGCATCCATGGATATGCAGGTATACCTACAGTATCAGAACTTCATTACTGTGACCAAGACAGGTCAGTAAGTGAAATTGTTCAACCATGATAAAGTAAACTTTCCTCCATAATTTCGACAGAGAAATGGACATAGGCTAGTCCTTTTTTATATCCCCAACCTAATAATGCGTGAAAGACTTCGAAAAATAATTGCTTGGACGTTCCTTTCAACGTTTTGAAGTAGGCTACCTACAGACCTAAAACAAAATTCAGTAGCGATGTTTCTTTGTTTTTTCTTTGTGGGGGGGGGGGGGGGGGGGGGGTCAGATTTTTGCGCAGATAATTACGCTTTGGACTTTTCTTACATAATAACCCTTTTAACATCGACAATTCCGGTATTTTGGAATTTAAATTGTGAGAAACAGCATAAAGAAGGCATCTGCTAAATTCTACGAAGATCTGTTGCAATTTAAGCTTTGTACGCAGATTTTTGATTCACCACAAACCAGTGATAGTCCTCTTAACACAAAATTGAAGATACCAATATTATTCTGTTCCTCCAGCACACCCCTATTCGCCCGTTTGGAAATGCATACCTCATGCTGTGGGACGTATTTCTTTTGCCGGAAACAGATCAGGCTTCGGAAACATGATTTCTAGATATTAGAAACATGATTCAGCAAGTTTAAGAACATTATTGTTGCGAATTTACATTTTTTATTGCGAGTTGCGCAATGTGACCAGAATTTTCACAGGGGCAACACAGCTTTTTTTATTACTCACAGCTGTAGTTTTAACAAACAAAAAAGAACAGAACAGAAAAGAAAAGATTTGTTGTATTATTCGGACCCTGCATTACAACTATAAGACACGTTCTTTAAAGGATCGCAGTTTTTGAGGTGTGATTCACTTTAACATAGATAACTGATGTTCCACTTGTCTCTGATTCGGTTCAGTAAAAACGCAAAAAAAGAAATGAAAGAAACAGGATTCCAAAACTAGTATCTCTTTCAGATAACAGAAAAACGCCCGTAATCTCATATCTGTACAAATTTCAAAGGGGGTTTAGACCCTAACTTAACTCTCATCGAAAAGGTACGTCACAAAATTTAGATCTGTTTCACAGGAAAAGAAGACACCGTCACGAAACACTGTCCATCCAAGACACCAGAAGAATATTAATGTCAAAACGGAACAACACATTTTCGGTAACAGTCACACACACTTACAAAGAGAGTATGCAAAAGAAGAACCGCAATGTAGCATATTCCAAGCCAAGGGTACGAAGTCCACTTTGTTCCTTACGTACGTAAGGAACAAAGTGGACTTTGAACCCTTAGCTTGCGAAGATGGCATTGGTCTGGCATTCAACACATGCAACGAAGTAGTAAAATTACTAAGATTTAAGTTAATTATATGAGAGCAAATAGTTCTTACGCGGCTCCAAAAGCAAGTTGGTGTTTGATCTGCGCAAAGGTCTCTTAGCGTATCAGTGAGACATCAAAGTAAAAGTAAAAAGTATGCAAAGACCAGGAACTGAAACAATCAAAATCCAAATCCAGCCCTCAAACACAATCGGACATCCTCGCCGATATCTTCGATATAGAAGATATCGGCGAGGATGTCCGATTTTAATTCAGGATACGGAAATGGCCGAAGTGGTACGATTGAGTAAAACATAGTCATCAACTACCATGATGAAACAAAGGTGAGGAATCATTGAAATCTGAAGCTAGAACAAAATGAAAACGACAACTTGGACCACGAGGAGTCCGACTAAAACCATTAGTGGTACAGGCGCCAAGCTTCTATAACAAATTTAGGGTGCTGCCATTTAGTTCAGCCATAGTACGGTCCAATATGTTACACACATCCGGGCCAGTGAACCTTTGTCTCTTTCCGTTGCAACACTAATCACACTGGTCTGGCATTCAACAAGGCAAGGACGCTCGATTTTTTTCACACAATAATTATCATTCTTACGGACCCGACAGTTTGTTACGCTTCTGAGTCCGGCCAGTTTTTTTTTTTTTTTTTTCGATTAAATTCCGTCTGGTAAAATTACAGGGCAAAAATAGTTTCTTCACCAATTCGTTTTCATGGTCACAACGACCATGACAACAAATTTGTGAAGAAACTTATTTTGCTCTTCGCTGCCTTCGTTCAATAGAATGGTCTTACTTTGAGGTCTAACAAACTGTCGGGTCCAAAAGATTGATATTAAAATAAATAAATAGTAAATAGTACGTGAAAAAAAAAACGAGTTTTATGGCCAGAAATTTTCGTTGGTATGTACGTTGCCTTCATTGCATGTGTTGAATGCCAAACCGGTTTGGCTAATGGTAATTCATGGTGCTCACATCCCAGTCAGGAAACCATTTCTCGTCTTAATGGTATCGTCTCCATCGCACACACATCCTTGATAAACCCCATACCGTGCGGCTTTTTTTCTCAAATTGATGGACAGGTGAACCCAGGAAAGATAAGACGTTGTTATGGGCGCTATTACTCGGGATGATAAGGCCCGTTGCGTAGGAAGAGGCGTGGCATCCTTTCCACCCAGTCAAATTGTTCGAAGTGAGCTATTGTGATCTAACAATATATACCATCTGCCCGTTATCCATCTGTTGTCAAACACTTTCTCCCAATGACACCTTCTCTAAGATATTTGGTCCTGTAGTCATGGATTCAAATGAACTGGTATCAAATTGATTTTTGGTGTTATTGCAACCAAAGGTAAAGTCCTTAAACATTCTATTTCAAAACAAATAGAAAATAAATTATGTCGAATGACCCTGTCAAGATTGTTCAACTAGAGTGACTTCGTTGAAAAACGTGGTTGCTGGGGTGGGAATTTGGGTGGGATCGGGGCAAGTTTTCCTTTGATGTCTCTGTGTGAAATTCCCAGAAACCGCTGATTACAGTATTTTAAAAGAATGTGGATCTTAAGTAAACCTCTACCAAAATGTTCAAGGTAAGTGACAACCCAAGTATGAGTACCGGTGGGGCAGGACTTCTTTTCCTATTATGCCTGTAAGGAAATCTTTAAAAATCTTCTCAGAAACTGCTGATCCGATTTTTAAACATATATTATTTGAAAAGAGCGCATACTGGATGATCTCTATGAGTATCAAGATTATCTAACTGGCAATATTTCCTTAAAACATGGCCTCAAAGGGGCTGGTCTGGTTTCCCTTTTATATCAAAAGGATTAGTCTGATTCAAGTTGCTGAAGAAGAAGAGATCGGCACACCAAAACTATAAGTCCGAACTCGTAAATTGTAGACAAATCCGAAATCTTAAATTAAAAAGACATGGTCCCATATACAGACGATAATTCAAGAACTACTGAATGGATTTTAATCAAACCTTTGATTGATCCTTGCATCAAGCGCTATCAAAATGGAGCAAATGGATAATTCAAGATGTCTGTGTTACTATAATAAAGCAAAACAGGAAACGCAAATATCTAAATGGTTTCTGACTAGACTTACTATGAATGATATTGCGCCGGGTTCCTACACATTTATGAAAATTTGATGGACCATCCAAGATGACCCCGGTTTCTAAAATTATTAGTTAATTTGTTGAGATTAGTCTTTTTGGATATGACGATGACTGTATTTGCTATCGGCAAGCTGACAGCTTTAGGACTCAGAGATACTCCAAAGGAGTACGAGTGATGTTCAGAAAGTTCGGTTCGTGACGTCTTATTTTGATAGGCATCATAAAGACAGAACTTCTGATAGCAAAAAAAAAATAAAGCTGTAATGTGTCTGGACAACTCTGCAAACGCAGTGTATATTTTCTAAAGAACACATTTTTGAACGTCTTTGAAAGAGAAATACCCTATAGCCACTGCAAATTTCTACTTTAGAGGCTCATAATTCATATATGAGCAGTTTTTTTATAATTTTTTTCATCATTGCTACTTCAACATAGTCCCCAGGCAACTGTGTCCTGTGAATATCGCAGAAATTATATGTGATCTAGGTTCCATACCGTCTGGTGAATTTGGATGTTCTGCATTTTATGTTTTAGCAAATTCCCACTTTCTACTAAAGTTATCATGATTTTGTAACGAAAACAATTGCCTTAGCATTCAAAATTTTGTCAGGACGAGCTTTTGCATGGTCTAGTTCGAAATTGTCGAAAAATTAAAATTAATGTAAAAAAAAAACGAAGTTGCTATAATCTTCAAAAATGTCGTTGACGATTTCAATAACGCCATTAGAACTGCGCATTTTTTGCAAGGAATGAATCGGTAACGTTTACTATCTTTGTCACCCGACGTAGGCGGAGGGGGGCTATAGAAATGACGCTCCTCCGTCCGTGTGTGCGTCCGTCCGTCCTTCCGTCCGAAATCTTGTCCCCGCAACTCCTCCTACGTCTTTCATCAGATTGATTTGAAATTTTACAGATTGTATTCTTATGATATGAAGATGTGCATGTGGTTTTTGATTTTTGTTTCGGCCATTTTTGATGGAGTTACTGCCCTTGCTGACTCAGACCTTCCAAAATCTTGTCCCCGCAACTCCTCCTACGTCTTTCATCAGATCGATTTGAAATTTTACAGATTGTATTCTTATGATATGAAGATGTGCATGTGGTTTTTGATTTTTGTTTCGGCCATTTTTGATGGAGTTACTGCCCTTGTTATCATTTAGTTCTCATACAACGGTATATACTAAACTGAGCTCTAGTTTTGCTTTAACCGTTTATCCTGGTTTATCACTACTTAAGACCATAGCTTTCTGCAGGCTAGTTGTCACCCGACGTAGGCGGAGGGGGACTATAGAAATGACCCTCGTCCGTCCGTGTGTGCGTCCGTTCGTCCTTCCGTCCGTCCGTCCGTCCGAAATCTTGTCCCCGCAACTCCTTCTACGTCTTTCATCGAATTGATTTGGATTGTATTCTTATGATATAAAGATGTGCATGTGGTTTTCGATTTTTGTTTCGGCCATTTTTGACGGAGTTACAGCCCTTGCTGACTCAGACCTTCCGGAATGGAGTTACGGCCCTTGCTAACTTAGACCTTGTCCCCGCAACTCCTGCAACATCTTGTATCAGATTGACTTGAAATTTTGCAGAATGTTTCATCATGATCTGAAGATGTGCATGTGATTTTGGAATTTCATTTGTCCTATTTTTTACAAAGTTATGGCCCTTTGTCGTTTTTTCGGCATTTTCCAACTTTTGAACCGTTTGACGGAGAGAGCTGAAATTTGGTATGCTATTAGCATTTGGTAAATTGATTATTCTGATTATTGTTAGGATGTGCTAAATTATAAGTGACAGAGTTATTCCCCTTTCATAGATAATAGACATTCACTTAAAGGTAAAGGGATTACTCCAGAACTATTCATATTAATGGGCTGAATTTTCATAAATGCATTGTTCATTTTTCATCAGATTCATATAAACAGGATTATGGCGCTTGTTATTTTGTTACTGGGTATACAGTCTTGATGTTTTGGTCATTTTTGTAAGGGCCTATAGTTCCAGTAACCTGATTTTACA
The DNA here is from genome assembly GCA_963989385.1 of Ctena decussata. Lineage (NCBI taxonomy): Eukaryota > Metazoa > Mollusca > Bivalvia > Lucinida > Lucinidae > Ctena > Ctena decussata. The sequence goes on along the minus strand of OZ022499.1, from coordinate 27,587,341 downwards.
CATATATGCCCCGTCCTGAACTTAAGTATTTTATAAAGAGGCCCAGTAATTCGGTATATGTCTTTGCTTATGTTCAGTTATCATTTGCTTACGAGGTTCTGTAATATATATATATATATTCTGTTTTTGGCCATACATTTACTCTTAAACAGAATAAAGGGCTGAAGTTTGTGACACAGTTCAAACGTCGGGTGATGGCCTTTTATTATAACTTTTAAATGGATATTGAAGACAGCTGACAAAAATTAATTTTGTATCTGTAATGATTTTTGACTTGAATGACTCACTGAAAATAAATTCACATATGAATTTAACCCAGTGGTATGACTGTGTCTGATAAAACTAGAAAATGTGTTTATGAAACACTATGCCCCAAACCATATGCTTGCCTCTAAAGAAGGTACATCCAATAATGCCTGTACCTTTGTACAATAGGCTTCAATGCACTAAGTCAAAAAAGGGGCTAAACTCAGTCAAAAATTTACGATTTTTTTTCGAAAGTTAATCAGGTCGTCTACACCTTGGGCAATATCTTCCTGCAAAAAATCATGATCCTAGCATCAGGGGTTCTCCAGAAATTTTGTTCACAAGGTTCCATAGGCTAACAATGCACTAAGTTGAAAAAGGGCATAACTCGATAAAAAATTCATGATTTTTTTTTCAAAAGTAAATCAGGCCATCTACGCCTTAGGCAGTACCTTCCTGCAAAAAAGCATTATCTTAGCATCAGGGGTTCTTGAGATATTTTGTTCACAAGCTTCCAAGGGCTAAGTCGAAAAAGGGGCATAAATCTGAAAATACATGACCGGCGGAAAAAATATGGGTCTGCTTATTTTCCATACTGATGATGTGTATAAAGTTTCAAGTTCCTAGTTCTTACGGTATTTACTGTATGTACAGGTACCTTTGTACCACAGGCTTTAATGCACTAAGTCGTAAAAGGGGCTTAACTCGGTAAAAAATTTAAGATTTTTTTTAAAAAGTTAATCAAGTCATCAACACCTTAGGCAGTATCTTCCTGCATAACATCATGATCCTAGCATCAGGGGTTCTTGAGATATTTTGTTCACAAGGTTCCATAGGCTTATAATGCACTAAGTCGAAAAGGGGGCGTAACTCGGTCAAAAATTCACGAACTTTTTTCAAAAGTTAATCAGGTCATCTACACCTTTGGCATTGTCATCCTGCAAAACCTCATGATCCTAGCTTCAGGGATTCTTGAGATATTTTGTTCACAAGATTCCATAGGCTTACAATGCACTAAGTCGAAAAAGGGGCATAACTCGGTCAAAAGTTCAAATTTTATTTTTAAAAGTTAATCAGGTCATTTACACCATAGGCAATGTCATCCTGCAAAAAATCATGATCCTAGCATCAGGGGTTATTGAGATATTTTGTTCACAAGGTTCCATAGACTAAGTCGAAAAAGGGGCATAACTCTGGAAATACTTGATCGGCGGAAAAAAGAAAAAATACGGGTCCGCTTATATTTCATGTACATGCCACAGATAAAATTTCAAGATCCTAGCATATGGGGTTCTTGAGTTTCCCAGCTGACAAAAGTGTTACGGACGGACAGACGGACGGACGGACGGACAGACGGACGGACGGACAGGCCCAAACCAATATGCCCCCCTCAACTTCTCCGAAGTTGGGGGCATAATGAATTGTAACTCAATAAGAAATTGTATCTTTGTATAGTGTTTGGTATCTTTGTAAAGGCAAAATGTGCTTTCAATTTAAGCTAAGCACTTGTCCCGAGTATGCCGCTAAACAAAGCAATGCGGCGAGAATCTGAACTTTCTGAACACCACTCGTAAAGATAAACTTGAAATTTGGGCTAGAAAATGGGGCATGAGATACCAACCTGTCAAATGTACCATGGTGCAGCTCACTCGGAAGCAGATTTATCTGAAATAGAATACTCACATCCAAAAAGATTGCACAGACAGAAACTGAACACAGGAAAAGTAAAAAGTATGCAAAGACCAGGAACTGAAACTATCCAAATCCAAATCCAGCCCTCAAACCATAGTTGGAAACAACTAAGATTACAAATAATCAAGATACAGAGAACATATGGCCAACCGAGTGAGCAGCTTGTTCCCAAACGGTGGCCACTCAGCAACCCAAACCGAACCAAAAATAATAAGAACATACATAAGGTAAAACATCACAGAAACTCTGACACCAAAAACAGGCAACAGAGAACCACAACAGAACTATCGCCTTGGAACGGTCAGTAATGAATTACTGGGGGGGCTTAAATCGATTTTACAGGCCCAACCTCACCCTCAGTTTCTGAAGTGGTACAAAACATTTAGTTGGTTGTTCGGTTCGCATGATAACCTTCTAACTCGTCAATGAATCATCACGGTAAACACATAAATCAAATTTCAACACCATGAAGAAGCAAAGACGAGGACTCAACAGATACAACGGGCCGTCTGACAGGTGGAGATCCCTGGCCTGCCAAACAACCCCACTGGAAATCTGAAGCAAAAGAAGGTCACCAGTTGAGCCCCGGTGGACCAAGCAACAGACAAAAAGGCTCCGGTCCCAACCAACTAAAATATATAGCTTTAGGTCGGGGCCATCATAGAGTCTGACGCCCGATCCCCCGATGTGCAATTAAAGAGTGCAGCAAAGTTATCAACCGTGATTGGGTTAATCACTAAGCATGCAGACTGTCGCATAACATTTAAATTATAGCCAATACGTTTGTGACGTATTATTATTTTTCGGAATTGATCAGAAAAATCAGTCCTACCCTTAATCTTTTTGAATTTGTATACTAAGTCACCATAAAATTCAGGTTCCGATAGGCCTTGGTGTAAAAGAAATTTTAATCCGACATCAAATTTTGAAACCAATTCATGGTGTCTGCGATAGAATTTAGAAAAAGCCTTTCTAAGCTTATGATACCGATAGCCCTGTTGAATAAGTTTAGCAGTTAAACATTTATTACGAGCATTAAAGTCATCTACATGACTACACACTCTAGCAAATCTTATAAGTTGAGAAATATACACTCCATAAGAGGGACGACGTGGAACGTCACCATCCAAAAATGGAAAATTAACTATTTCAAAGTCAAAGTCATCACGTTTATCATAAATTTTAGAAGATACAAAACCGTTAGAAATAGATAGATGTAAATCCAGAAAGGGGGCCTCGGTATCTGAAGTATTAGCTTTATTCAATTTAAGATCAGGTGGGTAAATTTGGTTGACCATGCTTTCAAAATAAGGATTATCAATATTCAGAAGATCGTCTAAATATCTAGAGGTTGAGTTAAATGCCTCAATGATATCAGCTTGATTATCAACAGAAAGAGAAGTCATGAAATCTCTTTCATAACAAAATAAAAACAAATCGGCCACAAGAGGAGCACAATTTGTACCCATCGGAATACCAACAATTTGTCTGTATAACTTGTTACCAAATCTGATGTAAATATTATCTAAGAGATATGATAAGGCGTCACATACATTCTGACATGACCAACGTTCATATCCTCTATATATTTTACGGTCAGTAGAAGTGAAAAACGCTTTCATATCGTTACAGGCAATATAAAGGGTATCTTCATTTTTGGAGAACTTTTTGAAGGCCCTCTCAATCAAATCAACAAGTTTCTCCTTTATTAAATTATGGGGTAATGTGGTATAAAGAGTAGAAAAATCATAAGTGGACAAACTAGTCGCACGGAACCCTCTTGACTTCAGTTTACTAAGTACCTCACCAGAATTTTTTATAGACCAAAACATATTTTCCCTGACCTCTCATACACTGTCTATACGCATGCTATACGAATGTTAGGAAACAGCAAACAAGGGGCTGGTGAAACCGCTACAGAACTGATGTATGCACGGTATATGACCCTCGTGGCTTAGCTGAGTGTTAGAGCTGTTAGTTCTACTGGAAGAGCTGAAGAAGATCCAAACCAGGTTGTGAAATTTGTCACACGCAATTACCGATATAAATAGAAACGTTTTTCGGAGAAAAACAAATGTCCTCACCCACCCAGCTCATTCCCATCTCCTCTCATTCACTACCAGCGCATTTCAAAACACTCGTTTCAATATCCTAAACATTTGCTACATTGATATAATTTATGAAGTTTGGTCTAAAGATGTCAATACATTCAAGATCTGTGACTTTGAAAATGGATTCAAACCACCAAAACTTCCTCATCTCTTCAGCTCCATACAAGTCTCATTACATTCCAACCACTGGGTCAAGAAATGTACTTTTAGTGAAAATTACTATATATGTAAGTGTCACTATTACCTTGAAAGTTGGGTCAAGTTTATCAAAATGTAACCAGCCTTTAAGCTTGCCTCAGTGATATACCTATACAAGTTTGACGAAAACCCATCTTCTGCTTTAAAATATATACTACATGCAAGACTATGACCTTGAAAATGGGTTCAATGCTACAAACGAAATCTAAATATGTTTTATTCAGTCACATGAATATATCCATGCAGGTCTGGTGAATAGCCATCCATTGGTTTACTAAATATCTCATTTTTAGGGAAAATCATAGGGGTCTGGCAAATCGTACTTTAAGAAGATTTCCTTCACAGCAATGAACCAACTGTGATGGTCGTACGACTTGACGCTAAGCTGCCTAACCGCTAGTTATGCTCAATTGATGATTTGAGTAATCTATGGTTTACAGGATTACTCGGATCAATCAAGGTGAATATGCCGAACGCGACTATTGTTGCAATGTAAGGGAAGTAACTCTAAAAGTGTTGATCATATGAAAAATGACAGATCTCCAGAGTCTGAAGCATTAATCTATATATGCAGCAAAATAATTAACACAGAGCAGAAAGAGCGTTTAAAATGCATGATGCATATGAGGCTTCTCCAATTCTGGAGAGACTGCCTCTGAAAATAGAGTCGATTGCTTGCTACGGTAAGGCGATTGGAAGTGGGTGGAGTATTAGAAAATTGTCTGGTTGTTTGCTTTTACTCACAGCGGAGAAGGCTATTGCCTTATACAGGAGAACTACCAGCAATAAAAAGACTAACAGAGGTCCAGTCGCCCATATCCCCTAGTTTTTGGGCAGGGCTCTCGAGTGTTTAGAGCAAATGTCTAATAATGTAAAATTCCAGTTTTGACAGCCCTTATCTGTATCTGTATCTTCTTCGGAGTAGGACCAGTACTGGTATTTACACTCCGGGAGAGAGAGCGCGAGTTAGTCACGTGTAAGGAGAGCTGCTTTAAAGCTCTCAACTGTCTCTGCATGCACGATGCTGTCTGGCAGGTGGTTCCACTTGATAACACTTCCTACAAAGAAAAAATGTCTGAACTGAGCTGTTCCAAAATCATCAACTACAAAGCTCCTAGAATTGTTTGTAACATTTTTTTCCACTAAATTTGAACACTGATAGTCATTATATTGTTTAGCCTTAATCCGTCTTTTAGGTTTTTGAGGCATGAGATAATCACATGAGTTTATGGCCGGCACCATACCTCCAGCAATTTTGAACAGGAATACAAGTTTGTTGAATTCTCTGCGTTGTTGAAGACTAGGCAGATCTAAGTCATTGAGCATTTTTGTCACACATCCATCTTCGTGAGATTTATAATCCCTTTTAATGAACCTTGCCGCTTGGCGTTGAACTTTTTCGATAGAGTTTATATCCTTTATGATGTAAGGGTCCCAAATAGAAGATCCATATTCAAGTGTTGACCTGACCAATGAAATATAAGCCAATTTTCGGCATTCTTCAGGACAGTTTTTAAGGTTACGACGGAGAAATCCTAGTGTTGAGTTTGCTTTTTGGTGATATTTTGAATATGTGAATCAGAATCAGAATTGTTTACTGGTGATACGTCCAAAGACAATCATTCACCAGGACCTGTGAATCAGGGAAGCTAGTCCCTAGCCCTTATAAGAGAAGTAAACTTAGTAACTGAATCCTCTGCACACTCAGCAGCAGAAATAAGTGAATCTTCCAGGGAATTCCAATCTCTAATAGTCTGGGGGAAGAAACTGGACTTGTAAATGTCAGTCCCAGCCAATGGGGTTTGAAATGTCAGGGAATGATGATTCCTGGTACGCCTATTTGGGGGAACAAGGTCATTTATGGGTATACTGGCTGCACCCCTCAGACCTTTGTAAAGCATTATAAGTCTACTATCTTTCCTTCTCTTTTTTAGGGATTCCCACTTAAGTTTCTCCAGAATGCCAGTCATACTCCCAGTTTCATATGTGTAATTTCCCATTACAAATCTAGCTGCCCTTTTCTGCACCTTCTCAAGTTCATCTTGAAGAAGTATACTTTGAGGGTCCCAAACTGAACTGCCATACTCCAGGACTGGACACACCAGTCCTTTGTATGCTGACTCCTTAACATCTTGTGGACATGCTGCCAAGTTACGTCTGAGGAAGCCGAGGGTCCTATTAGCCTTTGTGCAAATATTACTGACATGTGTGTTCCATTTCAAATCATTGGCAATGGTTATGCCGAGATACTTGATAGTTTCTACATTACTGAGGACCGTTCCCTCTAAGGTATAGGAAGCATTGATTATTTGATCTTCTTGATCCGTTTCCTTGTAATTTGCATTATATTGCATTTAACAGGTTGAAATCTCATGCCCCAACTCCTTGCCCAACAACCTAAATGATCTATATCCTCCTGAAGTTTCACAGTGTCTTCAATATCTCTGATTTCACGATAGCAAACACAGTCGTCAGCAAACAGTCTTAATTCCGATGTGTACTCCATTGAAGGTCTTCTGACAGAGTTATGCCAAGATATGGATTTGATGTAACTTGTTGGAGGAATGTATTGTCCAATTCATAAAAATGAGATGAAGTGTTCTTTATGCTCATGACATAACATTTCTTAGCATTAAATCTCATTCCCCATCTCGAAGCCCATTTTTCTAGTTCCTTTAAGTCATTTTGGAGAAGTACATGATCTTTGGGTGATTTAATTGGCCTATATAATAGGCAGTCGTCGGCGAAAAGTCTAACTTGAGATTGTACCGATTCTGGCAAATCATTGATATGGCATAAGAACATAAGAGGCCCAAGGACTGTGCCTTGGGGTACTCCTGATTCAACTTTAACACTTTTTGACTCCTCGCCTTCCACTACTACTTTCATTGTTCTATCTTTCAAGAATGATGATAACCATTTTAATGTATTTCCTTGGACACCGTACTGATTCATTTTATACAACAGTTTATCATGCGGTACGGTGTCAAAAGCTTTCGAAAAATCTAATATTGCAACGTCCACTTGGATTTTCTTATCAAATGATTTCAAAAGGTCCTGGAGAGTTACTAATAGCTGGGTCTCTGTTGAGAATCCAGATCTAAATCCATGGTTCAACTTTGTTAACACATTATATTGTGCAAAATGTTTTAAAATTTGACTACACAGGATATGTTCAAGAAGTTTACATGAAACTGAAGTGAGCGAAACTGGTCTGTAATTTTTGGCTAAATGTCTGTCACCCTTCTTGAAAACAGGACTTACGTTTGCACCTCTCCAGTCCGATGGCAGTGAATCAGTGTCAATTGAATACTGAAATATGGTACTAAGACCCTTTGAAAGTTCCGCAGCACAGGTTTTAAGAACCCTTAAAAATGCTTCCTTAGGTCACTGCTTAATCACTGGTCAGTCCTCCACAAGGTAGTGTAGTATAAATAATGTGGGTGAAATGGATAGCAGCACAAGAATCCTGATCATTTCCATCCTTTCAGCAGGGCTGTTTTGACGTGATGGTCAGTTCAACTGGATTTGAGGGGTGGGTCTTTTTGGCCTGACTTGCATGGATCTTTTCAGCCTGAGTTTATGGGTTGGTTGTTGATGTGTGTGTGTGTTCCAGGTTTTGGGCACAGGCCCACAGCTAGAAGGGGTCCCTGGGTAAGTAACAGTATTGGTCACGGCGAGTTGGTTGTTGATTCATGTTTATAAGTGAAGAATGTCATTTGTATTTAACATATACTATCTCAGGTATGCTATTTATAGGATTTGTGAAATGCAGTGCCCCCAGATTGTTTAAGAATGAATTCCAGAGGCTAAAGCCAAATCAAAGATCTCAACAACAAGTAACAAGTACTGGCAAAATATTGTATATTTAATTTCTTTATTATGTTTTTATTCCAAATTTAATTTCTTTATTATGTTTTTATTCCAAACTTGCCGGGCCCCATAGCGCAGTTGGTAGGGCACCTGACTTGTAAGCCAGAGGTCCTGGGTTCGATATTGGGTCTGGCCACTTACTTTTCATTTCCCCTTCCGCTGATTCAAGAAGGGCAGATGTCAGTTACTGGTGAAAGTAAGTGCACTTAGTACTGGTTAACCGCTTAGGAGGTCTAAGCCTGCCCAGGAATAGTGTGGTTAGGCCTTAATTGACTGTCCCGACATGACCATAGCTGTTTACTGTGGAGGTTAAACAATAACACAACAACATATTCCAAACTTCATGACATAACAATGTTTACATACATAATATGTATTTACATACAAGAGATCAGGGATTGACTTAGTTGATTTACCATTCATCACCTTCATAAGGCACAGAAAGCAGGTAGATCATTATGTTCCCCCATTATGGGTTGGGATAAGAGGACTCATTGTTTTTTGGTGTTGATCCCATCAGCTTACATGTAGCGACTTGTCTGCACTCTAGCTTCTGAAGGAACAGTCAATTTTGACCAAAGTTGCACAGATACATCATGGGGAAAGAGCTGGTTAGATTTGGTGTTCTTGACACCATTTTCAAAGTCGCAGGATGTCTTAAAATGTTGAAAAGTGTCTGTGCCGTATTTCCTGAAGGGATGGATAGATTTTGACCAAATTTGTATAGGTTTATCTGTCATTGGGACATGGGAAAGAACCAATTAGATTTTTAGTGACTTTAAGGCAATATTCAATGTAACAAGTTTTAAGAATGATGAAAAAAAGGTGCAGAAGTTATAAGATTTTTATGAACTTGACCTTTTTTTTTCAAGAATTTCCGATGTTGAGACAATATTCCTTAAACCAGAAGGTGGATTTCTACAATACTTGTAAGAATACATTACTCTGGCAAGCTAAAGACCTTAATAGGTTATGGTGACTTTGACTCAGTTTTCAAGGTCACTGGAGGACTCGTCCTTTAAATGAAGATATCTCTTGAACCAGCTGCTATCTCTTGAACCAGTTAGTGGATTTTTACCCGTCTTGGAAAGATATATCTTTTGGACAAACCAAAAAGACTTAGTTATGTTTTGGTGACATTGGTCCCATTTTCTAGGTCACAGGAGGATTTTCCCTTAAGATAAAGTCTCCACTTGAACCAGTGAATAGATTTCCTCTTTAAAATCTGCTTTTACCTGTACTCATGAGTCATGTTGTTAAGCAAATACTTTTCTTTGAAACTTCTGAAACCCTAAAATGGTACAAAAATAATAATAATAATAATAATAATGATACGCCATGTCAAGCATAATGTAAATTCAGAAACATAACGAAAGTTTAACGTACTCATGAAAAGAGAAATAAAAAACAAGCATAACTTTCACTACTAAACAAAAAGCCCAACACAAGCAAAAACAAAGAGATTCCCCATAAAAGTGTAAAGCCCTTCTACAACAGGAAATATTAAATTATTTAGTCATTGTCACAATAATTTAGTATCAAGATTTCTATTTATACAAGATTTCATTATAGTACAAAAACTTAAGATGAATGGGTTCACTTTCAGGGGAAGCAATTCTGTTATTTTCATATTTGCCTCCCTTCTCAGTGGGGTCAACTCTCAAAGGAAAGAGTTTGCTCCCTTAGGAGCAAATTCTTTCCTTTAAGAGTAGACACAACTTTTATGAAGGGCTATGTCATCCAGGTAAGCAAACAGGAAGTCACAAAAGTTGTTTCCCTTTGTAAAAATGGTGGACAATCATATGAGGTGTACAGATTCATCTTAAGAGTTTCTTGAAACTTAAAAAAGTGTCTTAGTTACCCTAAAAATGAGGACAGCAGAACAGTGTAGATTCTGATCAGACTGCTCCTAGGAGCACTTAGGAGCATTCTGATCAGGCTCTGCACTGTTTACAGTTCTGCCAACAATATCTGACTCATCACTAGATAGTAAAAATCAACTTTTAAAATTTTAGGATAATTATTGTTCAAATGTCAAAATATCTAGGGTCAAGGAGTTGAGAAAGTATTGTTATCAAATGATATAATGATAAAAACATACATGCATGGGGAAAAAAACAACACTAAAGTGCTTATTTTGGTTTACAAGACTAAATAAAATCAGAATTTTGGAATCTTGATGAATACTGAAAATGATAAAAACCTACAAAAATGGCTAGAAGTGTTGAAAATGTAACAGTTTACAAACTGGATTCCATTCTCAGCTTTTGGGGATTCTTATCTGTTCATATAACAGCTCTTGCATCGTTTGGTAAGTACTGCGGTGAAAATTTGACATTTCAATGATTCTTTTAAGAAACTGCAGCAAGTTGCATGAAGTGTCACTGTCACTGTAAAATATCATAGAGGTGTCTCATGTTGGGATTTCTAATAGTCTTACACATCAGATGACATGATGGTGGAATTGCAAAGACAGTAGACCCATGTCCCCCCACTCACCACCACATAAGGGTGACAGTTTGTAACCACTATATCTCTTCAATCAGTTGGTGGAATTTTACCAAACTTGCATGGATACATAAGGGGAATAAGCCGAAGAGGCCATTAGGTTTGGTGACTTAGACCCCATTTTCAATGTCACTGGAGGTCTTAGGCTGTTGAATTATCTGCGTTGGCATCAGTGTTGACATGACAAATTCTTGTACCCAAGATATTAGATTGGCAGACTGATTTGAGTATTTGCTGGTTGATAATGGCCTTACATCCCTTTTCATGCAGTACCATAGTAGTCCAGCTCTTAAATGGCGTTTAGCATAACTGCTATGCAAGGGATCTTTTCTTGCCGTTTTGGAAAGGAAAAGCCCATTTTATAGCAGTTTCAACCTTAAATGATGTTTTGCACTACTGCTATAAAAGGGATCTTTTCTTGCCGTTTTGGAAAGGAAAAATCCCTTTTATAGCAGTTACAATCTTAAATGATGTTTTGCACAACTGCTATAAAAGGGATCTTTTCTTGCCGTTTTGGAAAGGAAAAGCCCATTTTACAGCAGTTACGCAAAACACCATCTCTTTGTGATAGGAGCAAGTCAATGAAAACATGTTGTGACCCCTTATTAGAACCATCTGGTGAGATGGTTCTAATGATGGGTCACAACATACGTTTTTGTGGAAAAATAAGGAAAATTATTTCTTAATTATCCCTGTTACCCCTTCTTAACTGGAGCATGATGTGCCACATTTTATGATTTCAGATGATGTATTACTGGTAGGAACGAAAGAAGGACATTTACTGCAATATAGAGCAAGGAAATCAAGAACATCAGGTAATTTATCAACTTTTTTAACCATATCAACAGTTAAAGAACAGTGGTATCAGTGACGGATATCACTGTTTTGTTGGATAACTTCTGTCTTTTTCATACTTTAATTCCTGTGCTGTCCACATCTCACTTCAAAACTTCAAATGTCTGTAAATTTGTTATACATGAATAATAACATCAAGTGTGAGTATGTATTTTCCTAGATCAAAACGAGCGTTTAGGTACCAAAATTATTTAGTATTGCTTGAATTTTTCATTTTATCTCACATGTAGGGTAGGTTAACAAAAGTCAACGTCATGACAGTGTTTTGAAACTTTAGGACTAGAGAGAATCTTTTCTGATGTCAGAATTGTTTAAAATGGTTAGTTACTGTAAAACACTTATATTTGGCGGTCACTTTATTTTGGCAATATTGGCGGAAAAGAAGAAAACCGCCAAATTAAAATGCCGCCAATATTAGCTCATGATACCGAAAGAAGAAAAAATATTATTGAGCACATGATCCTATTTCCTCTACCAAAATATCAAAGCTAATACACATCACATATATATGCGCAAAAGAAAATGCTTCCCAAACAACAAGAGGGAGGAAACGGAGTTTGAAAATGTTCTCACCATACTAATTAGTATTTCAATTAAGTTGATTAAATCAGAAGGAACACAAAATCAGTTTACTTTAAACAATAACTACCCAAACTGTAACATGACTATAATAATAATTGCTTTTATTTTAACCAACATGACAATATAGAGCTCAAATAAAGAGCAAAATACGACGTCAGAAGAAATATTTTGTTCTTGAGAATCACAAAACCGCCAAAATAAAAATCCGCCAAAAGGTCCATATTTAAAAACCGCCAAATTTTGCTGCCGCCAAATATAAGTGTTTTACAGTAGATGTGAATTCCTAATCTAATTCAAAATCACCTGAGTTTTACTGTAATTTTATTGGTTTTTTGATGGTCCTACCTACGGGTCTATGACGAAACATAGAACGACAAAACATAGAAAAGCCAGAACATAGAAAAGACAATACATTGAAAGACTAAACATAGAAAAATAAGATCGAAAAAAGATCGAAATAACATCGAAATAACATCGAAAAATTTCAGAAACATCGAAAATTTTATAAACAACCATTTAACGACAACAAAGCTTTTTTTTTTTAAAAAAAAATCCTAAACGTTTCACCGGAATTTTGAAGTAGCGAACAACAATTGATGAGCGACCAATACAGATTAACGCAGAGTAATATTGCTTTTTCGATCAGTCCAATACAGTTCCATTAAGTATTTGATTCAGTCAACATCTTCAAGCTGAAATGAAGGCCGTCAACGTACTTAGTTCGAAGGCCAAGTTCAGAAATTTTGCGCTAATTTCTCCAAAAGCTAATCAGTTGTCTTTGATAATTTTAAACACAGCTGTGTATATTTCACTGCTTTTCTTTGATAGCAAACAGAAACCATCGGGAAAATGGTTGATGTTGGGGATAGGGTTTGGGATCTGATTCAGTCAGTTCCTGAAGTGTAGTTACTCTTTAAATTCCCACGTATTCTCCATGAATGGTGTAAAAATGTTTAAAAAATGGCAAGGTATATCAAAACCCTTTGACCTTAAACGTTTTCATTGAAATGAGCGAATGTTCAATGACGCAAAGCGTTGCCGAGCGGTCAAGTGATTATCGTTTTCACACTTATTGTTCTATCATTGGTCGTTCTATTATTCGTCGATCTATTAAATGTCCCGTCTATGTTTTGACTTATCTATGAAGTGTCGCTTCTCTCTTTTGTCTTTCTATGTTTCGTCGTATACCGCTACCTACACACCGGGTAGGCTGCAATAAAAAAATGCTCTTTACGATCAATTAACGCGGATCAAAAACTGCTAGAAACAGCGTTCGATTGCAAATTGGCAACAATTTGCAATCAAAAATGCTGTTTCTAACGTTTTTTATCCGTGTTCGCCGATTGCACAAGCGTTTTTGATTGCCGCCTACCTGGTGTGACCTATGTCCCAGAGGGTATATATGTGGAGAAAACTGCTACTGAAAAAGCATAAAATGATAAGCAAATTTAGTCATTGCAAAAGGGTAAATTATTGTTTATTTTATCCACTAGAAGTTCAAGATAAGTTTGTTAAGCAGTGCTCCAGATAAGAAGGGGTAACAAGAATAATTTAGTGATAATTTTCCATATTTCCAGGGATTTTCCCCATAAACCAGGTCTCGGTGAGACAATTCTAATGAGGGGTTGTTAAAGCTGTCAAGGTGAGACAATTCAAATGAGGGCTGACAGCATAGGTTTTTGTTGTAAAGAAAATAATCTTCTAATTACCTCTAAGCCCCACCTTATCTGGAGCTCTGGTTAAGGTCTCACAACAATTGTTTCTGTGGAGGAACATGAGTCAGAGCTGTAGGTAAGGGACTATTTGATGGTGAGTTTGAGATGATTTCTGTTAATTTTGGCCAACAGTTAAGTTACGGCCCCTTATTAGAATAAGCTGACTGAGATGGTTCTGATGGTAGAGTAAGTACTGTAATTTGCTTAAATTTTGGGACACCTAAAATAAGTAATTTTCCATTTGGGACAAATGGAAAATTAATTATTCTGTGTGTCCCAAAACTTAAGCACATTAGGTACTACATAACTTTTTTATTGCTGGATAAGAAAATGTCACTGAGTTATTTTTAAAGTCAGCCCATATCTGAAACTCTGAATAATTGCACCCAAAATTTTGGCTTGTCTGCAGCCCTTCTCACTATGTTTTTTTTCCAGGTGAAACAAAGTATGAAGTGACCCTAGAAAGATCGAACAAGGCATTCTCAAAGAAACCTATAAATCAGGTATAGTGAATTACAGGTTTGTTATTTTTTTGTTGTTGTTTAACTCCATTAATTTAACAAAATCACTATAAATGGTAAAGGTTTTCCGTAGCCTAGTGCTAGTAGCGGCAGTGGGGCGTAGAGGCCCACCCTTACTTAGGCACAGTATATGAAAGGCAAAGCAAATTCCTCTCCTTTTGCTGCCTTATCCTTCCCTGATTTGAAAAAGTTGGTCAGTTACTGCTGAGTTGGAGGTTTCCCTGTTTGTGGCTCTGGTTCAACAGCAATTCCAACCCACGACCTTCTTCACCATAAGTGAGCATCTCTTACGACTAGACCACATGCCTCTCTGTACTAATGATATGTCATGCTTGTCCTCAAACTTACATATAAAATATTTACTAAATTCTAATACCCTAATGTGCTAAAGTATTGGGACACCTAAAATAATGAATTTTCCATTTGTCCCAAAATGGAAAATTCATTATTTTTAGGTGTCCCAATATATATGCACAATATGGTAAATTAAAATTGTAATTGGTTTGCTAAAGCTAGTCCTAAGCTTTTCCAGATATTTCATAAAGTCCAGCAAAGTTCCAACAAGTTTTTGCAAAACTGTCAATTGAACAGGATGCTGGAAGGCGTTGAAACCAATACTGTTACCTTGATGTGCTTAAGTATTGGGACACTTAAAATTATTAATTTTCCATTTGTCCCAAATGGCAAATTATTAATTTTCCATTTGTCCCAAATGGAGAATTAATTGATTTTAGGTGTCCCAAAACTTAGGCACATTACAGTAAGTTTAGTCTTAACACTGTCCTCAGAACCCAGCTAATGTTTATATGGTACATGTATTTGAGCATCAATGTTTATTCCAAATTTCATGCTTTTAAATACATGTTAGTAGGAGTGAAATGCCAATCTTTTTTTTCTGTGACCATTTCTGTTTGCTTTCAGCTGCATGCTGTTCCAGAGTTGTACCTCCTGATCAGCCTGTCTGGTAAGTCTCTGGGTTGTAGATAAAGGGGGATTGAAGATAGTTTTCAGATAGTTAGGGACTAGCTGTTCTCAGAATTATGATTTATGGAGGTAAATTGTATTGTTTTATGGTTGAAATCAGCAGAGCTGTAAAATTCAGTTTGTGACTCAGAGCTCTAGAGAAGAGGGTGTATTTGGTGATAATTAGGGATAATTTTTGCTTATATTGCATAAAAACATATGTTGTGACCCCTCATCTGAACCGTCTCAACGAGACGGTTCAGATGAGGGGTCACAACATATGGTTTCAATGAGAAATAAAAAGAATTATCCTTCAATTATCATCAAATACCCCTCTTAACTAGAGCTCTGGTGACTATACACTCCCAAATGATAGTTTTTGTCTTGCCTGCAACTAGCAGAAGTGAGACATATGTATAACCATTCTGGTGTCATTGGTGTTGGCGTAATAGTTTGTCAAGTTTTTAGGTTAAGCACTGTTATATGACTAAGTGCTGACAGGTGAGACACCTCATTCCATGGAATTTTAGTTAACACAGTTATATCATTATTTTAATGCATTTTGCACTTTTCAACTTTCAAAGTGTGTTGGTACTACTTTTCTCCCAAAAGCAAGCACCCAAAGCAAGGGTGTTCAGCAAAATAAAACCAGTCAAACCAGTAAGCAGCAATATTTCGTAATGATGTTGGAGCAGTCTGATCTAGGTAGGCACTGTTTGCTAGGGGTGTAACAATACATCGGACTATCGATATATCGCAATAGTGACACTGGCAATAGTCACTATCGATAGGAAAAGCTGCAATGTCAATACTAGGGGTGTAACAATACATCAGACTATCGATATATCGCAATAGTGACACTGGCAATAGTCACTATCGATAGGAAAAGCTGCAATGTCAATACTATCGGCAATAGTGTTTCCAATATCGCAATAGTTTCAATAGTTTCTAGACATGCATCTTTTTCTTGAAGGAAGTATTTTTAACTAAAAGAATAATAGGAAAGGATGTGCTTCAGCTTGAATTGAATTTCAAAGAATGGAAAATATAACATTTTCTTGTATTTTGTTGTCATGTTGTGCACATTGTGAAATGACAGTCATTAAATAATGCTTTTTAGCCACAAACTTATGTGAACAAACAAGATTTTTTACGTAAAAGCAGAATTTCTGGATAAGAATGCTGTCTCCAATAGTTATTGCAATGCATTGCAATAGTAACCTGCAATAGCAATAGTATTGCAATAGGGATTCCTGCAATAGTCATAGTATTGCAATAGTCATTTTGGCCTGCAATAGTCACCCCTAGTCAATACTATCGGCAATAGTGTTTCCAATATCGCAATAGTTTCAATAGTTTCTAGACATGCATCTTTTTCTTGAAGGAAGTATTTTTAACTAAAAGAATAATAGGAAAGGATGTGCTTTAGCTTGAATTGAATTTCAAAGAATGGAAAATATAACATTTTCTTGTATTTTGTTGTCATGTTGTGCACATTGTGAAATGACAGTCATTAAATAATGCTTTTTAGCCACAAACTTATTTGAACAAACAAGATTTTATACATAAAAGCAGAATTTCTGGATAAGAATGCTGTCTCCAATAGTTATTGCAATGCATTGCAATAGTAACCTGCAATAGTAATAGTATTGCAATAGGGATTCCTGCAATAGTCATAGTATTGCAATAGACATTTTGGCCTGCAATAGTCACCCCTACTGTTTGCCCAGACCTATCTGTTCTAGTATTCAGAGTTTGTATGGTATGTGCCTTATATTTGTCAGTTTGAAAGAATACATTTGAGTTTACATTTCTTGCAGATAATGTTGTAAGTGTTCATGATTTGGAAAATTTTGGACTGATAACGACATTGGCAAAGACACGAGGGGCATCTCTGTTTGCTGTGGCTGTGCAGGTAAATTTTTAGCTTGTGAATTGCTAAACTCTTAACCCTTGAAGTGCCAAAAATGAAAAATTGTTGAATTTGCAAACAGTGTAGATCCAGATGAGGTGGCTCATCATGAGCCACCTCATCTGGATCTACACTGTTTGCCATATAGTCTTTGAATTCTCAATATGATATAGCTTTAACAAAACATTTTTTTAAATTTATGCAGATGTAAATTTTGTCATCTGCTTTTTGGCGCATTAAGGGTTAAAGTGGGAATGTACTGACTTACTCTAGGATATTCTTCATGTATAGAAAGCTATATATATTCTCTTTTCTATATTTGCTTCCCATTACTGAAATAAAAAACATATCATTGTTCTGAATCTCAAGAAATCGGAACTGGAAAGAAATCGCCATAAACTGTTTTTCTGAAAATATCACCAAATGATCCTGGTAGCAAATATCAATTTAAAATTGAATAGTCAAGTCAAATGGTATAGCACACAATACTCTTGGCCATCAAAGGCTTGACCTTTAAGCTGGGACAAGATGCTGCAAAAACCACTTTTACTTATCATTCAAAAAACCCATTTTCCATATACAATTTTTGCATCCACTACTGCAGGGGTTTTGTGCAATACAGTCGAACTTCACTGGCTCGAACTCGGAAGGCTCGAACGCCATGCTTCGGTCGAACTGACTTTCCAGTCCCGGCAAAACTCCCATTCATTTCAACTTAACCTGCGACCTTTGGCTCGAACTACGATGGCTCGAACGCTCGAACCCCAAACCCAGTCCCTAGGGTACATTTTCTATGTAAAAACCCACCGATGGCTCGCACTAATTACCTTGTGGATAATTTTCATTTCAATAACGGTCACTCAGACGTTTGATCATTGTCATAAGACGCTTTGATATTGACAAAGCGTTTGCCGAAACCACAGGTATACTTGATTGGCGGAGATTTCTGCTGGCACCGAGTGTCTTAAATTATGACCGATCAATAAACAGGAAGTCACCCTTGCTATGATAGAAAAGCATAATACATACGGCTGGACCTTGTGAGTTGGTTTTCAATAGCTCGAACTACCGATCGCTCGAACTTTTTTGGATGGTCCCTGCGAGTTCGAGCCATCGAAGTTCGACTGTATATGTTTTTTTCTGTTTGTAGAAACATGTATCACTTAGTGGTGAGACCCAAGCCACTTTACAGATGTGTGTGGCCACCAGAAGAAAGTTACAGGTATGTTGAATGGACATTCACTCTGACTGTGAAATATTTATCTCCCTTCTCAGAGGGGGTTGCTAAGTATTTTGGGCTATAATCTATATATCTCCACACTCCGAAAAGAAAGGGACCACTGACTTACCACTGAAGGTCACATCAACCAGTGTTTTCAGAAACCAATGCAACTTTTCTCTCTGTATTAATCCATTTATGTCTTGTGCCCACTAAGAGGGACATTTGCAAACAGCACAGACCTTGATCAGACACAGCAGAATATGGCATCTGATCAGGGTCTCCACTGTTTACACAAGTACAGTGGGTACTTCTTTTAAAGTAAACCATACATCTTATATGACAATGTATAAAAGATAAATAGAGTCCACTAGGCATAAATGGGTTAATATCAGCTGCACTTTAGGAATATAACTTTTTCCCTGTACAGTCACGGCAGATTTGGCATGTATATTTCAGTCTCTCATTGGCCCTTGCTGTTGGTTAATAAGATCCGTCAAGGTACACTGCATGGATGTACACATTCTGTATACTGTTTGTTATTGTCTTGCCTGCAACTAGCAGAATGGGAGACATAGAAGATATTTACCAAATATAGTTCATCAAATGTGTTGAAAATATCAGCACTTTTGCGAGTGCATAGCATGAGGGAAATTGCCGACATTTTCAACACAAGATGAAATATTTTGGTATTAAAAGAAAAAAAGGAAATTTTCTCTTTATTTTTTTTCTGTTTAGGAGGATAACAGAAAACAGACCACTTCAAGAATAACTTTTTTCCTAGTCATTTCTCTTTAATTTTGCTTGGATCAATGCATCCAGTGGGTATATTAATGGGCCTGAATGCATTTTGCATATAGAAAATGGTTTATAATGTCATTTTAATGAATGACTCAAAAGAAATATGTGATTTGAGAAAGTCCTGGTGCTTGCAGCCTCAGTCAGATTGAAGTCACATGCAAATTAGCGTTACTCCAAGGGAAAAAGTGATGTCAAAGTGTGATGTCAGTTGCTTGATTTGACGTGCTATAGTTTGTAGCATAATATAAGACAGAACGTTACATTTTCAGACCTTTTTGGAAAGATATAAGCCGAAAATTGTCAAAAACAGTCCCAGTTTGCTACAGTGAAAAAAAGATAAACTGTATCAGTCACTTGTGAAATGATATGATATTTTTTCACTGTAGACAATACCACTTTTATTTGTTTTAGATATGCATTGAATTCACCAGATATGCATTGAATTCACCCCTAAATTTAAAATGAATAAGTATAACTTTTAGGTCAGCATCAGTGGCATAAGCTTACTTTGAGTTTCCTGATTTAGGTCTGGTTGTGACAGCTTGCAGACAGGCAAGAAACAGCATTCCACAGAATTCCTATATTGCTGTGTAACTATGTCTGTACTTCTGTTTGTTACAGCTGATGTACTGGAAAAACCGAGATTTTCTAGATTTGGTTGTAAGTAATCTCATTTGTTGTCTGTCCTTTACTTAAGGTGAATGATTACACTTTCAGGGGAAGTAACTTTGCCATTTTTATTTTTGCCTCACTTTGCAATCAAGGTCAACTCTGTAAGGAAAAGAATTTGCTCCTGTAGGAGCAAATTCTTTCCTTTAAGAGTAGACTTTATTTTTGAAGAGCTAGATCATCCAATGAAACAAATGTGAAGTTGAAAAAGTTATTCCCCTTTGTAAAAATGTTGGCAAAACGTGGAGGTATACCCATTCATCTTAACCAGAAGTTAACGCTCCCTTCCCTTATTATCCAAAATATAGGGACATTCTGTTAGTCTGACAGTGCAGACCATGATCTGTAGGAAGAGCCTGGAGTCTGGACTGATTGAATAGTTCATTTACATGTAATTGGGGCATTAGCAGTATTCCTCAATAAAGAATGAACTTTGGGAAAAGTTCAGTGACTTACCAATTAAGCAAAGAAAACTGGGTTTAAGTCAGAAGTTAGAATGTTGTTTGCATAGAAAAAAAGTAAGGATAACAATGAACAAACTATTGTATCTTTAGCTTAAATTGTGGTTCATCTGATGTGACTCCACTGTCTTTTATGAAATGAGACAAGTTGAACAGCACCTGTATTGAAGAAAAGTTGGCCTCAAGGATCAGGTCTTTTGGCAGTTAAATTATATGACATTCAGTATGTTTTCATGGTCAAATAAACGTTGTGTCAGGATTATAAGAAAAAAAACAATCTTACTGAGAGCTGTGTAACCTTGTTACAAAATTTGACAAAATTTCCAAGTGTCTGAAGCTATGATCTTATCTCAACATCATGTGGATTACATAGAGGATATTTGACTTTTACAGTCTAAGATCGATTTTTATTTCACCAAAAGTGGTATTTTCACTCGTGGCGAACACCAAAAGGGGTATTTTCACTCGTGGAGAAGCCAAGAGTGAAAATACCACTTCTCCACGAGTGAAAATACCACTTTTGGTGTTCATGAGTGAAATAAAAATTGATCTTACACTGAAATAGTCAAATTTTCTGTTTCTTTTATGCTTTAAAATTGCGATAATTCAGTTTATTCCAAAGCGTCAGCCATCACGACAGAGACACAACTTTTTCTAGCCGTTTTGCATCAAATTTGATACTTCCAACATGTTTACTGGGTATGGTATTGACTGTAAGCACAGTTTGAAACTTGAAAATAGCTTAAAAATTCATTTTGGTAATCAGATCTCAAGAAATTTGCTATGAAAGATTGCCTACAGGACACTTAGGCGGCCTGACATCGCATGCACTAACAATGTTACTCTGGCGCTTTAAGTGATGTCATTAACGTAGTAATGACATGCAAACATATGTGACGTAATTCATGTCAATTGGATAAGGTTTAATCAATTAATCAACAAATAAATAAGACTATTTCACAAAAATCCTTTTTTTGAAACAGTGAAATCTATTTAAAGTGATAATTTCACAAGTGAGATTATCAGTTTCAATTTCACCGAGAAATCTCTATAATTCATTGAAAAGTATAAAAGAAATGACTTTCTTGAAATGCACTCAGGCTGTACAAAGTTTACAAAGATTTAGAGCTGCAGATAAAGTATTTAGAGATATTTTTTTCTATTTCTCCATAAAAGTATAGGTTGTGACCATCATTAGAATCTTCATGGAGAGGTGATTCTGTTGTGGGGTCACAGCGTATGTTAAGATCCCTTGAAAATTCAGTCATATTTTCTTTTTATATTCTGTCTTAAAATGCTGTTCATTAGATTTGCTGTGTCAAGGTAGTTCTAATGAGGGGACAATAGCCGAATGTTTTTATTAACAATTTTGTCATCAAGTATTTTTATCATTCTGGATTGCTGAAATCCATAGAAAATTCATTGATTTTATTTTAGGATGATCTGACTATGTATGACATACCACGATCAATGACTTGGTGTAAAGATTGCATCTGTGTTGGGTTTAAAAGGGACTACTTTACTGTGAAGGTAAGCACCATTAATGACTTGGTGTAAATATTGTCTCTATGTTGGCTCTAAGATAGACTTCTTTACTGTGAAGGCAAGTAACATTAATGACTTGGTGTAAAGACTGAATCCTTGTTGGATTTAAGAGGGACTACTTTACTGTGAAGATCAGTAACATCAATGACGATATGAAGATTGTATCATGTTGGCTTGAAGAAGGCCTGTTTACTGTGAAGGTTGTTCCCCTGTGTAAAACTGGCTGTAAAAGAAAGTGGTGAACCTATACACCTTAAAGATTGGCATAAAACTATACCAGATTCATTTTCTTTTCAGGTTAAAACAGGAGAAACCAAAGAACTGTTCCCTACAGGGAGCCAGCAGCAGGAACCCATTGTGACCCTGTATGAGGGGTCAGGGTTCATTGTAGGAAGGGATAATATGTCTATATTTATTGACCCTGATGGTAATCCTACAAGAAAACATCCTGTGAAATGGTCAGATATACCTATTGAAGTTGGTAAGTTATGTGCATTTCGATTTACACTTGGCCGTTGGTCAACACCTTGATGCAGTCGAACACGGGTAAACCAAGTGCAAATGGGGAAATGCAGTATGCTTGAATAGGCAGCTACTTGCTAGTTAGATGTCAGTTTTTAATGAAATTCTCCTTTGGATTGAGTTTTCGGCCTCATATGACAAGGTTTTGTATAGAAAAAGCAACTTACATGATAACATTGACTTGCAAGTGCTAGAATATGATACATGTCCTTATGGACCAAACTGGATTCTTTAGATATAGGTTTGCAAAGTGTTGGGTATCAGACTTGGAATCCATCCAGATAATGGAGTTTTGATGTTTATCATTGGATAATATTTATTTCTTTGAGAGGGAATTCTAGTGAGGGGCAGTAATTGAGCCGCGACATGACAAAACCAGCAAAGTGGCATGTGTGCCCAGCAAAAACTCAGATCAGCCTGGGCATTGCCCCAGTCTGATCAGACTCTTCCCTGTGCACTTAAAGGGCCTAAGCTAGCTCCATGCAGACAGCAAAGACTCTGATCAGACTGGGTGGATGCCATGGCTGATCTGAGTCTTTGCTTGGCTCACATGGCATTTTGTTGAGTTTGTCGTGTCCCGGCTCTTATGTTTTTATCCAACTGAACAAAAAATAAAGAAATGTTATCCATAACTGTTGCTTATTTTTATTACAGTTCATGATCCACCATACTTAATATCAGTGCTACCAAAGTCTATAGAAGTGCGTACTATTGACCCACTACTAATGATACAGAATATAGATCTCCAGAAAGCCCGCTATATCTGCCAGGGAAATGGATTACTATATATAGCCTCCAGTAACCATGTGTGGCGACTAAACTCAATGCCAATATCAAACCAAATAAGACAGCTACTACATAGTAAGGAGTTTGAGCTGGCACTTCATTTAGCTGTAAGTATTTGTGTAGTTGCTGCATTTTGGATTGTGAAGAATAATGGTACCCTGAGACTATTTTTAGTGCAGTTATATAGCTATGTTGTTTACCTTGGACTTGTATTTAAGCTAAATATGCTTTTAATATTGATAGATTTCTTTTAAATTCTTCACTGACCTTTAGAAATAATGATGCACCACATGATTAAAGATGACAAATGATGCTATAGAATTATGTTACAGTTTCAGCACTTTATGAATAGTATTGTTATTTACTTACGTTTAATTTTCTGTTGTAACTGGATTCAGATAAGGGCTCGTTTAAAATAAGTATTTTAAAATCATAAGTAGGTGAGAAAAAAGAATCCATATCTTCTGGATATCTGAGACAATGAACATCCAACCCTTGGATATAACACAGACCATATTTACATTGTACACTAGAACTTCAGTGGCTCGAGCCCTGATGACTTGATTACCCTGTCTGGCTAGAACTAGTTCTTAGGTCCCTAGATGTCAGTTTATATAGAAACTAGCCATGGATGGCTGAAACTACCTTTGGCTGGAACTAATTTTCATGGTCCAAAGCTTGTTTAAGCCATTGAAGTTCTACTGTATTTGACAATAAGGCAGGAGGTTCTCTGCTCCAGAATGTCCCAGTACACTGGAGCGCCGTTATAACGCGGGTGTCGGGAGACATAAAATCGAACCGCGTTATAAGTGATCACGCGTAATAACGATCTTCTAGGAAATACCCCACCCACTAATGAAAACCCCAATGTTTACATGTTCGTTGCGCTTATTTAGCCCTAACGAGGTAAATAGACATGTTTACTGCTTACCTGACACAACGAAAGTCATCGCTGAAGTAGTCTTTCAGTCCCTATGTTCTAACTTATTGTGAAAAATGCGCTGCAAAACGATTGAAAACCATTTACAAAGCGAAAGTACAATCGTAACACATCGGCCAATTCTGTATCCTGAATTTAAACCTATATCGACGAGGATGTCCGATTGAGCGAAATAGACTTGTTCGAGTTAATTCCCTTGTATATATACTTGCAAAAAGGTACCTGCGGACGAATAAAATATACTTATTTGCGCGAGTACTGACGTTGCCTAAAAACTCTAATCAGCCTACAGATAACCAAATCGGGTTTAAGCTTTGTTGTTGTTGTTTTTTTCATTTATAAAATTCTTTTATAATGTTTTCTTTGGAAGTAATCAGTGACTGATACGCACAGCCTTTTTCCCGAGCGTCGGCTTGTGTATTGTGTATATGAGGTGACCTTTGCTGTTGGCCAAATGCGTGACACGTGATATGCGCTAATTATCAAAGTCTTCTAAAATCAATGACCAATGTTCACACCTTGGCAAGACAACAGACGCTTTGATTGTCTGTGATAACTTTTGACACGCTGTTGATTAAAATTATGTAAACAACCCAATTAACTTTTAATGGTTATTTTGTCGTGAACACCGACGGAAACCGCCGAAAAATCCGCTATCTGTTGAAAAATAATGGGCAACACAGGACAACCGCGTTATATCGATTTCCGCGATATATCGGCCCGCGATATAACGGCGCTCCAGTGTATATCTAAACCAGTCATGTGTAGTTCTTCTATATGACGGGTTTTAACCCTTAAAAGACAGATCTAGATTTTTGTGTCTGTTTTCAAGGGGAAACCCCCAGTCCTATAGCTGAAAAATTATGGTACACAGAATAACACAAGCTTTGTTTTGTACTTTCATTTATACACCGGCTGAATTAGACATACATGTATGGGGTTTCTGTATGAAATGGAGTGAAAGGGGCAAACTTTGTGATGGTTTATGGTATTTTACCCTTTTCCTGTTTAAAAGAAAGACAAAATTTTCTGTCTATTCCACAGAATATGACATCAGAGCCTGAGAAAGAGAAAATGAAGAGAATTAACCACATCAAAACTTTATATGCCGTAAACTTGTTCTGTCTTAGTAGATTTGAAGAGTCCATGAAAATATTTGTGGCTTTAGATACAGGTAACACAATCTTTGTTTTAGTCCCCATTACACACCTCTGAGAGAGGGGGTCCTAAAGCACATTGAGGCAAGCCTCTCTATTCAGCCGGGCCGGGTAGCGCAATCGGTAGGGCACCTGACTCGTAAGTCAGAGGTCCTGGGTTTGAATCCCGGTCTGGCCAAATACTTTCATTTCTCCTTCCGCTGATTCAAGAAGGGCAGTTGTCAGTTACTGGCGAAAGTATGTGCACTTAGTACTGGTTAACCGCTTAGGAGATCTAAGCCTGCCCAGGAATAGTGTGGTTAGGTTAACTGACCGTCCCGACATGACCTTAGTTGTTTACCGTGGACGTTAAGCATCAAATCAACCAACCAACCAACTCTCTATTCAATAAGATCTGGAAGGCCTTCTTTTCCAAAGGTGCAAAGTGGATTGAATCCAAATTGCATGTTGAGTGTTTTTGGCTGAAAGTTGGTGAAAATTATAGGGATCTGTCAACCAACTGTATGGTCACCATAACTGAAAAAAAGAAAGAAAATTAATCATTTTTGTCTAAGGAACTTGTGGCTCTAAAATTCATTTGGAACTTGCTTACCACAGGAGCTTTCAAATTGGCAAAATTGCTTTGGACCAGACGCCAGTTGGCCACCATTACTGAAATTGTTCAACAAGCAAAAATGAAAGAAAACTTTCAACAGCTTCTTTTCCAGAACCACTGAATTATTAACTCAAAATTGATATATGGCTCCTTGCAGCAAGATTATGAACATATTTCGGATCCAGCAAATTTCATGAAGGCAGGTGGCAAAAAAAGAGAGAAAAAACAAACAGCAAAACCCTCGAAGAACTGCTTATTAGAAGCAGTTACTCAATTTCATATCTAGCATCTGTCTAGAAGGATTTTAAGATTTACAAAATACAGACACACATGGAAACCTATTGGATTTGTAGATTCAGCTTTTACTTTCGGTACATGCTATATATGCTTCCATTTCTATTTAAACAAGTGCTAAATTGTTATGAGTGATAGGGAAAATTCAAGTATAAACTGGAAAACCTGACGATTCATGTAAAAAGAAGACTTGTTTCTGTCATTAAATTAATTTAATGCACAACCATACATTTAGACAGTAGGCTAGCTGCATTGTCAGTATCTTTGCTTATTTAGATTTCTCTAATCTGTCTTTCAGATCCTTCTCATGTGATAGGGTTGTACCCCAACTTGTTACCTCAAGATTTTAGAAAACAGCTGGAATATCCTGAGAAACTGCCTGACCTTGAGGGAAGTGACCTTGAGAAAGGTTTGATGGCTCTCATAGACTACCTCAAAGACGTAAGATTTGATACTATATACCTGGCATACAAGTATCTCTGTATTAATTTTTGTCCCTGTTTTTAGCTCGCCTGAGCACGAAGTGCTCAGGGTGAGCTTTTGGGATACCCTGATGTCCGTCGTACGTCCGGACGGACGGACGTCCGTCCGTCAACTTTTGCTTGTGTACACTCTAGCGGGCACAGTTTCGATCCAATCTTTATGAAACTTTGTCAGAATGTTAGTCTTTATAAAATCTAGGCCAAGTTTGAAACTGGGTCATGTCGGGTCAAAAACTAGGTCACTAGGTCAAATCTTAGAAAACCCTTGTGTACGCTCTAGAGGGCACAGTTTTCATCCAAAGGTCATGAAACTTTGTCAGAATGTTTATCCTCATAATATCTCGGACAAGTTCGAAACTGGGTCACATCGGGTCTAAAACTAGGTCACTAGGTCAAATCATAGAAAAACCTTGTGTACGCTCTAGAGGACACAGTTTTGATCCAATCTTTATGAAACTGTGTCAGAATATTTATCTCCATAAACTCCTGGCCAAGTTCGAAACTGGGTCATGTCGGGTCAAAAACTAGGTCACTAGGTCAAATCTTAGAAAAACCTTGTGTACGCTCTAGAAGGCACAGTTTTGATCCAAATTTAATGAAACATAATCAGAAAATTTATCCTTATAATATCTAGGATAGGTTTGAAACTGGGTCATGTCGGGTCAAAAACTAGGTCAGTAGGTCAAATCATAGAAAAAACCTTGTGTATGCTCTAGAGGACACAGTTTTGATCCAATCTTTATGAAACATTGTCAGAATGTTTATCTCCATAAACTCTAGGCCAAGTTCGAAACTGGGTCATGTTGGGTCAAAAACTAGGTCACTAGGTCAAATCTTAGAAAAACCTTGTGTACGCTCTAGAAGGCACAGTTTTGATCCAAAGTTCATGAAACTTTGTCAGAATGTTTATCTTCATAATATGTAGGACAGGTTTGAAACTGGGTCATGTCAGGTCAAAAACTAGGTCACTAGGTCAAATCGTAGAAAAACCTTGTGTACGCTCTAGAGGACACAGTTTTGATCTAATCTTTATGAAACTTTGTCAGAATGTTTACTTCCATAAACTCTCGGCCAAGTTTGAAAGTAGGTCATGTTGTGTCAAAAACTAGGTCACTAGGTCAAATCTTAGAAAAACCTTGTGTAAGCTCTAGAAGGCACAGCTGTGATCCAAAGTTCATGAAACTTTGTCAGAATGTTTATTTTCATAATATGTAGGATAAGTTTGAAACTGGGTCATGTGGGGTCAAAAACTTGGTCACTAGGTCAAATCTTAGAAAAACCTTGTGTACGCTCTAGAAGGCACAGTTTTCATCCAAAGTTCATGAAACTTTGTCAGAATGTTTATCCTCATAATATCTAGGACAAGTTTGAAACTGGGTCACGTCGGTTCAAAAACTAGGTCACTAGGTCAAATCATAGAAAAACCTTGTGTACGCTCTAGTGGACACAGTTTTGATCTAATCTTTATGAAACTCTGTCAGAATGTTTATCTCCATAAACTCTCGGCCAAGTTTGAAAGTAGGTCATGTCGGGAAAAAACTAGTTCACTAGGTCAAATCTTAGAAAAACGTTGTGTAAGCACTAGAAGGCATAGTTTTGATCCAATCTTCATGAAACTATGTCAAAATGTTTATTGTCCATATATCTAAGCCCCCTATGAAACTGAGTCATGTCGGCTCAAGGTCAAATCTTAGAAAAAGTTTGTGTACACCCTAGAGGGCACAGTTTTGATCCAATCTTCATGAAACTCTGTCAGAATGTTTATCTTCATAAACTCTCGGCCAAGTTTGAAAGTAGGTCATGTCGGGTAAAAAACTAGGTCACTAGGTCAAATCTTAGAAAAACGTTGTGTAAGCACTAGAAGGCATAGTTTTGATCCAATCTTCATGAAACTATGTCAAAATGTTTATTGTCCATATATCTAAGCCCCCTATGAAACTGAGTCACGTCGGCTCAAGGTCAAATCTTAGAAAAAGTTTGTGTACACCCTAGAGGGCACAGTTTTGATCCAATCTTCATGAAACTCTGTCAGAATGTTTATCTTAATGAAATCTAGGTAAAGATTGAAACTGGGTCGTGTCGGATCAAAAACTTGGTCACTAGGTCAAATATAAGAACGACCTTGTATACGGTCCAGAGGGCACACTTTTGATCCAATCTCAATGAAACTGTGTCAGAATGTTTATTCTTACAATATCCAGGCCAAGTTTGAAACTGGGTCATGTTGGGTCAAAAACTAGGTCAAATGTTAGTATGGTAAAAACTCTTATAAATCTTCACCAGAGCCAGTGAACTGATTAATGCTCAGGTGAGCGATTCAGGGCCACCATGGCCCTCTTGTTTGGCATTTATCATATGGTGGTGCTGTTATTCAATGGATAACGTATTGTCATAAAAATCATGTGCCCATGTGTAATTACATTTTGGCACTTACACATAACGTCATTGACAACAATCGTGTCAGCAATTCATTTTCTTATTAAAATATTGTTCATTTTGAAGGTGATAAAATCCCATTTTACAGTGTCATATGGTTAACAGAATCTTACACTCATAGTCATTTCATATGAAATTTATGAAACTAGCGAAAGGCTCGTTTCATGAATTTCATATAAAATGACCATTAGTGTAAGATCCTCTTTTTAAGTTGTTCTTACAAAGTCAGACATTAAAACTGGCTACTTTTAATTTCAATGACCTAATAAATATTCCTTCTAAAAATCGTTCATATGAACTTTGATGAAGTTCAGGTACAAGCCAACAACTTACTCTCTAGTTCTAGTTATTATACTTAGTTTTTGGGTCATCACCCTTTGACCTCTTTAGACCATGATGCAGCAAATGGGGTGCAGGACAAGTCTTTTATGCATGTGAAATTCACTGATCTTTTTCTAGGTTAGTGAAAAAATAGATGATAATAGATAGATTTCCTATTACTTAATCATACTCATTTGATAGATTTCCTAGTGCCGTATTTCATCAGTTTTAAGAAGTCTAGATCCATCTTATAAGATGAATCTAGATTGTATGAATTGTTTTGGAAAAGAAAAACCCTTTCTTAGCAGAATTTTATAAGGCTGATTTAGGTTTTATGGGTCATTCTAGAGAGAGAAAAAAATGTTTATAGCCAAATAAATAAGATATGTGTACTTGATCACTCATGTTAGGTTTTATTTTTGGTATATATTTCAGAAAAGAAGAGAAATAGTAAAAGACAAGCTTGAACCCACAACAGCTATTAAAGAAGGAAATAAAGTTGTAGATAGTAAAGACCAGTTAGCTCAGATCATTGATACAACCTTACTCAAGTGTTATCTACAGGTATCATATCATATAAAAGTTTGATGTGTGGGTTGATAACTGAAAAAGCTTCTCCTGTACCAAACAACTCTA
Organism: Ctena decussata; assembly: GCA_963989385.1. Classification (NCBI taxonomy): domain Eukaryota; kingdom Metazoa; phylum Mollusca; class Bivalvia; order Lucinida; family Lucinidae; genus Ctena; species Ctena decussata. The sequence goes on along the minus strand of OZ022499.1, from coordinate 27,557,301 downwards.
AATGAATTAATGATTTTTTTTAAATAATAATATCAAAAAATAGCCATCAGAGGAGATGGCAAATCCCCCGACCGAAGACCCCCATGGGCCTTGGTAAAAAGGGTGCACTTCAAAACACATACAAGTAATATATTGTCATTCTTTTATGCTTCTGATTGACATAATCTGTTTAACAGATGCATGATTATCTAACACTCAGCCTAAAATAGTATGCCTGCTAAAAAGAAGTAATATCTCAAACAGCCGCCATATACATAAATATATAGCATATGATACATTAAACTTTCAAAATGTGTGAAGAACTTCTTAACTACAAGCCCTACAAACCTAATTTTGAGCTCTCTAGTAAGTAAATTTGGACAAAGAATCCAAATCTGGAGAAAAAAATTTTTTTTTTTTTGGTGGGGTGGGGTGGGGTGGGGGAATGAAGAGGGGTCAGAGAGAGTTAGGAACACTGATGAGATATCACAGCATTTTCATCAATATTCTAATAGGTACAAGGTTATTAAAATTGTGGAGCAGGCCAGGCTTATACAGATATGGAGCAGAGACTCAAACAGCAGCTCAAAATACCAAAGGGAAATAACTCACAAAGTATGAATGCAAGAGTTGTCGTTCATGTGCGAGACAAATCGTCATGACCTGTTCCTCATGTCTGTGAAGTATTATGAAAATATTTCAAAAGGTATTCAAGCTATGGAGCAGACACCTAAAATCATCAAAGGGAAATAACTCAAAAAGTAAGAAAGCAAGAGTTGTCATTCTTGTTCGCGACACATTGTCATGACCTGTTCTACATATTTGTGAAGCATCATGAAAATATTTCCAAAGGTATATGAGTTATAGAGCGGACACGAAATCACACCTAAAATGATCAAGGGGAAATAACTCAAAAAGTAAGAAAGCAAGAGTTGTCACTCTTGTTCGCGACACGTCGTCATGGCCTGTTCTACATATCTGTGAAGTATCATGAAAATATTCTAAAAGGTATTCAAGTTATAGAGCGGACACGAATCTGCCAAAAAATCACACCTAAAACCATCAAGGGGAAATAACTCAGAAAGTAAGAAAGCAAGAGTTGTCATTCTTGTTCGCGACACATCGTCATGACCTGTTCTACATATCTGTGAAGTATCATGAAAATATTCCAAAGGGTATTCAAGTTACAGAGCGGACACGAATCTGCCAAAAAACTCACCAAAGGGGTAATAACTCAAAAAGTACAATAGCAAGAGTTACCATTCTTGTACGCGACACATCGTCATGACCTGTTCTACATAACTGTGAAGTATCATGAAAATATTCCAAAGGGTATTCAAGATATAGAGCGGACAAGAAAATGTTTACGGGCGGACGGCGGACGGACGGACAGACGTACGGACGCCAGGCTCATCGCTATATCCCCCAAACCTTTCGGTCGGGGGATAATAATATTGGAAAATGAGCTAACTATGGGTTAGCAGACATTAGTGTTATGCTGGAACAACAAATACGCTACTTTGGAAAGCAATGACACAATATTTGAGCCACGACACGTGAAAACCAACAATGCGGTTGTGCGCCCAGTGCAGACCAAATCAGCCTGGGCATCCGCCCAGTCTTATCAGAGTCTTCGCTGTCCGCATGAAGGTAGCTTAGACCCATAGCTAGCCTTTAAGCGCTTAATGAAGAGTCTGATCAGACTGGGCGCACAGCCACTTTGTTGGTTTTCTCGTGTCATGGCTCATTGATGCATTGTCTGGAATGTCAATAATGTCATTGATGTGCGGGGTGTGACATTGTTACCATGCCTTCCATCTATTTTGATATCTTAATACCTGTGCACTATATTTTTATGGCTTTTTTCAGACCATAATGCAAGTAGATTAAGGTACTTGGATATGAAATTTTATTTCTTTCCTTTCTTTCTACACGATTTTATAGCTGCAGTGACGTTATTTCTAGATCAACCATCTTATAAGAGTGATTTATCCTCCAAAATATTAGCTTATCTGCATGTTATTATTACAGACAAATGATGCTCTAGTTGCCCCTCTTCTGAGGTTGAAGGACAATAAAGTACATGTCGAGGAGGCTGAGAGATCTCTGAAGAAGAAGGAAAAATTTAGTGAACTTATTATACTGTATGAAAAGAAAGGACTACATGAAAAAGGTAAGAGCTGTTGTGTCATAAATATGAGAAGGAATACACTTTCATATTCCATATTTTTCTGCCATTTGTACAAAGGAAAGCAACCCTTAATGTCCTGTTTGCTTTCAGGCCTGGACAACAAAGTCCTTCCAAATGGGGCTTTTTATGAACGGGATCACTGAAAGTTCCCCAGTGATTTGTGTAAGAATATACATGTAATTTACTTAATCTCCTTTTCCCCATCCACTTTTCTATGGGAGATGCTTTTCACATTCATATACTAAAACTGTTGCACACACTTTATATTTTCAGCTTTATCATTGTTAATGAAGCAAGCAGCAAGACCTAATTCACCACTGAGAGGCCATGAACGGACTGTGCAATATCTACAACATTTAGGTAAAATAATCTTATTTCCTAGATTTGAAAGAGTTTAAATACTATAAATCACTTTAGTTTTGCTACATTATTTTTCCCCTAATACTCGCGGACGATAGGGAAATTGCCAATAGACAACTACCTGGTCACGAAATCAAGATTTCCCCAAATAATTCCAAAAGCAAAAATTGCAAATTAAAAAAAAACATGCAAAAATTATGTAATATACAGCTCTATTTGAAGTTTGTTCCACAAGACAGAAGTTTCTGGCAGTACCCCATTTATTCGGCTGTTAGACAGAGCTTTCTCTCTTCAAAAATACCCCAGATATGTAAATCAGTCGAGAGAAAGGCTTTTCATCCAAAATGGTCCCAAAAATATAGATCCATCTTGTTAGATGGATCTCAGTTTTTATACGCCCGTTTTGAAAAAACGGACGTATTATGTCGTGGCGCTGTCCGTCCGTCCGTCCGTCCGTCCGTCAACATTCTTGTACACGCCATAACTCAGTAACTATTCGGGATATCTTCATGAAATTTGGTAGGCATATGTATCAGGGTGGGGGAACGTGTTGCGTACAAGAATGGTTGCTCCCCCTTTCTTACTTTTGAAGTTATGCCCCTTTGATTAATTTTTTCCCTGTAAGTCTTGTACGCGCCATAACTAGATAACCGTTTGGGATATCTTTATAAAACTTCATAGCAATGTGAATGAAGTCCTAACGATGTGTCGCGTACAAAAATGGCTGCTTTCCCTTTCTTTGTCTTAGAGTTAATCCCTTTCATTAATCTTATTGGCTATTTTGTGTATATTACAAAAAATATATTTTCAGGGGAGGATAGTAGAACAAAAAATGGTTCATCTAGTATAATTAGGTTATTTCCCTTTCCCTTGTTCTACTTTGACAAGCAGCTTAAACAACAGTATTTGAGGTGTTAAATATCTGAATAATGTTCCAGTCATTATACCCCTGCTTTGAAAAAGTGGGGGGTATACAGGTTTACATCTGTCCGTCTGTCCTTCCATCTGTCCGTCTGTCCTTCCGTCCCCTTTTAATCAAATTTTTCATCAAAGATTTCTTCACAACCATACAAGCTAGACTGGTCATATTTGGCATAAAGGTTGATTACGACATGTTGTACTGTGGGATTGAGAACCAGCCTTCTCCTGCTTATTCTTCCCTGTATTTGTCCAATTTTCTTTCTTTCCATACTTTGAATAATGAAATTTTACGTCAAAGATTTCTCTTTAACCATGCAAGCTAGAGTAGTCATATTTGGTATGCAGGTTGATGACGACATGTTGTATCGTGGGATTGAGAACCAGCCTTCTCCTGCTTATTCTTCCCTGTATTTGTCCAATATTCTTTCTTTCCATACCTTGAATAATAATTTTTTTCGTCAAAGATTTCTCCACAGCCTTGCAAGCTAGAGTAGTCATATTTGGTATGCAGGTTAATGATTACTTACTGTATCGTGGGATTGAGAACCAGCCTTCTCCTCTTTTTCTTCCCTGTATTTGTCCAATTTTCTTTCTCTCTTTACTTTGAATAATGTAATTTTTTGTAACAGATTTCACAGCAACCATTCATATTTGGTATACATGGTAACAATGATTTCTCTCTCTCTCTCTATGCTTTTTGTTACGAAAATAACACCATTTGATGTTAGCAGTTAAGCAGGGGTATAGTCGGATTTGCCAACAGTTTTACTTAATTATAGAGTGGTTGCCTCTGTTTGTCTGCCTGTGTATCCTTTTGTAAACAATTTTGTTCATTCTGCAACTCCTTTAGGACATTGAAACGGGCGTATTATGCGCCGCTTGCGAAGCCCTTGTTGGGATTGTTTTGCAAGGGTAAAACATCTGTCGTACATATAAGCAAATAAATACAATAAACCTGTAGTACATGTGATCATCTGAATATCTGCAAATTCAAACTCAGTCTTTGTGGTCCTCAAGTATACAGTAAAAAAAAAAGAATACAGTATTTATTTGGTTATAAGATGAGTTTACTCTTCCAAAATTACCACAAATATGTAAATCAGTCTTGTGTAATTCAGCTATAAAATGAGGGGATAACTGTATTCAAAATTGTCATTTGGGGAGGTAAATCGTCGGTTTTATGGTCGGAAATTTCGTTTTACGGCAACGTGCCAAATCGTCGGTTTTATGGTCGGAAATTTCGTTTTACAGCGACGCGCCAGCGGAGTCGCAAAACGGAATTTGCGACCAGAAAACCGACGATTTACCTCCCCAAATGACAATTTTCAATAGTTATCCCCATTCTAATGCACATTTTCACATTTTCACCTTTCAAAGTGTACTTGTTTGCACTCATTCCTAGCGCTTTCAGCAGCGTAAAACCAAACGTCAGCCAATGAGAAGCGACGTTACTTAATGACGTCGGGTTTGCAACAGTATATCGCAGAATATACTGTCGCAAATTTTTGACGTTATCCAATCAGACGTCGTGTTATATTTGTAAGTGCATTAGAATGAGGTTTTCTCTTCCAAAACATTCCCCAAGTGGCTCAGCAATACGTGACCATACTGTGCAAATATGGTTACATACCGCTGAGCCACTTGGGGAATGTCATTACAAGAATTGAAACAGAACAGAACAAAACAATCCCAAAGATCTAGATCTGTTCTAGATGAAAGGGAAAAAAATCCATTTTATAACTCAGTAAATATGGTAACTATATTTGGTGTTGGTAAGGTTTGAAGTGTGGGGCCATCTTATCCTATGCATGTATTTAAGCAAACTATGAAAGAAAGAAAAAAATTTTTCATGCACTTATGTATGTAACGCGACGTCGATTGGATAACGTCAAAAATTTGCGACAGTATATTCTACGATATACTGTCGCAAACCCGACGTCATTATAAAACGTCGCTTCTCATTGGCTGACGTTTGGTTTTACGCTGCTGAAAGCGCTTGCACATAGTGCAAAAAAAGTACACTTTGAAAGGTGAAAACATGAAAAAGTGCATTAGAATGGGGGATAACTATATTGAAAATTGTCATTTGGGGAGGTTAATCGTCGGTTTTATGGTGGCAAATTCCAACGAAATTTCCGACCATAACACCAACTATTTACCTCCCCAAATGACAATTTTGAGTACAGTTATCCCCATAATGGATGTTATGAAAAGAAATTGTGGACATTGGTAACTCATTGTTAGGATACATAAATTAAGTGCTATAGAACTAAGACAACAGCTGTAGGAGTGAAAAGATTAGAAAATATATTAACATGCTGGGCACAGTTGTTCAAAGCATCGTTAGCCTAACGAGCTCGTTAAGAGGTCAACTCATTAAGTGTTTTACAACTTTATAACCAAATACATTGATATTTTTTGTTGAAAATATGTGAGAAACTTTTGCAATGCAAAAGCTTCTCACATTTTTTCAACAACAAATATTGGTGTATTTGAGATACCGACATTTGAAATTTTAACGTCTCGTTAGTTTTGAACAACTGGGCCCAGGTTGTCAATTCAGTGCAATTGAACCATTGTATATAGTCCAGTCATCTAAGTATTATTAGACTTTTTCCATGTAAGACCAACCACTGTTCAGTATTAATAAAGTTTTGTAAATGATTTTTCAGGTTCAGATCACCTGAAGCTAATTCTTGAATTTTCTGAATGGGTGTTACGAGAGAATCCGGAAGATGGACTTAAGGTATGAAAAAATACATCATATAGTTACTCAGGTAGTATTTTTCAGTGGACTGAAAGTAAAACTTTTTTATGCAATGATTTTCAGTTTAGTATTTGCCTATAACAGACCTCATTGGGAATTTATAAAGTTAGCCAGGGCCCGGCTGTTCAAAGCTAACGACATCGTTAACTAACGTTTCGTTAAAATTTCAAATATCAATAGAACAAATACACCAATATTTTTTTGTTAAAAAAAATGTGAGAAGCTTTTGCATTTCAAAAGCTTCTCACATTTTTTCAACAAAAAATATCAGTGTATTTGGTTATAAAGTAGTAAAACACTTAATGAGTTGACCTCTTAACGAGCTCGGTAGGCTAACGATGCTTTGAACAACTGGGCCCAGGTTGTTACAAAATCTTTGAGGTGGTTAAAATGAGAGGTCACCAACATAAATTGTTGCAGTGAATTAATAGAAACTGCATGAAAATTGTCACAAAATATTTATCTAGAACCAATTATTCAAAGCATCGTTAGCTGAATGAAGTCGTCAGTCAAGGATTTGTTTAGTTTTCTATTTCATAGAAAACCAAGAATGCAAATATGCAAATGTTTTTGCTGAAAAATGCGAGGAGCTTTTACTCACATTTTTAGCTTGCCTGAACAAAGTTCAGGAAGAGCTATTATACTACCCCCGGCGTCGGCGTTAGCGTTAGCGTTAGCAACGGCGCGTTACCAAAATGCTAAAGTTTTACGTTAAAGTTTTTTAGGTGATGGGCAAGGCCTTGTCAGGTGAGCTGTCCAGTCCCGGTGACAGGTCTTGTTTTGATTAATAACAATGGTGTTTTTTCATTTAAAAGTGTAATGATGCCATTAGTTCTGAATAACTGGGCCCTTATCTACAAACTTGATTACTTATGTAATGTTTTTGTTTCAGATTTTTACTGAGGATTTGCCTGAAGTTGAAGCTCTTCCCAGAAGTCCTGTCTTAAACTTCCTTGAAAGTATCAGTAAATCTAACAAAAGTTCTAAAGATCTGGCTATTCCTTATTTAGTAAGTACTGAAACCTAGAGCTCCAGATAAGAAGGGATAACAGGGATAATTCAGAGATAATTTTTCTTATTTCTCATCGAAAACATACATTGTGGCCCCTCATTAGAACCGTCTCAGTGAGACGGTTCTAATGAGGGGTCACAATCTATGTTTTAATGGAAAAATAAGGAAAATTATCCCTAAATTATCCTTGTTACCCCTTCTTATCTGGAGCACTGGAAACCTAGAAGTTTTACTTTTAGTTACAAGGGTAATCTAATGATAGCTGTTACTTCTGATTTATTTATTAATGGTAAATTGGGCTCAACAAACAGTTTGTATAAAGTAAAGTTCCAAAAGTTGATGCGTAGTTAGTTAGGGTCAAGTCAGCTAGTTTCGGACAGCAGGTAAATTCGGACAGTGACATTGTTTCGTTTAAATGTCAGTTGTTGGAATTAAAACAAAATTAAATAGGCAAACAGTGAAAATCATTATGAGCCGTCTCATCTGGATTTCCACTTTTTGCAATGGTGTGTCCGAATTTACCTGTTGTCCGAATTTACATGACTTGACCCTACTTGGTGCATGAATAGTAGAAAAAATTCTGGCTGAAAGTGTGTCTTACTCTTCAGTAGTTGTTAATGCACAAGTTTTGTTCTCAAAATTAACCAACTGTTGTCAGATTACCTTAGAATTCAAAATACAGTCAAACCTGGGGCCTGGTTCACAACGAATCGTACGATTGAAATTCGTCGTAAGATGATCGTACGAGAATCTTACGACCAAAAATCGCTTTCATGAAAAAAATCTCGGTTTCACTATTGTCCTCGTAGAACTCAATTTACGTTCAAATCTACGATACCTAAAGGGCAGTCGTAAATTTCACTTTTTCTCCTCTTTCATCGCACAACATACTCATACTCAACTTTTGAATAGATTACGTTTATCTACTGTCTTTCTGAAAAGCATATACCAAGTTTTGAGCAAATCAGCCAATTAACAAAATTCCAAATTTATGATAAATCACCTAAGGGTGATTTTGAGTTAAGTTTTTCCTGTACGATTATCGTACGATTGTCGTGCGATTCTTGCGGGATAATTTACCTGCAATGTATTAGAGACTATTCTCAAAATCATTACGGCAGCATTTGTTCTTATAGAGAGAAATTATCTTACAAGAAAATGGGAGGTTTTAGGACTGTTTGAACCCCTAATTAGGTGATCTCTGATCTGAGGAGACTGCATGTTTGTGTTCAACGGTATGGCACGCCAAATGCACAATAAATCTTTAAACTAGGTTTAAGAAATTTTACCCTAAGTTGAGCTTCAAACCTTGGTTTCAGTTCAGTCATAGGTTTCAAATCTGATTTCAATACCCGGATTTGTAAAAACGATTATAGAAAATTTCAATTTTCAAAAATTAGTTTTGAAGTTAAAACAAAGGATTGAAAACTTAACACCTAAAATTGAGAATGCGAAATTTGGCTTGCTATACTATACAAGCGAATTATTGCGCTGACCACAAGGTTCTGCAGTGCAAGTCTGAAAGAGCTGATACAATCACAGACAGCATTTGGCAAAATAAAAAGACCCGAGTTTAATTCCTCGGAACTTCTTTCTCAAAACTGTATTTCGAAAATCGAGGAAGGGCATGGCAAGCCAATGCACAATGAATTTCAAAACGCTGAGTTTCAGCCTTGTTTTTAGAGGTTCAGTCCTAGGTTTTGGATCTCCAATCCCCACTTTTGTAAAATGAATTTTGTTTTCATATCTTAGAAGTAAAGGGTGTCACTACATAGTGACACCCTTTACTACTTATCTTGGTTTTGAAGTACTGCAACTAAGGATAAAAAACTTTAAACCTTGGACTGAAAACTTCCCAGGTGCGATCCTTCGTGTCTTTGGTTAGGATTCGTCCATGTTTACTTAGAAGCCACCAGTAGCTCAGTGGTTTAAGCGCTGGCCTGCTGATCAAGCGGTCCTGAGGTCGTTTCCGGAGGCGGAAATCGTTTCAATCGTAAACAGGGTTCCATTGCACATAACCTTTCATTATCACCCTTCCACAGTCCTGATACGACTGAAATGCTGTTGAAACGGACGTAAAATCGCAAGGCATCCATCCATCCATCTTCCTTAACTTCAGTGAAAAGGGCTTTAACCTCATTGGAGGTCCTGTTGACCCTTTTCTTTGACATGATTGCGTTGTATTACAAATCGCTACTTTTTGTGTTTATAAAACCCAATACACATCTGTCAAAACTAATACACATCACGTCTGCGATCCATCGTATAACTAAAATCCTACGAGAATCGTACTATCTGTCGTACGATGTTTTTATGAAACGATCGTACGAGAATCGTGCGATTCTCGTACGACCAAACGTACGATTATCGCACGATTCATCGTACGGTAAATTTTTGTGAAACAGGCCCCTGCTCATTTGGTCACCTGTATTAAGGGGTCACATGTACTATGTGGCCACTCCAATGCCTTCCCGTGCATTTTTACTATATATTTAGCCTTTATTAAGGGGTTACTTGCCTAATGCGGTCAGCGGTCATGATTTTTCCTCCCTTGATCCAATACATGTATCTCTCTTTTAAGCGGTCATTAGTTAGTTACGGTCAATCTGCAGTTGTAAAACATCCATAGAAATGTCCGACGAAACACTTTAATAGCCCAATTTAGTCCAGGCCACTGGCCAGGGTTAACTATTGATCGATAAAGTTGGTGTGAGTCACATTGTTTGTGAAGGTTCCTTATATGTGAATAAAAAAACACATATGAGCCGCGACGTGACAAAACCAACAATGTGGTCGTGTGTCCAGCGCAGACTCAGATCAGCCTGGGCATCCGCCCAGTCCGATCAGAGTCTTCGCTTTCCGCATGATGGTAGCTTAGTCCCTCAGCTACCCTTTAAGCGCGTAGCAAAGAGTCTGATCAGACTGGGTGAAATCCCAGGCTGATCTGAGTCTGGGCTGGGCGCACAACCACATTGTTGGTTTTCTCGCGTCGCGGCTCATATATTAGCACATTCAGTTGGTACATACCAGTCTGTGGCTTCCTGTGAGTATGTTTGTATCTGCGAAGATCCAGAGTTGAGTATTTTTCTACCATGTTCAAAGCCCTTTTTTCCTGCCGTCAGCAATTTTTATAAGGCAATGAAGAAAGCCCTTATCTTTGATCTTTGATTGCATTGATCAGTCTTGACATAATAATCCTCTATGTACTCATTGATCTGAGACAAGACCAGGTGATGTTTGTTGTGTCTGGCAGTCATGCGATAATCTCTAAATCCCGCATGACACTGAATTAGGTACAGCTGTACACATCGCGGGAAGATCAAAGGCTGTTTAATACCTCATTGGCAATTAATCCATGTTCATTTTAATGCTTTATTATTAGATTGGTCATCATTGTTTAAACTTGTCGGATACGCTGTGAACTTCAGAAATACACAGTTCCGAGAATAGCCGCTAAGCTCCGCCTTCTTAGTTACTGTTACTACGTCTCACAAGCTTTACACAAAGATGGAGGATTTTATTGATTGATTTGTTGCTTAATGTCCACGGTAAACATCTATGGTCATGTCGGGACGGTCAGTTAACCTAACCACACTATTCCTGGGCAGGCTTAGACCTCCTAAGCAGTTAACCAGTACTAAGTGCACATACTTTCGCCAGTAACTGACAACTGCCCTTCTTGAATCAGCGGAAGGAGAAACGAAAGTATGTGGCCAGACCAGGTATCGAACCCAGGACCTCTGACTTATGAGTCAGGTGCCCTACCGATTGCGCTACGCGGCCCGGCCAAAGATGAAAGAAAATCAAATGACAAATGCAAGTGTCTGCTAAATGTTGGCGATCTATGACGAAGAATCAGCCTCCTCATGACCTACACATGGAAGTTGACGCATCGTGCATCCCAGATGCGTTCTGTTCTTGCAAAGCAGGGTAAATTTATTAAAAGTGGTGTTATTTTGTTTTCTTTAATTAGGTATACATCCCTCCATTAACTGTAAGATAAAATCACGGACTTATGTAAAATATTGACCACGTGCGATTTGTTTGTGAGACTATGTCACGTGCTAAGTTGTCGCTGCATTGGCCAGGTATACGCTATCACGTGATTTTAAGTGACATTCTAGGTGTGGCTCGGAACTGTGTATTGAGAGAGACTTGTAAAGAATTCACCCTGGGGAAAAAAAAATTTTTTTGTTTGTTCTGTGTCGATTCTCCTAAGGATGTTCCATGGACTGTTTTCTGTCCAATTCCAAAGTGCATTTCAACTAAAAACAGTTTTGGAACAAGTTATGCGCTGTGCATAGTATTGTTACAATTAGACACTTTAGTGCTTTTACATACTCTATATATGTCGAAATAATATTAAAACTATCATTTACATTGATCATTTTGCATGTAATCTAAAACAAAACTCATGCGAGTGAAGAAAATAAATGAAAGTACATATTAGAAAAAAAGAAATAAAGATAAAGGGAGGCAACAATGAACTTGAACTGTGTTTTAAGCAAGTAGAAGCTTTAACAAACAAAAAAAATCTGTCTTCTTTTTTTTTTTTAAAAAAAAGAAAGGTTTTAATTCTTGAAGAGTTCATTAATGGCATGTAAATAAACCTATCCCAGGAGTTGATCTTGACCACTGCTCACTGAGTTTACATGTACAGTACATGTTTATGTACCTATATACATGCACAGTATATTAACTGTACAATTACAGACATGTACTTCAAGATAGTCAGGAAATTTTGTCCACTTCAGGATCCTCTATTAAGGGGTCACTTTTGCGATTTCCCTTGGGTGACCCCTTGATATAGGTTTGACTGTATTGGTAGTGAAAGAGGAAAATAATATTTTGATCAACTGAGTTACACCCCTTTTTGGCATGGAGATTGAAAGACTAAGTTACCAGCCTTTCCATGACATTAGCCGTTTTTCTATACATCATTTTAGACAGTCATCTAAATGCAGGTCTGAAAAACTGTTAAAAACTGTAGACACTAAAGACACAGAACTGTGGATAAGAGGATTACCTAAGGGCTGTTTCAGATAGAAGCATCTCCCTAGGGGAGCCCCTGTAGCTCAGTAGGTTAAGCCCTGACCTGCTGATCCAGGGATTCCTGGTTCCAGCCCTGCTTGAGATGATATCTTCTCAACTGTAAATGGGGTCCCATTGCACACAGCCTTTCATTTTCACACTCCAATCATCCTGATATGACTGTTGAAAAGGACGTAAAATCGCAAGTCATCCAGCCATCCATCTCCCTGGGCAGGACCTGAACTTATTTTGAGCAGAACCATTAAGGAAATTGTGATATCCATTTCTGGGCTTTTCTCTTATATATTGTACTCATTAGAGTGAGTGAGTGAACTGGGGTTTAACGTCCCACCAACAACGAGGTCATACGAAGACCTCAGTTTAAAGTCTCAACCGAAAGACCAGAGAAATGGGGGATTGGTCTTGTGATCCTGGATTGGTAGTCATCCTCATTAGAATTGCTTTGCCAAGGTGATTCTAATGAGTGGTCACAATGAAAGTTATTATGGAGAATTAACAAAAATCATCCCAGAATCGAGCACTAAGTTGTTTGTCAAAGATTCCTTACGTCTTCCAAAAAATGACAGTGTTTTTGTGTGCAGTACATTTGAATATATGACCTCGCCTGAATGAAAGTTCAGGAAGAGCTATTGTTGTCACCTTTGCGTCGGCGTCAGCATCCGCGTCCGCATCCGCGTCAGCGTCCGCGTCAGCGTCCGCATTGGATGTTTTGGTTAAAGTTTTTTAAAGACTTATATCTCCTTAACCCATGGATGGATTCTTTTGATACTTGCACTGTAGTTAGATAGTGGTCCAAAGTTTAACAGGGTACAACCCCTACCCCACTCAGTGACCTTGATGTCAAGGTCATGGACTTAGAAAATTGGGAGTTTTTTGGACTGGATGTTTTGGTTAAAGTTTTTTAAAGCCCTATATCTCCTTAACCCATGGATGGATTCCTTTGATACTTGCACTGTAGTTAGATATTGGTCTAAAGTTTTCCTAGGTACTACCCCCACCCCCTCAAAGACCTTGATATCAAGGTCATGGACGTAGAAAATTGTCTTTTTATTGATTGAATGTTTTGGTTAAAGTTTTTTTAAAGACCCATATCTCCTGGACCCATGAATGAATTCTTTTGATATTTGCACTGTAGTTAGATATTAGTTCAAAGTTTTACAGAGTACTACCCCAACCCGGCTCAGTTACTTTGATGTCAAGGTCAGGGACTTAGGAAATTTTTGTGTTTATTAAAGTCTTAGGAAATTTTTGTGTTTATTAAAGTTTTCTAATTGCATTCTGATTCAAAATGCTTTGCAGAGATATAGTTTACACTGGAACTGATGTTAGACACTTTTAAGCTCACCTGAGCCGAAGGCTCAGAGGTGAGCTTATAGGATGGGAGTCGAGCCGTCGTCCGTGTGTGCATGTGTGCGTGGGTGGGTGGGTGCGTCAACACTTTCAAACATAAATATCTCAGAGACCAGTAGGCTGATCGCAATCAAATTTTATCTGAAGCATCATTTGGGTGGGGGAAAGGCTGTATTAGGTTTTGGTGCCGATCAGCTCAGAACTCTGGTTTCCATGGCAACAGATAGCCCCCATAGGGTTATAATGGGGAAAATGGCGTCATCACGTTTTCTCGACTGTTTTTGATTAGATCCTTATCATACTTGCAGGAAATGATGACATGCACAAGAGCTTGGATGAGTTCGAAATTTGGCTGGATTCGAGCACAGACTACGGAGTTAGCTGCCCTTGAGCGTTTGAAAAAACTCCCATAGGGTTATAATGGGGAAAATGGCGTCATCACGTTTTCTCAACTGTTTTTGCTTAGATCCTTATCATACTTGCAGGTAATGATGACATACATAAGAGCTAGGATGAGTTCAAAATTTGGCCGGATTCGAGCACAGACTACGGTGTTAGCTGCCCTTGAGCGTTTGAAAAAAAAAAAACCATAGTGTTATAATGGAGAAAACAACATCATCACATATTTTTAGAAAAACTTTGTCATCGCTCTATTGCCTACATTTCACTATGGATTTTAAAATAACTTCACACAAATGTAGGGCATGACGATATCTCGAGCAAGTTCGACTTTCAGGATGCTGCGCCCAAGGTCAAGGTCACTGTGGCTATTTTTAGAAAAACTTTGTCAGCGCTCTAGCACCTACATTTCTCAGCAAATTTAAAAATAACTTAACACAAATCTAGGGCATGACAATATGTATACATATATATATGTTAACAGAATAAGCTAAATAAATATGTTTAAACCAAGGTCACTGTGGCTATTTTTAGAAAAACTTTGTCAGCGCTCTAGCACCTACATTTCTCAGCAGATTTTAGAATAAATTCACACAAATGTAGGGCATGACAATATATCGAGCAAGTTTGACTTTCAGGGTGCTGCACCCAAGGTCAAGGTCACTGTGGCTATTTTTAGTAAAAACTTGGTCATCGCTCTAGCGCCTACATTTCTCAACAGATTTTAAATCAACATCACACAAATGTAGGGCATGACAATATCTCAAACAAGTTTGACTTCCAGGGTGCTGCGCCCAAGTTAAGGTCACTGTGGCTATTTTTAGAAGAACTTTGTCTGCGCTCTAGCACCTACATTTCTCAATGGATTTTAAAATAAATTCACACAAATGTAGGGCATGACAATATCTCGAGCAAGTTCGACTTTCAGGGTGCTGTGCCCAAGGTCAAGGTAACTGTGGCTATTTTTAGAAAAACTTTGTCATCGCCCTAGCACCTTCATTTCTCCATGGATTTTGAAATAACTTGACACAAATGTAGGGTGTGACAATATCTCAAGCAAGTTTGACTTTCAGGATGCTGTGCCCAAGGTCAAGGTCACTGTGGCTATTTTTAGAAAAACTTTGTCATGGCTCTAGTACCTACATTTCTCAACAGATTTTAAAATAAATTCACACAAATGTAGGGGATGACAATATCTCGAGCAAGTTTGACTTTTAGGGTGCTGCAATCAAGGTTTTTGATTAGATCCTTATCATACTTGCAAGTAATGATGACATACATAAGAGCTTGGGTGAGTTCGAAATTTGGCCGGATTCGAGCACAGACTACGGTGTTAGCTGCCCTTGAGCGTTTGAAAAAATCCCATAGTCTTATAATGGAGAAAACAACGTCATCACATTTTCATTTTTCGTCGGATCCTCTTCAAACTTGCAGGTCATGAGGATATGCATAAAAGCTTGGATTAGTTAGCATTTCGGCTAGATCCCACCACTGACTATGGGGTACCTGCCCTGAGCATCCAAAAAATCAATGTCGCCACTTTTTCTTGGTTTCTACTGATCCGATCCTTTTCAAACTTGCAGGTAATGAGGAAATGCATAATATCTTAAACAAGTTCAAATTTTGGCCAGATCAGGCCAACCACTACGAAGTTAGCTGCCCTTGACAGCTCTGTCTATTGTGCTCTTGATCGGATACTTTTTAAACTTACATATATTAAATGAGGGCATACATAATGTTTTGGATGAGTTTAATTTTCAGCCTGATTGGACCACTGACTGTAGAGTTAGCTGCCTTTGAGCATCTTAAATATCCCTATAGGTTTACAATGTCTCTCAGGTGAGCAATTGTTGCCCTTTGGGCTACTTGTTTTAGTTTTTTATAAAATACTATATACTTACCCCATTGGATGACCTTTAAGTCAAGGTCATCAGAATTTTGTCTTAAAGATTTGGTTAATGTTTTGTATTTATGCAGACATAATTTCAGGATGTTAGATAATGGTTCAGGGTTTTTTTTTTTATACATCCTGCCCCCCCCCCCCCCCCCCCCCCCCCCCCCCCCCCCCCATCCCCCCCCCACCCCCACCCGCCACCCCCCACCTAAGGTTCTTTGACCTTAAGCTCATGGACTTTGAAATTTCATGTGGATTTTTTTATTTTAATTTTATTTTAACACTTATTTCTGAGATAGCTTTTGTTTACAAACGTGTTGTCATTATGGACATGCTTGCCTGAATTTTTATG
The DNA here is from genome assembly GCA_963989385.1 of Ctena decussata. Classification (NCBI taxonomy): domain Eukaryota; kingdom Metazoa; phylum Mollusca; class Bivalvia; order Lucinida; family Lucinidae; genus Ctena; species Ctena decussata. Next base: position 27,541,024 of record OZ022499.1, on the reverse strand, counting down.
CATAGCAGTCCACACCACCATAGCGACTGTGCGATGGGCAAGCACCAATTCAGGCGAGCTATGCTGTCAGGCGACAGCTCTTGTTGACTAATGACATTAGTTTTGAACAACTTGGCCCAAATTTTACAGGAACATGTGATCTACCAATGGGGAGATAAATCAGAAGAGCTCCACAGTAAATTTGCCCAGTTGTTACGAGAGAAGGTGCAGACATATATGTCAGAGTACTTACAATCTCTTCCAGAAGGTAAGAACAAAGATTTTGTGCTGTATATTTAAACAAAGGCTTTCTAAAAATGTTTTGAATAAATAAAAATAAATCTGCCTTACCTTTTCATCATCTTATAACAGTTTATTGTCTTTGCCTAGGACTAACAGAAGTGAGACATAGCTATTACTTTTGCATTGTTGTTGTCGGCATTGGGGGTGTCAACTTTGCATCAAGTTTGCTGGTCTAGGGTCAAGCTGGGTAACTTCGGACAGCAGGTAAATTCGGACACACCATTGCAAACAGTGAAAATCCAGATGAGACGGCTCATAATGAGCTGTCTCATCAGGATTTTCACTGTTTGCCCAGTTATTTTTGTTTTAATTCCAAACAACTGAGTCAGACATATAAAGGAAACAATGTCACTGTCCGAATTTACCCGCAGTCCGAATTTACCAGACTTTACCCTAACTCTGTGTTGTGACAATGCACAGACAGGCGAGACTCAGCATTACAGAGAATTTTTGTTTGCACAATGTTTATGTTTACGCAAATTGGTATAAAACACAAGTAGATATGCTCCCTCAAGAGCAGATTCTCTCTGCTAAGAATTGACCATCATTAAGAAGGGAAGTAAAATGATATTGACAGAGTTGTTTCCCCTGAACAAGTACCTATTAATCATAAATGTTGGAAGTAGATTATCTGAAAGTATAGTCACCTCAAATGTTGAATGTTGATTACATGTTTGTTACAGGTCATACACCCAAGAAGGCGGGCACAGAGCCATCAGAACTGGGCTTTTATCGCAAAAAGTTGATAGACTTTCTACAAGACTCCACATATTATAGACCAGAGGAGCTCTTACCTAGGTTTCCTATGGATGGTAATACACCAACTTTGAAATGTATTCATAGCTATAAAATGAGCATTTTTACATAAGCTTAAGCCTAATTGCTGATGTCACTGGCAATTAGTGACAATTTTAGTCTGGTTTTGATATTGTTCCTTTACATTAGACAGTTTAATCCTTTTGCACTCAGAACAGCCAAAACTCCACTGAGTTTTGACCGTTCTGAGTGCAGTAGGATTAACATCACTTTTTCATAATTAAATTGACAGAATAAAAGTGCATTTATCTGTATTGCCATGTAGAATAGTGGTAGGATCATGCATGCAAATGAAAAGGTTGGGAGAATTTGTAGGTAAGGATTTTAGAATTGAAATATTTCTGCTCTAGCAGTGAATTATTGAGTAATTATTCACTGTTTGTTCGTCAGTTGTTAGAAGATATATCACTCACACTCTGCACTCATGATATGATCCACTTTACAACTGACCTCAACACTATGAATTATTACTCAACAATTCATTGCTAGAGCTGATCCATTTCTTTATCAGTAGCAAAATACGAATTATGAATAGTAACCTGTTTTGCAGAATTTTTATCCCCCGACCGACCGAAAGGTTCGGGGGATATAGCGATGAGCCTGGCGTCCGTCCGTCCGTCCGTCCGTCCGTCTGTCCGTCCGTCCGTCCGTAAACACTTTCTTGTCCGCTCTATATCTTGAATACCCTTTGGAATATTTTCATGATACTTCACAGTTATGTAGAACAGGTCATGACGATGTGTCGCGTACAAGAATGGTAACTCTTGCTATTGTACTTTTTGAATTATCTCCCCTTTGGTGATTTTTGGGCAGATTCGTGTCCGCCCTGTAACTTGAATACCCTTTGGAATATTTTCATGATACTTCACAGAAATGTAGAACAGGTCATGACGATGTGTCGCGAACAAGAATGACAACTCTTGCTTCCTCACTTTTTGAGTTATTTCCCCTTGATAGTTTTAGGTGTGATTTTTTGGCACATTCGTGTCCGCTCTATAACTTGAATACCCTTTGGAATATTCTCATGATACTTCACAGATATGTAGAACAGGTCATGAGGGTGTGTTGCGAACAAGAATGACAACTCTTGCTTTCTTACTTTTTGGGTTATTTCCCCTTGATCATTTTAGGTATGATTTCTTGTCCGCTCTATAACTTGAATACCTTTTGGAATATTTTCATGATACTTCACAGATATGTAGAACAGGTCATGATGATGTGTCGCGAACAAGTATGACAACTCCTGCTTTCTTACTTTTTGAGTTATTTCCCCTTGATGGTTTAAGGTGTGAGATGGTGTCCGCTCTATAACTTGAATACCTTTTGGAATATTTTCATGATACTTCACAGATATGTAGAACAGGTCATGACGATGTGTCGCGACCAAGAATGACAACTCTTGCTTTCATACTTTTGGAGTTATTTCCCTTTGATGATTTTAGGTGTCCGCTCCATAACTTGAATACCTTTTGAAATATTTTCATGATACTTCACAGATATGTAGAACAGGTCATGACAATTTGTCTCATACATGAATGATAAATCTTGCTTTTATACTTTGTGAGTTATTTCCCTTAGGTAGTTTGAGCTGCTGTTTGTATAACCAAAAAAAAAAAAATTCCAGATTTGGATTCTTTGTCGAAATTCACTTACTAGAGAGCTCAAAATTAGGTTTGTAGGGCTTGTACTTTAGAAGTTATTCACACATTTTGAAAGTTGAATGTATCGTATGCTATACATTTGTGTATATGGTGGCTGTTTGAGATATTAACTCTTTTTAGCAGTCAAGCATACTGTTTTACTCTGAGTGTTATATAAGCATGCATCTGTTAACAGTTAATGTCAAACAGAAGCATAAAAAAAGACAATATATTACTAATATGTGTTTTGAAGTGCACCCTTTTTACCAAGGCCCATGGGGGTCTTTGGTCGGGGGATTTGCCATCTCCTCTGATGGCTATTTTTGCGTTAACAGATCATTTAACGAGTAAGCATGTAGTAGTACTGAATTACTGAATGGGAGTCTGCCTTATAACAAGCTTTCTCAGGATCTCATGGTTGTTTTTAAGAGCAGTGAATTCTGATCAGATCATATAGATACATATGCTGATCTACCTTAACTGGTTGCAGATTTTCTTGAGGCTTGACTCATTTATTTGTTTTATTTTCAGGCTTCTTTGAGGAACGTGCAATATTATTAGGTTGTCTAGGTAGACATGAAGCAGCTCTAGGATTGTATGTGATAATTCTCCAAGATACGCATTTAGCAGAGGAGTAAGTTAAAGCTTATGTTTCCGACAACAAAAGCAGGCATGAAGTTCCAGTGTAGAACCTGATAAAGTCCTGTCACTATATTTTTCATATACATGTAGCACCATTTGTGGCAGACTTGGCCTTTTAACCTTTAAGGGGTGAAAAAAGCAGACAACAAAATTTACATCTGCAAAATTAAAAAAAAAAAATGTTCCATCCAAGATATATCATATTAAGAATTGAAACAATAGAGGACAAACATTGTAGATCCAGATTAGGTGGCTCATTATGAGCCACCTCATCTGGATCTATACTGTTTGCAAATTCAGCTGTTTTCATTTTCGGCACTGTAAGTATTAAGTTATTTAGTCCCAAAAATGAGATACTACTAAAAACAATACATATACTAAAATTCATAAATATAGACTGTCCATGTCTTCAGTATTGAAGTTCAATGAAATAAGTGTGATCATAGGCCTATTTGTTATAATCGCCAAATTTTGCTACTTTGGTAGGTAGTTAATTATGGTATTTTGCCTAGTGAAACAGTTAAGTTCTAAAATGATTTGCTATGTGTGTGGCTGTATTTGTCTTGAGGCTTTGTCTTTATTAGCATATGAGGGAAAAAATTCCTCTAGAGTAACTGACAATTTGCTGTAAGCTGAAACTGAAATCTAGTTGCCTTAAGTTTCCTGTTTAAGGAAATTGGGTACACTTTCAGGGGAAGCGACTTTTCCACTTTCAATTTTGCCTCCCTTCTCATTAGGGGTCAACTATTAAAAGAAAGAATTTGCACCTAGAAAGCAAATTCTTTCCTTTAAGAGTAGAACCCTTTTTTGGAAGGGCTTGGTTGCCCAGATAAGCAAACAAGAAGTAATGAAAATTGTTTCCCTTTGTAAAAATGACTAAAAAACTTGGAGGTGTACTCATACTCTTAAATATCTTGTGCTGATATTGTGTTGTATTTCATGTATTTCAGATATTGTAAAAGACATTACAACAAAAGCAAGCCAGGTGACTGTGATGTAAGTCAATTGTTATATGAAATGTGACGTGCAAAAACGTGGCTGAATGTATTTGCAAACTAAGGGGGGTGGGGGGGTGACTTTGAGTCAAGGAGGGAGGGGGGGGGGGCTGTGATGTAAGTCAATTGTTATATCAGTTGTAACATGCAAAAACGTGGCTGAATGTATTTGCAAATGGGGGAGGGGGAGGGGTTGGAGATTTGAGGAAAGGGGGTTATACCATGCTGATGGGAGGTAAAGAGGTCTTGCAGGATGTGAGAGATGATGTCACAACTAATCAAACAGGTGATGATCTAAGCTTCTTTGGTTGTGGTGTTTGGTCTCATTCACTGTAGAGGTTCTCATTTGTATCGGTTGACATTTCTGTGGGCAGGAGGGGGGCTACTGCTGGTCAGTAACTTTTCAGTGTGGGGTTCCTTTATGGTGTGGGTTGTCTTTCCAGTGGCTGGAGGGTAGGGCTCATTCTGGTTGGCTGCTCTATAGAGGATACGATTTGTACATGAAATAATTTGTTACATATGTATGTAATGCATGTTATTTGGATTTACAAGCTCTTCCATTGTTTAGTGAATTTACATAACATCCCATTCTGTTGTTTAGATCAGGGCTCCGGAAAACCGGATTTTTTCGGTCCCAGACCGAAATTCAGAAATTCGGACCGATTGGAAACAGCCCAAAGCCCAAAAAAATCGGTCCCATATTGGCCCAATACTTAGGATATTATCTTTGATTCTGTCAGATATTTCTTTGTCGCGGATGTTTCGGCTATTTTCGTCGATGTTTACGGCACTGCATTAAAAGTTGATTGGGTTGTTTACATCAATTTAATCAACAATGTGTCAAAAGTTATCACAGATAATCACAGCTCCGATTGTCTTGCCAAGGTGTGAACATGTTTTTAGAAGACTTCGATAATTAGCGCATGTCACGTGTCACCAATCTGAGGTCACCTCGTTACACAATACACAGGCCGACGCTCGGGGAAAGAAGGCCGTGTAAAGTAGTCAGTGATTACTTCCAAAGAAAGCATTATAAAAGAATTTTACATGCGAAAAAAACAACAACAACAAAGCTTTAACCTGATTTGATTATCTGTAGGCTTGTTATTTTTTTTAGGCAACGTCAGTACTCGCGCAAATAAGTATTTTATTATTCGTCCGAAGGTACCTTTTTGAAAGAAAAAAACAAATTTCAAGGGCAAGGGAATTAACTCGAATGAAAACTCGAATAAAAATATTGGTTACCAGCTCAATAGTTTTTGACCCATACGAACCGGCGGCAAGACGAATCATGTGGTTCCGGCAAGGCTACTTTCGCTTTCTTTTTCTGTATTTTAAAGCACATGTTTCACAATAAGTTAGAGCAAAGGGACTAAATTGCTACTTCAGCGCTGATTTTCATTGTGTCAGGTAAGCAGCAAACATGTCTATCTAGGGCTAAACAAGCGCTACGAACACATAAACATGGGTTTCTCATTAGTGGGTGGGGGTATTCAGCGAAGATCGTTATATGTCCCCCGGCACCCGCATAGTGAAGTTAGGTGATGACGTCATCGGCTGGACCGATTCAATTTTCAATATTTCCCGAGCCCTGGTTTAGATCCATGTTGAAAATTGTGTCATGGCATTAAGCAAGCTGCCGTTTTCAAGTGCATGTTTTTTTAACTGAAGAAAACTTCAGGCCAGAATACTTCAAAGAGAGTAAAATTATTTAAATTGTTATGTACTGCTTTCTATTGGAGGACTTTGAATACTCGTACAAAAAAAAGGTGGTTTTGTTTAACCATGGTACATGTATATGTGTTATCAGAGTTATGTGTTCACTACATGTATTAAGAATTGAGCCGCAACATTACAAACCAACATAGTGGCATGTGTGTCCAGCAAAGACTATGATCAGCCTGAGCATCTGCCCAGTCTGATCAGAGTCTTTTTTGTGGCATTAAAGGTAGCTTAGACCCTTAGTCTTTGCTGTCACTTTGAAGATAGCTTAGGCCCTTAGCTACCCTTTAAGTGCACAGCAAAGACTCTGATCAAACTGGGCAGATGCCCTGCTGATCAGAGCCTTTGCCGTGCAACGGAGGGTAGCTTAAACTGTTAGCTACCCTGCAAGTGCACAGCAAGGACTGATCAGACTGGGTGAATGCCTAGCTGATCTGAGTCTTTGCTGGGGGCACATGCCACTTTGTTGGTTTTGTCGCTTTGCTACTGTACTATAACTCTACAGTACATTATTATTAGGGTTATATTAATGTATATCAAATCTATTTGCAGGTGTATTATTATTTGTTAAAAGTCTACCTCCAACCTCCTGAACCATCATTCCTTGGGTTGTCCTCCTATGGTGTGTGTCCTAAACCTGAACCCAATGTTCGTGCTGCCATGAAGTTGATGGAACAGCATGCAGGATGTATTGAGACAGAAAAGGTAAGAAAAGTTTAGATTATCTGTCTACATATTCTAATAAATGCTGTCTACAGATTCCAACAAACCTCAAAAGTAAGCAACAATATAATTTTAGCGTGCTTTATTGAAGCAAAGGAGGGCCTAAGGGGCTGTTCCCAATGTCTGCATGCTGACTGGGGCCCAGTTGTTCGAAACTAACGACGTTGTTAGTTAACCAGACGTTAAAATTTTAAATGTATTTTACGCAGAAAAACACCACAACTTTTTGCTGAAAAAATGTGAGGAGCTTTTGCAAAGCTCCTCACAATGTTTCAGCAAAAAATAATACTGTGTTTGATTTTATAAGTACTGTAAGACTTGACGACTCCTCGACTAACAACTTAGTTAGGCTAACAAACAACATTTGAACAACCAAACTCAGGTTTATTTATTCAGTTTCATAGTAATTATGGGCTGAGATCATGATGCATGGCGCACAATTCTGGAGGAAGGCATCTGAATGTGAACATCCTCTTCTCTGTTTCACAGCAACTGTTGGTATGCTGTATGGCTCAGTCTTTCAACTTGGGGTGATCTTTTGAATGTCGTTATTCAGTTTTGATTATGACCAGTATTTTATGGTTTACCAAAATCATAGAATTTAGGCTCACCTCCTGCATTTAGGTCAGTTTCACAAACTGTAACAAATTATTATGTATGGGTTTTACAGTTGGAAGAAAGCATGGGAAGCAAGATGGAGGCGGAGTGGTTTACCTGAAAAGTTGTCAGACTATCTTTGTCAGGTCTAAGTTAGCCGGCTAAAGTAAACAGTTTACATATATTTCCAGGCCCTGGAGTTACTGCCACCCAGCATTAGAATCCAAGATATTCTGGGATACCTGGAGAATGTTCTAGAACTCAAATCAGCCACCAAACACAGGTCACAGGTGTTGAGAAACATGCTTTTCTCAGAGAGCTTACAGGTAAGTTTAACATTTTGTTATTGGAGCCGTAAATCTACAAAACCAACAAAGTGGCTTGTGTGCCCAGCAAACACTCTGATCAGCCTGGACATCTACCAAGTCTGATCAGAGTCTTTGCTGTGCACTTAAAAGGTAGCTAAGGGTCTATGCTACCTCCATGCAGACAGTAAAGACTCTGATTGGACTGGGCTGATCTGAGTCTATGCTGGGTGCACATGCCATTTTCTTGTGGCTCATTTGTCATTTGTGTAAATCCCGAGAAATTTTAATGTCTTCTTATTTTCACAAAAATTAGAGTCACAGGATTTGATTTCGTCTCTCTGCAAATGGTTCTTTGCATTGAGAAGAGCCATAACCATTTTGCTGAAATAAAATTTTTGGGAATATTATCTGATTTGCAGTAAGATTAAGAAAAAGGTTGTTCTGATAGTATCGGTCACTTCCCAGAATGGACATTTAGTCACTAAATCCTTGTTGTATATTTACTGTACATCTTATATCCAAACAGTGGTATACCATATCAATCCTAATAAATGCTCCTTCTCTAATAAATGCCCATGGCCTCTTTTCCGAATACAATGTTATATTAACCTGCATGAATTCCTGTTTGCTTCTCTGGATAAGGTAGTTCTTCGAAATGGGTCTAGTCTTAGAGGAAAGAATTTGCTTCTAGAGGAGCAAATTCTTTCCTTTAAGAGTTGACTCCTGATGAGCAGGAAGGCAAAAATAGTGGAGTTGCTTCCTCAGAAAGTATACCCATCACCTTTATACTGCTTATCAGAGGTATTTTGGCAGTGGCTGATTTACTACAATTTAGACTCTAAATAAACCCCCCTTTCGCAAAATGCGACACCCTTGGGCATTTTATAGGATTTATTCCGTATGGTTCTGTTTGAATATCAGCTTACAATTGATTCTTGATTCAAAAGTGTTAGTGCATGTTTTTGTAGGATTGTGTAAAACGTTTTTGCTTCTTTCTTTTCCTCACATAACCATTATTTTTTTTGTTACATTGCAGGTTCATGAGCAGAGAATGTTTTATGAGAAAGAGAAAATTGTGATAACTGATCTCAAAAGTTGTGTTGTCTGCAAACGGAGAATAGGCAACAGGTAAATGTTTTATGGGTAGCATACCTCAGAAAGACTGTTTAACCCTTAAAGCACCAAAAATTAAAATAGTTAAATTTGCCAACATTGTAGTTCCAGATACAAAAAAGCCTTTACTGTTTGCATATGTTTTAAGCACCTTTTATACTCATGTAGCTGTTCATGAAAAGTTTTAGAAAGAAAATATTGAAATCTGTGGTGAAACCTAACCGATATTTCCTTTCCAATGGGCTAACTACTTAGTAATTGCCAGTGTAATTTAAGAAGTAAATCTGAAAAGTAAATCTGCACAAGCTGATCAGAGACTTCCCTGTCTGCATGGAACTTTGTTGATTTTGTCATGTAGCGAATCAAGTTTTTTTAATATCATTCCAGTTTCTTTGCAAGATACCCCAATGGTGTGATAGTTCATTATGGTTGCTGCAAAGATCCCAAGACCCCACCCACAGACAGCTGACAGATGTGACCTGAAATATTAACTGTGTCATGAGAAAATTGCTTTGTTCTCAGTGCTCCAGATAAGAAGGGGTAACAGGGATAATTCAAAGAAAATTTTCCACATTCCTGCTTAAAACATATGATGTAATCCCTCATTAGAACCGTCTTGACAAAACGGTTCTAATGAGGGATCACAACATATGTTTTTCATTAAGGGATAAGAAAAATTCTCAGAATTGTCCTCAAAAATCCAACTTACCTGGAGCTCTGGAATTTCTATATGTGATCGGGATGACAAACCAGATTGCACAACTTCACAGAGTAGTCAGGTTGAAGAGTTGGTTCGCCTTGTTAAATATATGTATTTATTCATGAACAACAGCTAAGATTTTTAACAGACTTTACAAATGTGTAAGAACTTCAGAGGAAATGATAGCTCATTTCTGTTTCCATATGGACCTAGTGCAGAAAAAGCTCACAAAACTGGTGCAGATAAAGCTTTATGCCATGTGCAAACATTTGAGCCATTACACAACTAAACCAACTAAGTGGCATGTGTGCCCAGTGAAGACTCAGAACAGCCTGGGCATCTGCTTTATGCCATGTGCAAACATTTGAGCTATGACGCCACAGGTTTGTATGTGTGTGGGGAGGGGGGGTGGTGTTGATTGTTCCATATCCTGAATAAAGATGGAATTGTTGCTAGCCAGCACACCTCTGCAGATTGATCAGTGCTGTTCTGTATTGATTGCTAGATATGTTATACATGTGCCATAAATTGTGTGACAAACTGATCAGATAGACAAAATGCAGAGGCTGATCTCATTCTTCATAGTTGGCACATGACATAAGGCAGTAAGAATCAATGCATGGCATGATGCTTTTCTTATGATTCAGCCAAAAAAGTTTTGATGTTATTTTGGTAGTGTTTTGTTGCAGTTAGGGTATAATGGTTCTCTTAAGATCTGTAGGTTTTCCTAAACAAACAAAACAAAGTTAGATATCATTAGGTGGAGCCAATGGTTTGGAATAAATGCGAGACACCATTCAATTCTTCACAGTCAGCCAGTTTTATATTTTTGTGACCTCCATTAGATAAAGCTGTTTAATGATATGACTCATGTTAGGCTGACAACAGTTTCAGCTAAGAGCTGAAATTCTGTTTTTCAACTGTCATGGTGCACGGAATACAAATGAACTGCCACACGACAAAACAAACAAAGTGGCATGTGCCCAATCTGATCAGTCTTTGGTGTTCACCTAAAGGGTAGATAAGGGCAGACTGGGCGGATGCCCAGGCTGATCTGAGTCTTTGTTTGGCGCACATGCCGCTTTGTTGATTTTGTCAAGTAGGGGCTCAGATTTGGCTTTTGTAAGCTGGTTAATATAGGGGAGAGTCGGGTAACTTCGGACAGGCGGGTAAATTCGGACATACAATTGCAAACAGTGAAAATCCAGATGAGACGGCTCATAATGAGCCGTCTCATCAGGATTTTCTCTGTTTGGCCAGTTGATTTTTGTTTTAGTTCCAAACAACTGACATATAAAGGAAACAATGTCAGTGTCCGAATTTACCCGCTGTCCGAAGTTACCCGACTCTCCCCTAGATATCTGTAATGACATAATCTATGAATACCTAGTGACAGACAGTGGTAAAGACAGTAGCTGAGGTAAATTTCAGCTGCATGAAGAATTGGAAAATGGATAATTTTTATTCTTATATTCACCCTATATTTCAGATCATATTTGTTTCTTATTGCCAGCTTTTTAAATCAAAATTAGTGCTAAACAAACCTCATTTACACCTTCTTTACCTTCTATCATAAACAGCCATCACCATAACTGAAAGCCATTTGAACGTTTTGACAGCCAGTCAGTCCACTTTTTACCTATGACACCAATATCATCACATTAGGTTTGACCAAATGACCTTTATTGACTGAGAAAGTCTGTTGGTCCATAAAGCTGCATTTAAAAGAAGTTGGTGCCAGTTGTTAAAGGTTGTAATATAATTATGTCTTTCTCACGCATCTTCAAACCCATGTTTACTAGCCGTGGAACAGCTACTAATATGTGTATGTGTCAAATCAGAACTTATTTGTATGAGCTGTGTTGTAATACAAGACAAAAATGTTATCTGCTACATATATGCCATATTATCTCCACTGTCAGAAGTACTGAATGCTTTTAGTAGTAACAAGCAAAAAAAAAAAAAAAGCACAAATGTTTGCTACATCATTGGAAAAAGTATGTTATAGTGTATTCTAACATGACATTAACGTTTTCCCTATTGAGCCTATAGGAAGCAGCACCATGTGAAAATTTGTGTTAAATCAGGTTAACGCCCTGCATGCACAGTTCACGCATTGATGACGTCGGACGTAAACATTTAACTCCTGGCAATGTCCGCCTCAAAAGTTTCCATTAGGAAATGTTGCAATATCCATGCAATTTGATCGTATATAATGTTAGAATCGAAATAATTTTTCCTTACTGGTAGATTAATGCAGATTAACAAATGTGTTGTCGGGCAGACACAAATATTAATTCACTCCAGCCTGCAGCCGTTGTGAATTAATATTTCGTGATCTGCCCTCTAACAACATGTTAATCTGCGATAATTCACTGGTATGAAACAATTATTTCTTAATTGCAAGAAAAGTTATCTCAGTTTGCAAGGTAACTTTTATACACGAATTTTCAGGGGAAGCAACTCTGTCAATTTTGTTTTTAATCAGCAGGGGCCAAATCTTATACACCTTTCCTATAATTCAGAGTCAGTTCGAGTTTTGTCCCTTGCAACGCCTATGACGTCATCTATAGGATAGGCTATTGTTTTTCATTATGTGACCAAATAAATGCCGGTTTTCCGTATATTCAAAACTAACATTCAACGGTTAAGATTAAGACAACTATTTTGTTCCAACTATATATAGCTCTTTCTTTGTCGGAAAATAAGCTTTATAACTTATAGCATATGGGAATTTGACATAAAATTAAAAGATTTCCTACAAAAATTTCGGGCCAAAATTACCGTAATCAAGAGCATGTATCACCAGTACACCTTCCAAAACATAAGGAAAAGAAAGAAAGTCGCGGAAGATGTTCAGACCGTTATTACAAAAGATACAAAACAAACGATTAGCTGATTATAAAGCAGACACACGCTAAAAATGACAACAAAGTGTGCTGACATGGAATTCGTTTGTGTAATCACCGAATCGCGTGCATTGCCGCAATAAACAAACACCTAAGATTGTGTATTACCTAGACACGTGTTCCGGAGGCAGCTTTAAGAACACCTTACCGTGAAATGGAAACGATCAAATAAATAATATACCGAAGATATGTAATAAGAGATGGAAAAAATAATATAAACTCAACCTCGGGCCCAAACTTACGGAAAACTGTCTGGATGCTGATGCTTTTAGATCGGTGTATCGCACAAGAAACCATAAATATCAGCTCTGTCCGGTAATAATGCGTAGTTACTACCTGAATGCTGACGTTTTACCTGTCGGAAAAATGGAAAGAACTTTTCAGATTAACGAAACTTATTTATACGAAATGTAGCTCTTTTTTTATTGAACAAACGTGAATGTATTGCCGGGGTGTTAAAACTCGGCATCGATGAAAGGGGTCATGAAAATCATGAGCGACTTGTCGGGATTCTCAATATGATATTAAAATTTAAAAAAAATTATAGATAAAAAATGTCACATGACAACAGGGCAATTATACTTTAATTTGGTCTTTCAATGTATTTTTTTGCAGTTCACATTTACAAAACGTCTGCTTTATGCATGTTATGTGTGCTTGCAGTTGTACTGAATTCTATGGGATTGTCCTATAGATGACGTCACAGTCTACTTGGGTAGATAACTCGTGCGCGACTTTATCGATTTATAGGAAAGGTGTATAGGAAAGAAATATACTACCCCAGGAGCAAATTCATTTAACTCTTAAAGCGCCAAGAATTGGCAAACAGTGTAGATCCAGATGAGGTGGCTCATAATGAGCCACCTCATCTGAATCTACACTGTTTGCCCTCTACTGTTCAATTTCTCAATATGATATCCCTTGGACGAAACATTTTTTGAAATTCTGCAGACATAAATTTTGTCGTCTGCTTTTTGGTGCATTAAAGGTTAAGGTTAGACTCCATTTTGAAAGAGCTTCATCATCCAGGAAGCAAACAGGTCATAAAAGTTTTTTCCTCAGTAAAATGGCAGAAAAATGAGGAAACGTTACCATACTCTTAAAAAGAGCTCTTAATTAAAGGGTGCCTCAGTCCACTGAGTTGATATGGTAATTTGGTTCTGGCCACAGGGGCCCTTATTCATTTCATTCCAGTTGGAAATTGCTTGTTGATAATTTTATATCCAGTTAGTTTTATATGCCCATGAAATGTTACAGTTGCTTTTATACAATAATAATTTTAATTCATGAAATAAATCTTGTTTCTTTCTTTACTCTTTATCCCTAAATTTCATGATTTGTAAGTAACTGCATAGCCTATAAATATTCTGTTGGTGTGGGTGCTGGATAGAAAAAACTAAACATCTGTTATACCGTTAATTGTGAAAATTTTCACAAATGTTTATATTTTCAAATTGGTGTTAGAAATATTTGTGAAGTTTTGAGTTTTTGATTGTCATTATTGTTTGGACTCATGAAAAAAGCAAACCACTTTGCATTAGTTATTGCAATGACTGTGCGATGACTTCGCACTTGCAAAGTTTCCTGAATATTTTAATTGTTGCAAATAATTCAGGATTTACAGTACATTCTTTATCATGCATATCAGAGAAAAGCGCCCTATGGCTTGTGTAAATGGCCAAGACTAAGATCAGCCAGCAAATCTATGCAGGCTTACCCTAATGTGCTTAAGTATCGAGGCACCTAAAATCATTAATTTTCCATTTGTCCCAAATGGAAAATTAATGATTTTAGGTGTCCCAATATCTAAGCACATTTTTAGCTCACCTGAGCCGAAGGCTCAGAGGTGAGCTTATAGGATGGGAGTCGAGCCGTCGTCCGTCCGTGCGTGGGTGGGTGGGTGCGTGGGTGCGTGCGTGCGTGCGTCAACACTTTCAAACATAAATATCTCAGAGACCAGTGGGCCGATTGCAATCAAATTTTATCTGAAGCATCATTTGGGTGGGGGAAAGGCTGCATTAGGTTTTGGTGCCGATCAGCTAAGAACTCTGGTTTCCATGGCAACAGATAGCCCCCATAGGGTTATAATGGGGAAAACGGCGTCATCACGTTTTCTCAACTGTTTTTTATTAGATCCTTATCATACTTCCAGGTAATGATGACATACACAAGAGCTTGGATGAGTTCGAAATTTGGTCAGATTCGAGCACAGACTACGGAGTTAGCTGCCCTTGAGCGTTTGAAAAAAATCCCATAGGGTTATAATGGGGAAAATGGCGTCATCACGTTTTCTCAACTGTTTTTGCTTAGATCCTTATCATACTTGCAGGTAATGATGACATACATAAGAGCTTGGATGAGTTCGAAATTTGGCCGGATTCGAGCACAGACTACGGAGTAAGCTGCCCTTGAGCGTTTGAAAAAAAATCCCATAGTGTTATAATGGAGAAAACAATGTCATCACATATTTTTAGAAAAACTTTGTCACCGCTCTATTGCCTACATTTTTCAACGGATTTTGAAATAACTTCACACAAATGTAGGGCATTACAATATCTCGAGCAAGTTCGACTTTCAGGATGCTGCGCCCAAGGTCAAGGTCACTGTGGCTATTTTTAGAAAAACTTTGTCAGCGCTCTAGCAACTACATTTCTCAGCAGATTTTAAAATAACTTCACACAAATGTAGGGCATGACAATATCTCGAGCAAGTTCGACTTTCAGGATGCTGCGTCCAAGGTCAAGGTCACTGTGGCTATTTTTAGAAAAACTTTGTCAGCGCTCTAGCACCTACATTTCTCAGCAGATTTTGAAATAACTTCACACAAATGTAGGGCATGACAATATCTCGAGCAAGTTTGACTTTCAGGATGCTGTGCCCAAGGTCAAGGTCACTGTGGCTATTTTTAGAAAAACTTTGTCAGCACTCTAGCACCTACATTTTTCAGCAGATTTTAAAATAACTTCACACAAATGTAGGGCATGACAATATCTCGAGCAAGTTCGACTTTCAGGATGCTGCGCCCAAGGTCAAGGTCACTGTGGCTATTTTTAGAAAATCTTTGTCAGCGCTCTAGCACCTACATTTCTCAGCAGATTTTAAAATAACTGCACACAAATGTAGGGCATGACAATATCTCGAGCAAGTTTGACTTTCAGGGTGCTGCACCCAAGGTCAAGGTCACTGTGGCTATTTTTAGAAAAACTTGGTCATCGCTCTAGCGTCTACATTTCTCAACGGATTTTAAATCAACTTCACACAAATGTAGGGCATGACAATATCTCAAACAAGATTGACTTCCAGGGTGCTGAGCCCAAGGTCAAGGTCACTGTGGCTATTTTTAGAAAAACTTTGTCAGCGCTCTAGCACCTACATTTCTCAATGGATTTTAAAATAAATTCACACAAATGTAGGACATGACAATATCTCAAGCAAGTTCGACTTTCAGGGTGCTTTGCCCAAGGTCAAGGTCACTGTGGCTATTTTTAGAAAAACTTTGTCATCGCCCTAGCACCTTCATTTCTCCATGGATTTTGAAATAACTTAAAACAAATGTAGGGTATGACAATATCTCAAGCAAGTTCGACTTTCAGGATGCTGTGCCCAAGGTCAAGGTCACTGTGGCTATTTTTAGAAAAACTTTGTCATCGCTCTAGCACCCATATTTCTCAACGGATTTTAAAATAAATTCACACAAATGTAGGGCATGACAATATCTCGAGCAGTTTGACTTTCAGGGTGCTGCAGTCAAGGTTTTTGATTAGATCGTTATCATACTTGCAGGTAATGATGACATACACAAGAGCTTGGATGAGTTCGAAATTTGACCGGATTCCAGCACAGACTACGGAGTTAGCTGCCCTTGAGCGTTTGAAAAAAATCCCATAGTGTTATAATGGAGAAAACAACGTCATCACATTTTCATTTTTCATCGGATCCTCTTCATACTTGCAGGTAATGAGGATATGCATATAAGCTTGGATTAGTTAGCATTTCGGCTGGATCCCACCACTGACTATGGAGTACCTGCCCTGAGCATCCAAAAAATTGATGTCGCCACTTTTTCTTGGTTTCTACTGATCCGATCCTTTTCAAACTTGCAGGGTAATAAGGAAATGCATAATATCTTAAACAAGTTCAAATTTTGGCCAGATCAGGCCAACCACTACGAAGTTAGCTGCCCTTGACAGCTCTGTCTATTGTGCTATTGATCGGATACTTTTTAAACTTGCATATATTAAATGAGGGCATACATAATGTTTTGGATGAGTTTAATTTTCAGCCTGATTGGACCACTGACTGTGGAGTTAGCTGCCCTTGAGCATCTTAAATATCCCTATAGGTTTACAATGTCTCTCAGGTGAGCAATTGTTGCCCTTTGGGCTACTTGTTGTATAAGTCCTCAGATTTTGCTAAATAGATTGTTGATATGAATGGCAAAGACACTGAACAGACTGCATGTACTTGCTGATCTGAGGTTTTGCAGTTCAAAAAGGCAAATTTCACCAGCTGCAGGTTGTATACCATATTTGACCTAATAATGACACATATCTTGTGGTGGCACAACACTAGTTGTAAATATTGAGACACTTTCGCCACTTTCAGCATGCCTTTGAGAAATTAAAGGAGGTAGAGCTTATGCAATACCCCTGGCATTATAATCGGAGTATGAGTCTGTCAGCATTCATGTTTGCATTCGCGTTACATGTACCTCTGTGATCAGTCTAACCTATGTTAATCATCTGCCTTTTGGTCTGTTTCTCTCAGTCTAGTGCATTGAAACTTGGATACATTTTCAGCACCACTTGAATACAAATGCTGATATGAAATGCTGATGTAAAAACATTGGGGTAAGCCTATGTTAAGCATCTGCATTTAGGTCATAATCTGTTTATCCATAGCTATGTGGTCTAAGATCTTGAATCCATGATACTATTATACTGACATGGACATCTGGAGGAGAGATACTATCACAACTGACAGGGCAGTGACCTATGTTTTATGCTTCACTGATTTAATGATATTTCTATGGGTTAGGGTCAAGATAGTTGCCACAGACTTAAATCTGAACGAGAGCAGTATACCACCACCACCCACTTTTGAAATTGACATAATATTTTGTTATGCTTCACAGACTTAAAAAAAAGCCCAGTCCATGTTCGAGTTAGATTTTTGATATTTGGTACACATTTTATCTGGACATGAACATTTCAACATTACCATCCACTTTTGACTTTGATCTCTATTTTATGATTCACTGACATTTTAATATTTCTCCACACCTATATAATTAAATTACTACCAATATAACATATATAATAGTATGAAAAAAGTGTGCTCCAGCCATCCACCTATGACCTTGATATGCATTTTACGGCTCAGTGATTTCATGATATATTTCTGTAACCTACATTGTTAGGAGCTGTGACACTGGGAAACTGTGTAAGTCAAGCCCCCAGTAGGTAGGATCTGCTGTCTTCTGTCAGCTCTTGTTATGAAATATACCATCTTTGGGCTAGAGGTACATTTCTTGCACACCGGATAGAAAATGCCATTTTTTTTCACCTGGGATAGAAAATCTTATCTTACCCTGGTGTTCTGACCCAGGACAGGAAAAAAATCACGAGCTGTCAATGCATTGGTTGTATAGGAGCTCACATACCTGCATCGTCAAGTGACGTTGGCATTTTAGATGATGACGTCACAAAGACGGTAAAAATGACGTCAGTTTATACACGCCAGTCGTTGACGTAAAGAGCCGAATGGTGGTCGTTGAAAGCGGCGCCTTCTTTCAAAATCAAATTGAAACCTCTCAAGCACTAGAATTACACATTTTAAAAAGTTCTGAAGTTAAAACAAAACGTGGTGTGCAAGAAAAAGTATCTATCATTGGTGTGAGGTGCGGATAGAAAAATCCGTCACTCGGAATCACTGTTCGGCATCACTTGGCAAGCCTCGTGATGCCGAACAGTGACCTTCATGACAGATTTCTATCCACACCTCACACCCATGACAGATCCTTATATTGTTCTGATATGAGATGTTATGGAAAACTGTTGGTAAAAAGAGCAGACCCTGATCAGACTGCTCCTAAGATTAAAGGAGCAGTCATATCATGTCCCCCACCATGGGGGACACCTATTGTTTTTGTTGTGAATCCTGTCGGCATCTGCATAGCTTCTTGTCTGCACTCTATCTCCTGAAGGGATAGATGGATTTTGACCAAACCTGCACAGATACATCATTGGATGGGAGGAAAGAATTGATTAGATTTTGGTGACATTGACCATATTTTCAAGGTCACAGGAGGTCAAAGAGTGTTGAAAAATGTCTTGTCTGCACTTTATTTCTTGAAAGGATGAATGGATTTAAACCAAACTTGCACAGATATATAACTTGGAATTGGAAAAGAACTGATTAGATTTTGGTATTCAAGGTCACAGGAGTTCAAAGAGTGTTGAAAAATGCCTTGTCTGCACTCTTCTCCTGAATGGATGGATGGATTTAAACCAAACTTGCACAGATATATCATTCGGTGATGGAAAAGAACTGATCAGATTCTGGTGACCTTGACCCCATTTTCAAGGTCACAGGAGGTCAAAGTGTTGAAAAATGCCTTGTCTGCGCTCTATCTCCTGAATGAATGGATGAATATTAACCGAACTTGCACAGATAACATCGTTGGGTGGGGGAAAAGAACTGATTAGATTTTGGTGACCTTGGCCCCATTTTCAAGGTCAGAGGAGGTCAAAGTGTTGAAAACTGCCTTGTCTGCACTATATCTCCTGTATGGATGGATGGATTTTAACCAAACTTGCACAGATACATCATGGGGGGGGGGGGAAGAACTGATTAGATTTTGGTGACCTTGACCCCATTTTCAAGGTCAAAGGAGGTCAAAGAATGTTGAAAAATGCCTTGTCTGCACTCTATCTCCTGAATGGATGGATGAATTTTAACCAAACTTGCACAGATACATTATTGGGTGGGGGAAAGAACTGATTAGATTTTGGTGACCTTGACTCCATTTTCAAAGTCAAAGGAGGTCAAAGAATGTTGAAAAATGCCTTGTCTGCACTCTATCTCCTGAATGGATGGACAGATTTATACCAAACTTGCACAGATATATCATTGAGAGATGCAAAAGAAGTAATTACATTTTGGTGACCTTGACACAATTTTCAAGGTCACAGGAGGACAAAGAATTTTGAAAAATGGCTTATTGTACCATATCTTTTGAATGGATGGATGGATTTTACCAAACTTGCACAGAAATATCATTGGGAGATGGAAAAGAACTGATCAGATTTTAGTGACCTTGATCTCATTGTCACAGAGGGTCAAAGAATGTTGAAAAATGGCTTGTCTGCACCATATCTCCTGAAGGGATTGGTGGAATAGACAAGTGTATAATTGAGAGGTAGAAAAGAACAGCATGATTAAATTTTGGTGACCTTATTTTCAAGGTCACAGGAGGTCTTAACTTGCCAACATTTAGGAAAAATGATACTGATGGGAAAGGGTAGGGGGACATCTTTTTTTGTCAAAAGCATTTCTAATCATGGTCTACACTGTTTGCCATTCCACCTGCATCTTTTAAATGCAATATGACAGAGTAAAATGAAACTGTTTCTTTTTTTGGACAGTTACGGTAGTTATTTTAGGTGTCCCAATTTTTAGAGTTTTTAGCTCACCTGAGCCAGCGGCTCCGGGGGAGCTTATAGGATGGTAAGGCTCCGTCGTCCGTCGTACGTCGTCCGTCGTCCGTCCGTCCGTCGTCCGTCCGTCCACAATTTCAAACAACTTCTCCTCTGAAACCGCTGGGCCGATTGTAACCAAATTTCATAGAGAGCCTCCTGGGACCTTAGGAACGAAAAGTTGTTCAAACGGTCCTGGTCACATGACCAACATGGCCGCCATGGCCATATATGGTAAAAACCTGAAAAAATCTTCTTCTCCAGAACCAATAGGTCGATGGCCTTGAAACTTGGTATTTAGCATCGGGTACACAAGTACTACCAAGATTGTTCAAATTATGACCTTGGGTTGACCTTGACCTTTTTTACGGTAAGATCAAATTTGCTTCCTTATGCTTTTATATGGCAAAATGCTGCAACATAAGATATCTTGGAAACTGTTGAAGATTTTGGCCTAAAAATTGGTACATACAGTCATTTTAATAAGTACATGAAGATTTATGAGTACAAGAGGTCAAGGTCATTCTTTGACCTTTGACCCAGAACTCTCATATTTTGACAATATCAAACAATCTCCTCAAAAACAAGTAGGCCAATTGTAACCAAATTTCATATAGATCCTCCAGGGGTTGAGGAAATGAAAATTTGTTCATACGATCCAGGTCACATGACCAACATGGCCACCACGCCCATATATGGTAAAAACCTTTTAAAAATCTTCTTCTCCAGAACCAGTAGACCGATGGCCTTGAAACTCGGTATGTAGCATTGGATACTCAAGTACCACTGCTGGTAATGTCGTAAGGGGCGATCAAAAGTTATGCATATTAAATTCTTACGAGAGTTTCCGGACATGAGCAACGGGAGCGAACTACTATGGCAACCGCTACGTAAGTACCATTATTTTATCTGCTTTTACTGCTTCGCAACACAATATAGGCAAAAGGAGAATGTGATTCCCAACAATAATCATTTCTGCGCAAGAAACGAAAGAATCAGACGTCTGACAGTCAATAGCTGACGTGTAATCTAGGCTCTCCCATATATGGTGTAGCCGTGTAATCAGTTTTCGTGGTTGTTTTCACAGGTATTCTTTACAACAAATGGTCTAAACTGCTTTACGGTTGTAAGTTATTGTATTCTTTCCCCACTATCTTTCAAGCAAAATCAACCAGCGTTAACTTTTTGGTGCCACATTGTTACCGCGACGAGCTTTTGGTAACTATTACCCCTTACGACATCGGATGCCCCTATCGAGACGATTGCCCATTACGAGACGAATTATTACCGGGATGTTAAACAATAATCAAAAAGTTTCGCCATCACAAATTCCAAAAATAGTGGTTGGCTATTTACTGTGATTCTAATTTCCAAGCCATGGAAATACAGCAATCGATGTATATCACCTCAACAGCCACAGGGTGATTCTCGTACCAGTTTTGAACCGGTTGCGAGCAACAATGCTGTCTCTGTTTTAAATAGTCCCAAAATTCTGTTATTTCGAGCTAATGCACTAGGCATTTGTAACCTGCCCTGGAGCAGGGCGGGGGATAGAGCAGTGCAGAGGAAATACCATAGGTTTCATATATATATATATAGGTAAACATGGCAGTGCAATAACAATATAACATAATGCGGGGGGGGGCGTCATATAACAACTGAATGTCCCCACAGTGCTGGGCTTTTAGCAGGGATCAAAAGCACTGTTACTCACTGGGACTGGGAGGGCCATGGTTACAAGTGACTAGGTAGTGCATGAATGCTTGTAAAATGGGATGATTTCAAGTGTCTTTGGAGTTTGAATGATGCTCGAGCGTTTTACCAAGACCCATCAACAGAGACTTTAAGAGTATTCCATTGGTTATTAGATAATCAGAACATAAACCAAATTGATCCGTAAGGGGTAACCGACCCGTAAGGGAGAGTCGATCTCGTAAATCATAATTTTTTCCTAGTTTTTAAAATATCAACCTTTATAAACCGAATTTCAATGACTTTCTATTAAGACATAAAAATATTCGTGGTTAGTATTTTTGTCTCACTAAACATATAAATTTACCCCTAAAACACGCGTTTTCAAGGTCAAAACAGATAAATCAACAACCCCCCTCATCCAGGAGAACTGGATTTTTAGACACATTCTTTTGTTATAAACCTCTGTGACCTCTTTCGATTGCGCAAAAATGCTAATTGTTGGGAATAGCATTGTCCGATTTTGGAATTTTTACCTGAGAGCATCATAATAAATGATAAATTTGCCTACGTGACATGTTTGTTGTTTGTTGTTCGCTCCCGTTGCTCATGTCCGGAAACTCTCGTAAGGATTTAATATGCATAACTTTTGATCGCCCCTTACGACATTACCAGCCGTGAGTACTATCAAGATTGTTCAAATTATGACCCTGGGTTGACCTTGACCTTTTGTACGACAAGGTCAAATATCGGAAAATGCTAGAACATGAGATTTCATGGTAAGTTTGAAGATTTTGGCCTAAAAATTGGTATATACAATCATCTTAATGAGTACATGAAGATTTGTGAGTACAAGAGGTCAAGGTCATTCTTTGACCTTTGACCCAGAAATCTCAAATTTTGACAATTTCAAAGAATCTGCTCTAAAACCACTGGGCCAATTGAAACCAAATTTCATTTAGAGCCTCAAGGGATTGAGGGAATGAAAAAATTTTCTAACAGTCCTGGACACATGACCAACATGGCCGCCACGCCCATATATGGTAAATGCCTTTAAAAATCTTCTTCTCCAGAACCAATTGACCGATGGCCTTGAGACTTTGTATGTAGCATTGGGTACTTGAGTACTATATAGATTATTCAAATTATGACCTTGTGTTGACCTTGACCTTTTTACAGCAAGGTCAAATATGGGAAAATGGTAGAACATAAGATTTCATGGAAAGTTTTGAAAAATTGGTATATACAGTTGTCTTAATGAGTTCATGAAGAATTATGAGTACAAGAGGTCAAAGTCATTTTTTTACCTTTGATCCAAATCGCTCATATTTTGACATTTTCAACCATTTACTCAAAAGCCAAACGGCCAATTGTGAACACATTTCATATAGAGCCTCCAGGGGTTGATTGAATGAAAATTTGTTCAAACGGTCCAGGTCACATGACAAACTTGGCCGCCATTACCACTTATGGTATAAATCTTTAATATTTTTCTTCTCCAGAACCAATACACCTATGGCCTTGAAACTTGGTAAATAGCATGGAGTACTAGAGTACCACTAAGACTGTTCAAATGGTGACCATGGGTTTACCTTGACCTTTTTTGCGGCATGGTCAAATATGGAAAAATGCTAGAACATAAGATTTCATGGAAAGTTTTGAAGATTTTGGCCTAAAATTGGTATATATGGTTGTCTTAATGAGTACATGAAGATTTATGAGTACAAGTGGTCATGGTCATTCTTTGACTTTTGACCCAAAACTCATATTTTGACAATTTCATACATGATAAGTAAAAGCCACCTTGCAAATTGTTCAGGTGAGCGATTCAGGGCCTCATGGCCCTCTTGTTTTTTATGGTAGCATTGCTGTCTATGATTTGAATAAAGATGGTAGCCTAGACAAAAACAATATTTGTATCAATTGTTAAACAGAAGCTTCCTAAGGGAAATGTGTAATTAGAACAGTTTTCCTGTATAACAAATTAAAGTTTTATCTGTTAAAGTTACATCCTTGTTGACCATGTTACATTTCACTTTAGAAAATTGTACAAACTTAAAATATTGATCCATATACCAAACTAAGGGTTTTCAGTTGAAGTGGAATTTCATTCAGAGTATTTGGACTATTAAGAAATGGTTTTGTCAGTAATTAGTTAAACCTTATTTTATGGATTTTTTTTATGCTTGCATTACTTTTCAAAAGAAAAACATTAGATAATACAGTAAAACATTAGATAATACAGTCAAACTTAGCTTACGGGGTCACCCCAGTTGGCTGCTTAAGACAGGTGGCCCCTTAATACAGATTTATCTGCACAGTTTTTTGGATCGAGGAACCCAAAAAAGGTGGCTGCTAAAGACAGGACACCCCTTAATACAGTGACCCCTTAAGACAGTTTGACTGCATGTATATGAGTCAATAACACTTTAAGCACCAGTGATGAAAACAGCAGACTTTGCAAACAGCGTAGATCCTGATGAGGTGGCTCATGATGAGCCACCTCATCTAGATCTACACTGTTTGTCCTCTAGCTTGTGAATTCTCAATATTGTATTGATTGAATGAAACATTTTTTGAAGTTTTGCTGATGTAAATTTTGTCATCTGCTTTTTTGGACGCATGTTTTTGGGTTAATGAGAAAGCCAGTGTCAACAAGAAGTTGGAATGTCTAAAACAGCAGTCATTCAGCCTGGCCTGGGAGCATGCTGAATTTCCTATTTAACACAACAAAGTCCAGTTATTGGCAGGACGAACTATTCATGTCCTGACCAAACTGTGCTCTGACCAGACTGCACACATGTGGAGACTGGTGTGAGCATGTGCAGTTTGCAAATAGCATAATGTGTATGGGTATACCTCCATGTTTTCTGACATTTTTAACCCATTCCATTTGGGATACCCCTTTAGGGGTATCTGGGCATACAGTTTGGATCCAGATCAGGCCCCACAAATGTGGGGCCTGATCTGAGATCCAAACTGTTTGCTGCCTAGACATCATTTCTACAAGAGTTAGTTAGACCAATATTGTCAAAATATTCTTGGTTTTTGATGCAGACGACAATTTCAGCACCCGACAAAAAACACCCAGAATACAATGGGTTAAAGGGAGACAGGCTTTCCTTTCCTGGATGACAAAATCCTTCTTAAAACAGGTCTACTTTAACTTGAATGAATTTGCTGCTACAGGGGCAAATTCTTTTCTCTCAGAGTAGATCTCCATTGAGAAGGGAGACAAAAGTAATACTGTTGGAGTCGCTTCCTTTGAAAGTGTATCCATCCACTCTCAGAAGATTCAGCATGAAAGAATATCTGTTTGAGAAAATGTCTGTTTTGGATATACAAATTTCATGTCACATTTCATTATCAGTTCCTGTCTTCAAAGGTATATCTGTTCCTGCCTTCAAAGGTATATAGTGTATACCCTTGCAGACCGAAATTGAGAAAGAACTGGCAATAGCTTAGTTTCTATAGCATGCATAGAAGGAATAGGCCTGGCTTACTAATGTGACGCCCCCTTCAAAGTTACCTATGAAACTCTAGGCCTGAACTGTCTAGTTCCAGTGGTAATTGAGCTATTGCATTACCCATATCATTAAGGGCTTCGGGTACCAGTAGAGTATAGTAAAGTATAGTATAGTACTATAGTTACTGTAGCATCAGGGTACATCAGGCTTTCTATTATGACTTCCCTTCAGAGTTCATAAAGAAACGACATTCTCTGATATTGTAACTGTGGTATCACAATTATTTGCAAGTGTTGGTCAGAATTGAAAGTGAAAATGTAACATGAAGTTTATGCATCCTGTATTGAAGTTTTATCAAAAAAATCTTAATAATAACTAAATGAAACTACTTGTGTTCAAAAGTGAAATAGCCCTTCATTGTGTTACAACTTCTTTTGTGTGACATGACTATGATTGGTTTTGAACGAAACAGGAAATCTGCACATACCATTGAACTGGTAATTTAGAAAATGGAGGTTTATGAAATAGAGAAAATACAAAGTTTCAAACGACTTGGAGTTACTGTGGAATGTATGACAGCCTATGGTAAGAATTCCTTTTCTTTCATTTATTGTTGTTTTCATTTATGTTGTAACAGAGCATCCAATGAGGTTCCAGGAAACGCATCCATATCAGGTGCCACCTGACATTAGCCATCTGTACTTCATCATTTGTTAAATTTCTGGTCAGTCAGCCCTGCGCTTAAAGAATGGTGGCACCTGATCAAATTGCATGACAGAAAGATGGCTTGAGGCGGTTCAAAGTCTTTTATTATTGTTATGCATGTGTTTCAACATTTCTGTGCATGCATGGAATAATATGGTACAATTTATTTTTGTAAGAAAAACACATACACACTACATTGTGAAAATATATTTTATGTTTTTTGTCTTTTGTAAAGAATGGATAAAATGATATCATCACTGGTAATGTGAGGTGCAGTTGCTACAGAAATTATATCACTTGGAATTTGCAGTAAAGTAGGTTTTTAATAAGTGGATTAATACTATGGTATTTTATTTTCAGACAACACTCTTCTGATCTGCATCAGAGGTGGGCAGCTGCTGGAGTACAAGACTAGAAGAGCGGCAGATGGAGCTAGTAAGCATACAGTACCAGTGCTCCAGATAAGAAGGGGTAACAGGGATAATTCAGGGATAATTTTCCTTATCATTCCATAAAAACATGTTGTGACCCCTCATTAGAACTGTCTCGCTGAGACGGATCTAATGAGGGGTCACAACATATGTTTTCATTGAGAAATAAGAAAAATTATCTTTGAATTATCCCTGTTACCCCTTCTTATCTGGAGCTCTCCAGTACTGATAAAGAGACTTTTTCATGATAGTTTCATCATACAGTAGAACATCATTGGCTTGAACAGGCTTGGGACCATGAAAATTAGTTCCAGCCAAGGGTAGTTCTAACCATCCAGGATTAAATTCTATATAAAGTGACCTCTATGGACCAAGGAAAGATTAACGAGCCATCAGGGCTCGAGCCATTGAAGTTCTACTGTAATTTTCTTAATTCTCCAGAATAAGATGTATGGGTACACCCTACCATTTATAGCGGTCACTGGTTCAAGCCCCGCCAGAGGCGGATTTCTTTCCATCGCAAACGGGCTTCCATTGCACACAGCATTTCATTATGAGACATGAGCAAGTTCCTGAAACCCAGGTTTTGGCTGCAATATTTGCTCAAAATACCAATATACCTACATATTTAATGAAAAAGCCATTCTTTTTCATGTATCAGGAATTATTTCAGAATTTTTAGATTTTTGAGGTGTGCATTGCACAGGTTTAATGGCAAATTTACATTAAACCATTAATAAAACAAATTGTGATTTTAAAATCATTTAATTTTTGCCTTTCATTGTATTTTAACAGTAAAGAGTTTTTAAGAAAAAAGAAAAATATATTGTATAATGTCATTGCAGGATCCAAACAGAGAGTACGTCTAGAGAGTAAAACTCATTCTTCATTCTCAAGCAAGCCAGTCACAGAGGTAGGATTACAGCATTATGCATGTATTTTAAATTTGAAAATTTCTGCATGCTTCAGTTTCAACTTTACTTCTACATGTACATTCTACACTATTTCAACTTTATTTCTACATTCTACACTATTTCAACTTTCACAGTCATTATAGATATCTGGAGAAAAACATGTATGTATATGAAATAGTGTAGAATGTAGAAGTAAAGTTGAAATAGTGTAGAATGTTGCAGTAAAGTTGAAATAATGAAGAATGTAGAAGTAAAGTTGAAATAGTGTAAAGTAAAGTTGAAATAGTGTAGAATGTAGAAGTAAAGTTGAAATAGTGTAGAATGTAGAAGTAAAGTTGAAATAGTGTAGAAGAAGTAAAGTTGACATAGTGTAGAATGTAGAAGTAATGTTGAAATAGTGTAGAATGTAGAAATTTGATCAGGATCTGCACTATTTGCCATTCAGTCTCATAGTAATACATGTACCAACCTACCGTAATGACCCTAAAATTTTGGACACCGGAAAGTTGGACAATTATTGTTCTAAAATTTTTAGACAGTGGATTTAATACACATTAATGCATCCAAATGATGCTTTGAGAATGGCAAACGTTGTAGACCCTGAGTTTGATCTGGGTCTACAACGTTTGCTCAGACCTGTTTGTCCGAATATTTAGGGTCATTACAGTACTCAAAGCTTTGGATTGTTTCAAGCACAGCTAGCACAGAGCCCAGATAAGGCAGGGCTATGAGGATAATTCTGAGATAATTTTCTTATTTCTCAATGAAACCATACATTATGAACTTTCATTAGAACCAGCTTGCCGAGACGGTTAGGTGACCTCCTATACAACCACTGCATTGACTACGTGTGATATTTATGTGATTTTTTGTCAGTCCTGGCAAAAGTATGAAATATGAATTGTATGAAAGAAGAATTGCAGGAGATATCCTTATCTGGTGAGCAAAAATTACTATCTCTTCCATGACTGGTTGAAGTGAGACATTGGTATTACTTTAACTCTTTAATTAAGCACCAAAAAGCAGACGTCAAAATTTACGTCTGCAAAAATTAAAAAAATGTCTTGTCAAAGACATTTCATATTGAGAATTCAAAGACTAGAGGGTAAACAGTGTAGATTTAGATGAAGCGGCTCATTATGAGTCGCCTCATCAGGATCTACACTGTTTGCAAATTCTGCTAATTTCGTCACTGGTGCTTAAAGAGTTAATGATAGCGGCATCGGTAGTGGCAGACATAGGAAGTTTATTTTGTATTGCAGCCTATGGGAAGGGAAATGTGTATTGTTAGTAGGGCCAAAGTGATTTGCATCCTTTTCAAATGTTTTCACAGTAAGATTTCTTTTTCAGATTCATGCTGTTCCAGAATGTGGATTATTGCTTAGCTTGTCAGGTATATGTGCAGTTAAATTCATCCAAGGTTGAAAACATCTAATATTGTTAGATAAAAATTAAATGCATTGCTAACTACTTCTAAATATATGCATAATTTGAGGTTAGTTTCATTTCATAGAAGCAAATTAACACACTATGCATTGAAATATTGTTTTTATCTTGTAATGTATTTTCTTTGGGACCTTGTGATGTGAAAAAAATCATCTCGATTTGGTATTTAAGCATGCTAATTTCTTTTACAATTTTCTGTCAACTTTCCACCAGCAGATTTATGTCTACATGTTAGCACCAGCTATCTTTCTTTCAAAAAAGTTCTGATGGAACAGAAGTTTATGTATGTAAACCATTAATGTAGACAGTATCAACTTCTAAAGGGTTATACGGTTATAAAAACACATATTTTTGCTGATTTGTTTCTTTGTCTTCTTTTCAACACAAGCTATCTTTCAGTTTTCACTTGCAAAGCTTCTCCAGCCTTCTGTGACTGCAAGTAGCTTTTCTCCAATGCTTTAAACATTAAATTCTGTTTCCTGTCGTACAAAATTCTTCTATGAAATGTGCATTAAAAATTGAAAACAACAACATTTGCATATTTACTAACATTTTATCATCTATGCAAGCCTACATACAGAAAACCCCAAGGGTACTAAGTCCTCATCATTCCTTATGCATGTGTGTAAGGAGTGATGTGGACTTAGTACCCTTGGCTTGCAAAGATGTCATTTTATAAAAGTTAAGCTCACAGTGCCCTAAAAAGATAAAATACAGTATAATATATTTCAGATTCCATGTTGCATGTCTATGATCTATACACCCTAGAGTTCAAGATGACTCTTACTAAATCAAAGGGAACTACAATGATAGCTTTGGATATAAAGGTAAAACACAAAGTTCGACATTTAGGCCTATAGATGCTCTAAAATAGCCTAAATGGCCAAAATATTCAAGTTTTGGTCGATAGATCTATGCTTTAAAGTAGCTTAAATGACCATACATATTGAAATTGGGGCTTATAGATGCTCTAAAATGGCCTCGTCAACTCAGGACATGTACACTTTGCTTTTTAAGGTGTATGGGAACACCTCCATCTTTTCAGCCATTTTTATGAAGGGAAACAACTTCTGTGACTTCCTATTTGCTTCCCTGGACAAGGAAGCCCTTCCAAATAGGATCTACTGTTCAAGGAAAGAATTTGCTACAGGGTAGCAAATTCTTTCCTTCAAGTGTTTACCCTTATTTAGTAGGGAGGCAAAATAAAAATGGCAAAGTTGCTTCCCCTGAAAGTGTACCCATTCACCTTAAAATTCCCGAAGAAACATTGTTTTGGCAGACTGCTGAAGCTCTGTCCAGACTGCACAGATATGCAGGCTTGTCTGAGCAGTTGCAGTCTGAACCTTCAGGACAGATTTTTCTCATGACAAACCTTATTAATTCAAATAATTGCCCCTGCTTTAATAAATGCCCCTGCCTCTTTCCGAAAATAATGTTATATCAACTTACATGAATTCCTGTTTGCTTCTCTGGATAAGGTAGCTCTTTGAAATGGGGTCATCTTTTAAAGGAAATAATTTGCTCCCAGAGGAGCAAATTCTTTTCTTTCTAAGTTGACCCCTACTGAGAAGGGAGGCGAAAATAGTAGAGTTGCTTCATCTTAAAGTATATCTATCACCTTTATATTGCTTAACATAGGTACTTTGGCAGTGGCCGATTTACTACACTTTAGGCTTTAAATAACGGCCCCCATTTGCAAAATACAATGCCCCCGAGGCACTTAATAGGATAAATATGGTATTAATTGGCTCATTTTGTCTTGCCTGTGACTATCAGAAGCAAGGCAGGTATCTCTTTTCCAGCAGTGGTGTTGCTGTTGGCAGCAGCATAAACTTTCGTCAAGTTTTCCCAGTGGGCACATGATGTCGAAATTACGTTGTACTGACATTGATGTTATGTCATTACTTTGCAATATTTACATTCTCAGTGCACTTATTGAAAAGCCCTGTTGTAAACCTTTAGAATGTAATGTAGTTTATACTTCAATAACTTTATCGGTTCATGCGACGTCACATGCCATTAAGTGACGTCAAAATAAACTATGGTTCTCTACATCTGATTGGACGTAAGTGGCATTATGATGTCGTTAACACTTTTCCACTTTAGTAGAAAAGAACTACGTATAAATGACTTTCTCTTTCAACTGTAGCCCCTAATACAAATTTGTGGTCAAATTATAGTTAGAAAAGAATATAAATTTAAGCAATGAACTTAATTTTTCTGCTGTTTATCGAAGGATAAACTACATCATGTCGCTAGCAAAGTTTATATGAACCCCTTCGGTGTTCACCTACTTTGCACGCAACCCAATGTAGCTTATACTTCGATAGACATCAGAAAAATGAAATTCATTCTTTAATTGACATCAGTACGACATCTTTTCAACGTCATGTGCCTGCAGGGTTTCTAGTGCAGCTCTGTTTTGTGACAAAATGCAGGCAGGCAAGACACTGCCATTTACTGAAATTCTTGTTTCTTTTTCTGTTTACAGGAAAAGAGTGATGAAAGAAACTTGATACAGACAGGTGCTACACTGAAAATCTGTGCAGCTATAGGGAGAAAACTACAGGTAGGCAAGTAGAAAATGTCAGTACCTTGAAGCCTCTGTTCATTAAGCAATGGTGCTGGGTAACTTTCTGTGTCGGGGCATCCAACTACTTTGGACAATAGTAGGACAAGGGCCTACTGTGCTTGCAGAAGGTGCTGTTGGGGGGCAGAAGGTGCCGGTTGGGGTGGTTTGGACATTTTTCAATTGCCAGCTATCATATCTCTTTTCTACTTCCCTCTCTCTGGGAGACAGCTCGATATAGACTGAAATATTGTCTCAAGGAGCTGTTAAACTCAAACAACCAACCAACTATAGCACTGGTTTGTGCATATCACTTATTCTTCCTACCCTTCTGAAGGATATATTTTTCCTTCTACTTATTTTTTGTGTGGTTGTAGGGTAGAGTCAGATAACTTTTGACAGCGGGTAAATTCGGACATACAATTGCAAACAGTAAAAATCCAGATGAACCCACTCATCATGAGCCGTCTCATGATTTTCACTGTTCACCTCGTTAATTTTGTTTAAATTCCAAACAACTGACATATAAAGTAAACAATGTCACTGTCCGAATTTACCTGCTGTCCAAATTTACCTGACTTGACCCTAACTGAGACTTTACCATAAAAATTCGAAATATTGGGACATATAGGTCTGAGCAAACAGTGCAGATTCGGATCAGGCTTTCCTTCAAGAGCTATTACCCCTTTAGAAGGGAGGCAATAATGAAAATGACAGAGCAGCTTCCCCTGAAAGTATATTTTAAACTCCCTAAATAATGAACTGCAGAAAAGTTAAATTTCTTTCTCATATACTTTTTAGATTTGGAGAAACTTGGCTCTGAACAGTTGTTCTTTTAAGGATACTGTGTGTGATTGCCTTAGAAAATTGTTGTTGACTGAAATGTTACGATTTGAGATGCAACGTGGCATGTACAAACAGGAAAGGGTCAGGTCAGCCAGTCTGTGCAGTCTGATCAGGGTCGTTTTTGTTGGTGCACTCCATGAAGTATCCACAGACTGCACAAATTCACAGACTAATATGAGTATTGTTATTTACAGAGTTAAATAAGCTTTTTTTTTGTTTTTGATATTGTGGCTCATTTTTATCTCCTGTGTTTTCAGCTGTGGAAATGGAAAAATAAAGAAATGACAGAAATGCAGGTACATGCACATTATTATAATGCGTCTCGGGTGATCCGATGGAATGAGCGCATCCACGAGACGTGATACAGTGCGCCAGATCAAGTTACTGTTATAATAATTTGTTTATTATATACCTTAGGGTACAGTCAACTATTCATACTTGCCAGCGATAATGCATCGACCCGGATTCGAACCTACGCGGCAGAGGTATATAGCTAGTCATAAGACAAACGCTACCGACTGAGCAATCGTTGCGCGCCCTTTGACGTGTTTGTTGACGTTACGTCACTATTACTGTTTCTCTGGTTTTCCTTTCAAGGATTCACATTAACAAATGACGCGCCTGAAGCTGGAACTCAGAAATAACCTCGTTTTAAAGGATAGTGATACAGATTCAGAAAATGTCAGTTTAATACGGCTGTCTGTATCAGATGGCCAGAAAACTGGCAGTTCAAAGGGTGTATCATTGATAGGTATATGATAAATGTTTTTATCTGAAATTCTTGAACAAATAGCATGGACAAAATGCAAGTAGAGTGGACCAAATGCTTGATCAAGCAGTGTAGGGCAGTTGCTTTGGCAAACGACCAAGGCCCAGTTGTTCAAAGCATCATTAGCCTAATGAGCTTGTTAAGAGGTCAACTCATTAAGTGTTTTACAACTTTATAATCAAATACACTAATATTTTTTGTTGGAAAAATTGTGAGAAGCTTTTGCAGTGCAAAAGCTTCTCTCAATTTTTTCAACAAAAAATATTGGCATTTTTGAGATATTAATGTTTGAAATTTTAACCTTACGTTAACCAGCAACATCATCAGTTTTGAACAACCGGCCCCAAATGTGTAAGCAAACAGAGCCAGCCAAAAGCTGGAGCAAACAATATAGTCCTAATGCATTAGCAAACAGCATAGGCCAGTTGCTGGAGGAAACATGGTACACAAAATGCTTGAGCAAACTTGTCCAAATGCTTAAGCAAACAGAATTGGCTAAATGTTGGAGGAAACAATGTAAGCCAATGCTTGAGCAAACAGTATTCAATAGATGCAGATAAACGCTTTATCAAATAGTATTGGCCAAGTGCTGGAACAGACAATGTAAGCCAAATGCTTGAACAGACAGTGTAAGCCAAATGCTGGAACAGACAGTGTAAGCCAAATGCTTGAACAGACAGTGTAAGCCAAATGCTGGAACAAACTGTGCTAAATGCTTGAGCAAAACAGTGTGAATGAGTGCTTGAGCAAACAGAGTAGGCCAAATGCTTGAGCAAACAGTGTAGGCCAAATGCTTTATCAAACAGAGTAGGTAGAGTACTTACGCAAACAGAGGAGGCCAAGTGCCTAAGCAAACAGTGTAGACCACATGCTTGAGCAAACAGAGTAGGTAGAATGCTTGAGCAAACAGTGAAGGCCTGATACTTGAGCAAACAGTGTAGGTCAAATGTATGATTCACCAGAGTAGGTTGAATGCCTGAGCAAACAGAGTATGCCAAAGCTTCAGCAGAGGAGACCAAATGTTTGAACAAAAAGAGTAGGTGAGATGCTTGAGCAAACAGAATAGGCCAAATGCTGGTGCTAACAGAGTAGGCCAAATGCTGTTGCAAACAGAATAAGCCAAATGCTTGAGCAAAGAGTGTGATCAATTGCTGGGCAAAGAAGGCCAAATGCTTTTGAAAACAGAGTGTGTCAAAAGCTCGAGGAAACTGTATGTCAGATTGATGCTTTAGCAAACAGTATAGATCAAATGCTTGAGCAAACAATGTACCAAATGTTGGAGCAGAGAATGCCAATGAGAGCAAACAGAGTAGGCCAAATGCTTGAGCAAACTGTAGACCAAATGCTGGATCAGTAGCAAACAGTGAAGGCCAAATGCTTGAGAAAACTGTGGTGGCCAAATGCTGGATTGGTAGCAAACAGTGTAAACCAAATGCTGGAGTGAATAGGATAGACCAGATGCTGGAGCAAACAGCGTAGGCCAAATACTTGAGCAGAGTTTAAAAGCAAACTGAAGTCACCAAAGTTGTCTCCCTTTGAAAAATGAAGAGAATTCATGTCTGTGAGTGGGTGTGTATGTGTGTGGATGGTGGCATTATGTAGACCTGCAAATTTTGTTTGGACTGATACATAATCAAAGGCAGAACATTAAAGATTATGCTGTAGGGATACTCCTTCAAGAGAGATCACTGAGACTTGGAAATATTTGTAACCCTTCTCATGTGGAGGATATACTCTTAAAAGAAAAAAATTTGCTCTCTGTAGAGCAAATTCTTTCCTTTAAGAGTAGTCCCTTTAAAGAAGGAATTCACTTACCAGGCAAGCAAATACTATTCATAGTTCTGAAAACCATGCCTTCTTAAACAGGTATACATCCCTCCATTATCTGTAAGGTAAAATCACAGACGTAAGTGGGACATTGAACACATGTATGTGATTTTGTTTGTGGGACTATCGTCTTGTGCTAAGTTGTCATTGCACTGGCCAGTTATACACTATCAGGTGACTTTTGAGTGACATTCTGGGTGTGACTTAAATTGGAACTATGTACAGTCAACTCTCGATATCTAGGATTCAAATTTCAGCCCAAACTTCTGATATCTCAAAGTAAATTTTCTGATGCCAGAAAATTTACTTTGAGATATCAGTAGTTTGAGATAACAGTAGTTGAAATGTAAATAAAAATAGGAAATATATTCTTTGATATAAGAATTCTTTGATATAAGAAGATATTTTGAGATATCAATGTTCGAGATATCAGGAGTTGACTGTTTATTGATAGAATTGTCTACCTTGCCAAGAGTGTACTAAAATAATGAGATGTATCTAAACACCTAAAGCTTTGGAATCTTGTACGTATTGCAAATTATTTTTTTATTTTTATTTTTTGTTGCAAGCTGTAGAGCCTTCAAGAGCAGGACTGAAGGACGAACCAGACAAACGGTGCCCCGTTACTGCAGTTATGGACATTCCGCTGAGATGTGGTGGAAGTGTAGTTACGAGAATTGAAATAACAACATTTTTTTTTCATTTGCCAGGCTGACATGAGTCTGTGCAAGGCCCCCAGGGCTCTGGTTTGGAGTAAGAACATTCTTTTTGTGGGATTCAAAGATGAATACTTTATGATTAAGGTAAATGTTCACATTTTTGCTTTTTTAGAAAGTACAGTGTAAGGCGAATGGGTTAACTTTCAGGGGAAACAACTCTTCCATTTTCATTTTTGCCTCCCTTCTTGTTAGGAGTCAACTTTTGATGGAAAGAATTGCTTCTCTAGGAGCAAATGTTTTCCTTCAAATGAGCTGCGACACGAGAAAACCAACAATGTGATTGTGCGCCCAGCACAGACTCAGATCAGTCTGGGCATCCGCCCAGTCTGATCAGAGTCTTCGCTGTCCGCATGGAGGTAGCTTAGACCCTTAGCTACCCTTTAAGTGCTTAGCAAAGAGTTTGATCTGACTGGGCGGTGGCCTAGCTCATCTGTGTCTGTACTGGGTGCACAACCACTTTGTTGATTTTCTCGTGTCGCGGCTCAAATATAGATCCAATTTTGGAAGGATTTTATTGTCCAGGACAGCCAACAGGAAGTTGCAAAAAATGTTTCCCCATGAAAAATGGTAGAAAAACACAAAACTTTACCAGTTCACCTTAATAATTTGCCCTGATACCCCAGAGATGGTAGTGAGGTGCAGTTCCCGTTGAGGTTGTGATGCTTTGTCCCTAGGATTACTTCATCTGCCTTCTCATCTCACTGTTTCTAGCTGTCCAATAATAACTGACATACTTTTGAAAGGGCCATAAAACCCCAAATTATCGATCTATTATTCATGTAATCTTTTTATCTGTGGGCAGCTTACACTGTTAGTTGGCATATTCCAGAAATGAAGACCTGGATTAGCTGGTGAAACCATAATCTGATCAAGCTTTTGGGAATTTCAGGCATCTTTATCATGTTTATTGACAATTAAGAAAGTTGGAAACAAAAAGTGATCAGTGAAGACTTTAATTAGTCTGCAGCTTTTCTTTCATTCTTCCATATTTATACCCAGGTTTATTAACTATGTCAAGGGATGTATAGTTTTGTCTTTTTATCCCTGTGTTTATATTTCTGTTCATTCGTCCGTCAGTTAACTAAGTTTGCCTTAGACCATCTTTAACTGCCCAGTACATATTTAGGTGGTGGCACTGGGACTGTCCACTTGCTGTAGAGTTTTGTGACACTGGCATTGACATTTGAGCCGCAACATGACAAAACGAACAAAGTGGCAAGTGCGCCCAGTAAGGACTCAGATCAGCCTGGGCATCTGCCCAGTCTGATCAGAGTCTTTGCTGTACATGTACACTAATAGGGTAACTTATGGTCTAAGCAACCTCCATGTTGACAGTCATAAGACTCTGCTCTTACTGGGAAGATTCCCAGGGTGATCATAGTCTTGCTGGGTGCACATGCCACTAACATGTTCATTTTTTCATGTCATGGCTCATTTACATCTTTTAGGTGGACACTGAGGCAGTGCAGGATCTTTTTAATGTCGGAAGTAATCAGAAGGAGCCAGTGTTATCAAAGCTGGATCATCAAACTGTCTTGGTGGGGTATGAAAACAAGTCTGTTGTGTTTGATAATTCTCTGGGATTGCCAAGAAAAGACTGTTACATCATGTGGTCTAGTATACCAGCATTTATAGGTATGTAAACAGGTATTCACTCATTCTGATCATAAATAGTAGCCAATGGTCTAAGCTACCTCCATGCCAATAGTGAAGACTCTGATTAGACTTGGCAGATGCCCAGGCTGATCTGAGTCTTTGCTGGGAGCACATGCCACTTTGTTGGTTTTGTTGTGTTGTGGCTCATATGATAAATTAAAACATGGATAGTTGCAGTCTTATTGGGTGGCTTGAGTTACTGTATATTTCTGTTTTGTTTTTTGTTTTATCATACTCATAATTAATTTTTTGGACAGCCATAATTCATTTTTGGACATCCATATATTCATAATTTAATTTATGGATATCTAATATCTTGATTTTGTGGTATCCAAAACTTGATTTATGGACATAAATCAAGATTTATGGATATAAATCAAACTATGGATATCTATGAATCAAAGTTGAGGATCACAAAATCAAGATAAATATTAGATATCCATAAATCAGATTAAAGATATCCACAAATCTTGCTGACAATGATATACAAAAATCAATTTGTATGGATACCCAAAATTTAATCAAACTATGAATAAACAGGGAGCAAATACTGAAATAACATGTACAGTCTGGCATTAGTTTGTTAAGTATATATTGCTGACCATAAATGAGTCCAACAAAGTGGCATATGCACCATGACAAGACTCAGATAATCATGGGCATCTGCCCAGTCTGATCAGAGTCTTCTCTGTATGCATGGAGGTAGCTTAGACCCTTAGCAACACTGAAGACAGATAAAAAAAACTTGGGGATGCCAAGGCTGATCTGAGTCTTTGCTTGGTGAACATGCCACTTTGTTGGTAGTCATGTCACAGCTCAAGTAATGTGTTTCAAATGCCTTTTTCTCAAGGATAAAGTCTAGATTTACAATACCCTATTTCTCGTAATAAATAGCCAGAGGTGTTGCGATTCACAAGTTCGGTAAATGGCATATTTGGACAAAATTTAAACAATATGGAACAAACTTTAATGGTCCAAAGCCAGTCTTGGTAAAAACTTGACCTTTCCACACCCCCCCCCCCCCCCCCCAACCCACACACACACACAAAAATGAGTGAGTGAGTGCATTTATTAGACATTTATTAGAAGAAATTGCTATTACCGAAACATCTAAAATTCATAATGTTTCAAAAACTTGCTTTTGCAGTGAGAAACAGTGCAATCAGACAGACTCTGATCAGGGCTAGGGAGTAGTCTCATCTCGGTCTACACTGCTTGTTAGTAAACTGGCCAAACAAAGTTAAGACCTGTCATTTTACCATAGATATATAATACAAAAACTGTCAGAATATTTTTATTGCAACTTTTTTACTAGATTTATATTTTCAAACAAAAGAAAGCGAAAGTAGCAAAAATACATCTTCTCTAAATGCGTTAGGATTTTTTAGCATATTGATATTCTGTTGAGGTCTGTGACTCATTTAAGTAAAGGCCCTGCTTCATTGCACTGCTTCATTGCCTATCATTTCTGTTGTAATATATGCAAGAAAATGAGTGCCCCTAGAAATTTCAACACTTGTCGAAAGATACTGGAGGCTTTAATTGAAACTTAGGGAAATTACACTTGAAGATGCTTCTGTAAAACTTAAGTTGTTGTAAGTTTGTCATTTCTTTACTGTTGGTTATGAATAATTGACATGAGGTTTAAGTTCTGACCGGATTACCTAAGGGACAGCAGTCCTTCAGATATTAATTTTGTGTTACTTCCCTTACATTTTTTTTTATTTCTTTAATATTTGATTAAGGCAATATTATGTCTTAGAAGCTATCTGATACATCTTTTTTTTTTTAAAAAGAAACAAATATTTTTACTAAAAAATCTCAGTTTCTAATATTAATATATTTGTTTGAAGGCAGATATTTTAAGAAGTAAAAATCAACCAGAAATACATATGGTATGTAAATTTGGAGGACAAATATAATTGATATACATAAATGCATGGTATTAATTGCTGTTAAACAGTTGGTGGGGTGTGGTGGTAAGACTTGCTTTAGAGGCTACTCACAGGGTACATAGTTACTCAGAAAAAGCCTTTGGGAAGGTCTGAGACTAAAGCCAAATATACAGTCACATGGGGTTGACTGTAGTAGACAGCGCTGCCAGATTGTTACTCTCTAGCAGGGAGGTCCCTTGACAGGGATGTGGGTCTTCAGAAATTGGCTGGTAAGGCGTGCATTATGACAGGTAATACCCATGGTTACGGGTGGATGTCTGTAGCCTGCTTAATTGTAAAGACCTATGGTTGGCTATTAACTGTAGTATAATTAGCAAACTGGTACAGTGCAACCAGTACTCAATTCAGACTACTCTATCACCACATATTTTTTATCACACAGTTATGCTTTTGAATATTTTTTTCTCGACACAACCAAGTATATTATTTCACTTTTGTTCCACATTTCACAAGATTTCATTGGTCAAATAACACGTTATACTATGTCAAAATTTAGACAATAATATAAAAGGTCAATGAATATCTAATCTTCATTTTTTCCCCGTTGTACTGCACTGCGTGAAAACTAGCACTCTGTCAGATGTTAATTCAAAACGTTTCTCTTGTATGTAAATTTACAATAGAAATTTTATCAAAAACAGATGCAGATATTCAAAACTTTCTTTTTTTCTGTGTAGATCTACTTTCGATTTCTACTTTTGGTTTAATACACTCAAACAAACATTGCATCATGTTGGTAACTGTTTTTGATTCAGGTCAATCTCAAGATTGAGGTCAATCTCAAGATTGACCACGGTCCATTTTGGGATTCCAGATTAGACAGCTCAATCTTGAGATAGACTGGTCATTGTAACTACCCAGTGTCAAAATTACGTTTGCGGGTGCCTACCGACATGCCTCACTTGAGTCATATTCATGAAAGTTATTGTCAACTCTTCACCTAGAGACACATTACAAAACACACTTCCATTTAAGGTTGCACTCCACAGTTTTTTTTTTTCGATAGCTTGATGACTCCACAGGGGGTCAGCCAAACAAAGTGATTGAATGCATAAATCATTCTTTCTTCTCTTTGAATGATCTGTACATATGCCTAAATACACTTTATAGCCATTTATAACCCCTATAAGGTCCTAATATGAATACTGTTGCAGAGAAAATGACACCCCACCCACTTTTTGGGGCCAGAAAATTTCTTCAAAAATGGCATTATCACCCATGCTCTACTCAAGAGCAGGACAATTGTTCACATCTAAAGCTTACAGATTTACCTAGAGGGTTTACAGATGATCACAGTCAACTGCAACTGAATACCTGCCAGCAGTTTAGACTTTCTGCTATTCTTAACTGAAAATGAGCACTATTATTTTCACAATTGTATTTCGTGCTCTATCAGTGCAGCCATAGTTTCGCATCCATGCTGCACAGCGATTGGATGGTTGTCAAGGTTGGAAATAATTTAAGTTTTTACTTTCCTGACACATGCTCACTCAAAGGGAGGAAAAGTTTCCTGCATATAAGGAGCCAAAAAGAATTTATAGCCCAAGATACAAGCCTACCCCCAAATATTAGCATTTTTGTCCTAATCTGTGCCAATTCTTTTTTTAAAAATTTTTCTTGTTTTGTGTTACCTCCCTTTGATTTTTTTTGTGATCTCATAATATTTGATTAAACCAATAGTAGCTTTAGTAGCTAGCTGATACTCCATTCTTAAAGAGGAAGTATACTATAAATGTATAATTCTTTTTATTCATATTTGAAGAAAAGTGTATCTTACAACTAATTTATTGATTTGAAGACAGATATTTTAAAAAGCAAGATAGTTGGAAATAGATATGTAAATTTGAGGATGGATATAATTGATATACATAAATGCATGTCATAAATTGCAGTTAATGCTTCTAGTATGTGTGGTGGTAAGACTTGCTTTAGAGGCTACTCACAGGGTACATAGTTACCCACCTGAAGCCTTTGGGAAGGTCTGAGACTAAAGCCAAATATACAGTCACATGGGGTTGACTGTAGTAGACAGCGCTGCCAGATTGTTACTCTCTAGCAGGGAGGTCCCTTGACAGGGATGTGGGTCTTCAGAAATTGGCTGGTAAGGTGAGCAGTATGACAGGTGATACCCATGGTTACGGGTTGATGTTAACAGCCTGCTTAATTGTAAAGACCTATGGTTGGCTAACAACAGTAGTATAATTAGCAAGCTGGTACAATGGGACCAGTACTCAATTCAGACTACTCTATCACCACATTTTTTAAAGGCTTTTTGGTATACTCCATATTTGGGACAAATATGCTTGAGCAAACAATTTAGCCCTAGACTGTTCCTACTACAGAAGTCTGACTAGGGTTTATACTCTTTGTCTTTTTGGGGTTGCCCTTTTACTATGTATTTCCAATTTTTTGGGATGCCCTTTTACTATATATTCCCAATTTTTTGCTATCCAGAATTCATTTTAGGATATCCATAATTATTGGAAATCCAATATTTTATTTTCAGATATAAAAAGAATAATATTGGATATCCTAAATTATTTTTGGATATCCATATTTCGATTTTTGGATATCCATGAATTTGATATCCATAATTGTGGATATCTATCAATCCATTTTTGGATATCCAATATTCGTTTTGATTTTTAGATATCCATAATTTGATTTATGGATTGATTTCGGATGTCCATAATTTGATTTATGGATATCGAATACTCGTCTTGATTTTGTGATATCCAAAATTTGATTAATGGATATCCAATAATCAATTATGGATTTTGAAATATCAAGATGAATATTTGATGCCCATAAATCAACTGATAGATATCCAGAAATTGAATTGTGGATACCCTATAGATATGGAATAAATAGTAAAACAACACCTTATATACTATATGATTGTTCAATTTGATTTTGGATATCCAATATTAGTCAGATTTTTGGATTTCCATAATTCAATTTATGGATATCCAATATTCAACTTTTTGATATCCATAACTTGATTTATGGATATCCATTATTTTGCTTGATTTTGAGATATCAATACTTGGATTTATGGATATCCACATTCGATTTGTGGATCAAATTTATGATATCACAAAATCATAATGAATATTGGATAAGCATAAATCAGATATAGATGTCCAAAAATTGAATTATGGATATCATTAAATAGGGAATATATATAGTAAAGCGGCATCTTGTAGAGTCTGTTACAGAAGTTTGTCTCATTTAACACACTGTAAATAAACACCCCTGCCTCCTTTGTAGTTAAGCAGCAATGGGAACTGTGAGATGATAGCATTACATGTATACTGTATTAATCCTATTAAATGTTGGGGGCCTTGCATTTTGCGAAATGGGGAGGGGCATTATTTAGACCTTAAAGTGTAGTAGTTAGTCAGCCACTGCCAAAATACCTCCAATGAGCAATATAAAGGTGATGAGTATACTTTCAGAGGAAGCATCTCAACTATTTTTGCCTCCCTTCTCAGTTGGGGTCAACTCT
Organism: Ctena decussata; assembly: GCA_963989385.1. Classification (NCBI taxonomy): domain Eukaryota; kingdom Metazoa; phylum Mollusca; class Bivalvia; order Lucinida; family Lucinidae; genus Ctena; species Ctena decussata. The sequence continues at coordinate 27,498,376 of OZ022499.1, read as the reverse complement.
TAAAGGAAAGAATTTGCTCCTCTAGGAGCAAATTCTTTCCTTTTAAAGTAGACCCATTTCAAAGAGCTACCTTATCCAAAGAAGCAAACAGGAATTCATGCAAGTTAACACATCATTTTAGGAAAAAAAGCAGGGGGGGGGGGGATAAGGGATGTTTATTAGGATTAATACAGTATTTGAAAGAGCATTAGAGTAGCTTTGTATAAAACCTCTTTCCATGATTTTGTTTGCAGAGTATGATCCACCATATGTAGTGGCAGTCTTACCAAAGCACATTGAAGTGAGGTCTTTCAAGCCATCTGTTTTATTACAAACTCTTGATATCAAGAATGTCAGATTCATATGCAAGGGCAGGTAACAAGTTTGTTATAACGAAATTTAGAGCAGTCCCATACACATGGGGATTAGGGAAAGAGGGTGGGTGAGGGTATGCAGATGTACCCTTCCTTTTTGGACTAAATACTTCAAAACCATGCAATAATTAACAAAACTTGATTTTATGTCCCTAATTTTGACCTCGGTTTTAATATCTCTAAAGAGACCCTTATATTGTTTTGTAGGCCATATGTCCAAATATTTAAGGACAACCCTATTTTTTTTGAGTTTAAAGAAAAGCTAGAATATTGCACTTAGACCTGTAATAATTTGCATTGTTGTGATTTTACTATGTTCACTGTGCAAGAATATATTTTAAAGACAATAGTTTTGTTTTTACACGTTAGCCAGATGACATGCCTACAAAATTGAAAACATAAAATACAACGTAAAATGGACAGTTTTATGGAGATCTCATATTTTTACAAATTCATGAAAGGTCTTGCTTGTCAAATATTTAAAGCAATTAACCCTTAAAGTGCCAAAAATGAAAAATTGTTGAATTGGCAAACAGTGTAGATCCAGATGAGGTGGCTCATAATGAGCCACCTTATCTGAATCTACACTGTTTGCCCTCTAGTGTTCGAATTCTCAATATGATATCGCTTGGACGAGACATTTTTTGAAATTCTGCAGACGTAAATTTTGTTGTCTGCTTTTTGGCGCATTAAGGGTTAATTACTTGCTGAGATAAAACAGAAAATCATCCTGAAAAATAATGTAAATAAATTATGCTCTTATTATGATCCAAAAGTTACAATTTAAAAAAAAAATATATATATATTATATAATATATAACTGAGCGGCAACACGATAAAACCAACAAAGTGGTTATGCGCCCATTGCAAACTCAGATCAGCCTGGGCATCCACCCAGTCGGATCAGACTCTTTGCCAAACATTTAAAGGGTAGCTAAGGGTCTAGGTTACTTCTATGCGGACAGAGAAGACTCTGATCAGACTGGGTGGATGCTGAGTCTATGCTGGGCGCATAACCACTTTGTTGGTATTCTCGTGACAGGGCTCAACTGAATTCACATTTTGAACCTTTCAGTGAATTCCTGTATGTTGAGTCCCACAACACTGTGATGTTGCTGGTACCAAAGTCTGTACCAGAGAGGATATCATTTCATATGAACCAAGATCAGTTTGAGGTGGCTCTTCAGCTGGTGGTGAGTACCTTAAAGCATCTCAATATTGGGACACACATGTTGGAATAAACATTGTAGACCCAGAGTCTGATCAGGGTCTGCAGTTTTTGACATACAACCAGCAGTATAATAGAAATATCATTAACATAAAAAAAAATTAAAAAGAAATAACTTCAATTTGCATTCAATTTTTTATTCGTTTTTGAACTCCACCCATGACATTTGACATAGCAAAAACAGGGTTTTACATAGCAATGCTGATCATATGATTTTCGTATATATGATTCTATCTCCAATCTTGATGGATGGATGACTTGTGATTTTACATCCATTACAACAGCATTTCAGTCATACCAGGACAATGGGAGGATGTTAGTGAAAGCTAGGCTGAATGCAACTGAACCCCATTTACAGTCGCAAAGATTTCTGCCTCGAGTGGGAATCGAACCCAGGACTGCTAGGTCAGCAGGCCAGCACCTAACCCACTGAGCTGCCGGGCTCCTTCTTCAATCTTGAGTAGAAAACAGCACTATATTACAGCTTGTTAAGAAAATGAGTGGTGCCCTAGTTGGTCAGTGAAACTGGTCTGATTTTAATTGGGTAATGATAGATAAATGTGGACGCCTGAATTAAGACATCACCAAATAAAATGTTCATTTTGTAATCTTTTTCTGGATAATATGAATATTTAAATATCCCATAAATAATCAAGTAATTTGATCCTGCCTTCTAGCAGAAGTTTGACTCGGTGCTAACCAGCATTATGCTGTTAGGGTCACTGAATCAGCTGGTAGTCATTCAAGAATAACAGCATTAAGTGTTACTCCTTCAAAAAATTCTTCAGAACTTTACTAAACAGGCATATAAGTTTTCCTCCTCTTCATCTAATGCAGTTTTTACTTTTTCCTTTCAAAAATATAAGATTTGATGGTGTGAAAATATGTTAGATTTGAAAGCCTTATGGGAATAATCTGGCTTGCAAAAGGGCAAAAGTCGAGATTTTTACTCTGTTAGACTTGGCGTGTATTCCGTTTTTGTTCTAGTACTTTTCCTATATTTGTAGTCTGCCATTTAACACGGGAAGTATGTTGAGGGGTATATAGTGTTTGTGCTACTCATCCATCTATACCATATGTTTATTAGTGCATTTGTTCATCCACACATTACCAGTTGCATTGTTGCATTAGGCTTTATTATTAATTTGATATTGCTTCATTAGGATATGGCAGTTGTCTTGTGTATGCTGCTCACTTGCTTTAGTTTATTTCAGAACCGCTCGGAAGGATCAGAAGATGACAGAGAGGGGTTAGAACAGAAAATAAAATGCAGACATGCTGTACATTTATTCTGTCAACACAAATATAAGGATGCTATGGATATCTTTCTCAAACTGGATGTTGGTAAATTTCTTCGCAACTGATTTGATGCCTGCCTATATTTATTTCAGGTGTGGACTTATTTTTTTTTTTTTTTTTGATAGGGGCGGGGGATGATTTTGTTGCAGGGTGGCTTTAGTTTTTTTTGTTATTGTTGTTTTGGTTGTGGGGGTTGGGGTGTCACTGGTAGGGGGGTAAGGGGTGGCCAGTAAGGGGGAGGGTATGATTTTGTTTCAGGGTGGTTTTGTATATGTACAAAGTTGTGACATCATTATAACTGCATTACAATTTTCTTGTCACTGTTGACTACAGGTCACTAAGTCTGACATACAATGTTAATTTTTAGGTCTGTAAGGATACAACAAAACCAGGTAAAGACCATTTTTTGCACAACAGACAGTTGTAAGGCACAAATTTATGCAAATTTTAAGATGTACAATGCATTTTATGGGTTTAAAATACCACTAAAATCCATTTTTGGCCACAGGTCTATTCTGTTCGATTTTTTCAGTTTGAAGATCCTTACTTTAAATTGCATTTGTTCTTTATTTTGCAGATCCTAGTCATGTGGTAGGCTTGTACCCACAGCTTTTACCTTCAAAATTGAAGAGTTCCCTAACTTTTCCGGAAGACATTCCTAGGTTGGAGGGAGGAGATTTTGAGAAGGGTTTGATAGCTCTTATAGACTACTTGAATGATGTAAGTTTCCATGAATGGTTTTCATAATGAATGGAGAAAGAAATATATCTGGAATGCCATATTTTAAGATGTAAGGTTACACCATGTTTTTTCCACAATTTTTACAAAGGGGAACAACTTTTGCAATTTCCTATTTGATTCCCTGGGTGACTAAACACTTCAGAAAAGGAGTCTACTCTTACAGGAAAAAATTGCTCCTACAGCACAGGGTATAATCGATTCCGCTAATTTTCTCTTCCTGCAGAGACTGTAGTGACAGTACATCATATTTGGCTTCTGCCGAGACTGTCCACAAACTCTTGCTCCCTGCCGAGACTTCTGTACATGATAAATGGCTTCCTGCAGAGACTGTCAGCGTGATTCTGCTTCCTGCCGAGGCTCTCGGCAGGAAGCAGAATCACGCGGACAGTCTCGACTGGAAGCCATTTTTCGAGGACAGTAATCTCTGCAGGAAGCAAGAGTTCATGGACAGTCTTGGCAGAAGCCAAATATGATGGACAGTCTCTGCAGGAAGCGAAAATTGGCGGAATCTATTATACCCTGTGTACAGGATCAGATTATTTTCTGTTAAGAATTGACCCTAATTGGGAAGGGAGGTAAAAAAGAAAACTGGTGAAGTTGCCTCCCCTGAAGGTGTACCTTTTCACCTAATTTACAACCACTTTATCCTTTACTGTACACATCTGAAAATTTTGTGTTTCACAAAATACTTGGTGAAATTTAAGACAGTGGAAACCCAGATCAGCAGTTTGGTCTGGATTTATACTGTTTGCTTGGGCTTAGGGACCGACCATTTGATATTCTGGGGGGGGGGGGGGGGGGCCTGGTATTCTTGATGGAGACACAACATTTTATTTCACTAGCCTCTGGAAACAATTTCTTTTTTTTTAGCTCACCTGAGCCGAAGGCTCACAGGTGAGCTTATAGTATAGGCAGGCATCCGTCGTACGTCGTACGCCATCCGTCGTCCGTCCGTCAACATTTTCAAACGACATCTCCTCTGAAACTACAAGGCCCATTGTAACTAAATTTCATATATAGCATCTATAGGCAGGGGGAACCAATAATACTGTTTTTTATCCAAATTGCTTTGGAACTTTGGTTGCTATGGCAACTTAAATTTTCCATTGACTTGTATGGGAAAAATTGAAAATTTGCATTTATTGCTATGTCACTGCAGATATTTTGACAAAACTTTTACAGAAATGTTCCTTGAGTAGTCCTCCATCAACCACATGAAATTTTTGTCAATTGCACATTTGGCTGGTTGCCATGGCAACCGAATGGTTAAAAATAGAAAAAATATTCAAAAATCATCTCCTCAGAAACTATGCAACCAATAAAGCTCAAACTTCACAGAAAGGATCTTGGCACTGCCCTCTATAAAAGTACTGTTTTTCTTGGCAATTGCTCTAGCAGTTTGGTTGCTATGGGAACTTAAAGTTGCCATTGACTTATAATGGCAAAATAGAAAATTTGCATTTATTGCTATGCCACTGCAGATATTTTGACAAAACTTATATAGAAATGTACCTGGAGTAGTCTTTAATCAGCCTTGTTAAATTTATACAAATTGGGCAATTTTTCTGGTTGCCATTGCAACCGAATAGTTAAAAATGGAAAAATATTAAAAAATCATCTCTGCATAAACTGTGTGGCCAATAAAGCTCAAACTTTACAGAAAGAATCTTAGTATTAGCCTCTATAGAATTACTATTTTTCATGGCAATTACTCCAGCAGTTTGGTTGCTATGGCAACTAAGAGTTTCCATTGACTTATAATGGGGAAAATGGAAATTGGCAATTTTTGCTGTCTCACGGCTTTTATTTAGATTTTCTTTCTACAGAAATGTTTCTTGAATAGTCCTCTATATTTCATATGAATTTTCTCCAAATCGCTGAATTTGATTGGTTGCCATGGCAAAATATAGGGTAAATTTTCGAAAAAAAAAAAAGAAAAAATGAAAAAATCTTCTGCTCAGAAGCCATATGGGGGATGAAGCTGATATTGTGCAAACATGTTGTTGACAGAAGCCTCTACATGAATTTTTTTCTTCTTCCAACCCAATAAGAACTTTGGTTGCAATGTCAACTTATAGTTTCCATTGACTTATAATGGGGAAAGTGAAGCCATGAGGAGGATGAAGCTGATACTTTGCATACATATTAATAACATTAGCCTCTACCTAAAGTATATTTCATATTATCATTGCCCATGTGAACTGGTTGCTATGGCAACTTAAAGTTTCCATAGACTTACAATGGGGAAAGTGGACATTTGGTATTTATTTCTGTGTTACGGCAGATATTTTGACAAAAGCTTTACAGAAATGTTCCTAGAGTAGTCCTCTATCAGCTATAAGAATTTTGCCCAAAGACCTGATTTTGATTGGTTGCCGTTGCAATTGAAGGGCCAAATTTTCAATTTTTTTCATTTTTTTTTTTTGCCAAAGATCTTCTTCTCAGAAGCCATTAAGGGGGGATAAAGCTTTTTTTTTGCATAAATGTTTGTGATATTATCTGCTACATAAATGGTGTGTTTTATTGCTGTTGTGCATGTTGTTTTGTTGCTGTGGCAACTTAGTTTTTCCAACATAACCTCAGTGCTCAGGTGAGCGATATAGGGCCATTGGCCCTCTGGTTTCACCTTGTGGGAGCTATTTTTTTTTTTTTTACAAACTAACTCAAACAGGTTATTTTTTTTTTGATTTTATAGCTGAACTATCAGATCCTTGTTTACTTGACCTAAATATTCTTTTATTTTACCCACATCAGTATTTTTATACCTTTTTTCTCACAAAAAGAACATGGTGCTGTCTTTAACCAGGCCAAGGGCATGGCTTAGCTTGCTTTTGCAAACCAGTGCCTAGAGCATGTTACTCTTTTCATCTAAGGTACAGATACAAACATCCCTGTATGAGTTTGGCAAAAAATTAGGCCTTAAATTAGGGATATTTTGGCCAAAATTTAGGGCTATTTTGGCAAAGTTTTAGGACTAACATTAGGAATTTAAGTTTTCTTTTCTATCCCAATATATGCCCAAACATGCTTTATTCGTACTTTAGAAAGTTTGATAAAATACTTACATGATAGAGTCACATCACTTACATGATAGAGTCACATTATACATGAATGGCAATTAATAAAATGGCTGAAAGTTATGTGCTAAGAAGTTAACAAAGGGGGGTCTGGGGGGCAACGCCCCCAGAAGCTAAAGCAATTTCCCAATTTCAATGGCAATTTTAAGACTGGAAACATAAGAGAAAAACTAGGAATGATGATAAAAATAAAGGTTTTTATATTAGGACTTTTGCCTTTTAGAGTGTTTATTTTGCCTTAATGGTTTTGTCTCCCATAAGCTAGTGACTCTTTTGCAATTCAGTTTTAGTGGAAACATTTACTTAGTAATGTGGCAGATCAATAATACATGTATGTGAATGTTGTATAGGATGTTTTTGTAAATGTATGCACATGTGGGCCTGCTGGTATAAACTAATTGTAGATAATATTAAAATATTACTATAAATATGGGTACCCACAGCGGATTCTGATGAAAATGAATTTGGTAGCCTTCGCGGCTTTCAAAATACAATGTATATGAGCCCGGCCCCCAGCACACTTTATATTTTATATGCAGACATAATTTTGATATATTTACATTCCATGAAAATATTAAATGTGGTGGAGACCGGGCTCTATGTTTATTTTTAACTGTTTGTTACCAAACTGGCAGCGTTTGGAACATTTTCCCTGTTTTCCCAACACAAAAATGCCCATATCTCCACTCATAGACAAAATAAACATATGTTGTGGGTATTCATTTTCTTAGTTAAAACACAAGGAATAATTTGGTACACACTTCGTTATTATCTGTTGGAATTTTTTGGTTAGCGTCTCTGGACTTGCAAACTTGAGTGGGTGGGGTAGTTTGACAGGCCTTGTGCAGTGCACAGGTAATTAGCCGTGGTGCCCAACGTATATGCATTTCATCAAAAGCCTATTATCAAGAGCTTCCAAAGGCTATTTTGTAAATGACTTATTTCTTTAAAGGAAAACTTATCAAAGTTTTTCTTGCAATTTCCCTTCATATTATTGAACCAATTAACATAGGCATGTCAGAAATCATGTTTTTCTGAGAATTAACAAAAGTGAAACATATTATTTCGGTTTGTTCCCATGGGCACAAATGATAAGCAATAAAAACCATGCAATTTTAAGAGAATTTAAATGGGGGCCAAAACTGGCCTTTATCATACCAGGTCCTTTCAAATTCTAGTGAAATTCAAAATGCCCAGTAAAACCATTTCCTTGAGACATTTAAGCCGTTGTTCATGGACAGTAACAAAACAAAAGCATGAAAAGATCAAAATGTATCATTTGTCATTCGTTAGAAATCTAAAAAATGGGTCACCTAAATTAATTCCTGTAATTGTCCTTTTTTGTTGCCCCATTCCATCAATGTAAGTCATATGTTTGAATTATGTCTATTATACATGCTAAATGTTTGTCTGTTTACCTGTATGTGCATGTTCTTATGCCACTTGCATGTGGCCTGTGTTTTATATGCAATAAAGTTCTGTTCTGTTCCTACAAATTAAACAGTTTAGTTTGTCAATGCTATATTTTGGTAAAGATGCAGATGGAATGGCCAACGATGTTGATCCTGATCAGACTGCTCCTGATGGGTCTGCACTGTTTGAATGGGGAACAATGTAGACCCTGATCAGACTCCAGTCTGATCTGGGTCTGTATTATTTGCTCCCACCTATCTATCCCGTTGTTTTTACGGTAAACATCTTTTATTGAAATTTTATGCTCAACTTAGGGTTTAGCATGAAAAAGGATATGTAGCCTCAGGGCCTGATCTCTCATCCTTCCACCAACTATTATGCAATTCAATTACCTTCACCCATGAGCAATGTTCAGTATTGGAAGAGTCCTTTATTTAGAAACCAGCTAATAATGAGAGCAGTCTCTCACCCCTAAAGGTCTGAAATGGACTCATCCATCCTTGACCTTGGACAAGTCTATTATTTAGGAAAGGGGTCAACCTGTGATCAGTTACAACTGTCACCCCAAATGTTAAGAAGTGGACTGTTCCAGCTTTGACTTTGGTAAGGTCCATTATTTAGAAAAGGGGGTTGTCCAGTGATCAGATGCAGCTGTCACCCCTAATGTTCAGAAGTGGACTGTTCCTGCTTTGAATTTGGTTGTGTCCATTATTTAGAAAAGGGGGTTGTCCAGTGATCAGATACAGCTGTCACCCCTAATGTTTAGAAGTGGACTATTCCAGCTTTAAATTGGGATAGTCCATTATTTAGAAAAGGGGACATCTAGTGATTTCTCTAATATATCAGAAAAGTGTCAACCCTTATGATCAGATGTGGACTCTTCCATCTTTCATTTTTGCCCAGTCCATTATATAGAAAAGGGTAGAAAAGGGGTTATACAGTGAACATTTTAAGTTATAACCCCTAAAAATCAGAAATAGACTCTCCCTTTTATGAATGAGGACAGGTGCATTATCATGTGTAGGGGTTACTGTTTGGCATTGTGTGGTAGCTTTCTCCCTTGATCTGTCATCAACTGTTCCATCTTTGAATTTAGACCATTCCATTATCAAGCACAGGGATTCTCTAATTCTTTTAGGCAAGCTTTTGCCCCTTTAAATTATCTGTCATGAACTGTTCCATTTCTTGAATTTCGACTTGTCCATTGTGTAGAACAGGGGCAATACTTATGATTTATCTTATGAACTTTACTCATCGCTCTTTGAGTTTTGACAAGGCTAATACTGGTTTGGCTTCAATCAATGCTTGGGTGCATGATTCTTAATTTTACATTGAAACTGCAGAGGATGTTACTCAGTTGAAAAATGGATGGATGACTTGGGATTTTATGTCCTTTTCAACAATATTTCAGTCATATCAGGACAATGCTAGGGTGAACATGAAAGGCTGTGTGCAATGAAACCCTGTTTATGGTAGGAAAGATTCTTACCATAGGCAGGGCTCCAACCCAAGTCCTCTAGATCAGTAGGCCAGTGCTTAACCCACTGAGCTGCCAGGGCTCCCACTCAGTTGAAGACTGAGCTAAATTACCTTACCATAGTCTAAAAATTGTGACACCCAAACTAACTATACTGTAACTCCTTAAAATGGACCAGTGTGAGTTTACAATGTTTATGCGTCCACATGGCAAACATTGTAGACCTTGACCAGACTGCCTCTGTAGGAGCAGTCTGATCTGGGTCTGCACTGTTTACTGACCGAGACCTATCTGAGCCAATATTGAGAATTTTAGCAGTACTTGTAACAAGACACAGGAGCCCTATAGCTAAGCAGATTAAGCACTAGACTGCTAAGCTAGCTGGATGGGTTCAAATCCAGCTGGCAGAATTCTTCACAGTTACTGGCGAAAGTATGTGCACTTAGTACTGGTTAACTGCTTAGGAGGTCTAAGCCTGCCCAGGAATAGTGTGGTTAGGTTAACTGATCGTCCGGACATGACCATAATTGTTTACCGTGGACGTTAAACAACAAGTCAATCAATCAATCTTTTCAGCCTGGGTCATTTCCGCCAATTTCAAGGGTGGTTCGTTTCAGCCCAATTGGGCTGGGTTGTTTTGGTCCAGTTTCAAAGGTGGGTTGTTTCGGCCCGATTTTACTGGCAAGTCGTTTCGGTCTGGTTTATTTATTTTGGAAAACAGGTAAGGTTACTAAATAGATTGATTTCATGCTAATATGTTTTCGTTTTGCCTTTTCTTCCACTTATAAAAAAAAAAAAAAATCCTCACCTTTAAATTTTTGACCCTTTGCAAACAAAGAAGTCTATAATTTCTAATAATAGGCAATTAAAAGAACACAATCTTAAGACTTTTAAGGATGTCCGCTGGTGACAAATTTGAGACCTCTGCGCAACGCGAACTGCCAACAACTGTTCGGCATGTCGAGTGTCGGCTGTCGTAATTTTGCCGTCTTACAATTAAGAAATAATATAAAATCACTGTGTTTTTAAAAACTTTGGATGCTGTTGTATAATTTTCATTCGAGCGCTACCATTTTTTCATTCGCTCAAGAGATATTAGATCCCACGTACCCGTGATGTCGTTATTTGGCTACACACCAGGCGCATTACTATGCCTTTACAATTTGCAAAATATATTCTTGGGAACTCTAACCACACTGCATTTAGTTTCCATGTCATCTGGCTTCCCATCCGCCAGACAGTCGCTGGTTTTACTTGACAAAATATTCGACTTTCTTTACGAGTTTCGGAGCAAGTTGACGCAACCCATACACCCCACCCACATTTGGCCGCGAGAGGCCAAATCCTTTAGACACCAAAGGAGCTCTAATGAGTCTGAGGGCTAGACATGATATAAAAATATGCCTGTTGACAGATATAATCTTAATCTTACTTCAGCTAATATGTTCTGCTACGCAGGCCTAGTCCTAAGCACACGGCTGAAATTCTCTTATCTCTGCAAATACACTGTGCACAGCTGGTTTGTTTAGGTTCGTTAGTACACGTAACGATGACGTGTGCTATTGCTGTCAATTAGAATCTACAGCTGACTTCATCTGGAACTGCTGGTGAATTGCTAAGTGGTGTTTTTAATTTTACTTTGGTATCTGAAAGTGTTTTTTTCGCGCACCTGCAACAAACAGCTAGCACATTCAAGCGCAAAAACTGACCAGAGTGACAGTGGTGGAGTGAAGTTTCTGTCATTAGTGAACTAACTGCGTTGAAAGCCTACAGCATACTTCATTAATGCACGCCTCGGGCTGCTCCAAATCTCCTCTATGAAGGCATGTCACAGTAAAATAGTCTATGTTCTTGAGATCCGACACCATATCAAAATTTTGAGGTTAATACTTTATCCTTTGGGCGGTATTTTACTAATCAAAAGTTATGATGTTACCCGCTCACAGCGACATGATTATTACGGACAAGTCATTTATTACTAGGTGGGGGACCGGGTACATTCAGCGGGGATGGGGTGTCGGATTTTTTTTAATTTCTTCATTTGGTGGTCTACTGGGGATCGAAAATAATTAAACCATGGGGCAAGGGGGGGGGGGGGGGTCATATATTTTGTTAGGCATATGGGGGTGGGGGTCAGAATTTTTGTATCCGTCTGCATTAAAAAAAAAAGTTTCAGCTTTGGGGGTCGAGAGGACACCTCAGACACCCCCTCCTCTCCCACCACCCCGACTACTACTACATTTTCAGATTAGTTCTATTCAATCAAACTTGTCTTCCAAACATTTACCGAAAAAAAATTTTCGAGTGCTTCATGTCAAGAAAAAAATTATTATTTGCTAGTAGAACAGTATGACGTAATGTATGAAATCATGCCAAGCAGTACATTTAATGTCTGCGTTTGAGACATCAAATCTCTAGGTGCCTGTCATCAGCATAATTGCTTTTGGCTTCAGGGGACTTCGCCCTAGACGCTTTAAATATTTACAGCTTTACAGAGCATTAAGCATTAGATTTCTAGTGGTAAAGGACCTTGTCAAAATATATAAATAGATAAGGGCCCCTTTTTAGCCCCCATTCAAATTATCTTAAAATTGTGTGGATTTTATTGCTTATCATTTATGCGTAGATAGGGGCCCCTTTTTGGCCCCCATTCAAATTCTCTTAAAATTGTATGGATTTTATTGCTTATCATTTATGCGTATTGGAACAAACAGAAATAATAGACGTCAATGGAAACAAGGTTTTATAAAAATTACGCGATTTTTAAAAAGTTCTGCAACTAGAGAGCATAAACATACAAAATTAATTTTCTTTTAAATTGCATAAATCTAAGTATAATTTTCATGATGGTATATGTTGTGCTTTTCAGATAATCAATTTGTCAGCATAAGAGGAAATGCACCGAAGTTAAAGGCAACGCTATGATTAAACGCTTTTGTCCAATCTCTGAGTCTCTGTAGGTTAGGGGTTTTTTTTCAACTCGTTTTGGAATATGACGGCTATATATAAAGCTTGGTTCTGAAAATAACACCTAAGTATTTAATTTAGACGCAAAGGGCGGGGGGGGGGGGGGGTCTGTTTCAGCCACACACCTTGAGGGGGAGGGGGGCTGACGCAAGCAACAAGGCACGCCATTTCTTTTAAACAAGTCAAGTTACCGGACTTTCATGTTCACTGACTTTTCCATCTGATATATAGACATGGCGGGTGTATTATGATAGGCAGGCGATGCTTACTACTCGCGAGCACCTGATCACACTTCCTGTGTTTCGGTCCATGTCTTTGCACCTAAATATTACGGATTTATCGACGTTTATTTCGATTAAATGAATTCGGACTTAAGATTTAGATACTTTGACATCTCTACTATTTAAATGGCTAAACGGTTGGAGAAAAAGGAAACAGCACAGTGTAGGTCTCGAGGTGCACGGGCGTCTGGGCGTTGGCGGAGTAGGGGTGGGATGTAGATCTGTATGTAGCTGATGTATTATAGGCCTCAGTCTCCCCATGTTATTAATAGCATGACCAATACTGAGGCGCGCTGTGGGAAATAAACATTATTATAAAATACACTAGCTTTCGTGGAAATTATTGAATCTAATTTGTAGAGAGATTTGTTGCATTTAATGCGAACTCAGCCATAGTATTCTCTCAGTCAATTAATGAGCGCGTGCCAATTTGGCATTGTGACGTCACTGGACTGACAGTTTAGTTCAACGTTACGCAAAACTATATTTTTTTTCTCTTCAACACGACAGGTTTTCTATCTATTTTCCTGGGACAGTGGTCCAAATCGAGTGCATTGTTGACCCGTGTAGACTGAGATCAAGCTGCTCATTACACTGGCTTATTCAATGATTCAAAAGATTTTTCGTAAAACAATGAAATGCTACCCGACAGTAGCATGCAAGATGGGGGACCATTAGAATCTGAGTCACGACATGAGAAACCCAACAATGTGGTTGTGCGCCCAGTGCAGACTCAGATCAGCCTGGGCATCTGCCCAGTTTGTTCACTCTCTTTATTAAGTGCTCAAAGGGTAGCTAAGGGTCTAAGCTACCTCCATTTGGACAACGAAGACTCTGGTCAGGCTGGGCGCACAACCACATTGTTGGTTTTGTCGTGTCGCGGCTCAATCTTAGGAAAAAAAAAAACGCTGACTGAACATTTTATAATAGACTGTACTCCAGCCTTACTGCATTAAGAAAAGGGAACCTATCCTCTGGAACAATGAGACCCAAGAAATTTATGCATTCGTTCGTGTGACATTATGTAGCTTTCCCTTTAAATCTCAAACTTTTGCTCTCCAAAGCTCGAAAATATGCAGATTAACGAATCTGTTGGTGTCACGCTTATATTACATGCATCTTGCATACAAGACTAATTTACATGTATCAATAAATTTAAGGCACATACAGATAGTTTAAGAGATTCAGACTGACTTTTCACCTTTTATTTATTATTATTATTATTATTTTCAATTCTCTATCATGCTCGCTCAAGCTCGGAAATAATGTAGGCCCTAAATTAAAAAACTGTTGTGTCAAATCATACAAATGAGCATGCATTCAAGAGCATTTATACATGTATAAATTTACATGTACCAGAGACTGATCAAGAAATTTACGTTGACTGTGTGTCATGTTAAAATCAGATCAGTCAGTCTTGAAGTGGATCACGAAGTGGGTGGGGTAATTACCATTCTAAAACTGCTTTTTCATATAACAGCTTATTTTCCCCATATTTTTCTGTATGCATGTTAAGAATATATTAATATCTAGTCAAGAAAATAGACTTTGGAAATGATTTTATCATAAACATGAAAGAAACATATTGTAGTTTACCAACACAGGCAGCCATTGTTTCTACATGGGGTGGCTTAGAGTATGCTTCGATTAGCCTAAGATCCAATTAGTTGTTTATGAAGTTCTCTTTGGTTATGAAAAGGCTATATAATTTTAGAATAACATGGCTGTTTTCAGTTTTACATTAAAATTCTTTCGTCGGACTAGACAGATAACTCAGATGCGGCCGTGAGTTCTCTATTAATTTACACATAGCCAAAAACAGAAGGGGGTAGGCTTAAAATTTTCAAGTTTTCTTTCTTATTTGCACACTAACCTATATTTTTCTACCAATTTTCCTAAAGATAATTGTCTGAATGATAAACTATCAGAGTTTAAGAAAAAGTTAGAATCTGCTTCTGTTATTTTTCATCACTTTGGTGCAGCATTACAAAATATTAAAAAATTTACATTCTTTTGGGGGTAGGGATAAATTTTGTCATTTTTTGCCAAGGCATTTACAGTTTTTAATATAAAATCTTCAATAACGTGTTTAACAATAACATTTGAGTCAGGTATTGTTAAATTTTAAACGAAATATGTTTATTCATTCAATATTTTGTCTTTTTTTTCCACAATTAATCTTAAATTCAATTAGAAGAGAAGATATCGTAATACCAACATATCTCAAGTGCTATTTAATAACAGAGTGCTTCAGGACATTATTTTTTGCTTAATTATCTTTAGACAAGACCCTAGAAATATAATATTATAAATAGAAATATTGTGCTTATACCCTCTATAGCTATTTTTTTTGAAAGTGGCCTGGGTTCATTTTTATGGCTTCAAAAATAGGCCAAAGTCAAGGGGGTGGGGTAACACTTCCTTTAAATATTTGGAAATTAACAAAAGACTGTGCGCAAATTATGCTTGAAATCAATGTAACATTGTGTGGTCGTCCGAAGAAACGCAAGTAATTACTTATTCAATCAACTGATTCCTCTTCTTAAAATTTTTAAACACATGGTTAAATATTCTTATATTATGCTCAAAAATTTCACAATGACTGGGTACCCTCACAAGCTTCCATGGCATGTGCTGCAAAATAATCCACACTAACGTATACTTTATTTTGCATTTTTGGACTACATATTGATGGAAGAATTGAAATAACACAAAAGTAAAAAAAGTTTGAATAAATGATTTTCACCAGCGGACATCCTTAACTGGCAATGGATATTGCTGTTAAGATAAACAGCCATCAAAAGGAAATAAGGGCTCAGAAGGAAAACAAATAGACAACAAATTAATTTGTCACATAGATAAACAGATAGATAGATAGGCACGCATGCTGGTAGACAGATGGACAGAGAGACAGACAGGGTATGCACGCTGGTAAACCAGGGTATGTATAGATACATAGGCATGCAAGCTGGTATACAGACAGACAGATGGACAGAAACAGATTGGGTAGACAGATGGACAGAAACAGATAGGGTAAGCATGCAGACAGGGTAGGGTAGGGTGAACGATTATGATTAGGATAGATAAAAAAATTGGGCCGAAACAACCCTCCCAAAATTTGGCCAAAACAACCCACCCCTGAAATCAGGCCAAAATGACCCAGACCGAAACAGCTGACTGAAAGGGAATAAGACTGAAATGACCCGAGGGGCCGAACGGGAATAGGACCGAAACGACCCGTTACCATGCAGATGGAATGACTGACAATGTTGATCCTGATCAGACTGCTCCTGATGGATATGCACTGTTTGAATAGCAAACAGTGTAGCCTGATCAGACACCAGTCTGATCTGGGTCTGCACTGTTTTCTCCCACCTATCTATCCCATTATTACAGTTTTTACAGTAAACATCTTTTATTCAAATTAGTTTAGTTTAATCATATTTTATTGCCTTTGAAACAAGCAATGGGGTTGGGCTACAAGTTCTCACAAATTTTATGCTCAGCTTAGGGTTTAGCATGAAAAAGGATAATATGTAGCCTCAGGGCCTGATCTCTCATCCTTCCACCAACTATTATGCAAGTCAAATACCTTTCCTCCATGAGCAATGTTCAAAATTGGATGAGTCCATTATTTAGAAATCAGTTAATAATAATGAGAGCAGTCTCTCGCCCCTAAAATTCACCCATGAGCAACGTTCAAAATTGGAAGAGTCCATTATTTAGAAACCTGCTAATAATGAGAGCAGTCTCACACCCCTAAATGTCTGAAATGGACTCATCCATCCTTGAACTTAGACAAGTCTATTATTTAGGAAAGGGGTCAACCTGTGATCAGATACAACTGTCACCCCAAATGTTAAGAAGTGGACTATTCCAACTTTGAATTTGGTTGAGTCCATTATTTAGATAAGGGGTTGTCCAATGATCAGATACAGCTGTCACCCCCAATGATTAGAAGTGGACTATTCCAGCTTTGAATTCTGATGAGCCCATTATTTAGAAAAAGGGTAATCTTATCAAAAAAGTGTCAACCCTAATAATCAGTCGTGTACTCTTCCAGCTTTCACTTTGTCCAAGTCCATTATATAGAAAAGGGTTCATACAGTGACCATTTTAAATTTTAACCCCTAAAAATCAGAAATAGACTCTTCCATATATGAATTTGGACGTGAGCATTATCATGTATATTAGCATTATCATGTATAGGGGTTCCTATGAGGCATTAAGTGGTATAGCTTTCTGCCTTGATCTGTCAATGACTGTTCCATCTTTGAATTGAGACCATTCCATTATCCAGCACAGGAGTTCTCTAATTCTTATAGGCAGGCTGTCATTCATTTCTGCTATGAACTGTTCCATTTCCTGAATTTAGACTTGGCCATTGTGTAGAACAGGGACAATACTTATGATTAATCTTATGAACTTTACTCATTGATCTTTGAGTTTTGACAAGGCTAATGCTGGTTGGGCTTCAATCAATACTTGGGTGCATAATTCTTAATTTTACATTGAAACTGCATAGGATGTTACTCAGTTGAAATATGGATGGATGACTTGGGATTTTATGTCCTTTTCAACAGTATTTCAGTCATATCCGGACAATGGTAGGGTGAACATGAAAGGCTATGTGCAATGAAACCCTGTTTATGGTAGGAAAGATTCGTACCATAGGCAGGGCTCCAACCCAAGTCCTCTAGATCAGTAGGCCAGTGCTTAACCCACTGAGCTGCCAGGGCTCCCACTCAGTTGAAGACTGAGCTATATTACCTTACCATAGTCTAAAAATTGTGACACCCAAACTAACTACTGTAACTCCTTAAAATGGACCAGTGTGAGTTTACAATGTTTATGCGTCCACATGGCAAACATTGTAGACCTTGATCAGACTGCTCCTGATCTGGGTCTGCACTGTTTACTGACGGAGACCTATCTGAGCCAATATTGAGAATTTTAGCAATACTTGTAACAATTGATTGATTGATTTGTTGCTTAACGTCCACGGTAAACAACTATGGTCATGTCGGGACGGTCAGTTAACCTAACCACACTATTCCTGGGCAGGCTTAGACCTCCTAAGCGGTTAACCAGTACTAAGTGCACATACTTTCTCCAGTAACTGTCAACTGCCCTTCTTGAATCATCGGAAGGAGAAACGAAAGTATGTGGCCAGACCGGGTTTCGAACCCAGGACCTCTGACTTATGAGTCAGGTGCCCTACCGATTGCGCTACGCGGCCCGGCCTACTTGTAACAAGACACAGAGGCCCTATAGCTAAGCAGATTAAGCACTAGACAGCTAAGCTAGCTGGTTGGGTTCAAATCCATCTGGCAGAATTCTTCATACCTTAAACAGGTTACATTGCACTCAGTATGAATTATGTGTTGTTGAAAGGGATGTAAAACTCAAATTCATTCATCTATCAGATAAGAAGGGCATGAAATTTCAAATTCTAGTGAAATTCAAAATGCCCAGTAAAACCATTTCCATGAGACATTTTAGCAGTTGTGTACGGACAGTAGCAAAACCAAACCATGAAACCATCAAAATGTATAATTTGTCATTCGTTAAAAATCTAAAAATTGGGTCACCAAAATAAATTTCTGTAATTGTCCTTTTTTTGTTGCCTCAGTCCGTTAATGTATGTCATGTGTTTGAATTATCATTATTATGTCTATTTTACATGCTACTTGTTTGTCTGTTTACCTGTATGTGCATGTTCTTATGCCACTTGCGGTGGCCTGTGTTTTATATGCAATAAAGTTCTTTTCTGTTCCTACAAGTTAAACAGTTTATTTTTTTAATGCTATATTTTATTAAAGATACAGATGAATCCGGGTCGTTTCAGTCCTTTTCCCTTTCGGTAAGGTTGTTTCAGCCTGGGTTGTTTCCGCCAATTTCAAGGGTGGTTCATTTCGGCCCAATTGGGCTGGGTTGTTTTGGGCGGATTTCAAAGGTGGATGGTTTCGGCCAGGTTTATTTATTTGTGGAAAACAGGTAAGGTAATAGTTTGATTTTACCCTAATACATTTTCTTTTGCCTTTTCTTCCACTTATTACAAAAAAAAATCCACACCTTTAAATTTATGACCTTTTGCAAACAAAGAAGTCTATAATTTCTGAAAATAGGCAATTAAAGAACACATGTGATTTTTAATTAGCAACCGTTATTGCTGTAAAGATAATCAGCCATCAAAAGAAAATCACGGTTCGAGGTTATAAAACTTGAGAATAATCTCAAACTCAAAATAAAGCACACTGATGTGCTCGGAAGCAGCCAATCAGTGTGCTTTATTTTGTGTTTGAGAATGTACTCAAGTTTTATAACCTGTGGGCCAGGGTTCAGAAGGAAAACAAATAGACAACAAGACAGATATGTCACATAGTTAGACAGATAGATAGAGAGAAAGATAGATAGGCATGTTTGCTGGTAGACAGATGGACAGACAGACAGACAGGGTGTGCATGCAGGCAAACCAGGGTATGCATAGAAAGATAGGCATGAAGCTGGTAGACATGCAGACAGATGGATGGACAGAAACAGATAGGGTAAGCATGCAGACAAACCAGGGGAGGGTAGGGTAGGGTTTATGATTAGGATAAATAAAAAATTGGGCCGAAACATCCCACCCAAAATTTGGCCGAAAAGACCCACCCCCAAATTGAGCCGAAACTACCCAGACAGAGACAACCTGACCGAAACTGGAAAGGGAATAGGAATTAAGGAAATGTCCCAGGGGCAGAACAGGAATAGGACCGAAACAACCCGTTACTATGCAAATGGAATGGCTAACAATGTTGATCCTTATCAGACTGCTCCTGATGGGTCTGCACTGTTTGAATGGCAAACAATGTAGATCCTGATCAGACTCCAGTCTGATCTGGGTCTGCACTGTTTGCTCCCACCTATCTTTCCCATTATTTAGAGATTTTACTGTTAAAATTTTATATTGAAATTTTTCGCTCAGCTTAGGGCTAAGCATGAAAAAGGATATGCAGCCTCAGGGCCTGATCTCTCTCATCCTTACACCATTTATTATGCAAGTCACTTACCTTCACCCATGAGCAATGTTCAAAATTGGAAGAGTCCATTATTTAGAAACCAGCTAATAATGAGAGCAATCTCACCCCTAAATGTCTGAAATGGACTCATCCATCCTTGAACTTGGACAAGTCCATTATTTAGAAAAGGGGTCAACCTGTGATTAGATACAGCTGTCACCCCCTAATGTTAAGAAGTGGATTATTCCAACTTTGAATTTGGTTGAGTCCATTATTTAGGAAAGGGGTTGTCCAGTGATCAGATACAGCTGTCACCCCTTATGGTTAGAAGTGGACTATTCCAGCTTTGAATTTGAATGAGTCCATTATTTAGAAAAGGGGTGATATAGTGATTTCTCATTCATCAAACAAGTGTCAACCCTAAAAATCAGACGTGGGCTCTTCCATTTTCACTTTGGCCAAGTCCATTATATAGAAAAGGGTTCATACAGTGAATGTTTTAATTGTAACCCCTAAAAATCAGAAATAGACTCTTCCATATATGAATGTGGACAGGTGCATTATCATGCTTAGGGGTTACTATGAGGCATTAAGTGGTAGCTTTCTCCTTTCATCTGTCATTGACTGTTCCATCTTTGAATTGAGACAATTTCATCATCCAGCACAGGGGTTCTCTAATTCTTTTAGGTAAGCTTTCACCCCTTTAAATTGGCCGCCATGAACTGTTCCATTTCTTGAATTTAGACTTCTTCATTGTGTAGAACAGGTGCCATACCTATGATTTATCTTATGAAATTTACTCATCAATCTTTGAGTTTTGACAAATCTATATTATTAGAGTAAACAGAATGGTTGGGCTTCAATCTGCGATTGTGTGCATAATTCCTAATTTTACATTGAAACTGCAGGGGATGTTACTCAGTTGAAAAATGGATGGATGACTTGGGATTGTACATCCTTTTCAACAGTATTTCAATCATATCAGGACACTGATAGGGTGATAATGAAAGGCTGTGTGCAATGAAAGCCTGTCTATGGTAGGAAGGATTCTTACCTCAAGCGGGCTCGAACCCAAGTCCTCTAGATCAGTAGGCCAGTGCTTAACCCACTGAACTGCCAGGGCTCCTACTCAGTTGAAGACTGAGCTAAATTACCTTACTTTGCTCTTAAAATTGGGACACCCAAAATAATTACTGTAACTGTCCTAAAAATGGACCAGTGTAATTTTATACCTACAGGAGCAGTCTGACCTTGGTATGCACTGTTTGGTTAGACCTATCTGTCCAAATACTTAGAATTTGATAGTACTTGTACACAGGAGCCCAAAAGCTAAGCAGATTAAGCACTGGACTGCTAGGCTAGCTGCTTGGGTTTGAATCCTGCGGGAAGAGGAAGTGTTTCCCACAATAAACAAGTTTCCATTGCACACGGCTTTTCATTGTCATTTTGCATTGGCATGATTTGACTGAAATACTTTTGAAAGGACCGTAAAACCATGTTGCCCATTCATCTATAGCAGAACAATTAATGGAACAATTAGATGACCCTCGTCCATCCGTGTGTGCGTCCATCCGTCCTTCCATCTGTCCGCTGAAATATTGTCCCCGCAACTCCTCCTACATCTTTCATCGGATTGATTTGAAATTTTACAGAATGTATTCTTATGATATGAAGATGTGCATGTGGTTTTTATTTTTGTTTCGGCCATTTTTGATGGAGTTACTGCCCTTGCTGACTCAGACCTTCCAAAATCTTGTCCCCACAACTCCTCCTACATCTTTCTTCGGATTGATTTGAAATTTTACAGATTGTATTCTTATGATATGAAGATGTGCATATGGTTTTTTATTTTTGTTTCAGCCATTTTTAATGGAGTTACGGCCTTTGCTGACTCAGACCTTGTCCCCGCAACTCCTGCCACATCTTATATCAGATTGACTTGAAATTGTGCAGAATGTTTCATCATGATCTGAAGATGTGCATGTGATTTTGGAATTTCAATTGTCCTATTTTTAGCTCACCTGAGCCGAAGGCTCAGAGGTGAGCTTATAGGATGGAAGTCGAGCCGTCGTCCGTCCGTGCGTGCGTGCGTGCGTGCGTGGGTGCGTGGGTGCGTCAACACTTTCAAACATAAATATCTCAGAGACCGGTGGGCCGATCACAATCAAATTTTATCTGAAGCATCATTTGGGTGGGGGAAAGGCTGCATTAGGTTTTGGTGCCGATTAGCTCAGAACTCTGGTTTCCATGGCAACAGATAGCCCCCATAGGGTTATAATGGGGAAAACGGCGTCATCACGTTTTCTCGACTGTTTTTGATTAGATCCTTATCATACTTGCAGGTAATGATGACATACACAAGAGCTTGGATGAGTTCGAAATTTGGTTGGATTCGAGCACAGACTACGGAGTTAGCTGCCCTTGAGCGTTTGAAAAAAATCCCATAGGGTTATAATGGGGAAAATGGCGTCATCACGTTTTCTCAACTGTTTTTGCTTAGATCCTTATCATACTTGCAGGTAATGTTGACATACATAAAAGCTTGGATGAGTTCGAAATTTGGCCGGATTTGAGCACAGACTACGGAGTAAGCTGCCCTTGAGCGTTTGAAAAAAATCCCATAGTGTTATAATGGAGAAAACAATGTCATCACATATTTTTAGAAAAACTTTGTCATCGCTCTATTGCCTACATTTCTCAACGGATTTTAAAATAACTTCACACAAATGTAGGGCATGACAATATCTCGAGCAAGTTCGACTTTCAGGGTGCTGCGCCCAAGGTCAAGGTCACTGTGGCTATTTTTAGAAAAACTTTGTCAGCGCTCTAGCACCTACATTTCTCAATGGATTTTAAAATGACTTCAAACAAATGTAGGGCATGACAATATCTCGAGCAAGTTCGACTTTCAGGATGCTGCGCCCAAGGTCAAGGTCACTGTGGCTATTTTTAGAAAATCTTTGTCATCGCTCTAGCACCTACATTTCTCCCTGGATTTTAAAATAACTTCACACAAATGTAGGGCATGACAATATCTCGAGCAAGTTCGACTTTCAGGGTGCTGTGCCCAAGGTCAAGGTCACTGTGGCTATTTTTAGAAAAACTTTGTCATCACCCTAGCACCTTCATTTCTCCATGGATTTTAAAATAACTTGACACAAATGTAGGGTATGACAATATCTCAAGCAAGTTTAACTTCCAGGGTGCTGCGCCCAAGGTCAAGGTCACTGTGGCTATTTTTAGAAAAACTTTGTCAGCGCTCTAGCACCTACATTTCTCAATGAATTTTAAAATAAATTCACACAAATGTAGGGCATGACAATATCTCGTGCAAGATCGACTTTCAGGGTGCTGTGCCCAAGGTCAAGGTCACTGTGGCTATTTTTAGAAAAACTTTGTCAGCGCTCTAGCACCTTCATTTCTCCATGGATTTTGAAATAACTTGACACAAATGTAGGGTATGACAATATCTCAAGCAAGTTGGACTTTCAGGATGCTGTGCCCAAGGTCAAGGTCACTGTGGCTATTTTTAGAAAAACTTTGTCATCGCTCTAGCACCTACATTTCTCAACAGATTCTAAAATAATTTCATATTGTAGGGCATGACAATATCTCGAGCAAGTTTGACTTTCAGGCTGCTGCAATCAAGGTTTTTGATTAGATCCTTATCGTACTTGCAGGTAATGATGACATACATAAGAGCTTGGATGAGTTCGAAATTTGGCCAGATTTGAGCACAGACTACGGAGTTAGCTGCCCTTGAGCGTTTGAAAAAAATCCCATAGTGTTATAATGGAGAAAACAACGTCATCACATTTTCATTTTTCATAGGATCCTCTTCATACTTGCAGGTAATGAGGATATGCATAAAAGCTTGGATTAGTTAGCATTTTGGCTAGATCTCACTACTGACTATGGAGTACCTGCCCTGAGCATCCAAAAAATCAATGTCACCACTTTTTCTTGGTTTCTATTGATCCGACCCTTTTCAAACTTGCAGGTAATAAGGAAATGCATAATATCTTAAACAAGTTCAAATATTGGCCAGATCAGGCCAACCACTACGAAGTTAGCTGCCCTTGACAGCTCTGTCTATTGTGCTCTTGATCGGATACTTTTTAAACTTGCATATATTAAATGAGGGCATACATAATGTTTTGGATGAGTTTAATTTTCAGCCTGATTGGACCACTGACTGTGGAGTTAGCTGCCCTTGAGCATCTTAAATATCCCTATAGGTTTACAATGTCTCTCAGGTGAGCAATTGTTGCCCTTTGGGCTACTTGTTTACAAAGTTATGGCCCTTCGTGGTATTTGGCATTTTTCCAACTTTTGAACCGTTTGACCAAGAGAACTGAAATTTGGTATGCTATTTGACTATTCTGATCATTGTTAGGATGTGCTAAATTATAAGTGACAGAGTTATTCCCCTTTCATAGATAATAGACATTCACTTAACGGTTAAGGGATAACTCCAGAACAATTCATAATATTTACATTCTGGGTGTATTTACTGAAAAGCCCTATAGGCTATAGCAGACCATTGGAACGTAATGTAGTTTACATTCCAATAATTACATTGAGGCACGCGACGTCAATGACGTCAAAATAACAATGGCTCTCTACAATCTGATTGGACTTCAGCAACGTCATGACGTCATGCCTGCCGTTCTGCTGTTAGAAGAAAAAACTACGTGTACATGGTTTCCTGCTTCAATTTTTGCGCTTATATAAGATTTTTCTTGAAAAATTTGATTGAAACGAATGTAAATATAAGCAAAGAACTTCATTTTTCTGATGTTTATCGAAGTGTAAACTACATTGGGTCACTAGCAAAGTTTACATGAACCCCTTCGGGGTTCATTCACTTTTTACGTGACCCAATGTAGTTTACACTTCGATAAACCTCAGAAAAATGAAATTCGTTCCTTAATTAATGGGCTGATTTTTCATAAATGCATTGTACATTTTTCATCAGATTCATATTAGCAGGATTATTGCCCTTGTTATTTTGTTACTGGGTATACAGTTTGATGTTTTGGGCATTTTGTAAGGGCCTAAAGTTTCAGTAACCTGATTTTACACATATATGCCCCGTTCTGAACTTAAGTATTTTATAAAGAGGCCCAGTAATTGGGTATATGTCTTTGCTTATGTTCAGTTATTATTAGCTTACCAGGTTCTGTAATACACATATTTTCTGTTTTTGGCCATACAGTTACTCTGAAATGGAATAAAGGGCTGGAGTTTGTGACACATTTCAAACGTCGGGTGACACTTGGTTGATGGCCTTTTATTATATGGTAAATTGAAAAACAATAATCATATATCAGTTATCATCAGTAATGAGTATGCCTGCTTTAGGCATCTCTTGGATGATATCTGTGCTTGCTCTGTCTCACAGATTACTGTAAAATTCCTCAATTTTCAGACACCTGAAAAACATGTTGAAATTCTCCTAAAATTTTAGTAAAGTGGTTAACCTTAGACTAACCCATGCAAAAGATATAGTTAAAATAGCAAACATTGTGGACCCTGATCAGACTGCTCTCCCAGGAGCAGTCTGATCTGGGTCCACAATGTTTGCTCATGCCTGACTGTCCAAAAACTTAGGTTCATTATGGTACGTGGGTTATGGTGTGCTTTGAGAGGATATCCATTGCCTTAATCACCTGTTTTCCTATGTTGCAAGTTGCAGTTCTGGTTACATCAGAAATCTGCTTCCTACTGTCTTCTTCCTCTGGCCATAGGGGTTGATGTTGCTTTATAAGTAGGGGATGGCTGCTTTAGCAGGGATCTCAGGCATCTCTTGCCTGATGTTAGTAGCTGCTCTGTCTTGTGGATTAAAGTGGGTAGGGTATGCTAAAAGAGGGATATCATTGCCCACCAGGCCAAAAATAAAATTTTTTTTGTTTGCAATTGCCTACCTTCCCACCAAAATCCTCCCTACCCAAAAAAAGTTTTTGGCCATTTGGGACAGCATTTTTTTTTTTTATTCAAGAATGGAAATTTATCGTGATCAATCTGAATAGTAAGACAAACAGACCTGACCAAACAATGTAGACCCAGGTCAGACTGCTCCCAGCAGTCTGATCTGATCTGCAATTTTTGCCTTAATACCTGCACATTTTGGGTTTACCATTTGTGGGTGAAATAGATATGTTTAAGATATAGGATGCTGTTATCTTAGTATTATGGGTAATTAGTGTAACAATGTGTGACATTTTATTTGAATTTTGTCTATTTTACATGCTAAATGTTTGTCTGTTTACCTGTACGTGCATGTTCTTATGCCACTTGCGTGTGGCCTGTGTTTTATATGCAATAAAGTTCTGTTCTGTTCCTACAGGTGAAACAGTTTAGTTTTTCAATGCTATATTTTATTAAAGATGCAGAAGAATCCGGGTTGTTTCAGTCCTATTCCCTTTTGGTAAGGTCTTTTTGGCCTGGATCATTTCCGCCAATTTCAAGGGTGGTTTATTTCGGCCCAATTGGGCTGGGTTGTTTTTGGCCGATTACAAAGGTGGGTCATTTTGGCCTGATTTTAGTGGCGAGTCATTTCGGCCTGGTTTATTTATTTGGGAAAACAGGTAAGGTAATGGGTTGATTTTGCCCTAATACATTTTTGTTTTGCCTTTTCTTCCACTTGCAAAAAATCCACTCCTTTAAATTTATGACCCTTTGCAAACAAAGAAGTCTATAATTTCTGAAAATAGGTAATTAAAGAACACATGTGATTTTTAATTGGCAACCGATATTGCTGTAAATTTAAGATAATCAACCATCAAAAGGAAATCATGCAGGGTTCAGAAGGAAAACAAAATTAATAGACAACAAGACAGTTATGTCACATGGATAGACAGATAGATAGATAGATAGATAGAAAGACAGATAGGCATGCATGCTGGTAGACAGACAGACAGCTGGTATGCATGCAGGTAAACCAGGGTATGCATAGATAGATAGGCATGCAAGCTGGTAGACAGACAGATGGACAGAAACAGATAGGGTAAGCATGCATACAAACCAGGATAGGTAGCTAGGTTAGGTAGGTAGGGTAGGGTAGGATAGGGTAGGGTAGGGTAGGTGTAAAACAATTTATGATTAGGATAAATGAAAAAATCCGGCCGAAACAACCCACCCAAAATTTTGCCGAAACGACCCACCTCTGAAATCAGGCCGAAACAACCCAGACTGAAAGGGAATAGGACCAAAACAACCCGTGGGCCGAACGGGAATAGGACCGAAATGACCTGTTACCATGCAGATGGAATGGCTAACAATGTTGATCCTGATCAGACTGCTCCTGATGGGTATGCCCTGTTTGAATGGCAAACAATGTAGCCTGATCAGACTCCAGTCTGATCTCGGTCTGCACTGTTTGCTCGCACCTATCTATCCCATTATTTACAGTTTTACTGTAAACATATTTTATTGAATTTTTATGCTCAGCTTAGGGTTTAGCATAAGAAAGGATTATGTAGCCTCAGGGCCTGATCTCTCTCTCATCCTTCCACCAACTATTATGCAAGTCAATTTAATACCTTCACCCATGAGCAATGTTCAAAACTGGATGAGTCCATTATTTAGAAACCTGCTAATAATGAGAGCAGTCTCTCACCCCTAAATATCTGAAATGGACTGATCCATACTTGAACTTGGACAAGTCTATTATTTAGAAAAGGGGTCAACCTGTGATCAGATACAGCTGTCACCCCTAATGTTAAGAAGTGGACTATTCCAGCTTTAAATTTGGTTGAGTCGATTATTTAGAAAAGGGGTTGTCCAGGAATAAGATACAGCTGTCACCCCTAATGTCAAGAAGTGGACTAATCCAGCTTTGAATTAGGATCAGTCCATTATTTAGAAAAGGGGTCATCTAGTGATCTCACTAATCTTTAAAAAAAAAATCAACCCTATTAATAAAACATGGACTCTTCCATCTTTGGCCAAGTCCATTATATAGAAAAAAGGGCCATACTGTGACTATTTTAAATTGTAATCCCTAATAAATAGAAATAGACACTTCCATATATGAATTTGGACATGATCATTATCATGTATAGGGGTTACTATGAGGCATTAAGTGATAGCTTTCTCCCTTGATTTGTCATTGACTGTTCCATCTTTGAATTGAGACAATTCTATTATCCAGCATAGGGATTCTCTAAGTCTAATTCTTAAAGGCAAGCTTTCACCCCTTTAAATCATCTGCCATGAACTGTTCCATTTTTAGCTTGCCTGAACAAAGTTCAGGAAGAGCTATTGTACTGCTCACTGCATCGGCGTTAGCATTAGCGGCGGCGTTAGCAAAATGTTATAGTTTTACGTTAAAGTTTTTTAGGTGATGGGGAAGGCACTGTCAGTCGAGCTATCCTGTCCCTCTGACAGGTCTTGTTTGAATTTAGACTTGTCCATTGTGAAGAACAGGGGCAATACTTATGATTTGAGCCGCGACGTGAGAAAACCAACAATGTGGTTGTGCGCCCAGCGCAGACTCAGATCAGCCTGGGCATCCGCCCAGTCTGATCAGAGTCTTCGGTGTTCGCATGGAGGTAGCTTAGACCCTTAGCTATCCTTTAAGCGCAAAGCGAAGACTCTGATCAGACTGGGCGGAAGCCCAGGCTGATCTGAGTCTGCGCTGGGCGCACAACCACTTTGTTGGTTTTCTCACGTCGCGGCTCATTTATCTTATGAAATTCACTCATCGATCTTTGAGTTTTGACAAGTCTATTGTAATACTTGTGTAAACAGAATAATTCAATAAATGCTTGGGTACATAATTCTTAATTCTGCATTGAAACTGCATAGGATGTTACTCAGTTGAAAAGTGGATGGATGACTTGGGATTTTACAACCTTTTCAACAGTATTTCATATCAGGACAATGGGCGGGTGATAATGAAAAGGTGTGCGCAATGAAACCCTATTTATGGTAGGAAAGATTCTCATATAAGTGAAGACCCAACAGCAATACCAAGATTTTAAATGAAAAAGCTCTTGTTCATCCCATTATTATCCTAAGACTGTTAGGAGCAGGCCCAGAGGTTATAAAACTTGCGTACATTCTCAAACTCAAAATAAAGCACACTGGTTGTGCTCGGAAGCAGCCAATCAGTGTGCTTTATTTTGAGTTTGAGATTATTCTCAAGTTTTATAACCTCGAACCCAGGTAGCTCAGCGGGTTAAGCCCTGGCCTGCTGTTCTGGCGGTCCCAGGTTTGATTCCCGCTGGAGGCAGAAATCTGGGTTCCATTGCACACAGCCTTTCAATTTGAACCTCCCACTGTCATGATATGACTGAAATATTATTGAAAAGGATGTAAACTTGCAAGTCATCCAACTGTCAATCTAAGACTGCTAATTGTTCCCTTATAATCTAAGGGGACTATAGGACTGAGTTCTGTCCATCCATCCGTCTGTCCGATTTTTTCATCAGATTTTTGCAAAACTTTCAGATTATTCTTGTCACTACATGATGTGGATCATGAAATATTGGGGGTCATTATGGGACCCTTTCTGATGGAGCTATGGCTCTTTACCTGTAAATTATTTGGCCAAATCTTGTGACCGCAACTCCTTCAGTTTTCAACCGATTTTCATCAAGCTTTCAAGATATTGTTGTCACTACATGACTTGGATCATATTTCATTGGGATCATGCTTTGTTCCTTTCTGCCAGAGTTACAGCCCTTTGTAAGTCTGGTCAAATCTTGTAGCCACAACTCCTCTTTCAGTTTTCAGCCTATTTTCATCAAACTTTCAGGATATCATAGTCACAATTTGACATTGATCATGTTTTATTGGGTCGTGATTGGGTTCTTTCTGCCAGAGTTATGGCCCTTTGTAAGTCTGGTAAAATTATGTGGCTGCAACTCCTCCTTCAGTATTTAACTTGTAGCCACAGTCCCTTTCAAAATCAAATATCCTTATTACTGACATGTTCATATGTCTGGGGGACATTTCGCCTTTTATTTTCCTTTGTAGAGAGAGATATAGGGTTGTCCCATACGTATGCCTATGTACCTAGTGTAATTGCTCTAGTAACTTCTTTGTAAACTGATTTTGATATAACTTCACACAAATATTTTGTATGACAATACCTCTAACAAGTTCACGGGTCAAGGTCAAGGTCACAGTTGCTGGTTTTAGAAAAAATGTCATCTTTTTAGCACCCTCATTTGTGATAATTGCACATAAATATTTTGTATGACAATGTCTTGAACAAGTTTGCATTTCTGGGTGATAGGATCAAGGTCAAGGTCACAGTTGCTATTGTTAAAAAACCTTGGTAATTGCTCTAGCCCCCTCATTTATGGATTGATTTTAATATACATGTAACTTCACACAAATATTAAGAATATTTATATCTTTTACAAGTTAGTGTTTCACGTTGCTAGGACCAAGGTCAAGGTCACAGCAGCTATCTTTGGAAAAACTTTGCAGTTATTTATGGATCAATTTTTGTATGACTTCACAAAAATATTAGAGAATGGCTTCACACAAATATAAGAGTTATTAATCCCTCAAAGAGTTAACAGTACCTCAAATAAGTTTGCATTTCAGATTGCCAGGGCCAAGGTCAAAGTCACTGGTGCTTTTTTTTTTTATAGCTCCAGTGCTATCATTTATGGATCAATTTTAATACAGTCTACCACTCTCTGCAGATAAGCCTTCCAAAGTAATCATGTACTTTTATCAGATTTAACAGCTGTTTGCTGGGGAAAGTGTGGTACTGAATATAGCCTCCAAAAATGTTTAATATGAGAATATCTTGGACAACTTTCCTATTAGAGAACCATCCCAAATAAGTGAAATAAAGTATCCGAGATTGTCCATGCCCATCCATTCTATTCTTCTTCAATCCATTCCATGTTTTAAAATATGCCTGGCTGAGTGAAATGTCATGCCAATGGCCTACTTCGCTTGGGGCTGAATCCGCAGCTATAGCCACTGTTACATTAATAAGTCATTTCGTTCATTAAGAATCATTCGTTCAAATTTTAGCGACCATTTTCATGATCTTCTGACTGGGTCTGATACACATTCGCTGATTGGTCAAAATTTCTTCTCCGCATATTTTTTGGCTATTGCTCGGACCACACCCATGAGAATTGA
Source organism: Ctena decussata (assembly GCA_963989385.1). Lineage (NCBI taxonomy): Eukaryota > Metazoa > Mollusca > Bivalvia > Lucinida > Lucinidae > Ctena > Ctena decussata. Next base: position 27,467,424 of record OZ022499.1, on the reverse strand, counting down.
TGGCTGCAGCTATATCCCCAATCAAACATCAGAAGCTCAGCTATAGCCGCGGCATTAGCTCCAAACGAAGTAGGCCAATATTAAAGTAGCTATCAAACTGAAAGTTTATAACTGATAGCAAATTAAATGTTGAAAATGATCTTAACGGCTTCATTATTGTCTTTTTAAGTTTTAAAGAGGTCAGTACACATATTTATTTTACTGCAAAACACTTGTTTTATTTTCCAGAAGCGTAAGCTGATTCAGAGGCAAGAAGAGTTCAAGCCTTTGTCTCCTATAATGGAAGGAAATGTGACATTGCAAACCCAAGATCAAGTATTCTCAGTGATAGATACCACACTTCTCAAGTGCTTCTTAAATGTAAGTTACACAAGCACAACCCAGAAGGCACATGACGTTGAAATGACGTCTTACTGATGTCGATGCGACGTAATGACATCACATCAGTGTCAGCACGACGTTGTTTCAATGTCATGTCACATCGCATCAACATTAGTATGACGTCATTTCAACGTCATGTGCCTGCTGGGAGTAGAGTATAAAGTATGGATCTACAAGCATACAAAGTACCTGAGTAATCTGATTGTCATGTTTCTTAAATGTAAGTAATACAAGTTATACAAGCTCAAGTAGAGTTTAACGTATGCATGTATGGATCTGTCAACTTACTTTTACAAGCGTGACACTCAGAGTCTCTGACAATTACCTACTACGTGTACTTACAACATGGAATTAAATCACCTGAGAATAATTATTTGTTTGAGAAAATCTGAAGTTTCTATTGAAAGAATTTCAGTTTATAATGTTATTGAAAAAATGGCATACATTGTTTGCCATGCTCCATAACCAATAACTTCATATATCTGTCGCCATAGCAACTACAACTTCATATTGATGTCTAATTAAGTGACGTCATCGAGACATTGTTCTATAAAGGTATTAAGCATAACAGTTGGTAATTCCAAAGTTGCTATGGTAACAGATCTGTGACATCATCTCACTAATAATTCAAGAGAAGCATTGCATTCATTGTATGCCATGCTCCTCTTGAATTATAAGTGAGATGCTACCTGAAATACTGACAATGGAAAAGTGTGATTTTCTCAAGAATATAATTTTTTCTCAGATAATTTAAGTCTTTGTTTTACTAAGTGGACCCTCTTTGCAACTGTGGCATTTGTTTCCAAAATATTTTGATATTACAATTTGAATTTGTTGTTATAAAGAATACATATTTTGAACAACAAAGCCATTTCGTTCATATCAAAATGACGTCGTAAAGAATTTTGCTGATGTAATGAGTGCTGTTATAAATTTAAGGGGGTTGACTGTACGACTCAGATGCTGCCTTCTTATATGTGTAGGTTGATGTGTACTCTAAGTCACCTAAATTGTTTCTAAAGAACTACTCTTACATCTTATGTTCTCATATTCATGTAGAAGTAACAAATAAGATTTCTAAATTTTCATCAAATACTCCATTGACACAGCAATTTGAGCCGCGACACGACAAAACCAACAATGTGGTTGTGCACCCAGCGCAGACTCGGATCAGCATAGGCATCCGCCCAGTTTGATCAAACCCTTTGCTAAGCGCTTAAGGGTAGCTGAGGGACTAAGCTACCTTCATGCGGAAAGCGAAGACTCTGATCAGACTGGGCGGATGCCCAGGCTGATCTGAGTCTGCGCTGGACGCACGACCACATTGTTGGTTTTGTCACGTCGCGGCTCATTTATTCTTTTGGCTCCTCACTAAAAGGGTTAGACAGTATCATAGCAAAATATGTGTGTCACTACCGTTTCAGATAAATGAAGCTCTAATCGCACCCCTACTTAGATCAGCTGACCACAGGGTACACGTGAAAGAAGCTGAGAAAGTCTTGCTGAAGAAACAAAAATTCTCGGAGCTTATCATTCTCTACCAACAGCATAAAATGCATGCTGAAGGTAAGCTGTTTAATTCAGACCAAGCTGTAAGCAAGGTAGTCTAGAGGCTTTTTGTTTTTCAAGTTGCTCCTTTGACTAGCAGAAGCGAGACATACCGTAGTCTACCTTATTAGGGCACATGCCCCTATAAGCGCACGCCATGGAATTTGTGAGGCATAGGACTATAAATGCACATATTTTTTTACTGGTTTATCCCTTTGTTTGCTTGTTTAAAAGAGCTGAAAATGCAATAGAATATTTCATTTTTTACTTCTAAAGCTTATCTATCCTTCTATGACCATATGTATTTAAAGGTTAAGCATCAGAGAAAAGCTGCCTATAAGCAGCTTTTCTCTGATGCATTACCTTTAAATTCGTTCCCTTCAATTATAATATCCTATTAAAATGTGTGCCTATGAGAAAGAAAGTTTACTACAAGTATTTGCTGCCATTTTGAAAAAGTTAAGCGCACTGGGCGCTAATAAGGTCGAATACAGTATCTATTGCGGTACTTATTACTTTTCTGGTGTAAACTATCAAAACGTTTTCTGTTTATCACTTTATTGTGACAATGCGCAGACAGGCAAGACATAACATTCTGCCACTTGTCCATGGAGTTTAAGACCTCATAATGGAGTCATAATGAGCTGCCTCATCTAGATCCTCACTGTTTGCGCTCTAGTCTTTGAATTTTCAGTATGATATATCTTGGTCAATTAATTGAGGCATTTTTTGAAATTTTGCAGATGTAAATTTTGTTGTCTGCATTTTGGCACTTAAAGGGTTGATATGCTGCCTTTTCTGCATGATATCCAGATTTGACTCCAGGACCTGCTCTGAAGCTTTAAAAATATATTTTTAAGATGGCAAATACATGTATGTTGACATTTATTTAAATTGTAACTGTGTTCCCATCCCACAGCAGATTTACCTGTACAGGTAAAGGTGTGAAAATTTATTCAGCCAATCAGTGGACCAGAATTACCAGTTATGACTATTTTATTGGCTGACTGGAGGTGTCAACACTATAAGATCAAAAGACAGAATGACACTGTTGAAGGGGTGGCCTCCATGCGCCTCGGGTGCCTGGTCACCTTAAAAATCGGATCATTCATTCATTCACACTGTTGAATCCATGTGCCTTTGGTGCCTGGTAATGTTAAAAACCAAAACACTGTTGAAGTTAATCCTCCTTATATAGTACCACCCCTGTCTTTAAAGACATATTACTACAGAATCAGTCTTAAAACATGTCTATGATGATTGTTTTTGTGGTAAAGTCAACTCTCAATATCTCTAACACTGATACATGTATCTCAAAGTATCCTCATATATCAAAAAATACAGTTATAGACTAATTTCCTATTTTTATTTACATTTCGACTCAGGTTGTCTAAACTACTGATATTTCAAAGTAAATTTTCTGGAACCAGAAAATTTACTTTGAGATATCAGTTGTTTTGGATGAACTTTGACTTTGGAATATCAAGAGTTGAGTGTACTTCTTTTCATAACTTATTTAATCGAGCTATAAGAATTTTTCCCTTCTGGAATAACCCCATATTTATTATTTATCATGCACCTGTTGCAAAATTCCATAGATAACAGGGGTATGATAACACAATGTGATATCATGTCTCTGTAGAACTGCGCTTGCGCCAATGTTATCAAGTCATGTGTTTAGAAGCGATCTCTGAAGACGATTGGCTGTATACTGACGTTGACCGTGATATCAACGTTTGATTGGTTAATTGACGTCACCAACTTATGTCATAACGCATTCGCGACGTCAGCAGGTTTGAACAAAACTGCGTTTGCGTATCAATTGTATGCCCGTCTTTACGCCGTAAAATCATCTAATGATGCATGTTAACTAGAAAACCATGTAAGTGTCTTTTGATATCAAGTTTATCAGGCTCGGCCAGAAACACATCGGACTGCCTCGCCATTCCTACACTGTTTCTGGTCTCGCCTGATAAACTTGATATCAAAAGACACTAACATGGTATTCTCTATATATCAGTCTTGTATAATTTTGCTATAAGATCAGGGTTTTCCTTCTGAAATAGCCACAAAAATCTAGATCCATCTTATAAGACAGATCTAGATTTTTTGCGGTTGTTTTTGAGAGGAAAACTCCCTTCTTATAACCAAATAAATATGATAGAGATATTTTTCCGAGAAATGTGAATTATGCATAACTGTAGGTAAGATAAGAAATTTTATATTCATATTTTTCCGAGAAATGTGAATTATGCACAACTGTAGATAAGATAAGAAATTTTATTTTGAGACTGCATGACAAAAAGCAACAAGAAAGCCCTTAGTGCTTTATGTATAAAAGCAGTCCTTTGCTCAAGTGTTTTCTGTCATCTTTACAGCTCTTGATATGGTGAGAAATCAGTCCACTAAAACACATTCACCATTGTATGGGCCAGACATGACAGTCCATTATCTACAAGGACTTGGTAAATATTTACATATGGGTCAGGCTGTGGATCTGAGATAAGTCTTTGCATATAAAGTACCAAAAAATGAAAAAGGTGAATCTGCAAACAGCGTAGATCCAGATTTGGTGCCTTAAAAGTTGGCAACTGTTCATTCTGATCCAATTCATCCGTATTCCTTTAAAGTCTGGAGGTCCTGAGGAACATGACTAGCAGATGCAGAGACACACCAGCATGAGCAAATGTGCAGGTTGATCTGTATCCTCACTGTTTGCACGTGCCAAAAGGCCCATTTTCTCCTAGCTCTTACTTGGGATAGCTACAGTGCTGATTTCAAGGTGAGAATCCCAACTTACTAAGTTTTTAAAGGAAAATGACAGTATTGAAATCCACTGTCAGTCTTTCCCTCCATCCACACTTGGAGCTATGTTTTTATACCACATATGGCTGCTCCAAGCATGTGTTAACTGCCTAATTATGGTTGCCCCGAGCATGTGCTAACGACGGAAATTGTATTTTAGAGCATGTATACCTGTATATAGTCTACACCTGTATAGTCTAGCTGTATATAATCTATGACACTAATTTTTAGTATACCCTTATTGCATCGGGGAAGCCCAGCACACACACACTATCCTAGTTTCTATATACTTTGAGCAGGTTCCCAACAGTGGTTGCTCTCCGCACCTTTTGCATTGTTTACGAGCACGCGGGTACTTCATCTTTCTGCTTTCCAATTATGTGGTTCCCGAGCGTACACACTGGAGCATGCTCTGGGTGACCAAAACTGGATTGTTAACGCATGCTCGGAGCAGACAAATGTGGTAAAAAAAGCATACCTGACACTTGAGTAAACTCTAATACATGTATTTGTGTAAGGCAGGTGTAACACAGCCTTTCATTAAGTTCTTGATAGTGAAAAATGAATCTTGATAGTCAGTAGGTAGGAAAACATATATGGAATAGTTTCCTTTTTGTTATCCCCTCGCACCACGAAGTGGCGAGGGGATATAGGTTTTGTCCCATACGTAAGTACGTACGTCTGTTCACCTTTTGTCATCGCTCTAGAGCCTACATTTCTCAATGGATTTTGAAATAACTTCACACAAATGTAGGGCATGACAATATCTCGAGCAATTTTAACTTTCAAGGTGCTGCGCCCAAGATCAAGGTCACTGTGGCTATTTTTAGAAAAACTTTGTCAGCGCTCTAGCGCCTACATTTCTCAACGGATTGAAAAAACTTCACACAAATGTTGGGCATGACAATATCTCGAGCAAGTTTGACTTTCAGGGTGCTGCGCCCAAGGTCAAGGTCACTGTGGCTATTTTTAGAAATACTTTGTTAGCGCTCTAGTGCCGACATTTCTCAATGGATTTTGTAATAACTTCACATAAATGTAGGGTATGACAATATCTCGAGCAAGTTTGACTTTCAGGATGCTGTGCCCAAGGTCAAGGTCACTGTGGCTATTTTAAAAAAAACTTTGTCAGCACTCTAGCGCCTACATTTCTCCATGGATTTTGAAAGAACTTCACACAAATGTAGGGCATGACAATATCTCAAGCAAGTTTGACTTTCAGGATGCTGCGCCCAAGGTCAAGGTCACTGTAGCTATTTTTAGAAAAACTTTGTCAGCACTCTAGCGCCTACATTTCTCAATGGATTTTTAAATAACTTCACACAAATGTAGGGCATGACAATATCTCGAGCAAGTTCGACTTTCAGGGTGCTGGGCTCAAAGTCAAGGTCACTGTGGCTATTTTTAGAAAAACTTTGTCATCCCTCTAGAGCCTACATTTCTCCATGGATTTTAAAATAACTTCACACAAATGTAGGGTATGACAATATCTCAAGCAAGTCCGACTTTCAGGGTGCTGGGCTCAAAGTCAAGGTCATTGTGGTCTTGTGTGAGGGGATTTGTATCGCCTGCGATGCCTTGTTTAAATAGTTCAAAGAGAAAATCGCTGCAGCATTTTCCTATTAAGGCAACTTTCTTTCATGTCCCTGAAGCTGTTGCTGCTTTGCTTGGAAGACTTGATCTTGTAAATATTTGAGACTCCCAAATGTTTACAAGATCAAGTCTTCCATCCCAAATGTTTACAAGATCAAGTCTTCCACCCCAAATGTTTACAAGATCAAGTCTTCCACCCCAAATGCTTACAAGATCAAGTCTTCCACCCCAAATGTTTACAAGATCAAGTCTTCCATCCCAAATGTTTACAAGATCAAGTCTTCCATCCCAAATGTTTACAAGATCAAGTCTTCCACCCCAAATGTTTACAAGATCAAGTCTTCCACCCCAAATGTTTACAAGATCAAGTCTTCCACCCCAAATGTTTACAAGATCAAGTCTTCCACCCCAAATGTTTACAAGATCAAGTCTTCCACCCCAAATTTTTACAGGATCAAGTCTTCCTCCCCAAATGTTTACAAGATCAAGTCTTCCTCCCCAAATGTTTACAAGATCAAGTCTTCCACCCCAAATGTTTACAAGATCAAGTCTTCCACCCCAAATGTTTACAAGATCAAGTCTTCCTCCCCAAATGTTTACAAGATCAAGTCTTCCACCCCAAATGTTTACAAGATCAAGTCTTCCACCCCAAATGTTTACAAGATCAAGTCTTCCACCCCAAATGTTTACAAGATCAAGTCTTCCACCCCAAATGTTTACAAGATCAAGTCTTCCACCCCAAATGTTTACAAGATCAAGTCTTCCACCCCAAATGTTTACAAGATCAAGTCTTCCACCCCAAATGTTTACAAGATCAAGTCTTCCACCCCAAATGTTTACAAGATCAAGTCTTCCTCCCCAAATGTTTACAAGATCAAGTCTATCACCCCAAATGTTTACAAGATCAAGTCTTCCACCCCAAATGTTTACAAGCTCAAGTCTTCCATCCCAAATGTTTACAAGATCAAATCTTCCACCCCAAATGTTTACAAGATCAAGTCCTCCACCTCAAATGTTTACAAGATCCAGTCTTCCAAGCAAAGCAGTAATAGCTTCAGGGACATGAAAGAGTGTTGCCTTAATAGGAATGCTGCATGGTATCGTTTTTACTGTCAGTAAAACACAGTCATGTATTACTTCCAATTTGGGAGTTAACAGAGCCAGTAAAAATTACAATTTGAATTCCCAGTAAATGTATGTTACTGCATGCTGGCCACTTTTATAAATCTAGACTGTTTGATTTTTAAATTGTTTGCATGGATCTTTTTCTTTTGTGTAGGTGAGGAAAACTTGCATCTGATATTCAAATATTCTGAATGGGTTTTGAAAGAATACCCTGCGGATGGAATAAAGGTAAACCTATGTCAGAAAATAGTCCTCATAAAATTTCCAGTTGCAGTGAGTAGACCTCAAGTCTTTTTCCTAAACATACCCTTTATGGTGGCAAAAAAAAAAAAAAAAAAAAAAAATTTGGACACCCAAAACAAGAGCACCCAAAAGAGTGTAAGACAGTTAATAGTGTCTATGATTTGCCTTACCAGGCAACCCACTGCTTATTTTTTCTTAGCAAGTTAACATAATTTGAAAAGTTAACTTTGTGCTTTCCTGTAGCAGTCTGATAGTGTTCTGTTCAGTTTACTCATGATCTAAGATAAAAACAATGCTTGTAAAAATAAAAAATGCCATTCAGACTAAATTTTGTTGTCTCTGCACCACATACATTTGAGCCAAGGGCATAGCTACCTATACGGCAAATACGCAAGTGCGTATTGAAATTTTGTCAAAATTGACAAAATTTCAAAACGCACCTGCATATTTGCAAGCTGAATATTTATAAATTAGACAAGATTTCAATACCAATTACCAAAGTGGCTGAAATACTAGCTTTCCCTTCAAGAATAAGAGAATAAAACATGGTTGTGCGTATTATGAAATTGCCCCTAGTTACGCCCCTGTGAGCTGCGACACGACAAATCCAACAAAGTGGCAGGTGCACCTAGCAAAAACTCAGATCGGCCTGGGCATCCACCCAGTCTGATCAGAGTCTTTGCTGTCAACATAGAGCTAGCTTTGACCCTAAGCTATCCTTTAAGTGCACAGCAAAAAATCTGATCAAACGGGATGGATGCCTAGGCAGATCTTAGACTTCGCTGGGAGCATATGCCACTTTGTTGGTTTTGTCGTGTCACGGCTCATTTAATTTTTAGCTAGCAGCATATATTGTTAAAGTGTATGGATACCTACAAGGGATAACAACTTTCATGACTTCCTGTTGACGGGGGTCTACTCTTGAAGGAAAGAATTTGTTCCCAGTGGAGCAGGCTCTTTTCTTTAAGAGTTGATCCCCAGTTGGTAAGGGAGACGAAGCTGAAAAAGACAGAGTTGTTTGCCCTGAAGGTGTACCCATACTCATTAAATTTTGTGCTTTTAGATTTTCACAGATGATGATGCTGTGGTGCAAAGTTTACCAAGGGGCCATGTGCTTAGTTTTATTGAGGGTATCTCCAAAGACCTAGCCATACATTACCTTGTAAGTTTTAGCTGCATGCTTGTTTTCATCAGTGAATTGGAGGTGAAAAAATGCATTTTTATAATGGAATAGTTTCCTTTTTGTTTAAATAGTTCAACAAAAAAAATTGCTTCCTGCAAAAAATTCTTTCCTTTTAGAGTTGCTGTTCAGGAGATGAAAGGCAAATACTTTTTAACAAAGGTGAATGAGTATAGTTTCAAGGGAAGGTACTTTGCCATTTTAATTTTTGCCTTCCCTTTATGCCTCCCTCCTTGATTGTTGTCAACTCTTAAAGGAAAGATTTTGCTCCCATACGAGCCATTTCTTTTCTTAAAGAGTAGATTCCATTTTGAATACCAGGAGGCTAACAGAAAGTCACAAAAGTTGTTCCCCTTTCTCTGCAGAAATGGCAGAAAAGGACTGAGGTGTAGCCATACACCTTAAACTTCTGATTAAACTTAAAGTGATTATGTACAGTAAAGGCCGAAAGTGATTCTACAAAAACACTTTCCCATAGACTTTGGTGTATTTACAAGAAAGCTAATTTTGGCAGTTCTCCCAGGCCAAGGATAAAGCAATTACTACAGTAGCAATGCAATAAAGATTGCTTTTAGAACAAAATTTTTTCCCCTCAGTTTCAAGGGACAGGTTGTCAAACTTAGTGCAAATTTTGAAATCAACAAGTTTCCATTGATGTTAATGGTGACGTCGTGACAAATTGACCAAAAATTCAAAAGTAATAGTTAAAGTCATGCTGTTTAAGTATGTGTTGAACAACTGAAATGAAACAAATACATTGCTTGCATTATTCATTTAACTTTCTATCAGTACCAGAGCCCTAGATAAGAGGGGTATTTGATGATAATTGAGGGATAATTTTCTTTATTTCTCATTGAAACCATATGTTGTGACCCCTAATCTGAACCGTCTCGTCGAGACGGTTCAGATGGGGGGTCACAACATATGTTTTTATCCAGAATTAACAAAAATTATCTCTAATTATTACCAAATGCTCCCTCTTATCTAGGACTCTGAGTACCAATTAATTGTAATCAGTTCAACAGAAGTGCCAAAATATAATTTCTAGTAATTATGAAAATACACTGAAGTCTATGGGAAAATCAATTTTGTGGGATTACTTTTGATCCTTGACTGTACTTTGGACAGTCACATATTCAGGACTGCTTTTAACATTTAAAGAGGCAAAAATGAAAATAGGTGACTTTGCAAACAGCATAGGTCCAGATGAGGTGGCTTATTTTAGCTTAGATGAAACATTGGTTGAAATTTTGCAGATGTAAATTTCATTGTCTCCTTTTTTGGCAGCGTTAAGCCTCAAACTGAAATATTGTGATAGTAAACCTGTCTTGACTGTGGCCAGGTTTCTTTATGCAGCCACTTGGTTTCCCTTTGATACAAGTTTGATGGTTATTCAAATATCTGTAATATAACTTGTGTGTTTGGTTTTATAGTTGTAAATGTGTAGTAGTACCGGAAAGTCATCTTCATCCCAAAATGAAATTAACACATACGGCCAGTTAGATAAATTTGAGCCGTGACACAACAAAACCAACAATGTGGTTGTGCGCCCAGTCTGATCAGAGTCTTCGCTGCCCGCATGTAGGTAGGTTAGACCCTTAGCTACCCTTTAAGAGCGTAGCAAAAAGTCTGATCGCACTGGGCGGATGCTCAGGCTGATCTGAGTCTGCGCTGGCCGCACAACCACATTGTTGGTTTTCTCGTGTCGCGGCTCATTTGTTTTATCTTCTGTTTCCCAGGAGCATGTGACCTATGAGTGGAAGGATACTACAGAGGAACTACATTTTTCCTTGGCAAAGCTGTTGCGTGACAAAGTTGTAAACCTGTTCCAGAAGTTTGTTAAGTCACAACCAGAAGGTTTTATTTATAATTCAAAATCATTTTAGTCATGCAACTTTACAGTTACCGTAAAGTCTCTAATAGACGCCCATGCTCTAATAAATGCCCACCCCCCGATTTTGATGTTAAAACTGGCGAGTTTTTGGACCAGCCTCTAATAAACGCCCACTGGAAAATGGGAAAGAAAACCGACCTTACCTTATGCCGTAAGTTTCCCAATTTGTTGCCTAATAGCAAAACGCACTAGTCCTTTTTTCTCTCGGGGTTTAAATAAATGGTAAACACAGGGAATTTCCAGTCCTCCACCTGGAACGAACGTTCCTTCAGCAGTTAACTAATTGACTTACTTACTGACGTGACCCTAGTGACCATGCATCCAGTGCATGACTTCTTTATTTACCGTATTATTCTGCCCTGACCCAGTTTTGCCCCAAGGCGAGAATGAGAAAAGCATGCAGATTTTCAACACCAGTTGTCATCAAAGATCAAAGGAATTGACATGTGTCTGAAGTCTAGGCGAATTATTTTATCGGTGACATAAAAAGGAGATACACTGAATAATCAGACAGTAATTGCTGAGTAAATTTTGTAGACCCAGATCAAACAGCTCCTTGGAGCAGTGTGATCAGGATCTGCAGTGTATGTCAACAAAATAATGAAACTTCCTGTAAGTGAAAATGTGATATACATACACAAAAAAAATGTTCCAAAAGATGTTCGAATATTTACGTAAGTTATGAATGGGAATACGAGTCAAAAAGATCATACCGTTGGAGTGATAGGATCAAAAGGATTAAACTGGACACTATTATCTACAATCACGGTAATTTTTGTTTACATCTTTTTTGTGGGTGATGATTACGGAGATAAAAGACAAAAGAGGAAGCAAGTCTCTGGCAAAAGTAAACAATCAAAACCTGTTTTTAAAGACTATATATCGGCTTTAATTGACTTTACTACCTAAATCTGTTTTATAGAAAAGAATATTTGGGGCAAAATACTAATGCTAGTGTCACACATTGGCGTATCAGCTTGCGTATGTAGGGCGTATCCGGATACGCGGCAGTAAGAAAAGAACGCCACAGCAACGCCACAGCATCGAAAGCTTACGTAGCTGATACGCAGCACGATCTCCTTGTACGCCAGGGTGCGGCGATTTTTTCAAACCGGTTTGAAAAAATCACCGCACGTACGTAGCACCTTTAATACGCCATACACCCGCCACACGAACGCCGTACAAACGAAAACAACGCAGCAGTGACGCAGCGGGTACGTAGCGTGATCGCTTGGTACGCCATGGAAACGCGTACGGTGTAACTATGGCGTACTTATGGCGTATAAAGCGTTTTCACTGCGTACCTACGGCGTTCTTTTCTTATCTATAGAGTAGCAGGTGCTAATGAATGACGTATATTATGCTTCTATGGAGTATCGTGGCGTATGAACTGCGTAAGGACTGCGCACATAGCGCTGTTGTGGCGTTGCCGCTGCGTAGGTGCTACGTTGTCAATTTTGTTTCGGCTTTGCATGAGTACCTACTTCGTCAACACGATGATCATAGGCAGAGGACACACTTTTCTTGTTTGTTTTCATTCTTTTCATAGTCATGGACCTGGAAGATCCACTTTCTCCAGTACTGAAGAAGGGAGCTTTTAACTTGGTCTTTATGAGGTTCAGTTTCACCATCTGAATCCCTATTTATAAATATCATTAATTGGATTAATGGATGTCCATTACTCGAATAAGTGATATCCATAACTCAGCCTATCCATTAATATCACAAATTCAATTAATGAATATCCATACTTCGAATAATGCATATCTTTAAATGGGCTGATTACGAATATCCATAATTTGAACGATATATACCCATAATTTGAATAAGTGATATCAATAAACCGAACTAAATCAATGAAATCCATACCTCTAATTATGGCTAGCAATAAATTACCGTTACGGTAGAGGCTTGTTATTTGAACTTATTAATTGCAAAGACGAATTATTGATACCCATATTTCTAATAAGTGATATCCATAAATAGGCCAAACTATTAACATCCACAATCAGATTCATGAACATCACTTATTCTTATTATGGATAATATCCAGAAATGTAAATGATAAGTGGCTATCACTAATTTGAATAAAGAATATCAATGACTCTACTTATTGAAATCCATAACTCGAGCAAGTGATATCCATAAATTGGCAGAGTTATGGGTATCCATGATTCGATCCATAACTCGAAAAAGTGATATCCATAATTCGAATTAGTGATATCCATCAATCTTTCAGATGATTGTGTATCTATAAATCGAATTATGGACATCCATAGTTCGACCCATGGATATCCATAAATAATTAGGGAAACTCATAGATAATTATGGATATCACTTATTCGGATAATGAATATCACTTTCTTGAATAATGGATGTCCATACGTTTTATAGATATCTATATATAGGGAATACCTAGTAAAACGGCACCCCATAGGTCCTGGCCTCTTTGTCAGCTGTTAGGTTGACTGCTGTCTCAGACTCAGCTGCTGCTGGATCTCAGTGGTGACAGCTGTGTCCGAAGGTCTGGCTCGGTGGGTGCAGCCGATTTCCCCCGTTCCCGTGGGTTTCCTGGGCATGACTTCTTGTTGGGGGGGGAGGGGGGGGGGGGGTCTGGCTCGGTGGGTGCAGCCGATTTCCCCGTTCCCGTGGGTTTCCTGGGCGTGACTTCTTTGGGGGGGGTGGGGGGGGGGGAGGAGGAAATAATGTTTGCTAGTGACTTGCAGTGACTGCTTTTGAAAGAAAAACAGTATACGACAGGGTCGGACCGTGGGGTGGGGTTTAGGGGTAAAAAAAATAGGTCACACTCACTTTAAAGTTTTGCGACAAAGGTTTTCAAACATTCATATCTCAGCAACCACTGGCAGGAAGCCTTCCAAATTTGGAACATAATTTATCATTGCATAATCTTTCATTACATAACACTATATCCCAGGGTCAGACCCTGGGTGGGGCTTAGGGGTCAGAAAATATGTCACACTCACTTTAATCTTTTTAATCAAATATATCTGCTTTTCTCATGATTGGATTCTTTTGATATTTGCTCTGTAGTTAGATATTGATTCAAAGTTCTACAGAGTACAACCCCCACCCCACTCAGTGACCTAGAGATCAAGGTCATGGACTTAGAAATTTGGGGTTTTGTTAAAGTATTCTGGGAGCATACTATACTGTTCCATAGTGCTTGGGATGGTTTTAATTTATACTTGAACTGATGTTAGATATGGGCTTGAGTTTTCACAAAATACTACCCCCACCCCACTTGGTGACTCTTAAGCCAAGGTCATTGATTTTATAAATATTTTGACAATACTTGTACATGCTTGCATGAAGTTTAAGGTAGTATAAGCCATACCGACAAATGCCTGTGAGATGGGCAAGCACCAGTTCAGGCGAGCTATGCTGTCAGGTGACAGGAAAAAATGCAAAAAGTTCATGACCTTGAGCTCAAGGGCACTGAACAGGGTGGGGTTGGTATTCTGTAATACTTTTGACCAATATCTAACTACAGTGCAGGTATGAAAAAATCCAGCCAAGGGTTAAGGAGATACGGGTCTTTAAAAAACTTTAACCGAAACATCCAATCCAGACGCTGACACCGACGTTGATGCCGACACCAGGGTGATAACAATAGTTTGTTCAGGCGAGCTAAAAAGGGCCTGGAAAATTTCTCTCAAGGAGGGGGGGGGGCGGAAGGTCTGGCTCGGTGGGTGCAGCCGATTTCCCCGTTCCCGTGGGTTTCCTGGGCGTGACTTCTTTGGGGGGGGGGGGGGGGGGGAGGAGGAAATAATGTTTGCTAGTGACTTGCAGTGACTGCTTTTGAAAGAAAAACAGCAGTGCAGAGCACAGAAACATTTAGACACAGCTGTTTACGCCGCTAGTACGCAATAGTTACGTTGCATTTAAAAATGAAACGCCGTGCCAACGAAACAGTTATGCCACAGCAACACATTATACGCCACACATACGCCTCAGATACGCCAAAGGTACGTCGCAGAATAGTCACGCATACGCCATGTACTAAAATTTGCATAAAATACGCCACAGTTCTTTGCGATCGACACGCGTATGTAATTTTTGTGAAATACGCCGCTGATACGCAATAGTGTGACACTAGCATAACAAAATGAAAAAGAAACTGCTAATTAAAAGCATATAAAACGTTCCACAAGAATGTCCGGAAACATCCAAAATTTAACAAGCGTACTGGTATGGCCAAAACGTATCGTGATTTATATAGTTGGAATTTTGAATCGAGATTTACCAGTATACTGGTGATATCACGCAGCCCTAGGCTATTGTCAAGTAACTCAGCTGGTTTGTGTCAGATGTATACAGAATAAACAATAATTTGCAAAACAGATAGCACATACTTTTTTATTACCCCTGGCTACATACACAGAACCGCAAAGAGGCCCAATGCTGGAGATTGCGTATTGAATCACTAGTCCTTTTCCGAGTAACAAGATGACGGCCATCGGAAAGCACTCCGGAGAAAATAATCGTTTTGGACGTTCATATGTAATTTACAAACACTAGAGCCTCTAATAAACGCCCACCCCCTTCTCCGGGAAAAGTCATGATTCTAATAAACGCCCGGGCATCTATTAGAGATTTTACGGTATATTCCTTGCATCAAGTCCTTTGCTTGTAGCTCCAGAAAGCTTTGACATGCTTTTATATGGGCTTCTAATGAGGACACCTTTACATCTTTTAATGAGGCTGGAGAGAAATTATCTCAGACCTATCAGCAAAACCCCAACTGATCTAGAACCATGTAAACTGCCATATGCTGAACACTCCTTCATGACCATTATATGCAAGTTTATTTTTATGAAGAGTTTGAAGTTATACAGAGAAATGTTTTTTGCGAACATAAAATTCTATTATGTATGATTGGAACAGCAAGAGTAATTACTATCAACTCTTGAAGCACCAAAAAAATAAAGAAATGCCTTGTCCAAGACATTTCATATTGGGAATTCAAAGACTAGAGGACAAACAGTGTAGATCATAATGAGCCGCCTCATCAGGATCTACGCTGTTTGTAAGTTCTGTTATTTTCGTTACTGGTGCTTAAAGAGTTAAATGTACATAATGGTTGTACTATGTAAAGTTTGCAGATGATTGTTAAACATAAAATTTTGGAAGGAAAACAAAAGTTTTTGTAAAATTCATACACATATTAGAGTATATATTTCATTCACTGAATACAGTTAACCTTATTTTGAAGGTAGACTTTTTGAGGGTATAGTTGAGGCAAATGGGTACACTTTCAAGGGCAGCAACTCAGTCATTTTTTTTCCTATCGTCACAGTGGGGGTCAACTTTTATAGGATTGAATTTGCTCCTCTTGAAGCAGTCTTTCCTTTTAGAGTAGACCTCATCTTAAAAGTGCTTAATTGAATAGACAAGCAAACAGGTAGTCATAAAAGTTGCTCCCCATTGTAAAAATGGTGGAAAAACATGAAGGTGTACTCATCCCAGCAGGCACATGACGTTGAAATGACGTCGTACTGACGTTGATGCGACGTAATGGCGTTGAAATGACGTCGTACTGACGTCGATGCGACGTCAGTACGACGTCATTTCAACGTCATGTGCCTGCTGGGCATATACCTTAATGAGGGTCAATTTCTTATGCAGGTCACCCAGTGCCAAGAGCAAAAACAATGACAGGTCACCTTGGGAAATTTCGGAACAAATTACTGTATTTCCTGGAAACTTCCAAGTTCTACAATCCTGATGATGTTCTAATGAGATTTAGCACACTAACTGGTGAGTCTAGTGAAAATTTGATTTATCTTAACCCTTACGTGCGAAAAAAGCAAACGGTAAAACTTATGTCCAGCAAATTTAAAAAAATAATGAGTCCAAGCTGTATCATATTGACAATTCAAAGATTACAGGACACATGTGTAGGTCCAGACAAGGCAGCTCTTTATGAGCTGACTCATCTGAATCTGTGATTGTGAATTCAACCATTTTCTGTATTGGCGATTTAAGTGTTAACAGTTAAGGTGGCTGGAAACACCTCAATGTTTTTCTGCCATTTTTTCAATGATCCCCAACTCAATTGGGTCTGATAGGAGCAAATTCTTTCTTTTAAAGAGTTGACCACCTTGTCCACATACTGCTATCCTTATGATGGCCCCTTGCACCACCTCAACTTTGAAGGATGAAAATTAGCCTATATTTTCTCAACAGATGCCGAGTCACATTTTTTCCAGCTTAAACCTGAACCACTTCAGCTTTGAAGGATGAAAATTAGCCTATATTTTCTCAACAAATGCCGAGTCACATTTTTCCAGCTTAAACCTGAACCACTTCAGCTTTGATGGATGAAAATTAGCCTATATTTTCTCAACAGATGCAGAGTCACATTTTTCCCAGCTTAAACCTATTTTCATATCTTTGCTCCCACTTTCAGGCTTTTATGAGGAAAAGGCTATTCTATTTGGTAGGCTACACCGCCATGAGCAGTCTCTAGGAATCTACATTATGATACTACAAGACCCTGTAGCTGCTGAAGAGTAAGTAGCTTTAAGAAGTGAATACTAGAAGTATACATTTCAGGATGAATATTTTTTCCCCAAAATGCCAGTGATGTCTAAAACAGTAACCTTTTGGAACTGTCTTTATTTCAAAGAGAGAAAAGAAGATATAAGTGTTATTAGGATAAACATTATAAAAACATGATACTGTGCAGGAGATCTCTGAATTTTCAGCTGCTGTCACTTACAGTTTTACATCAAATCATTCAGTTCGAAATTACACTTTCATTTTCTCATTGGTAACACAGGATAATAACTGATACAAGATTTATGATTTTGATCAATATTTTCATGGATAAGGAAATTGAAGTTAAATTGTTTGTTTTAAATCAGACATTGCAGGAAATACTACAAAAAGGACAGCAAAGAAGACAGTGATGTATGTTTTCAATAGCTCTAAAATTGCTTGTTTTTGTCAAGTCTTTGCATATTTCTGGCTAATGAAAATTCCATACTGTGAATGCTGTCTTCAGAACATGTATATTTTTAGTATCTGTAAATCAGAAAATTTCTGTAAACTTTTTCGCGGTCATTCTCAGTCAGAAAGTTAAATGGTAACAATTCAACATTACCACCGTCTTTGTATCTGTCCTGATATGGGAAATATTTTGTTGATAATGGGTACAAACTCACCATCTATACCTTGTTTAGAATGAAGACAGTTTAAAACATAATTGTGCTGCTACATGACAAAACCAACAAAGTGGCATGTGCGCCCAGCGTCTTTGCTGTCCACATGGAGGTAGCTTAGACCCTAAGCTACCCTTTAAGCACACTGCAAAGACTCTCATCAGACTGAGTGGATGATAAGACTGGTCTGAGACTGAGCTATGCACACAACCACTTTGTGGGTTTTCTCATGTTGCGGCGCAATTATTGACTTTGCTCTTTACATGTAAGCTGGAGCTCCCTAACAGTGCAGTCCATGATAAGACTGCTTTTGGGGGAAAGGTGGGTGGGGATTGTCATCAAAGTCTATTCTGTTTGAAGTGGAACTCCTGTTCAGGGCCCAGTTGTTCAAAACTATCATTGTTAGTTAACGTTTCCTTAAAATTTTAAATGTTAAAATCTCAAATACCCAAACATTTTTTGTTGAAAAAAGTGA
Organism: Ctena decussata; assembly: GCA_963989385.1. Taxonomy (NCBI): domain Eukaryota; kingdom Metazoa; phylum Mollusca; class Bivalvia; order Lucinida; family Lucinidae; genus Ctena; species Ctena decussata. Next base: position 27,448,996 of record OZ022499.1, on the reverse strand, counting down.
GAAGCTTTTGCAATTTTGTTTAAAAAAAAAGCTTCTCCCTTTTTTTCAACAAAAAGTATCAGTGTATTTGTTAATAAAGTCATAAAACACTTACCGAGTTGGCCTCTAAACCAGCTTGTTAGACTAATGATGCTTTGAACAACTGGGCCCTGATCTTTAAGCTAAGTATGATATGTCATTACAACTTCTACACTACATGAAATGAGGGGTTGATCCCTCTTTTGTTACATTCTTTCATTTTTAACTCAATTTAACATATCTGCACTAACACAAACTGACCTTATTAACTGAATATACTTTCTCACTTATTCAACATATCTGCAAGTATGGCATATAACAGACAAGAAATTAGAACATGCTTTTAGTCATTCATTGTGCATAAGCTGCGTTTACACGGGCAAAGTCACTATGACAAAGACAGTTTGCCACAGGAAAATGTGCTCCTGTAAATGCCAAAATATGACAATGTTTCTTTGACAAATATATGTGGTAAAGTTACTTCGATAAATTGAATTTGTCCGTGTAAACGGAGAACTTTGCTAAAGATTATGTAACAAAGAACTTTGCTATAAGCATGGAAAATGCAACAAAGATTTTGTTTCATTGTTGCAGGTAACTTTGACGAATAATATTTGGTCATGTGAATGTGAACATGGCAGCAAATATTTCATTGCCAAAGTTTGTTTGACAAAGATTCTACATCACATTTTCTTTAACAAACAATTTGCTCCATGTAAACGCAAAATGTTTGGCATACTTTCTTTGTTAAAGTTTCTATGACATAGAAACTTTGCTTGTGTAAACCCGGTGTTCCTGTGCATGTTGTATATGCCATATTTCATGAAGTGAATCTGTCCTTGAAGAAGCTTATACCCATAAGATTTTCAAATCTCACTTATTTTTCTCTCCATCCAGTTACATTTAAAGAGAAGCAAGAATTGCATGCAGTTGTGGTATTTGTTTCTTGCATTAGAAACACAATAAGTTTTGTACCTGTTTCTGTCAGGAGTCTCACTTATTTTCATCAAATCTCAATTAAATCTTAGCAGATGACAAAATTTACGTCTGCAAAAATTTCAAAAATGTTTTGTACAAGCTGTATCATATTGAGAATTCAACGATTAGAGAGCAAATAGTGTAGATCTACACGAGGCGGCTCATCATGAGCCGCCTTATCAGGATCTACGCTGTTTTCAAATTATGCTATTTTCGTCAGTGGTGCTTAAAGTGTTAATATTTCATCAGATCTTCTGTATTACAATTCCAAGCTGATAGCATGTATGGTACGCCCAAACCCACCAACATATTATCTTCTGTATTACAATTCCAAGCTGATAGCATGTATCAGGGCTACAGAAATTTTGAAATCGAAATCGGTCCGGACGGCCAATGACGTCATACGAATCCAAAATAGACACGAAAACTAATGACTACACTGTTACACAATCCAAAAAAAGTCACGAAAACTAATGACTACTCTGGAGCGCCGTTATAACGCGAATGTCATCGCTGAGGTAGCCATTTAGTCCACATGTTCTCACTTAACGTGAAAAATGCGCTTTAAAGTGCCGAGACAGTCAGACCGAAAGTGAAAGTACACATGGCTGTATCATTCGGACATCCTCGCCGATCTTCATTTACGGAATTGGCCGAAGTATTACGATTGACGTATTTTACTGTATTCGAGTTAATTCCCTTGAAATATGAATATACTTGCAAAAAGGTAATTTCGGACGAAGAAAAAAAAATTCTGCGCGAGAAATGACGTCGGCTAAAAAAACCCTGACCAGACTGCACATAATCAAGTCCGGTGTCATATTATATTTTGACCCGCCTAAAAAGTGACCCGCGGGTCATTATATTATGACCCGCGGGTCAAAATATTATTATAATATTTTGACCCCCCCCTATAATATTTTGACCCGCCCCCATGAAAAAAAATGGAAATAGAGGAAAGTATATGTAAGACCTACAGTAACCAAGCAAATACCAAATACAATATTAATTCGCTGCTCCTCTTCAATTTGAAAAATCTGTAGGGGGGGTCAAAATATTATAGCTATAATATTATGACCCGCCCCACTTGAAATTAAAAGTTTTAATTGTTTTCATGGTACTATTCATTTGTTAATATCTGTTATTATAAAATTAAAATTCAAACACCATCAAATTCTCTGTTTCATAATTAGAATACTTAAAATACTGACAATGGGCGTGAGAGGGGGGGGGGGGGGTCAAAATATTATAGCTATAATATTTTGACCCGCCCCCATGAAAAAAATGGAAATAAAGGAAAGTTTATGTAAGACCTCCAATAACCAAGCAAATATCAAATACAATATTAATTCGTTGCTCATCCTCATTTTGAACAATCTGTTAGGGGGTGGGTGTAGGGGGGGGGGGTCAAAATATTATAGCTATAATATTTTGACCCGCCCCCTCCTAGACCCATCCTTTGCATATGAAGGCTTATAGCTCTGGAAATAACAATCACATAGTGGTTTTGATTTAAATTCTGTCACAACAGATATGAAGAAACCAATAGAAGTATGGTAAATGGCCTACTTAACTCTCTAGAGGGGCGGGTCAAAATATTATAGCTATAATATTTTGACCCACCCTCTCTCAGATCCATCTTTAGCCTATGAAGTACTTATACTTATAGGAACGACAATCACATGATATTTAATCTTTCTATTCAAGCAGAATAGCTGTAAACAAACCAGTGAAACAACAACAAATGACCTATTTAACTCTCATGTGGGGCGGGTCAAATTATTATAGCTATAGTATTTTGACCCCCCCTCCTCCCAACCAACCTAACAACTATGCTGGACTTTTTTTTTTTAAATGAGGAGGAGCTGTAAACTGTAATTGTATTTCATGCTTGATTATGGTAGTCTTACATATACTGTCCTGTATCTCCATTTAATTCATGGGGGCGGGTCAAAATATTATAGCTATAATATTTTGACCCCCCCCCCTCAAGCCCATCGTCAGTATTTTAAGTATTCTAATGATGAAACAGAGAATCTGATGGTGTTTTAATTTTAATTCTATCATAACAGATATTAACAAATGAATAGTACCATGAAAACATTAAAACTTTTAATTTCAAGTGGGACGGGTCATAATATTATAGCTATATTTTGACACCCCCCCCCCTACAGATTTTTCAAAATGAGGAGGAGCAGCGAATTAATATTGTATTTGGTATTTGCTTGGTTACTGTAGGTCTTACATATACTTTCCTCTATTTTCATTTTTTTTCATGGGGGCGGGTCAAAATATTATAGGGGGGGTCAAAATATTATAATGATATTCTGACCCGCGGGTCATAATATAATGACCCCGGGTCAAAATATTATACGGGTCAAAATATTATCTGACACCGGCTTAAATTTTTGTTTTCTGCTAGTCAAATTCTTTCCTCATGCTATCCATGAAAGTATACAATAGTCAGTAACCTTACGTTGCACAGCCTTTTTCAGTGCATCGGCACGTGTATGTGTGTGTATTACGAGTTGTGCAAAGCCTTCGCCGCTGGCCAATATTGTGACACGTGCTAATTATCGAAGATTTCTAAAATTGAATTGTTCACACCTTGGCAAGACAATCGACACTTTGTTTATCTGTGATAACTTTTGACAGCAGTGCGTGATTATTGGATTAATAATATGACACATGGCTAAAATCCAGGTAATTATGTCATCATACATCGCAAATCGTGTTTTTTTGGACCGAAAAAAATGTGCCTTATGCCAACTGAATCGGTTTTTCGAACTCAAAATCGGTCCGGACCGACAAAAAATCGGATTTCTGTAGCCCTGGCATGTATGGTACGCCAAAACCCACCTACATAATGTTCATGATGTATGGGTACCATACCTGCCATGTTTCATGATTCACGCACGATTCTTATGAATTAGAAAGGCCCTGATGATCTCACGATCGTATTTTAAGGAACAGTAAAAACTCACGAATTCAAAGAGGGTCCATGCTTTGGAAAATCCTCAAAAATCATAATAAGTTACATGAACAAAGTCTGCGCTGACCATGTCTGGTAGCAATCCTTTTAATGGTTCACTGATCTGTGAGCAAGTGTTAACTGTGTAGAAAATGCCTCGCCAGTCTTATGCATGTCGAGGACAAACAGTCAGAGATCAAAGATGCCACCTGTGAAGACAGACAACAGCGCTAGTCGCATGAATGTCTGTGTGTGAAAGGGCCTTATGCCATGTGCATAATACAGCTACTTTAATCAAAAGGCAACTTTTGTTCTTCACTTTTTAGATTGTCCTTGATCATAGCATGCATGTCTGAAAAGGGGAGGCTCTTCTTATTTTGCACTGATGTGTAGGTTTATCTGGGTCTTCATGTTGGCACATTCCATAAGGTATATTCTGTTCTGTTTCAATTCTCCTAACGACGTTCCCCAAGTGGCTCAGCGGTACGTTACCATAGATGCACACACCTCACACCTGGCGCCAAGTGTCCAGCCAACAAGGTATGTTTTCAGTTCAGTTCAGTTCAATTCTCTTATCAACGTTACCCAAGTGGCGTTTTCACGGGAAACTCACATATAGGTAATGTTTTACTTTAACAAAATACAGTTTAAAGATCTGCATATTATAAGCAGGGGGAAAATGTCAGAGGCCGACCAACAGCTCAACAACCTTGAGTTCTCCCGGATAGCGAGAGGCCCTGGGTTCGAGTCCCGGTCTGGCCACGATTTTTCCTCCTCTGTGACATTTGGTGGTTTAGTGTGGGTCCACGGCTAGGGCCCCGAGCATCAAAAAGTGCATGTCTCGTTGGTTCCTCCGCGGAACCAGGTAGATTCGGGGACCAATCTAATTAAACAGGGGGAAAATGTCAAAGGTCGACCAAGTGGCTCGGTAGCTCAGTTGGCAGAGTGCTCGCACGGTAAGCGAGAGGCCCTGGGTTCGAGTCCCGGTCGGGCCACAAATTTTTCCTCCCCTGTGACATTTGGTGGCCAGTGTGGGTCAACGGCTAGGGCCGCGAGCATCAAAAAGTGCATGTCTCGTTGGTTCTTCCGTGGTACCGAACAGATTTGGGGACGAATCTAATTTAGCAGGGGGAAAATGTCAAAGGTCGACCAAGTGGCCCGGTAGCTCAGTTGGCAGAGTGCTCGCACGGTAAGTGAGAGGCCCTGGGTTCGAGTCCCAGTCGGGCCATGATTTTTTCCTCCCCTGTGACATTTGGTGGCCAGTGTGGGTCCAGGGCTAGGGCCGCGAGCATCAAAAAGTGCATGTGTTGTTGGCTCTTCCGTGGTACCGGGTAGATTCGGGGACGAATCTAATTAAGCAGGGGGAAAATGTCAGAGGCCGACCAACAGCTCAACAACCTTGAGTTCTCCCGGACAGCGAGAGGCCCTGGGTTCGAGTCCTGGTTGGGCCACGATTTTTCCTCCCCTGTGACATTTGGTGGTTCAGTGTGGGTCCACGGCTAGGGCCGCGAGCATCAAAAAGTGCATGTCTCGTTGGTTCCTCCGTGGTACCGGGTAGATTCGGGGACGAATCTAATTAAACAGGGGGAAAATGTCGAAGGTCGACCAAGTGGCCCGGTAGCTCAGTTGGCAGAGTGCTCGCACGGTAAGCGAGAGGCCCTGGGTTCGAGTCCTGGTCGGGCCATGTTTTTACGTCCCCTGTGACATATGTTTGCTACTTCTGTATTCTTACATGCTGTTTTTATGGTGAAACGTTATTTTAAACATTTTTGTCAATATTTATGGTACTTTGAGTAGGCTAAAACAAACTGCATTTGTATGAAGAGAATGAATAAAATAAATCGCTGAATAAATCAGATATAATTTAATTTTCAAGGGAGACAATACTGCATGTCAAAAAAAAATACAAGTACAAGCTTTTTCAAAAGTAACATTTTGTGGTTTTGTAATATTAAAAATTATCTGATTTCAGTGGCTATTGATCAGCACAAGTTATATGCATTTACAATTATTCCTTTTTCCCAAAGCAACCTCATAAGAATAGTTATGAAGAACAACGATGTTTTCTACTTGACACCATTAAATTCACTCAAAATATTAATTTTAGCCTTAGTCCTCTATTTCTAAATTTCCATGTACAATTCATAAAATGTTGTTTACCATTTTGTTTTCTTTATTAATGGTATAGAAGTTTTTCTGGGAATTATCAACATCTCCAAAATAAGTTTTTACTGTATTTCTGCAGATAAATATCCCTGGGGCATCCCAATTCAGTCCTATAAATGGCATTCTTTAGACAAAATTTGGAGTCAGTAAATTTTGGTGGTCTGAATTTAAACTTCTCTTGGTGGAATTTTACATTTTTTTAAAGAAAAAGTGAGTGGGGACATTTATTAGAGAATGGGCATTTACTAAAAGCAATATGGTATCTACTGAAAAGCCTGCAGGTGTTGTATAGACTCCAAATATCGTAGTAGCTTCCTTGAGATAATCTTTTTCTCTTTCAGGTTTACCTAGCCTTGTTGAATACGTACCTACATCCACCAGAGCCTGCTGTTCTTGGCTTGTCAGAGTACCAGTATGAACCAAAACCCAATCATACAGCTGCCCTGGCATTACTGGAGGAACATCCGACCTCTATTGATCTTGTCAAGGTGAGTTTATCTTATCTGCTATATTAAATACCTTGAGACTTTTCACACCCACTGGACAAGAATATCCCTTTCTAGAGCTGCCTGAGATTTTTAGCTCACCTGAGCCGAAGGCTCAGAGGTGAGCTTATAGGATGGGAGTCGAGCCGTCGTCCGTCCGTCCGTGGGTGCGTGAACACTTTCAAACATAAATATCTCAGAGACCAGTGGGCCGATCGCAATCAAATTTTATCTGAAGCATCATTTGGGTGGGGGAAAGGCTGCATTAGGTTTTGGTGCCGATCAGCTCAGAACTCTGGTTTCCATGGCAACAGATAGCCCCCATAGGGTTATAATGGGGAAAACGGCGTCATCACGTTTTCTTGACTGTTTTTGATTAGATCCTTATCATACTTGCAGGTAATGATGACATACACAAGAGCTTGGAGGAGTTCGAAATTTGGCCGGATTTGAGCACAGACTACGGAGTTAGCTGCCCTTGAGCGTTTGAAAAAAAATCCCATAGGGTTATAATGGGGAAAATGGCGTCATCACATTTTCTCAACTGTTTTTGCTTAGATCCTTATCATACTTGCAGGTAATGATGACATACATAAGAGCTTGGATGAGTTCGAAATTTGGCCGGATTCGAGCACAGACTACGGAGTTAGCTGCCCTTGAGCGTTTGAAAAAAATCCCATAGTGTTATAATGGAGAAAACAACGTCGTCACATATTTTTAGAAAAACTTTGTCATCGCTCTATTGCCTACATTTCTCAACGGATTTTAAAACAAGTAGCCCAAAGGGCAACAATTGCTCACCTGAGAGACATTGTAAACCTATAGGGATATTTAAGATGCTCAAGGGCAGCTAACTCCACAGTCAGTGGTCCAATCAGGCTGAAAATTAAACTCATCCAAAACATTATGTACATGTATGCCTTCATTTAATATATGCAAGTTTAAAAAGTATCCGATCAAAGGCACAATAGACAGAGCTGTCAAGGGCAGCTAACTTCGTAGTGGTTGGCCTGATCTTGGCCTGATATGTTGTTTTCTCCATTATAACACTATGGGATTTTTTTCAAACGCTCAAGGGCAGCTAACTTCGTAGTGGTTGGCCTGATCTGGCCAAAATTTGAACTTGTTTAAGATATTATGCATTTCCTCATTACCTGCAAGTCTGAAAAGGATCAGATCAGTAGAAACCAAGAAAAAGTGGCGACATTGATTTTTTGGATGCTCAGGGCAGGTACTCCATAGTCAGTGGTGGGATCTAGCCGAAATGCTAACTAATCCAAGCTTTTATGCATATCCTCATTACCTGCAAGTATAAAGAGGATCCAAAGAAAAATGAAAATGCGATGACGTTGTTTTCTCCATTATAAGACTATTGGATTTTTTTCAAACGCTCAAGGGCAGCTAACTCCGTAGTCTGTGCTCAAATCCGGCCAAATTTCGAACTCATCCAAGCTCTTACGTATGTCATCATTACCTGCAAGTATGATATGGATCTAATCAAAAACCTTGACTGCAGCACCCTGAAAGTCAAACTTGCTCGAGATATTGTCATGCCCTACATTTGTGTGAATTTATTTTAAAATCCGTTGAGAAATGCAGGTGCTAGAGCGATGACAAAGTTTTTCTAAAAAAAGCCACAGTGACCTTGACCTTGGGCATGGCATCCTGAAAGTCGAATTTGCTTGAGATATTGTCATACCCTACATTTGTGTGAAGTTATTTCAAAATCCATGGAGAAATGAAGGTGCTAGGGCAATGACAAAGCTTTTCTAAAAATAGCCACAGTGACCTTGACCTTGGGCACAGCACCCTGAAAGTCAAACTTGCTTGAGATATTGTCATGCCCTACATTTGTGTGAATTTATTTTAAAATCCATGGAGAAATGTAAGTGCTAGAGCGCTGACAAAGTTTTTCTAAAAATAGCCACAGTGACCTTGACCTTGGGCACAGCACCCTTGAAGTCAAACTTGTTTGAGATATTGTCATGCCCTACATTTGTGTGATGTTGATTTAAAATCTGTTGAGAAATGTAGGCGCTAGAGCGATGACCAAGTTTTTCTAAAAATAGCCACAGTGACCTTGACTTTGGGTGCAGCACCCTGAAAGTCAAACTTGCTCGAGATATTGTCATGCCCTACATTTGTGTGAAGTTGATTTAAAATCCGTTGAGAAATGTAGGCGCTAGAGCGATGACCAAGTTTTTCTAAAAATGGCCACAGTGACCTTGACCTTGGGCGCAGCATCCTGAAAGTTGAACTTGATCTAGATATTGTCATGCCCTACATTTGTGTGAAGTTATTTTAAAATCCGTCGAGAAATGTAGGCAATAGAGCGATGACAAAGTTTTTCTAAAAATATGTGAAGATGTTGTTTTCTCCATTATAACACTATGGGATTTTTTCAAACGCTCAAGGGCAGCTAACTCCGTAGTCTGTGCTCGAATCTGGCCAAATTTTGAACTCATCCAAGCTCTTATGTATGTCATCATTACCTGCAAGTATGATAAGGATCTAAGCAAAAACAGTTGAGAAAACGTGATGACGCCATTTTCCCCATTATAACCCTATGGGATTTTTTTCAAACGCTCAAGGGCAGCTAACTCCGTAGTCTATGCTCGAATCCGGCCAAATTTCGAACTCATCCAAGCTCGTGTGTATGTCATCATTACCTGCAAGTATGATAAGGATCTAATCAAAAACAGTTGAGAAAACGTGATGACGCCATTTTCCCCATTATACACCTATGGGGGCTATCTGTTGCCATGGAAACCAGAGTTCTGAGCTGATCGGCACACAAACCTAATGCAGCCTTTCCCCCACCCCAATGATGCTTCAGATAAAATATGATTGCGATCAGCCAACTGGTTTCTGAGATATTTATGTTTGAAAGTGTTGACGCACCCACCCACGCACGGAAGGACGACGGCTCGACTCCCATCCTATAAGCTCACCTCTGAGCCTTTGGCTCAGGTGGGCTAAAAAGCCACAGTGACCTTGACCTTGGGCGCAGCACCCTGAAAGTCGAACTTGCTCGAGATATTGTCATACCCTACATTTGTGTGAAGCTATTTCAAAATCCATGGAGAAATGTAGGTGCTAGAGCCATGACAAAGTTTTTCTAAAATTAGCCACAGTGACCTTGACCTTGGGTGCAGCACCCTGAAAGTCGAACTTGCTTGAGATATTGTCATGCCCTACATTTGTGTGAAGTTATTTCAAAATCCATTGAGAAATGTAGGCGCTAGAGCGATGACAAAGTTTTTCTAAAAATAGCCACAGTGACCTTGACCTTGGGCGCAGCACCCTGAAAGTCAAACTTGCTCGAGATATTGTCATGCCCTACATTTTTGTGAAGTTATTTTAAAATCCGTTGAGAAATGTAGGCCTTAGAGCGATGACAAAGTTTTTCTAAAAATAGCCACAGTGACCTTGACCTTGGGCGCAGCACCCTGAAAGTCGAACTTGCTCGAGATATTGTCATGCCCTACATTTGTGTGAAGTTATTTCAAAATCCATGGAGAAATGTAGGCGCTAGAGCGATGACAAAGATTTTCTAAAAATAGCCAAAGTGACCTTGACCTTGGGCACAGCACCCTGAAAGTCAAACTTGCTCGAGATATTGTCATGCCCTACATTTGTGTGAAGTTATTTTAAAATCCATTGAGAAATGTAGGTGCTAGAGCGCTGACAAAGTTTTTCTAAAATTAGCCACAGTGATCTTGACCTTGGGCGCAGCATCCTGAAAGTCGAACTTGCTCGAGATATTGTCACGCCCTGTATTTGTGTGAAGTTATTTTAAAATCCGTTGAGAAATGTAGGCAATAGAGCGATGACAAAGTTTTTCTAAAAATATGTGATGACGTTGTTTTCTCCATTATAACACTATGGGATTTTTTTCAAACGCTCAAGGGCAGCTAACTCCGTAGTCTGTGCTCGAATTCGGCCAAATTTCGAACTCATTCAAGCTCATATGTATGTCATCATTACCTGCAAGTATGATAAGGATCTAAGCAAAAACAGTTGAGAAAACGTGATGACGCCATTTTCCCCATTATAACCCTATGGGATTTTTTTCAAACGCTCAAGGGCAGCTAACTCCGTAGTCTGTGCTCGAATCCGACCAAATTTCGAACTCATCCAAGCTCTTGTGTATGTCATCATTACCTGCAAGTATGATAAGGATCTAATCAAAAACAGTCGAGAAAACGTGATGACGCCGTTTTCCCCATTATAACCCTATGGGGGCTATCTGTTGCCATGGAAACCAGAGTTCTGAGCTGATCGGCACCAAAACCTAATGCAACCTTTCCCCCACCCAAATGATGCTTCAGATAAAATTTGATTGCGATCGGCCCACTGGTCTCTGAGATATTTATGTTTGAAAGTGTTGACGCACGCACCCACCCACGGACGGACGGACGACGGCTCGACTCCCATCCTATAAGCTCACCTCTGAGCCTTCGGCTCAGGTGAGCTAATAACTTCACACAAATGTAGGGCGTGACAATATCTCGAGCAAGTTCAACTTTCAGGATGCTGCGCCCAAGGTCAAGGTCACTGTGGCTAATTTTAGAAAAACTTTGTCAGCGCTCTAGCACCTACATTTCTCAATGGATTTTAAAATAACTTCACACAAATGTAGGGCATGACAATATCTGGAGCAAGTTTGACTTTCAGGGTGCTGTGCCCAAGGTCAAGGTCACTTTGGCTATTTTTAGAAAATCTTTGTCATCGCTCTAGCGCCTACATTTCTCAATGGATTTTGAAATAACTTCACACAAATGTAGGGCATGACAATATCTCGAGCAAGTTCGACTCTCAGGGTGCTGCGCCCAAGGTCAAGGTCACTGTGGCTATTTTTAGAAAAACTTTGTCATCGCTCTAAGGCCTACATTTCTCAACGGATTTTAAAATAACTTCACAAAAATGTAGGGCATGACAATATCTCGAGCAAGTTTGACTTTCAGGGTGCTGCGCCCAAGGTCAAGGTCACTGTGGCTATTTTTAGAAAAACTTTGTCATCGCTCTAGCGCCTACATTTCTCAACGGATTTTGAAATAACTTCACACAAATGTAGGGCATGACAATATCTCAAGCAAGTTCGACTTTCAGGGTGCTGCACCCAAGGTCAAGGTCACTGTGGCTAATTTTAGAAAAACTTTGTCATGGCTCTAGCACCTTCATTTCTCCATGGATTTTGAAATAGCTTCACACAAATGTAGGGTATGACAATATCTCGAGCAAGTTCGACTTTCAGGATGCTGTGCCCAAGGTCAAGGTCACTGTGGCTATTTTTAGAAAAACTTTGTCATTGCTCTAGCACCTACATTTCTCAACGGATTTTGAAATAAATTCACTCAAATGTAGGGCATGACAATATCTCAGCAAGTTTGACTTTCAGGGTGCTGCAATCAAGGTTTTTGATTAGATCCTTATCATACTTGCAGGTAATGATCACATACATAAGAGCTTGGATGAGTTCGAAATTTGGCCAGATTCAAGCACAGACTACGGAGTTAGCTGCCCTTGAGCGTTTGAAAAAAATCCCATAGTCTTAAAATGGAGAAAACAACGTCATCACATTTTCATTTTTCATCGGATCCTCTTCATACTTGCAGGTAATAAGGATATGCATAAAAGCTTGGATTAGTTAGCACTTCGGGTAGATCCCACCACTGACTATGGAGTACCTGCCCTGAGCATCCAAAAAATCAATGTCGCCACTTTTTCTTGGTTTCTACTTTTATCCAATCCTTTTCAAACTTGCAGGTAATGAGGAAATGCATAATATCTTAAACAAGTTCAAATTTTCGCCAGATCAGGCCAACTGCTACGAAGTTAGCTGCCCTTGACAGCTCTGTCTATTGTGCTCTTGATCGGATACTTTTTAAACTTGCATATATTAAATGAGGGCATACATAATGTTTTGGATGAGTTTAATTTTCAGCCTGATTGGACCACTGACTGTGGAGTTAGCTGCCCTTGAGCATCTTAAATATCCCTATAGGTTTACAATGTCTCTCAGGTGAGCAATTGTTGCCCTTTGGGCTACTTGTTCTATTGTGGCCTGCTATCTCAGCCTAGGCTCAGATAGCTGTCTCAAAATGTCAGTCATTGCTATATAGTATGGCCCAATCATATAACAAAATTAATTTCATTAAATCCACTTGCTACCTGTCATGTAAATAGCATGCAGAATATGAAATTGACAGCCAGCGATGTACAAGAACTGTCACTGTAGATATCTGATTAGCTGCCAGCCACGAAAAATGTATGCGCAAGGCAAAATCAACTGGACAAAACCACTCACAGAAAAATGAGCTTGAAGTTTGTAGGAATGGCCTCAACATGAAATTAAGAATTCACTGAATATTCTGTATTATAAAAAATAATGGGTCAGAAAAATAATAAAAGATGGAGTTGAGGCTTTGATGAGAAAATCTCAGGCTTGTTTTCAGATTATTTAAGTCTTATGCACAGCAAGCCTCACATAAGACTAAATAATCTGAAACGACTGGTAGCCTGAGGCCTCAGCCTCATCATAGATTTTATTAGTTCTGTCTGACTTTGGACAGGTCTATTTTAAAGTGAATGGATGCTCTTTCAGGGCAAGCAACTATGCTAATTTCACTTTTGCCTCCCATCTCAATGTAACACGGAGGTATACCCATACTCTTTAACCCTATTGCTCTCAGAACAGCGAAAACTCCATAATCCTAACCCTGTTGCACTCAGAACAGCCAAAACTCCATAATCCTAACCCTATTGCACTCAGAACAGCCAAAACTCTATAATCCTAACCCTATTGCACTCAGAACAGCCAAAACTGGAGTTTTGGCTGTTCTGAGTGCAATAGGGTTAGGATTATGGAGTATTCGCTGTTCTGCATGCAATAGGGTTAGGATTATGGAGTTTTGGCTGTTCTGAGTGCAATAGGGTTAGGATTATGGAGTTTTGGCTGTTCTGAGTGCAATAGGGTTAGGATGTTTTCTTATAAAGATACTGCTTATGTTGTAGGCATTAGAAATCCTCCCCGCGGAGCTGAGGGTGAAAGAGGTACAATTGTTCCTGGAGGCATCCATACAGTCTTGCATTACAATAAGAAATGACTATCTAATCAGGAAGAAAATGCAGTTTGCAGCATTTTCGGAGGTAAGCTCCGTCATAGCAAACATAGTGCAGTTCCCTCAATGCTTGTACAAATCAGCTGTGGTTATCGCAAACAAAAGTATCTCACAGTACCCTCTTATATGAAGTAATTAGCCCAAGAATCTCGGTAGGTTAAGCACTGGCCAGCTAATCTAGTGGTGCTGGGTATGATTCCTGCTGAAGGCAGAAATCATTTGAACCATAAACAGTGTTCCATTGCTCACAGCCTTTCATCATCCTGATATGACTGAAATAATATTGAACAGGACGTAAAATTGCACATCATCCATCCAGTATGAAGTGTTGTGAAGTTTCTGCTATTCTTTACATTTTAACTTGTTAGATCAAATTACTCATATTTCAAATTCTTTGTCCCTTGGACTTTCAGATAAAGATAGTTGATTGCACATCTAATGGGCCATTTGCTGCATAAGACTGAATATTTTTAGTTCTTCATCCATTTTTGTAATAGACTTTTCCATCTTCAGTTGTTCAAATCATTAATAGCTTAACGTTAGTCAACAATTCCTTAAACCGTCAAGTACACAAAAAATCAAGTGTGGTAATATTTTTGTTGAAAAAAAGGTGAGGCGTTTTTGCAGTGCAAAGGCTCCTCTATTTTTTCAGCAAAAAAAAGAAAATAAATAAATAAAATTTGTATTTGGATACAATATATTTGACAAGAATTCTGTGGAAAGCAGTGTCTTGCTTGTCTGCAGATTCTCACAAAACAGGGTTCAAGGTTATAAAACTTGAGTATAATCTCATACTAAAAATAAAGCACACTGATTGGCTGCTTCTGAGCATGTGCTCGGAAGCAGCCAATCAGTGTGCTTTATTTTGAGTTTGAGAATGTACTCATTTATAACCTTGGGGACTGATTTAAACCAGAAAACTTGACAAAGATGTACACTGCCCATCACAACACCAGAAAAGTAATACCTGATTCTCACATTCCACCAGTTGCAGGTGAGACAAAATTTTCCATCTTGTTAACTAATACAGTTCCGAGCCACACCCAGAATGTCACCCAAAATCACGTGATAGCGTGTTTCTGGCCAATGCAACAACAACTTAGCATGTGACATAGTCTCACAAACAAATTGCACGTGGTCAATATTTTACATAAGTCAGTGAATTTACCTTCCAGTTAATGAAGGGATGTGTATCTGTTAAAAGAAAACAAACACCACTTTTAATAAACTTATCCTGCTTTGCAAGAACAGAACACATCGATGCACCAATTTCCATGTGTTGTCATGAGTAGGCTGATTCTTCGCCATAGATTGCCAAGATTTAGCAGACTTCTGCATTTGTCATTTGTTTTTCCGCCATCTTTGTGTAAAGCTTGTGAGACGTAGTACCATTAACTAAGTCCGCGGAGCTTAGCAGCTATTCTTGGAACTGTGTATAGATTGTTAGTTTTGAAGAACTGGATACGCACTATACATCCTGATCAGACTGCTCCATAAGGGTAATCAGATCTGGGTCTACACTATTCACTACAAAATTAGAGTCCAATTACTGTTAAATATATTGCTTAGAATATGGTTAATGTCTGAAGCTCAGTTCATGCATGTTAGTTTGAAGGCTTTCCAATGCTAAGCTTTAGTTACCATGTTTAAGGCCTGTTTGTATTAGCCTTGTTAATATCATTTCATTGAAACTTTATAACAGTCATTCAAGTTTTTTTTTTCCTTTCAAATAAATGTTTGCAATACCACTCAAATCTGTGTCACTGCAAGTTTTCTGACATTTCAGATTAGTGAGGAACGACTAAAGTATGATAATACACATTTTACTGTTCAGGAAGAGCAGATTTGTCGCGAGTGTCATAGAAGACTTGGTAACAGGTATGCCTTTATACAGTGCCTTAGATAAAAGGTGACATGTATGCCTTTATACAGAGCCTTAGATAAAAGGGAGTATTTGGTGATAATTAAGTATATTTTTATTTAATTTTGCAGAAAAACATATGTTGTGACCCCTCATCTGAACCGTCTCATTGAGACGGTTCAGATGAGGGGTCACAACATATGGTTTCAATGAAAAACAAGAAAAATTATCCTTAATTATCATCAAATACTCCCTCTTATCTAGGACGCTGCTTTATAGTTGAAATAGTGTTTTAAGGCCAGTCAGCATCATTTTAGTGATGTGGTGTTCATAAAGACTGAGGAAATGAAAATTTTAGATGATAAAAATCTAGGCTTCGGAACATGAAGCCTATCAGACAGGAAAGGAATGCACCTTCACATTTCACATAACATGAAGCCTATCAGACAGGAAAGGAATGCACCTTCACATTTCACATAACATTCTAGCCTGTCAGACAGGAAAGTCTAGCCTATCAGACAGGAAAGGAATGCACCGTCACATTTCACATAACATTCTAGCCTATCAGACAGGAAAGGAATGCACCGTCACATTTCACATAACATTCTAGCCTATCAGACAGGTAAGGAATGCACCGTCACATTTCACATAACATTCTAGCCTATCAGACAGGTAAGGAATGCACCTTCACATTTCACATAACATTCTAGCCTATCAGACAGGTAAGGAATGCACCTTCACATTTCACATAACATTCTAGCCTATCAGACAGGAAAGGAATGCACCTTCACATTTCACATAACATTCTAGCCTATCAGACAGGAAAGGAATACACCTTCACATTTCACATAACATTCTATAGAAATGAGCTACAACACCAACAAAGTGGCATGTGTGATCAGAGCCTTTGCTTGCCCTTACAGGATAGCTAAGGGTCTAAGCTAGCTCTATGCAGACAACAAAGATTCTGATCAGACTGGGAGGATGCCCAGGCTGATCTGAGTCTTTGCTGGTGCACATGCCACTTTGTTGGTTTTGTCGTGTTGTAGCTCAAATAATTTACATATACAGTGGTGTAGCACAAGTGTCAAGGTGTATGGATACACCTCCATGTTTTCCACCAGTTTTACAATGGGAGACAGTTTTTGTGACTTCCTGTTAAAGGAAAGAATTTGATCCCAAGGGAGCAAATTCTTTCCTGTAAGAGTTGACCCCTATTGGGTCTACTCTTATAGGAAAGAATTTGCTCCTAGGACAGTGAAAATATTCACCTTAAACATTTGAATATTTTCTCATAAGTCATAAGTACTTTTCACTGCTTATGTAAACATTCCAGGTACAGTAAAACCTGCTTATGTGGTCACCTCTATTAAGGGATAACCTGTCTTAAGCAGCCACCTTTTCTGGGTCCCTTAATCCAAAATACAGTGCAAATGAACCTGTATTAAGGGTTCACCTGTCTTATGCAGCCACCTTTTGTCCTTCCCCTGGGTGACCCCTAAAGACAAGTTTGACTGTACTACTTTCTTGTACATTAATATGGCCTAATAAATTTCTTTCATGAATCTTTTCTTGTAGGAAGTGAGCGAGGGTGTGTTTGTTGGTGGTAATACGTGAATATTTGAAGCTGATAGGCTTTGCTTTGAAACAATTTCTTCCAGCCAACAACTGATTTATGTAATGCACCACGGCCCCCTGGGGCCCAGGAATATTGACTTTTCACTATGCAAAGCCCTTGTATATGCCCTGCACTGTGGGGACATTTTTTTATGTAAAATCCCTGGTAAAGGTCTCAGCCCCCCCAGGGGATCATATAAATATAAAAATCCATGTTCTGAAAATGTGTCGCGGTAAATTTAGTTAAAAAAACACGCCACTGTTTTCCGTGCTGTTTTGGGAGGAATCAAAAGCCCGGTGTATCCACGGCACTGCGGGGACACCTCTTAGGTAAAAACACAGTACTTAAGCCCCGCTATCCTTGGCCCCATAGGGGCCATGGTTGCAAATGACTAGTGCATAATTTTTTTTTTTTTCAGTTTCTTGGCAAGATACCCAGATGGAACCATTGTTCACTATGGCTGCTGTAAAGATGCCAAAACCCAGATAGGCAGAACTCCAAGCCTGGCTAGTGTCCAGCAAAGACTAAATGAGTTAGAATCAAGTTTAGGCTCAAGAGAAGACTTAAGTTCATCATGGAACTGATGTTACGGAGTAGGAGTGGGTCAAGGTTTTTCACCATTTTTGCAAAGGCCAACAACTTTTGTGATTTCATGTTTTCTTCCCTGGACTTAATTTCATGGTTTCTACTCATTAAGAAAAGAATTTGCTCATAGGGGAGATAGGTTTTTGGCCTTTAAGAGTTGACCATATTGAAATGGATGACAAAATGAAAATGGCAGAGTTGCATCCCTTGCAAAAGAACCCATCAACCGTAACTATACATTGTATCATTCAAAGTTAACTATAAGCCAGAATTTAGGAAACACACTACCCTAAGGTGCTTAAATATTGGGACACCTAAAAACAATTAATTTTCTATTTGGAACAACTGGGAAATTAATGGTTTCCATTTGAAACAATTGGAAAATCAATGGTTTCTGGTGTCCCAATACTGAAGCACATACGGTAAAGGGACACCTAAAACAAGTACTGTAACTTTGGTAAAAATGGAACACTTTGCTTTCACAATGCTGTAATGCGTCAAAAGGATGCAACTGGAATGGTGAACAGTGTAGACCCTGATCAGACTGCTCCTATGAGCAGTCTGGTCTGGATCTGCACTGTTTGATCAACTTATCTGTAAAGATTTCCCATAGCCTAGTGGCTGTAGGGGCAGTGAGGGTTAGAGGCCCACTGAATCCTGTGGACAGCATATGAAAGGTGGGGCTCGTTCCTCTCCTTTTGATGTCTTATTCTTACCTGATTTGAAAAAGGTACCCATTTACTGCTGGGTTGACAGAGAGAGTTTTTCAGTCACAAGTTGACATAAGGATTCAAACTCACGACCTTCTGCATCATAACCGAGCATCTCAAACCACTCTGGTACCCATTTACTACAGGGCTGACAGAGTACTTAACCGCACCGATATTCATAAATTTCATGGTATCTTATACCAAAAGGGCATGAAAAGAGCTGATGACCCAAAGATTTCTTCGTAAATACAAATTTATTAATTACTAAAGTTTTATTGTCATTAGAAACCCGGGGACCAGTCTATTTTCTGATCTTCATGCCGTATTTCAACACATTCTATCTGATCACCAACTTGTAGGGTTATGTCTGCTTCTGGACCTAGAGAGATACCACATTCTGCTCTAACACCTATAGTGTCTACCTCGTTCTTATGATGCTTCAATGACTGTAAGCTACCTGCAAGAGAGGAAAAAGAAGTGGTCAAAGTACCCAAATCGTAAGTCCAAACTAGTAAATCATATATCCAACGAAGATTCCAAAGTATATTTAAGGACAAAAGTTCTGCACGGATGTTAATTCAACATCCGTGCAGAACTTTTGTCCTTAAGTATATTTCAGAGATAAACAGACATGGGACCCCAAAACAGAGGTGTCATCAGGTGCTTGCAAGTGTTAAGCATCAGCTGCCTAAACAATACACCCGCCATATCTATGTATCTGTAGAATAAGTCAGTTAAAATAAAATTTTGGTACTTGAAAGCCTTATGATGCTTCGACTGTGGCCATCAAATCATGCTTCGGCTGTGGCCATCAAATCAGAAATAAGTTTAGAAATGGCCACATTGTAGGGATCAACAAGGTCATGGTGTCTCCCATAGAACTTTTTGACAATGTAAGCTTCACTCTGCATTAACCCTGTGAAAACAGTTGGCGGGTGAGCAGCTTCCCTCTAACATAAAAGTCTTTATATTTACATCAGGTTCTAGCATAGTGGACCAATAAAGCAGGGCTCTAGATAAGAGGGAGTATTTGATGATAATTAAGGGTAATTTTTCTCATTTCTCATGGAAACCATATGTTGTGACCCTCATGTGAACCGTCTCGTCGAGACGGTTCAGATGAGGGGTCACAACATGTTTTTATGCAGAATTAACAAAAATTATCCCTAATTATCATTACATACTCCCCCTTATCTAGACCTCTGAAAGGGACAATAAACTTCATAAGCAGATGCTGAAGGAATATTGCTACTCAACAAGACCTGTCACAGGTACAGGATAGCTCGCCTGACAGCGCCTTGCCCATCACACAAAAAACTTTAACATAAAACTTTAACATTTTGCTAACGCCGACGCCGCCGCTAACGCTGACGCCGGGGGTAGCAGACCTGGGGCCGATTACATGCCAATGTAATCGATTACAATTACAATTACTTTTTAAAAGCATGATTACAGATTACATTACAATTACATTTTTTTCTCAATGTAACTGATTACAATTACAATTACTTTGCAAAGTAATCATGATTACTTTATGATTACATGATTACATTATACAAGTGTACAGAATGATCATGACTGTGAAAGTGCAAAAACTCAATATTCAAAAATACTTAATTTATACCTTAAGCAGCAAATAACTGGTAGCTTACATGTGTGCTAACAGGTAAGACTGAAATAATTTCTGAAGAACTTGACTTACTTTTTAATCTGAATGAAATTTATTTAGCAATCTGCAGTTACATGTAATGTGCATGCAATAACTGTATGCTATTTATGAAGTTTGAGAAATTCAATAAATGCTATGTGTCAGGTCCTAAATATAAAGCGCATGCTTCAATATTTTTTCTCTAACACTTATTTTACTCATTATTTCAAACATCAGAAATATGATTCTACATTGTTTCCAATGTCATAAAATTGCTTGTGAAAGACTAGTTCAAAGTCTTCAAAGCAAGGGGCCACACACTTCCTGTAAATTTATTTATTTCAGCGTATTTTAACTATCACTGTATATATTTCATTTTCATCTTTTCTTGCCCACCCTCAGTCTGGCAAATTATTCAAAGTCAATAAGTTGGCCCATAAATGGGAAAGAAAGGAATTAAAGTATTGGCTTTTTGTTGTATGCAATACACAGGTGTCATTAAGTAGACAGATGTTACAGTTAGCTCAATCCACAAAGAAGGTGTGAAAATCAGGGTTGAGTTGTACTGCTCAACTCTGCACCAATAAACACAAAACAGTCAGTATGTTTGAAAAACATCTTTAACACCTGTCCAAAGTAAAGATGATAAATCATGTAAATCAGTCATAATACCATAATTCCTTTCTAGGAGAAGAACTAAATAAGCGATGTGCTTTCGTTCTAATCCTAAAATCATGTTGTATTGTATATACATGTTATGAAAATCTGAAATAAATATGTTTAAACCAAATCAGTCATAAAAATATAAGTCAACCAAGGCAGCTACCAGTCTTAACCAAAATCACACAGTTTCTACATAATAACAAATTTATCCGTAAATATTAACCCATTAATGCCTAGCATCTCAGAAAAAGAGACAGGTAGACATTGCAGACCCAGATCAGATGCAGCATTTTGATCAGGATCTTCACTGCTGGCATAAATATTTTAACAGTTTGTATAAAAAGATGTAAAAAAAACCCTATCCAATTTGTGAGGATAGAAGAGTCTGCCAGTCATAAATGGGTAAAAGAGTGCATATTTATAACTATGATACTGCTTAAAGTTTACTCCCCAAAAGAGTATAAAGGGAATTCTGTCAATTTCTTAATTTGGTGTGCTGCCTTTTGTACACAAATTAGATCAGTTTTTCTCTGTCTTATTCAGTTTGAAAACACTTTGAATAATCAACTGCTTTCTGTTATTATTTTGCACAAGTCTTTTCTTTTAACTATTAAAAAGAAGAGCAAGTTTCCTTTTTTTCTTCTTTTCTCATTTCTAAAAACGAATCAAAGTAATCAAAATGTAATCATAAAGTAATCATGATTACAGCCCATTTTGTAATGTAATTGATTACATTACGATTACTTGTAATCATAAAAATGCACAATTACAGATTACTTCATGATTACTCAGAAATTGTAATCGATTACAAGTAATCACGATTACAGATTACAATTACCCCAGGTCTGGGGGTAGTACAATAGCTCTTCCTGAACTTTGTTCAGGCGAGCTAGGAGAAAATTGAAATTAGCCATGGCATCAAAACAAGGTAAAATGCTGTAAACTGAGGAATTTTTGAAAAATTTACTTTGAAGCGTTGGACTTAAGGTGTACAGATACACTTTCAGGGGAAGAAACTCTGTTATTTTCATTTTTTGCTTCCCTCTTAAATGGAGGTCAATTCTTACAGGGACAACGCAGCCCTTCAAAGTGGAGTCTACTCTTAAAGCAGACCCCATTTTGGGAGCTTTTCATTGCCTCGGGATGCAAACAGGAAATAAATAAAAATTTGTTCCCCTTCATAAATATGGCAGAACACATGGAGGTATGCCCATACACCTTAAAGTATATATAACTATCTTCATCCATACACTTCATACACACAGTACCACTGCCCAGACTCCATAAACAAATTCAGAGCTCTAGATAAGAGGGAGTATTTGGTGATAATTAGGGATAATTTTTGTTAATTCTGCATAAAAACATATGTTGTGACCCCTCATCTGAACTGTCTCGACGGGGGGGGGGGGGGGGGGGGGGGGGGGGGGGGGGGGGCGGAGGGGATAGTTCAGATGAGGGGTCACAACATATGGTTTCAATGAGAAACAAGGAAAATTATCCTGAATTATCATCAAATACTCCCTCTTATCTAGAGCTCTGCTCAATTTATATGACAGCAAAGACTTTAACCAGACAGTGCAGAAGAAAAGAAGAGGTAGTGTGAGCCATTTCTGTAGTATACATACTGAAGTTATACTTTTAAAACTAGAGCAAGTGAGCAGGGGCTCACGTATACCCCCGGCCAGCGCCACCCCCTAATAATGCATTTAATACAAAGCTTTGAAGCAAAAGTTAATAAACAGACAGACAGGTGGACAATTTATAACAAACCCAGTGAAAGGCCTATAGACAGAAGCTAAAAGGTTCCATTTAAAATTTGCATAAGCAAAAAAACATACAAATTTAACACAAACTTTCAACACACATTTGCATGTGTGTGGCCTTGACATTAAGTCAGCAGCAGCATCCGGATGATGTCAACAAATCAGTTTCAACCTAGAAGTAAACCTAGTAGCATAATAAAAGGTTTCATTGAAGTATATCTGAACTACAAGCACAAAATATGAATTGATATAAAACTTTAAGGCAAAGAGTATACACATTTCAAAGTCTGTGACCTTGACATTCGGTCAGCAGCAGCATCCAGATAATGCAAACTAATTCCTTTCAACATAGAAGTGAACCTAGTAGCATTGCAAAAGGTTCTATTCAAGTCTATTAAAAATCTAAGCATAAAATCCAACTTAAAACAAAACTTTAACGCAAATGGTATACAAATTTCTAAGTCTGTGACCTTGACCTTTCATCAGCAGCAGCAGCCACATGATGCAAACTAATATGTATATATCCTGTACTAACACTAAGCACATATGAACAAGTTACAATTAAGTCTTTCATAAAAACAGAGCAATAGCAGAAACTTAACGCAAAACTTTAACACAGCTATTGTACAAATTTCGAAGTCTGTGACCTTGACCTTAGGCCAGCAGCAGCATCCAGATGATGCAAATTAGTCAGTTTCCATCCTCTACTAAAATAGTAAGCATCTATGAACAAGTTCCGGTTAACAGAAGCAAAATAAAAAAACTTAACGCAAAACTTTAACGCAAATGTTAACTAACACACGGACGGACTAACGGACGGACGGAAAGACGAACGGACAGAAAAAAGAAAACTATATACCCCTCGACATACTTCGTATGCCGGGGGTATAACTATTCTCTTACTGTGCCCTGATATAAAAAGACAAGAGGCCCAAATGGGCCTGATATCGCTCACCTGGCTTTTGTATCTGGCTTTTGTATCCGAATGGTCCCCATTCTGATATAAATTGGTCCAATTCCAGAGATTTTCTCAATTTCACATTTTGCTACTTTTAGTAATAGAGGCCAACTTGTCTGGTCTTTATATATTTACTTTTGAAACACCTCAAGGCAAGAATCATTTTGCCACAAATTTCATCAAAATCCATTCAGGGGTTACTGAGATATTGTCAGTTTCATGTTTTGTGCTATTTTTAGTAACGGCAGATGGCGGCCATCTTAGAATGCCAAAATGCAAAAAATTGAAAAGCTTTCATGCAAGGACCATTTTGACACAAAATTGGTCCAGTTCCATTGTAATTTTCTAATTTTCAAATTTTGCTATTTAAGTAACAGAGGCCAACTTGACAGGTCAATATTTGTTAATTTGTGAAACACGTCAAAGCAAGAATCATTTTGCCACAAATTTCGTTTCAATCGCTTCAGCGGTTAATGAGATGTTGTCATTTTCATGTTTTGTGCTATTTTTAGTAACGGCAGATGGCGGCCATCTTGGAATGCCAAAATGCAGAAAATCGAAAAAGCTTATTGAAATGATCATTCTGACAGAAAATTAGTCCAATTCCAGAGATTTTCTTATTTTCACATTTTTCTATTTTTAGTAACAAAGGTTATTATGACTTGTCTATATTTAGTTACTTTTGAAACATCTCAATGCAAAACTCATTTTGACACAAATTTCGTCAAAATCTATTCAGCGGTTACTGAGATATTGTCATTTTCATGTTTTGTGCTATTTTAAGTAACAGCAGGTGGTGGCCATCTTGGAATGCCAACTTGCAATTAATCGAAATGGCTTCATGCAAGGAACATTCTGACACAAAATTGGTCCAATTCCATTCAAGGGTTCTTGAGTAATTGTCATTTTATGTTTGTGCTATTTTTAGTAACGGCAGATGTCGGCCATCTTGGAAGCAAAATTGCAATTAATCGAAACGGCTTCATGCAAGGAACATTCTGACACAAAATTGGTCGAATTCCATTGTAGGATTCTTGAGTAATTGTCATTTTTATGATTGTGCTATTTTTAGTAACGGCAGATGTCGGCCATCTTGGAAAGCCAAATTGTAATTAATTGAAACGGCTTCATGCAAGGAACATTCAGACACAAAATTGGTCGAATTCCATTCAAGGGTTCTTGAGTAATTGTCATTTTTATGTTTGTGCTATTTTTAGTAACAGCCCCCATGGTGGCCATCTTGGATAGTCAACTGGCACAAAATTGAAATAATTCCTTTTAAGGACCATTGCTGACCAAATCTGACCACAATCGATTGCGTTTTCTTGAGATACTGACATTTGAGCAAAATCGGTCTTGTAAACGCTAAGTAGGTCACTGTGACCTAATTCCGCTATAGATTTTTTTCATTTTTACAATTTTTAATCCAAAGGTCCCATTAATGTTCCACGCAAACTTTCGGCCAAATATACCAAATGGTTCTGGAGAAGAAGTTGATTTTGTTGTTTTTACTATTTTTAGTAACGGCGGCCATCTTGGATTCTTGACCTGACCCAATTTTACAATTTTGAAACCCTGCAGTCTTGTCATGCTCCATGTGAAATTTGAAACCCATGGGTGCAGTGGTTTTAGAGAAGAAGTTGTTTGAAGTTGTTTGAATATGTCGTTTTTTGACATTGGCATTTGAGCAAAATTACACTCGTAAACAGAAAGTAGGTCACTGTGACAAAACTCCGCTACAGATTTTTTTCATTTTTACAATTTTAAATACCAAGGTTTCATTGATGTTCCATGCCAAAATTCAGACAAATATACCCAGTGGTTCTAGAGAAGAAGTTTATTTTGTTGTTTGTGCTATTTTTAGTAACGGCGGCCATCTTGGATTTTCAACCTGACCCACTTTTACAATTCTGAGACCCTGGAGTCAGGTCATGCTCCATGTGAAATTTGAGAACCATGGGACCAGTAGTTTTACAGAAGAAGATGTTTGAATATTTGTTTTTAGGTGTTGACGGACACATTCCGTGACGACGCACGCCAGACGCATTGGTATGACAATAGCTCACTATGGCCCTTCGGGCCAGGTGAGCTAAAAATCACTGTAGTGCCTCAAGTATGTACCTAAAGTTGTTTGAAATATGTTCCCCTCTTTTCAATCATTTTAAAGAAATATACTCAAAAAGAGTGCAAATTCTGTCAAGACTAGCTTCACTTAAAGAATGGACTGATTGATTGATTGATTAGTTGCTTTACATCCATGGTAAACAGCTATGGTCATGTCGGGACAGTCAGTTAACCTAACCACAGTGTTCCTGGGCAGGCTTAGACCTCCTAAGGGGTTAACCAGTACTACGTACACATATTTTCGCCAGCAACTGACAACTGCCCTACTTGAAACAGCGGAAAGAGAAAAGAAAGTATGTGGCCAGACCAGGTATCGAACCCAGGACCTCTGACTTACAAGTCAGGTGTCCTACCGACTGCGCTACGCGGGCCGGCTAAAGAATGGACTGACCCACCTTATTCTGCTGAAGCTGACTTCCATGTAACCATCCCAGAGAGAACACAACTTTTGGACAACACTGACACAATGATTAGGCAAAGTCCATGACATTTGGACAATGTTGGGTAGATGCTGTACTAAAGTTCTATATATGAGCTGTGACACGAGAAAACCAACAAAGTGGTTGTGCCCCCAGCGCAGACTCAGATCAGCCTGGGCATCCGCCCAGTCTGATCAGAGTCTTCGCTGTCTGCATAGAGGTAGCTTAGACCCTTAGCTACCCTTCAAGAGCTAAGCGAAGAGTCTAATCTGACTGGGTGGATGCCCAGGCTGATCTGAGTCTGCGCTGGGCACACAACCACTTTGTTGGTTTTCTCGTGTCAATGCTCATATTGTACCAATGTTCATTGTGATGAAGGTGCAGCCATACTCCAATACCATGGAGACAAAAATATATGAAAGCAAAATATCATTACCTTTATAAATTACTTCTCCCTCACGGATAACTTTGAATAGATTGTTTCTATGAAGTCTCCCCTTCATACATCTACAACCTCCAACTGTTACTTTTTTCTTGTCTTCCTTTATCTGGAATATTTGCAATACGTCTGCTTCACCTGAATAGGAAAAAATGCAATGGTTTAGATGGGAAGCATTTTGTGAGAATTCTGAGATTACCGTAATGACCCTAAAATATAAGACACCCAAAAGCTGGACAATTATTGTTTGAAAATTCTTAGAAAGTGGATTTTACACATGTTAATGCATCCATTGGATGCTTAGTGAATGGCAAACATTGTAGACCTTGATCATACTGCTCCTTGAGGAGCAGTTTGATCTTGGTCTACAATGTTTGCTTAGCCCTGTCTGTCCAAATATTTCGGGTCATTACGGTAATAGACTCCATGTTAGGGTTGAGACAAGGAAATCTCAGGCTAGTTTTCTGATTATTTAGTCTTATGTCAGGCTTGCCTTGTCAAGGCCTCAACCCCATCACTGATCATTTTTCTCATCCATTGTATTTTATAAAACAGAACACAAAGCAAGCAGTCTGTCACATTTTCATGCATCCATTCACAAAAAAATGAAATATATGCAAAAATCTCTTAAATCTTGTTTGCAGAGTTAAAGGCCCAAAGCTATTTGGGGTACATTTAATTTTTTCCTTTTCATTTATTGAAATTTTCAATTGGTGAAAAGAAAATCAGAATTCCTACAGCTTGCTTGTCCCTGTACAGTCAAAAAAATCAACCCCTATACTACTACGAGTGCAAAGATTAAGTTTACATGCCTGCCAGAAGTCTCACTTTCTGCTAATCAGAAGCACAACAAGAATTCCGTGGAATGCGGTGTCTTGCCTGTCAGCGCTCATGACCTAAACGCAAAAAATCGACTAAGTTTACGCCGCCACGCCGACACCGGAAAAGCAATACATAAGTCTCGCCTCTGCTTCGCAAGCGAGACAAAAATCAAAGAACCAGCACTGTAAAAATTCAAAATAATCGGAAAGGCGTGAGCAAACAGTGCAGACCCTGATCAGACTGCTCCTAAAAGGAGCAGTCAGATCAGGGTCTCCACTGTTTGCAATTCCATCTGCATCTTTTGTAAACATTACTGCCATAGTTTCATTTTAGGACATCCACAGTAATTATTTTAGGTGTCCTAATTCTTAGAATTTTCATGATGAACGAGACAAATATGAACCCATTGCATTCTTTTTTTTTTTGTCGTCTGCTGAAAATGTTGTCTGCATCAAAAATCAAGAATATTTTGACAGTATTGGTCTAACTAACTCTTGTAGAAATGATGTCTAGGCAGCAAACAGTTTGGATTTCAGATCAGGTCCCACTTTTGTTGGGCCTGATCTGGATCCAAACTGTTTGCCCTGATACCCCATAAGGGGTATCCCGAATGGAATGGGTTAAAGTATATTTACCTACTGTTTCTTCCACTTCAAGGGGATGTACCCGACTGCTAAGAGTATCTATTAAATCGTCAAACATACTATATATCACGTTATGATGTTTTATAGGCACTTCATGGGACATTTTTGCTACATTCGGTACTACATTCACATTGAAGGCATAGATTACCCCTGGAATAAAATAAGTGAGCATGAGCAGTGAAAATCTCCAGATAAACCAAAGGCAGTTCTAATGAGAGCTAGTGAGCAGGGGCTCAGGTATAAACCCCTGGCTAAAGCCACTGCCTGATCAAAACAAACTTTATACAAAACTTTTATGGAAATGTTATATAAATTTCTAAGTTGGTGACCCTGACAGATCAGCAACGGTAAAAGTTTCAATCCTGGGCATTAAACCCTGTCATGTAACAAAAGATTCCATTTATAGTATACCAGTAGGATATCATATAGGAGCTGTCGTCTAACACAAAGTCTGAGGAATGCTATGTCTTGCATGTCTGTACTCCGCTACAAAAACGGAGCCAAATCAGACGGATGAAATCTTGTGAACTGTGAACTTTCCATATGAAAGCATGAACCAAGTTTCATGACTTAAGCCTTTTTAGTTTCGAGAAAACAGAGAAAACCAGACCTGTCTGCAAATTTAGAAAGTTGGTCAACTGCAAAATATAGTTCAAGACCAAGTTATGATGGTTGTTGCAAGCTTTTCTCTTCCAGATGTAAGCATAACCCAAGTTTCATAACTCGAGCCATATAGTTCTAGAGAAACAGAGCTTAAACCAGACAACTCAATGCAAATTTTTAAAGTTGGTGAACCATAGAATATATGTCAAGACCTAATTATAATGGCTGCTTTGAGCTTCTCTTCCAGATGTAAACAACCCGAGCTTCTTGATTCTAGTTCTTATAGTTGTAAAGAAACTGCTAAACCAGAAAACTCAAAGCAAACTTTGAAAGTTTGTGAGCCATGAAATATGGTCAAGACTTAAATCTGATGCAGTCAGGCTCTCCCAGTCCAGACTGATTCATCGGCATCATAGCAGTGAAATGTACTCTTAACCCTTAAAGGGCTAAAAACTAAAATAGCTGTATTTGCAAAAAGCGTAGATCCAGACAAGGCAGCTCACATTGAGCCCCCTCATCTGGATCTGCAATATTTGACCATTAGTCTTTTACATCTTGTTATAATATAGCTTAGATGAAACATTTTTTGAAATTCTGCAGACATAAATTTTGTTGTCTGCTTTTTAAGGGCTTGATGGGTAAATGAACACTGGATGTAGCAGTTCATTGAAATGGTTTAACACTGAACATTGAATGCCCCTGAGGGTATATAAAATTGGAAAGTTGCAGTTTGAGGACGATTCTCAGCAGACTTAACTAGAAATGTTTTTTGACAAAAACAGATTCCCCCCCCACCTGCGCTTTCCCAGCAGTATCATTTCTCTAAATGCTGTCAAGTTAAGACCTCCTGTGACCTTGACAAAGGGTCAAGGTCACCAAAATTTAATCACTTCTTTTCCTCTCCCAGTGATGTATCTGTGACAGTTTGGTTCAAATCCATCCATCCATTCAGGAAATATGGGGCAGACAAGGCACTTTTCAACACTCTTTGACTGCCTGTGACCTTGAAAATGGGGTCAAGGTCACCAAGATCTAATCACTTCTTTGCCATCTCCCAGTGATATATCTGTGCAACTTTGGTTCAAATCCATCCATCCATTCAGGAGATATGGTACGGACAATGCGTTTTTCAACACTCTTTGACCTCCTGTGACCTTGAAAATGAGGACAAGGTCACCAAAATCTAATCAGCATCTCCCAGTGATGTATCTTTGACAGTTTGGTTCAAATCCATCCATCCATTCAGGAAATATGGTGTAGACAAGGCATTTTTCAACACTCTGACCTCCTGTGACCTTGAACATGGGGTCAAGGTTACCAAAATCTGATCAGTTCTTTTCCATCTCCCAGTGATATATCTGCGCCAGTTTAGTAAAAATCCATTAATTCCTTCAGGAGATATGGTGCAGACAAGGTATTTTTCAACACTCTTTGACCTCCTGTGACTTTCAAAATAAGGTCAAGGTCACTAAAATCTAATCAGTTCTTTGCCATCTCCCAGTGATATATCTGTGCCAGTTTGGTAAAAATCCATTAATTCCTTCAGGAGATATGGTGCAGACAAGCTATTTTTCATCCTTCTTTGACCTTCTGTGACCTTGAAAATAAGGTCAAGATCACCAAAATCTAATCAGTTTTTCCCCCCTCCCAGTAATGTATCTGTGCCAGTCTGGTCAAAATCCATGCATCCCTTCAGGAGATAGAGTGCAGACAAGAAGTTACACTGTTGCCAACGCTGACACCGATGGGATCCACACCAAAAACAATATGTCCCCCCCTCCCCCATGGTGGGGAGGACATAATAAACTTATTTCAATGACATGCTTAATGAATCTTATTACCCTCAGATCTGGCAAGATTGTTCTAATGAAAAAGTCGCAAAAAGCTATTGGTACCTACCAATTTTAAAAGGGAAACAGTCTGTGACTTCCTGTTTCCTTCCCTTGATGACAAGCCCTTCCCAAATGGGTCTACTCTTAAAAGAAAGAATTTGCTCCTAGAGGAGTAAATTCTTTCCTTTCAGAGCTGACCCCAATTGAAAGGGGAGGGAAAAAATGAAACTGGCATAGCTGCTTCTCCTGAAAGTGCCCCTATTCACCTTAATTATGTCTTACAGAGAAATAAAATCTTGGAATTATCAAAATGTCATCTTTTCTCTGGCTCTGACTGATGTAACTACTTACCGTCAAACATCTCTGCCATATTTACATCCTGCTCTGTGACGTTACCTACTCCACAAGACAGAATGTCTAGATTACATAACTTAGACTCATATGATTCCAAAGTGTTCATTATTGCATCTACAGACCCATCTACGTCACCTGAAACATTATTACATAATGATTTTAATATTATTATATTTATCATAGTTATAATCATTATATAACAAAATTGAAAAGAAAAAACATTAACCCTCTAGTGCCCCACATATCATATGATACATTGTGCAAAACCGTGGCCATGGCCAGGATTATCTGCTTATATAAATTTTTAATAACAATGTATTGAACCACTCTTATTTCAAATTTTCAGCCTTAGGCCTTCTTCAGGAAATTCGGAAACAATTATTTCAACTATGTGGCATCCATTTTGAAACCATCCACACCATGGTTTCAAAATGGATGCCACATAGTTGAAATAATTATTTCCGAATTTCCTGAAGAGGGCCTAAGGCCGAAAATTTGAAATAAGAGTGGTTCAATACATTGTTATTATAATTTTTATTCCCTTTGGAAGAATTAGTTTGAAGAATTTATATAAATTTTTATGCATCTAAAACTATTCAGATAGTATATAAATAAGATTTGAAATTGTTTGATATCATGTAGCAGGGCTAACACACTCATACTAAGACATAAAATAAGGCAACCCCCAGCTTAAAAGCCAATGTGAAATTGCTTTCTACTTCGAAAATGTCATTACCGTAATGTGCGTATATATTGGGACACCCAAAAATAATGAATTTTCCATTTGGGACAAATGGAAAATTTATTATTTTAGGTGTCCCAATACTTAAGCACATTAGGGTAGATACCTCTTCCTGTAGTGAGGTTCACATACCTTTAATCACAATAGATAGTGTAGGTATATCTTGTACATCTGTCGTTTCAGGTTTCAACTTGTGCCACTTAATGTCTCGGTATTGGCGACTCTTCAATCTCAGCTCATCATAAAGCTTCTGGTGATCTGCCCTTTTCTGATATATAACTTGTGAGTCTTCCTCCATTTTCTTGTGCACCTCTTGTGATTTTCTCCATTCTATTACTGAGCTGACTGTTTTCTGAAATTAACGGAACAGAATGGAAGACATTATGGGACGATCTCCCTTTAGGTGTATTGGTAAACATTTATATTTTGGTTAAAACGTATTTTATTCGTTTATAAATTTTTACATACATACATATATATCAGGGCTACAGAAATTTTGAAATCGTAATCGGTCCGGACGGCCAATGACGTCATACGAATCCAAAATAGACACGAAAACTAATGACTACACAGTGTATTCAAAAAAAAGTCACGAAAACTAATGACTATACTGGAGCGCCGTTATAACGCGGGTGTCATCGCTGAAGTAGCCATTTAGTCCACATGTTCTTACTTAACGTGAAAAATGCGCTTTAAAGCGCAGAGAGAGTGAGACCGAAAGCGAAAGTACACATGGCTGTACCATTCGGACATCCTCGCCGATCTTCATTTACGGAATTGGCCGAAGTATTACGATTGACGTATTTTACTGTATTCGAGTTAATTCCCTTGAAATATGAATATACTTGCAAAAAGGTACCTTCGTACGAAGAAAAAAAAATTTCTGCACGAAAAATGACGTCGGCTAAGAAAAACCCTGACCAGACTGCACATAATCAAGTCCGGTTTAATTTTTCTTTTTGCTAGTCAAATTCTTTCCTTATGCTATCTATGAAAGTATACAATCAGTAACCTTACGTTGCACAGCCTTTTTCCGTGCATCGGCACGTGTATGTGTGTATTACGAGTTGTGGAAAATCTTCGCCGCTGGCCAATATTGTGACACGTGCTAATTATCGAAGATTTCTAAAATTGAGTCTGTTCACACCTTGGCAAGACAATCGACACTTTATCTGTGATAAGTGCGTTATTATTGGATTAATAATATGACACATGGCTAAAATCCAGGTAATTATGTCATCATACATCGCAAATCGTGTTTTTTCGGACCGAAAAAAATGTGCCTTAAGCCAACTGAATCGGTTTTTCGAACTCAAAATCGGTCCAGACTGACATAAAATCGGATTTCTGGAGCCCTGATATATATAGTATACAATAAAATCTTGGGATTAGAACGAAAGCTTAGAGCTACTAGAGTTCTTCTCAATTTTTTTTATCGTCATGGCTTTCTTGCCACAGCTCAAAATTCTCAGGCAGATCATCTGCCTGTATCCATTAAAACATCTGCAAATGATGCACATGCAGAATTCCAGATCAGGTAGGTTTAGATTTTTTGGATTGATTTGGAAGAGAAAAATCCCTCTTGTATAACTGAAGAAATATGGTATGATCCCAGTATCATCTAAGATAATCATCAGAAACCTCTACAGCCATTAGCGGTGCTCCAGATAACCATGGGTATCAGGGATAATTTAGGGATAATTTTCAATACTACTCCATAAAGCAGTATGTTATGACCCCTCATTAGAACTGTCTTGGCAAGAGTTCTAATGAGGGGTCACAACATATGTTTTTGTCGAGAAAGAAGAAAAATTATCTCTGAATTATCCTCAATACCCCTCGTCGTCTGGAGGACTGCATTGGTATGGGTAAGGAGCTAGAAAGAATAATCCTCACTTGAGAATCGACTTGAAGCACTTCATTACCAGCCGCAGGTACATCTTTCCAACCCGGGATCTCCACTGGTGTCGAAGGTGTGGCCTCTTCAATACGCTTTCCCTGGTCACTGTACATAGCCCTAACCTGCAAAACATATCCTATTTCAGTGTTCCAGATAAGAAGGTGTAACAGGGTTAATCTAGAGAGAATCTTCCATATTACTTCATAAAAACGTATGTTGTGACCCACCATTAGAACCGTCTCTCTGAAGTGGTTCTAATGAGGGGTCACAATATATGTTTTCATTGAGAAATAAGAAAAACTAGAGATGGCAGTAAGCATGGCTTACTAAATACCCCCCACATTTAGCACTTAGCTCGCTTTGTCATCCAACTTTTACAAATACACAGCATTTAAGTTACATGTTAAAACCAGAGGACCAATGGTCCTGTAGCTCACCTGACACTTGGTCCTGGTATATATTTTCATGCTTTTATACATGTATATAGCACCAGGGCAGGGGCCCCCTCCCTTGGGGATTAATGTTGAGTCCCAATTCTATATACCAAGCCACAAGGTCACTGGGCCTTTGTTTCTGGACAAAGATTTCTGAAGGGTTTTTATCATAAATGGGTGTGGCGGCCACCATGTTCATACGACCATGACCATCTGAACAAACTTTGATTCCTTTGACCCAGTATTAAAGCTCCATATGAAATACAGTAATCATTTGTATAAACTATGATGGGCCTGAGTGCCCAATGCTACATACCGGTACCAAGTTTCAAGGTTATAGGCCTTTCGGTTCTCGAGAAAAAGACGTTTGAAGAGTTTTTACCATATATGGGCATGGTGGCCATCTTGGTCAAGTGACCAATACCATCTGAACAAACTATGGTTCCTTTAAGCCGGTGAAGCTCCATATGAAATATGGCTTCAATTGACCCTAGTGGCCTCTGAGAAGATGTTTGAAAATGTTGACGGGTGACAGAATCTCAATGACCTTGTACAAAAGTCAAAGAATGACCTTGACCTTTAACGACAAAATATCTTCATCTGGTCATTTAGTCAACCATATATACCAAATTTTGCACCTTAGACTTAAATAGTTTCTGAAAATTCCACTGTTTAAGCATTTTCCCATATAAAAGACTACATAATGTACCAAAGTTGACAGTGTCATAAATTAGGTCAAGGTCAACGTATGATCATTTGTATAAACTATGATGGGCTTGAGTGCCCAAAGCTACATACCAAGTTTCAAGGTCATACACCTTTTGGTTCTGGAGAAGAAGATTTTGAAGGGTTTTTACCATATACGGGCATGGCGGCCATCTTGGTCAAGACCTTGAGAACAAACTTTTATTCCCTGATCACACTTAGACTCCATATGAAATTTTGCTTCAATCAGACCAGTGGTTTCAGAGGAGTAGATGTTTTGAAAATCTTGATGACGGACAGACCGACAAAATGACCTTGACCTTCAGTGACATAATATCTTCATCTGGTCATTTAGCTGACCATATATATACCATGTATTGTACCTTAGACTTAAATAGTTTCTGAGAAATCCACTGTATAAGCGTTTTCCCATATAAAAGCCTAACGTACCAAAGTTGACCATGTCGTAAATTAATTCAAGGTCAACGCATGGTCATGATTTGTATAAACTATGATGGGCCAGCATGCCCAATGCTACATACCAAGTTTCAAGGTCATAGGCCTTTTGGTTCTAGAGAAGAAGATTTTTGAAGGGTTTTTACCATATATGGGCATGGTGGCCATCTTGGTCATGTAGCCCAGCCCCCCAGTATAAACTTTAGTTCCCCTATCCCACTGAGACACCATATGAAATTTGGCTTCAATCTCCCCAGTGGTTTCAGAGGAGAAGATGTTTGAAAATCTTGATGACGGACAGACCGACAAAATGACTGACCTTCAGTGACATAATATCTTCCTCTGACCATATATACCACGTATTGTGCCTTAGACTTAAATAGTTTCTTAGAAATCCACTATATAAGCGTTTTCCAATATAAAAGCCTAACATACCAAAGTTGAGCATGTCGTAAATTAGGTCAAGGTCAACGCAAGGTCATCATTTGTATAAACTATGATGGGTCCGCATGCCCAAAGCTACATACCAAGTTTCAAGGTCATAGGCCTTTTAGTTCTGCAGAAGAAGATTTTTGAAAGTTTTTTACCATATATGGGCATGGCAGCCATCCTGGTCATGTGACCCAGACCCCGGGTACAAACTTTCGTTCCCCCATCCCACTGAGACTGCATATGAAATTTGGCTTCAGTCGGCCCAGTGGTTTCAGAGGAGAAGATGTTTGAAAATCGTGACGACGGATGGTCCGACGGAATGACCTTGACCTTTAGTGACATATATCTTCATCTCATCATTTAGTCGACCATGTATACCAAGTATTGTACCTTAGACTTAAATAGTTTCTGAGAAATCCACTGTTTAAGCGTTTTTCCATACAAAAGCCTGACATACCAAAGTTGACCATGCCGTAAATTAGATCAGAGTCAACGCAAGGTCGTCATTTGTATATAATATGTCGGGCCCGCATGCCCGATGCTACACACCAAGTTTCAAGGTCATAGGCCTTTTGGTTCTGGAGAAGAAGATTTTTGAAGGCTTTTTATCATATATGGGCATGGCGGCCATCTTGGTCATGTGACCAAGACCTTGGGTACAAAATTTCGTTCCCCTATCCCACTGAGACTCCATATGAAATTTGGCTTCAATTGGCCCAGTGGTTTCAGAAGAGAAGATGTTCGAAAATCTTGACGACGGATGGTCCAACAGAATGACCTTGACCTGTAGTGACATAATATCTTCATCTGGTCATTTAGTCGACCATGTATACCAAGTATTGTACCTTAGACTTAAATATTTTCTGAAAAATCCACTGTTTAAGCATTTTCCCATATAAAAGCCTAACGTACCAAAGTTGACCATGCCGTATATTAGGTCAAAGTCAACGCAAGGTCATGATTTGCATAAACTATGATGGGCCCGCATGCCCGATTCTACATACCAAGTTTCAAGGTCATAGGCCTTTTGGTTCTGGAGAAGAAGATTTTTGAAGGGTTTTTACCATATATGGGTATGGCGGCCATCTTGGTCATGTGACCCAGACCCCGGGTATAAACTTTTGGTCCCCCCCCCCCCCATCCCACTGAGACTCCATATGAAATTTGGCTTCAATCCGCCCAATGGTTTCAGAGGAGACGATGTTTGAAAATCTTGACGACGGATGGTCTGACGGAATGACCTTGACCTTTAGTGACATAATAACTTCATCTGGTCATTTAGTCGACCATGTATACCAAGTATTGTACCTTAGACTTAAATAGTTTCTGAGAAATCCACTGTTTAAGCGTTTTCCCATATAAAAGCCTAACGTACCAAAGTTGACCATGACGTAAATTAGGTCAAGGTCAACGCAAGGTCATGATTTGTATAAATTTTGATGGGCCCGCATGCCCGATGCTACATACCAAGTTTCAAGGTCATAGGCCTTTTGGTTCTGGAGAAGAAGATTTTTGAAGGGTTTTTACCATATATGGGCATGGCGGCCATCTTGGTCATGTGACCCAGACCCCGGGTATAAACTTTTGTTCCCCCATCCCACTGAGACTCCATATGAAATTTGGCTTCAATCGGCCCAGTGGTTTCAGAGGAGAAGATGTTTGAAAATCTTGACGACGGATGGTCCGACGGAATGACCTGGACCTTTAGTGACATATATCTTCATCTGGTCATTTAGTCCACCATGTATACCAAGTATTGTTCCTTAAACTTAAATAGTTTCTGAGAAATCCACTGTTTAAGCGTTTTCCAATATAAAAGCCTAACGTACCAAAGTTGACCATGCCGTAAATTAGGTCAAGGTCAACGCAAGGTCATGATTTGTATAAACTATGATGGGCCGGCATGCCCGATGCTACATACCAAGTTTCAAGGTCATAGGCCTTTTGGTTCTGGAGAAGAAGATTTTTGAAGGGTTTTTACCATATATGGGCGTGGTGGCCATCTTGGTCATGTGACCCAGATACCCGGAACAAACTTTCGTTCCCCCGACCTAGGTAGGCTCCACATGAAATATGGCTTCAATCGGCCCATCGGTTTCAGAGGAGAAGATGTTTGCAAATGTTGACGACGGACGACGGACGGATGACGGACGGACGACGGATGCCTGGCTATACTATAAGCTCACCTATGAGCCTAAAGGCTCAGGTGAGCTAAAAACCCACATTATACAGCTCATCCTTAAAGTTCTAGCAAGCAAAACTGAAAATATTTATATGTCTACTCTTTTCTTATGCTGGCTCCATGGATCAAATCTGAAAGAAATCAGAGAAAGAATGACCCCCAAAAAAATAAATGACTACAAAATCAGAGCAAAACAACAATTGAAAAGGGACATAACTCAGAAAAAATGCTGAAGTTCCAAACCTATAACTCAACAGACATCTAAAGACCAATATGTGTTCACACACTTAATTTAAAAAATGTCAGAGAAACAGTTTAGG
This sequence comes from Ctena decussata, assembly GCA_963989385.1. Lineage (NCBI taxonomy): Eukaryota > Metazoa > Mollusca > Bivalvia > Lucinida > Lucinidae > Ctena > Ctena decussata. The sequence goes on along the minus strand of OZ022499.1, from coordinate 27,411,040 downwards.
AGAAGAAACAGCAACTCTCTTTTCAATAACCATAAAGGGGTATAAGTAAGCCCGACAACTCTACTTGAAAAGGCTGAAAAATATTTGTCATCTGTTGTCTTCTCCTGAATCAATGCACCAAATAGGAATAAAATCGAAGCAACATGACCAAACAAGTCGCCCAAGGGCAACGATCGCTTACCTGTCAGTATATGCTCAATTTATATAAAATTGGTAGTACTACAGTCCCAGATGCTACATACCAAGTTTCAAGGCAAATGGCCCAGTGGTTCTGGAGAAGAAGATTTTTCAAGGTTTTTGCCATATATGGCCATGGTGGCCATCTTGGTCATATGACCTGGACCGAATATATGAATTTTTTTTTCCCACTTTGCCTGAAGGCTGCATGTGAAATTTAATTGAAATTGGTTCTGTAGTTTCAGAGGAAAAATCCTTTAAAAATGTTGACAAATTACAGACAAATTACCTTAAGCCAAGGTCACTGAACAATCTTGACCCCTAGAATTCCTAGGGGTTCAAATTGTCTGCATTTCCATATCACAGAGCACAATAGCAACACAAAAATGCATTTTTTTTTAGCTTTTCCCACTCAAAAGCATTAGAGCCCAAATTTGACCTTGTGGCAAAACAGGTCAAGGTCAATCCAAGTTCATCATTTATATAAACTTAGTAGTACTAGAGTTCCAGATGCTACATACCAAGTTTCAAGACAAATGGCCCAGTGGTTCTGGAGAAGAAGATTTTTTAAGGGTTTTGCCATATATGGGCATGGTGGCCATCTTGGTCATGTGACCTTGACCAAATATATAGAGTTTCTTTCCCGCTTTGCCTGAAGGCTGTTTATGAAATTTAATTAAAATTGGCCCAGTAGTTTCAGAGGAGAAGTCCTTTAACAAGTGACCAAGACCATCTGAACAAACTATGGTTCCTTTAAGCCGGTGAAGCTCCATATGAAATATGGCTTCAATTGACCCTAGTGGCCTCTGAGAAGATGTTTGAAAATGTTGACGGGTGACAGAATCTCAATGACCTTGTACAAAAGTCAAAGAATGACCTTGACCTTTAACGACAAAATATCTTCATCTGGTCATTTAGTCAACCATATATACCAAATATTGCACCTTAGACTTAAATGTTTCTGAAAAATCCACTGTTTAAGCATTTTCCCATATAAAAGCCTACATAATGTACCAAAGTTGACAGTGTCATAAATTAGGTCAAGGTCAACGCACGATCAATTGTATAAACTATGATGGGCTTGAGTGCCCAAAGCTACATACCAAGTTTCAAGGTCATACACCTTTTAGTTCTGGAGAAGAAGATTTTGAAGGGTTTTTACCATATATGGGCATGGCGGCCATCTTGGTCAAGACCCTGAGAACAAACTTTTATTCCCTGATCACACTTAGACTCCATATGAAATTTCGCTTCAATCAGACCAGTGGTTTCAGAGGAGTAGATGTTTTGAAAATCTTGATGACGGACAGACCCACAAAATGACCTTGACCTTTCAGTGACATATCTTCATCTGGTCATTTAGTTGACCATATATACCATGTATTGTACCTAAGACTTAAATAGTTTCTGAGAAATCCACTGTATAAGCGTTTTCCCATATAAAAGCCTAACATACCAAAGTTGACCATGTCGTAAATTAATTCAAGGTCAACACATGGTCATCATTTGTATAAACTATGATGGGCCAGCATGCGTGATGCTACATACCAAGTTTCAAGGTCATAGGCCTTTTGGTTCTAGAGAAGAGATTTTCGAAGGGTTTTTACCATATATGGGCATGGTGGCCATCTTGGTCATGTGACCCAGACCCCGGGTATAAACTTTCGTTCCCCCATCCCACTGAGACTCCATATGAAATTTCGCTTCAATCGGCCCAGTGGTTTCAGAGGAGAAGATGTTTGAAAATCTTGACAACGGATGGTCCGACCTTGACCTTTAGTGACATAATACCTTCATCTGGTCATTTAGTCGACCATGTATAGCAAGTATTGTACCTAATACTTAAATAGTTTCTGAGAAATCCACTGTTTAAGCGTTTTCCCATATAAAAGCCTAACATACCAAAGTTGACCATGCCATAAATTAGGTCAAGGTCAACGCAAGGTCATGATTTGTATAAAATATGATGGGCCCGCATGCCCAATGCTACATACCAAGTTTCAAGGTCATAGGCCTTTTGGTTCTGGAGAAGAAGTTTTTTGAAGGGTTTTTACCATATATGGGCATGGCGGCCATCTTGGTCATGTGACCCAGACCCCGGGTATAAAATTTTGTTTCTCTATCCCACTGAGACTCCATATGAAATTTGGCTAAAATCGGCCCAGTGGTTTCAGAGGAGAAGATGTTAGAAAATCTTGATGACGGATGGTCTGACGGAATGACCTTGACCTTTAGTGACATAATATCTTCATCTGGTCATTTAGTCGATCATGTATACCAAGTATTGTACCTTAGACTTAAATAATTTCTGAGAAATCCACTGTTTAAGCATTTTCCCATATAAAAGCCTAACGTACCAAAGTTCACCATCCCGTAAATTAGGTCAAGGTCAACGCAAGGTCATGATTTGTATAAACTATGATGAGCCTGCATGCCTGATGCTACACACCAAGTTTCAAGGTCATAGGCCTTTTGGTTCTGGAGAAGAAAATTTTTGAAGGGTTTTTACCAAATATGGGCATGGCAGCCATCTTGGTCATGTGACCTAGACCAAATATATAAACTTTCGTTCCCCTAATCCACTGAGACTCCATATGAAATTTGGCTTCAATCTGCCTAGTGGTTTCAGAGGAGAAGATGTTTGAAAATCTTGACGACGGATGGTCCGACGGAATGACCTTGACCTTTAGTGACATAATATCTTCATCTGGTCATTTAGTCAACCATGTATACCAAGTATTGTACCTTAGACTTAAACAGTTTCTGAGAAATCCACCGTTTAAGCGTTTTCCCATATAAAAGCCTAACGTACCAAAGTTGACCATGCCGTAAATTAGGTCAAGGTCACCACAAGGTCATGATTTATATAAATTATGATAGGCCCGCATGCCCGATGCTACATACCAAGTTTCATGGTCAAAGGCCTTTTGGTTCTGGAGAAGAAGATTTTTGAAGGGTTTTTACCATATATGGGCGTGGCAGCCATCTTGGTCATGTGACCTGGACCCCGGGTATAAACTTTCATTCCCCCATCCCACTGAGACTCCATATGAAATTTCGCTTCAATCGGCCCAGTGGTTTCAGAGGAGAAGATGTTTGAAAATCTTGACGACGGATGGTCCGACGGAATGACCTTGACCTTTAGTGACATAATATCTTCATCTGGTCATTTAGTCAACCATGTATACCAAGTAGTGTACCTTAGACTTAAACAGTTTCTGAGAAATCCACCGTTTAAGTGTTTTCCCATATAAAAGCCTAACGTACCAAAGTTGACCATGCCGTAAATTAGGTCAAGGTCATCACAAGGTCATGATTTATATAAATTATGATGGGCCCGCATGCCCGATGCTACATACCAAGTTTCAAGGTCATAGGCCTTTTGGTTCTGGAGAAGAAGATTTTTGAAGGGTTTTTACCATATATGGGCGTGGCGGCCATCTTGGTCATGTGACCTGGACCAAATATATAAACTTTCGTTCCCCCATCCTGTTAAGGCTCCATATGAAATTTGGCTTCAATCCACCCAGTGGTTTCTGAGAAGAAGATGTTTAAAATTGTGGACGACGCCGACGACGGACCAAGTCTATACTATAAGCTCACCTTCACAGGTGAGCTAAAAATCCTATGTAAAAAGAGCATCAAATATCAAAATGGGGCATAACTCATGCAAAAAGGGTTGGGCATTAAAATTATAACCTTAATGCACATCTTCATATCAATATTTGTTCATATACTTGATTTCAAGAAAATCTGTCAAACAGTTTTGAAGGAGTTGCGATAACAAACTTTTTTTTACTAAAAATATAAAAGGGGCATAACTCAAAAGTTTCCGTGAAAAACTGGAAAACATGTATCAAGTATTTTCTTATGTTGCATCTATGAACCAAATTTGAATAAAATTAAAGCAAAAATGACTAGAATAACACCCAAAATTAGGGCAAAAAATGTCAAAAAGGGGCATAACTCAGGCAAGAGGGGTCAGATTTCAAAAGGGAAACCTTAATGCACATCTTCATACCAATATGTGTTCACATACTTAATTTCAAGAAAATCGGTCAAGCGGTCTAGGAGGAGTTGCGATAACAAACTTTTTTTTACAAAAAAATACCAGAGAACCATTGGTCCTGTAGCTCACCTGAGTCCATTCATCCTTAGCTCTCAAGAGTAAGAAACATTAAAGTAAATTGTACAATTTGGCCTAATTTCAACTTTGACTGAGTTGTTATGCTTGTCCTAGTAAATATTAGCAAGTTTGATGAAGTTACAATAAAAAAAAAAAACGTTTGTAAAACGTTTTGCCTAAATATTGCAGTAACACAGAAATAAATGCCAATTTGCACTTTTCCCAATATAAGTCTATGGAAACTTTAAAATGCCATAGCAATGAAACCATATGGGCAACAATAACAAAAAACAATATTTATGTAGTGGCTAATGTCATGCAAATAAAATCAGCTTCATTCCCCTATATGGTTTTTGATTAAAAGATTTTTGAATATTTTTTCAAAAATATTTCCTTAATATTGCCATGGCAACAAATCAAATTCGGCGATTTGGACAAAATTAATATGAATCATAGAGGACTACTCAAGCAACATTTCTGTGGATAAAAAATCAAAAATAACTGCAGGGAGATATCAAAAATTGCAGCTTTCCATTTATCCCATTATATTTCAATGCAAACTATAAGTTGCCATACCAACCTAACTGCTGAAGCAATTGCCACAAAAAACAGTAATTCTATTGAGGCTTGTACAAAGATCCGTTCTGTAAAGTTTGAGCTTTATCGGCCACATAGTTTCTGCAAAAATGATATTTTAATATTTTTTCTATTTTTAACCATTCGGTTGCCATGGCAACCAGCCAAATTGTGCAATTTGCATAAATTTAATATAGCTGCTTGGGGACTACTCAAGGAATATTTCTATAAAAGTTTTGTCCCAATATCTGCAGTCACATAGCAATAAAGGCAAATTTTCAATTTTCCCATTATAAGTAAATGGCAACTGTAAGTTGCCATAGAAACCAAACAGCTGGAGCAATTGCCAAGAAAAACAGCACTTTTATAGAGGGTAGTACCAGGATCCTTTCTGTGAAGTTTGAGCTTTATTGGTTGCACAGTTTCTGCGGAGATGATTTTTGAATATCTTTTCTATTTTTAACTATTCGGTTGCCATGGCAGCCAGCCAAATTAAGCAATTTATATAAATTTCATGTGGTTGATAGAGGACTACTCAAGGAACATTTCTGTAAAAGTTTTGTCAAAATATCTGCAGTCACATAGCAATAAATGCAAATTTTCAATTTTCCCATTATAGGTCAATGGCAACTTTAAGTTGCCATAGCAACCAAACTGCCAGAGCAATTGCCAAGAAAAACAGTAATTTTATAGAGGGTAGTACCTAGATCCTTTCTGTGAAGTTTGAGCATTATTGGTTGCATAGTTTCTGAGGAGATGATTTTTGAATATCTTTTCTATTTTTAACTATTCGGTTGCCATGGCAACCAGCCAAATTGTGCAATTTACATAAAATAAATTTCATGTGATTGATAGAGGACTACTCAAGGAACATTTCTGTAAAAGGTTTGTCAAAATATCTGCAGTGACATAGCAATAAATGCAAATTTTCAATTTTTCCCATACAAGTCAATGGAAACTTTAAGTTGCCATAGCAACCAAAGTTCTGAAGCGATTTGGATAAAAAACAGTATTATTGGTTCCCCCTGCCTATAGATGCTATACATGAAATTTGGTTACAATGGGCCTTGTAGTTTCAGAGGAGATGTCGTTTGAAAATGTTGACGGACGACGTACGGAGGGACGACGGATGCCTGCCTATACTATAAGCTCACCTGTGAGCCTTCGGCTCAGGTGAGCTCATAAAGGGGCATAACTCAGCAGGCAAATGCTTCCGGGAAAAACTGGAAAACACGTGTCAACTATTTTCTTATGGTGCATCTTTGTACCAAATCTGAAAAAATGACTGTAATAACCCCAAAAATTAGGGCAAAAAATGTCAAAAAGGGGCATAACTCAAGGAAACGGGGCCAGATTTAAAAAAGGAAACCCTAATGCACGTCTTCATACCAATATGCATTCACATACTTGATTTCAAGAAAATCGGTCAAGCGGTCTAGGAGGAGCTGCGATAACAAACTTTTTTACGACAAATATAAAGGGGCATAACTCGGCACCGAAACGAAACTCATCTACGGAAATCGGAAAAATACGTGTCAACTCTTTTCATATGCTGCATCCATGGACAAAATTTGAAACAAATCGGAGCAAATGTTGCGGACGGACGGAAGGACAACTTGAAACCAGTATACCCCCCTCAAACATAGTTTGCGGGGGGTATAATGATCTCAGAGTTATCCTCAAAAACCCAATTGATCTGGAGCTCTGCTATCTATTTGGCTATGAAATGGATATCATCTCTCAAGAGTGACCCCAAATATCTGAATCAGTCTTATGCAAATCTGCTACAGAAGGGGTTTCTCTTCGAAACTCTCAAAAACCTAGATCTGTCCTTCCATGTTCACTATGGCTGAATTCCTGCTTCTAAGAGCATACTTTTTTATGAGTGGGGGGCTTTTCTTACAAGGGAGCAAACACTAAACCCTGAAAGTTGTCCCCCTGTGAAAACATGGTGGAAAATCAGATCAAAATGGACTGGAGTTGTACCCATTCATAATAAGACCAAGAACAAACTGATGGTTTTGAGATGTCTGAAAAAAACACACACTCATGCATGCACATGTACACGCACAAACATGCACACACACATAAAACAGAAGTCAAAACTGTTTGCTATCTTCCATGTAAAACATCCCCTTTCTCTGACAAAATGAAAAACCAAATGGCCAAAGAATCTGTGACTACTGAAAAATTGGCCAGTTACAGGTTAATACATACACATTATTATAATAGTAACTTGATCTGACGCACTGTATCACGTCGAGTTGATGAGCTCATACCATCCGATCACCCGAGATGCTTGTGTCAAGGGTGATACGATGGTATGAGCTCATCTACGCGACGTGATACAGTTCGCCAGATCAAGTTACTATTATAATAATTTGTTTATTTTATACCTTAAGGAACAGTTAACCATTTATACTTGCCAGAGCTAATGCATCGGCCCGGATTTGAACCTGCGCGGCAGAGATATGTAGCTAGTCGTGAGAAACGCTGCCGCCTGATCACTCGAGGCGCACAATTTTTGACGTGTTTGTTGACATTACGTCACAAGTCATGTATCTCTGGTTCTCGTTTCTACAATGCACATTAAACAATGACGCGCCTGAAGCTGGAACTCAGACATAGCCTCGTTTTAAAGGATAGTGCAATAGGATGTACGGATTCAGAAAATGTCAGTTTGATACGGCGTTCTGTATCAGATGGCCAGAAATCTGGAAGTTCAAAGGGTGTATCATTGATAGGTATATTATAAATGTTGTTGTCAACAGGAGATATAAATAGATACCTCTCTCTTAACCATAACAGGTTAGGTTAAGAAGAATGGGTGCACTTTCAGGAGAAGCAACTGTACCATTTCATTTTTGTCTCCATTTTCAATTTAGGTTAACTCTTAAAGAAAAGAATAAGCTCCCATAGGAAAATATTCTTTGCTTTATGAGTACTCCCATTTTGGAAGAGCCCTGTTTTCAAGTGAGTGAGTGAACTCGGGTTTAACGTCCCACCAACAACGAGGTCATATGGAGACGGGCCGTTTTCAAGGGAAGAAAGCCAAAATCACCCCAAAAAATGTTTATCATATGACGTCGCATCTGAGAGTGTAATAAAGCCATGCATTAAAAACGATAATCCACTAGTGGATTAAATATGCAAATTACTTCGTAACGTTATACGTTGACGTCCATAAAACGTCGCGTTTTCTAATGGCGAAATCGTGACGTTTTAGTGCAAGCTTTGCTAATAAAATGCGATTTTAGTGTCATATGATAAATAAAATCTTGCATTCGTGCTCCTGTATTATTGAATTTATTAAACCAGTTGGGGAAAACCGATAAGATGCTCGGCAAAGCCTCGCATCTTATCTTTTTCCCCAACTGGTTTAATGAATTCAATAATATATGAGTACTCATGTAAGATTCTATATTTCTTAGTAAAATGGTGGAACAACATGAAGGTGTACCCAATATACCTTAGTATTATGCAAAGGAACCAAAGGGGGAACCAAATCAAACTAACAAAAGAAGAAAAAAATGAGATGGAAAGCCAATGGTAAGGAAAGCAATTACTCAGCCACTCCTTTTGTAAAACAGTGATTTCACTGCCATTTCAATTTCCTCCCTTAGCAAACAGTTACTTCCCCTACCAATATAGATTAAGGGAGGTAAGCCTGTAAAAGCTTCAATTATCAAATTCCCACTACTTGCCGTATTTATTCAGCTATAAGACCGTGTTTTCCTTTTCAAAACAATCTCAAAGATCTAAATCCATCTTGAAAGATGGATCTAGATCTTTTGAGATTGTCTGGAAGAAAAAAAACATTTTATAGCTAAATTATACAGCCTGATTTACATATTAGCAGTAATTTTGGAATGATAAACTTCAGTCTTACAACCGAATATATAAGAAACAGGAGCTCCAGCAGCTCAGTGGGGTAAGTGCTGGCCTAATAAACTAGTGGTTCGGGTTTGAATCCTTCTGGAGGAGGAATTCCTTTTACTGTAAACAGTTTTCTATTGCACACAGCCTTTTCATTATCACAATTCCATCAGCTCAATATGACTGAAATATTGTTCAATGGGTGTAAAACTGCAAGTCATCTATCCATTCATCCATTACTTACCTTTGTATATGTGGTACCAGCGACTAGGTAAGTTCCTGTCTTCAAAGTTCCTCTCTGTATCAATACTGTTGCTAATTTTCTGGAAGATATGGAAGAATTAGTTTTACAGCCCATTTTACCTTATTTCAGCAATTTTGAGCTTCTTGGAGAGTCATCAAAATCTATAATGGGTTACAATCTGAGCTTGATTCTGATTAAGATACTTGTGCTCCCATACTGAGGGAGCTAATTTGAGACAATCTGACTCACTTTTTGGGTACTGTTACAAGGTTATCTATATAACAGGGCTTCCCTCCTTTAAGAAGACCCCGCATATCTATATCAATCTTGTGTTATTCTGCTATAAATGGGTTTTCTCTTCCAAAACAATACAAACAAGACCTATTTGCATATAGGATAGCTTACCTGACAGCCCCTTGCCTGTCACATAAAAAACTTTAACATAAAACTTTAACATTTTACTAACGCTGACACAGAGGCCGCCACCAATGCAGACACGTATGGGTAGTGCAACAGCTCTTCCTGCACATTGGTACAGGCAAGCTAAAAATCAAGATCTGTCTTATAAGAGGAAATTTCTAAAGTTGTTTCCGGGTAGAGGGGGTAGGGGGTGGGCCAAAAATCGCTGTCTTATAACCAAATAATCTTGTTTATCATATGACGTCGCATCTGTGAGTGTAATAAAGCCATGCATTAACAAGCAAATTCGACGAATTTATGTCCCCCGCCTTGGAAACTAGGTCTCCACTGTATATATATACACTTAAGTGTTTGAGCTGGAAAAGCGGCTAAGTTAAAAATGTGAAAAAAGTAATAAAAAAAATAATGTGAGGATTATATCCAAACCACATGCATATCTTCAGACCATGATCAAAACGCCTGTGAAGTTTCAAAGGAATTGGCATAAAACTGTAGGAGGAGTTACACACACAAGGTACCAACTATCTATTCACTTTGATAGTAACCAGAGGGCCAATGGCCCTATATCGCTCACCTGAGCACTGAGGTTATGTTGAAAAAACTAAGTTGCCACAGCAACAAAACAACATGCACAACAGCAATAAAACACACCATTTATGTAGAGGATAATATCACAAACATTTATGCAAAAAATAAGCTTTATCCTCCCTTAATGGCTTCTGAGAAGAAGATCTTTGGCAAAAAAAAAAATAAAAAAAAAATGAAAATTTGACCTTTCAGTTGCAACGGCAACCAATCAAAATCAGCTCCTTGGGCAAAATTCATATGGCTGATAGAGGACTACTCTAGGAACATTTCTGTAAAGCTTTTGTCAAAATACCTGCAGTAACACAGAAATAAATACCAATGTCCACTTTCCCCATTGTAAGTCTATGGAAACTTTAAGTTGCCATAGCAAAACCAGTTCTCATGGGCAATGATAATATGAAACATACTTTAGGTAGAGGCTAATGTTATTAACATGTATGCAAGTATCAACTTCATCCTCCTCATGGCTTCACTTTTCCCATTATAAGTCAATGGAAACTGTAAGTTGCATAGCAACCAAAGTTCTTATGGGGTTGGAAGAAAAAACAAAATTCATGTAGAGGCTTCCGTCATCAACATGTTTGCACAATATCAGCTTCATCCCCGCATATGGCTTCTGAGCAGAAGATTTTTTCATTTTTTCTTCTTCTTTTTTTTTCGAAAATTTACCCTATATTTTGCCATGGCAACCAATCAAATTCAGCGATTTGGAGAAACATAGAGGACTATTCAAGAAACATTTCTGTAGAAAGAAAATCTAAATAAATGCAGTGAGACAAGCAAAAATTGCCAATTTCCATTTTCCCCATTATAAGTCAATGGAAACTCTTAGTTGCCATAGCAACCAAACTGCTGGAGTAATTGCCATGAAAAACAGTAATTCTATAGAGGCTAGTACTAAGGTTCTTTCTGTAAAGTTTGAGCTTTATTGGCCACACAGTTTCTGTGGAAATGATTTTTTTCATATTTTTCTATTTTTATCTATTCGGTTGCAATGGCAACCGGCCAAACTGCGCAATTTGCATAAATTTAACAAGGCTGGTTAAAGACTACTCAAGATACATTTCTATGAAAGTTTTGTCAAAATATCTGCAGTGGCATAGCAATAAATGCAAATTTTCTATTTTGCCATTATAAGTCAATGGCAACTTTAAGTTCCCATAGCAACCAAACTGCTAGAGCAATTGCCAAGAAAAACAGTACTTTTATAGAGAACAGCACCAAGATCCTTTCTGTGAAGTTTGAGCTTTATTGGTTGCATAGTTTTTGAGGAGATGATTTTTGAATATTTTTTCTATTTTTAACCATTCGGTTGCCATGGCAACCAGCCAAATTGTGCAATTGACATAAATTTCATGTGGTTGATGGAGGACTATTCAAGGAACATTTCTGTAAAAGTTTTCTCAAAATATCTGCAGTGACATAGCAATAAATGCAAATTTTCAATTTTTCCCATACAAGTCAATGGAAACTTTAAGTTGCCATAGCAACCAAAGTCCCCAAGCGATTTGGATAAAAAACAGTATTATTGGTTCCCCCTGCCTATAGATGCTATATATGAAATTTGGTTACAATGGGCCTTGTAGTTTCAGAGGAGATGTCGTTTGAAAATGTTGACGGACGACGTACGACGTACGACGGATGCCTGCCTATACTATAAGCTCACCTGTGAGCCTTCGGCTCAGGTGAGCTAAAAATGTATGAAAAATGGCTAAGTTCAATTTGAGAAAAAAGTAATAAAAAATAATTTCAGGATTATATCCAAATCACATGCATATCTTCAGACAATGATCAAAACACCTGTGCAGTTTCAAAGGCATCGGCATAAAACTGTATGAGGAGTTGCGCACACAAGGTACCCACTGTCTAGTTACTATGATAGTAAAAACACCTAAAAAATTACTAAGTTCAACTTGTGGAAAAAGTGACAAAAAAAATCTCAGGATTATATCCAAACCACATGCATATCTTCAGACCATGACCAAAACACCTGTGAAGTTTCAAAGGCATCGGCATAAAACTGTATGAGAAGTTGCGCACACAAGGTACCTACTATCTAGTCACTATGATAGTAAAAACGCCTAAAAAATTACTAAGTTCAACTTGTGGAAAAAGTGACAAAAAATAATCTCAGGAATATATCCAAACCACATGCGTATCTTCAGACCATGACCAAAACACCTGTGAAGTTTCAAAGGCATCAGCATAAAACTGTTGGAGGAGTTGCGCACACAAGGTACCAACTATCCAGTCACTTTGATAGTAAAAATGCCTAAAAAATTACTAAGTTCAACTTGTGGAAAAAGTGACAAAAAATAATCTCAGGATTATATCCAAACCTCATGCGTATCTTCAGACCATGACAAAAACATCTGTACAGTTTCGAAAGAATCGGCATAAAACTGTAGGAGTTGCGCACACAAGGTACCTACTACATTAGGGGGACGGAAGGACGGAAATAAGGACGGAAGGATGGAAGGACGGACGGATGGATGGACGGAAGGACGGAATGCCGAAAACTATGTCCCTCCGCTTTTCTTCGAAAAGGCGGGGGACAAAAACGATAATCCACTAGTGGATTAAATATGCAAATTACGTCGTAACATTATACGTTGACGTCCATAAAAACGTCGCGTTTTCTAATGGCGAAATCGTGACGTTAAAGTGCAAATTTTGCTAATAAAAAGCGATTTTAGTGTCATATGATAAATAGAATCTTGCATTCGTGCTCCTGTATTATTGAATTTATTAAACTCGTTGGGGAAAACCGATAAGATGCTCGGCAAAGCCTCGCATCTTATCTTTTTCCCCAAGTCGTTTAATAAATTCAATAATACATGAGCACTCATGTAAGATCCTCTATTATCAGCATTGCAGCAAGGAGAGTCAGCCTTACAGACCACAGCCTGAAATAAACTGAGTAAGGGTTACATCAGCATTACTTAGAGGTATCAGTGGTTTTAGATATCATGGGATCATATCATATACACCACCATCTGAGACAAAAGAAGTAACAGTGAGATATCAGCGTTAGACGAAACACGTCATTCTGAGATAGATATGATGATAGTTTTTACCTCATTTTCAGAACTACTGTACCATAAAATTTTAAGTATTTGGGACAGGTACGTCTGACCAAACAGTGTGGACCCAGGAACTACACTGTCTGCCATTTAATCTGCATCTTTTGGTTGCATTATTGCATTGTAAAACCAAACTGTTCCATTTTTAGGGACAATTACGGTAACTATTTTAGGTGTCCAAATATTTATAACTTTATGGTAATACAAGTAGGCTGTTGTATATAACTGGACACCCTAATTCTTATCCTAGTTTTATTGTTGTGGTATGAACCCATTCTTTATAAATATGGAGGGGGTGGTGGTCTGGCAATGGTGCTGGTAATAACTTCTAGTGCCTGGGGGTTCTACTTATTTGGATAAAAGTAGGGCAAGGAACCCATATGATAAACCCATTCTTTACAAATATGGAGGGGGTGGTGGTCAGGCAATGGTGCTGGTTATACCGTAACTTCCAGTGCCAGGGCATCCTACTAACTTATCTGGATAAAAGTAGGGCAAGGGCCTACTATGCTTGCAGAAGGTGCGGGCGGGGTTGTTTGGAAATTTTTCTCTAGTCTATCATTTCTCTTTTCTTTCTAACTCTCTAGGAGACGGCCCAATACTGTCTGAAATACTATCTCAAAGGGCTGTTAAACCCAAAACAACCAATCAACCTATAAATATGGACAAGTCTGTAGTCTTATTTTTCTAACTCTATTGGCTGAAAGGAAAACAGTGTAGACCTGACCAGACTGCTCCTTTGGGAGCAGTCTGATCTAGGTCTACACTGCCTGCTCTAATATTTTAGCCCTGTGGCACTAGCACTGTACATACCCCCTGGCAACATCTGTCTTGGATTCTATCACATGACCCTCTACGAGTCCAACTGGATCCCCTTTTAGCTCCATGAGCTCAGCCTGAGTAATTATGCTTTCTTGTAACAAATCTAGGTTGGTTCTCTGTTCAGATAAAAAATGAAATATGCACTAAGGATCATTAGATACCCAATACACAGTTCCGAGAATAGCCGCCAAGCTCCGCCTACTTAGTTACTGTTACTATGTCTCACAAGCTTTACACAAAGATGGCGAAAAAACAAATGACAAATGCAAGTGTCTGCTAAATGTTGGCGATCTATGGCGAAGAATCAGCTTCCTCATGACCTACACATGGAAGTTGGCGCATCATGCATTTCTGATGCGTTCTGTTCTTGCAAAGCAGGGTAAGTTTATTAAAAGTGGTGTTAGTTTGTTTTCTTTAAACAGGTATACATCCCTCCATTAACTGTAAGGTAAAATCACAGACTTATGTAAAATATTGACCATGTGCAATTTGTTTGTGAGACTATGTCACATGCCAAGTTGTCCTTGCATTGGCCAGGTATACGCTATCACGTGATTTTGAGTGTTATTCTGGGAGTGGCTTGGAACTGTATATTGGACGGATATAACACACATAGTTTACTATACACCTGATTTTAGCTCTTATTGCCTTTTAATTTAAACAGATGAAACCTTAATTAGTAAAATAGTATGTTTCATTTGTGGTTCATAATAGGATTTGATAAGTTTCATACTTCAACGACACCTACAAACTATCTTTTAGTCACCTGACATTGGCCGAGCTGACCTAGACCTTGTATCTGTTACTCACATCTTAGAGTGACTGGACTGATCTGAAATTATGCAGGCTGTTTTGCCTGAATTTGAAGATGTGCATGATGTTTTGTGTATTTGCTTTCAATATCTTTCAAAGTTATGCCACTATATTTGTCTTATTCATTGTTCCTACTTTTGAATCTTTGATCTTTAGAGCTGATTTTTGATACGATGTGTCAATAATTCTGATGATGGTTGACTTGTGCTGCAACCAATATTATATCCTTGGCATATGAGGTATGTTGAGGGGTATAAAGTTTTCACCTTTTTGTCCATTATGCGTCTGTCCATTTGTTTGTTCATCCATCCGTCCTTCCATCTGTCCCTCTGTTTACATTTGCATTAAAGTTTTGAGTTAAGTTTTTTCTCTTGCTCTGTTTTTCTGAAAACTTCAATTGGAATTTGTTCAGATGTAGATGTACTTAGTGTTAGTGCAAGATGGATATATATTAGTTTACACCATCAGAATGCTGCCGCAGACATTACGTCAAGGTCACAGACTTGGACATTTGTATTACAGTAGCCTTAACCCTTAAAGCACCAAAAATGAAAAATTGTTGAATTTGCAAACAGTGTAGATCCAGATGAGGTGGCTCATAATGAGCCACCTCATCTGGATCTACATTGTTTGCCCTATAGTCTTTGAATTCTCAGTATGATATAGCTTGGACAAAACATTTTTTAAATTTCTGCAGACGTAAATTTTGTCGTCTGCTTTTTGGAGCAATAAGGGTTAAAATTTTGCATTAAGTTGTATCTGTTTGCTTACATTTTCAGTATACTTGAATGAAACCTTTTGATGTTGAAACAGTTTAATTGACATCATTAAAAACCTGCTGATGACCATAGCATATAAATTCTGTACAACATTTCTGTTAAAGCTTTAAGTTTAAGGTGGACGATCCCGGAAGAACTCTGTTCTTGCTTGTTTAAAAAAACAAAACAGAGTTATTGTTCATCATCAAATCAACTAACTGTGGAGTATATACAGTTATCAATATCTACCGTAAAGATCCTAAGTTTTCGGGCACATAGGTCTGTACAAACAGTGGAAACTGAGATCAGACTGTTCCTTGGGATCCAGAATGATCAAGATCTTCAAAGTTTCCATTCCATCTGCGCATTTTTGTCGACATTACTCTATGGTAGAACCGAATAACAGGAAAATAAATAATAGGGCAAGGACCGGCTGTGCTTGCAGCAGGTGCAGAATCTGGGCAGTCTGTTTTGGGGATATTTTGAACTTAAACATTGTTTTTCTAGGAAACGAAACGGTGAAATGTTTGTTTTTTTGTTTTATTCTTTAACATACGATGTAAGTTTTACTAAAATAATATGCATAAGCATGCCCCCATCGTTTGATGATATTTTTCATGACGTTTTTCTTGATATTCAATTCTCTTGCATTTTTTCAAAGAATGTAAAAAAATACTTATTAACAAGAAAACTGCAATTTTTTGTTATCAGTTTGTTTCAAATATCCTATATTACAGATTATATGATTTGCTGAAATGAAAGTGCATTCACGTGCTAGAGATATGAATTTTAATGGAAAATGTGTAAAAAAAGTATGTAGAAATACAAAATATTCTTTTTTTAGGAAAACAAAACGGTGAAAATTGTTTTTTTTCTTACCCAAATGTTTTATAGCTCTTTGGGTTATTTAGACGGTATAATGGTTTGAACGCCCCGCCAATATTTCTATTCAGTATTCGTCTACCTTAAGTGTGTATTCTTTTTCTTATTGTAAAGTCTTGGGATGAAACCTTTTGACATGTGACTGGATCTGTTACTGGATATGACTGATTGTCTGCTTGTCTCTGTTAACATTTACAGTAATGTTTTACATAAGGTTTATTTTCTGTAGGGCCGGAGGTATACATGAGCCCTGCTCCCTTGCTCTAGTTAGCAGAGTTACTCCCTTTATTAGATAATATAAATTCCTACTGTGGCCACAATTCCTCGGACTCCAGATTGAATTGCAGGTTGTCACTGTATGATATAAAGGTGTGCATGTGGTTCTGGATTTTTGATGGACTATTTTTGGCAGATTTATAGTTCTTGCTGACTAAGAACTTCTGTCTATACCTCTGACCCAACTGATTTGAAATACAGGTTGCTTTGCCATATCTCTGACCCGACTGATTTGAAATATATGTTGCTTTGTCATATCTCTGACCCGACTGATTTGAAATACAGGTTGCTTTGCCATATCTCTGACCTGACTGATTTGAAATACATGTTGCTTTGCCATATCTCTGACCCGACTGATTTGAAATACAGGTTGCTTTGCCATATCTCTGACCTGACTGATTTGAAATACAGGTTGCTTTGCCATATCTCTGACCCGACTGATTTGAAATATATGTTGCTTTGTCATATCTCTGACCCGACTGATTTGAAATACAGGTTGCTTTGCCATATCTCTGACCTGACTGATTTGAAATACATGTTGCTTTGCCATATCTCTGACCCAACTGATTTGAAATACATGTTGCTTTGCCATATCTCTGACCCGACTGATTTGAAATACAGGTTGCTTTGTCATATCTCTGACCCGACTGATTTGAAATACAGGTTGCTTTGTCATATCTCTGACCCAACTGATTTGAAATACATGTTGCTTTGCCATATCTCTGACCCGACTGATTTGAAATACAGGTTGCTTTGCCATATCTCTGACCCGACTGATTTGAAATACAGGTTGCTTTGTCATATCTCTGACCCGACTGATTTGAAATACAGGTTGCTTTGCCATATCTCTGACCTGACTGATTTGAAATACAGGTTGCTTTGCCATATCTCTGACCCGACTGATTTGAAATACAGGTTGCTTTGTCATATCTCTGACCCGACTGATTTGAAATACATGTTGCTTTGTCATATCTCTGACCCGACTGATTTGAAATACAGGTTGCTTTGTCATATCTCTGACCCGACTGATTTTAAAATTCACGTTGCTTTGTCATATCTCTGACCCGACTGATTTGAAATACATGTTGCTTTTCCATATCTCTGACCCGACTGATTTTAAATACATGTTGCTTTGTCATATCTCTGACCCGACTGATTTGAAATACAGGTTGCTTTGCCATATCTCTGACCCGACTGATTTGAAATACATGTTGCTTTGTCATATCTCTGACCCGACTGATTTGAAATACAGGTTGCTTTGCCACATCTCTGACCCGACTGATTTGAAATACAGGTTGCTTTGCCATACCTCTGACCAGACTGATTTGAAATACAGGTTACTTTGCCATACCTCTGACCAGACTGATTTGAAATACAGGTTACTTTGCCATGCTTGGAAAAGTGGCAGATTGTTAATTGTCATAATTCTGTGAGAGTCATGCACCATTTTTGACTTTAGCCAAATGTTGGGTGACATGTACCCTATGATCTTTTGTGATTATACACTTTCATGATAATTTATTCATAACCCACCTTCTGATGTAATAAAGACCAAAATATATGTTAACCAACAGTTTTATAAACTATTTCCTAGACCTGTTCAACTTCAAAGATGGAAGAATCCGTAACAAGAATGTATCAAAGTACAGTCAACTCTCCAGATCTCGAATACTGATATCTCAAATTACCTCTCATCTCAAATTAAATAGTTTGAACAGATTTACCATCTTTATTTACTTTTCAACTCCTGTTATCTAAAACTACTGCTACCTCAAATAAATTTTCTGGGACCAGAAAATTTACATTGAGATATCAGTAGTTTGGAATGAATTTTGACTTTGAGATATCGAGAGTTGACTGCACATGACTTGACGTAGTGTGAAAAAGACATTACGCCATGTGCCTACTGTAAATCCTAAAACCAGTCTGTGCATCAGCTTGGACTGATCAGCATCTTTGCTTTTCATTTTTCAGATTCCTCAGGATCCATAGACTGTAAATATGAAAAGGAAAGGCTCTGATCAGACTGCACAGCTGTGCAAGCTGATCTAAATCTTCCATGTTTGCACTTACTGTACGGTACCTTTCACATGACCCCAATCATAATGAGCAAATATGGTAAGCCTACCTTCAGTGCTGATATAGGAACCACCTGCACATCTCCACCATAGTCTTCTACAGCTATTTCATGGCTCAGTAACTCCCTCTTAACCTGTTCCTGTAAATATGCAATGTTGGGACATTTACAGCAAACCCCAAAATAAGGGTGGATTTTGCTGATAATTCAGTGTCAGATAATGTTTCAGATTAAGGGACAGTTTTTCTTATTTCTCCAAAAATTGACACTTACCGTAAAAACTCTATATATTGGGACAGTTAGGTCTGAGCAAATAGTGCAAACCCAGATCAGACTGCTCCTCAAGGAGGAGCAGTCTGATCTGGGTTTGCACTATTTGCCATCATATTTGCATTTTGGGCACATTACTGCACTGTAAAAAAAACAAACTGTTCCAATCTTAGGACAATTATGGTATTTATTTTTGGTGTCCCAATATTTAGAATTTTTATGGTAAGTATGTTAGTCACATTATTATATACTTTATATGTCTCTATTGTGCTCATGTGGTATTAATATACAAGGCTACACAACTATTCTATCAAGTTCTTCTCTTGAAGGGCAATAACTGTACATTGCTGAGGAAACCACAATAGAAGCTGCCCTTGCATCACAATAATATGGCAATCCATATTCATTTTAAGTTTTATGCAATTCCATACATCAGTTACTAAATTATTGCTCTGAATGGACAAAATTAATAATTTTAAATCAATTAAAGGGAAATAATTTGGCATTACCGAGGGAATCCCAATGATGCTCATGCATGCACCAATGCATTTTGGTGATCTATATTTAGGTTTAAGTTTCACAAAATTCCTGACAAAAAATGTGTGTTCCTGACAAAAAAAAAGAAAGATTTTAAATCAAAGGGCAATAACTTGTGTATTACATTCCAAACAAACTTGTGCATGTGCCATCACGCTATGGTAATACAAGCTAATTTTAAGTTTCAAGAAATTTTATTCATTTTCTCCAGATGGAGAGACAGAATCTAAATCCATACCCATCCCTATTCTGAGGGAATAATAAATAATAAATTACACATGTTACTTATTTACTAGGACATCTCTTACAGATAAATTAAAGTTACTTACTATATCAGCCTCGGGCCTGTCAATCTTGTTAATTGCAACGATAATAGGCACTGAAAGAAAAGAAGAAATGTAACAGCATGTAACAAATGCCACTGAAGGCCAATTAGAACCAACATTTGCCACCTGATTGTACCTGAACATGGCTTTCTCCTATGTTTTGCCTTTTTTTTTGTGAAGCTTCAGCAGTTTCTCAGTAATATCACAGACTTAAATGGATTTGCCCCTAGTTGTGACTGTGACCTTGGGCAATGGAACTTAAATCTTGCATGCCTCTCATCTCATAATGCTTTACCTCTCTGTGATGTTTTATCAAGTTTTGAGACACTGAGTTTGCAATATTTCCTGAGAATTGTAAAATTACATGAGCCGCAACATGAGGAAACCAACAATGTGGTGGTGCGCCCAGTGCAGACTCAGCATCTGCCCACCTTCACCAGACTCTTTGTTAAGTGTTCAAAGGGTAGCTAAGGGTCTAAGCTACCACCATGCGGACAGCGAAGACTCTGATCAGACTGGGCAGATGCCCAGGCTGATCTGAGTCTGCTCTGGGCGCAAAACCACATTGTTGGTTTTGTCATGTCGCGGCTCAATCATATACAAACAACTGTGATAGCACCAGTCTGTTTATAAGTTTTGCAAGTCCCAAGTGAAATATTTCTGTATTTTTAACTTAAAATACATTAACTTATATGAATGTGAGTAAACTATTGCCTTTCATATGAGTAGGTCCCTGTGAAGAACCTCTGAAGACTAGGGAAGCAAGCACTTTTCTGCCCTAGTTGTCTCCCTTGTGAAAATTGGAGCCAAACTATGGATTCCTTAAGGTTTATGGGTACAACACCAAGTTTCTTCTGCAGTTTTTACAATGGGGACAACTTTTGTGACTTCCTCCTTGCTTCCCTAGAGGATATGTGTCTTCCAAAATGAGGTCTACTCTTAAAGGAAAGAATTTGCTCCTTTAGGAGCAAATTCTTTCCTTTAAGAGTTGGCCCCAATTGACTGGGGAGGCAAATTCGAATAATGCAGAGTTGCTTCCCCTGATAATGTACCCATTCACCTTAAGTCGCCCAACAATCACTTCTGTACCTTTTGCTTCTTTTGCGTGCTCTATAGCCTCCACTGTGGTATCCATTACACTGTCGTCTGCTGCAATGACTAGAATGATGACATCCGTAACAGATGCCCCTCGTGCTCTCATTGCTGTAAATGCTGCATGGCCAGGGGTGTCAAGGAATGTGATCACAGCTCCAGTTGGCAGACGTACTGCAAAACACGAGCAGACATACTGAAAACCACATGATGTAAGTTTTGTCGTCTGCATTTTGGCGCTTTAATGATTAATAGTCAAAATTAAATGTATTACTGCATGCTCTCTGACATCGTAAAATAACACCAAATGTCAAGCATCTACTTCTTCTGATGTGCTTCTTTGCAGACATTTTCTGTTCATTCAGAAATTGAATAATAAGCATTAACCAGTGAAACTGCATGAGAATGCATGAACATGGAAACTAATTACATGTATAAAGGAATAAGAAATACAGTCAAATCTGTCTAAAGCAAGCATTTAAAGACAGGGGGGGGGGGGGGGGGGGGGGTACTATATAAGGAGGATTAACTCCAATAGTGTCATTCTGTCTCTTGGTCACATAGCGTCAACACCTCCAGTCAGCCAATAAAATTATCATGTATGGTATTCTGGTCCACTGATTGGTTGAATAAACTTTCACACCTTTACCTGTACAGGTAAGATATGCTTGTGCTGGGAACCAGACCCCCCGGCAGAGAAACCCTGTCTTTAAAGGCCCTGTCACACTGTCACGAGTTTGGCTACGATAAGCGACAAGTTTATAACTCGCCACATGTCGAGGGAAAGTGGAGGAGATGTCGCCATGTCTCGTCTAAAGTCGAACAAGCATCGTCATAACTCGCATATTGTCGGGAGGTGTCTACGAGAATTTTAAACTGTTTCAAATTCTCGCCGTTCAAAGGTTTCTCGTAGCGAACTCGCAATTCACTCGTATATTGTCGTACAACTATCGTACACATTGTCGCCTATTGTCGCACATTCTCTTGTGTTCTCGCCGTCCCAAAGCAACAAGCGAGTTCTGGCGATTTAGTACGATATAAGGCGAGTTGGGTACGAGTAGCTGCGACATAGAGTACGATATTGTGCCGAATATGGGGGATTCTCCACGAGATCCCGTCGAGTATTGTCGACAACTATACGACAATTGGCGAGTGCTTTACGAGCTCCATTCGAATCATGATAATCCTCTATGAATATTAGCTATGCCATTGTCCAGCAGTTTCAATGTAACCGTCGCAGTATTCAGCATATGTTCATTTTACGTTTATCAGTGCATGATAATGGCTTCCAAGAAACAGGGAAAAGTTGCAACGAAAAAAAGGAGCTGGCACACCTCCCAGAGATACCCCAATGCGACTTCCTAGGGAAGATGTGATTAATGTGGATGAGGTACCTCCAGGGGATAGGGAACAGCCCCAAGACACGCATCCCCGTGAGGACGGTATTGTGTGGCACTCGGAACCCATATATGAGGCTCTTGTAGCTTTCTCCTTTGGCCAAGTACCTCAGGGTGATAGCAAACTTCAATCCCGGTTTCAGGGACTCTCGGTACCACGTGACCTGTTTCAGCAGCCCAGGACTAGGAGTAAGTCTCTGCTCAAGCTGTCTGAACATTTCAGGTGGTACTCTCAGGAAGTTGCACTGTAAAAATATTCCGTAGATTTAACGTTAGAATAACTGGCAACCAGCTGCCAGTCCATTTCCAATTATTTTCAATGCGTCTGCCTGTAGAACATATTTTGAAATCTCGATATGGTAGAATTATGTTACCTAACCGCACAGGAATATATATTTATAGCGTTGAAGGACTATATGACCAAAACAATATCCTGCTCTGCGTGATGATTCCGCCAACGTTTACGGGTGCCCGTAAAAATAGCGGGAAATGGACTGGCAGCTTGTTGCAAGGTATTCTACCGTAAAATGTACGGAAATATTTTACAGAATGGTCAAAAAGCTTCATGGTCTTCAGTCCGCAGTTTATGCATCAGACAACCATAGTGTCCAAAGTCCTTTAGCCTCATGAATCATGGTCCGATCCAAAATCTTCTAGGAGCCCTCCCCCTCTTTCTCCTCCTCTGCTGGAGCAGCTGGGCGAGGCCAAGATCAATTTCGGCATCATCTTCCTTCAGTTCCAACATTAAACGAAGTCTAAGAAACCTTTGTGGGAGTTGAAGAGTCGTGTTTCTCATTCGGTAACCAATGAGACTATGGTCATTGATCTGAGGTATTCACCAATTTACATACACCCAAAATGCTGGAGAACTCGTACAGAAATCGCATTATGTCGGACAAAGGCGAACAAGGTTCGGATGATAACGTACTACGTCGAACAAAGACCGTACTAATATCGCAATAAATCCTACCATATCGTACGAACTCGTACCTTGTCGTTCAAAACTCCTATTAACTCGTACAAACTCGTAATGATATCGAACAAGTATCGAAGCATTATCGTAGGAATGTCGAAGATATTCGTGCAAACTCGTACTTGTCTCGTACGTTTTGGTCAGAAATATCGAAGAGATCTCGTGCTCTACTCGTACAAATGGTTTGACAGAAAAATAATTTTGTAACTCGTGGTCATCCAAGCCGATTTACTGCCAGTTCAATCTCGCCGTAAATCGCCGCTTGTCGCCAGAGATATCGTGACAGTGTGACAGGGGCTTAAGAAAGAATTGAAAATTACTTTTTTTTGCTCACAGATGGTAAACTTAAGATTTAAGCATAATGGATGTTTCTTCCTGCTTGCAGTACATGCAAAACAGTGCAGACTCTACAGCAGTCTGACCTTAATACTGATTGTTTGCATAAATCTGATGCTTCACTGACAGCAGGTTAAATTACATAACATGCTTTCTTCCCCACGGGGGTAAAACCAATTTGGCTACCTGTGCTTTCCAATAAGTCTGTACTATACAAAGTGGCTTTTGACCGAGAATACGATCTTAAGAATTACCAATAACAGTAAATTATACTATTGTTAATGGCTGTCAACCAAGCTGATACTGCTGTCAATTGTCTCGGTCGACAGCCAATTTTGCATGTCAGGTAACTGACTCGGTCAAAAGCACAGTTAGCCAAATTGGTATTACCCCTGTGATCCCACTTCCCTTCTTGAAGTGCCAAAAGGAATACAGCTGAATTTGCAAACAGCACAGATCCAGATGATACTGCTCATCATGAGCCACTTCATCTGAATCTATGCTGTTTTTTTCTTCTATTCTTTGAATTCTCAACAGGATATAGCTTAGATGCAATATTTTTTTAAAATTTGCAGATGAAAATTTTGTTGTCTGCTTATTGGCGCTTAAAGGGTTAACATGAAAGTAAAGCGTATTTTAGACTGTAACTGAGTTAACATAATGACATACCAGAAAATGCTCCAATGTGTTGAGTTATTCCTCCAAACTCCTGGTCAACAACATTACTTTCCCTTAAAGCATCTAACAGCGTGGTCTTGCCATGATCTACGTGACCCATTATTGTCACCACTGGAGGCCGCTGTACAAGTACAGCTGGGTCAGGTGGTGGTCTGTAATATGTATGATGGAGTTCACGCAAAATTTGAATGCAATCATGAAAACATAACAAAAATGCCAGCCCTGAGCTACCAGGCCCGTAATTTATAAAACTTTTTTTTGTGCTCAACTCATCTGAGCATGAAATTTTCTCTGCTGATAAATATGAAAATGCCAACATCAGTTGGCATTTTCATATTGATAAGCAAAGAAATTTCATACTCAGCTAAACTGAGCATGAAAACAACTGTCCTTATCAGGAATTTGCTATTTATTAGTTGGTAAAATTTCATGCTAAGCCAAGTTGAGCATGAAAAAAGTTTTATAACCTCGGGGTCTGTCATACTGATACAACAGTACTAACCAAAGGACAAGTCCCTAAACATGTTTCACTTATATGTGTTTCTAGTAGCAATTTTTATTAATTTTTAGGATCCAAAATAATGTTTAAAATTTACAGAAAATACCAATACATTAAAGGTAGGTTCCTGGGCTAGCTATAACAATTATGTTCACAAAATAATTTCGTCTTTTTCTGGAAAGTATTGAATTCTCTTATTTTTCTGAATCTGTTGCTACTGAGAAAATCGTCAGATGTTGTAGAAAATAGTCATTTTCCCTTTGGATTATTTTCTTACGTTGGAATTCCAGTTCTAAAAATAATTTTGTGATATGTCTATAACTGGGCAATATCTGATGTCATTCTCCAAAGGTCAGTTTTCTCTTGCCATGATGAGATCTCCTAGAGGTCCTTGCATGGCGGATGGGTTGAAACTATCCCAAAATGCAATGCAGCATGACGTCAGCTGCGTTATCTATTTTTGGCGCGAACTAAAAATAGCGCTAACTGGTGTGCGAAGCAGAGTTAGGAAATCCCTTGCAAAACAGCTTTTCTAATATTTTTTTAATTACACTTTTTAGTAAAACTTATTCATTCCCTTATTATAAATGCTTTCCAACGATTTGGATAAAAATCATCAAAATTATGATGCATTTCAAAGTACAGGAACCTACCTTTAAGGTGTATGGGTACACCACCATCTTTTTCTGCCATTTTTACAAAGGGAAACAACTTACGTGACTTTCTGTTTGCTTTCCTGGACAACCTTGCCCTTCCTAAATGGGGTCTACTCTTCAAAGGAAAAAATGCTTCTAGGGGAGTAAATTCCTTCTTTTACTAGTTGACCTCTTTTATGAAGGGAGACAAAAAAGAAAATGGCAAAGTTGCTTCCTCTGAAAATATATTCGGTCACCTTAATACTGCTCAAAACTGTAAAATTCATTCAGAACACCTCTTCAAATGTATGCTGGGAAGGCCAATCTAACGAGATCCCAAAACATATGTCTGCAACATGGCAAATAAAAATAGACTACGTCTATCATGTTTATCACGTGAGATCAGGAAACACATAGGAATGACAAGGCTTGCTGAGCACTCCAGCATTTATGGGTCAAGCCTGATAAACATGATATAAAAAGAAATATGGTTTTCTGTTGATCATGCATCAATTTGCAGCTACTTTATTTTTCATGTGGAAAAAAAAATCCGAGCACAATTATCCATTTTATATATATCAATTTTTTTCTTTGGATCTTTAAAATTACTTTATAATAGAATGAGCATGGAAGAGAAGCTTCCCTTATACCATAAGGCTAAACTACAAACTCTCCTAACGGTCACCTGCCACAGACAGTCACCTCTTCACAAGGGTCACTTTCAATTCCCTCCATTTTATTTTCCATATTTTTCACCTCTGACCAGCGGTCACCTCTTTTCTCCAGTCAGCGGTCATAATTTCCAATGAAAAACGGTGAGAATTACCTCTCTGTCAGTCAGTTTCCAAAATCGAGTGACCTTTTACCTTTTGTTACTTATCAGATAATAGAAGTGATGTATATTCATGGTAAATGTGAAGATAACACAAAATGTTTATATTTGCAGACATATATGTCATTTTAAAATACTGTTGCTTTACTGGTACTAAGTGGTCAAATACAATACCAACTGAAAGCCCATGAGTCAAACCCTCCAAACAACAGCCACCTCTCTACAACAGCCAATGTTGGCTGTTCCAGATGTTGGCTGTTGTAGAGAGGTTGCACTATAGCAGAAACTAGTGGTGGGAAATTACGACTTCAGTAATGCATGGCACTGTAGAGTAAATCTGACTACAGATGTGCGTGGCAGTGAAGGTGTTAAGGGAAAGAAGGGGAGAACCAAATTCTTTCATCAAAGAGCTGACCACAATGTAAAAGGAGGCAAATATACAACAAGAGGCCCAAATGGGCCTGATATCGCTCACCTGGCTATTATGCAACGGGACCATTCTGATACAAAATTGGTCCAATTCCACTGAGATTTTCTTATTTTCACATTTTGCTA
This sequence comes from Ctena decussata, assembly GCA_963989385.1. Lineage (NCBI taxonomy): Eukaryota > Metazoa > Mollusca > Bivalvia > Lucinida > Lucinidae > Ctena > Ctena decussata. Next base: position 27,384,192 of record OZ022499.1, on the reverse strand, counting down.
CTTTTAGTAACAGAGGCCAGCTTGCCTGGTCTTTATTTATTCACTTTTGAAACACCTCAATGCAAGAATCATTTTGCCACAAATTTCATCAAAATCCATCCAGGGGCTACTGAGATATTGCCAGTTTCATGTTTTGTGCTATTTTTAGTTATGGCAGATGGCGGCCATCTTGGATTGCCAAAATGCAAAAAATCAAAAAGCCTTCATGCAAGGACCATTTTGACACAAATTTGGTCCATTTCCATAGCAATTTTCCAATTTTCACATTTTGCTATTTTAAGTAACACAGGCCAACTTGACGTATCTATATTTTTAATTTTTGAAACACCTCAAAGCAAGAATCATTTTGCCACAAATTTCATCTAAATCCATTCAGCGGTTACTGAGATATATTCATTTTCATGTTTTGTGCTATTTTTAGTAACGGCAGATGGCGGCCATCTTGGAATGCCAAAATGGAAAAAATCGAAAAAGCTTAATGAAAGGAACATTCTGACACAAAATTAGCCCAATTCCATTGACATTTTCTAATTTTCACATTTTTCTATTTTTAGTAACAGAGGCCAATATGACTGGTCTACAGTTAGATATTTTTGAAACATCTCAATGCAAGAATCATTTTGACACAAATTTCATCAAAATCCATTCAGCGGTTACTGAGATATTGTCATTTTCATGTTTTGTGCTATTTTTAGTAACAGCAGATGGTGGCCATCTTGGAATGCCAAATTGCAAATAATCGAAACGACTTCATGCAAGGAACATTCTGACACATAATTGGTCCAATTCCATTCAAGGGTTCTTGAGTAACTGTCATTTTTATGTTTGTGCTATTTTTAGTAACACCAGATGGCAGCCATCTTGGAATGCCAAATTGCAATTACTCGAAATGGCTTGATGCAAGGAACATTCTGACACAAAACTGGTCCAATTCCATTCAAGGGTTCTTGAGTAATTGTCATTTTTATGTTTGTGCTATTTTTAGTAACACCAGATGGCGGCCATCTTGGAATGCCGAATTGCAATTAATCGAAACGGCTTCATGCAAGGAACATTCTGACACAAAATTGGTCCAATTCCATTCAAGGGTTCTTGAGTTCTTTGTGCTATTTTTAGTAACGGCCCCCATGGTGGCCATCTTGGATAGTCAACTGGCACAAAATTGAAATAATTCCATTCAAGAACCATTTTTGACCAAATCTGGTCAGAATTGGTTGCATTTTCTTGAGATATTGACATTTGAGCAAAATCGGTCTTGTAAACGCTAAGTAGGTCACTGTGACCTAATTCCGCTATAGATTTTTTTTATTTTTACAATTTTTAATACCAAGGCCCCATTTATGTTCCATGCAAACTTTCAACCAAATATACCAAACGCTTCTGGAGAAGAAGTTGATTTTGTTGTTTTTGCTATTTTTAGTAACGGCGGCCATCTTGGATTCTTGACCTGACCCAATTTTATAATTTTGAAACCCTGCAGTCTGGTCATGCTCCATGTGAAATTTGAGATCCATGGGTTCAGTGGTTTTAGAGAAGAAGTTGTTTGAAGTTGTTTAAATAGGTCCTTTTTTGACATTGGCATTTGAGCAGAATTACACTCATAAACAGAAAGTAGGTCACTGTGACAAAACTCCGCTACAGATTTTTTTCATTTTTACAATTTTGAATACCAAGGTTTTACTGATGTTCCATGCCAAAATTCAGACAAATATACCCAGTGGTTCTGGAGAAGAAGTTTATTTTGTTGTTTTTGCTATTTTTAGTAACGGCGGCCATCTTGGATTTTCAACCTGACCCAATTTTACAATTCTGAGACCCTGGAGTCAGGTCATGCTCCATGTGAAATTTGAGAACCATGGGACCAGTAGTTTTACAGAAGAAGATGTTTGAATATTTGTTTTTAGGTGTTGACGGACACATTGTGTGACGACGCACGACGCACGCCGGACGCATTGGTATGACAATAGCTCACTATGGCCCTTCGGGCCAGGTGAGCTAAAAATGGCAGAGTTACTTCCCATCTAAGTGTATCCATTCGTCTTGAAATTTTGACGCTCTCTTAACTTACTGCCTAACGACGTCAGCCTTAGTGGAAACTTTTTCCGTCTTGGCGACAGGTGTTTCTTTTTTCCCACTTTTGGGATGGGCATCTGCTATTCTGTAATCTAGGCCTAGCTGTCTAATAACATCTTTTAAGATCTTTATATTGTCTATCTCTGAAATACACAAATATAACAGAGCTCCAGATAAGGCGGGGTTCTGAGATAATTCTGAGATATTTTCCTTATTTCTCAACAAAAAATATGTTGTGGCCCCTCAATATGGCTGTCTCATCAAGACAAATCTAATGAGGGGTCACAACATACATTTTAATGAGCTCTGATGTAACGTGGAGAAATAGCATCTACAAACACCAGAGAGTATTTCACTTTCTTATGTTCATTGAAGTACACTGGAGCGCTGTTATACCGCGGACTGATATACCGCGGAAATCGGTATAACGCAGTTGTCCTGTGTCGCCCATTTTTTTTTAACAGATCGCGGATTTTTTCGACAGTTTTTGTCGGTGTTCACGACACTGGAATAGAAAATAACCATTAAAAGTTAATTGGATTGTTTACATAATTTTAATCAACAGCGTGTCAAAAGTTATCACAGACAATCAAAGCGTCAGTTGTCTTGCCAAGGTGTGAACAGTGGTCATGTTTTTAGAAGACTTCGATAATTAGCGCATATCATGTGTCACCAATTTGGCGAGCAGCGAAGGTCACCTCATATACACAATACACAGGCAGACGCTGGGGGAAAAAGGCTGTGACAACTAGTCACTGATTACTTCCAAAGAAAACATTATAAAAGAATTTTACAAATGGAAAAAAAGCAACAACAGAAAAGCTTAAACCCGATTTGATTATCTGTAGGCTGGTTAGAGTTTTTAAGGCGATGTCAGTACTTGCGCAAATAAGTATTTTTTTATTCGTCCAAATGTACCTTTTCGCAAGTGTATATACAAGGGAATTAACTCGAACAAGTATGTTTCGCTCAATCGGACATCCTCGTCGATTTAGGTTTAATTCAGGATACGGAATTGGCTGAAATTTTACCATTGTACTATCGCTTTGTAAATGGTTTTCAACCGTTTTGCAGCGCACTTTTTCACAATAAGTAAGAACATAGGGACAGAAAGGTTACTTCAGCGATGACTTTCGTTGTGTCAGGTAAGCAGTAAACATGTCTATCTACCTCGTTAGGGCTAAATAAGCGCTACAAACATGTAAACATGGGATTTTTCATTAGTGGGAGGGGTATTTCCGTGAAGATCGTTATACTGTGAGATCACTTATAACGCGGTTCGATTTTATGTCTCCCGGCACCTGCGTTATAACGGCGCTCCAGTGTATTAGCACATTGAGTCACCACTCTGAGATTATTTAGCGTATGATAATAAAGAGCTCCAGATAAATTTGGGTTTTGATGCTAATTCAGAGATAATTTTTGTCATTTCTCAATGAAAACTTCTCAATGAAAACTTATCTTGTAAGCCCTCATTTGAACTGATTGCTGAGACGGTTTGAATGAGGGGTCACAACCTATGTTTTTATGCTAAAAATGAAAAATTATCCCTAAATTAGCCCATTCTTATCTGAAGCACAGTGCTAAGATACCTGCTGACATCTATGTCAAATTATTTTCTTAAGCCAAATCCACTTTATCAAATAAACTTTGTGTGAATGAAGCTTTATAGGACCACTATTTTCAAAGCAAAAAGGGGTAGTGCATAAAAATTTAGAAATTCAATGTCTGTGAAACTGCTGCTTCTAAATTTTAGAGACCTAAATTACTCTAGTTTTCTCTTTATATTTTGACTGTCTAAATATTAGGTTGTGTACCATAACATAAACATCATCAAAATCACATGATCAGTAAAGTAATCAAACAAATGAGCCGCGACACGACAAAACCAACAATGTGGTTGTGCGCACAGTGACGACTCAAATCAGCCTGGGCAGCCGCCCAGTTTGATCAGACTCTTCGTTAAGTGCTCAAAAGGTAGCTATGGGTCTAAGCTAACTTCATGCGGACAGCGAAGACTCTGATCAGACTGGGCTGATGCCCAGGCTGATCTGAATCTGCGCTGGCCGCACAACCACATTGTTGGTTTTGTTGTGTCGCGGCTCAAATAAGCTTTAAACAATTCAGTTCCATGTGACATTATACAATTATTGAGGTAGATATGAAGTGTTATTGTACAGTAAATGTGAAGCTGAGGTCAATATGAATTGTTAACTGTTCAATAACATTTCATGTCTACCTCAACAAAAGTCAACATTTGTTTTATTATATAATAAGGATAGTTTCAGTTGAAAGTCTGTCATTCTAGTAAACTTGATGTCGAATTTGGTTCACATTAATTCACAAATATGCAACTTTAAGACGTCACGTCACATACACTTCATGTGACTGAAGTAAAACCGAGGTCAATATGAATTGTTCACTGTTCAATAACACTTCTTATTCGTAAAAGTCAACATTTGTTTTATTATATAATAAGGATAGTTTCAGTTGAAAGTCGGTCATTTTAGTAAACTTGACTTCAAATTTTGGTTCACAATAATTCACAAAATTAAGAATTTATATCACATACCATGTGCTATAAAAAAGTATCTACCTCATGTGATCTGAACCAATGAAATGCTTTTTTTTTCAAGATTATGTAATGATGCTTTTAATTGAAACTGAACTATAGCAAGTGAGCAGGGGCTTACATAATACCCCTGGCCAGAACCACTACCTAATAAAGCCAAACTTAACTTAACAAGAGGCCCAAATGGGCCTGATATCGCTCACCTGGCTATTGTGCAATGGAACCATTCTGATACAAAATTGGTCCAATTCCACTGAGAATTTCTCATTTTCACATTTTGCTACTTTTAGTAACAGAGGCCAACTTGCCTGGTCTTTATATATTTACTTTTCAAACACCTCAATGCAAGAATCATTTTGCCACAAATTTCATCAAAATCCATTTAGGGGTTACTGAGATATTGCCAGTTTCATGTTTTGTACTATTTCTAGTAATGGCAGATGGCGGCCATCTTGGATTGCTAAAATGTAGAAAATCTAAAAGCGTTCATGCAAGGACCATTTCGACACAAATTTGGTCCAATTCCATTGAGATTTTCTCATTTTCACATTTTTCTATTTTTAGTAACAGAGACCAACATGACTGTCTACAGTTAGATATTTTTGAAACATCTCAATGAGAGAATCATTTTGACACAAATTTCGTCAAAATCCATTCAGCGGTTACTGAGATATTGTCATTTTCATGTTTTGTGCTATTTTTAGTAACGGCAGATGGCGGCCATCTTGGAATGCCAAAATGCAAAAAATCGAAAAAGCTTAATGAAAGGACCATTCTGACACAAAATTAACCCAATTCCATTGAGATTTTCTAATTTTCACATTTTTCTATTTTTAGTAACAGAGGCCAATATGACTGGTCTACAGTTAGATATTTTTGAAACATCTCAATGCAAGAATCATTTTGACACAAATTTCGTCAAAATCCATTCAGCGGTTACTGAGATATTGTCATTTTCATGTTTCGTGCTATTTTTAGTAACGGCAGATGGCTGCCATCTTGGAATGCCAAATTGCAATTAATCGAAATGACTTCATGCAAGGAACATTCTGACACAAAATTAGTCCAATTCCATTCAAGGGTTCTTGAGTAATTGTCATTTTTATGTTTGTGCTATTTTTAGTAACACCAGATGGCGGCCATCTTGGAATGCCAAATTGCAATTAATCGAAACGGCTTCATGCAAGGAACATTCTGACACAAAATTGGTCCAATTCCATTCAAGGGTTCTTGAGTAATTGTCATTTTTATGTTTGTGCTATTTTTAGTAACGGCCCCCATGGTGGCCATCTTGGATAGTCAACTGGCACAAAATTGAAATAATTCCATTCAAGAACCATTTCTGACCAAATCTGGTCAGAATTGGTTGCATTTTCTTTAGATATTGACATTTGAGCAAAATCGGCCTTGAAAAAGCTAAGTAGGTCACTGTGACCTAATTCCGTTATAGATTTTTTTTATTTTTACAATTTTCAATACCAAGGTCCCACTTATGTTCCATGCAAACTTTCAACCAAATATACCAAATGGTTCTGGAGAAGAAGTTGATTTTGTTGTTTTTGCTATTTTTAGTAACGGCAGCCATCTTGGATTCTTGACCTGACCCAATTTTACAATTTTGAAACCCTGCAGTCTGGTCATGCTCCATGTGAAACTTGAGATCCATGGGTTCAGTGGTTTTAGAGAAGAAGTTGTTTGAAGTTGTTTAAATAGGTCATTTTTTGACATCGGCATTTGAGCAAAATTACACATGTAAATAGAAAGTAGGTCACTGTGACAAAACTCCGCTACAGATTTTTTTCATTTTTACAATTTTGAATACCAAGGTTTCACTGAATTCCATGCCAAAATTCAGACAAATATACCCAGTGGTTCTGGAGAAGAAGTTTATTTTGTTGTTTTTGCTATTTTTAGTAACGGCGGCCATCTTGGATTTTCTACCTGACCCAATTTTACAATTCTGAGACCCTGGAGTCAGGTCATGCTCCATGTGAAATTTGAAAACCATGGGACAAGTAGTTTTACAGAAGAAGATGTTTGAATATTTGTTTTTAGGTGTTGACTGACAAATTCCGTGACGACGCACGACGCACAACGCACGACGCACGCCGGACGCATTGGTATGACAATAGCTCACTATGGCCCTTCGGGCCAGGTGAGCTAAAAACTCTAATGTAGATCTTAAGGGGATGATGTACCATGATTTGGCCAACAGTTTTACAAGGGAGGCAACTTTATAGAATAGTATTTGCTTCGCTGGACATGGCAAGTGATCTCCCTTTATGGCTAATCCCATCTCCAATGGAGGCTACTCTTAAAGGAAAGAATTTGCTCTCAGGAGAGAGCAAATTCTTTCCCTTTTGAGCAGCCTCATTATAAGAAGGGAAGCCAATGTCATCATGCCAGAGTGATCTCCCTTTAAGATGTGCCATTACACTTTAAAAACTTACGGCAACTTGGATCATTGTATGCATCACTCCCGACAGAAACCTGAAGACACTCGCAGATTTCATCTGAAAGAATATAATGGACAGTTATTAACAGACTATTATTCCTATGCTGGATTATATCTAATACAGTTTTAACGCTAAGAAATTCTTTAACATGAAAACGACCACCCTAACAGTGGTTTGCTGAGTAATAAATCACTGTTTATCTATCACAAATACTATGTAGTTATTCACAATGTCAGACTAAACCACAGTGCCATGTATGATGTATATCTACTAAATAGTGCTCAAGATACAAGGTAAAATCTTTGAACCATAAAATGTAAGTCACTATTCTATTCTATTCTATCCCATAACCTTACTAGGTCATTGGGGCACCACAGATGACTTCCAAACAATCCCTTTCCACCTTGTCCTGTCTTCAGTTGCCCTAGCTGAGCTGGCAAAATCCATTCCTGTCCACTCCTTGATATTGTCTTCCCACCTCTTCTTCTGTCTACCTCTTCTTCTTTTTCCTTTCACTGTGCCCTGAAGAATTATCTTCGCTAGACCAGAAGACCTTGAGGCGTGGCCAAACCACCTTAGTTCCCATTTCTTGACGAGCGTCCGGAGTTCATCATATTCTCCAATGGCTGCTTGGATCTTTCTGCGAACCTCCTCATTGGTTATATGGTCCTTGTACGAAATGTTCAGTAACCTTCGGTAGCATCTCATCTCAAAGGCCTGCGTTCTTTTCTCTAACTCTGCTGTCAAGGTCCACCATTCACAGGCATACAGAAATATGGAAATGACAAGGGAGCGCATAAGTTTCACCTTTGACCCAAGAGATATGTTGTTATCTCTCCAAATTGGTTTCAGCTTGGTAAGAACTGAAGTGGCTTGTGCAATCCTTGAGAGAACCTCCTGTTTTGAGCCATCATCTGAGGCAACTGCTCCAAGGTATTTGAAGCTGCTTACAGTACCCAGCTTCTGCCCCTTTACCTTGATCTCCCTCTGGATGCCATCTGCTCTGTTCGTCATCAGTTTGGTCTTCTCAGCACTGATCTCCATCTTATATCTTGTGCAGGTCTGGTCGAGACTTTCAACTAGAGATTCTAGTTCCTGCTCTTCCTCAGCTAGAGCGTCTATGTCATCGGCAAACCCCAGATTGGTAATGTTTCTGCTGCCTATGCTAACCTTTCCGTCATGTTCTTCCAGAGCATCAGACATGATCCGTTCGAGAAAAATTTTGAATAGGGTGGGTGACGGAAGACATCCTTGTCTTACTCCAACTGTTGTTCTGAACCATTCTCCTGTGCTGCCATTTATCAGGACTGCACTTGTAGCCTTGTCGTATAGCTGCTCAATGGTGCGAACTAGATTTGCACTGATATTGTACTTCCGCATGGTGGCCCATAAGGCTGCATGCCATACCCTGTCAAAGGCTTTTTTGAAATCAATGAAGACATGGTACAGATTCTGCTGATAATGGAGACACTTTTCACACAGGATTCTAAGGTTGAAGATCTGTTCTGTGGTGCTCCTTCCTGCTCAGAACCCAGCCTGTTCCTCGGTGATTATCTCTTCGGCTTGTGGTGTAAGCCTATTCAAGATGACTTTTAGCATGACTTTGCTTGAATGACTGATGAGGCTGATGGTTCTGTAGCTCTGGCAGAGCTGTAGGTTGCCTTTTTTTAGGGAGCGTAATAATCAGCGACTGAGTCCATGGGGTAGGCCATTCTCCTGTTCTCCAGATCCTGTTACAGATATCTGTTAAAACATCAATCATGGTCTCCCCACCAGCTTGAACTAGTTCTGCTGGTATATTATCAACTCCAGCAGATTTCCCCTTCTTTAGTGCTGCTACTGCAATCTCAACTTCCTCACGAAGGATAGGTTGTTGATCTTCTTCTGGGGGCTGATTGCAGTCAGAACCGCATTGTCACCGTAAGTCTCATGGTTGTATAGTTCTGAGCAATATTCTGTCCATCTGCTGAGAATCTCTTGTTCCTCTGTAAGGCATTTACCAGACTTGTCCTGGATAGTTGTGGATCTACCCTGTTTCTCTGCAGTTAGATCCTTCACCAGCTGGTATGCTTTCTTGCTGTTGTTTTTGTTCAGGCAAGTTTCAATCTCCTCGCACTGACTGGCTATCCAGTCCTCCTTCGCATTTCAAGTATTCTTCTGCTCCTCCTGCTTCATACCTCTTCTTCTTCAAATTTCTCCTCTCATCACAGAGGTCGAGAACATCTCTGGTGACCCAGGGCTTTTTCCTGCGACGTTTCTTCCCAAGTAAGTCACAGTGACCTATAATCAGAGCCTTCTCTAACCATTCACTGTTTCTCCTATGCTGAATGCTTAAGCCACCAATCAAGAATGTCAAAAGGCTTTTGAAGTCGGAGAAGGCTCTGATTAAGTGACCTTTATGAGGTCATATGAAGCATCACAATTACCACTATCCCAACCTTTAAACAGTGTTGAAGATGTAAGGCAAAATCACTGGATCATGAATAAAAGTCAAGGACACAAGAGTCAGCATGTATACTTTGCAGCTTCTTGTACAGATGTAATGCCATACCTAAACATAATATGCCCCTGGCATGCCTGGTAGGGGCATAACAAGAGCTGACAGAATAACTGCCTGAACTGGTGCTTGCCTATCTCACAGGCATTTGTTGCTATGGCTTGCACTACATAAAACTTCATGCAAGGATGTCCACATATTTTCAACATATTCATAAACAACAGTTTTAAGATAAAATTCCATATCAATGACCTTGACTTCAGGGTCACCCAGTGGGGTGAGGGGTAGTATTTTGTGAAAATTCAAGGCAATATCTAACGTCAGTTCAAATATAAAGTAAATCCATCCCAAGCACTATAGAACATTATGCAATCAGAATACTTTAACAAAACCCAAAGTTTCTTAGTCAATGACCTTTTTGACCTCAAGGTCACTGAGTGGGAAGAGGGTGGTACTCTGTAAAACTTTGGACCAATGTCTAACTACAGTGCAAATATCAAAAGAAACCATTCATGAGAAAAGAAGATATAATTATTTGTGAAACTTTAAAGTGAGTGTGACCTGATTTTTTACCCTTATGCCCCACCCCAAGGCTTGACACTGGGATATAGTATTATGTAATGAAAGGTTATGCTATGATATGATCATGTTCCATATATGGAAGTGTTCTTGCCAGTGGTTGCTGAGATATGAATGTTTAAAAAAACTTTGTCATAAAACTTTAAAGTGAGTGTGACCTAATTTTTGACCATTTCACCCCAGCCCAAGGCCCCATACAGGGTATGATGTTACAGAATAGAAGGCTATGCTATAATAATACTATGTTCCAAATATCAAAGGTTCTGGCCAGTGGTTGTTGAAATTCAAAAGTTTAAAAAAGTTTGTTGTAAAACTTTTAAGTGTGATGCCAATGCCCATGCCCACGCCCATGTCAGGGTGACAATAATAGCGAACACACGAAGTATGTTCGCTTTACTGTATCAGTTTTGGTCCTATATACTTAGGCAGTTTAAAGGTATGGTAACGATCATGGCTGCGGCCATTTTGGAAAACCAGAAGTTTGAAAGTTATCGCGGGACAAGTCACGAACCAAGTGCTCTTATCTTTTACGAGTCATAAAAATTATTTTTACAATCACTCTATAAAGGAAATTTACATTAAATATTTCTCGCTACAATTATTCTCGTTTTTGTTAAATAATTATGTTCGTAAAAAGAATAGATCAAACTTTAAACGGTTTTCATTTGAGGTTATGTCGTCTGCTCGGGACCAGAACTTAGTCTAGATCGGAACTGAGTTCCTAGGTAAAACCCCTTACCGTGGCGCGTCATGTGAATTGGAAATGACGGCGCACCCGAGAGCGCACCAGAGAGCGCACCAGAGAGCCTACCTAGTTTAGAATGGAGTGAGAATGGATGATTAGTGTACCTCACCACTTAATATTGTGACAGCAGACCATAAGGACATCTTAGGAAGGTGAGCCTACATATATTTCCATTCTATCTGTGGTTCTTTCTTAATGGGCACTGTAAATGTCTTCTTTGACATTTAAATACAGACTCTAACCGATACTGGCATGACGTTCAAGCCCGTCTTAAGGATTGCAAAACCAGCATTAAACCCTACAAGGTGTTCTTTCTTTTTTTCTTAATCTTTTTTTTTCTTTCTTTTTTTCTACTATGCATTACTCCAGTGCCTGACCCCGTTGCTGATGCTCTTTCCTGCACAATGAGGGTCATGTTGCTTATGGGTACTGGTGGCTTAGCAATGTCTACAAATCAAATCAAATCAGTTAACAGTTTTTAAATCCAGTTACAGGACTGACACCAAGTATAGCACAAAACATACAATACATAAAAACATTTGGTACATGCAAGTAATGTAGTTTTTAACCATGACAGTGTATGGTTTACTTACTATATATAATGTTAAAGTGAAACATCTCCAGAGGAAGCAATTCAGCCATCCCATCTCTGCGCCCCCTCCAACTCAAGACCAGCTCCCTAAGAAAAGAATTTGCCCCCATTCATTGGAGCAAACGCTCTCCCCCCATAGAAAACCCACCTGGAAGGGCTATTCCTTCCGAGGAAGCAGAAAAAAAAAAAAAAGAAATCATAAAGGCTGCCTACTTTTGTAAAAGTGGCAAAAAATATGAAGGTGCACCACACACCCTAACTGTACCACAGCTTGAACTTTATTTTGCCAAACAATTAGTTGCACCTGTAGTAGGAGGAGAAAAATCTGTAAAGAAAATTCCGTCAAGCACCCCGATGGGGATCCATCTCACAACCCCAAGATTATAAAGCAAGCACACAACCAAGAGGCTAAAAGGTCCGGAGAAATTAGACTGGTCAGTTATATACTCTATATACCTATATACATATTTACACATAACTCATTGGCCGTACTACCACACTCCATTGAAAAGCTGCTGTCTTTTTCACCTTAACTGTTAAAGTATCTGAATGATAACGATAAGGTTAATGAGAACACCCTCAGGGAAAGGGGTTGGCAAACCCCGACTCTGTGACTTCAAAACTGGTAAGGTTAATGAGAACACCCTCAGGGAAAGGGGTTGGCAAACCCAGACTCTGTGACTTCAAAACTGGGGCCAACTTCCAAAGGAAAGAATTTGCTCCCTATAGACAAATTTCCTCCCTTCAGAGTGGACCCCCACCCCCACACACGTAAAAAAAGGCCACACTGCCAACTTGAGTGCCAAGGTAAAAATGCAAGAAGACACATAAGTTGACTCCCCATTGTAACAAGAGCTGTCGTCTGACAGCATAGCTCGCCTGAATAGGTGCTTGCCCATCACACAGTCGCTTTGGTGGTGTGGACTGCTATGCATAAAACTTCAGGCAAGCATGTCCGTAATGACAACACATTTAGTAACAAAAGCTATCTCAGAAATAAGTCTTACAATAAAATTAAAATTAAAAAAATCCACATGAAAGTCCATGAGCATGAGGTCAAAGTACTAAGAGGTGGGGGTGGGGGGAGGGGGGGCTAGGATGTATGAAAACCTTGAACCATTATCTAACATCAGTCCAAGTATAAGTTTCAACTGAGTCCATCATGGCACTGTGAAATTATGTCTTCATAAATATAAAACTTTAACCAAAATCTTTAAGATAAAATTCTAAGTCGATGATCTTGACTTCAAGGTCATCCAGTGGGGTAAATATATAGTGTGTAAAAACTCAAAAAAGTGTCTAACATCAGTTCAAGTGAACACTAAATCTCTATTACACATTATGAATCAGTATGCAATTAGAAAACTTTAATAAAGACCAAATTTCCAAAGTCCCTGACCTTAACATCAAGGTCACTGAGCGGGGAGGGGTAGTCCTCTGTAAAACTTCGGACTAATATCTAACTAAAGTGCAAATATAAAAAGAATTCATCGCTGGGTTCAGGTTAAAAGACTTTAACCAAAACATTCAATCAGTAAAAAAGACAATTTTCTAAGTCCATGACCTTGACATCAAGGTCACTGAGGGGGGTAGGGGTAGTACCTTGGAAAACTTTGGACCAATATCTAACTACAGTGCAAGTATCAAAGGAATCCATCCATGGGTTAAGAAGATATTGGGCTTTAAAAAACTTTAACCAAAACATCCAGTCCAAAAATACTCCCAATTTTCTAAGTCCATGACCTTGACATAATGGTCACGGAGTGGGGTGGGGGTGGTATCCTGTTAAACTTTGGACCAATATCTAACTACAGTGCAAGTATCGAAGGAATCCATCCATGGGTTAAGGAGATATAGGTCTTTAAAAAACTTTAACCAAAACATCCAGTCCAAAAATACTCCCAATTTTCTGAGTCCATGACCTTGACATAAAGGTCACGGAGTGGGGGGGGGGGGGGGGGTACCCTGTTAAACTTTGGACCAATATCTAACTACAGTGCAAGTATCAAAGGAATCCATCCATGGGTTAAGGAGATATAGGTCTTTAAAAAACTTTAACCAAAACATCCAATCCGGACGCCGAGGTGACAACAATAGCTCTTCCTGAACTTTCGTTCAGGCGAGCTAAAAATGGCAGAAACTTGCGCACACAGCTATAGTTGCCATACTTTAGTGCAGCATGGACCAGAATCAGAATTGTTTACTGGTGATACGTCTAAGAACAATCATTCACCAGGACCTGTGAATCAGGGAACTAGTCCCTAGCCCTTACAAGATAAGTACACTTAGTAACTGAATCCTCTGCACACTCAGCAGCAGAAATAATGGAATCTTCCAAGGAATTCCAATCTGTCAAACGAGCTGCACCGTTCTCTCAAAGATGTCACCATTACCTTTATAGCATAAGGTACAGTTTGCTAATCCAGGTGCATGCCATCGGGCCAGTTTGAACCAGACTGCAATGACAAGGTGGTGCCTAGGGTAGCATGATCTTCAAGGACCGTAAAGAGCGTGTTCGTACAAAGGCAGTGCCTTAATTTCATATTAGCTCTCTGTATTCGTACAGGCTAGCTAAAAATGACAGAAAAACAGAGAGATGTATCGAGTCATCAGAACTAGAAAGTGTACTTACCAACAGTAGTTCTGCAAGCTTTGGCAAGTTGAAATGTTGTCATATGTGGTCTCAAAACAACCTCAAATACTTGCTTCCTTGTCTTCTTAGTCTTGAATTTAATCTACAAAAGAAATCACCAGGGTTCGAGGTTATAAAACTTGGGTTTGAGGTTATAAAACTTGAGAATAATCTCAAACTCAAGATAGGAGATGACTATTATACATAGGAGATGACTATTATACAAGCATTGCGCTTACCGTCAGATCCTACATTGATATGATTTGTATTTGTATAAATGTATGTAGTTTAACTGAACTGAAAATACTGTTTAAACCAACTCAAGATAAAGCACACTGATTGGCTGCTTCCAAGCACAAAATAAAGCACACTGATTGGCTGCTTTCGAGCACATGCTCAAAATAAAGCACACTGATTGGCTGCTTCCAAGCACATGCTCGGAAGCAGCCAATCAGTATGCTTTATTTTGAGTTTGAGAATGTACTCAAGTTTTATAACCTCTGGGCCTGTTCTCCATATAGGAAGGGGTAAATGGGATAACTCAGGGATAATTTTTCTTAGTTCTCCAAAAAACATATGTTGTGACCCCTCATTACAGTCGGCTTGCTGAGCATTCTAAAGAGGGGTCACAAAATGTTTTTGTTAAAAAATAAGAAAATTACCAGGTATCCTCAACACCCACCCCATCTTGTGCTCTGATTTTTAATTGAGATACCATACTGAGACAGAAGCAGACAATATAGGCCCAGATCAGCCCGCTCCTATAGGGATTTGCCTGATTTGCATTCTTCAGGATCATCTGAGGGTTCAGATTGCACAGAGCCCCAGATAAGAGGGAGTATTGAGGATAATTCGAAGATAATTTTTCTTATTTCTCAATCATAAGAGGGCCATGAGGCCCTGAATCGCACACCTGAGTAAAAAGGTGAAACGTCAAACTAGAGTCATCATTTGAACAAACCGGATAATTTGAAACTGTCAAAATATGAGAGGCATTGGTTAAAGGTCAAAGAACGACCTTGACCTCTGTTGCTAAAAAATGTTCATGTACTAATTCATTTGTATTTATTAACTTCTGCAATAAAATCTTATGCAAGTTCCATGAACTCTTATATTTAGCATTTTCCCATATAAAAGCACCAGAAAAGGAATTTGACCTTGCCCAAAAAAATGTCAAGGTCAACCCAAGGTCATCATTTGAACAATCTTGGGCCAAAAGCTTCTAGACTTACCCTGAAATCTTATGTTCTAGCCTCTAGGTTTACTAGAACATTCACAAATCCCTGACTGATGACTTGTTAACTCTTTCGGCGCCAAATTTTTCAGACGACAAATTTTCGTCTGCTCAAATCATCAGACGACAGATTTGTAATTGGAAATTTTAACAATCTAAAGACATTTTTCATAAAATCAGGCTTTTTAAGTTCATATTTGAATGGCAAACAGTGTAGATCCTGATCAGACGGCTCTTTTAAGAGCCGGCTGATCTGGATATACGCTGTTTGCAAAGTCGCATTTTTGCGACTTTGGCGCCGAAAGAGTTAAGCTAACAGTACTTTGAACAAGTAGGCCAAGGGGCTGGTTGTTCAAAACTACTGTTATGTCCCTAAAATTTCGGACACCCGAAAATTGGACAATGATTGCTTGAAAAGTCATAGAAAGTGGATTTTACACACATTAATGCATCCAAATGATGCTTAGTGAATGGCAAATGTTGTAGACCTTGATTAAACTGCTCCTTAGTTTGATCTGGATCTACAATGTTTGCTCAGACCTGTGTGTGCGAATATTTAGGGTCATTACAGTAACAACATTATTAGTTAACAAGACGTTAAAATTTCAAAGTATTAGATGCAGAAATTTTACCATTTTTTGCCAAAAAAAAAAAAATGTGCGAGTTTTTTTATATTTTTATATTGCTAAAGCTCCTCACATTTTTTCTAGCAAAAAATATTAAGACACTTGATTTTATGGGTACTAGAAGAGATAAGGAATCCTTGACTAATGACTTTGTTAAACTAACAGTGCTGTGAACAACTGGACCCAGACGCAGTGTTCCCCCAGATATTTCAGAAGGCATGTTGCTTTTAGCACAAAAATCAGATCTTGACTTCATCAAATTTTTAAATCCTTAATATAGCAATGTTTTGTCAAAATTAGCCTAAATTTAGATTATAAATAATTTATTGATGACCCTTAATGCATTTAAAACAACTTTACTGGATAAGAAATGAAAATAATAGCACCTTAATAAATCTTCATTGGAAATTAAGGCATGTTGCAAAGGTTATTTGAAAAGGACGGCATGTTGCAAGCGACATGCCTTAATGGTCTGGGGAGATCCCTGTCCAGACGTATAACACGTTATTCAGTGCTCCATATAAGAGTATTTCAGGGTAATTCTGAGCTGATTTTTCTTATTTCTCCATAAAAACATATGTTGTGATCCCTCATTAGAACTGTCACAGCGAGACAGTTCTAATGATGGGCCACAACATGTGTTTGTATGGAGAAATACGGAAAAATATCACCAAAAAAAAATACCCTTCTTATCTGGAACACTATCTTACCTCTCTGAGCTTGCAACTGGCACCTGACAAATGGAATGGTCTGTTATGTTGAACCATACAAAAACTACATCTTGGCCTTGATTCTGTAATCCTCAAAATCTTGCTGTATTGACTCAGTGACACTGTCTTGTGATGTGTTCTAAGACTCCACAATAATGCTTTTCTGAATGAATTACACATGGACATTTTTTTAAAAAGATAGTTGGTGGCCATTCTGGGTTAAGCATGTAGACTGATGGTGTTGTGTCTTCTTTTAGCTATCTGAAATACAAAAATAAGAAAATGTAACAGGCATCTAGTCAATCTAACACAAATAAAAAAAAAAAAAAAAAAAAAAAGGTGAAGGGGAGGGTAGATGATAATCCGATGAAGTTGATAGGTGCCTGTTACTGTAACTGAATGTAAAGATATAACCTGCCGCAAATATTTACAAGTCAGGATTCTGACCAGGTTGGGGGAGCTAGGGAGGGTGGTGTGGAGAGGGGGAGGGGGGGAGGTGCAGGATGATCATTCCTCAATCTTGCAGTTCTGGGGAAATAGAAAACCAGAGGGCCAATGGCCCTATATCGCTCACCTGAGCACTGAGGCACTGAGGTTACAGCAACAAAACACCATGCACAACAGCAATAAAAAACACCATTTATATAGAGGATAATATCACAAACATTTATGCAAAAAATAAGTTTTATCCCCCATTAATGGCTTCTCAGAAGATCTTTGGCAAAAAAAAAAAAAAAAAAAAATGTGAAAATTTGGCCTTTCAGCTGCAATGGCAACCAATCAAAATCAGGTGTTTGGGAAATATTCATATGGCTGGCAGAGGACTACTCCAGGAACATTTCTGTGAAGTTTTGTCAAAATATCTGCAGTAACACAGAAATAAATAGCAAATGTCCACTTTCCTCATTATAAGACTATGGAAACTTTAAGTTGCCATAGCAACAAATTCACATGGGCAATGATAATATAAAGCATACTTTAGGTAGAGGTTAAAATTATCAATATGTATGCTAAGTATCAGCTTCATCCCCCTCATGGCTTCACTTTTCCCATTATGAGTCAATGGAAACTATAAGTCGCCATAGCAACCAAAGTTCTTATGGGATTGGAAGAAAAAGAATAAAATTTATGTAGAAACTACTGTCATCAACACGTTTGCACAATATCAGCTTCATCCCCTATATGGCTTCTGAGCAGAAGATTTTTTTTTTTTTTTTTTCAAAATTTACACTATATTTTGCCATGGCCATGCCGTGTACATGCTCTTAGAGAATTGACCCCGACCGACCCGACTTACTGCTATATAAACTAGGGTTACTCGGGGTATCGATTTCACATGTGTTTCTAATGAAACTGGTCGTATAATCCTCTGGTATACCAATAAATGATACAGAATTATGCAACTTCGCAGCAGTGCCCCAGGTGGTGAAGATTACGCTGTAAACCGATTTTCTCTAGTTAAAAGTAAAACATAAATATCCCGTATCCTAATCTTGATATAAACTAGAAAATCGAAATCCTCGTTAAAAGTTATGTTGTTTAGGCGTTTTGAACGGATTTCTACGTTAAAATTTAAGCGTTTTGTAATATAACAATTTTGTAATGGCACGGGAACCAGCGAAACAGTATTCTCTATTTTACAGTCTTTATAAAAAAAATAGTTCCAGTTGTATTGCAAACTTATTTTCGTGTGATACTTCAAAAATATGTCTTTAAACACGCTGACTGTATTTAGAATAAAAGTAGACAAAACTTTATCATTGGATATGCGATTTTCTAGAGTATTTTATGAGAGCGTAATTTAATCTTTAATCTAATTTAATGCTTGAATTACCTGTATTATTAACCGAGAACCAGAGCTAATGGCAAAAGTAGTGCACAGAGCATGTTTAGCTGATACCTGCAGTGTCCAGATAATTAGGGGATGGCGAAAACATCTGGTCTGATTATCAGTAAGGCATAAATTTTAGGTTATTTTTCTCTAAGAGGATGTACACATCATGGCAACCTATCAAATTCAGCGATTTGGAGAAAATTCATATGAATCATAGAGGACTACTCAAGAAATATTTCTGTAGAAAAAAATTTAAATAACTGCAGTTAGTTAGACAGCAAAAATTGCCAATTTCCATTTTCCTCATTATAAGTCAATGGAAACTCTTAGTTGCCATAGCAACCAAACTGCTGGAGCAACTAAAGTGGCTAGTACTAAGGTTCTTTCTGTAAAGTTTGAGCTTTATTGGCCACACAGTTTCTGCGAAGATGATTTTTTAATATTTTTCTATTTTTAACCATTCGGTTGCAATGGCAACCTGCCAAATTGCGCAATTTGTATAAATTTAACATGGCTGGTTAAAGACTATTCAAGGTACATTTCTATGAAAGTTTTTGTCAAAATATCCGCAGTGGCATAGCAATAAATGCAAATATTCCATTTTGCCTTTACAAGTCAATGGCAACTTTCAGTTCCCATAGCAACCAAACTGCTAGAGCAATTGCCAAGAAAAACAGTACTTTTATAGAAGCTAGTACTAAGATCCTTTCTGTGAAGTTTGAGCTTTATTGGTTGCATAGTTTCTGAGGAGATGATTTTTGAATATTTTTCTATTTTTAAACATTCGGTTGCCATGGCAACCAGCCAAATTGTGCAATTTACATAAAGTTCATGTGGTTGATAGAGGACTACTCAAGGAACATTTCTGTAAAAGTTTTGTCAAAATATCTGCAGTAACATAGCAATAAATGCAAATTTTCCATTTTGCCTTTATAAGTCAATGGCAACTTTCAGTTCCCATAGCAACCAAACTGCTAGAGCACTTGCCAAGAAAAACAGTACTTTTATAGAAGCTAGTACTAAGATCTTTTCTGTGAAGTTTGAGCTTTATTGGTTGCATAGTTTCTGAGGAGATGATTTTTGAATATTTTTTCTATTTTTAACCATTCGGTTGCCATGGCAACCAGCCAAATTGTGCAATTTACATAAAGTTCATGCGGTTGATAGAGGGATACTCAAGGAACATTTCTGTAAAAGTTTTGTCAAAATATCTGCAGTGACATAGCAATAAATGCAAATTTTCAATTTTTCCCATACAAGTCAATGGAAACTTTAAGTTGCCATAGCAACCAAAGTTCTGAAGCGATTTGGATAAAAAACAGTATTATTGGTTCCCCCTGCCTATAGATGCTATATATGAAATTTGGTAACAATGGGCCTTGTAGTTTCAGAGGAGATGTCGTTTGAAAATATTGACGGACGACGGACGGACGGACGACGGATGCCTGCCTATACTATAAGCTCACCTGTGAGCCTTCGGCTCAGGTGAGCTAAAAAATCAAACCAAATAAAACTAACACATACAATTTGGGTTAGTATCATTGACTTTGTAACAAGTCATTAACAAGAGCTTCGCAAGTGGCGCATAATGCGCTTGTTTCGGTGTCATGAAGGAGTTACAGAATGAACAAGATTGTTTATAGAAGGATGGACAGGCAGACAAACAGGGGAAATAACTCTGTAATAAATGACTGCAATGTTATCAAAACATCTAAAACATCTAACACGTCAAATACTATTAGTATACCAAAAAATCAGCTTCCAGGGTGAAGCAGCTCAGAAGTTGAGAAATGCCAGTCAAACAAGGGAGAAAATTCATAAACTCTTGGTAACAATACTTTCCCTTGACAATATACACATCACCATAAAGTTTTGTTAAAATGTTTCCAACGGTTAAGGAGTTACAGAGTAAAACTGAACTTGATGCAAGGGCAGATAAATCAGGAAGTAAGTAAGCCAGAGTTGTGGTTCATGCTCATGATATATTGCACCATTATTATACACATTCCTACAAAGTTTCATTAAAGTATTTCTAAGGGTTAAGGAGTTATGGGGGAATGGGTTAGCCTAAACAAGAGGGCCATGAGGCCCTGAATCGCTCACCTGAACAATTGGCAAGGTGGCTTATACTTATCATGTCTGAAATTGTCAAAATATGAGTTTTGGGTCAAAAGTCAAAGAATGACCATGACCACTTGTACTCATAAATCTTCATGTACTCATTAGACAACCATATATACCATTTTTAGGCCAAAATCTCCAAAACTTTCCATGAAATCTTATGTTCTAGCATTTTCAAATATTTGACCATGCCGCAAAGAAGGTCAAGGTAAACCCAAGGTCACCATTTGAACAGTCTTGGTGGTACTCTAGTACTCCATGCTATTTACCAAGTTTCAGGGCCATAGGTGTATTGGTTCTGGGGAAGAAAAATATTAAAGATTTATCCCGTAAGTGGTAATGGCGGCCAAGCTGGTCATGTGACCTGGACCGTTTGAACAAATTTTCATTCAATCAACCCCTGGAGGCTCTATATGAAATGTGTTCACAATTGGCCCTTTGGCTTTTAAGGAAATGGTTGAAAATGTCAAAATATGAGCAATCTGGATCAAAGGTAAAAAAATGACCTTGACCTCTTGTACTCATAATTCTTCATGAACTCATTAAGACAAAAGTATATACCAATTTTTTAGGTCAAAATCTTCAAAACTTTCCATGAAATCTTATGTTCTACCATTTTCCCATATTTGACCTTGCTGCAAAAGGTCAAGGTCAACACAAGGTCATAATCTGAACAATCTTGATAGTACTCAAGTACCCAATGCTACTTACAAAGTCTCAAGGCCATCGGTCAATTAGTTCTGGAGAAGAAGATTTTTAAAGGTATTTACCATATATGGGCATAGCGGCCATGTTGGTCATGTGTCCAGGACCGTTAGAAAATATTTTCATTCCATCAACCCCTCAAGGCTCTATATGAAATTTGGTTTCAATTGGCCCAGTGGTTTAGAGTAGATTGTTTGAAATTGTCAAAATTTGAGATTTCTGGGTCAAAGGTCAAAGAATGACCTTGACCTTTTGTACTCAAAAATCTTCATGTACTCATTAAGATGATTCTATGTACCAATTTTTAGGCCAAAATCTTCAAAACTTACCATGAAATCTCATGTTCTAGCATTTTCCCATATTTGACCTTGCCGTAAAAAAAGGTCAAGGTCATCCCAGGGTCATAATTTGAACAATCTTGATAGTACTTGAGTACCCAATGCTACATACTGAGTTTCAAGGCCATCAGTCTACTGGTTCTGGAGAAGAAGATTTTTAAAGGTTTTTACCATATATGGGCGTGGTGGCCATGTTGGTCATGTGACCTAGACCGTATGCACAAATTTTCATTCCCTCAACCCCTGGAGGACCTATATGAAATTTGGCTACAATTGGCCAAGTGGTTTTTAGCTCACCTGAGCCAGCGGCTCCGGGGGAGCTTATAGGATGGTAAGGCTCCGTCGTCCGTCGTCGTCCGTCCGTCGTCCGTCCGTCGTCCGTCCGTCCGTCAACAATTTCAAACGACTTCTTCTCTGAAACCGCTGGGCCAATTGTAACCAAATTTCATATGTGGCCTCCAGAGGAAGGGGGAACGAAAAGTTGTTCAAACGGTCCTGGTCACATGACCAATATGGCCGCCATGCCCATATATGGTAAAAAACTAAAAAAATCTTCTACTCCAGAACCAATAGGCCGATTGCCTTGAAACTTGGTATGTAGCATTGGGTACGTGAGTACTACCAAGATTCTTCAAATTATGACCTTGGGTTGACCTTGACCTTTTTTACGGTAAGGTCAAATTTGCTTCCTTATGCTTTTATATGGCAAACTGCTAAAACATAAGATACCTTGGAAACAGTTGAAGATTTTGGGCTAAAAATTGCTATCTACAATCATCTTAATGAGTACATGAAGATTTAGGAGTACAAGAGGTCAAGGTCAGTTTTTGACCTTCGACCCAGAACTCTGATATTTTGACAATTTCAAACAACCTTCTCAGAAGCCACTGGGCCAATTGAAACCAAATTTCATGTAGAGCCTCCAGGGGTTAAGGGAACAAAAATCTATTAATATGGTCCAGGTCACATGACCAACATGGCCGCCACGCCCATATATGGTGAAAGCCTTTAAAAATCTTCTTCTCCAGAACCAGTTGACCGATGGCCTTGAAACTTGGTATGTAGCATTGGGTACTCAAGTACTATCAAGACTGTTCAAATGATGTTCTTGGGTTGACCTTGACCTTATTTACGAGAAGGTCAAATATGGGAAAATGCTAGAACATAAGATTTCTTGGAAAGTTTTGAAGATTAAGGCCTAAACATTGGCGTATGCAGTCATTTTAATGAGTACATGAAGATTCATTAGTACAAAAGGTCAAGGTCATTCTTTGACCTTTGACCCAGAACTCTCATATTTCAAACAGTCTCCTCAAAAACCACTGGGCCAATTATAACCAAATTTCATATAGAGCGTCAGGGTTAGAGGGAACGAAATTTAATTCAAACAGTCCAGGTCACATGACCAACATGGCTGCCACACCCATATATGGTAAAAACCTTTAAAAATCTTCTTCTCCAGAACCAATGGACAGATGGCCTTTAAACTTGGTATGTTGCATTGGGTATTCCAGTACTATCAAGATTGTTTAAATGATGACCTTGGGTTTACCATGACCATTTTACAGCAAGGTCAAATATGGGAAAATGCTGGAACATAAGATTTCATGGAAAGTTTTGAAGATTTAGGCCTAAAAATTGGATAATACAGTCATCTTAATGAGTACATGAAGATTTGTGAGTACAAGAGGTCAAGGTTGTTCTTTGACCTCTTTACCCTGAATTCTCATGGTTCGAAAATTTCAAACTTCTTCTTAAAAGCCACTGAGTGAATTGTAAACACATTTCATAAACAGCCTTCAGGGATTGAGGTAACGAAGATTTCTTCAAATGGTCTGGGTCACATGACCAACATGGCGGCCATGCCCATATATGGTAAAAACCTTTAAAAATCTTCTTCTCCAGAACCAATTGACCGATGGCCTTGAAACTTGTTATGTAGCATTGGGTACTCCAGTACTATCAAGATTGTTCAAATTATGACCTTGGGTTGACCTTGACCTTTTTTATGGCAAGGTCAAATATGGGAAAATGCTTGAACATAAGATTTCATAGGAAGTTTAGAAGATTTTGGCCTAAAAAACGATATATAGTCGTTTCAATGAGGTCATGAGGAATTATGAGTACAAGAGGTCAAGGTCATTCTTTGACTTTTGACCCAGATCTCTCATATTTTGACATTTTCAAACATTTCTTCAAAAGCCAAAGGGCCAATTGTGAACACATTTCATATAGAGCCTCCAGGGCTTGTTTGAACAAAAATTTGTTCAAACGGTCCAGGTCACATGATCAACATGGCCGCCATACACATTTATGGTATAAACCTTTAATATTTTTCTTCTCCAGAACCAATACGCCAATGGCCTGTAAACTTGGTTAAGTAGCATGGAATATAAGTCCTACCAAGACTCTTCAAATGATGACCTTGGGTTTACCTTGACCTTTTTAGCGGCATGGTCAAATCTGGGAAAATGCTAGAAGATAAGATTTCATGGATAGTTTTGAAGATTTTGGCCTAAAAATGCTATGTATGGTTGTCTTAATTAGTACATGCAGATTTATGAGTACAAGAAGTCCTGGTCATTCTTTGACTTTTGACCCAAAACTCATATTTTGGCAGTTTCAGACATAAGAAAAAGCCACTTTGCCACTTGCGCAGGTGAGCGATTCAGGGCCTCATGGCCCTCTTGTTTAGGAGATTGTTTGATATTGTCAAAATATGAGAGTTCTGGGTCAAAGGTCAAAGAATGACCTTGACCTCTTGTACTCATAAATCTTCATGTAGTCATTAAGATGACTGTATGTACCAATTTTTAGGCCAAAATCTTCAACAGTTTCCAAGATATCTTATGTTGCAGCATTTTGCCATATAAAAGCATGAGTAAGCAAATTTGACCTTACCGTAAAAAAGGTCAAGGTCAACCCAAGGTCATAATTTGAACAATCTTGGTAGTACTCGTATACCCGATGCTACATACCAAGTTTCAAGACCATCGACCTATTGGTTCTGGAGAAGAAGATTTTTTCAGGTTTTTACCATATATGGGCATGGCGGCCATGTTGGTCATGTGACCAAGACCGTTTGAACAACTTTTCGTTCCTAAGGTCCCAGGAGGCTCTATATGAAATTTGGTTACAATCGGCCCAGCGGTTTCAGAGGAGAAGTCGTTTGAAATTGTGGACGGACGGACGCCGGAGCCTTACCATCCTATAAGCTCCCCCGGAGCCTCTGGCTCAGGTGAGCTAAAAACTAATCAAAGGGAGGTTACTCCAAAATTAAGTAAGGGGGAACAACCATTCTTGTATGTGACACTGTCTTGTGACCATACACATTGCTATAAAGTTTCGTCAAGGTATTCCAAATGGCTACTATGTTATTGAATGCACAAGATTAGTATACACAAAAATAGCCGGAAAAATCTAATCAAAGGGATGGAACTCCAAAACAAAGAAAGAAAGAGCAACCATTGCTATATGTGACACATCATCGGACCCTCATACACATTGCTATGAAGTTTCATCAAGATATCCCAAACGGTTATCTAGTTATGGCGCCGTAAGACTAGTAGGGTAAAAAATAATCAAAGGGGCATAACTTGAAAACTAAGAAAGGGGGGCAACCATTACTAAACGCGACACTTTGCCCCATCCTTATATAGATGCCTACAAAATTTCATGAAGATATCTCAAACGGTTTCTGAGATATGGTGCGCACAAGAATGTTGACGGATGGACGGACTGACAGACGGATGGACAGCGCCATGCCATAATACGTCCATTTTTTCAAAACGGGCATATAAAACAAGAGTTGTCAAAAGACAATGAAGCAAGCCTCATGGATGCCTGATTCTCACAGTTACCAAATCCTACAAATATATGAGGTCATCTGCACTGTCAGACTGAACTATTATCCCAGGTATATGATGAATACCTACTAAATAGTGCTAAACATACGAAGCAAAATCAATGAATCATGCCAGAGTGACCTCAAATACTATCAGGTCCTTCAAAGTGTCAGACTAATCCATGTTGCCAAGTATGATGGTAATCTACTAAACTGAGTTTGAGATACAAGACAAAATCAACTAGAGGTGGCAGTAAGCATGGCTTACTAACCCTCCCCTCCCCCCTCCCCCCCCCCCCCCCCCCCCACCCCGTTAACAGTTAGGCATGCAGCTTTGTCATTTAAGTTTTACATTTACACACCATACATGTTATGACAACTACAAGTGCACATCTATATACCAATATCTGTTCACATATTTAATATCAGTCAAACGGTTTAGAAGTAGGGACAACAAACTCTGTTTTCCAAGGCTACAACGGGGCACAACAAAGCTGGAAAACCCTTTTAAGAAAAACAGAGCAATATGTGCCAACTCTTTCTTCTACTGCATCCGTGTACCAAATCTGAATAAATTGGAAGTGAAAATGGCATAAAAAACTTCAAACAAGGGCAAAACATATAAAAAAAAAGGGGCATAACTCATGCAAAAAGGGTTAATGCACATCTTCATACCAATACGTGTTCGCATACTTAATTTCAAGAAAATCCGTCAAATGGTCTTGGAGTAGTAGCGATTAACTTTTCTTACGAAAACTACAAAGGGACATAACTCAGCAGGAAAACCTTTCCGGGAAAAACTGAACAATATGTATCAGCTCTTTCCATATGCTGCATCTAGTAACCCAATTTGAATAAAATGGTAGCAAAAAAGGCAGAAACACTATAAAATAGGGCAAAAATATCAAAAACGGGCATAACTCAGGCAAAAAGGGGCAGAATTTAAAATCAAAACCCTAATGCACATCTTCATACCAATATCTGTTCACATACTTAATTTCAAGAAAATCTGTCAAACCATCTAGGAGGAGTTGCGATAACAAACTTATTTCACGAAAAATACAAAGGGGCATAACTCCGTTATAAAAACCTTCCAGGAAAAATTGAAAAATACATATCCACTATTTTCTTATGCTGCATCCATGGACAAAATTTGAAACAAAATGGAGCAAATTTAATGCAAAAACCCTATAAAATAGGGCAAAAAATACCAAAAAGGGGCATAACTCAGGCAAAAAGGGGCAGAATTTAAAATCAAAACCCTAATGCACATTTTCATACCAATATCTGTTCACAGACTTAATTTGAAGAAAATCGGTCAAACCATCTAGGAGGAGTTGCGATAACAAACTTATTTCACGAATAATACAAAGGGTCATAACTTCGCAATAAAAACTTTCCAAGAAAAATTGAAAAATACGTATCACTTTTTTCTTATGCTGCATCCATGGACAAAATTTGAAACAAATTGCAGCAAATTTAATGCGTTGTGGATGGACAGACGGAAGGATGGAGGGACACCGTCAAAACAGTATACCCCCCACAAACACAGTTTGCGGGGGGTATAATGAAGCCTGAGATATAGGTCACAGTGACCTACAAATAGTATGAAGTCATTTGCAGAGTCAGACTGAACCATTATTCCATGTATGATGGAAATCTACTAAAAGTGATCAAGATAGTAGTCAAAATCACAGAACCATGAAATGTAGGTCATAGTGATCTATAAATAGTAATTAGTATGAGGTCATTTGCAAAGTCAGGCTGATCAACTTGGCCATGTATGAAGTTAATCCATCAAACAGTGTTGGAAATATATGGCAAAATCACTGGACCATTAATAAAGGTCAAGGGCAATCACAGGAGCCAGCATGGATGCTTTGCAGCTGCTGCAATTATAAGGACATGCTTTTTGACCAAGTATCAATTCCCTTGTCTCAGAGGTATCATCAAAACTGAGAATTTTGCCTTAAAAATGGTGCCATCAGCAAAGTCAGTCAACCCTGATTTATAGGTCAAGGACACAACTGTGTGCTGCAGCTGCTGCAGACATATAGATGTATATCTGTACCCAGTATGGTGATTGTAACTGCTGTAGTTTGTAAGATACAGAGTTAATCATTGAGTAAAATGCAACTGTTAACATTGCCTTAAAAACAGAGCCTACAGCAAAGGCAGTCAACCATAACATATAGGTCAAGGACACACAACTGTGTGATGCAGCTGCTGCAGTCATACAGATGTATATATGTACCAATTATGATGATTGTAGCTGCTGTAGTTTGTAAGATACAGAGTTAAACATGGAGTTACATGCAACTGTTAACATTGGTTAACCTGATCAAGAACACATGAGGCTAACACATACTCAGACTACGATGCCAGGGTACAGCATGAGCTCTCCTTTGCATTCGCAAAGACGTGCAAAAGTTTAGGCTAATAAATGCTGTCAAATAAAACTGTCATAAAAAATAACTAAACCAATGCTCAAATTTGGTTCAAAGTTTCCAACATATAGTGATTTTAGTGAGCTTTCAAATAATCATTTGTAGCTCTTGACCAAATATAGTTGCTGAAAGTTCCAAATTTTGTATATACAAATCCTTTAATAAATCTTAATTTTTGTGGTTACACTTTTTTGGTGACCGACCATCAATTTTATGGAAATATGTTTTATTGAGAGAATTTTTTGTCAAAAGAAATCATCATCCTTTGTCATTACTATTGATAAAGATGATGATGCTGTAAAATTTAACAACGCATCAACCCACTGGGTCATTTGCGTCAAAAAGGTTGAATATCACAACCAAAAAATGTTATGACAACTACAAACAAATATAGCTCATCCTATAATCCTATCAAGGTAACTGAACATGTCTACTTTCATCTAATGTTGGCTCCAGAGAGCAAATCTGGAAAAACCTGTAGTAAAAGTCAAGAAATCGGTCAAGCGTCTAGAAGGAGTAGCGATAACAAACTTTTATTACAAAAATTACAAAGGGAAATAACTCAGCAAGCAAACACTTCTGGAAAAAAATGGAAAATACCGGTCAACTTTTTTCGAACCAAATTTGAATACAATCAAAGCCAAAATGACTAAATCATCCCCGCCCCCCCCCCCCCCCCCCCCCCCCCCCCAAAAAAAAAAATTAGATAAAAAATTAAACAAGAGGGCCATGATGGCCCTGGATCGCTCACCTGAGTATCTTGTGAACTTAACCTCAGAAACATCCATACGTCCAACAGACAGAGTTTCACAAAGATTCAATGGAAAATGAACCCTTTATTGTGTACCTTAGGTTTTTGTATGATTTAACCTAATGACCTTGTTTTTGACCCAACATGACCCAGTTTCAAACCTGGTCTAGATTTCTTGGATATAAACATTCTGCAAAGTTTCATGAATATCGGATCAAAACTGTGCCCTCTAGAGCATATACACAATGTTTTTCTAAGGTTTGACCTAGTTTTTGACCCGACATGACCAAGTTGCACCCTTGGTCCAGATTTGTAGGAGAAAAACATTTTGACAAAGTCTCATGAAGATTAGAACAAAACTGTGTCCTCTAAAGCGTTTCCATGGTTTTTCTAAGAACTGACCTAGTGACCTAGTTTTTGACCTGACATGGCCCAGTTTCAAATCAGGTCTACATTTCATAAAAATAAACATTCTGACAAAGTTTCATGTAGATTATATCATAACTGTGCCCTCAAGAGTGTACACAACGTTTTTCTAAGATTTGACCTAGTGACCTAGTTTTTGACCCCACATGACCCAGTATCAAAGTTGGTCTAGATTTCATTAAGATAAACATTCTGACCATGTTTCATGATGATTGGATCGTAACCGTGCCCTCTGAGTCATTCTAAGATTTATTTCTATTTCTAGCTCTGGCGGCCATTTTGTACAGCAGAGTGGAACTGTTTCAGCAATTTTTGTTTAGAACCATGAGTCAAACACTTCTGTGAAATTATTTTGAAATCGAGCCATTGGCTTTAGAGTAGTTGTTGTTTAAAGGTTTTTTCTATTTTTAGCTCTGGTGGCCATTTTGTTCAGCAGAGCTGATTTGGTAGAGGGTCTCCTAAGGAACATTTCTGTGAAATTATTTCAAAATCTTCCCAGCAGTTTTGGAGGAGAAGTCGTTTAAAGGTTTTTCTATTTTTAGGTCTGGTGGCCATATTGTTCAGCCGAGCGGAACCGGTAGAGCTGATTTGGTAGAGGGTCTCCAAGGAACATTTCTGTGAAATTATTTCAAAATCTACCCAGCATTTTTTTGAGGCGAAGTTGTTTCAAGGTTTTTTCTATTTTTAACTCTGGCGGCCATTTTGTTCAGCAGAGAGGAACCGTTTGAGCAAATTTTGGTAGAGGGTCTCCTAAGGAACATTTCTGTGAAATTGTTTCAAAATCTGCCCAGCACTTTTGGAGGCGAAGTTGTTTAAAGGTTTTTCTATTCTTAGCTCTGGCGGCCATTTTGTTCAGCGAAGCAGAACCATTTTTTCAATTTCGGTAGAGGGTCTCCTAAGAAACATTTCTGTGAAATTAATTTAACATCTGCCCAGTAGTTTTGGAGGAGAAGTCGTTTAAAGGTTTTTCTATTTTTAGCTCTGGCAGCCATATTGATCAGCGGAGCAGAACCGTTTGAGAAATTTTGATTTAGGGCTACCTAAGAAACATTTCTGTGATTTTATTTCAAAATCTGCCCAGCAGTTTTGGAAGCGAAGTCGGTTAAAGGTTTTTCTATTTTTAGCTCTGGCCGCCATTTTGTTCGGCGGAGCTGACTCTTTTAGCAATTTTGGTAGAGGGTCTCCTAAGAAACATTTCTGTGAAATTATTTCAAAATCTGCCCAGTAATTTTGGAGAAGAAGTTGTTTAAAGGTTTTTCTATTTTTAGCTCTGGTGGCCATATTGTTCAGCGGAGCAGGACCGTTTGAGAAATTTTGGTTAAGGGCCTCCTAAGGAACATTTCTGTGAAATTATTTCAAAATCTGCCCAGCACTTTTGGAGGCGAAGACGTTTAAAGGTTTTTCTATTTTTAGCTCTGGTGGCCATATTGTTCAGCAGAGCGGAACCGTTTGAGCAACTTTGATAGAGGGTCTCCTAAGGAACATTTCTGTGAAATTACATCAAAATCTGCCCAGCAGTTTAGGAGGAGAAGTCGTTTAAAGGTTTTTCTATTTTTAGCTCTGGCGGCCATTTTGTTCAGCAGAGCGGAGCCATTTTAGCAATTTTGGTAGAGGGTCCCCCAAGAAACATTTCTGTGAAATTATTTCAAAATCTGCCTAGTAGTTTTGGAGGAGAAGTCGTTTAAAGGTTTTTCTATTTTTAGCTCTGGCAGCCATTTTGTTCAGCGAAGCAGAACCGTTTGAGCAATTTTGGTAAAGGGCCTCCTAAGGAACATTTCTGTGAAATTATTTCAAAATCTGCCTAGCAGTTTTGGAGAAGAAGTTGTTTAAAGGTTTTTCTATTTTTAGCTCTGGCGGCCATATCGTTCAGCGGAGCAGAACCGTTTGAGAAATTTTGGTTAAAGGCCTCCTAAGGAACATTTCTGTGAAATTATTTCAAAATCTGCCCAGCACTTTTGGAGGCGAAGACGTTTAAAGGTTTTTCTATTTTTAGCTCTGGTGGCCATTTTGTTCAGCAGAGCGGAACCGTTTGAGCAATTTTGATAGAGGGTCTCCTAAGGAACATTTCTGTGAAATTACATCAAAATCTGCCCAGCAGTTTAGAAGAGAAGTCGTTTAGAGGTTTTTCTATTTTCAGCTCTGGCGGCCATTTTGTTCAGAAGAGCGGAACCGTTTTAGCAATTTTGGTAGAGGGTCCCCCCAGAATCATTTCTGTGAAATTATTTCAAAATCTGCCCAGTAGTTTTGGAGGAGAAGTCGTTTAAAGGTTTTTCTATTTTTAGCTCTGGCGGCCATTTTGTTCAGCTGAGCGGAACCGTTTGAGCAATTTTGGTAAAGGGCCTCCTAAGGAACATTTCTGTGAAATTATTTCAAAATCTGCCCAGCAGTTTTGGAGGAGAAGTTGTTTAAAGTTGTTCACATACTTTATTTCAAGAAAATCTGTCAAGCGGTCTAGGAGGAGTTGGGATAAACTTTTTTTACGAAAAATATAAAGGGGCATGCAAGACTCAGCAGGAAAACACTTCAAGGAAAAACTGTAAAACACATGTCTACTATTTTCTTATGATGCATCTATGAACCAAATTTGAATAAAATCAAAGCAAAAATGACTAAAACCCCCCAAAAAATATGGATAAACTAGAGATGGCAGTAAGCATGGCTTACTAAATACCCACCGCATTTAACAGTTAAGCATGGACCTTCGTCATCTAAGTTTTACAAAGCTATACAAAGCATACATGTTATGACAACTACAAACAAATATAGCTCATCCTATAATCCTATCAAGGTAACTGAAATGTCTACTTTAATCTAATATTGGCTCTCGAGAGCGAAGCTGGAATAACCTTGTAGAAAAAATCAAGAAAATCGGTCAAGCAGTCTAGAAGGAGTAGTGATAACAAACTTCTATTACAAAAATTACAAAGGGGAATAACTCAGCAGGCAAACACTTCTGGGAAGAAATGGAAAACAGGGGTCAACTTTTTTCGAACCAAATTTGAATACAATCAAAGCAAAAATGACTAAATCCCCCCCCCCCCCCCCAAAAAAAAAATTTAGATAAAAAATATAAACAAGAGGGCCATGATGGCCCTGGATCGCTCACCTGAATATCCTGTGAACTTAACCTCAGAGACATCCATATGACTGACAGAGTTTCACAAAGATTAAATGGAAAATGAACCCTTTATTGTGTACCTAAGGTTTTTATAAGATTTAACCTAATGACCTAGATTTTGACCCTACATGACCCAGTTCCAAACCTGGTCTAGATTTTTTGGATATGAACATTCTGGCAAAGTTATCAAAACTGTGCCTTCTAGAGTGTACACAATGTTTTTCTAAGGTTTAACCTAGTGACCTACTTTTTGACCCAACATGACCAATTTGCACCCTTGGTCCATATTCGCTGGAGACAAACATTCTGACAAAGTCTCATGAAGATTAGAACAAAACTGTGTCCTCAAAAGCGTTCACACTGTTTTTCTAAGAACTGACCTAGTGACCTAGTTTTTTACCTGACATGGCCCAGTTTCAAATCTGGTATAAATTTCATGAAAGTATACATTCTGACAATGTTTCATGTAGATAGGATCATAACTGTGCCCTCTAGAGTGTACATGAGGTTTTTCTAATATTTGACCTAGTGACCTAGTTTTTGACCCCACAAGACTCAGATTCAAATTTGACCTAGATTTTATATAAATAAACATTCTGACAAAGTTTCATGAAGATTGGATCATAACTGTGCCCTCTAGAGTGTGCACAAGGTTTTTCTAAGATTTGACCCAGTGACCTAGTTTTTGACCCCACATGACCCAGTTTCGAAGATGGTCTAGATTTCATTAAGATAAACATTCTGACAAAGTTTTATGATGATTGGATCATAACTGTGCCCTCTGTGCCATTCTAAGATTTATTTCTATTTTTAGCTCTGGCGGCCATTTTGTTCAGCGGAGCGGAACCGTCTGAGCAATTTTTGGTCAGAGCCATGAGTAAACATTTCTGTGAAATTTTTTTGAAATCGAGCCATTGGCTTTAGAAACGATGATGTTTAAAGCTTTTTTCTATTTTTAGCTCTGGTGGCCATATTGTTCAGCGGGGCAGAACCGTTTGAGCAATTTTGGTAGAGGGTCTCCTAAGGAACATTTCTGTGAAATTATTTCAAAATAGGCCCAGCAGTTTTGGAGGAGAAGTCGTTTAAAGGTTTTTCTATTTTTAGCTCTGGCGGCCATATTGTTCAGCGGAGCGGAACCGTTTGAGCAATTTTGGTAGAGGGTGTCCTAAAGAACATTTCTGTGAAATTATTTTGAAATCCGGCTAGCAGTTTTGGAGGAGAAGTCGTTTAAAGGTTTTTCTATTTTTAGCTCTGGCGGCCATATTGTTCAGTGAAGCGGAACCGTTTGAGCAATTTTGGTAGAGGGTCTCCTAAGGAACATTTCTGTGAAATTATTTCAAAATCTGCCCAGCACTTTTGGAGGAGAAGTTGTTTAAAGGTTTTTCTATTTTTAGCTCTGGCGGCCATATTGTTCAGCGGAGCAGAACCGTTTGAGCAATTTTGGTAGAGGGTCTCCTAAGGAACATTTCTGTGAAATTATTTCAAAATCGGCCCAGCAGTTTTGGAGGAGAAGTCGTTTAAAGGTTTTTCTATTTTTAGCTCTGGCGGCCATATTGTTCAGCGGAGCGGAACCATTTGAGCAATTTTGGTAGAGAGTCCCCCAAGAAACATTTCTGTGAAATTATTTTGAAATCCGGCTAGCAGTTTTGGAGAAGAAGATGTTTAAAGCAAAAGTTGACGCCGGACGCACGACCGGACGACGGACGCCGGACGACGGACAAAGACCGATCACAATACCTCACCTTGAGCACTTCGTGCTCAGGTGAGCTAAAAAGGGGCATTACTCAAGAAAGAAGGGTCAGATTTCACAGTGGAAACCTTAACGCACATCTTGATACCAATATGTGTTCACATACTTAATTTCAAGAAAATCGGTCAAGCGGTCTAGGAGGAGTTGCAATAACAAACTTTTTTACAAAAAATATAAAGGGGCATAACTCAGCAGGATAACACTTTCGGGAAAAACTGGAAAACACGTGTCAACTATTTTCTTATGATGCATCAATGAACCAAATTTGGATAAAATCATAGCAACAAGAGGCCCAAATGGGCCTGATATCGCTCACCTGGCTATTGTGCAATGGGACCATTCTGATACAAAATTGGTCCAATTGGAATTTCTCATTTTCACATTTTGCTACTTTTAGTAACAGAGGCCAGCTTGTCTGGTCTTTATATATTTACTTTTGAAACACCTCAATGCAAGAATCATTTTGCCACAAATTTCATCAAAATCCATTCAGGGGTTACTGAGATATTGCCAGTTTCATGTTTTGTGCTATTTTTAGTAACGGCAGATGGCGGCCATCTTGGATTGCTAAAATGCAAAAAATCGAAAAGCCTTCATGCAAGGACCATTTTGACACAAATTTGGTCCAGTTCCATTGAGATTTTCTGATTTTCACATTTTTCTATTTTTAGTAACAGAGGCCATTATGACTGGTCTACAGTTAGATATTTTTGAAACATCTCAATGAAAGAATCATTTTGACACAAATTTCGTCAAAATCCATTCAGCGGTTACTGAGATATTGTCATTTTCATGTTTTGTGCTATTTTTAGTAACGGCAAATGGCGGCCATCTTGGAATGCCAAAATTAAAAAAGCTTAATTAAAGGACCATTCTGTCACAAAATTAATCCAACTCCATTGAGATTTTCTAATTTTCACATTTTTCTATTTTTAGTAACAGAGGCCAGTATGAATGGTCTACAGTTAGATATTTTTGAAACATCTCAATGCAAGAATCATTTTGACACAAATTTCCTCAAAATCCATTCAGCGGTTACTGAGATATTGTCATTTTCATGTTTTGTGCTTTTTTTAGTAACGGCAGATGGCGGCCATCTTGGAATGCCAAATTGCAATTAATCAAAACGACTTCATGCAACGAACATTCTGACACAAAATTGGTCCAATTCCATTCAAGGGTTCTTGAGTAATTGTCATTTTTATGTTTGTGCTATTTTTAGTAACACCAGATGGCGGCCATCTTGGAATGCCAAATTGCAATTAATCGAAACGGCTTCATGCAAGGAACATTCTGACACAAAATTGGTCCAATTCCATTCCAGGGTTCTTGAGTAATTGTCATTTTTATGTTTGTGCTATTTTTAGTAACAGCCCCCATGGTGGCCATCTTGGATAGTCAACTGGCACAAAATTGAAATAATTCCATTCAAGAACCATTTCTGACCAAATCTGGTCAGAATTGGTTGCATTTTCTTTAGATATTGACATTTGAGCAAAATTGGCCTTGTATACGCTAAGTAGGTCACTGTGACCTAATTCCGCTATAGATTTTTTTTATTTTTACAATTTTTAATACCAAGGTCCCACTTATGTTCCATGCAAACTTTCAACCAAATATACCAAATGGTTCTGGAGAAGAAGTTGATTTTGTTGTTTTTGCTATTTTAGTAACGGCGGCCATCTTGGATTTTCAACCTGACCCAATTTTACAATTCTGAGACCCTGGAGTCAGGTCATGCTCCATGTGAAATTTGAGAACCATGGGACCAGTAGTTTTAGAGAAGAAGTTGTTTGAAGTTGTTTAAATAGGTCATTTTTTGACATTGGCATTTAAGCAAAATTACACAGGTAAACAGAAAGTAGGTCACTGTGACAAAACTCCGCTACAGATTTTTTCATTTTTACAATTTTGAATACCAAGGTTTCACTGATGTTCCATGCCAAAATTCAGACAAATATACCCAGTGGTTCTGGAGAAGAAGTTTATTTTGTTGTTTTTGCTATTTTTAGTAATGGCGGCCATCTTGGATTTTCAACCTGACCCAATTTTACAATTCTGAGACCCTGGAGTCAGGTCATGCTCCATGTGAAATTTGAGAACCATGGGACCAGTAGTTATACAGAAGAAGATGTTTGAATATTTGTTTTTAGGTGTTGACGGACAAATTCCGTGACGACACACGACGCACGCATTGGTATGACAATAGCTCACTATGGCCCTTCGGGCCAGGTGAGCTAAAAATGACTAAAAAACACAAATAAGGGCCAAAAATATCAAAAAGGGGCATAACTCAAGAAATAGGGGTCAGATTTCAAAATGGAAACCTTAACGCACATCTTCATACCAATATGTGTTCACATATTTAATTTCAAGAAAATCGGTCAAGAGGTCTAGGAGGAGTTGCGATAACAAAACTTTTTTTACGAAAAAATCTTAAGGGGCATAACTCAGCAGGAAAACACTTCCGGGAAAAACTGGAAAACACGTGTCAACTATTTTCTTATGATGCATCAATGAACCGAATTTGAATAAAACCAAAGAAAAAACGACTAAAAACACCCAAAATTAGGGCCAAAAATATCAAAAAGGGGCATTACTCAAGAAATAGGGGTCAGATTTCAAAATGGAAACCTTAATGCACATCTTCATACCAATATGTGTTCACATACTTAATTTCAAGAAAATCTGTCAAGCGGTCTATGAGGAGTTGGGATAAACCTTTTTTTACGAAAAATATAAAGGGGCATGCAAGACTCAGCAGGAAAACACTTCAAGGAAAAACAGTAAAACACATGTCTACTATTTTCTTATGATGCATCTATGAACCAAATTTGAATAAAATCAAAGCAAAAACGACTAAAACCCCCCAAAAAATATGGATAAACTAGAGATGGCAGTAAGCATGGCTTACTAAATACCCCCCGCATTTAACAGTTAAGCATGGACCTTCGACATCTAAGTTTTACAAAGCTATACAAAGCATACATGTTATGACAACTACAAACAAATATAGCTCATCCTATAATCCTATCAAGGTAACTGAAATGTCTACTTTAATCTAATATTGGCTCTCGAGAGCGAAGCTGGAATAACCTTGTAGAAAAAATCAAGAAAATCGGTCAAGCAGTCTAGAAGGAGTAGTGATAACAAACTTCTATTACAAAAATTACAAAGGGGAATAACTCAGCAGGCAAACACTTCTGGGAAGAAATGGAAAACAGGGGTCAACTTTTTTCGAACCAAATTTGAATACAATCAAAGCAAAAATGACTAAATCCCTCCTCCCCCCCCCCCCCCCCCCAAAAAAATTTAGATAAAAAATATAAAAAAAGGGGCATTACTCAAGAAAAAGGGGTCAGATTTCACAGTGGAAACCTTAACGCACATCTTGATACCAATATGTGTTCACATACTTAATTTCAAGAAAATCGGTCAAGCGGTCTAGGAGGAGTTGCAATAACAAACTTTTTTACAAAAAATATAAAGGGGCATAACTCAGCAGGATAACACTTTCGGAAAAAACTGGAAAACACGTGTCAACTATTTTCTTATGATGCATCAATGAACCAAATTTGAATAAAATCATAGCAAAAATGACTAATAAACCCAAATAAGGGCCAAAAATATCAAAAAGGGGCATAACTCAAGAAATAGGGGTCAGATTTCAAAATGGAAACCTTAATGGACATCTTCATACCAATATGTGTTCACATACTTAATTTCAAGAAAATCGGTCAAGAGGTCTAGGAGGAGTTGCGATAACAAAACTTTCTTTACGAAAAAATATAAAGGGGCATAACTCAGCAGGAAAACACTTCCGGGAAAAACTGGAAAACACGTGTCAACTATTTTCTTATGATGCATCAATGAACCGAATTTGAATAAAACCAAAGAAAAAACGACTAAAAACACCCAAAATTAGGGCCAACTAGAGGTGGCAGTAAGCATGGCTTACTAAATACCCCCCGCGTTTAACAGTTAGGCATGCAGCTTTGTCGTTTAAGTTTTATATTTACACAGCCTACATGTTATGACAACTACAAGTGCACATCTATATACCAATATCTGTTCACATATTCAATATCAGTCAAACGGTTTAGGAGAAGTAGCGACAACAAACTCTGTTTTCCAAGACTACAAAGGGGTACAACAAAGCTGGAAAACCCTTTTAAGAAAAACAGAGCAATATGTGCCAACTCTTTCTTCTACTGTATCTGTGCACCAAATCTGAATAAAATGGAAGTTAAAATGGCATAAAAAAACTTCAAACTAGGGCAAAACATATAAAAAAGGGGCATAACTCAGGTAAAAAGGGCTACTGTACATCTTCATACCAATACGTGTTCGCATACTTTATTTAAAAAAAAAAAACGTCAAATGGTCTTGGAGTAGTAGTGACAACAAACTTTTCTTATGAAAACTACAAAGGGACATAACTCAGCAGGAAAACCTTTCCGGAAAAACTGAACAATATGTATCAGCTCTTTCCATATGCTGCATCTAGTAACCCAATTTGAATAAAATGGAAGCAAAAAAGGCAAAAACCCTATAAAATAGGACAAAAATA
This sequence comes from Ctena decussata, assembly GCA_963989385.1. Taxonomy (NCBI): domain Eukaryota; kingdom Metazoa; phylum Mollusca; class Bivalvia; order Lucinida; family Lucinidae; genus Ctena; species Ctena decussata. The sequence goes on along the minus strand of OZ022499.1, from coordinate 27,345,572 downwards.
TCAAAAAGGGGCATAACTCAGGCAAAAAGGGGCAGAATTTAAAATCAAAACCCTAATGCACATCTTCATACCAATATCTGTTCACATACTTAATTTCAAGAAAATCCGTCAAACCATCTAGGAGGAGTTGCGATAACAAACTTATTCCACGAAAAATACAAAGGGGCATAACTCCGCAATAAAAACTTTCCAGGAAAAATTGAAAAATACATATCCACTATTTTCTTATGCTGCATCCATGGACAAAATTTGAAACAAATTGGAGCAAATTTAATGCAAAAACCGTATAAAATAGGGTAAAAAATATCAAAAAGGGACATAACTCAGGTAAAAAGGGGCAGAATTTAAAATCAAAACCCTAATGCACATCTTTATACCAATGTCTGTTCACATACTTAATTTCAAGAAAATCCGTCAAACCATCTAGGAGGAGTTGCGATAACAAACTTATTTCACGAAAAATACAAAGGGGCATAACTCCGCAATAAAACTTTCCAGGAAAAAATGAAAAATGCGTATCCACTATTTTCTTATGCTGCATCCATGGACAAAATTTGAAACAAATTGGAGGAAATTTAATGCAAAAACCCTATAAAATAGGGCAAAAAATATCAAAAAGGGGCATAACTCAGGTAAAAAGGGGCAGAATTTAAAATCAAAACCCTAATGCACATCTTCATACCAATATCTGTTCACATACTTAATTTCAAGAAAATCTGTCAAACCATCTAGGAGGAGTTGCGATAACAAACTTATTTCACGAAAAATACAAAGGGGCATAACTCCGCAATAAAAACTTTCCAGGAAAAATTGAAAAATACGTATCCACTATTTTCTTATGCTGCATCCATGGACAAAATTTGAAACAAATCGGAGCAAATTTAATGTGTTGCGGACGGATGGAAGGACGGAAAGACGGACGGAAGGACAACGTCAAAACAGTATACCCCCCACAAACATAGTTTGCGGTGGTTATAAAAATATCAAAAAGGGGCATTACTCAAGAAATAGGGGTCAGATTTCAAAATGGAAACCTTAATGCACATCTTCATACAAATATGTGTTCACATACTTAATTTCAAGAAAATCGGTTAAGCTGTCTAGGAGGAGTTTTTTTACGAAAAATATAAAGGGGCATAACTCAGCAGGAAAACATTTCCGGGAAAAACTGGAAAACACGTGTCAACTATTTTCTTATGATGCATCAATGAACCAAATTTGAATAAAATCAAAGCAAACACGACTAACCCCCCCCCCCCCCCCCCCCAAAAATTAGGGCCAAAAATATCAAAAAGGGGCATAACTCACAAAATAGGGGTCAGATTTCAAAATGGAAACCTTAATGCACATCTTCATACCAATATGTTTTCACATACTTAATTTCAAGAAAATCGGGTCAAGCGGTCTAGGAGGAGTTGCTATAAAAAACTTTTTTTATGAAAAATATAAAGGGGCATAACTCAGCAGGAAAACACTTCCGTGAAAAACTGAAAAATACTTATCAACTCTTTTCACATGCTGCATCCATGTACAAAATTTGAAACAAATCGGAGCAAATGTTGCGGAGGGACGAACGGACCGGACGGACAAACGGACGGACAACGTGAAAACAGTATACCCCCCTCAAACAAGTTTGCGGGGGGGGGGGGGGGGGGGTATAAAAATCAAAAAGGGGCATAACTCACGAAAAAGGGGTCAGATTTCAAAGTGAAATCCTTAATGCACATCTTCATACCAATATGTGTTCACATACTTAATTTCAAGAAAATCTGTCAAGCTGTCTAGGAGGAGTTGCGATAACAAACTTTTTTTACGAAAAATATAAAGGGGCATAACTCAGCAGGAAAACACTTCCGGGAAAAACTGGAAAACACGTGTCAACTATTTTCTTATGATGCATCAATGAACCGAATTTGAATAAAACCAAAGAAAAACCAACGAAACCCCCCCAAAATTAGGGCCAAAAATCAAAAAGGGGCATAACTCTAGAAAGAGGGGTCAGATTTCAAAGTGAAAACCTTAATGCACATCTTCATACCAATATGTGTTCACATACTTAATTTCAAGAAAATCTGTGAAGCCGTCTAGGAGGAGTTGCGATAACAAACTTTTTTTACGTAAAATATAAAGGGGCATAACTCAGCAGGAAAACACTTCTGGGCAAAACTGGAAAACACGCGTCACTTGGTTTCTTATGCTGCATCTATGAACCAAATTTGAATAAAATCAAAGCAAAAACGACGAAAACCCCCCAAAATTAGGGCAAAAAATATCAAAAAGGGGCATAACTCAGGAAATAGGGGTAAGATTTCAAAATGGAAACCTTAATGCACATCTTCATACCAATATGTGTTCACATACTTAATTTCAAAAAATCGGTCAAGCAGTCTATGAGGAGTTGCGATAACAAACTTTTTTTACGAAAAATATAAAGGGGCATAACTCAGCAAGAAAACACTTCCGGGAAAAACTGAAAAATACATATCAACTCTTTTCATATGCTGCATCCATGGACAAAATTTGAAACAAATCGGAGCAAATGTTGCGGAGGGACGAACGGACGGACGGACAACGTGAAAACAGTATACCCCCTCAAACAAGTTTGCGGGGGGTATAATTAACTTTTATACAGGATCTACGAGGCTAATAGCTATTAGAGCCACAACACAAGAAAATCAACAAAGTGGCATGTGTGCTCAAGTTAAACTCAGATCAGCCTAGGCAATAGTAGGCATCCACCCAGTCTGACCAGAATCTTCACTTTGCACTTTGCTTAGAGTAGCTAAAGGTCTAAGCTAGCTCCATGCAGACAGTGAAGACTCTGATCAGACAAGACGGATGCACAGCCTAATCTGAGTGCCCTGGGCACACATGCCATGTTGTTGGTTTTCTTGTGTCGTGGCTCATTAATCAATTTGCAGCTGTTATCAGACATAAGTGTTTTCAAATAATTATTTATTTTCATATTCATATTAGAAAAAAAACGTTTTATTATTTTTTTATTCTTCTAACTTTTAATTATTTAATTTATAGTAAACAGTAAACCAACACATCTTCTTCACAAACATAGTATCAGACTCAAACATGCCAGTGGCAGATCCAGAGGGGGCTCGGAGAGTTCAAATGAACCCCCTCTTGGGCCTAAATTATTTCATTTTCATGAGGAATTTCAGGGAAAATGGGTCAAATAGCACAAATTCAACCCCCTAAGCTAATTTGAACCCCCTATCCATTATTCCTGGAACTGCCACTGCATGCCCAAAATTAAACAATACTGCTCCATCAATGGAAGAGGTGGATCCCGAATTCAAACTTTTTACGGTTATTGAATGGGTTTAAGTCATTTTATTCTTAATGGCCAAAACGATTTTGTTATTTGTTATATTAAACCATCATAAGAAAGATCACAGCATCTGCAATTGAATACATGATTGCCATAGTGTGGATAAGGATCCTTATCAGCACAACAATCATGTGGATAGCTTCAGCTTTTTGGTCACTTGATGAGACAAATGAGCCGCGACACAAGAAAACCAAAAAAGTGGTTGTGTGCCCAGCGCAGACTCAGATCAGCCTGGGCATCCACCCAGTCTGATCAGAGTCTTCGCTGTCTGCACAAAGGTAGCTTAGACCCTTAGCTACCCTTTAAGCACTATGCAGAGTCTGATCAGACTGAGTGGATGCCCAGGCTGATCTGAGTCTGCACTGGGCAAACAACCACATTGTTGGTTTTCTCGTGTCGCGGCTCAAATATTATGTAAAAGTGAGTGGCTGACAAGCTCCAGTCTTATTCATGAACATTGATCCCGACCGGACGGAGTGTGTGTAGCTGGTAGATCCAGTAGAGTTCTCTGTTTCTTCTAGTAACAGCTTTTTTGGTGTTACGGATCTGTGGACAGGATTTCAATAGTTTGAAACCCCATGTGTTCTGTAGAATGGTTGGGTAAGTTAAAATGTGTTGCTACCAGAGTGTCCCGTTTATTGCGGGTGTCACGCTGGTGTTCTGTCATTCTAACTTGGTGACTATTCTCATAGCGAACATTTGTGGTTCGGGGTAAAGCCGTGGTGGGTAATTGTTAGCAATGATCATAATTGTATTATTGCTTTCTTGAAATGACATATGTCACGATCATGGGTTAGTACAAATGGGTTCGGCTGTTTTGCTGCACAGGCTTGTTTCCCCGCCGTAGCAGGGTGTCCCCATTTGCTTTTCGAGCTTTTTCGAGGCTCTGTAGCAGTGTGTTCTGCGGATACCCTCTTCTAATGTAATAGCCCGTAAAGATTTCGGCATGTTTGTCATAATCATACAGCTGGACGCACGTAGTCTGACTGAGAGACCGGCGGGAGGTAGGTCCTTGCCAATGCATTCCCTCAGTGAGAAAGGAGACTTAGTTCTCTCATGTTCACCATTCTGGATAGAACTCGTCTTGCCTCTTTGTAGAACGGCATGACCTCAGCTGGTAGATCTAGAGTCTTCCTTTTCTTGGACGGCTCTTCCTCCGCCATTGCATCCCTTGTCCTTTTCTTCAGGTTCTCTGCTGGGATGATGGTCACTTGCGACGGAGAGCCTGACGTAGATGTCAGGGTCAGTGAGCTAATGATTGGGCTGACTGACATGTCGCTGGTGGTCTGTCTTGGATTCATCAGAGTGAACGCCGACCTCGGAGCATCCTAGTCCTAGCGAGGGGTAGTAGCATAAACGCTAGAGGATTGTGACTGACGACATGGGCCAGGCGCTCCTCGGTCTTGCTCATGCTGGTTCATGGCTTTCTTTCGCAATTTTCCTAACTAGTTTCTTCCAATAATATGGATTTCTTCAGAGGATTGTCACGATTCTGGTGAGCTGTGTTTTTGCGCTGTTTATATACCATATCGGGGGGCCGGTGAACCGGCCCTTTTGGCGCCATTGCGCCTGCGTAAACGGCCATTGTTGTACCGGCCCCCGGGGGCCGGTGGGCGTGTTTTGCGCCTCTCGCCGGCCCTCGGGGGCCGGTGGCGTTGCTATCCACCATTGTAGGCGTGTATGGCGACGTCGACCGGCCCCCGGGGGCCGGTGACGTTGCTATCCGCCATTTTCTTACTGTTGAGCGTGACGCTTGGTTCAGTGTGTTTATTTCCTGTTTTTAGGAGATTAAAAATGGCGGATCGTTGTGTGGAGTCCTGGCCGTTATATGCAAATGCTTTGAGCTATCCGCTTGGTTGCATGTTCATGAATAAGTACTGGAACGGGAGGAGACATAAATGTAAAAGTGAGTGGCTGACAAGCTCCAGTCTTATTCATGAACATTGATCCCGACCGGACGGAGTGTGTGTAGCTGGTAGATCCAGTAGAGTTCTCTGTTTCTTCTAGTAACAGCTTTTTTGGTGTTACGGATCTGTGGACAGGATTTCAATAGTTTGAAACCCCATGTGTTCTGTAGAATGGTTGGGTAAGTTAAAATGTGTTGCTACCAGAGTGTCCCGTTTATTGCGGGTGTCACGCTGGTGTTCTGTCATTCTAACTTGGTGACTATTCTCATAGCGAACATTTGTGGTTCGGGGTAAAGCCGTGGTGGGTAATTGTTAGCAATGATCATAATTGTATTATTGCTTTCTTGAAATGACATATGTCACGATCATGGGTTAGTACAAATGGGTTCGGCTGTTTTGCTGCACAGGCTTGTTTCCCCGCCGTAGCAGGGTGTCCCCATTTGCTTTTCGAGCTTTTTCGAGGCTCTGTAGCAGTGTGTTCTGCGGATACCCTCTTCTAATGTAATAGCCCGTAAAGATTTCGGCATGTTTGTCATAATCATACAGCTGGACGCACGTAGTCTGACTGAGAGACCGGCGGGAGGTAGGTCCTTGCCATGAACATGCAACCAAGCGGATAGCTCAAAGCATTTGCATATAACGGCCAGGACTCCACACAACGATCCGCCATTTTTAATCTCCTAAAAACAGGAAATAAACACACTGAACCAAGCGTCACGCTCAACAGTAAGAAAATGGCGGATAGCAACGTCACCGGCCCCCGGGGGCCGGTCGACGTCGCCATACACGCCTACAATGGTGGATAGCAACGCCACCGGCCCCCGAGGGCCGGCGAGAGGCGCAAAACACGCCCACCGGCCCCCGGGGGCCGGTACAACAATGGCCGTTTACGCAGGCGCAATGGCGCCAAAAGGGCCGGTTCACCGGCCCCCCGATATGGTATATAAACAGCGCAAAAACACAGCTCACCAGAATCGTGACAATCCTCTGAAGAAATCCATATTATTGGAAGAAACTAGTTAGGAAAATTGCGAAAGAAAGCCATGAACCAGCATGAGCAAGACCGAGGAGCGCCTGGCCCATGTCGTCAGTCACAATCCTCTAGCGTTTATGCTACTACCCCTCGCTAGGACTAGGATGCTCCGAGGTCGGCGTTCACTCTGATGAATCCAAGACAGACCACCAGCGACATGTCAGTCAGCCCAATCATTAGCTCACTGACCCTGACATCTACGTCAGGCTCTCCGTCGCAAGTGACCATCATCCCAGCAGAGAACCTGAAGAAAAGGACAAGGGATGCAATGGCGGAGGAAGAGCCGTCCAAGAAAAGGAAGACTCTAGATCTACCAGCTGAGGTCATGCCGTTCTACAAAGAGGCAAGACGAGTTCTATCCAGAATGGTGAACATGAGAGAACTAAGTCTCCTTTCTCACTGAGGGAATGCATTGGCAAGGACCTACCTCCCGCCGGTCTCTCAGTCAGACTACGTGCGTCCAGCTGTATGATTATGACAAACATGCCGAAATCTTTACGGGCTATTACATTAGAAGAGGGTATCCGCAGAACACACTGCTACAGAGCCTCGAAAAAGCTCGAAAAGCAAATGGGGACACCCTGCTACGGCGGGGAAACAAGCCTGTGCAGCAAAACAGCCGAACCCATTTGTACTAACCCATGATCGTGACATATGTCATTTCAAGAAAGCAATAATACAATTATGATCATTGCTAACAATTACCCACCACGGCTTTACCCCGAACCACAAATGTTCGCTATGAGAATAGTCACCAAGTTAGAATGACAGAACACCAGCGTGACACCCGCAATAAACGGGACACTCTGGTAGCAACACATTTTAACTTACCCAACCATTCTACAGAACACATGGGGTTTCAAACTATTGAAATCCTGTCCACAGATCCGTAACACCAAAAAAGCTGTTACTAGAAGAAACAGAGAACTCTACTGGATCTACCAGCTACACACACTCCGTCCGGTCGGGATCAATGTTCATGAATAAGACTGGAGCTTGTCAGCCACTCACTTTTACATTTATGTCTCCTCCCGTTCCAGTACTTATTCATGAACATGCAACCAAGCGGATAGCTCAAAGCATTTGCATGTAACGGCCAGGACTCCACACAACGATCCGCCATTTTTAATCTCCTAAAAACAGGAAATAAACACACTGAACCAAGCGTCACGCTCAACAGTAAGAAAATGGCGGATAGCAACGTCACCGGCCCCCGGGGGCCGGTCGACGTCGCCATACACGCCTACAATGGTGGATAGCAACGCCACCGGCCCCCGAGGGCCGGCGAGAGGCGCAAAACACGCCCACCGGCCCCCGGGGGCCGGTACAACAATGGCCGTTTACGCAGGCGCAATGGCGCCAAAAGGGCCGGTTCACCGGCCCCCCGATATGGTATATAAACAGCGCAAAAACACAGCTCACCAGAATCGTGACAATCCTCTGAAGAAATCCATATTATTGGAAGAAACTAGTTAGGAAAATTGCGAAAGAAAGCCATGAACCAGCATGAGCAAGACCGAGGAGCGCCTGGCCCATGTCGTCAGTCACAATCCTCTAGCGTTTATGCTACTACCCCTCGCTAGGACTAGGATGCTCCGAGGTCGGCGTTCACTCTGATGAATCCAAGACAGACCACCAGCGACATGTCAGTCAGCCCAATCATTAGCTCACTGACCCTGACATCTACGTCAGGCTCTCCGTCGCAAGTGACCATCATCCCAGCAGAGAACCTGAAGAAAAGGACAAGGGATGCAATGGCGGAGGAAGAGCCGTCCAAGAAAAGGAAGACTCTAGATCTACCAGCTGAGGTCATGCCGTTCTACAAAGAGGCAAGACGAGTTCTATCCAGAATGGTGAACATGAGAGAACTAAGTCTCCTTTCTCACTGAGGGAATGCATTGGCAAGGACCTACCTCCCGCCGGTCTCTCAGTCAGACTACGTGCGTCCAGCTGTATGATTATGACAAACATGCCGAAATCTTTACGGGCTATTACATTAGAAGAGGGTATCCGCAGAACACACTGCTACAGAGCCTCGAAAAAGCTCGAAAAGCAAATGGGGACACCCTGCTACGGCGGGGAAACAAGCCTGTGCAGCAAAACAGCCGAACCCATTTGTACTAACCCATGATCGTGACATATGTCATTTCAAGAAAGCAATAATACAATTATGATCATTGCTAACAATTACCCACCACGGCTTTACCCCGAACCACAAATGTTCGCTATGAGAATAGTCACCAAGTTAGAATGACAGAACACCAGCGTGACACCCGCAATAAACGGGACACTCTGGTAGCAACACATTTTAACTTACCCAACCATTCTACAGAACACATGGGGTTTCAAACTATTGAAATCCTGTCCACAGATCCGTAACACCAAAAAAGCTGTTACTAGAAGAAACAGAGAACTCTACTGGATCTACCAGCTACACACACTCCGTCCGGTCGGGATCAATGTTCATGAATAAGACTGGAGCTTGTCAGCCACTCACTTTTACATTTATGTCTCCTCCCGTTCCAGTACTTATTCATGAACATGCAACCAAGCGGATAGCTCAAAGCATTTGCATGTAACGGCCAGGACTCCACACAACGATCCGCCATTTTTAATCTCCTAAAAACAGGAAATAAACACACTGAACCAAGCGTCACGCTCAACAGTAAGAAAATGGCGGATAGCAACGTCACCGGCCCCCGGGGGCCGGTCGACGTCGCCATACACGCCTACAATGGTGGATAGCAACGCCACCGGCCCCCGAGGGCCGGCGAGAGGCGCAAAACACGCCCACCGGCCCCCGGGGGCCGGTACAACAAAATCGCCGTTTACGCAGGCGCAATGGCGCCAAAAGGGCCGGTTCACCGGCCCCCCGATATGGTATATAAACAGCGCAAAAACACAGCTCACCAGAATCGTGACAATCCTCTGAAGAAATCCATATTATTGGAAGAAACTAGTTAGGAAAATTGCGAAAGAAAGCCATGAACCAGCATGAGCAAGACCGAGGAGCGCCTGGCCCATGTCGTCAGTCACAATCCTCTAGCGGCTCAAATATTAATTTATCAAGTAATGGTGTTTATGTTGCAGACATGTTTAGAACAGCTGGTTTCCCGCACATTCCTTAATGTGCCTAAAATATGTTATATGGTTTACCAGTCAGCACTCTGAGTTGTAGGGACAATTTGTGCTCAATATTCAATACCGTGGAGAGCGTCTTCTAACACTGACTCGCCAGAAGCTATACTGCTGAAAAAGTTATGCCGGCACACAAAGAAATCCGAAAAGCGCCGATGGATTGGATTTCACAACGCTGCGGCACACTGGAGTTTCAAAAACGGGCCAAGGAATTTCAAAGCGCGCCATTGACGCAAAAACTCAGCCTAGATTGAACCCTGGACTTTTACCTTGCGTGGTCCTTCCGTAAATATTGCATATCTCGAGGAAAACAATGGTCTTCGAGTTCGGGCCTTTGTTAGCATAATAAAACATCAGCAATTTCTTTCTTTTATGCCTCTTTATACTTTTTTTAAATATGACAGATAAATAAATGTCAAATAAAAACAAAACAAAACAAAAAGGAAAAAATAAATATTTAGATAGAATTGTTTCACTCTGTTTGCTGATACGTGAAAAAATGAAGGATGCTCTAAGCTCTCAAACTCTGCAGTGTGGGTCGGTTTTAACAAATAAAAATATATAGAAATATAGAAAGAAAATTGTATTTTCTGCTTCTATATTATTGAGATATAATGTTATTCTAAATTATTGAGATTAGCTCGAATTACATGTTTTCTTTTCAAATTACCAATTTTTGCATTAAGATTATATCGTCTGCTAGGTAGTTGTGCTCTGCATAACCTGCTCTGTCATATACGCTGGGGTGTGAGGGGAGGTAAACCAAACTAGTGCCTGGGAAAACCCTGTACCGTGCCACGCCACATAAACTTGAGGCCATAAGCAGCGATATAATGCTTACAGATAGACAACAACAACAACTGGAATAACAAAACACCGCATATCAATTAAGCGAGAACAGATAGTGTGACAATAATTTTGGTTGATTGCTGAAAGCTAGACCTAAAATGTCATGCCTGTTTCTAGGCTGTGCCTAAATACATATTATGTTTTACTTTTGGTACTTCTCTCCGAAGGGACTTGTTCGAATTGACCTGGGTACGAAACATCCACGACATAAAGCGTTTCAAATGTTATTTTTTCAATAAATGTAAGACCTCATCTCCACACTTGAAAGGTAAACATGACTGAAGAGATTCGTGATAAGCAAGTATCTTTTCAACCCGTTTTTGTTTTCATTTCACCTTAAGAAATAAGAATTCACGATTCGCTTCACGTAGACTGGGTTCTCCTAATATCACGGTAGTTAATTGTAATGACAGCTAGAAATAAATAAAAAGAGCTGGACTGATTAAATAACATTTCAGTTATTATCCTTTGGTAATCCCATTTTCTCTTGCACTATGGAAAATCATATCTTTCTCATGTTTGTTTTCAAATAAGAAATGATAAGCCACCATGGTGTTGCAGCCTAAGCCAATAGAGAGTTCCATAATATCACGGTATTTATAAAAGTGGCAAGTATGGGAAGCAAGTACTATCAAAATTTTTAAAATTTAATGCAGCAATAAAGTAGGTGTTCATGAATATTCTAAACCAATTTGTACAAGCTAAATCAAATTCAATTGAAATTTAAACAGAATTTTATATCAGCATATACTTTCACATGGGGTTTCCAAAAAAAATGACAACTATGTGGCACAGGGGCTGCATAAACAGTAAATAATTTCTTGATGAGTCAATAATCATCCATTAAATAATTGTTTTCTAGTTCTAACAGTTATGTACTAATATTTCAAAAACACTTTTTGTCAGTAACGTCTATTAATTACTCGGGCTCATCAAAGAAACTTAATGTGCTTTGATCTATTTATTACAAACATTCAAGTTTTTTGTCTTAATGGCTTCCCATAATTTCCGGCAGCACTTTGGATTGATAAATATTGTAATAATAATAATAATCTTTATTTATAGTCGCTTATTTTTATTAACAGCTAACATAAGCTCTGTAGAGCTTTTATTGCGACTTAATAAAACTATAAACATATCTACAAGCTGAGCTGTGGATATGTGACTTGCTCAAGGTCACAACGCTAGGGCCCTGGTGGGATTCGAACTCGGGACCCTTCGATCATGAGTCGGGTACACTACCACGATCGGGTATGAAACCCACCACCTGCACCCGCACCCGTGCTCAAAACCCACCACCGGAAATTTTTATGGGAGCCGTAGGACTATTAAAAACAATTTTTTCTGGACTTTCTGTATTATATATACGAAGACTTGAAAAAACAATACCTGATAAAAAAAAATCTTTGCTAACGACGGCATATTTTGGACGAAAAAGATATTTTTTTGCATTTCAAGGGGTATGAAACCCACCACCCGTCACCGGAATTTATTTTTTTATTTTTCCCCGAATTAAGTATTAAAAATGAATAAGTTTTTATTATTGCAATGTTTTATGACATTTTACTAAGATAACATTAGTATTCCTCAACGATTTCTGAAAATTCGACTGATAATAAGAAATAATTAACGTTTTTTTTTAAATATATTTCATTCTATAAATAAATCAGCGTTGCGGCATTTAGCTAGATCACGAAACCGAAACGTCCTGTAATACAAAAAAATATCGAAAACAAAGATATCGACTGAAGTTTCACAACTGATATTTAAGTTACCTTACTTGAAAAATTAACTAGTTCACTCAGTTAATTAAAAAAATCAGTAGATTAAACAAGCATGCTATTAGCACTCCCGGTCCAGTGATGCATTCATCTCCATTCCAGGACGTTGCGGGTTATTGGTTTTGGCTAAGTGCCGTATTGGATATCTATTTTTAGAATGTAAACAATGTTGATAAAAATCTATTTTTTTGCTACATATCTAACGGATTTCAAATGATTGTCATATACAACTGATATATTACTGGTGAACAATTAGGAAAACATAAAAATCTTGAAAATGTAACCTGTTACTAAATCATAAATTGAAAATAACCTATAAAAATTTCCCGGTGACGGGTGGTGGGTTTCATACCCCTGGAAATGCAAAAAATATCATTTTTGTCCAAAATATGCCGTCGTTAGCAAAGATTTTTTTTATCAGGTATTTTTTATACAAGTCTTCATATCAATAACACAGAAAGTCTAGAAAAAAAAATGTTTTTAATAGTCCTACGGCTCCCATAAAAATTTCCGGTGGTGGGTTTTGAGCACGGATGCGGGTGCGGGTGGTGGGTTTCATACCCGATCCACTACCACTGCACCACTGCGCTCCACGCACCACTGCGCTCCACAAATTGTAATCTTGTGATTTGTTGTTTTCAAATAAAAGATTGAGATACCAGATGTGAGAAGCCACAGACAAAAATAAAATTATGGCCACTATTTTAGTGAGCTATGAGTTTTCTTGGGCCAGGGGATAGAACGGCACGGAAAACATGCTAATTTCAGGGTTCTTATAAAAGAAAGATTGTATTCGGCAGGATTCAAGACATTTCTCCAAAATTTCTCTACAGCATAGAAGTTAAAACTTGTGGTTGATGAAGTAATTTTGTCACTACTCAATACACAGTAAGTTTATTGACATACAACCAGAAATGTAAATGCCGTGATATTATGGAACCCTTGATATTATGAGAAACGACTATACAAGGGCGCAGACATATTGAATGTGCTTACCTCCAGATCGAACAGTGTCACGACTCACCGTAGAATGTCCAGCCGGTATCGGGACGTTTCGCGCCAGGGACGTTTCGTCCCAGGACGTTTCGTCCCAAACAGGCCTAAAATCCGGGACGATTCGTCCCAACATATTTTATTAAAGATATGAAAAATAATTAAATTCTGGCAGTGGAGACTAGAGGTACAGTCCCGTATCCCAAGCCTTCCTCAATAGGATAGGGTCTTTTTGCCGTCTCTCTGTGTCTTTTTGCTGTCACAAAGAATAAAAAAGACTGATACTGGTAAATATTTGATTGAGATATAACACATTTTCTTTAATTTAACATAATTTGGTTAGTATTTTTTCTAATTTAATGATTCTCTTTGCTGTGTCTATGCAACTTTTTTTTTGTCTTATGGGTCTATTTGCCTCTTCTCTGTATCTTCCTGTCGCCACACAATTGCTGCATAGCCTATCAAAGGCCTTTGTCAAAGAGAAATTAAACTAATCTTTTTGCAGACTTTATTACATGTACATGGATTAAAAAGCACAACATATGCTTAAATGCGCTTTCTTTCATATATTACACGGTAACACATTTGTAACATTTTCTTGATACAAAATATACATAAAATAATAGTAAGGACTGATGATATGTAATATTTATTTCAGAAATAAAAAAAAATGTAACCACCTCTTGATGCTACGTATACATCTAATAATATATATTTTAGGTGTTTTGAGGCACCTTGTATCCTGGGGCTTCAAGAAAATGGGGACGAATCGTCACGGAATTATGGGACGAAACGTCCCAGGAAGGAAAATGGGACGAAACGTCTGGCACGAATCGTCCTGGGACGAAACGTCTCTGGCGCGAAACGTCCCGCAGCCGTCCAGCCTTCATCAGGCGAGAGTTGCTTAACGAAAGCGCTATAAAATAGCGCTCTGTAGCGCTTTACCACTTCTATGCAACGATTTTGCTTTCAAAAATCGCTTTTCTGTAGCAGTGCGTTGCACAGTGAAATTTGCCTCGTTTTAAACCCATGTAAACAGAAAGCGCTACCGAGCGCTTTGCCTATGCAACGGTATGTTACAAAAAAGCGCTTTGCGAGGCAGCTCCGGGGATGCCACGTAGCGCTACGAAGCGCTTTTTTGTAACATACCGTTGCATAGCCAATTGCTAGCGAGCGCTACGTAGCGCTAGCGTTATGCAACTCGCCTCAGCTTACCGTAAGACTAACGCCTAGACTAAGAAGATTTGTTTAATGTGGCATGAAGTAATTGAACAACATAGGCTCTACTGTTGGCAAAATATGTTGCACGAGTGTTGACACAGAATCAGAATCAGAATTGTTTACTGGTGCTTCGCCCAAGGACAATCATCACCAGGACCTGTAATAAGGGAAGCTAGTACCTAGCCCTCACAAGAGAACTAAACTTAGTAACTGAATCCTCTGCACACTCGGCAGCAGAAATAAGGGAATTTTCCAGGGAATTCCACTCTCTAATAGTCTAGGGGAAGAAACTGGACTTGTAAATGTCAGTCCCAGCTAATGGGGTTTGAAAAGCCATGGAATGATGATTCCTGGTACGCCTACTTGGGGGAACAAGGTCATTTATGGGTATACTGGCTGCACCCTTCAGACCTTTGTAAAGTCTTTTGAGTCTACTATCTTTCCTTCTCTTTTGCAGCGATTCCCACTTAAGTTTCTTCAGAATGCCAGCCATACCCTCAGTTTCATATGTGTAATTTCTCGTTACAAATCTAGCTGCCCTTTTCTGCACCTTCTCAAGTTCATCTTGAAGAATTAAACTTTGGGGGTCCCAAACTGAACTACCATGCTCCAGGACTGCATCCTCCAGGACTGCATCCTCCGGAACCGAGGATATGGTTTCTCTTAGCTCACTCGGGGGGGGGGGGGGGCTGTTCCACATTTGGGCGGCCTCATACCGGAAGCTCCTTAGGCCCTACCTGGTACTATTAACACTTGAAATGTCTGCCTGGTTTTCTTTCCTGAAATTATATTTTGAAATTTTTATTTTGACCAGATCCTGCAAATACGATGGTACTAGAATCTTTACTATTTTAAAGACCTCTCTACCCATGAGTTTTATTCTGCCTTTATACAAGAATGAAGTGTTATTATTCCGTAGAAGATCCTGCAGAGGAGACTCAGGGTCATCCCTGATGAGTCTAAGTGCCCTCTACTGGATCTCTTCCATCTTACTTGTATTAGATTGGCTACGAAAATGCCACGCAGTAGAGCAGTAAAAAATTTAGACATGATGAAAGACTTATAAATATATGTAGGGAGTTTGCCTTATTTGGTAAGTTTACTAAACGTTTCAGCGCAGCTATTTGTTGGGATGTGTATTTTTTCTCACAGATTTCAGAGATGTAATCATCGAAATTGACTGAAAATCTATGCATAAACCGATTAGAGTAACCTTATAACAGTGGTACCAAAACTGGAAAAGTTTTATGGCTTCCTGAGTTCTTTTACCTACACAAAGTGAAAACTATCAGGATTGGACCTCATACAATATGAGGTAAACCACCGAATTAGAGACAGATTTTCCTCTTCTAGAACTTTCTTCAAAGCATTAAATTTTGATGAGTAAAGGACAATGTATTGTTACCAGCATAATTATAAAGTGAGCATTGATCAACGAAGTAAAATAAGTCAGCATTGACAAGCTGTGGGCCTTAAACGGACCCCTTTGCAAGTATTTCCCGTATTTCCCAAATGCTTATATTCTGTAAATCTTAAAGTTTGATACTATAAAAAATAATAGTAAGAAAACGACATAATCTATTCAAAAAAAGATAGGTAATGATGAAGACCTAATACAATCAGAACCCATATCCTGCCCTCAAAACCAAAAGGGAAAGAAATATATATATATAAACTGACAAAAGTGTACAAAAGACACGCACGGTAAACCGAATGAACAGCTCTTTTCCAAACAGATGGTCATTCAGCTACCATTATTGAAAACAACAGTAACGTCTATTTTACCAATTTTCTATTTTAAATTACAAAACAAAACTATACAGAAAACAGAATGGGCAGGGTTTCAGGTGACCAGACTGCTAGATACCATAGACATTGGTTATTCGGGGTTCAACTGATGGTTTTCATTTCCTCCGGTGTTTCAGGGATCTCCAGATGCCACAGTACGTTGTTTCTGTCGGGTCCCCAGCTCTGATTCATCATAGGTCTTATCCGTGATATGTTTGTTTCCTGTAATGATTCATTGATGGATTAGGAAACCTTTATGGGGACCAAGAGCTAAAACCACCACAGAAGCAGAGGGCGAGGTTTAGAAACAGTAAAACTAGTTTAAACCCCCAATACTTTTTGCTGACTCTTCCAAGGCGGTACTCTGTTGTGGTTGGTCTGTGTTACATATTGTTATGTCCGCTTTTTAATGGTCTCTAGCAGTCTGGTCACCTGTTTAGCTGCCCATTCTGCTTTCTGTTTTGTTATTTAAAATATAAAATAGGTAAAAAATAGACTTGGTTTAAACAATATGTTCTCTGTCGATGATAAGTGGCTTACTTTGCTTATCTATTTATTTCTACTAACAAGCAGAGTTGTTCTGATTCTGTCTCAAAGTACACGTGGAATAACAAACAAAATTAATTTATCAGGACTCTTCAAAATGTTTACTGGTAAAATTGGGCGCACTGTTGCGAGTACACAGAAGATATGTTCAACAAACTTTTGCTGTGAACAAATGACTAAAAATATCTACAGCTCCTGCAAGTGTCCGATAGTTAACATTCCGCAATATGTAGTTATGCATCTGCTTGAAAATGAAAGTTAACAAACTATACACCTTTTACACAATGTAAATTTTAAGAGTAAGTACACTTCAGGAACTGACTGAATCAGATCCCAAACCCTATCCCCAACATAAATCCCGATTTCACTGTCACAGGAAGGCCTGCTTGTGCCTTACGTGGGTTATATCATTGGATTTGTATTGTCCACTGCTATGGACTCCAAAGATGATAACGAGAGATGACGATTATGTAATGACTTTATTTACAGATGACCAGGCTTCATCAGATCTGACATCATGGCCTGAAACAAGTATTATAACCCATAAATATACATTGTAAACATGTGTACAAGAAAAGATGACAAAAACATCTTGACTTTACAATCACTGACAAAAATCTAGAGTGATGCATAATAGCTCATGCAAATTACAGTCTCTGAAGTATTAACCCATTGCATTCTGGGTATTTTTGTCGTCTGCTGAAATTGTCGTCTGCATCAAAAATTAAGAATATTTTGACAATATTGGTCTAACTAACTCTTATAGAAATGATGTCTAGGCAGCAAACAGTTTGGATCTCAGATCAGGCCCCACATTTGTGGAGCCTGATCTGGATCCAAACTGTTTGCCCAGATACCCCTAAAGGGGTATCCCAAATGGAATGGGTTAATAATTATAAAACAATAACAGAAATACTGATTATTCTACTTCAGCAATGACTGGAATACTGACGATAATGATAAATCAGTAACTGAAATACAGATTATCTAATGACAGCATTCACTGAAATACTGATGATAATGATGACTAAAATACAAATTACTCCATTTCAGCAGTCACTGAAATACTAGCTGATGGTACCGATAAAACATCTATAAAACCCTATCATCAGAACATATCCTTTTCATTAGCATTTCTAACTAGCAATAATGCTACAAAGAGAGCCTTTCCACAAGTACCAGTTTATCACAGAGAAAATCAATAAACAAATCTACTAACCTGAAACATGTATTATAATCCATAAATATACATTGTAAACATGTATACAAGAAAAGGCGACAAAAAAATCTTGACCTTACAGTCACTTACAATAGTCTGCAGTGATGCATAAATAGCTCATGCAATTTACAGTGAGTAGTTATTTCATGGCGAGTAGTGGAACCTATTCAGCCAGTAATTGGTTTGAACCGAGACAATACAATAAAATATAACAGGGAAACGTATCTGACTTAAATGTGGGAATTAATCAATATTTTCTTATGTTTTATTTCTACCTATGACATCCGCTTACACATTGCTCGAGTTCACACATAATACCAGATAACCCCGAACTTTCACCAGGTACCCTTGTCACCGTTTCTGTAGGGTGTTTTTGTAGCATAACTTTAAGGTTTTTATTCTTTCCTATCTTGTTTTTATCATTCCTTTTCCTCGACGTGAAGCCTCTGTGCACCTGATAGAAAGTCCTTTTCTGGGAGAAGATAGATAGATAGATAGATAGATAGATAGATAGATAGATAGATAGATAGATAGATAGATAGATAGATACACAGACAGACAGACTGAGCTAGCTAGCTAGCTAGCTAGCTAGATAGATAGATAGATAGATAGATAGATAGATGGATGGATGGATGGATGGATGGATGCACGGACGGACGGACTGACGGACGAACAGACGGACGGACGGCCAGCGTGCCAGCCAGCCAGCCAGCCAGCCAGCCAGCCAGACAGACAGATAGATAGATAGATAGATAGATAGATAGATAGATAGATAGATAGATAGATAGATGGATGAATGGACGGACGGACGGACGCACGGACAGACGGACGGACGGCCAGCGTGCCAGCCAGCCAGTCAGCCAGCCAGATAGATAGATAGATAGATAGAGTATTATTAAGTAGGAGAGTATTATTAAGTAGTACCTTAATACCTTTGCGTCAATTTCTTGCCTGTTAATAATAATCATGACACTTAATCTTTTTCTGAATGACTGATATGATGATTATGAAGAAATTTACCGTTTTATTCTAAATGCATAATATTATATATTAGAAGGTCTCTAAGCTGCGTTTCTGGGTCTTCTGTCGCGCTTTTGCGTCTCTCCTGGCCTTTTTTAGTCTTTCCAACCGGCTCGGGATTTAGGAAAAACAATCTTTCGATTTCCTTACATTGGACTACCATCCAGTCCCTTTTTGGTTTCTTCAGAGCTTCTGAGTCCTTTTGTTAGTTTCTCTGCATGGTTTCGTCCGTTTGCTTCATATTGCTCCTCCTCTCAAACAAGGTGATATAATTACGGTGTTTAGTTAAGGCTTGTTTAGGTCGAATTTATGTTGGCCGAATAATACTTAAACCAGTCTACCAAACCAACATGGAGGAAATTGGAATTGTTGTGCCTGAAAAAGTTTGTTTTGTCCTAAAATTTCACCAAATTTCAAATATTTCCAAATTTTATTTCGGGAGTAAAATGAATATATTGTAATAGTATCGCACTGATGTTTACCGATATATCGGAAACCTGCGAGTATGAAACCGGCGTCGTTTTTGCATTGTCATTGTTGTTGAAAAGTGGTGGGTGGGGTATTTCTCTGATAGACGACAATAACTCGGTAAGCTCTTCCAAGAAAATTGAAGAAAAAATCGAGGAGAAAGAAGTGAAAGGAGTAGATTTTGCATACAAACTGCCTCAGGGAGGCGTTGTTCTGCAATTTGAAGACATTGAGTCTAGAGTCAAAGCAGAGGAAAATTGGGCATTCCCACAACTGGTTGGGGACAAGCTTGAATTGATCTACAGTAGATCAATTGGTCCACTTTAGACCAATTGATCTACCAAAATGCACTGAAATATGTGCTTTAAGCTCTTTGCATGCACATCACTGAAAATTGCAAAAAATTTTGATGGCTGAGCTTTTACTTTAGTTCATAGGATTTTATAATAGATATCAGATAAAAATTTTGTCGTGGATTTTTTTTCAAAAAAGCATATTTCGATTAATTTACCTGCTAATTTTAGAAATTTATTGAATTTTTCTGTATTTTTTTTTGTTATGCTAGGTTCTTCAATTGATTTGTTGAAACCAACAAGCAAGCTGTCATTTTGGTACTAAAAAGCAATAATTGAAATGGGTTAAAAATGGCATTTCTGATTCTATCAATGAACAGTGAATTTGTATCACCATGTTCTATTATCGCATTTTATCATGATAAATCCAAAGAAATTTGGAAAAATTGGTATTATGCATTGATCAGCAATATGTATAGAGAACAAGAGGAAAAAATTTAACCTACTTCTGACAAAAATAAATCCAAATTGTGCATGTTCCTGTCCATTATTTTTAAGACTCAAACTAAGATAGTCTGGTCCAAACCTGGGTAGATAATGTATGAACCCACCATTTTATAACTGAGAAATCATTTTGTAATAAAATAGGCTAGATTTTAAAACTTTCTTTAAATGCAATGTCAAGTCAGAATGTGCACTATATTTTCAGATGTTAAATGCTAAAAACTGAGTTTTTAGGAAAATAAATGGCTAAAATCATTCCATTTTGGTACCAGTATGACAGCTTTAATGTTCAATTCAATAAATCTATTAAAAAAATCTAACATATCAAACAATTTAGCAGAAAAACAAGTAATTTCTAAAATTAGCAGGTAAATTAATCGAAAAATGCTTTTTTGCTAAAAATTCCACGACAAAATTTTTATCTGATTACAATTATAAAATCCTATGAACTAAAGTAAAAACTCAGCCATCAAATAATTTTGCAATTTTCAGTGATGGGCATGCAAAGAGCTTAAAGCACATATTTCAGTGCATTTTGGTAGATCAATTGGTCTAAAGTGGACCAATTGATCTACTGTAGATCGATTCAAGCTTGTTCCCGACCTGCACAAAATAGGCTACGAATGTGGAAACGTCGCTTATAAGAGATAAATTACAATAAGATGCCTTGACTTCAATTGGAATGTCTTCAGGGTGTTTCCACAAGTTGTTACATATATTAAAATGGCTAGTTAGATGTTTTTCTTTCGTAAAATGTTGATTGTTTACAATGGATTTAATCCTGAAAGGCTCTTTTCCTGTTTGGCTACAAGTTGATGGTTCCCGGCTTTCATAAGTACCGGCTTTTACCCATAGTGGTTAATGTTGTTTCTTGATTTACCTCCCATCTAGAACAACCGTATAGGATAGAGTGTTTTACAACATTTATATTTCTTACATTGTTTAGTCATTTATAGCTTTAATTTTTCTCTAGTCAAGACTTGTCTCTTTATGACAAGACATATTTATGGACTTATTATTATATTTTTTCCTTCCTTGTCAATATTTTGACTTCTCAAAGATTTCACTTGTTATTTTAGGCATGTGGAAACATCCCTATATAGCGATGTTTCCACAATTTTCAGCCTAGGCATATTTTTGTTATTTTAGGAATGTGGAAACGTCGCTATATACTATAGCATATTTTTGTTATTTTAGAAATGTGGAAACGTCCCTATATAGAGACGTTTCCACATTTTTTAGCCAAGGCATATTTTTGTTATTTTTGAAATGTGGAAACGTCCCTATATAGTGATGTTTCCACATTCTTACAATAACATAGATTTGCCTTGGCTAAAGAATGTTGAAAGAAAATTTATGCAAAATATGGGAAATCTAAAAAATGTGGAAACATCACTATATAGGGATGTTTCCACATTCCTAAGATACATGAAATGTCAACATACATGTGATGTCTCCCGGATCATCCGGGAGTCTCCCGGAAATGAAGCCCATCTCCCGCGTTCCCGGAAAGTATTCAGAATCTCCCGGATGCTGAATTTTCCTGTCATAATTTTTTCGGAACCGTTCATTTTGCGGTAAGTACTTACCCGGCGGCTGTCAAAAGGATTAACCGTCCGTGACCTAATTACCTAACAGGGTGCAATATAGGACGTGTCATTCCGAGGGGTATTCGCTGATCAGACGCAGCGAGGTGTTAAATTGGCTAGCGCACCAGTAAAGGTACCTGTGCTAACTATAATAGCAGGTAACTTTTACCGAGAGCAAATGACTTTTATTGCGTCACGGCTTTATGCATCGGTCATTGTTTATGTCTTTGATTTGCACGAATGCAATAGATGCAAGTGCCGCCAATCGACAATGATTCATGATTCGATATCGATTTTTTTCAGTAAACATGTCAGATACGTAATGTATAGATCTAGTCATTATTAATATTGATCATGCAAAATTTGCGCATGCTGATCAGATACCATCACGGGTGCCAGAATGTTGTTCAATAAACATGTCAGATACGTAATATATAGATCTAGTCATTAGAAATATCGATCATGCAAAATTTGCGCTGGCTGATCAGATATCATCACGGGTGCCAGCATTTTTTTTTTATTTTTTTTTTATTTTATAATAGATTCTAAGTCGGTTCGTTCACTTTAAGAATAGTTTCCCACGTTTTTCTATCCAGTTCCCGCCGATTCAGACGCATCGTATGTGAAATGAGAACCAGTGTGAATTTATAAATAAATATGGGAAATCCGCGATCTTCAGCATCTGACTGAGACAGAAATAGTTTACTGACCCAAATATGCAGCTATATTTGTTCTTAATCTAATATTCAACGAAAATAGACAGCTCTAATGACAGGTATGTTCATTAAAGTGTAGAATATAACTCGGTTTTGAGATAACAGATTTTGAGTTTTTAACAAGTATCAGCTTTCGTCAAAATAACTGGAGCAAATCGGACCCATCATCCAAGATGCAATTTTGGATGTTTAATTTATATTGAGGGTTAGGGAAAAGTGGGGAGGGGTGATGGTTTGAGAATGCCAGATAATCAGATTGTTTTTTTTTTTTTTTTTTTTTTTTTGCAATTTAGCAATGGAATGGTCAGCACTAACACTATGAACAGTACTGTTGCATTACACTGTAAATTAAACTTCGGATGGTAGTGTTACTGCACTGAAATGGCATACTTTTGAGGTTATATTTGAAGTATTAGGTAACTCAAAAGTATAAAAGAAGTTAAACAAACTATACAACTGTACTTTAAACTGTACTTTAGTTCATGAAACAAGACCCCCCCCCCCCCCCCCCCCAACCCCATCCCCACCACCAAAAAACAAAACAAAAAAAACCAGTGAAGTACTCGAAACAACGCGTCAAAGTTGCCGTCAAAAAGTCTCCCTGATGGGGAACTCAATCTCCCTGAAATGAAATCCAGATCTCCCACATGGTCCTCAAGAGTTCATCACATGTATGTGTCAAATCTTGACAAGGAAGGAAAAATTATAATAATAAGTCCATAGGTATGTGTTTTTTTACAGAGAAATACACACACAATGTCAAATACTGAGAAGGAAGGAAAAATTATAATATTATAATATTAATATTAAGTTCATATTTATGGATTTATTATAATTTTTCCTTCCTTGTCAGTAGTTTGGCTTTGACATATTTATGGACCTATTACTATTATTTTTCCTTCCTTATCAGTAGTTTTATATCGATGAGACAATTGCTTTATAACTAGAATGCTGAATGGTCGTACTCAACATTATACGCGCAGCAGAGTTCGGAATTTGGGAGGGGTTTTTATACACGCATTGAGAAAATTGATGACGGGAACCAGATCAAGAGCAATGCCGTATCGCACGAAACTTTTCTTCGATGTGACGCATAAAAGGCAAAATTTAGATGATAAAACGCTGTATGTTGGAGCAGTGGACGGTGTTATTATATTATACATTCAGTCTTCTCGGATTTTCAGTAAATACTTGGAGTCAAGCACCTTTTGCACCATTAATAAGCATGCATCCACATTCGTAGCCTATTGTGTGGAATCGCCGAAAATTGGTCTGAAGAGCTTTTCAGTGCCAAAGAATCAGTGCATAGGCCCACTGGGAAGAGAAAAAAGACAGTTGGGTACCTCAGAAATATAGACCCGCGTCTTTCTGAGAAAAATATAACTAACTTCTTAGATAAGGAGGGCTTGAATACTGTTTCAGTGCAGAGGCAGTATCACAGAGAGTCTGGAAAGCCAATGCCCATTGCAAAAGTTAGGTTTGAATCAGCTGAACAGCTTGAGACTGCTATTGAGAAGCAATTTTCTCTTACATTTAACAACAGAAGGGTATTTATAGAGAAAGAGAAGTGCAAGAAGGTTGTTAGATGCTTCAACTGCATGAGGTTTGGGCATATACACAAAAATTGTAGATCAAATACAAGGTGTGAAAGGTGTGGTGAGGCCCATTCAGCCTCAGAGTGTGGAAAGCCTGTGAAGTGTTGCAATTGTGGTGGGGAACATTTAGCTTCTTCATCAGTGTGTCCAGTGTATAGGGATATATATACAAAAGTGATGGCCAATAATTTATTGTAGGGAAAAAAAAAAAAAAAAATGAAATTTTTATCCTTAAATTGTCAATCATTCAAAACTGCAAAAAAGGATATTTCAAATTTGGTAGATAATTATAATTTAGATATTTTATGCTTAACTGAAACTTGGGAATCAGATTCAGAAAAAGTTCATTTCAAAAATTGGCAAATTTTATCAAGACCTAGAAAAGAAAACACGCACGGAGGGGTAGCAATTTTGAATAGAGGATCTGACAAATTTGTCGTTTTGAGAAAAACTGAATTTGAAAAAGATGATGTTGAGGCAATTTGTGCAATAGTAAAATCGCAGGATCAAGAAGAAATTCTCTTAGTCACAGCCTACATCCCTCCAGAAAAAAATGAACAAATGAAAGGCTTGATTGAAATTATCAAAAACTGCAACACACATTATAAGAATATCATCGTAACAGGTGATCTCAATGCAAAAAGCAAACTATGGGGAAATAAAAATGAAAATTGTGCTGGTGAATTATTAGAAAAGTGTATAATAAGTGACAATTTTGTGTGTGTAAATGACGGTCTTCAAACTAGGAGAAACTCTGAAAGTGTTATAGACTTATTTATTGTTAAGCCGCACTTGAACAGGAGTGTTTCGAAATGCATTACACTTACTCATGAATTGGTACGCTCAGATCACATTGGGATTTTAATGGAAATTGAGAATGGAGAAAATGAGGAATATGATACAGTTGAGCGGTACCACATTCATAAGACAGACTGGGAAAAGTGGGATAAAGTGACATGTGAAAAATTCAATAAGTGCATGGAGGATGTTAACATAGATAGAAATTCGGGCATTGAAGAATATTGTGAATCATTTTTAGGAGTATTCCAAGAGTGCATGGATGAAAGTGTTCCCAAAGGAAAATTAAAATGTGCAAATAGGAGAACTGTGGCTCCATGGTATAATGAAGATGTGAAAATTAAGAAATCAGTGTTAAATAGAGCAAAAAAACTATAAAGGAAAGTGAAGAAGAGTTTGAAATAGTTTGTGAAAAAGCAAAAACAGAATGGGTAAGTTTAACCTGTGAAAAAATTGAAACATGTACAGATCCTAAAGAAAAGTGGCAAGAATTTAAGAAGTTAACATCATACAGAAAGAAAGATGACATGGATGTACTTCCATTGTTCGACGAGAATGGTGATGTGGTGTTTGACCACAACGGTAAGTGCGAAATTCTGCGGAAAACATTCTTTGGAGGTGCCCATATCGAAGGGGAGAGCTTTGATGAAAGTTTTAGGAGAGGAGTGGAACAAAAAGTGCATGACCTCAAAGAAATGAATTCCAATGATGGTGATGAATTTTTAAATAGGCCCATTACATATGAAGAAGTTGAGGCTTCCATACAAAGATTGAAACGAGATAAAGCACCTGGACCAGACTTGGTATTCACAGACATGCTTATTAAATCAAGTGATGCACTTCTCAAGGCTGTGACAGTTTTATTCCAAAAATCATGGAACGATGGAAAACTGCCAGACATACGGAAAAGTGCGAATGTGAAATTTTTAACCAAACCAGGTAAAGACTCGTACTATACTGGAAGCTCATACTGTCCGATAAGCCTTACAAGTGTGTTAGGAAAATGCATGGAACGCATTATTCATGCCAGATTATATGCTTTTGCAGAACATCACAAAATACTTGATTCAGAGCAAGATGGGTTTAGAAAATTTCGTGGAACAATTCATTCTTTGCTAAGGTTCTCACAGAATGTCTTGTCAGGATTCAGCGAGCAAAAGGCTACATTAGCCACATTTATTGATATGGAAAAAGCATTTGACTCGGTCTGGAGAGTTGGTCTACTTGTTAAGCTGCATGAGAAAGGTGTGACTGGAATAGTATGGAATTGGATTGCAGACTTCCTCCATAATAGGAGTGCTACATGTATTCTCAAGAACAAACCTGGAGATTCTTTCAGGACTGACTTAGGACTGCCACAAGGAAGTGTGCTATCCCCTCTCCTGTTCTCTATTTTCTTGAATGATATGTGTAATGGTGTGGATTGTGAGAAGGTAAAGTTTGCTGATGATGGCACAGTCTGGATAAGTGGAGATAATCCACCTGAGTTAGCACTTAGCATGAAAAAAGACCTACAAAATATCTCTGCCTGGATGTACAAATGGAGAATGAAGTTGAATACAGGGAAGACTGAGTATGTTCTGTTTACAAGAGACCCAAATCATACTGTTCCTATAGTTGAACTGCAAGGTAAAGCTCTGAAATGTGCAGATGAGGTAAAGCTTCTTGGAGTTATCCTGGATAAGAAACTAACGTTCCAGTCTCATATTGAGGCTGTAGAAAAAAGAGCATCAAAAGCTCTTGGAGCGTTAATGATGGTTGGAAAAACAGAAAAAATTAGCCCGGCAAACATGATCAAACTATATAAAAGTTTGGTTGTACCCCATTTGGAGTATGCTGCTTCAGTCTGGCAAGTAGGAGTGTGTGACAAGCTTGAAAAGATTCAAAGAAAGGGCCTAGCACTATGCCTTGGCTGCCTAAGCACTGCAAGCTGTGAAGCACTAGAAGTGCAGGCAGGCGTTCTACCACTGGACTTGAGGAGAGAGGAACTTGCCATAAGAGAATGCACTAAAATTATGGCCAAAGCAAACACAGAGCCAATTAAACAGTGTCTCCTTTCTTGTCAAGTATCAGTGGAGGAGCAGCCTAGAGAAAAAGTTCTTACTCCAATGGGTAAATGTTGCAACAAATCTCGGACATGACTTCATCAACAAACCTGAATCTAAATGCTATTGAGCCGGAAATGAGCTACCTTGAATACTTGCAGCCTTCCTTGAGAAGACCAGAGTATTGGTCTAATCTAGGATCTTCTAAAAACAGAACAAGTGCTCAGGAGGCAGAATCAAGGAATGTTGTAGAAAACCTGATAAAAGATAACACGAACGTACAAACAGTGATAGCCTTTACAGATGGGTCTTGTAGAGGCAACCCAGGCCCATGTGGTGCTGGTGCATGCGTCTTTCTTCCCAACAATGATGAAATAGAATTGAAACAGCCTGTTTCAAAATTGGCTTCTATTCTCCTTGGTGAGCTTGTTGCTATCCAAATAACCCTCAATTTCCTCATTGAGGAAAAGAAGGTACGTGATATTGGTACTGTCCTTATATTTTGTGACAGCCAGTCTGCAGTTGGAATCCTACAGCTTGGTTGGGATAATAAAAGTTATAAGAAAACTGCTATGGACATTCAACAGTCTCTTAATATACTTGAAAAGGATGGTACACAGGTAAAAATCCAGTGGAGTCCTGGTCACGCAAATATAAGAGGAAATGAGATCGCAGATAGGCTTGCCAAGGAGGCTGCAAAAGAGGCAGAAGAAATGACGGGTGACATAGGGGTTGCAAGTCAGTCTGATGTCAAATCAGCAGCAAGAGAGTCAGTTAGCATCAAATGGCAACGAAGGTGGGAAGTGTCAGAAAAAGGAAGGCAACTGTTTACACACAGACCTGCTGTAAAGCTCAACAGAATTGAGTTTGACAAGCTCAAGAATCAGAGAGTTGTACTGCAGCTCCAAAGTGGGTACTGTAAATTGAAAGAATACCTAAATAAAGTTGGGATATCTGATAGCCCAACATGTGAATGTGGAGCTATAGAAGATGTGCAACATTTTCTACTTGAGTGCCCAAACTATAGTGTGCCAAGGGAGACATTGAGACAATCTCTGCTCCTAAGCTGTGGTATTGCAGACTTTGGCACGGAAATACTTCTATCAGTAACAGATGATGAAGATTTAAAAGACATACGTCCACTGATATGGGATCAGCTGGACATATACATTTCCCAAACAAAGAGGTTTTAGTGCAGAATTGGGCTGTATTGAATGGAGAAAATACTTCATACTCATGTCATTAATCTTGTTAGATTACATGTGTTTTGTTGACTTTATTCTGGCCGGTGGGAGGCACAAACGCATCTAACCGAGGAATGAAGCAACAATCGTAGGATGATTATTTTACAGTCAGTTAGGACATGATAGCCTAACTGTAACAAAATAAACAGTTCACCATGACGTTGTTGCTCTTCCCTGCGAGTGTGGACTGTCCGTACAGCGGGAAGGGCGGCGGCGTTGTTGCTGGAGCATGAGGTTGTGTTATTCCAACCAAGGTTGCTTGCAACATTTAAATTCTAAGAATGTAAGGTCTGTGGTTGGCCATAACCATTGATTATAGGCATGAAACCAATTGCGATTCAATGCTGTCAACGTAAGGTTGGGCCTGCGAAGAGCTTTTTGGTTCTCATCATTCACGGGTATCACAGACTTTACTCTCACTTATAGGAAAAGCAAATTCATCTGATTGAGGAATATGAATGCGTATCATGTTTGCTCCATGTTGAATAAAAGCTTGTTGATTTTCATGAAATATATTAGAAGTGGCTGTTTCGGCTACACTTGATATATTGGTATGATGTACAAGTTTCCATGTTGAAAAATCCATCTTTTTTACATTTAATGAGTGTGCCATGTTATGTTTATTTTTTGATTTTGTCATGTTTTGCCAATCTTAATGCAATGTGCTGAGTAATGGTCGTACCGGCCGCACTCAGGATTTTGATATGGATGGTTTCATGTTGTTAAGGGAAAACTGAGTACTCCAGACGAATAAATGGGCCCATACAGCAAATTTCATATAAATGTGTATAAAAATTGAAATATAGAAAAAAAAAAAAAAAAAAATTAAAAAAAAAAAAAAAAAATTACTAACTGCGGGCTATTCTTTACAGGATTTATATGCATGCTTATGCATGTTTTATTATCTGTGACTAAATTAATATATATGCGTTCTATTACAGGATTATACTGTGAGTCATTAATTTGACTTTACTTATAGTAGTTTATACAAGTGAGACAGCACGGCTAATTATGGCCTTGAAACAAACCAAACCGATAATGCACATGCTTTATTAGTCAATCCCCAAGACAGCTTGACTACATATTACATGCAAAAGCAATGAGAGTGAGCGAAGCTGACGCATGTGTATTGTGTATGCGCGAAGAGCATGTACACTGTTGCACGTCTATAGATAACGTGCATCATTAAAAAAAGCTACTTCCACAAAGAGCAAATCTGTCACCATCTAGCTTGAAACTTTTTGACAAATATGGCTGTGCCGTCAGGTTATTTACATTGGATTTGTCCCATTTCTGTAATCCTTATCTTCTGTATCTTTAAGATACTATGTTGACCAAGACAACAAGACCCGTGCCAGATGTATTGACTGCAAAACAGTAGCTAGTGCCAAAGCTCCAAGACTCCATCCCCACAGAGAGAAATGTCCAGCTATGAAACAGGCTATTTCTTTTCCTAAAACATAGTTCAAAATTTCACTGACTAGATACACTATTTAATAAATAAGTTGATACAATTGTTTACAATAAATATTAAGTCAGTTGACCAGTATAATTGAAATACCCCTATGGATTTTGAGAGTAGATCATTGTATAAATTCCAGGCTGGTCAATTCAATCAACCAGTAATTGCCGGTATTTTCCAGTATTTGCCGGTATTTACCGGTAAATACCGCCGGCATGGAAAATACTCATATTTGCCGGCATTTTGCCAACCTTGATGTGTATGCGCGAAGAGCATGTACACTGTTGCACGTCTATAGATAACGTGCATCATTAAAAAAAGCTACTTCCACAAAGAGCAAATCTGTCACCATCTAGCTTGAAACTTTTTGACAAATATGGCTGTGCCGTCAGGTTATTTACATTGGATTTGTCCCATTTCTGTAATCCAAAGTAACACTGAGCCGAAACCCATCCTCGATCACTAGTAAACAAGAGCTCAATATCAGCAAGGTTGAGATGGTCCAGCATAGAGCTGCCAGGTATGTCATTAACAGATATAAAAATAGCCATCAGAGGAGATGGCAAATCCCCCGACCAAAGGCCCCTTCTGCCTTGGTAAACAGGATGCACTTCAAAACATATATAAGTAATATAATGTCATTCTACTATGCTTCTGATTGACATTATCTGTTTAACAGATGCATCATTATCTAACACTCAGACCAAAACAGTATGCCAGACTGCTAAAAAGAGGTAAAATCTCAAACAGCCACCATGTACACAATGTATAGCATATGATACATTCAACATCTCAAAATGCGTGAAGAACTTCTAAAGTACAAGCCATACAAATCTAATTTTGAGCTCTCTAGTAAGTGAATTTGGACAAAGAATCCAAATCTGGAAAAAAAAAATTTTGTTTTTTTTTTTGGGGTGGGGTGGGGGGGGGGGGGGGGGAGTTGTCATTCTTGTTTGCGACACATTGTCATGATCTTGTCTACATATCTGTGAAGTATCATGAAAATATTTCTAAAGGTATTCAAGTTATAGAGCCGACACGAAATCACTCCTAAAACCATCAAGGGGAAATAACACAAAAAGTAAGAAAGCAAGAGTTGTCATTCTTGTTCGCGACACATCATCATGACCTGTTCTACATATCTGTGAAGTATCATGAAAATATTTCAGAAGGTATTCAAAGTATAGAGCGGACACGAAACAACACAAAATCACAGCTAAAACCATCAAGGGGAAATAACTCAAAAAGTAAGAAAACAAGAGTTGTCATTCTTGTTCGCGACACATCGTCATGACCTGTTCTACATATCTGCAAAGTATCATGAAAATATTTCAAAGGGAATTCAAGTTATAGAGCGGACACGAAATCACACCCAAAACCATCAAGGGGAAATAACTCAAAAAGTAAGAAAGCAAGAGTGGTCATTTTTGTTTGTGACACATTGCCATGACCTGTTCTATATATCTGTAAAGTATCATGAAAATATTTCAAAGGGTATTCAAGTTATAGAGCCGACAGGAAATCACACCTAAAACCATCAAGGGAAATAACTCAAAAAGTAAGAAAGCAAAAGTTGCTATTTTTGTTCGCGACACATCGTCATGATCTGTTCTACATATCTGTAATGTATCATGAAAATATTCCAAAGAGTTTTTAAGTTATTGAGCGGACACGAAATCAACACAAAATCACAGCTAAAACCATCAAGGGGAAATAACTCAAAAAGTAAGAATGTAAGAGTTGTCATTCTTGTTCGCGACACATCGGCATGACCTGTTCTATATATCTGTAAAGTATCATGAAAATATTTCAAAGGGTATTCAAGTTACAGAGCGGACACGAATCTGCCAAAAATTCACCAAAGGGAAGATAACTCAAAAAGTACAATAGCAAGAGTTACCATTCTTGTACGCGACACTTCGTCATGTCCTGTTCTACATAACTGTGAAGTACCATGAAAATATTCCAAAGGGTATTCAAGATATAGAGCGGACAAGAAAAATGTTTACGGACGGACGGACGGACGGACGGACGGACAGACGGACGGACGGACGGACGGACGGACGCCAGGCTCATCGCTATATCCCCCGAACCTTTCGGTCGGGGGATAAAAACACAAGCAGCGTTACATCAATGTTGGATCATTTAGAATTTTACTGTAACTTACTGTAACCTTTACACCAATCAAGCATCATCTGCTTCTATAGGTGATTCTCGATACATCGATTGTCTGTGTCCGCTGTTATGCGCAATGTAGCAGGAGGCGTTGAATTTGAATGGGTGACTTTGCCACTGATTAATAAGGCGGCTCTTGAATGAGTTCAGAGAGGGTGCCCTAACTACAGTTTCTGGTAGAGAATTCCATGTGTCAATCACTCTAATGCTGAAACTATGACGCCTTACGTTTAACCGAGCTCTGGGTTTAAACAATTTGAGAGAATGGCCCCTGGTCGCTCCATGTAGTGCAAATGTAAATAACTTGTTTATATCGACTTTATCAATTTGATTCACTATTTTATACACTTGTACCATGTTGGCTCTCTCTCGCCGATATTCCAGCGTAGGTAAACCAAGGTGCTTCAGTCTCTCTTCATAAGACATGTGTCTTATACTTTTTACTAGTCGCGTAGCCCTTCGCTGAACATTTTCAATGATTATTTTATCCTTTTTATCCCCCGACCGAAAGGTTCGGGGGATATAGCGATGAGCCTGGCGTCCGTCCGTCCGTCCGTCCGTCTGTCCGTCCGTCCGTCCGTCCGTAAACACTTTCTTGTCCGCTCTATATCTTGAATACCCTTTGGAATATTTTCATGATACTTCACAGTTATGTAGAACAGGTCATGACGATGTGTCGCGTACAAGAATGGTAACTCTTGCTATTGTACTTTTTGAATTATCTCCCCTTTGGTGATTTTTTGGCAGATTCGTGTCCGCTCTGTAACTTGAATACCCTTTGGAATATTTTCATGATACTTCACAGAAATGTAGAACAGGTCATGACGATGTGTCGCGAACAAGAATGACAACTCTTGCTTTCTTACTTTTTGAGTTACTTCCCCTTGATAGTTTTAGGTGTGATTTTTTTTGCAGATTCGTGTCCGCTCTATAACTAGAATACCCTTTGGAATATTCTCATGATACTTCACAGATATGTAGAACAGGTCATGACGGTGTGTCGCGAACAAGAATGACAACTCTTGCTTTCTTACTTTTTGAGTTATTTCCCCTTGATCATTTTAGGTATGATTTCGTGTCCGCTCTATAACTTGAATACCTTTTGGAATATTTTCATGATACTTCACAGGTATGTAGAACAGGTCATGACAATGTGTCGCGAACAAGAATGACAACTCCTGCTTTCTTATTTTTTGAGTTATTTCCCCTTGATGGTTTTAGGTCTGATTTCGTGTCCGCTCTATAACTTGAATACCTTTTGGAATATTTTCATGATATTTCACAGATATGTAGAACAGGTCATGATGATGTGTCGCGAATAAGAATGACAACTCTTGCCTTCTTACTTTTGGAGTTATTTCCCTTTGATGATTTTAGGTGTCCGCTCCATAGCTTGAATACCTTTTGAAATATTTTCATGATTCTTCACAGATATGCAGAACAGGTCATGACAATTTGTCTCATACATGAATGATAACTCTTGCTTTTAGACTCAGTGAATTATTTCCCTTTGGTAGTTTGAGCTGCTGTTTGAGTCTCTGCTCCATAACTATATAACCCTGGCCAGCTCCAGAATTTGAATAATCGTGTACCTTTTAGAATATTGATGATCATGCTGTGATATCTTATCCGTGTTCCTATCTCTCTCTCTGACCCCTCCACATTCCCGTGACCCCTCCCGCACCCGCCCCCCCTCCCCCCCCCCCCCCAAAAAAAAAAAAAAAGAAATTTTTTTTTCCAGATTTGGATTCTTTGTCCAAATTCACTTACTAGAGAGCTCAAAATTAGATTTGTAGGGCTTGTACTTTAGAAGTTATTCACACATTTTGAAAGTTGAATGTATCGTATGCTATACATTTGTGTATATGGTGGCTGTTTGAGATATTACCTCTTTTTAGCAGTCAAGCATACTGTTTTAGTCTGAGTGTTAGATAATCATGCATCTGTTAACAGTTAATGTCAATCAGAAGCATAAAAGAACGACAATATATTACTAATATGTGTTTTGAAGTGCACCCTTTTTACCAAGGCCCATGGGGGTCTTCGGTCGGGGGATTTGCCATCTCCTCTGATGGCTATTTTTGTATAAAGGTGACCAAATTTGTGTAGCATATTCTAAATGAGGGCGTACCATAGTTTTGTACAAATTTAGAAACATTTTTTTATCAAGGTAAGTAAAGGTCCTAAAAATTATTCCAACATTTCTGTTTGCTATATTTACTTTTGATGTAACATGTTCTCTGAATTTTAAGTCACCATCTATTATTACTCCCAAATCTTTCTCATATTCTACTTTTTCAATGGGAGACACTGGAGTCACGGCGCACCAAAGCTCAGCTCAGGCTCTTCAAGGTCATTCATGGCTTAGTGGACATTCCAGCAGACAGTATCTAGTACCAGCATCACAAAGGACTCGTGCTCATCACTCGAAGAAATACAGACAGATTCCTACATCCTCTGATTACCACAAATTCAACTCTTATCCAAGGACGATCCGTCAGTGGAATTCCCTCCCAGCTTCGGCAGCTGAGGCTCTCGATTTGGTATCTTTCAAACGGGAGCTTTCCAAATTATCATTTTAAATTTAGGGCCGGTCAGATGCAAGTAAGACCTAATGATCCTTTCGGGCTGTGCCAGTTGGGATAAATCTCGGGGCCTGCTTCGGTAGCTGGATTGGCTGAGGGGAGAAGGGATGAAAATACTCTGACCAAAACTTTTCTTTCTTTCTGTCTTTGTAACTGTCTCTTATTTCTGTCTGTCCTTCTATTTCTCTTTTTTTCCTTTTCTATAGACACACCCCTGGGCCCACACCGCAAAATAATAGTCAAGTGTGACGTACGGCGTGTACCTGATGGATGTAGATGTAGTCATGAACTTCCTTGATGAAGTCCCGCTTCTGAGAGAGTGACTAAAGCAACTTTTCTCTCAACATTTATTTCTTTTTGTTCTATTTTCAAAGGCAGTCATCCAACTTAGAAGTCCAAATAAGTAAACTGTAACTGATTTAGCTGTGTATCAGCAAAAATATAAACAACAAACAAACGGCATAAATCACGTGTCATTAATCTCATGTGTCGATTCATCTGTCAGTGATGCAGATTATATGCCCTCAGCTTTGAAAAAAAAAAAAAATCTGCTTTTGCACGCATTTTGGTAACACCTATATTATGTTAATACGGGTCTAAGTTTTTTTATGTGATACGTTTGATGTTTTACTTGCTCACTGATGAATATAACTGACTTTTCAAGAGAGAAAACTTAAAATCTGTCTCTAAACTTCAAGATGACAATCACTATTCACTAATTGAAACAGTGAACTACATGTCTATCTAGCTGCGCCATTACCAATGGAAAGGAGTACTTTGGCTTCGATCGGTAGAAGTACCGGAAGGAGAATGGGTAAAGTGTGTAATCCGCACTTGTATCCGCGTTAGAGTATCCGTTTTGGGATTTTATGAATGGCTTAAAAAATATATGTAGCAGAAAGATAAATAGTGCTAAAGCATTGAAATCATTACATATTGGACTTATAAGTTCAAATCAATAGGAAAATATGTAAGTCTGATCTAACGCAAAAAGCATTATTTGAGCCTTTTTTATCCCCCGACCGAAAGGTTCGGGGGATATAGTGATGAGCCTGGCGTCCGTCCGTCCGTCCGTCCGTCTGTCCGTCCGTCCGTCCGTCCGTAAACATTTTTCTTGTCCGCTCTATATCTTGAATACCCTTTGGAATATTTTCATGATACTTCACAGTTATGTAGAACAGGTCATGATGATGTGTCACGTACAAGAATGGTAACTCTTGCCATTGTACTTTTTGAATTATCTCCCCTTTGGTGTTTTTTTGGCAGATTCGTGTCCGCTCTGTAACTTGAATACCCTTTCGAATATTTTCATGATACTTCACAGAAATGTAGAACAGGTCATGACGATGTGTCGCGAACAAGAATGACAACTCTTGCTTTCTTACTTTTTGAGTTATTTCCCCTTGATAGTATTAGGTGTGATTTTTTTGGCAGATTCGTGTCCGCTCTATAACTAGAATACCCTTTGGAATATTCTCATGATACTTCACGGATATGTAGAACAGGTCATGACGATGTGTCGCGAACAAGAATGACAACTCTTGCTTTCTTACTTTTTGAGTTATTTCCCCTTGATCATTTTAGGTATGATTTCGTGTCCGCTCTATAACTTGAATACCTTTTGAAATATTTTCATGATACTTCACAGATATGTAGAACAGGTCATGACGATGTGTCGCGAACAAGAATGACAACTCCTGCTTTCTTACTTTTTGAGTTATTTCCCCTTGTTGGTTTTAGGTGTGATTTCGTGTCCGCTCTATAACTTGAATACCTTTTGGAATATTTTCATGATAATTCACAGATATGTAGAACAGGTCATGATGATGTGTCGCGAACAAGAATGACAACTCTTGCTTTCTTACTTTTGGAGTTATTTCCCTTTGATGATTTTAGGTGTCCGCTCCATAGCTTGAATACCTTTTGAAATGTTTTCATGATACTTCACAGATATGCAGAACAGGTCATGACAATTTGTCTCATACATGAATGATAACTCTTGCTTTTATACTCTGTGAGTTATGTCCCTTTGGTAGTTTGAGCTACTGTTTGAGGCTCTGCTTCTGTATAACCCTGGCCAGCTCCAGAATTTGAATAACCGTGTACCTTTTAGAATATTGATGATCATGCTGTGATATCTTATCAGTGTTCCTAACTCTCTCTGACCCCTTCACATTCCCCCCCCCCCCTCAAAAAAAAATAATTTTTTTTTTCCAGATTTGGATTCTTTGTCCAAATTCACTTACTAGAGAGCTCAAAATTAGGTTTGTAGGGCTTGTACTTTAGATGTTATTCACACATTTTGAAAGTTGAATGTACCGTATGCTATACATTTGTGTATATGGTGGCTGTTTGAGATATATCCTCTTTTTAGCAGTCAAGCATACTGTTTTAGTCTGAGTGTTAGATAATCAT
This sequence comes from Ctena decussata, assembly GCA_963989385.1. Lineage (NCBI taxonomy): Eukaryota > Metazoa > Mollusca > Bivalvia > Lucinida > Lucinidae > Ctena > Ctena decussata. Next base: position 27,308,845 of record OZ022499.1, on the reverse strand, counting down.
GCATCTGGTAACAGTTAATGTCAATCAGAAGCATAAAAGAATGACAATATATTACTTATATGTGTTTTGAAGTGCACCCTTTTTACCAAGGCCCATGGGGGTCTTTGGTCGGGGGATTTGCCATCTCCTCTGATGGCTATTTTTGTTATTGTGCATCAGAATAAAACATATGTAACCCTTTAGTAGTTCCTAAAAGGCATGTTCGGAAAATCTAATCCACTGGTTGAATAAATTTTCATATTTTTACCTGTACAGCACAGGCACTTGTTTTATATGAAAACATCCCAACTATTATTGCATTTCTAGAGACACAAAAATGCCCTCACTCTTTTAGCTGCTGTTGAGAAACAAGTGCCTGTGCTGTACAGGTATTGTGATTTGAACGGTGCATTGTACCCCACCCATGCAGGGAAGTCTAGTAATATGCTGATTCCTTCCCTGTACGCAACATCTTAGGACAATCATTTTGTGTTTGTACGTAACTTTGACGAAATTTTCTTATGAATCTCAAATATCATGTAAGCAACTTGATACTTTGCATGTTTAGTATATCAGCACTGTACAATTGCCAGCTTATTTTGACACACATTTCATGGTCCACTGACTTCAACTTATTTCTGCTTTAATAAGGTTATCATATTTGTAACTGTAAGTTTCTAGACTTTGGTTGCAGAAAGTCCTGAGATGTTGCCTCGACAGTAACAAGTATTAGCTTTCTGAAAAATAATGACTAATTAAACCTTGGGCTGTCTCGGTGAACAACCCAAGCAGTGCAATGTTTTGCATTGCTGATACATAAATGTTGTTCCGGAGATAGTCTGACTCAATGTGGCTTGACTCCTCTGACCACATTTCGTCAGTTGGTTGTTTTGCTTCATATCAGTCAGATATTGTTTATCTATCGTAATTGAGTGGTATATTCCATTCAATTGGTATCATTATTAATATACAGTCAAGCAGGGATCAAGCTAGACTCAAAGTTTAGGGAGAAGTGACTTCTCCCTCCAGCTGAAATAGGGAGAAGTGACAGCCGTGAAGGGAGAAGTGGTATTGCGCGATTATGACATTTTTCATTCAGTTTTAAATAAAAATAGCTATTATGCATACTATTAACATTAAATTGAAAGATTAATAAGCTGCAATGGGTTTATAGGGTAAATTGTCATAACAGCTTGTTTGTGGAATGATTTGATGAACATTCTACCAAAAAAAAAAAAAAAAAATTTTTTTTTTTTTTTTTTTTTAGGGAGACTCCCACTTCTCCCTAAGCCCAATTTAGGGCGAAATTTCGGCCCCTAGGGCGATTATTTCGCCCAAATCGCCCCCTAGCTTGATCCCTGGTCAAGGGTCAAAAGTTATTCCAAATATAGTTTTCCCAGGCCAAGCACAAAATAATACTATGGTTGTAAAGCTAAACGAATAATGCAATGAACATTGATTAGAGAACGACATCCTGCCCCCCTCAGTAGGGCTGTCAATGTGCTTATGAAACTTTTTGCTGACAATGCCAGATTATACCACACAGTAACAAACCCAGAGCTGGAAACTCACAATAATAATGTGGTGGCCCAAAAGCCAAACAGACCTAAGTTTCAGTGGCCTAAATTATACACTACCTAAAGATCCCATTCATTTAGTATTGCCAGAAAGATAAATTTGGGCCACTATAGGTCATATTTTGGAGATTTCTGGTCGCCCGAGACAAAATTTAGGAGCATTTGGCTACCAATCCACTGGCCATTTCCAGCACTGTCAAACCATAGAATGAATAACAGCAAAGTCTTTAGAGAGCAGTCAAATGGGCTAAAGATTGGGAAGTGTTTGCAATCAAGGATTTTCCTAGGCCAAATTTGGGACCGAATATTGGCCCCTATTTTTCCCAATTTAGAGTTAAAATTTTCCAAAATAAAGAAAAAGCTTTCCCAATTTCTTATTTAGTTCTATATTTTGGTGAAAATTTCATAAAAATCGGACCAAAATAGCAAAGTTACAGATGTTTACATTCACATTTGCAGCAAATTTGCATGAATAATTCTAGTAAAAGCAAATTCAAAATAGTTTAATATGTTAAAGCTTTACTTTGTTATGATTTTGTTGAATTTAAAACAGAGATCTTGTTTTATCATCCAGTCAAATTTTCCCAATTAGGATGTTGCATACTGTTTTCCCAAATTCAAGGCCCCCAGACCCCGAGTTCAGAAAAGTAGGAAAATCTCTGACAATACTGATAAATGTCATCCACTTCATATTGGAATATAATTATCTTTTATGGGTGTGACGTGTGGATAGAAAAATCTGTCACAAGGGTCACTGTTCAGCATTACGAGGCTTGCGATGCAGAACAGTGATCACGAGTGACAGATTTTTTCTATCCGTACCTCACACCAATGATAGATACTTTTTCTTGCACACCGCGTTTTGTTTTACCTTTAGAATTTGTTAAAATGTGTAACTTTAGTGCTTGAGAGGTTTCTATTTGAATTTGAAAGAAGGAGCTGCTTTCAACGAATGCCATTCGGTTCTTTACGTCAAGGTCTGGGGTGCATTAACTGACATCATTTTTGCCGTCTTCGTGACGTCATCATCTAAAAAGCCAACGTCACTTGACGACGCAGACATGTGACCTCCAATACAATCAATGCATTGAATGCTGGTGATTTTTATCCGGTCCTGGGTGAGATAACATGGGTGAGATAAGATTTGTAGGTACAGGGAAAGCACGCAGATATCCTTATCTGGTATGCAAGAAAACATGATACAGATTCTACATACACCATGCAAACAGGAACTCATCCAACTCAGCTTGAAAGAGTAGACAAAGAGATAGATTTAGGAGTAATAGTAGACAGTTTACAAATTAACTTTCAGATAATTCAGGTCTTTGATTTATATTTTCACTTGTTTGTTGTAGGAGGACTCTGGTCTGACAGAATCGAGACCTGGAACTGCCCAGACGGTGATACACGTTGATCCACTAGCTGTTGACATTGAGGACTTGTATGTTAAATATAAGGTAAGACTGAAATAGGGGAACAGAGCTCCAGATGAGAGAGGGCATCAAGGATAATTCAAAGATAATTTTTCTTATTTCTCAACGAAAACATAAGTTGTGACCCTCATTAGAACTGTCTCGGTGAGACGGTTCTAATGATGGGCCACAACATATGTTTTCATGGAAAAATATGGAAAATTATTCCTAAATTATCCTGTTACTACTTCTTATCTGAAGCACTGGTGGAATGAAATCATAAAAAGATGTATAATGAGATATTAGCTAGGTATTAGTGCAATAAGAAGGCAATGAAATTGTATCCTGCAGGTTAGGGTTGGCTTTTGAATGGCAAAATTAGCATAGAGATAACTGTCATAATTGACTGATAGAGGCTGATTTCCAATGATTGTCTACTAAACTAATCACCGAAACGTCAATCACATTAAAAAAATAGTTAACAGTACCGTTGTTGGTTGTTCGTTTTCTTTCTCCCCTCTTCTAGAGTGATTTAGATCACTTCTTATTTTATTAGATGTTAACAGAATATGTTTGATGGAAAGTTAAAATAAACAAGCTCTATAAATAAGAAGGGGTAACGGGAACATTTTAGAGATAATTTTTCAACTTTTTCTATGAACACAATCATACTTTGTGACCCATCATAAGAACTGTTACAGCCAGAAATAAGGAAAATTATCTCAAAATTATCCTCAGAACCCCATCTTGTCTGGATCTCTGAATTAAATTGTCAGAATCGTCATCAAAACACTTTCTTTTGAACTACGACATAGCGCTGGTGTTGCATTTTGCAAGCTATAAGTTTTGATCAGTTCTTTACATTGTCGCAAATTTTTTATTTTTTATTGTAGAAGTTGCAGCGACAGCTAGAATTCCTTGAGGTCCAGGAGGAATATATCAAAGATGAACAAAAGAACCTCAAAAAAGAATACCTCCATGCACAGGAAGAAGTCAAAAGAATACAAAGTGTACCGCTAGTCATTGGCCAGTTTCTGGAGGCCGTTGATCAGAATACAGGCATTGTGGGTTCAACTACAGGTAAGAAGGAAGTATACAATACCAAATTTGTCTCTTATTCTAGTTCTTTAACATAGGACAAAGGCTGTACAACTCAAACTGTTATCTTTTGAAAGAATTATTTTTAGATATACTGGAAATTTTCTTCCCTTACCTCTCGTAAAAGATGTTGTGTTTGTGCATTTTTACCCCTGGCATGTTTACCTTTGTATTCAAAACCATCCCATTTCCCAGAAAGCTATACGGCACATGATATTTAGCGCATATGTTAATATTATGCATGGTCTGGCTTAGGTGTAATTTGATTATCCTAGCTCAATTAATACAAAGTTATGATGGCCTTTGCAAGACATTTTGGATGACCCTTGTATAGAGATTTTGATGAAATACAGCTTATACTTACCTGTTTATTTTCAGGGTCCAACTACTATGTTCGCATATTGTCAACGATAGACAGGGAGTTGTTGAAACCATCAGCCAGTGTGGCCCTTCATAAACACAGTAATGCCTTAGTGGATGTTCTTCCCCCTGAGGCTGACAGCAGTATAACAATGTTGGGAGCAGGTAGGTAATGTAAAGATGTTCGCATGGACAGCTCCAGATAAGGCTGGGTTTTATTATATTTTTACGATACAATATTTATTAGGGCCCCGCCAGACGAAGTCGGCGGAGGCCCTATAGTAATCACCTTGTCTGTCCGTCTGTCTGTCCGTCAGCTTTTTCGTGTCCGGGCCATAACTCTGAAACGGTTTGAGATATTTTCTCGAAACTTTGTACAAATATAAAACATCATCAGATGATGTGCAGAGAACAAGAACCATAACTCCACCTACATTTTTTACGGAATTATGCCCCTTTGTTGTCCGTCCTTCAGCTTTTCGTGTCCGGGCCATAACTCTGAAACGGTTTGAGGTATTTTCTCGAGACTTTGTACAAATATAAAGCATCATCAGACGATGTGCAGAGAACAAGAACCATAACTCCACCTACATTTTTTACGGAATTATGCCCCTTTGTAATTTTTAATATGGAAATTGTGTCCGGTCTGTAACTTTGAAACGGTTTGAGATACATTCTCGAAACTTGGTACAGCTATAAAGCATCATCAGACAATGTGCAGAGAACAAGAACCATAACTCCACCTACATTTTTTACGGAATTATGCCCCTTTGTAACTTTTAGTATGGAAATCGTGTCCGGTCTGTAACTTTGAAACAGTTGAGATATTTTCTCGAAACTTGGTACAGCTATAAAGCATCATCAGACGATGTGCAGAGGACAAGAACCATAACTCCACCTACATTTTTTTACGGAATTATGCCCCTTTGTAATTTTTAATATGGAAATTGTGTCCGGTCTGTAACTTTGAAACGGTTTGAGATATTTTCTCGAAACTTGGTACAGCTATAAAGCATCATCAGACGATGTGCAGAGAACAAGAACCATAACTCCACCTACATTTTTTACGGAATTATGCCCCTTTGTAATTTTTAATATGGAAATCGTGTCCGGTCTGTAACTTTGAAACGGTTTGAGATATTTTCTCGAAACTTGGTACAGCTATAAAGCATCATCAGACGATGTGCAGAGGACAAGAACCATAACTCCACCTACATTTTTTACGGAATTATGCCCCTTTGTAATTTTTAGTATGGAAATCGTGTCCGGTCCGTAACTTTGAAACAGTTTGAGATATTTTCTCGAAACTTGGTACAGCTATAAAGCATCATCAGATGGTGTGCAGAGGACAGGAACTTTAACCTCATCTACATTTTTTACAGAATTATGCCCCTTTGTAATTTATGTCTGGAAATCGTGTCCGGTCCGTAACTCTGAAACCGTTTGAGATATTTTCTCGAAACTTGGTACAGTTATATAGCAGTATCAGACAATGTGCAGAGAACAAGAACCATAGCTTCACATACATTTTTTACGGAATTATGCCCCTTTATAATTTTAAGTACAGAAATTGTGTCCAGGCTGTAACTCTGAAACCGTTTGAGATATTTTCTTGAAACTTGGTACAGATAGCATCATCAAAGCATCATCAAACGATGTGCAGAGAATAAGAACCATAACTCCACCCACATTTTTACAGAATTATGCCCCATTGTTTTTAAGTATAATAATGTGTCAGGTCTGTAACTCTGAAACCGTTTGAGATATTTTCTCGAAACTTGGTACAGATATAAAGCATCATCAGACGATGTGCAGAGAATAAGAACCATAGTTCCATCTACATTTTTTAATGGAATTTTGCCCCTTTTTAAATTTAAATTTCGAAATTGTGTACGCTGTATAACTCTGAAACCGTTTAAGATATTTTCACGAAACTTAATACAAGTATAGTGCATCATCAGACGATGTGCAGAGAAAAAGAACTGTTACACAGTAACTCCACCTACATTTTCTATGGAATTCTGCCCTGTACTTTTTAGTATGGAAATCTTGTTGGCTTTATAACTTTAAAACTCACAAAGATATGTTCATGAATACTTTGCACAAATATAAAGCATTATCAGATGATGTGCAGAGAATAAGAATCATAACTCCATCAACATTTTTACAGAGTTATACCCCTTTGTAATTTTCTATATGGAAATCATGTCGGCTCTATAACCTTAAAACTGTTGAATATACTTTCACAAAACTTGTTACGAATATGAAACATCATCAGACAATATGCAGAGGACAGGAACTATAACTCAGCCTATATTGTTTTACAGAACTTTGCCCCTTTGTAATTTTGTGTATGAAAATTGTGTCCATCCACTCTGTAGCTTTAAAACAGCAAAATATATTTTCACAGAAGGTGTAACAAATATAAAGCATATCAGATAATCTGCAGAGAATAAGAATTGTAACTCCATCTACATTTTTTTACAGAATTATGCCCTTTATTTGTCCATTTTTTCTTTCTCTCCAATTAATTTTCTGTCAAAGATATCTCAAAAACTTCTACAGTGAGGGTATCTGAAATTTGGTAGAAACGTTTGGTATGACTAGTTGTACTGTGTAAGAGAGAATCTGCCTGATCCAGCTTATCATTCCCTTTGTTTGTCCAGTTTTTCTTTCTCTCCAATTTCTCTCCAATTGAATTTTTGTCAAAGATTTCTCAGGAACCAATACAGCTAGAATTTTGAAATTTGGTACAAACATTGAGTATGACTTTTTGTACGTTGTAAGAGAGAACCAGCCTTCTGCTGCGTATCATTCCCTTTATTTGTCCATTTTATCTTTCTCTCCAATTAATTTTCTGTCAAAGATATCTCAAAAACTTCTACAGGAAGGGTATCTGAAATTTGGTAGAAACCTTGGGTATGACTAGTTACACTGTGTAAGAGAGTATCAGCCTGCTCCAGCTTGTCATTCCCTTTGTTTGTCCAGTTTTTCTTTCTCTCCAATTGCTCTCCAATTAAATTTTTGTCAAAGATTTCTCAGGAACCACTACAGCTAGAATTTTGAAATTTGGTACAAACGTTAAGTATGACTAGTTGCACAGTGTAAGAGAGAATCGGCCTTCTGCTGCTTATCATTCCCTTCATTTGTTCATTTTTCTTTCTCTCCAATTAAATTTCTTTCAGAGATTTCTCAGGAATTACTACTGTAAGGGTATTTGAAATTTAGTACAAACCTTGGTAATGACTAGTTGTAATGTTTATGAAAACATCAGCCTCTTCCTGCTTATTATTCCCTTTGTTTGTCCATTTTTTCTTTCTATCCAATTAAATTAACCTTTTTTTCTGTCACAGATTTCTCAGGAACCACTACAGCTAGGATTTTGAAATTTTGTACAAATGTTTGATATAACTAATTGTATAGTGTAAGAGAACTTCAGCCTCCTTCTCTAATTGTTCCCTTTGTTTGTCCATTTTTTCTTCCTCTCCAATTAATTTTTTTTGTCAAAGAATTCTCAGGAACCACTATACCTAGGTTTTTGAAATTTGTTACAAAGTTGGGTATGACTAGTTGTATCATATAAGAGACCATCAGCCTCTATCTGCTTATCATTCCCTTTTTTTTTCTTTCTCTCCAATTTAATTTTTGTCGAAGATTTCTCAGGAACCATTACAGCTAGGATTTTGAAATTTGATACAAATATTGGGTGTGGCTAGTTGTATTGTGTAAGAGAGTATCAGCCTCCATATATGTATCATTCCCTCTTTTGATCATTTTTTCTTTCTTTCCAATTTAATTTTTGTCACAGATGTCTCAGGAATCACTATTGCTAGTATTTTGATATTTAGGCCAAACATTGGGTATGACTAGTTGTATCAAGTAAGAGAGTATCTGAGCCTCTTTCTGCTTATCATCCATTATCATTTATTGTCGCACCTGCTTTAGCAAGGTGCGATATAGGCGTCCGGTTTTCAGTCCGTCATTCCGTCCGTCCGTCAGTCCGTTCACATTTACGTCAACCCTGGCGTTAAAAATTTGTTCAGTTAATTTAGCTTGGTCGAGAATTCAAGATGGCCGCTTGTTACTAAAAATAGCAAAACAACATAATTAACATTTTCTCTAGAAGCACTAGGTATATTTGGCTGAAACTTTGCATGGAACATCAATAGGACCTTCTATATGAAACTCACAAAAATGAAAAAAATCTGCAGCGGAATTAGGTCACAGTGACCTACTTTTAGTTTACGAGTCTCAAATTTGCTTGAGTGCCGATAAATCGTTAAACACCGAGTGGAATTTGCTCAGATTTAATCAGAATGATTCTTGAAGGGAGTTTTCTCCTTTTTTTTCACATTTATGGGAATGTATCATCAAAGATGGCCGCCACTGTCGTTACTAAAAATAGCAAAAACATGAAAATGACTATATTTCAGGAGCCCGTGAATGGATTTGGACCAATTTTGTGTCAGAATGATCCTTGCATATAGCTTTTTCGGTTTTTGGCAAATTGGCCATCCAAGATGGCTTCCATCCACCGTTACTAAAAATAGTACAAACATGAAAATGGCAGTACCTTAAGAACCATTGGGTGGATTTTGACAAAATTTGTGTCAGAATTATGCCAGAAACTATTTTGTTTTCTTTTTATTCTCAATTCTTCTCAACATCATCTCTGCTACTGTGGAAATGCAGTGCAGGTGCGACATAGCATTCCGCGGAATTCTTGTTTTAAAGTTTTGTATTAAGTGTGGCAGTGTTTCTTTTAGGCGGTGGTGCTGGCCGGGGGTATACGTGAGCCCCTGCTCACATGCTCTAGTTTATATTACACACGTGCGCTGTGCTTGATTGGCGTTAAACCTGTGTATTAACGCAGTTTTTAACTTGGAAAATGCAATTGGTAACTTCAGGTTCCTAGATGCGATCATCAGAGATAATTGTATTATATTTTAGCAAGACCAATCGGAGCAGTTCTTGGAAACCGTTGGCTTTCGAGATCTTCGATTCGTGCACTTTAAAATTCTTTCCCGCCGTTTTATAGTCTGTTTCCCGCCATATCTCGTGCACGATATGCAGAACGAGTACCAGTGTAGATCTATAAATAACGCTTTGGGAAATCCGCGAGTGCTACTCGGACAGTTCAGGAACGTTAATCGGCGCAAATATGCGAGGATATACTGCAGATTAAACGACAGATACGCATTCAGGTGTAAATTAAACTCGATTTTGACTTTAACAATCAGTCAGAAACTCAGATTGAGAAAGGGGAAGTACATGTCTAGATGGTTTTCTGCGTTTGATGTTGGCGGGTGGGGTTAGGTGCACCGAAGTTGCGTCGGGGTGGGGGGGGGGCAATGGTTGAAATAAGCTATATTAATGAGTGTAAACAATGTTGCAGTGAACTGGGCATCACTGAATAGTGCTGAACGGTGGCTAAACACTACACTGCTGCTGGGATTTTTACTGAAGGCCTTTGGAGCTAAATTTTATGTTGAAATCTGTGGGACTCCAAATTTTCAGGATGGGACTCCTACATTTCAGATGGGACTTCTATTTTTGGAAAATGAGGAGTCCCGGACTCCTACTTTTAAAATTCAAGTGAGAACCCTGGTTATCCAATCAGATGTCACATTACATTTGTAAGTGCATTGAATTCCTTTTCCTCCCTTTCAGATGAGAAACCTGATGTAGCATATTCGGACATTGGTGGTATGGACATACAGAAACAGGAAGTAAGAGAGGCTGTAGAACTTCCACTAACCCACTTTGACCTCTACAAACAGATTGGTATTGACCCACCAAGAGGTGTGCTTATGTTTGGACCTCCAGGTTGTGGGAAAACCATGTTAGCAAAGGCTGTTGCTCACCATACTACAGGTTGGTTAGAAGTCCTTTAACTAAGGACCCCATTGTTCAAAACTGGAAATGTCATTACTTAAATAGACATTACATTTCCAAACATATTGTACACAAAAATGTCATTTTTGGCCAGAAAATAGGAGGAAATTTGCAAAGCTCCTCACATTTTTAAGCAAGACATATTAGCACACTTGAATTTAATGTACACTAAAAGACTTTCAACAAATCCTTTACTAGGGACTTTCTTAAACTATGCTTTGAACAGGGGCCGTATTCATAAAACGACTTAAGTCGTTGCTATGCTGTTGCTAAGGCTAAATTTCTATAAAGGAGATTCCCTACAACTACGAAATTTGCTCTGGAGGAACAGTCTTACAAAGACTGTTCCTCCAGAACAAATTTCATAGCTGTAGGGAATCTCCTTTATAGATATTTAGTCTTAGCAACCGCATAGCAACGACTTAAGTGGCTTTATGAATACGGCCCCAGAGCTCCTGATATGTGTGGGTTTTGAGGATAGTTATGAAATAATTCTCACACAAACTGCATTAGGAGTCTGTATAGAGTTGAACAAAAATTTTCTCATGAGTATCCTCAGAAGTCATCCTTTCTAGACCTTAGTCTGCAATATAAGAAGTCATCCTTTCTAGACCTAAGTCTGCATTATACATTTATGTTACTCTCTGTGCCCTCTATGCCAGCACAGTTGAAAACAGGTTTATAATTATACAACATTCCATTAAAGGACGAATGAAGTAGTCAAAGTCTGAAAGCAGAGGAGTCAATTACACTATACATATGGTTTGAGATTGGACCCTTGAAGTGATAGAAAAGCAGATGAAAAATTTTACACCTGTAAAATTTAAAAAAATGTGTCAAAGCTATGTCATACTGAGAAATCAAACACTAGAGGGAAAACAGAGTAGTCCCAGCTCATAATCGTTTGCTAATTCAGCCAGATTGTTTTTGGCACTTTAAGGATTAAAATTTGTATGTACTTTGATCTGGCTGCTGTTCGCTCGAACATTTCTATCCAGATGATCAGTCGAAATACGATTTACTATATACATGTATGAATAGTATATTTTATGGTCTCTTCCATTAGCATGCTGAATTCAAATACCTGCAAACCACAATATGAAATAGTTTTGTTAGTTAGTAAGGAAAATAGGGTGTGACGTTAGATTCCAAACTTCCTGCAAGGGGACAAGTTGTCTGTGATGGTTTGAATCAAATGTTAAACTGTACTTCATTTAGTATTAGTAAAATAATGCACCTCAGTAAATTGCTGTATATCATATCACTACCCACTGGAAAACTGAACCAAATCAGCATCAGCCAGTTTTCAAAAATACATATCCATTGTAAAAGATAAGAAATTTGAAACATTTTCATTTTGTTCATTTCACCTGGCACAGGCTTAAATTTAACTTGGTCTTTCAGCATCATTTATAAGAGTGGTTGGTTCAGAGTTTGTCCAGAAATACCTAGGAGAGGGACCAAGAATGGTACGAGATGTGTTCAGGCTAGCCAAAGAGAATGCTCCCGCTATTATATTTATTGATGAAATAGACGCCATAGCAACTAAAAGATTTGATGCTCAGACAGGAGGTAGGTGGCATAAAATGTCATTACCGAACCCAACCCATAGTTTTGGGTTGTGCTTGGTTATGAAGTTCATGTGTTTATTGAATTTGTACATATATATATTGCTGTGTACATACCTTATATTCCTGTGATATGCCTGGGCTAAGAAAAAGCCAGATTTTAGACAATTTCAGTGGCTGGTATAGGGACATCTCTCTGCATAGCTAGGAGCGGCCATAATGTAGTGCATAAGGCACAAGACTACCAATCCAGGGGTTGCAGGTATGATACCTCTTCTCCGGTCTGTTGGATGAGACTATAAACCTAAGTCTTGTCTCCGTATGGGCCGGGCCGGGTAGCGCAATCGGTAGGGCACCTGACTCGTAAGTCAGAGGTCCTGGGTTCGAATCCCGGTCTGGCCACATACTTTCGTTTCTCCTTCCGCTGATTCAAGAAGGGCAGTTGTCAGTTACTGGCGAAAGTATGTGCACTTAGTACTGGTTAACCGCTTAGGAGGTCTAAGCCTGCCCAGGAATAGTGTGGTTAGGTTAACTGACCGTCCCGACATGACCTTAGTTGTTTACCGTGGACGTTAAGCATCAAATTAACCAAAAATGTCTCCGTATGATCTATTTGTTGCTGGCACTTTAAACTGGAGTTCATTCACTCACTCTGCTTGGCTGGTACAGGGACATTTCTCTGCACAGCTGGTAAAGGGACACTCTTTTGGTAAATCTTTGTAGTGCGATCTAAGACTAAGATTCATACTCTTAGTCCAGTGAGTAATTCTACGAAGCGCCTCAAGTTTGTTTATTTGGAATGGTCAACCGTAATGCAGAAACAATTTTTAAAGACAACTATATTTGCCAAAGTTGTACTATTGTGAATCTTTGCATTTGTTATGTAATGACCTTTGTCAGTGTGAGGACAAATTTAGAGAATCGTGAATTCAGACCTTTGCAAAAATTTCATTCAACACTTATTCATGAAAACAAACATATGCGAAAATTGCCAATTTTCAGTGTACAATTTTATTGACATTTCCAGCTGACAGAGAAGTACAGAGAATCCTTCTAGAATTATTGAATCAAATGGATGGTTTTGACCAAACTGTCAATGTCAAGGTAAGTAAATCAAAATTAACCGTGACACGATAAAAACAAAGAAAGTAGCATGTGCACCCAGCAAAGACTCTGATCAGCCTGGGCATCCGCAGAGTCTGATCAGGGTCTTCACTGCCCACATGGAGCTAGCTTAGACCCTAAGCTACATGTATCATTTAAGGTCACAGCTAAAACTAATAAGACTGGGTGGATGCCCAGGCTGACATTAGTCTTCACTGGGCACACATGCCATTTTGTTGGTTTTGTCACGTTGTGGCTAGGTATATGTATCACAGGTGTGTACCTAGCAAAAGCTCAGATCAGCCTGGGCATCTGCCCAGTCTGATTCGAGTCTTTGCTGTCGGCACGGAGCTAGCTTAGACCCTTAGCTATCAAGTAAGGTCACAGCGAAGACTGATCAGACTGAGTGAATGCCCAGGCTGATATTAGTCTTCCCGGGACGCACATGCCAGTTTGTTGGTTTTGTTGTGTCGCGGCTTGTGTACAGGAACCACAGGTGAAAACTACTCTTTTATAGCAGTATCACAATGTATGCTGTTTGATGAAGTTGAAAATAAAGGTGAAATTTCTGTCATATTTCCTTCTCTTGAAATGGTGTCTTTAAACCAAATGGTGTCTTTATGCAAATGTGATTTAAGAAATCATGAAAATGTGCTTCATTGTTGTTTACTTGTTGTCATGCCTGCAGTTGGCAGAAGGGAGACATAGGTTTAACTTTCCTGGTGTTGGCATGGGAAGCATAAACTTTGTGTCAAGTTTTCAGAATTAGCTCTGTTTTCTGACAATTTGCACACAAGCCAGATACTACAGTCTGTGGAATCCTTGGGCATATAGGTATTTCCTTTTACTAAGAGAAATAAAATTTGAACATTTTTCAAAGCTTATGAATATTTCATATTACAGAATGTGAGAGGGACACTTGGGTTCGAGGTTACAAAACTTCAGAATAATCTCAAACTCAAAATAAAGCACACTGATTGGCTGCTTTCGAGCATGTGCTTTATTTTGAGTTTGAGAATAAACTTAAGTTTTATAACCTCGGGGCTTGAACAGTTAGATGCAAACCCAAACAGTGTACCAGTTAGCAGACTAAAGCATGTGCAAAACAATAATTACGGAAACATGCAATTCAATTATCACCACCACATTAAAATTGTAAACAGGGCAAAGAATGTGTTAGTAGACATTATCAGACGGGTCTGGTCCTTCATTGCCCTCACAGTCTGATCAGAGTCTTCCCTGTGCACTTAAGGTTTGCCTAGAGTCTTATCTATTACCATGCCTACAGAGAAGACTTGGATCAGACTGGGCAGATGCCTAGGCGGATCTGAGTCTATGATGGATACACATGCTACTTTGTTGGTTTTGTCATGTGGGGGCTCAAATATGAACAAAGCCTCTTGTACAGTTATTGGTATGATATACTTTAAGAAGTTGAAAAATTGAAGAAATAAAAGCTTTCAAATGAAGTCAGCTCATATTGTCTTTCATAGGTTATAATGGCAACTAACAGATCTGACACACTAGATCCTGCCCTGTTGCGTCCAGGAAGACTTGACCGTAAGATAGAGTTCCCCATTCCTGACCGTCGACAGAAACGTCTTATTTTCTCCACTATAACGGGTAAAATGAACCTTAGTGAGGAAGTCGATTTAGAGGACTATGTAGCTAGACCAGATAAGATCAGTGGGGCTGATATCAACGCTATTTGTCAAGAGGTAACCAGAGCTCCAGATATTGGATAAATATGGGGAAACATATTTTCTTTTGCAGTAAACATATTTTCTTTTGCAGTTTATTCATAATACCATTAAAAAGGCATTTAGGAGGAGCATATTGGAACAAGCTCAGTGCAGCCGTTCCCTGAAAACTCATTAAAATATGGTTTTGTGAAAAACAAAACAAAACATATTTTGTCCGCAATACTTAGGCTAATGTATATCTTTTAGTGGTGAGTGTTTCTTTACAGAGTGGAGAATGAGAAGGCAGTTTTTATGACCCCGCCATCTGCATGGCCGGGGGCATATAGTGTTTCGGTTATGTGTACATGCGTACGTTATTATGTCCGTACGTACATACATCTGTCCGTACGTACGTGATACTGTTAGACTCAGGTTAAGATTTTTGTCCAAGGTAGATTTCAGGGTTCCTAATATTGTAGCAACTTGAAATTTTGTATGAGGATTTATATAAATATGTACAACAGGAATATACAAGAATGAAGGTATGATGTTCCATATGTCATGGTCCACTGACTTCGGACTTAGGCCATAATTTGCAAGGTCAAGATTTTTGTCCAAGGTAGATTTCAGGGTTCCTATTATTGTAGCAACTTGAAATTTTGTATGAGGATTTATACAGATATATACAACAGGAATATACAAGAATGAAGATATGATGACTCATATGTCACGGTCCACTGACTTCGGACTTAGGCCAATTTTGCAAGGTTAAGATTTTTGTCAGAGGTAGATTTCAGGGTTCCTATTATTTTACCAACTTGAAATTCTGTATGAGCATTAATATCTACCAGTACATCAGGCATATACAAGAATCAGGTCACGAAGATCCATATGTCATGGTCCACTGACTTCGGACGGGCTAATTTTGCAAGGTTAAGATTTTTGTAAGAGGTAGATTTTAGGCTTACTCAAGGCCTTGTGGGGGGGGGGGGGCATCTGTGTACTATGGACACATTTCTAGTTGAGTTATGAGTAGTGAGGGGTTATTCCATCCATCCATCAGTTAAATTTTTAGTTTCCGGATATCTTCTTCAGCAGGGCTCGGGAAATATTGAAAAATGAATTGGTCCAGCCGATGACGTCATCACCTAACTACACTGGAGCGCCGTTATAACGCGGGTAACGGGAAACTATATACGATCTTCGCTGAATACCCCCACCCACTAATGAAAAACCCCATGTTTACATATTTGTAGCGCTTGTTTAGCCCTAACAAGGTGGAAAGACATGTTTACTTCTTACCTGACACAATGAAAATCAGCGCAGAAGTAGCCATTTAGTCCCTATGTTCTTACTTATTGTGATAATGGGTTTTAAAATGCAAAAAAAGAAAGTGAAAGTAGCCATGCTGGAAACACATGATTCGTCTTACCCCGGGTTCGCATGGGCCAATAAACCATTGACCAGGAAACCAACGTTTTTATTTGACTTTTTATTCGAGTTAATTCCCTTGCCTGCGAAACTTGTGTTTACTTTCAAAAAGGTACTTTCGGACGAATAAAAAAATTTCTTATTTGCGCAAGTACTGACGTCGCCTAAAAACAATAACAAGCCTACAGATAATCAAATTAGGTTTAAGCTTTTTTTTCTTTTTTTCGCATGTTAAAATCTTTTATAATGCGTACAATGTGTTCTTTGGAAGTAATCACTGACTACTTTACACAGCCTTTTCCCCGAGCGTCGGCCTGTTTATTGCGTATATATGAGGTGACCTGAGATTGGTGACATGTGACATGCGCTAATTATCGAAGTCATCTTGTTCACACCTTGGCAAGACAATCGGCGCTTTCATTCTGTGATAACTTTTGACACATTGTTGATTAACAACCCAATTAACTTTAACGCAGTGTCGTAAATACCGACGAAAATAACCGAAACATCCGCGACAAAAAATAGGCCTAACACAATCGGAGAAAATTTCCTAAGAATTGGGCCAATATGGGACCGATTTTTTTGGGCTTTGGACTGTTTCCATTTGGTCCCAATTTCTGAATTTCGGTCTGGGACCGAAAAAAATCCAGTTTTCCCAAGCCCTGTTCTTCAGTTTTCATGAGATCAAGCTGAAACTGGTGCTCTTGTATGAATTATTGGCAAGTTCTTGAGTTCCTGACCAAGCTTCTGTCAGTAGGCAGATCCCTTTTGGTTGTCATTGAGTCAGATATTAGCAAGATTCTCGAGTTTTTCAATTTTTTACCACAATTGTCCTAAAGATTGGATCAGTTTGGTTTCACAATGCAGAAATGTATCCAAAAGATGTAGATGGATTGGCAAACAGTGTAGGCCTGGATCAGACTGCTCCTTTTAGGAGTAGTCTGATCTGGGTCTGCACTGTTTACCCAGACCTATATGTCCCAATAATTAGAATATTTACAGTACATAGATTCACAGACTGAACTACACTTTTCTCCTATACTTTATGCAGCCTTTTTGTTTGACGTGGCTCTCAGGTTTCTTTTATCTTGCAGGCTGGTATGCAGGCAGTAAGAGAGAACAGATATATTGTGCTAGCAAAGGACTTTGAGAAAGGTTATAAGAACAATATCAAGAAAGATGAAACAGAACACGAGTTCTATAAATAGGCTAAAAGATGATTGTTATTTGTTGCTTTGTTTGAAACAATATTTAAAGTGAAGACGGTCCAGCGCTGTATTTAAGGGATTTTTTTTATGGCAATTACAGAATTATTTTTCCTATTTCTGAACAAAAGCTTATCTTGTCACCCCTAATTGGAATGCTTCGGTGGGTCTAGTGATAGGTCACAATGCAAATTGTTTTGGAGAACTAATGAAATATATCCCAAGATCATCAGTATATATTCTTATCTGTATCTGTGGGATCTAAAATACATATTTTTCTGGAAATCTGTGAAGTGGAAATAGTTAAAAGTGCTATGAAGGACACAGTTTGTGAAAGCTTAACTTACAGCGAGTTCGTGATTTTTGTTTTCAGTTTCTGCTAAATCTTTTTGAAAATATATTTTTGTTCCTCTTTTGAACCATTTTGTGCGTCTAATGGGAAGCTGCTACATACATTTGTATTTAATGGAGAAAGTTGACAAATAACAGAAGTAATGGTAAAATATCATGTTTCCAGCAGTATTTGAAATGCAAAATGGAGTCATTTTACATTTTGACACATTTCAAAGTTATTGATGGAAAGTGCAAACAGATGTTGCTTTAGTATCTTTAACCCTTAAAGCGCAAAAAAAGCAGGTGACAAAACTTGCGTCTGCTGAATTTTCAAAAATGTTTCTTCCAAGCTATATCATGTTCAGAATTCAAAGGTTAGAGGCAAACAGGGTAGATCGAGATGAGACGGCTCATTATGAGCCATCTCATCTGGATCTACACTGTTTGCAAATTCAGTTATTATCATTTTTGGGGCTTTAAGGGTTAATCTTCAAATGTAAAGCAACCCTCACAGGTGCGGGTGGTGGGTTTCATACCCGATTGTTTTGATGACGTAGTCAACAAGTTTAAGCTTTAAAAAAATGATGACCTAGGCCCTTGACTGATGTGGATTCGGCGATTCTACGTTGAATCAGCGCCAGTTCTGGGTTATGTATGGTCTTGTGTGTCAATTGGGGTGTTGATAGGTTCTAATATTGATACGAGTATTAAATTCAATAATAAATGTAGCGGATAATTGTGACCAAAAAATAAATAAATAAATAAAAAAAGATTATAAAGGTGAGGGAGCCGAGGCCGTTGGACAGGTGATAGAGGGATGTGTCTGCGCTGTTCCCTACGGGATAGACGGCCAGGTTTCTAGGGCAGCCAGGGTGGTCTTCCGCGGAGGGCGGGTGGTCACATCCACATCGCCACAACAGCCTCGGCTCAAACATATCGTGTTCAAATGAAATATTAACCGCATAACTTTAAATTAATTTCGGTACTCTAAACTAAAAGTTAAGTCTTCTGATAATTCCCTTAAGTACAAACACATACTCGCATACTTACATACATACATACAGTATTTAGGAATTGAAGGTTGTTTTTTTTCGGCGTTCCTCGTGTGATGCGGCCAGTTGGAGGAGCTAGAATTCCATGAAGTGCGAAGCGCTTCTCTTGGGATTTTTTGGCTACGACCACTGGCTTCTTCGTGCGATATACGCTGAAGACATCAAACTTCTTATTCCTGCAACTACACCACTTTTCAGACCCTTCCTATACCGTTTTATCTTTTTTTGTGTGGTTATTTATTGTGAGATGTGTTAAATATACGTCGAAGGATAGTAACTACGTGTTCGGCCGTTGCAATTGACGGACACCGCCGTGGCTAAGCGCCGGTCGAGCGTTGTGTGGACCGGCCGCGTTGCGACTGATATTGTATTAGGTTATCGTTCGTCAGTGAGAGGCTAGTTGCTCTAAAAGGCCTATCAATAGAGGGTCAGTGGTAAATGTGAGTATTGTGGGGGTGAATTTCATTTTTCTGGCGTTTGTCGGGGTATGGACTACGTTGGGCCGTGTGCAAAGTAAGTGAACTCTAAAGGGGGTTCACGTGGGCTTTGCAGGCGGACCAGTGTGGTTTGTACATCGATAGGCGCCGGAGAGGTTAGGTTCACTGCTAACACTTACATTTTATCTAATCAATGTTTTATTTGACCTGAAATTTGTGTTAAAGGATCAGAAAACAAAACAAAAACAATAAAAACATTTATACGCAGCTTTTCAATAATGTAAATATTTATAAATAATGTATATAGAATAACACGATATGTAAAAAATATGGTGTCGGTGTAGGGGAGGAGGAGCAGACAAAAAAAAAAACCAAAAAAAAAAACCCTCACAGGTTTCTATAATGTCATGACAAGAGATATAATTTTTGGCCTAACATGGACTAAAGTCTATACAAGAAGGAAGTTTCAAATAAATTTTAGTGTGTTTGTATACATGTACTTTATATAGGATCCAAAGGAGCCCGGGTATCTAGTGGCTTTAGCACTGGCCTGCTAAGCTAATAGTCTGGATTCAAATCCGACTAGAGGCAGAATTTTTTTTCCCCAACCATTAAAACTCTTAAAAGAAATTGCTCGTAGAGGAGTAAAAGAATTTGCTCCTAAAGGAGCAAAGCGTTTCCTTTAAAGAGTTGACCCACCAACGAAGGCTCAGATCAGCTTGGGCATCCAGTCAGGTCACAGTCTACACTTTTGGAATGGAGACAGCTTAGACTCTTTTCTACCCTATAAGCAAACAGCGAGTACTCTGACTAGACTGGGCGGATGACAGGCAGATCTGAGTCTTTGTGTGGCGCTCATGCCGTTTTGTTGGTTTTTAGCTCACCTGGCCCGAAGGGCCATAGTGAGCTATTGTCATACCAAAGCGTGTGTCGTGCGTCATCCATCAACACTTGAAAACAAATATTCAAACATCTTCTTCTGTAAAACTACTGTACCCATGGTTCTCAAATTTCACATGGAGCATGACCTGACTCCAGGGTCTCAGAATTGTAAAATTGGGTCAGGTTGAATATCCAAGATGGCCGCCGTTACTAAAAATAGCAAAAATAACAAAATCATCTTCTTCTCCAGAACCACTGGGTATATTTGTCTGAATTTTTGCATGAAACATCAGTGGAAGATTGGTATTCAGAATTGTAAAAATGAAAAAAATCTGTAGCGTAGTTTTGTCGCAGTGACCTACTTTCTGTTTACGAGGGTAATTTTGTTCAAATGCCAATGTCGAAAAACAACTTATTTAAACAACTTCAAACAACTTCTTCTCTAAAACCACTGAACCCATGGGTCTCAAATTTCACATGGAGCATGACCAGACTGCAGGGTTTCAAATTTGTAAAAGTGGTAAGGTTGAGAATCCAAGATGGCCACCATTTCTAAAAATAGCAAAAACAACAAAATCAACATCTCCACTAGAACCATTGGGTATATTTGGTTGAAAGTTTGCATGGAACATAAGTGGGACCTTGCAATTTAATTTTATAAAAATCAAAAAAATCTGTAGCGGAATTAGGTCACAGTGACCTACTTAGCGTTTACAAGACCGAATTCGCTCAAATGTCAATATCTCAAGAAAACACAAATGGATTCTGATAAGGTTTGGTCAGAAATGGTCCTTGAATGGAATTATTTCAAATTTGTGCCAACTGACTATCCAAGATGGCCACCAGGGGGGCCGTTACTAAAAATAGCACAAACATAAACAAGAGGGCCATGAGGCCCTGAATCGCTCACCTGTGTATGGTGGCCATGTAGGTCATGTGACCTAGACCGCTTGATAAATTTTCGTTCCATCAGCCCCTAGAGGCTGTGTATGATATTTGGTTACAATTGGTCCTGTGGCTTTTGAGGAGACGTCTTAAATTGTCAAAATATAAGAGACATGGGTCAGAGGTCAAAGGATGACCTTGACCTCTTGTACCCGCAAATGTTCCATGTAGTAACTAAGACGACTGTATATACCAATATTTAGGCCAAAATCTTCTAAACTTGCCATGAACTCTTATGTTCTACCATTTTCCCATACTTGACCTTGCCTTGTAAAAGGTCAGGTCAGCCCAAGGTCATCATTTGAACAATCTTGATAGTACTCAAGTACCTGATGCTATATACAACAAGTTTCAAGGCCATCAATCACTTGGTTCTTGAGAAGGAGATTTGTAAAGGTTTTTGCCATATATGGGCATGGCGGCCATGTTGGTCATGTGACCAAGACTGTTTGAGCAAATTTTCTTTCCCTCAGCCCCTAGAGGCTCTGTATGAAATTTGGTTACAATTGGCCCAGTGGCTTTTGAGCAGATGTGTGAAATTGTCAAAATATGAGAGACCAGCATCGAAGGTCAAAGAATGACCTTGACCTCTTGTACATATAGATTTTCATGTACTAATTTAGATGACTGTATATGCCAATTTTCAGGTTTAAATCTTCAACAGTTTCCAAGAAATCTTATGTTCTAGCATTTTCCCATATAAAAGCTAAAAAAAGCAAATTTTACCTTACCGTAAAAAAAGGTCAAGGTCAACCCAAGGTCAGAATTTGAACAATCTTGGTAGTACTCGGGTACCTGATGCTACATACCAAGTTTCAAGGCCATTGGCCTATTGGTTCTGGAGAAGAAGATTTTCAAAGGTTTTTACCATATATGGGCATGGCGGCCATGTTGGTCATGTGACCCGGTCCGTTTGAACAAATTTTCGTTCCCCTGCCCCCGAGAGGCTCTGTATGAAATTTGGTTACAATTGGCCTAATGGCTTTTGAGGAGATGTGTGAAATTGTCAAAATATGAGAGACCAGGGTCAAAGGTCAAACAATGACCTTGACCTTTTGTAGGCATTAATTTTCATGTACTCATTCAGATGACTGTATATACCAATTTTCAGGTCTAAATCTTCAACAGTTTCCAAGAAATCTTATGTTCTAGCATTTTCCCATATAAAAGCTACACAATGCAAATTTGACCTTCCCGTGAAAAAGGTGAAGGTCAACCCAAGGTCATAATTTGAACAATCTTGGTAGTACTCGCGTACCCAATGCTACATACCAAGTTTCAAGGCCATCGGCCTATTGGTTCTGGAGAAGATTTTTCTAGGTTTTTACCATATATGGGCGTGGCGGCCATGTTGGTCATGTGACCAGGACCGTTTGAACAACTTTTCGTTCCTAAGTCCCCTAGAGGCTACATATGAAATTTGGTTACAATTGGCCCAGTGGTTTCAGAGAAGAAGTTGTTTGAAATTGTAGACGGACGGACGCCGGAGCCTTACCATCCTATAAGCTCCCCCGGAGCCGCTGGCTCAGGTGAGCTAAAAATGACAAAAAAATAAAAAAAATCTGTAACGGAATTAGGCCACAGTGACCTACTTAGCGTTTACAAGACCAAATTCGCTCAAATGTCAATATCTCAAGAAAACACAAATGGATTCTGATAAGGTTTGGTCAGAAATGGTCCTTGAATGGAATTATTTCAAATTTGTGCCAACTGACTATCCAAGATGGCCACCAGGGGGGGCCGTTACTAAAAATAGCACAAACATAAAAAATGACAATTTCTCAAGAACCCTTGAATGGAATTTGACTTATTTTGTTTCAGAATGTTCCTTGCATGAAGACATTTTGATTAATTGCGATTTGGCAATCCAAGATGGTCGCCAACTGCCGTTACTAAAAATAGCACAAAACATGAAAATGACAATATCTCGGTAACCACTGAATGGATTTTGACAAAATTTGTGGCAAAATGATTCTTGCATTGAGGTGTTTCAAACGTAACTAAATATAGACCAGTCATGTTGGCCTATGTTTCTAAAAATAGCAAAATGTGAAAATTCGAAAATGTCAATAGAATTGGACTAATTTTGTGTCAGAATGGTCCTTTCATGAAGCCGTTGCAATTTCTTGCATTTTGGCATTCCAAGATGGCTGCCATCTGCCGTTACTAAAAATAGCACAAAACATGAAACTGACAATATCTCCGTAACCCCTGAATGGATTTTGACGAAATTTGTGGCAAAATGATTCTTGCATTGAGATGTTTCAAGCATAACTTAATACAGACCAGTCATGTTGGCCTCTGTTACTAAGAATAGCAAAATGTGAAAATCAGAAAATCTCAATGGAATTGGACTAATTTTGTGTCAGAATGGTCCGTTCATGAAGCCTTTGCGATTTCTTGCATTTGGCAATCTTAGATGGCTGCCATCTGCCGTTACTAAAAATAGCACAAAACATGAAAATGACAATATTTCAGTAACCCCTGAATGGATTTTGACAAAATTTGTGGCAAAATGATTCTGGCATTGAGATGTTTCAAAAATTAATAAATATAGACCCGCCAAATTGGTCTCTTTTACTTAAAATAGAAGAATGTGAAAATTGAAAAATTACAATGGAACTGGACCAGTTTATGTCAGAATGGTCCTTGCATGAAGGCTTTTGATTTTTTTTGCATTTTGGCATTCCAAGATGGCCTCCATCTGCCATTTCTAAAAATAGCACAAAACATGAAATGGCAATACCTCAGTGACCACTGAATAGATTTTGATGAAATTTATGGCAAAATGATTCTTGCAAATTTCAAAGTAATTGGACCAATTTTGTGTCAGAATGGTCCGTGGCAAAATAGCCAGGTGAGCGATATCAGGCCCATGTTGGCCTCTTGTGTTCTGTTGGGGTTCATTTGTAGTACAAGAATTTCTCCAACCTCCATGTCACACCTGCCTCATGCAGTCAACAGAGGAAGAAATACAGGTCAAGGCAAAAAAATGTTCATTTAACAGGGAGATGTGATGACTTGCGGTCTTAACTGCTAGTTCAAAATGGTTCTATTCAACAATTTTTACCATTTAAATTAGATAAAACTGAATTTCAAATAGCGAAATATAGATATGCGGTCATGATATGTAACCAGTGTTGGAGAGCAGCTTAAGGACATGGATTGGATTTTACTGTGCCATTCTATCAAGTGTTTATACAGTAAACAATAATCAGCCAACCAGATGGCAGTACTCACTGTTGATTTCCAATTCACTGATTAGCTGAATTTTCACACTGTTTCCAACAACTGTTTGTACAGAAAACTCCAGAGAATTTCTGTCTTGAAGGGGAAGTATGTGCCAGGTTTGATGATTGTCAGTCCGACTGTGAATCAGAAATACCCTGAAACACTTGTATTTGCAGAAATTCAGTTTTCACCAATAATGTTCATGAACCTACTGGGTCATAAATTCAATAATTGCCTAGTGAATTGACAATCAAACAGAATTAGCAAAGTAATGTCTTTGCCAAAAGAACTTGCCAGTGATTCCAAAATCACAAAATACAGAACATGCAGAAAGTGATTACAATATAGATAGATGCTAGGGTTGACACAAACTACAAAGGGGGAACAAATTTTGTGACTTCCTGTTTACTTCTGTGGATGACGAAGTCCTTCCTAAAGGGGGTTTACTCTCAAAGGAAAGCATTTGTTTGTCCTAGAGGAAGCCGGGCCGTGTAGCGCAATTGGTAGGGCACCTGACTCATAAATCAGGTCCTGGGTTCGAAACCCGGTCTGGCCACATACTTTTGTTTCCCCTTCGGCTGATTAAAGAAGGGCATTTGTCAGTTACTGCCGAAAATATGCCGCTTAGTACTGGTTAACCGCTTAGGAGGTCCAAGCCTGCCCAGGAATAGTGTGGTTAGGTTGACCGTCCCAACATGACCATAGCTGTTTACAGTGGACGTTAATCAATCAATCCACTTTCAACAAATTTTAATATTTAGATTAGATAAAACTGAATTTCAAATAGCGAAATACATGTATAAATATAAGGTCACAATATATAACCACAGAGTTGGAGAGCAGCTGTAGGACAGGGATTGGATTTTACTGTGCCTTTCTATCAAGTGTCTTTACAGTAAACAACTAGAATTGTTTTTCTACGAAAAAACAGATGTCTCCCCCCTTTCTGATGTCAAAAGGATCAGTCATTAAATACAATTTCAAACGGAAACTTTAAATACAATTTCTAATGCAAATACTGGTCATTTTTCATGCAAACAATGAGCTCGTATCCAGTAAAGATATTTTGTGATAGACTAATAGACAGACGCCAAGGGAAAAACAATATGTTTCCCTACCCTGAAGCAGGGATTCATAATAAGTAAAAAGTATAAATGCAAGAGTTATTGTTGTTATGCTCTGCATGTCATATAATGTTGACTGATATTCATATTTAGTTTTTGTCAAAAAATATAAATGCAAGAGTTACAGTGCTCTGCAGTCGTCTATTTATATGTTGACTGATATTTGTATGAAGTTTCATGAATATAGCTTAAACGGTTTTCTAGTTATAGAGCCTAGACGATTGAGACACGATTTTGTGAGTGACAAAGTTCCAAGGTAAATAACTCAAATAGAATAAATGCTGTGCTCTGCAGGTTGTCTAGTGTTGACTGACATTTGTATGAAGTTTCGTGAATATAGCTTGTCCGGTTTTTAAGTAATAAAGCGATTGAGACACGATTTTGTGACTGACAAAGGTCCAAGGGAAATAACTTAAGAAGTATAAACGCAAGAGTTATGGTTCTTGCACTATGCAATTCTTCTAATGTTGATTGATATTTGTATGAAGTTTCGTGAATATAGCTTGAATGGTTTTCAAGTTATAGAGCAGACACGACTGAGACACAATTTTGTGACTGACAAAAGTTCTAAGGGAAATAACTCAAATAGTATAAATGCTAAAGTTATGGTTCTTGCATTATGCATGTCGTCTGATGTTGATTGATATTTGTATGAACTTTCATGAAAATAGCTTGAATGGTTTAAATGTTATAGACGGACTCGACTGAGACGCAATTTTGTGATGGACAAAGTTCCAAGGGAAATAACTCAAAAAGGATAAACGCCAGAGTGCATTCTGCACGTCGTCTGATGTTGACTGATATTTGTATGAACTTTCATGAATATAGCTTGAATGGTTTTAAAGTTATAGAGCAGACACAACTGAGACACGATTTTGTGACTGACAAAGTTCTAAGGGAAATAACTCAAATAGTATAAATGCCAGAGTTACCATTTGTGCACTCTGCACATCGCCTCATGTTGATTGATATTTGTATGAAGTTTCATGAATACAGCTTGAGCAGTTTTCAAGTTATAGAGCAGACACAATTGAAACACAATTTTGTGATGGACTAAGTTCCAAGGGAAATAACTCAAAAAGTATAAATGCCAGAGTTACCAATCTTGCACTCTGCACGTCGTCGTATGTTGATTGATATTTATATGAAGTTTCGCGAATATAGCTTGAGCGGTTTTCAAGTTATAGAACGGACACGATTTTGTGATGGACTAAGTTCCAAGGGAAATAACTCAAGAAGTATAAATGCCAGAGTTACCATTCTTGCACTCTGCACGTCGTCTCATGTTGATTGATATTTATATGAAGTTTCGCAAATATAGCTTTAGCGGTTTTCAAGTTATAGAACGGACACGATTTTGTGATGGACTAAGTTCCAAGGGAAATAACTCAAAAAGTATAAATGCCAGAGTTACCATTCTTGCACTCTGCACGTCGTCTCATGTTGATTGATATTTATATGAAGTTTTGCGAATATAGCTTGAGCGTTTTTCAAGTTACAGAGCGGACACGATTTGTGACAGACGGACGGACGGACAGACGCCCGGGGAAAAACAATATGTCTCCCGACCCTTAAGGGGGGAGACATAATAATCTGCCAATCAGATGGCAGTACTGTTGATTTCCAATTCACTAATTGGCTAAATTTTTAAACTGTTTCCAACAACTTTTTGTACAGAGAACTGCAGAGAAATTCTGTCTTGAAGGGGAAGTATGTGCCAGATTTGATGACTGCCAGTCCGACTGAATCAGAAATACTGCGAGACACTTGTCTTTGCAGAAATTCTGTTTTCTCTAATAAAGTTCAAGAACCTACTGGGTCATAAATTCAATAATCTTGCCAATGACTAGTGAATTGACAACCAAACAGAATTTGCAAATTCATGTCTTTGGCAAAAGAACTTGCCAGTGATTCCAAAACCCCCAAAATCACAAAATACAGAACATGCAGAAAGTGATTACAATAGAGATAGATGCAAGGGTTAACATAAACTACAAACAGGGAACAATTGTGACTTCCTGTTTACTTTTCTGAAGGTCAAAGTCCTTTCCAAAGGGGGTCTACCCTTAAAGGAAAGAATCTGCTCCTCCTGGAGGAGCAGATTCTTTCCTTAAGAGTTGACCCCCATTGAGAGAGGAGGCAAAAATGAAAATGGAAGAGTTGCTCTTCCTTAAAGTGTACCGCCACCATTGGTTAATACAGTCAACTCTCGATATCTCAAAGTCAAAAATGATCCCAAACTACTGATATCTCAAAGTAAATTTTCTGGGACCAGAAAATTTACTTTGAGATAGTAGTAGTTTGAGATAACAGTTAATAGGAAATTTTCAAAATATATTCTTTGATATCCTAGAGAATTTCGAGGTATCTGCATTTGAAATATCTCGAGTTGACTGTAAATGAAAAGCAGCTGCAGTGTATTCCATCTTAACAATAGACATCCCCTCTAATATAAATGCCTCCTCTCCTTCTGTGTACTAAAGAAAAGTCACTTTAGTCCGCTAAAATTTATTTGTTGCCCAAATTTTGTCGCAAGAATGCCATTTACTAGTAGAAATATGTATGCATAGAAGATGAACAGTGTGTTAATGAGATAAATAAATGCTAAAGTTTTCGTAAATATTGACATCGGCATGAATATCAGGATGGACAAAAGGAGAGAAAACCTTCTGTTGCAGTAGATAGGTGAAAATTTTTAATATTAGTGGTGCATATCATAATGACCCTAAAATTTCGACACCCAAAAGTCTGACAATTATAGTTCCAAAATTCTTAGAAATTGGATTTTACACACGTTGATGCCTCCAAATGATGCTTAGTGAATGGCGAATGTTGTAGACCCTGATCAAACTGCTCCTTTAGGAGCAGTGGAGCAGTCTGATCTGGGTTGATAACATTTGCTCAGACCTGGCTGTCCGAATATTTACGGTCATTAGGGTAATAATAAACAACAAGGTATTTCTTCGGTCAAGAGTTTAATTACAGACTAAAAAGTGTTCATATAACAAGCATATAAATATACTAACAATTTATGTTAAACAAGAGCTGTCGCCTGACAGCATAGCTCGCCTGAAATGGTGCTTGCCCATCACACAGCAGCTATGGTGGTGTGGACTGCTATGCATAAAACTTCATGCAAGCATGTCCATAATGAAAACACATTTATAAACAAAAGCTATCTCATAAATAAGTCTTAAAATAAAATTAAAATTAAAAAAAAAAAACGAAACGAAAAATCAAAGTCCATGAGCTTGAGGTAAACAAGAGGGCCATGGTGGCCCTGAATCGCTCACCTGAGCATAAATCAGTTCACTGGCTCTGGTGAAGATTTATAAGACTTTTTACCATACTAACATTTGACCTAGTTTTTGACCCGACATGACCCAGTTTCAAACTTGGCCTGGATATTGTAAGAATAAACATTCTGACACAGTTTCATTGAGATTGGATCAAAACTGTGCCCTCTGGAGCGTATACAAGGTCGTTCTTATATTTGACCTAGTGACCAAGTTTTTGACCCGACACGACCCAGTTTCAAACTTTACCTAGATTTCATTAAGATAAACATTCTGACAGAGTTTCATGAAGATTGGATCAAAACTGTGCCCTCTAGGGTGTACACAAAGTTTTTCTAAGAGTTGACCTGGAGCCGACGTGACTCAGTTTCATAGGGGGCTTAGATATACGGACAATAAACATTTTGACATAGTTTCATGAAGATTGGATCAAAACTATGCCTTCTAGTGCTTACACAACGTTTTTCTAAGATTTGACCTAGTGACCTAGTTTTTACCCGACATGACCTACTTTCAAACTTGGCCGAGAGTTTATGAAGATAAACATTCTGACAAAGTTTCATAAAGATTAGATCAAAACTGTGTCCTCTAGAGCGTACACAAGGTTTTTCTATGATTTGACCTAGTGACCTAGTTTTTGACCCGACATGACCCAGTTTCAAACTTGTCCTACATATTATGAGGATAAACATTCTGACAAAGTTTCATGAACTTTGGATCAAAACTGTGCCTTCTAGAGCGCACACAAGGTTTTTCTAAGATTTGACCTAGTGACCTAGTTTTTGACCTGACATGACCCAGTTTCGACTTGGCCTAGAGTTTATGGAGATAAACATTCTGACAATGTTTCATAAAGATTGGATCAAAACTGTGTCCTCTAGAGCGTACACAAGGTTTTTCTATGATTTGACCTAGTGACCTAGTTTTTGACCCGACGTGACCCAAGTTCAAACTTGTTCTAGATATTATGAGGATAAACATTCTGACAAAGTTTCATGAACTTTGGATGAAAACTGTGCCTTCTAGAGCGTACACAAGGTTTTTCTAAGATTTGACCTCGTGACCAAGTTCTTGACCCGACATGACCCAGTTTCAAACTTATCCTACATATTATGAGGATAAACATTCTGACAAAGTTTCATGAACTTTGGATCAAAACTGTGTCCTCTAGAGCGTACACAAGGTTTTTCTATGATTTGACCTAGTGACCTTGTTTTTGACCCGACATGACCTACTTTCAAACTTGGCCAAGAGTTTATGGAAGTAAAGATTCTGACAAAGTTTCATAAAGATTAGATCAAAACTGTGTCCTCTAGAGCGTACACAAGGTTTTTTTTATGATTTGACCTAGTGACCTAGTTTTTGACCCGACATGACCCAGTTTCAAACTTGTCCTACATATTATGAGGATAAACATTCTGACAAAGTATCATGAACTTTGGATCAAAACTGTGCCTTCTAGAGCGTACACAAGGCTTTTCTAAGATTTGACATAGTGACCTAGTTTTTGACCCAACAAGACCCAGTTTCGAACTTGGCCTAGAGTTTATGAGATAAACATTCTGACAATGTTTCATAATGATTGGATCAAAACTGTGTCCTCTAGAGCATACACAAGGTTTTTTCTATGATTTGGCCTAGTGACCTAGTTTTTGACCCGACATGACCCAGTTTCAAACTTGTCCTACATATTATAAGGATAAACTTTCTGATTAAGTTTCATGAACTTTGGATCAAAACTGTGCCTTCTAGAGCGTACACAAGGTTTTTCTAAGATTTGACCTAGTGACCTAGTTTTTCATCCGACATGACCCAGTTTCGAACTTGGCCTAGAGTTTATGTTGATAAACATTCTGACAAAGTTTCATAAAGATTGGATCAAAACTGTGTCCTCTAGAGCGTACAAAAGGTTTTTCTATGATTTGACCTAGTGACCTAGTTTTAGACCCGACTTGACCCAGTTTCAAACTTGTCCTAGATACTATGAGGATAAACATTCTGACAAAGTTTCATGAACTTTGGATGAAAACTGTGCCCTCTAGAGCGTACACAAGGTTTTTCTAAGATTTGACCTAGTGACCTAGTTTTTGACCCAACATGACCCAGTTTCGAACTTGGCCTAGATTTTATGGAGATAAACATTCTGACAAAGTTTCATAAAGATTGGATCAAAACTGTGTCCTCTAGAGCGTACACAAGGTTTTTCTATGATTTGACCTAGTGACCTAGTTTTTGACCCGACATGACCCAATTTCGAACTTGTCCTAAATACTATGAGGATAAACATTCTGACAAAGTTTCATGCACTTTGGATGAAAACTGTGCCCTCTAGAGCGTACACAAGGTTTTTCTAAGATTTGACCTAGTGACCTAGTTTTTGACCCGACATGACCCAGTTTTGAACTTGGCCTAGATTTTATAAAGATTAACATTCTGACAAAGTTTCATAAAGATTGGATCGAAACTGTGCCCGCTAGAGTGTACACAAGCAAAAGTTGACGGACGTCCGTCCAGACGTCCGGACGGACACACGTACGACGGATGACGGACATCACGGTATCCCAAAAGCTCACCCTGAGCACTTTGTGCTCAGGTGAGCTAAAAAACTGATGGGGAGGGGAGGGGGGCTAGGATGTATCAAAACCTGAACCATTATCTAACATCAGTCCAAGTATTAGTATCAACTGAGTCCATCATCGTGGCACTGTAAAATTATGTCTTCATAAATATAAAACTTTAACCAAAATCTTTAAGACAAAATTCTAAGTCGATGACCTTGACTTCAAGGTCATCCAGTGGGATAAGTATAAGGTGTTTTGGAAAAACTCAAAAAAGAGTCTAACATCAGTTCAAGTATAAACTAAATCTCTGAAAAGCATTATGAATCAGTATGCAATTACAAAACTTTAAAAAAGACAAAAATTTCCTCAGTCCCTGACCTTGACATCAAGATCACTGAGCGGGCATTTGTACTCTGTAGATCTAACTACAGTGCAAATATAAAGAGAATTCATCTATGGGTTCAGGAGATATGCGTCTTTAAAAAACTTTAACCAAAACATCCAATCAATAAAAAGACAATATTCTAAGTCCATGACCTTGACATTAAGGTCACAGAGAGGGGTGGGGGTAGTACCTTCGAAAACGCTAGACCAATATCTAACTTTAGTGCAAGTATCGAAGGAATCCATCCATGGGTTAAGGAGATATTGGGCTTTATAAAACTTTAACCAAAACATCCAGTCCAAAAAAACTACCAATTTTCTAAGTCCATGACCTTGATATCAAGGTAACGGAGTGGGGTGGGGGTGGTACCCTGTTAAACCTTAGACCAATATCTAACTACAGTGCAAGTATCAAAAGAATCCATCCAAGGGTTAAGGAGATATAGGTCTTTAAAAAACTTTAACCAAAACATCCAATCCGAACGCGGACGCTGACGCGGACGCCAACGCCGTGGTGACAACAATAGCTCTTCCTGAACTTTCGTTCAGGCGAGCTAAAAACAGGGACTGAATACAGTGACAGGATTCTTAGATTCATCATTAATGTGATATGCATTTAATATAGTATATATCAAGAAAATACTAAATTAACAAAATCTGTAACAAAACCATTCAATACAATAAGATACTTGAAGATTCATTAACTTGATATGTTTAAAATCAATATCACAGGCATCTGTAAAGCTGAACATTTCAATATGCTACAATAAAGGCATCTATACATGGGCAAAGGCCACTAAAAACTATTAACATTTGAGACAGCCATGAAATCACACTTAGAAAATACTGTACAAAACAAGAATGCGGAATGCTGTGTCTCACCAGCCTGCAAGTCACAAACTCAGAGCCAATCCATTCAAGAGAAGTTTGTATACCAAACAAAAAAAGAAATGCACACAGTAATATTTTGGTCTTTTCTTGGAAATAACAAACAACTTAAAAAAATAATTCATACAGTGTTACAGGTACTCAATCGGACAGTTCAACCAGAAAATTTCATTTAATTGTGTCAATTCAGTACTTTGTGAGGAGTCTCTGAACAAGGCAGGGGTCAGTTTTCAATGCCACAATTTCAATAAGGGGCCATTGTCAGCGATTTCATTAATGCATATTTTTCATGCATATGGAAGGTACAGATACTCATCAACATCATGATGAAGTCTGAGCATGATTTGATCAGAAATACGGATTTTTAGACATATCCAAACCACATACATATCTATAGACCATGACCAAAATACCTGTGAAGTTTCAAAGGAATAGGCATAAAACTGTAGGAGAAGTTGCGCACACAAGGTACCCACTATCTAGTCACTATGATAGTAAAAACGCCTAAAAAAAGATTAAGTTCAACTTGTGGAAAAAGTGACAAAAAATAATGTAAGGATTATATCCAAACCACATGCATATCTTCAGACCATGACCAAAACACCTGTGAAGTTTCAAAGGCATCGGCAAAAAACTGTAGGAGGAGTTGCGCACACAAGGTACGCACTATCTATTCACTTTGATAGTAAAAACGCCTAAAAAATGACTAAGTTCAACTTGTGGAAAAAGTGACAAAAAATAATCTCAGGATTACATCCAAACCACATGCGTATCTTCAGACCATGACAAAAACATCTGTGAAGTTTCAAAGGCATCGGCATAAAACTGTAGGAGAAGTTGCGCACACAAGGTACCCACTATCTAGTCACTTTGATAGTAAAAACGCCTAAAAAATGACTAAGTTCAACTTGTGGTGGAAAAAGTGACAAAAAATAATCTCAGGAATACATCCAAACCACATGCGTATCTTCAGACCATGACAAAAACATCTTTTAAGTTTCGAAAGAATCGGCATTAAACTGTAGGAGGAGTTGCGCACACAAGGTACCTACTACTTTAGGGGGACGGAAAGACGGAAGGACGGAATGCCGAAAACTATGTCCCTCCGCTTTTCTTCGAAAAGGATGGGGACAAAAAGTGTACCCGTGAGCTTTCACAGGTCGATCTGGGTTTATATCAGTCACCTTTTAAAGTCCTTGCTGGCCTGTAGCTAAATTACAAACATATTTTCAAAGTGAGTATCAGCTCAAATTCAAACACAAAACATAGACAAGAGAACCAGCTCAATTCTGGCGTACAGTAGTCATTAAATGTGAAAAAATAAATGTGAAACACATCGCGGTGAGCATTTCGACACTGCATACCATATAAGAAAAGTTTTCCCAGACTAAAAAGACATGCTTAGCCACTGTCAGGGAAAAACATCTGGAAAAGTAAAAAAAAATTCAGGTCAGGAAGTCAGTGAATTTTATGACTGGTTATGGAAATTTAAGAAAATCATGAAAAGTCAAGGAATTTGAAACCAGAGGACCAATGGTCCTGTAGCTCTTGTGTGGGATGAAACTTTATAACAATGTGTATGAGGTCAAAAGATGTTCACCTACAAAAGCAATTGTTCTTCCGTACTTTTTGAGATATATTGTGCACAGCAGGATGTATTTATTCATCTACAGAGTTATTCAGTACCTACTGTATAAATCCGGTTTTGAAAATGCTATTTATTGGAGCCAGTTCTTGTCTTGTAAGTGGAATGGCTTGGTTGTTAGTTGTAAAAAAGCAGAAAAATATTAAAGCTATACCCATACACCTAAAGACAGTTGTCCTCACAACCTGGCTCATCCAGAGCTAGAAATAATTCATTTTTAGCTCACCAGAGCCAAAGGCTCCGGGGGAGCTTATAGGATAGGCAGTTGTCCATCGTCGTCGTCAGTCGTATGTCGGCATCTGTCGTATGTCGTAGTTGTCCGTCAACACTTTCAAACGACATCTCCTCTGAAGCCACTGGGCCGATTGGGCCCAAATTTCATTTATAGCTTCCTTGGGCTGGGGGATTGGAAGTTTGTGTTTTTTATGAAAATTGGTCTTTTAGTTTGGTTGCTATGGCAAGTTAGAGTTGCCATTGACTTATAATGGGGAAAATTGAAAAATGGCATTTTCTGCCAAGCCATTGCAGATATGTTGATAAAACTTTTATAGAAATGTTCCTTAAGATGTCTTCTATCAGCTATATGTTTTTTTTGGCCCACTGCTCCTTTAATTGGTTGCCATGGTAACCGAAATGCAAAAAAAATGGAAAAAATACTTAAAAAATTATCTCCTCTGAAGCCACTGGGTTGATAAGGCCCAGATTCCATCTGTGGCATCTTTGGACTGGGGGATTGAAAGTTTGTGTTTTTTATGATCATCTGCCCTTTAGTTTGGTTGCTATGGCAACTTAGATTTC
The DNA here is from genome assembly GCA_963989385.1 of Ctena decussata. NCBI lineage: Eukaryota > Metazoa > Mollusca > Bivalvia > Lucinida > Lucinidae > Ctena > Ctena decussata. The sequence goes on along the minus strand of OZ022499.1, from coordinate 27,273,958 downwards.
CCACTGACCTATAATGGGGAAAATTGAAAAATGGCATTTGCAGATATGTTGATAAAACTTTTATAGAAATGTTTCTTAAGATGTCTTCTATCAGCTATATGTTTTTTTTGGCCCACTGCTCCTTTAATTGGTTGCCATGGAAACCGAAATGCAAAAAAATGGGAAAAATACTTAAAAAATTATCTCTTCTGAAGCCACTGGGTCGATAAGGCCCAGATTTCATCTGTGGAATCTTTGGGCTGGGAAATTGAAAGTTTGTGTTTTTTATGATCATCTGCCCTTTAGTTTGGTTGCTATGGCAACTTAGAGTTGCCATTGACTTATAATGGGGAAAATTGAAAAATGGCATTTACTGCCAAGCAACTGCAGATATATTGACAAAACTTTTATAGATTGTTCCTTGAGAAGTCTCTTATAAGCTATGTTTTTTTTGCCCACTGCTCCTTTTATTGGTTGCCATGGAAACCAAAATGCAAAAAATGGGGAAAAAATACTTTAAAAAATCTCCTCAGAAGCCATTGGGCCAGTATGGCCCAGATTTCATCTGTAGTATCCTTAGGCTGGGGGATTGAAAATTTATATTTTATTTATAAAATTAGCTCTTTAGTTTGGTTGCTATGGCAATTTAGAGTTGCATTGACTTGTAATGGGGTAAATTAAACCAGAGGGCCAATGGCCCTATATCGCTCACCTGAGCACTGAGGCACTGAGTTACAGCAACAAAACACCATGCACAACAGCAATAAAAAACACCATTTATGTAGAGGATAATATCACAAACATTTATGCAAAAATAAGCTTTATCCCCCAATAATGGCTTCTCAGAAGATCTTTGGCAAAAAAAAATGTGAAAATTTGGCCTTTCAGCTGCAATGGCAACCAATCAAAATCAGGCGTTTGGGAAATATTCATATGGCTGGTAGAGGACTACTCCAGTAACATTTCTGTGAAGTTTTGTCAAAATATCTGCAGTAACACAGAAATAAATAGCAAATGTCCACTTTCCTCATTATAAGTCTATGGAAACTTTAAGTTGCCATAGCAACAAATTCACATGGGCAATGATAATATAAAACATACTTTAGGTAGAGGTTAAAATTATCAATATGTATGCTAAGTATCAGCTTCATCCCCCTCATGGCTTCACTTTTCCCATTATGAGTCAATGGAAACTATAAGTCGCCATAGCAACCAAAGTTCTTATGGGATTGGAAGAAATAGAATAAAATTTATGTAGAAACTACTGTCATCAACACATTTGCACAATATCAGCTTCATCCCCTATATGGCTTCTGAGCAGAAGATTTTTTTTTTTTTTTTTCGAAATTTACACTATATTTTGCCATGGCAACCAATCAAATTCAGCGATTTGGAGATAATTCATATGAATCGTAGAGGACTACTCAAGAAATATTTCTGTAGAAAAAAAATTAAATAACTGCAGTTAGTTAGACAGCAAAAATTGCCTTCCATTTTTCCTCATTATAAGTCAATGGAAACTCTAAGTTGCCATAGCAACCAAACTGCTGGAGCAACTGCCATGAAAAACAGTAATTCTATAGCGCCTAGTACTAAGGTTCTTTCTGTAAAGTTTGAGCTTTATTGGCCACACAGTTTCTGCGAAGATGATTTTTTAATATTTTTCTATTTTTAACCATTCGGTTGCAATGGCAACCAGCCAAATTGCGCAATTTGTATAAATTTAACATGGCTGGTTAAAGACTATTCAAGGTACATTTCTATGAAAGTTTTGTCAAAATATCCGCAGTGGCATAGCAATAAATGCAAATTTTCCATTTTGCCATTATAAGTCCATGGCAACTTTCAGTTCCCATAGCAACCAAACTGCTAGAGCAATTGCCAAGAAAAACAGTACTTTTATAGAAGCTAGTACTAAGATCCTTTCTGTGAAGTTTGAGCTTTATTGGTTGCATAGTTTCTGAGGAGATGATTTTTGAATATTTTTTCTATTTTTAAACATTCGGTTGCCATGGCAACCAGCCAAATTGCGCAATTTACATAAAGTTCATGTGGTTGATAGAGGACTACTCAAGGAACATTTCTGTAAAAGTTTTGTCAAAATATCTGCAGTAACATAGCAATAAATGCAAATTTTCCATTTTGCCATTATAAGTCAATGGCAACTTTCAGTTCCCATAGCAACCAAACTGTTAGAGCAATTGCCAAGAAAAACATTACTTTTATAGAAGCTAGTACTAAGATCCTTTCTGTGAAGTTTGAGCTTTATTTGTTGAATAGTTTCTGAGGAGATGATTTTTGAATATTTTTTCTATTTTTAAACATTCGGTTGCCATGGCAACCAGCCAAATTGTGCAATTTACATAAAGTTCATGTGGTTGATAGAGGACTACTCAAGGAACATTTCTGTAAAAGTTTTGTCAAAATATCTGCAGTAACATAGCAATAAATGCAAATTTTCAATTTTTCCCATACAAGTCAATGGAAACTTTAAGTTGCCATAGCAACCAAAGTTCTGAAGCGATTTGGATAAAAAACAGTATTATTGGTTCCCCCTGTCTATAGATGCTATATATAAAATTTGGTAACAATGGGCCTTGTAGTTTCAGAGGAGATGTCGTTTGAAAATGTTGACGGACGGACGGACGACGACGGACGGACGGACGACGGACGCCTGCCTATACTATACTGAAAGGATTTAAAAACTTCCACTTTTTATTGCTGGCTGCTGATCTGTACACTCGTGACGGTGTTGAATATTTAACGACAAAATGCTTGAAACTTATCAAATTTAAAGATTACGCAGTTTATTTGTATCATTTACTTAAATGACGTCAGTAAAAGAGCGTTACGTCATTTAAATGCATAAGGCAATGCCGGTGTTATCTTATGCAACACTCTTTTCGACCATTTCTTACAGTCTTAATATTGTGACGTCATCCACGTTGATTTGCAAGTATCACTGCGGATGATGCTGTCGTGCAAAGCCTATTACGGAGACGGCGTCGACGTTAGTTAACGTCATGACCTCTGGTTTTTAATGTCGGTTAGGTGCTTTCTGACGGTCTTTTGAGCTTCCTGTAAACAGTGTACGTCGTCTGAGATTGTAAATTGCCGTAATGAACGCATAAAATTGTTCCGCCACGTCACTTTTTGAAATTTCAGAATTTATCTGGCCCAAAACTCTGCTCCTGTTTGCGATATCTAGGCGCGGTAGGCTAAATAAAGCCACTGACCGAGTTCAAACTTTTAAAATTCAAATTGATATTGTAAGAGAAATGTTTCATCAGAAAACTGTATACATGAAGCTACTCATCCGTACGTAAACGGTACTAAGAACACGACGAGCACGTGCTTGTTCCTGACCGATTCGGTTGAACGATTTCAGATCCCGTATATTGATATAATCAGGTATAAGAGAATATATATGTTGTAAAATTTTGGTGGACGTAGCTGCATTCATTTTTGAGATATTGAAAATTAATGGGTGGAAGTTTTTAAATCCTTTCAGTATATAAGCTCACCTGTGAGCCTTCGGCTCAGGTGAGCTAAAAATGGCAGTTACTGCAATCATTATATTGAAAATAGTTATATATTTTGTTATGAACCCAACAGACTGTCAGACTGAGACTTTGTAGTTGTATATTTTGTATTAGCCTATACAAATGTGTACAATAATGAGATAGAGATCTGGTGAGCTTTGTGGCCCGTGGGCCTCTTGTTTAGCTCACCTGGCCCGAAGGGCCATAGTGAGCTATTGTCATACCAATGCGTCCGGCGTGCGTCGTCCCGAAATTAGTCCGTCAACACCTAAAAACAAATATTCAAACATCTTCTTCTTCTGTAAAACTACTGGTCCCATGGTTCTCAAATTTCACATGGAGCATGACCTGACTCCAGGGTCTCAAAATTGTAAAATTGGGTCAGGTTGAAAATCCAAGATGGCCACTGTTACTAAAAATAGCAAAAACAACAAAATAAACTTCTTCTCCAGAACCACTGGGTTGCCTGAATTTTGGCATGGAACATCAGTGAAACCTTGGTATTCAAAATTGTAAAAATGAAAAAAATTTGTAGCGGAGTTTTGTCACAGTGACCTACTTTCTGTTTACGAGTGTAATTTTGCTCAAATGCCAATGTCAAAAACGACTTATTCATACGACTTCAAACAACATCTTCTCTAAAACCACTGCACCCATGGGTCTCAAATTTCACATGGAGCATGATCAGACTGCAGGGTTTCAAAATTATAAAATTGGGTTGGGTCAAGAATCCAAGATGGCCGCCATTACTAAAAATAGCAAAAACAACAAAATCAACTTCTTCTCCAGAACCATTTGGTATATTTGGTTGTGTGGAACATTAATGGGACCTTGGGATTAATCAAAGGGCCAATGGCCCTGAAATGACAGATTCTATCAGAATAACGTCATGCTACGTCGGCTCTAGATTGAAAAATAATTTCAAACTTCAGCCATGTTGCTTGTATATGGTCCAGCTCTAATAAATTAAATAAGCCATTCAGTGCAAATCACTTCGTGCTCCTACCAAAATGTATCTCTTGTACACAAGTAATTTCTGAATTCTGACAAAGGTTACTGCTTTTCACTGACTTTTAACGGCTCAGTGTTTGCGGTATTTCGCATTACCTATGGACCACGAGGGTTTCCATTCTAATGTTTACAACATGTCAATTCTATAAATAGCCATGATAAACACACAATTACCGTATGATGTCCATTGCGAAAGATGAGGATAAACCTACAGAATTACAATACATTCTCTGCAATGATTGACGTGCTTGAAATACTGTTTTAGGCAAGTTTACAACTTTAAAACAGTCTTTTTTCAGCGTCAGCTAATTTATTTTACTTGATATTAAAAGTATAAGAGCCGCTTGAAGGGGGCGAATACGGTAATTTGGCGGATTGATTTCTAATATTATTCAGTTTGTATTCGTTATATTTTTTGACCGCTGATGTCATTAGTTGGATACTTATCATTATACAGAACTAAATAAATAATTATAGCTGCACAAGAATACGTTATGTAAGTTCTCATTTAACTTCGTACAAAACTTATTTTTTAGCGAAATGAACTTACGATTCATTTCTGACCGGAAAAATACAGCTGTGAAAGCCACTTTCCAAAATACGCTTGTGACAGCATTGAATGACTGATAGAATCAATCAGTCATTAAAAATTGTAAAAATGAAAAAAATCTATAGAGGAATTAGGTCACAGTGACCTACTTAGCGTTTACAAGACTGATTTTGCTCAAATGTCAGTATCTCAAGAAAACGCAATCGATTCTGGTCAGTTTTGGTCAGAAATGGTCCTTGAAAGGAGTTATTTCAATTTTGTGCCAGTTGACTATCCAAGATGGCCACCATGGGGGCCGTTACTAAAAATAGCACAAACATAAAAATGACAATTACTCTAGAACCCTTGAATGGAATTCGACCAATTTTGTGTCAGAATGTTTTTTGCATGAAGCCGTTTCGAATAATTGCAATTTGGCATTGCAAGATGGCCGACATCTGCCGTTACTAAAAATAGCACAAACATAAAAATGACAATTACTCAAGAACCCTTGAATGGAATTTGACCAATTTTGTGTCAGAATGTTCCTTGCATGAAGCCTTTTCGATTAATTGCAATTTGGCTTTCCAAGATGGTCAACATCTGCCGTTACTAAAAATAGCACAAACATAATATGACAATTACTCAAGAAGCCTTAAATGGAATTGGACAAATTTTGTGTCAGAATGTTCCTTACCTGAAGCCATTTCGATTAATTGCAATTTGGCATTCCAAGATGGCCACCATCTGCCATTACTAAATATAGCACAAAACATGAAAATGACTATATCTCAGCAACCGCTGAATAGATTTTGACGAAATTTGTGTCAAAATGATTTTTGCATTGAAATGTTTCAAAAGTAAATAAATATAGACAAGTCATAATGGCCTTTGTTACTAAAAATAGAACAAGAGGGCCATGAGGCCCTGAACCGCTCACCTGAGTTAACAATATGACAATAAATCTCTTCTAAGTTAATGTGAGCTTATGTGAGCAGGTTGCCATCTTGACTCACGGATCAAAGGTTTAACCATATATTGATGAGAAGGCCAGCTTAGTAATGTGGCATAGTTAATGTCTGACTACTACAGGATATTGAATACAGGCCGGATATCTGATACAGGATGGATGATTATGTGGTGTTTCAGTGGTGTTGTCTGACACCCTGGGATCTCCAGTTGTTGCAATATGTTGTTTCTGTCAAGTCCTCATCTCTGATTCATCATAGGTCTCATCTGTGATTTGTGTGTTCCCTGTGATGGTCTATTGATTCATGCAGACCGAACAGCTAACTAAATGCTTTGAACTATTGCAGAAGCAGAGGGTGAGGGTTTTGATCCAGTTTAAGCCCAGTAATCTTAAACTGACCGTTCCAAGGCAGTACTTGTTTGAATAGCTGCCCATTCTGCTTTTTGTTTTGTTTTGTTATTTATGTTATAGGTGGGAAAGTATGATAGTTGTGCACTAGGTAAACTAAAGAAAAATGAAAGAAATTAAGTATTCTTTAATTTATTTATTTATTTTTGTCTCAGATAAACAAAAATGTGAACAAATATTTATGCAAGAGCTTGATTTTCAGAAAGAGCTATAACTGTGTACCTGTATTCGGACGAATGGATAAGAAAATTGTTCATTGTTTCCTTAATGCTCAGTGAGTGCAGACACCATGTCCCGAGGTTATAAAACTTTTTTCGTGCTCAACTCAGCTGAGCATGAACTTTTCTCTGCTGATAAATATGAAAATGCCAACTAATGGTGGCATTTTCATGTTCATAAGCAGAGAAAATTTCCTACTCAGCTAAACTGAGCAGGAAAACAACTGAACTTATCGGTATTTTGCTTTTTATCAGCAGGTAAAATTTCATGCTCAGCTGAGTTGAGCATGAAAAAAGTTTTATAACCTCGGGGCCATGTCTTCATTTTGCAGCAAACAACTATTTATATGTTTTTATGTTACATGCTGTAGTTTTCAACAATACTTTGAGCAAAGGCTTTCTGACTTTCTCAGGCTGTTTGGAAAATACAGTGTGCAAGGAAATGGCTTTTGGTAATGGCTTGCTGCAAAAGTGACAAGGTATCTGTATTTTAACATATGAAAATTTATTGAGTATTAAAGAAATAATGATAAATTTTCTTACCCAATCTGTCCAAATATAGGTACAAAACAGTATGTGATACTCTACCCTGTGATTTAATCAATTGATATTTACAAATTCAGAAATGCTTATTTTGCCTGCTATTCATGAACTTCATGATTTAGAAGACAGAAGATGAAAACCACCATGGGCAAACAACATTGAATATCAACACTGATTCAATGTTAGGCAATTGAATCAATGTTGATTAAATGTTGATTGCCTGCTATGAACACTGAAACAATTACAGATAATAGTGGCACGTTTTATGTGGACAGAAATTTGCAGACTAGTAGTATACTATCTCAGAAAAGAAATGATACATAATAATGACTGTCAGCAGGTTTATGATAATCTATTTCAGTACATTTCTATGCAATCTTAATCCAATAGCTGAAATACTCTTTATTCACCATTTCAAATCATATATATGGTGTAATTTTGTTAACTAGCCTAAAGAGATAATAAGACAGTTAAAATGAAATTAATATACCATAGGGTGTGTGCTCCATTTGCATTACTTTAGTGGTAACACATCAAGAAATTACAAACATCTCCCTCTGGTATGGCATTTAAGATTTAAATCAAGACTTGCTTTGAGCTAATGTCACTGGCTACAAATTTCTATCAAAATGACGCAAACTATTCCACATGGAAGAACATTCACATGATGTTGATAATCATAACATGCACTGTTGGAACAGCTGTCACTTGTCATCAGTATGCTGTATGTTGTAACACCTGATGTGTTAGGTTAATGAGATGACATATTTGTCTGAAACAAATGTGAAAATGTGGCATGAAATACCATATCTTCATATCATGCCATATCCTGTAGTGTACATAAGGGTCTGAGAAGCATTCACTGTGTTTCCTGCATTCCCTGAGGAGTATGTCATGACAACTTTCATAAGCAGAATGTTGATATAGCATTAAACAGCACTGGTTTTCCACCAATTTTGAGTCTTTTGAATGTGCTGCTGTGTCTACTGAGCCCTGCCATAATTAAATATGTGTTTATGTAACAGTTTTGAGCATGGTCTTCTTACAGGCAATGGTTATCAACTGTTCTGTGAACTGTGTATCATCCTGGTAGAATCTCAAATACCATATAATGATGCAGTGTTAGATTCCAACAGCAAGGAATGTCTGATTTTGATTCACTGAAGCTAGAGTTCTTCACAGTTCATCTTAAATATTTGTTCTGTGGTTGTATTATCCAAGGTTTGTATTACACACTGGTTGTTTTACAAGTTAATTATCAAATTCTTTTCTTCTAGGCTACAGACAGGTGGCTGGCCAAAGATCAAACTGCAGGCCCATTGTTCAATAAATTAAAAACAGGTGCTTTGAATACTGCTATATCCTAGATATTTTTAAAAGTGTCTTTTCAGTGCAACTTTTTTCCATTTCTTTCTTGCTGTTGAGCAACTGTACCGGTATCACTGTAACTTTGTATCATTTCTTTTCTTTCTTTGAATGAGTATACTACAATCCACTCTCATTGGGGGCAAAGTCCAAGGCTGACATACCACTGGTCTGAGATAAAATATGTACAAAGTGTTTCATCTGTTTGATTTGACAAAGAAATTTGGTTCTTTGACAAATCATTGTTTTTGACAGCCATTTTTTTCATAGAAAATGGCATCCTCAGAAAAGTCAATATGACACTCGAACAGCTGGATATATAGTCAACCATGTCTTAAGCAATTAAAAGCTCAAAAGAAGGTCTAAAACTCCTTGCTTATGATAGGTGCTTGCTAAATACAGCTTAATTTACACCATAAATACTAATTCCGGATATGAGATTTAGCCCGCTTAAGAATGGTTTTTGCTTAGAAGAGTTGGCCTTAAAGACAGGTCCGGCTGTATTCCTTAACAAATGATTCTAAAAAAATATCATACCTACAAGAAATGAAGTAGTTTACAGTAGAAACATAAAAAGTAGGTTTCGGTTTTACTGAAAACAATGCATCTATTCTTACCCAATGAAAATTCAGCAGGATGGTGTGTCTTGCCTATCTGCTCAATGTCACCAGACAGAACTAAACTAGATAACCCAACTTAAGCTTATGTGCCACTATCACCACTTAAAAAGTAATACGTATGTCTCACTTTCTAGTATTTGCAGGCATGACAACACAGTACTTATAAGAATATGTCTTTACTAATGCAGTGGAGATCGTTTATATTTGATTAAGCATTATTCAGGGACTATTGGTATACCCTGATATTACTGCAGTGTTAAGCATAGTCATACTTACTAGTCATTAATGCAGAATCTTGAAACATTGTATTACTACATTCACTGTTTAAATACAAGAACAAATGCCTAGCCAGAAGGAAATTAACATGCACATCAATTATGAAATGAAGTATTCAAGTTTAAATATGCTAAAATGCCCTTCAACACTGTAACTACCACAAATTAATATTATTACTTAAAATATTAAGTACCATATTTACTCAGTTATAAAATGGCATTTTTCCTTACTTAGAATGACCCTAAATATCTAAATCAGACTCAGTCTTATGAAACTCTGATAGGAAGGTTTTCCCTTCCAAAAGAAATTCAAAAATCTAGATTGTTCTTATAAGCTGGATCTAGATTTTTGAGATCGTTTTTGAAGGGAAAAAACTCTTTACCTTACAACTGAAGAAATATGGTTCACAACCTCACAAAGCAGGAAAACAGAGGTAAAATGTATAATGAATGATGAAAAGATGACTAAACTAATTTACATCCTCTATAACTCTACGTTTAACGAAGAAATACACATAAAGGGTTTAATGAAGAAATACATTTAAAAGGAAAAGGTTTTCAGTAACATCCTGTTTATAGGGGCAGCAGAGGTTTAAGGCCCACTGCATATTGGATACATGGATAATGGAAGACTTGTAATTCTGACGCCTCTTTATAACAGATTTCAGCCATTTCAGGACAACTGAAAGGTGATAATAAAAGTGTGTATGCAATGCAACTCCATTTACAGCTGGTAAGAATTCTACCTCCAGGCAGATTCAAGTCCAAATATGCCAGATCAGCAGGCCAGTGGTTAACTCAATGAGCTAAAGAAGCTCCTGTATTTTGGATACAGCATATGGAAGGTAGCCCACCTGCTTTATCCTTCACCCACACTTCAAAAAAGTATCCACTTATACTGGATTGATGGGAGTCTTCCAATCACAGGCTGGCTGAACCTGGATTCTAATCTGTAACTCTCTGTGCCTTAACTGACCTTCTCTAACCACTTAGCCTTGGCACCTCTCTACATAGGTTTTCTCCTAAAACAATCACAAATATCTATATCGATCTTGTAAGATGGATCTAGTGTTGGGGATTGTTTTGGAAGGGAAAACCTCTATCTCCAAACCTGAATTTTAACTTATAACCTTCAATACCTTAACAGATGATCTATGGTACCTTTGTAAATAGGTTTTCTCTTCTAAAACAATCCAAAAAATCTAGATCCATCTTGTAAGATGTATCTAGGGTTTTAGGATTATTTAGAAAATTAAAGCAGGAAACCTCTACTTATCTTATAAACGAATCAATAAGGTAAGGATAAAACTAGAAAAGGTATTTGTAAAACACTATGCCCCCAACCATATGCCTGACTCTAATAGGGAATGGTCTATACTAAATTTATTAACAGAAATCGTTCAAAAGTTAATCAGTCAGTCCACTTATCTTCTCCAATCAGCCAACCAAGTTTCAAGTCCCTTACTCAAATACTTTTTCAGATAACTTGCTGATAAGTATAAATGGTAAAAATTACAAAGGACCATAAATTGACAGAATTTGTTCAGAAGTGAATCAGTTAATCTACTCATTATCTCCAATCAGCTGACCAAGTTTCGAGCCCCTAGCTCAAATACTTTTCGAGGAATCTTGCTGACAAGTAAAAACAGCCTGGAAACTTTCAAAAGGCCGTATACAGTAAGACCGTAAAAAGTTGACCCTAATTTGTTCAAAAGTTAACCAGTAAATCTACTCATTCTCTCCAATAAGCAGACCAAGTTTCAATGCCTAGATTTAATGCTTTTCAAGTTATCTTGCTGACAAGGTTAAAATGCTGAAATTTTCAAAGGACCATAACTCCAAAAATAATTAACAGAATTCATTCAATAGTAAACCAATTCTTCTACTCATAATTCCTAATAAGCTGGCAAAGTTTCAAGCCCATAGCTCAAATGCTTTGTGAGATATCTTGCTGACAAGATGTCATCATGATTTTTTCTAAAGGGCCACAACTCCAAAAATAATTAACAGAATTCATTCAAAAGTTAATCACTTTACTTATCAGTCCTAATAAGCTGGCAAAATTCAAGCCCATAGCTCCAATACTTTCCTAGATATCTTGCTGACAAGGTTAAAATGCTGAAATTTTCGAAGGGCCATAACTCCAAAAATTATCAACAGAATTTGTTCAAAAGTTAATCAATTCTTCTACTCATCATATTAAATAAGCTGGCAAAGTTTCAAGCCTGTAGCTTAAACTCTTAATGAGATATCATGCTGACAAGATTTCATTATGATTGTTTCCAAAGGGGTATAACTCCACAAAGTGAGACAACTCAGACAAGAAAAATACATGGGTCAGATATTTTTTGATGATAAATCCATCTATGAAATTTCAGAACTCTAGCATGCATGGTTCCTTAGATATGGTATGCGTGACGCATGGACGGACGCACGGTCGAACAACCCAGAAACAATATGCCGCGTCAACTTTGAAGTTGGCGGCATAACCAGTGAATATGTCCAGTACAGAGCATACAATAACAAATAAAAAAAATTGGTTTGGTGGCCACCCATCCTTATTATAACCACCAGCAATACCAACCTCTGACTGCAGGCTGGTATTGCTAATTACCTTGTGGGTGCATTCTACGTGTTCTTTCACATGCATAATATTTGTTTTATCTATGCATCTAGTGCATAATAAGCATCTAGTGCACAATAAACAAGTCTGTGGTCACTCCAATAAGCCTCAATAACACCACTAGATGCTGGACAGTTTGTAAAAATTAGATCTATCACTGATCCAGAATCAGTGGTTGACTGATTGATGTGTTGCTCACATCTGAATTGTTTCATCATGAAATCTACAAAGTTTGAAGTGTTGTCATTTGCATGTATGTTAAAATCACCAATTACCACTAATCTGGTTTGCATATCAACCAATGGAATAAGATGATGCTGAATAACATTTCTTAAATTGGTTTGCACACTTTTAGGGAAGTTGTAGAAGTATACAACTTGGAAACAGCCCTTTACATTGCTGTACATGGTAGCAAACATAAATTCACATATGTCAGAGTGGAATTTTTCTATTCTCTGAATTTCAAAATAATCCTTAATGTACAAAGCAAGCCCATGGTATGGCCTGTTCCCAGAATCATGTCCTGTTTCATCCATTCTCAACAGTTTGAAATTCTTCAGAACAAAATGATTACTATCATCTCTTGCACACAGTCTGGATTCAGCAAACCCTATCACATCTGCTGACAAAACATTTGGCTCGAATTGAATATCCTTAAAGTGCTTATGTAAGGACCTTGCATTATTAAATGCAATTTTGACCTTCTGTGAATCAACTTTATATAAAGGAACATAGCAAAGTTCAAGAAGTGCCTCTATTTTTAACCGCTGCATCTCAATTTTCACTTGTTCATCCACAGCCATGGCTGCTTCATTCAAATTCAAAATATATAAATTTTCTAATTTTCTTACTCTACTAAGAGCAACATAATGAATATGTGGTTGTTTCCTGACTCTTGTCTGAGACAAGTCTACTACAATTTCATCAACTGTAGACCCCTGAGCTTTATGGATAGTTTTACCTGCTGATGGTTTCAAAGGAAATTGAATTCTTTGGTATGTTTTGAAGTTGTATATAAATGTTCGTTCTATATCAAATATTGGAGTCCACGCTTTATCTATGTTTGTGCTGTATAGACCCCTATTAGAAAATTTCTCACGAGTTGACTGGCCAATTTGAGAATCTTGAAACAAAACCCATATAATACTGGGACGACCTGTGCCTTCCATTTTGTACTCAATGAACTTGACAACACATGTTGACCCATTTGTCAAACCATCCTCTACATTGACATTGACTGTTATATCATAAATCATTCCAACTGCTACTGTCAACAGCTTTAGTAAATTAGCAGTTTTGTTTGAATCATCTGGAAGTGCTTCAATGAATTTTCTGCATTTATTAATAGAAATATTTGCAGAAACAACTGTATCATGACATGGGATAACAACTTTTTCTTGTGATAATCTATTCAAATAATCCTCATTGTGTCTATCTACAAACTTGTTTTCAGTGAATAAATGAGGAGCCTCTTTTGGATAATTTGTCATATGGGGACTGATACTATGTTTCTTTAATTCATTTTTGTCATCTTCTGTCAGCTCATTCTGTCGAAGCCGATTCAGCATTTGAGCAAAGTCAACATCATCTTTTTGTCTCATGATATCAACCAGCTCATACAACCTGAAATAATCCTTCCATAAATTATAAGATAGAGCTGAAGCACCCTTTGAGGGATCACTGAAAATCCACTTGTCACACACTGGCATCAGCTGGTACAAATCTCCCACAGCAATGATGCTTAAACCGCCAAAACTAACTTTTGTTCCAGTAAGCTGTTGCAAACGAGTATCTAAAAAGGTTAGTGTGTTTGTTCCTACCATAGAGATTTCATCTATAATAATAACTTTTAAATGTCTGTATTTTACTCTGAATGTGTTTAGTTCATCAGCTGACAAAAGGTTGCTACCTTGTTTGAACTTCTTTAAGAAAGCTGAAGCAATAGTGACACCATTGATATTATATGCAGCTTTGCCAGTGTAGGCACACAGCAGAACTCTAATATCATCAGGATTTTCTCCTTCCCTCAAATTTAGAAATCTATACAGACTTTGATACAGTGCTTTAATTAGCACGGATTTGCCAACACCAGCTCCACCTGACAAAAATGCGTAAAGTGGTTCTTCTTTACATTTTATCCAATACAGAACATGATTGAAAAATTCTCTTTGTCTCAAATTTAAACTCCTGAGCAAATTTAAGTACTGTTCATCTGGTAACATGACTCCATTTATTTCTACAGATGGCACTGAACAAGCAGACTGTATCTCTATACCAATATCATACTGTCGATGTTCTACTACTCTATCTGGATTAAAATATACAAAGTTTTCAGCTTCTTTTTCACCTTCTTCTACTGCTTCTCTGTTTTCATGTTCTGTGTTAGGTGCTATCTCATCATAAGCATCTTCCTCTTCTGCCATTTGCCTTGCAAGCTCAAGTTCTTCAATATGATGTTCGTACTGGCTGCGTTTAGATTCAAGAGTGTCTTTCAAGACATTGTAATGAGCTTCATATGTTTCAAACGAACCTAACAAATCTGTTGCTTCATTTCTCCAGGGCATAAACAGCATAAGTCGTTCTCTGTAGTAATTTTCTGGGTCTTTCTTTATATCATACCTCACATAACGTATTATTCTAGGATTTCTCCTATGTTTATACTTTGTTCCATTCTTTGCTACATATAACAAGTCTGATCCATGAATTTCAGATTCAATATTCTCATCATTATCATCTTCATCATTTTCATCACTAGATTTACATGAATTACCATCATCCTCATTTGTATCTGCAGTCTTTTCAGGTAACCTATTCTCTTTCGGATAAACAACATCAACCTTAGAGACATAATCTGCCAAACAGAATTTCTGAAGTTGTCTAGGTCGTTTTGCATACCTCTGAATTATATTGTCTGCTTCTATGTCTGTAGATTCAGCAGGAAGTTCATCAAGCACAGATTTAGATTTCAGTAAAAATATTCTTTCTTCTGGGATAGAGGTATTGATGAAAACAACGTCCCTTGTAGCTTTTGTTAAAGGAATCTGCAAAGCAAGATATACTGCTTCTTGTGCACTCACTTCAACACAATTTGAAAACACATTTCCAATATGTCTTACTTGTTTCTTTATATCAAAATTTCCTTTGCGAGATTCTCTTGCTGCTGCATCAAGCTGTGCACTCATGCCTCTTTGAGATTTGCTTATATATCCAACAACATATGCTGCACAACCATATGGTTCAAGAACCATCTGAATATCAAGATTTGCTTTCCATCCAAGAAGAATCGTTCTGTTAAACAAATTAATTCTCATCTCATTTGGATTCCGTTTGAGAAAAATTTTGGGAGCACTGAGAGAACTTCTTATGCACTTGATGTAGTTTTCAAGATCCATCTTGGCAACTTGCTCCAAAAAATCATCAAATGCAATTTCAGAGACATCTTTGTACTCATTCATTGATTTTTGAAGTTCTGAGTGTTTCTTCTTGTATTTCTCTATATCTTCATCAAGAGGATGCAATAACATTGTACTTGGAAGAGGAGGCAAAGGAAATCCAAACCTACATATTGCCTTTCCTTTCTTTCTGCAGGACTTTGAATGCTTATGTGACTGAAGTTCAACAAGCTTCCTAATTTCTTCATCATCAGTACTGCATGTAAGGTAAGTATCAACAAACTGAATTATTTCTTCGTCTGTGTTTTTTTCCAACTTAGGAGCATTTTCAATCCAAATAAGCATGTGGATATGAGGAGACCCACGTTGCTGAAATTCCACTCTATAGAAGAAATCTATCACTTTCCCAATAGGTTCAATCTCACTTTTAAGGACAGTGTTTAAGAATTCTTGAACTCTGTGATCAAAATATCTGGAACAAGTTACTGGGTCTTTCTGAACAAGTCTTGTTTTCTCTTGCCAAGTTAAAGCCTCTACATCCTTGTCTGAATATTCAATGGCATCATTCAGTTTTGCTAACATCTTTAAAAGATCATTCCATCTAGTATCAGCTGCTGACAAAGATACAAACCAAGTTGGTAAAGACAGTTGCCTGATCATTGCAAATATGTCTTTCTTCCTTTTTTCTAGATAAGCTGGAGAATTTCTAAGCTGACGAAATATACAATAACCTTCATCAAGTTTCACAAGCTTCTCCAAATATGCTGGATCTCTTGCCTCAGCTGCTGTAATTTTCTTGCCTTTATTTTTACATCTTCTTACAGCTAAATTAACTTTGTCACTTATTTGTTTCATTTGTAACTTTTTATGCTTGAAGAAAATGTTTGGAACAGACTGAGCAGCTCTTCTATCAATGCTTCGTAGCTCCCATTTAACAATGTCACTATAATGAACTAGAGTTGTTCTCTCACTTTTATCAGGACGCCTCTGACCACAAAATATAGTTGGAAAACACAAATACTCTGCATCTGTATCTTGATACAAACTAAGGGGATGTCGTCCTTCTCCAGGAGCAAAGGTCAACACTTGATCAAACTTATTTTCAATATTAGCATCATCCACTAAAGTATCAATGTTTCCGACACGCTCATTACTATCCACCTCACTGAATCCATCTGATTCATATCCATCACCATTTTCTTTACCTTTAGGTACTGAAGGAACTGTTTTATCTTCATCCTGCAAAGGAGTATTGAAGTGGCTATCAAGATTTGTATTTTGTACTGACACTTCTAGAAACTCTCTTACAGTATCCTCTGCACTTTCAGTTACTGCTTGAAACCAGTTGTTGTCAGCTGTAATGCCTGAATTTTTATACATGTCACTATTTGTTAAAAGCCAGTGTAATGCTGTCAGAACCCTCAATGGTCTTACATTTTCTTTGAAGTCTATTTTCTTATATGACAATTTTTTCTTCAACTGGATGGCAATTGTAAAATTTTCATCCATAGGTCTTGGAAGAGAGTTCACAGTGGGCTGAATATCAACGGGTACATTTATTACATTTCCTTTCAGTGAATACTGCCCACCACGTGGCAGTTCTCTAATTTGCATGAATGGAATACGCAGTGCTATTAATCTTTCTTCAAGCTGATGCAAATCTAACTCTGGAGGTTTGTTTGGCCATTTCATTCCATTCGCAACTGACAGTTTGGGAATTTTACCATCTTTTAATGCTGACAAACAAGTGTGACATATCCACTCTTCATTATTGACTGATTTAAACTTTGTGCAATACTTCAAACTGTATGTCATAATGTTAGTGTTTTTCAGCACTGATACACTTTTTCTAAACCATGTTTGGTGACAACAAGTACATACGAACAGAGGGCCTACTGAAATATTTTCATGAAACTGTTTAAGACATTCTGCTACACTTTCATGTGCTTTTCTATCATATACTTCACATGGCTCGATTTCATGTGGTATTTCTTCAGCAATTTTATGCCTTTTTGCCCTGTTCAGCTCAAGTGTACCTTCCAATTTTCTTATCTCTTGCCTACGCTGCCCTTTAGCAATCCTCTCACATTCCAAGAAGAAAGGGTTTTGCCTTTGCTTCCGCTTACTAGCTAGTTGATATATCTTCTCTTTTTCTTGAAAACCTGGGTCTTGTCTGGCAAATTGCTTCTGAGCACATTCCTGTGCTAATACTTTTGGCTGCTTTCTAGCAGTCTGCTTTGATGCAAGCTGACTTACTCTTTCCTTTTCTTTAAAAGCTGGCTGCTTTCTAGCACACTGCTTTGATGCAAGCTGATTAACTCTTTCCTTTTCTTTAAAAGCAGGGTTTTGTCTGGCAGACTGCTTCTGGGCACATTCATGTGCTAATACATCTGGCTTCTTTCTAGCAGACTTCTTTGATGCAAGCTGATTTACTCTTTCCTTTTCTTTAAAAGCTGGGTTTTGTCTGGCAGACTGCTTCTGGGCACATTCATGTGCTAAAACACCTGGGGTTTTTCTAGCAGACTGCTTAGATGCAAGCTGATTTACTCTTTCCTTTTCTTTAAAAGCTGGGTTTCGTCTGGCAGACTGCTTCTGAGCACATTCATGTGCTAATACATCTGGCTTCTTTCTAGCAGACTTCTTTGATGCAAGCTGATTTACTCTTTCCTTGTCTTTAAAAGCTGGGTTTTGTCTGGCAGACTGCTTCTGAGCACATTCCTGTGCTAAAACACCTGGCTTCTTTCTAGCAGACTGCTTTGATGCAAGCTGATTTATTTTTTCTTTTGCTTTAAAAGCTAACCTAGTTCTTTGTTTTCTTTTAAATGCAGCATAGTACGCGGTGCGCCTTTTCTTCAGTTTGTTATCAAAGGTTTTCTTCTGCACACTCATTTCAACAGCAATACCTTGTGCTTTTTTCTGCTGTCTGATATTTTGATCCTCAAAATAATTTTCAAGAAGACATTCTGAATGATCAGTAACCCTATGTTCAAGTTTACCTCCCCTTTCTATTTCAGGTGAGAAGTTCTGATCTGTGCCGACAGGAAAATTTTCTGTAAATGTCAGGGCAACTGGCAGCAAATCATACTGTGTTGTCATGTTTATTTGCATGCTATCATATAATGCATACATGTAAGTAATCAATTCATCTAAAGAACAGAATCTTATCAAAACTGAAAATCCATTGCATGATGAAAGACCATTCTGAGCATGAGAATGTGAATCAAAAAAATTGTACATGCCATCTTTTTTGTATACTGCAGAACATATTGCACCAATCATGACCAGGACATATGAAGAGGTTTGAAATGCTCTGTACATTGACTCGTGAAGAGTTGGAGAAGTCGTGCTACCAAATTGCTGTATTGCAATGCCAGAAACAACATCTGACTTCATGATATGTATATCTCTTTTGAAGACATTTACATTTTCTGGAATTTCATCAAAAGTTAACAATCTGCTGGTGTATTTCTGTTTAGCTTTCAATGAAGATAAGATTTTTTTGTATAGAATATCTCCTTCAATAAGTATTTGATCTACCTCAGTACTTGAGCAACTATTTGAAAACTGAGCATGAATAAGGGCACAAAGAGCATTTGACACACACTGGCTTCCCCGAGATTCTACACTGAATCTGTTACTTCCTTGATGAAATGAGCCACAGATAAATGACTGTGAATGAAATGGTCTGAAAGCACTGGTACCAGATTTGTACAGGGACATATTATGATCTGCACTTTGTGACTCTATTTGACAATGTTTCTCTAGAGAACTTGTTTCATAATCTTTGGTCAATTGACAATGATCATTCCTTTGATGTGCCTGCTCGCTGACAGGTCTTGCCTCAATGAGGCCCTTGGTCATGACAGACTCTGAAGTCTGCATGAATTTAGGAGTCGACTCAGGAGCCAACCCAAATTTAGGAGTAGACTCAGGAGTCAACCCGAATTTAGGAGTCGACTCAGGAGTCAACCCGAATTTAGGAGTCGACTCAGGAGTCAACCCAGACTGGTAGTTGCAGCTTCTTTCCAAAACCGACCTTCTGGCTGCAGATCGTCTCCAGTTCTTTCTTCGAGGCATCCTGTACAATGTTCTCTTCTGCAGAAACAACAGTTCACTACTGTAAGTCTGTTTATATCCAGAAAAGATATCACATAAACCGTCCTGTCTCAGAATATAACACAACTCAATAATATCACTCACTTTTGCAGAAGTTTGTTGAAAAAGAACAGTTCATATAAAGCTTGAGTTGATACCTATAAAAGAAATGGATATTATCAAACTGTACAATCTATTTCATTTCAAAGTTCTTGAGTGTCAGAATCTATCTCACTTGTTTAATTCTAATTTGTTGAAAAGTGCAGCTCTTATTAAAATTGAATTTACTCAAAAGAATTATCAAACTTTATGAAACTATTCATGCTGTGTTTTTCAAGATTAATAACATACATGTATTTAACGATTTGTATGTTGGTATTTAATGACAGCTTTGGTGCATAAGAGCGATATAAAGTATTTACAGAAAAAGTGAGTACACTTGTCATCATATATTGTTCATGGAAAAATATCAACTGCATCAATAGCAGTGTCAAGAGCATTATGACTTTACTGTAAAGATAAGAATTATTATCACATATATTGTAGGCTCTTACAGTTAAAACAAAGTAAATAGAAAAAAAGTATTCTGCATGATCAGCCAGACAATTACATTCCAGGAGGAGGCCCATAGACTGCACTGGTAGAAATATCATCTCTATTATTCAGCAACACTAATTATAACTGTTTTCAACATTAATATCAGTTGCTGCTGATGTAATAAAGAGAAATTGTTTGAAATAATGTCAGAATCATGTATAATTTTTACACCAGTGGCACTTCAATACCTGGTACACGCCTGCAATTACCCCAACACATTATAACAGTATCCTTGTACAGATATAAATTGTGGTAGAAGCAATAAAATTTCAAATGTTTAAAATTTCCAATCTGCAATAATGACTGCTGGCAAAGGCAGCCATACAAGGATACTGTTATATGGATAACTCTTTGGGTACGCTTTCCAATATGCTAGCAAAGGGCTTGAACAAGAAGTAGTCTTGAATTCATCTTCTGCCAATGATGTTTTAGCTTGATGTGGGTTTTGCCATCCAGCGATTAGCACTCTTGACTTCAGATCATGGAATCTCTGAAAGTATTGAAGGGCACAGAATCAAATTTCACATAGAGGGCAATGGGTGGGAGCACAGTAACCAAGAACCATAATCATAGCACAATGAGTTTTTGAGTTGTATGAACTGGCCAACAATTCTAGAAGAAAACTTTGAAATAAAGAGCATGTTAAAATAAAGAAATTTTACAGTATCAGGAAGTTCTGTTAACTAACAAATTTCAGCAAGTTATTTGGTATTAATTTGCAAATACCAAGTTTCATAAAAATACGAGAATTCAGCTGAATGTTCTTTCTGTCTCTGTGCATTGTCACAAAACAATGTTAACCAGAACATTCAACAGAAATTTACAACCCCAACACTGAGGCTGGAATAGCTGTAACTGTATTTCACTTCGAATTAGCTGCTAGTTACTATAGATGGGCACAGCATGAGCATGTTGATCATGTAACCTGGAATCTTTGAATAAACTTTTGTTCCCTCAGCCCCAGGCAGCTATCTATGAAATTTGGTTAAATTGGCCACGTAGCTGGTGAAGCTATGCTGGGAAATATTGAAATATGAATGACCTTGGTCAAAAGCAAAAGAATGCACTTGACTTCTAGTCAAAGAAATTTATATGACTATATGTACTATTTTTTATCATCTATAATTTCCATGAACTCTATGTTCTAGCATTTTTGGCATATAAAAATTAACATAAAGCAAATTTGACCTTGCTGTACAGAAAGGTCAAGATCAACCCAAGGTCATTATCTGAAGAATCTTGGTAGTACATGACTACCAAATGCTACATACAAAGTTTCTAGGCCACAGGTCTGTTGGTTCTGGAGAAGATTTTTATAGGTTTTTGCCATATATGGGTATGGCAGCCATGTTGATAATGTGACCTCGACCGTTTGACCTAATTTTAGTTTCCCTAAACCCTGGCAGCTCTGTAACTGATATGGCTACAACTGACCCAGTGGCTTTCTAGAAAGGGTTTGTTACAATCAAAATATGAGAGGCAAAGAATAACCTTGGCTTCTTGGACACAGAAATCATCATTCACTCATTTAGATGACTATATATAGTATTATATACCCATTTTTATGCCAAAATCTTCTATAATTTCATGAACTCTTTCTAATATTGTCCCATATAAAAGCATAGACCAGATGAAATAATTCCGTTCCCTCAGCCCCTGGAGGCTCTATATGAAATCTGGTTACAACTGGCCCAGTGGCTTTTGAAAAGAAGTTTGAAACTGTCAAAATATGAGAGTTCAGGGTCAAAGGTCAAAGAATGACCTTGATCTCTTGTACTCATAAATCTTCATGCACACACTAAGATGAATGTAGATACCAATTTTTAGGCCTTAATCATCAAAACTTTCCATGAAATTTTATGTTCTAGCATTTCCCATATTTGATCTTG
The DNA here is from genome assembly GCA_963989385.1 of Ctena decussata. NCBI lineage: Eukaryota > Metazoa > Mollusca > Bivalvia > Lucinida > Lucinidae > Ctena > Ctena decussata. Next base: position 27,251,902 of record OZ022499.1, on the reverse strand, counting down.
CCATAAAATGGTCGAGGTCAACTCAAGGTCACCATTTGAACAATCTTGAAAGTACTCGAGTATCCAATGCTACATACAAAGTTTCAAGGCTTTCGGTCAATTGGTTCTGGAGAAGAAGATTTGTAAAGATCTTTACCATATTTGGGTCTGGCAGCCATGTTGGTCATGTGACCTTGCCTATTTGAACAAATTTTTATTCCCTCAACCCCTGGAGGCTATTTATGATATCTGGTTACGATTGGCTCAGTGGCTTTTGAGGAGATTGTTTGAAATTGTCAAAATACGAGAGTTCAGGGTCAAAGGTCAAAGAATGACCTTGACCTCTTGTATTCATTAATCTTCATGTACATATTAAGATGAATGCATATACCAACTTTTAGGCCTGAATCTTCAAAACTTTCCATGAAATCTTATGTTCTGGCATTTTCCCATATTTGACCTTGCCGTAAAAAAGGTCAAGGTCAACCAAAGGTCATAATTTGAACAATATTGATAGTACTTGAGTACCCAATGCTACATACTAAGTTTCAAAGCCATCGGTCAATTGGTTCTTGAGAAGAAGATTTTTAAAGCTTTTTACGATATATGGGCACGGCGGCCATGTTTGTCATGTGACCAGGACCGTTTGAACAAATTTATATTCCCTCAACCCCTGGAGGCTCTATTAGAAATTTGGTTTCAATCGGCCCAGTAGCTTTTGAGCAGATTGTTTGAAATTGTCAAAATATGAGAATTCAGGGTCAAAAGGTCAAAGAATGACCTTGACCTCTTGTACTCATAAATCTTCATGTTCTTATTAAGATGAATATACACACTAATTTTTAGGCCAAAATCTTCAATAGATTCCATGAAATCCTATGTTCTAGCATTTTCCCATATAAAAGCACCAGAAAGCAAATTTGACCTTACCGTCAAAAAGGTCAAGGTCAACCCAAGGTCATAATTTGAACAATCTTGGTAGTACTCGCGTACCAGATGCTACATACTAAGTTTCAAGGCCATCGGCCTACTGGTTCTGGAGAAGAAGATTTTTTTAGCTTTTTACCATATATGGGCTTGGCGGCCATGTTGGTCATGTGACCAGGACCGTTTGAACAACTTTTCGTTCCTAAGGTCCCAGGAGGCTACATATGAAATTTGGTTGCAATTGGCCTAGCGGTTTTAGAGGAGAAGTTGTTTGAAAGTGTGGACGGACGACGGACGACGTACGACGGACGGACGACGGACGCCGGAGCCTTACCATCCTATAAGCTCCCCCGGAGCCGCTGGCTCAGGTGAGCTAAAAATGTGAAAATAAGAAAATCTCAGTGTAATTGGACTAATTTTCTGTCAGAATGGTCCTTTCATTAAGCTTTTACGATTTTCTGCATTTTGGCATTCCAAGATGGCCGCCATCTGCCATTACTAAAAATAGCACAAAACATGAAAATGACAACATCTCATTAACCGCTGAAGCGACTGAGACGAAATTTGTGGCAAAATGATTCTTGCTTTGATCTGTTTCAAATATTGACCCGTCAAATTGGCCTGTTACTTGAAATAGCAAAATATGAAAATTAGAAAATTACAATGGAACTGGACCAATTTTGTGTCAAAATGGTCCTTGCATGAAAGCTTTTCAATTTCTTGCATTTTGGCATTCTAAGATAGCCGCCATCTGCCGTTACTAAAAATAGCACAAAACATGAAACTGACAATATCTCAGTAACCCCTGTATGGACTTTGATGACATTTGTAGCAAAATGATTCTTGCATTGAGGTGTTTCAAAAGTAAATATATAAAGACCAGACAAGTTGGCCTCTGTTACTAAAAGTAGCAAAATGTGAAAATGAGAAAGTCTCAGTGGAATTGGACCAATTTTGTACCAGTTACATTAACCCTTAGACTGCTAAGCGCGACTATAGTCGTTCTCGAGGAGTAGGTCACTTTGAGAGCATATCAGGCACACTAGGCATCAAGTACTCCCCATCATTTGCGGTTGTCCTATGCAGGAGGGAATCTGCTTTCTACTAGAGCAAGGTTTTACCCACCTAATTGATTTGTTGACTTTTAAACTCGGAGAAAACGTCAAAAATTTATATTTTCAACATCAGCTTTTCAGGTGGCTACCCCTACTTACTTGATCCCGATTTTCTGACAACTAGACTTCATCCTTCCAAACTTTCCCTCTTGATAAATATTCAGCAATAACACCGGCCCTCAGACAAGCAATTACTTTTGTCATACAAAGCATATCACTGGCCCTAATATCTTGTACTTTTTTTTTTTCTAAGTGTCTATGTCGGTTCCCGGTGGTATCATGTGACACCCTAATATGGCAGGTCACGTGACCTTGGTAACTTCAGGAAAATGGCAGCTCACACATCGGCCATATTGAGTGAAAATTTCAAGCAAATCGACCAGAGTGTGTGCAAGTTATGGCCTCTGAGATACCCCTACATATTTTTTCAGCAGTCTAGGGGTTAACAGAAGGTAGTGCAAAAAATCAGACATGTCAATTTCACCTGAATTTCACTTTTTTAGGTCTATTGGGGTCAGAAATGGGCCAATTTGAAAATTTATTTTTTCCTCTGTTAACCCTTAGACTGTTAAGCCCGACTATAGTTGTTCTCGAGGAGTAGGTCACTTTGAGAGCATATCAGGCACACTAGGCATCAAGTACTCCCCGTCATTTGCGGTTGTCCTATGCAGGAGGGAATCTGCTTTCTACTAGAGCAAGGTTTTAACCACCTAATTGTTGCCTTTTAAACTTGGATTTATGATATTTTCAACATCAGCTTTTCAGGTGGCTACCCCTACTTACTTGATCCCGATTTTCTGACAACTAGACTTCATCCTTCCAAACTTTCTCTCTTGATAAATATTCAGCAATAACACCGGCCCTCAGACAAGCAATTACTTTTGTCATACAAAGCATATCACTGGGCTAATATGGCGCTAATATCTTGTACTTTTTTTTTTTTTTTTTTAAGTGTCTACGTAGGTTCCCGGTGGTATCATGTGACACCCTAATATGGCAGGTCACGTGACCTTGGTAACTTCCGGAAAATGGCAGCTCACACATCGGCCATATTGAGTGAAAATTTCAAGCAAATCGACCAGAGTGTGTGCAAGTTATGGCCTCTGAGATACCCCTACCCCCATTTTAGGGCCAGGTGAATTATTTTTTCAGCAGTCTAGGGGTTAACAGAAGGTAGTGCGAAAAATCAGACATGTCAATTTCACCTGAATTTCACTTTTTTAGGTCTATTGGGGCCAGAAATGGGCAAATTTGAAAATTTATTTTTTCCTCTGTTAACCCTTAGACTGTTAAGCACGACTATAGTTGTTCTCGAGGAGTAGGTCACTTTGAGAGGATGTCAGGCACAATAGGCATCAAGTACTCCCCAACATTTGCGGTTGTCCTATGCAGGAGGGAATCTGCTTTCTACTAGAGCAAGGTTTTACCCACCTAATTGATTTGTTGCCTTTTAAACTTGGATTTATGATATTTTCAACATCAGCTTTTCAGGTGGCTACCCCTACTTACTTGATCCTAATTTTCTGACAACTAGACTTCATCCTTCCAAACTTTCTCTCTTGATAAATATTCAGCAATAACACCAGCCCTCAGACAAGCAATTACTTTTGTCATACAAAGCATATCACTGGGCTAATATGGCGCTAATATCTTGTACTTTTTTTTTTTTTTTTTAAGTGTCTACGTCGGTTCCCGGTGGTATCATGTGACACCCTAATATGGCAGGTCACGTGACCTTGGTAACTTCCGGAAAATGGCAGCTCACACATCGGCCATATTGAGTGAAAATTTCAAGCAAATCAACCAGAGTGTGTGCAAGTTATGGCCTCTGAGATACCCCTACCCCCATTTTAGGGCCAGGTGAATTATTTTTTCAGCAGTCTAGGGGTTAACAGAAGGTAGTGCAAAAAATCAGACATGTCAATTTCACCTGAATTTCACTTTTTTAGGTCTATTGGGGCCAGAAATGGGCAAATTTGAAAATTTAGTTTTTCCTCTGTTAACCCTTAGACTGTTAAGCACGACTATAGTTGTTCTCGAGGAGTAGGTCACTTTGAGAGCATGTCAGGCACACTAGGCATCAAGTACTCCCCAACATTTGCGGTTGTCCTATGCAGGAGGGAATCTGCTTTCTACTAGAGCAAGGTTTTACCCACCTAATTGATTTGTTGACTTTTAAACTCGGAGAAAACGTCAAAAATTTATATTTTCAACATCAGCTTTTCAGGTGGCTACCCCTACTTACTTGATCCCGATTTTCTGACAACTAGACTTCATCCTTCCAAACTTTCCCTCTTGATAAATATTCAGCAATAACACCGGCCCTCAGACAAGCAATTACTTTTGTCATACAAAGCATATCACTGGCCCTAATATCTTGTACTTTTTTTTTTTTCTAAGTGTCTACGTCGGTTCCCGGTGGTATCATGTGACACCCTAATATAGCAGGTCACGTGACCTTGGTAACTTTCGGAAAATGGCAGCTCACACGTCGGCCATATTGAGTGAAAATTTCAAGCAAATCGACCAGAGTGTGTGCAAGTTATGGCCTCTGAGATACCCCTACCCCCATTTTAGGGCCAGGTGAATTATTTTTTCAGCAGTCTAGGGGTTAACAGAAGGTAGTGCGAAAAATCAGACATGTCAATTTCACCTGAATTTCACTTTTTTAGGTCTATTGGGGCCAGAAATGGGCAAATTTGAAAATTTATTTTTTCCTCTGTTAACCCTTAGACTGTTAAGCGCGACTATAGTTGTTCTCGAGGAGTAGGTCACTTTGAGAGCATGTCAGGCACACTAGGCATCAAGTACTCCCGAACATTTGCGGTTGTCCTATGCAGGAGGGAATCTGCTTTCTACTAGAGCAAGGTTTTACCCACCAAATTGATTTGTTGACTTTTAAACTCGGAGAAAACGTCAAAAATTTATATTTTCAACATCAGCTTTTCAGGTGGCTACCCCTACTTACTTGATCCCGATTTTCTGACAACTAGACTTCATCCTTCCAAACTTTCCCTCTTGATAAATATTCAGCAATAACACCGGCCCTCAGACAAGCAATTACTTTTGTCATACAAAGCATATCACTGGCCCTAATATCTTGTACTTTTTTTTTTTCTAAGTGTCTACGTCGGTTCCCGGTGGTATCATGTGACACCCTAATATAGCAGGTCACGTGACCTTGGTAACTTCCGGAAAATGGCAGCTCACACATCGGCCATATTGAGTGAAAATTTCAAGCAAATCGACCAGAGTGTGTGCAAGTTATGGCCTCTGAGATACCCCTACCCCCATTTTAGGGCCAGGTGAATTATTTTTTCAGCAGTCTAGGGGTTAACAGAAGGTAGTGCGAAAAATCAGACATGTCAATTTCACCTGAATTTCACTTTTTTAGGTCTATTGTGGCCAGAAATGGGCAAATTTGAAAATTTATTTTTTCCTCTGTTAACCCTTAGACTGTTAAGCGCGACTATAGTTGTTCTCGAGGAGTAGGTCACTTTGAGAGCATGTCAGGCACACTAGGCATCAAGTACTCCCCAACATTTGCGGTTGTCCTATGCAGGAGGGAATCTGCTTTCTACTAGAGCAAGGTTTTACCCACCTAATTGATTTGTTGACTTTTAAACTCGGAGAAAACGTCAAAAATTTATATTTTCAACATCAGCTTTTCAGGTGGCTACCCCTACTTACTTGATCCCGATTTTCTGACAACTAGACTTCATCATTCTAAACTTTCCCTCTTGATAAATATTCAGCAATAACACCGGCCCTCAGACAAGCAATTACTTTTGTCATACAAAGCATATCACTGGCCCTAATATCTTGTACTTTTTTTTTTTCTAAGTGTCTACGTCGGTTCCCGGTGGTATCATGTGACACCCTAATATGGCAGGTCACGTGACCTTGGTAACTTCCGGAAAATGGCAGCTCACACATCGGCCATATTGAGTGAAAATTTCAAGCAAATCGACCAGAGTGTGTGCAAGTTATGGCCTCTGAGATACCCCTACCCCCATTTTAGGGCAAGGTGAATTATTTTTTCAGCAGTCTAAGGGTTAAAGTGTATGGGTACACCTCATGTTTTACTACTACTTTCACCATGGGAAACAATTTTTGTGACCTCCTGTTTGCTTCCCTGGCCAACCAAGTCCTTCCAAAATAGGATCTACTCTTAAAAGGAAGAATTTGCTCCTACAGGAGCAAATTCTTTCCTTTTAGAGGTGACTCCACTGAGAAGGGAGGCAAACATGAATATAGCAGAGTTGCATTCCCTGAAACTGTACCCCTTAACCTTAAATGAGCAGTCTATATCAGGATACAAGATTTTGAAGTCTTCTGACTTTGTTTTACGTGTTCTTTATCAACCTTAGCCCTTTCTATATCATTCAGGTCCTTTACCTTGACATTCTCTTGCCATTCTGTGTTGCTGTCATGGGTCCTGTTGATCTTATCATTTTCTGGGTTGTCCCCTCCTCCTGGGTGATCAAGAGCTTGCTGGTGTTCTATTTTCTTGTTCTCTTCTATTCTGCTAAGAATCACCTGACTCTCTTCTGTCTTCCCATTGGCTGAGGTATCTTTGTTTTCATTGTTTGTTTCTGGAGTGCCCGCCCTTGGGTGTGACTGTGGCTCAACAGTTATTGTCTCTGTATATCTACTCCATTCTTCTGAGGGCTGGCTGGTAATGCAGGGAGTTTCCTTCAAGCACTATAATTAGAAAGCAGATTTAGACGCAAACAGTTCCCATAATTAAAAGCTATTTTCATGTTCATCAGTATCATGTGAACTATCCATATTTATCAACTTTACGTTACAGATATATGTACTTGTAATTATTATGACAGAAATGGACATGTATCGAAGTCCAGACTGGTGTGACAATGCTATTTGCTAATAGAGGTTTTCAACTGCTACCATATTTACATTGTAATATTCAGATTCAAATGCCTCATCAAACAGTGTAGATCCTAATCAGAATGCTTAAAAAGCAGCAGTGTGACAGGGACCTGCATAGTTTGTAAGGAGTTTTTATCTGTATCTTATGACAAACGGACATATCCAAATTTAAAAACAGCCGAGTTTATTACAAGAATGAGTAAGGTATCCAAATCTTTGTGCAACATAAGCAAATACCACTTATGACATGTGCACCAAGTGAAGTCTCAGCTGCTGTTCACCAAAGCAGTTTGATAAGTCATCACTGCTCACATGAAGAAGCCTAGGATCCTTGACTATCCACAGTGTGCATAGTGAAGGCTCTGATCAAACTGGGCATATGCACAAGCTGATTTGAGCCTACTTTGCTGGAGGCACATGCTTGAAAAGGCATTTTTGCCTGATGTAGTCATGAACCTCTCATGCTAAGAGCACATGCTCTAAGACACACTTTCGCTTAAAGTTGCTCACTTAGTATGGCAAACTACTTTGATCTTACCTTGCTCAATGGTAAATCCTGACCTAGATCTTTCCCCTCAGCTCTCAACTTCATCTCGACTTCAACGACATTAATCTGGTTTGGTTGAGGTTCTTCATTCTCAGGCCTGTAAAGAAAGACACCATATCCACTGTTATTAGCACAAAGATAATTCTAAAGTTGTATGGATACACTTTCATGGGGAGCAACTCAATTTCCTGTTTATTTTTGTCTCCCTTTTCAATGGGGGTCAACTCTTAAAGGAAAGAATTTGCTCCTCTAAGAGACATGAGCAAATTCTTACCTTCAAGACACTTCAGGGGGAGCAACTCATTTTCCTGTTCATTTTTGCTTCCCTTCTCAATGGGGTAACTCGTAAAGGAAAGAATTTGCTTCTAAAGAAGCAAATTCTTTCCTTTAACAGTAGACCCCTTTCTAGATGTTTTTTTTTGTGTAGGGAAGCAAACAGGAAGTCACAATAATTGTTTCCTTTTGTTAAAATGGTGGAAAAATGTTGAGGTGTACCTATACACTTTAATTAACTATTCTAGTCTTAGACTGAAGAAGCCACTCAATTTTGCTCAATTTATGCTTTTACTTTTTGAGTTTATGCTCCTAAATACTTCAATGGCAATAGCAGGAATGAGCAAGTCATGAACTTTTTGGTCGTTTTCATTGTTCCTCACCCTCTGCAAGTCAACAAGGAAAGCATGGATTGAGGGATCACTTTTCAGTTCTACAGTCTTTTCATAGATATATCAGTCATATCAAGACAATGGGAGGATGGTTATGAAAAACTGTGCAATTATGAAGGTTCGGACAGAATCTTATTTTCAGAAAATCTTGAACCCCAGTCACATAATCAAAAGTCGGGAGCACTAATCAAGTAGCCAGGCTGATGTTTCTACTAGTAGATTAAATGAATGCTTATATCAGGCATGCTAATTAGAGTAAAATGATGTCAAATGTGTATGAAATATAGATCAAGGTTATAAGTATAACAGCATTCCTGGAGTATATACTAAGAAGAAACTTGAGCAAGGTTTGATGATGGGGGGCAACAGACCTGAACACTTGCTTTGATGATAGCATTTACAAAGTCAATCATGCATGAATTGTTGGTCATGGGTTCAGCATAATGCATGCTGTGTACATGCTCTTAGAGAATTTACCCTGACCGACCCGACTTACTGCTATATAAACTCCGGTTACTCGGGGTATCGATTTCACATGTGTTTCCAATGAAACTAGTCGTAGAATCCTCCGGTAAACCAATACATGATACAGAATTATGCAATTTCGCAGCAGTGCCTCAGGTGGTGAAGATACCGCTGTTAACCGATTTTCTCTAGTTAAAAGTAAAATAAAAATATCCCGCACCCCAATCTTGATATAAACTAGAAAATCAAAATCCTCGTTTAAAGCTATGTTGTTTAGGCGTTTTGAATGGATTTCTACGTTAAAATTTAAACGTTTTGTAATATAACAATTTTGTAATGGTAAGGGAACCAGCGAAACAGTATTCCCTGTTTTACAGACTTTATAAAAAATAGTTCGAGTTGTATAGCAAACTTATTTTCTTGTAATACTTCAAAAGTATGTCTTCAAACACACTGACTGTATTTAGAACAAAAGAAGACAAAACTTTATCATTGAATATGCGATTTTTTTAGAGTATTTTATGAGAGGGTTCTTTAATCGGCGCACGAATGCCCTGGATCAGGTTTCAGTTGCACCGCTGATAAAGATAATAAATGGTTGAATTAACTGTACTATTAACCGGGAACCAGAGTTAATGGCAAAAGAAATTCACAGAGAATGTTTAGCTGATACCTGCAGTGACCAGATAATTAGGCGACGGCTAAAACATCTGGTCTGATTATCAGTTAGGCATAAATTTTAGGTTATTTTTCTCTAAGAGGATGTACACATCATGCAGTATCCCAAGTGACCATCTTAAGAAGAAACAATGCCAGGTTTGCTGATTGTGGCTATTACAGTGAGAGAGAAATTCATTCGAAAGCTAAGGCTGAGGCTGAAAGACTGAAATACATGTATTAAAAAGTACCACAGCAGTGGAGTCCTTCTAAGCAAGGAAGCAAATGCCCAGTCTGAAGAAATAACAGTCTAAATCCTAGGGTTGACATAAATAAGTCATGACATGGCAAAACAAACAATGTGGCATGTGCACCCAGCTAACACTCAGATCAGCCTGGGCAGCTGCCCAGTCTGATCAGAGTCTTCACTGTGCTTTATAAGGGTAGCTAAAGGTCCAAGCTAGCTGCATGCACAAAGCAAAGACTCTTATCAGACTTGGCAGATGCCCAGGCTGATCTGAGTCTTCACTGGGTGCACAACCACTCAGTTGGTTGTCTTGTCGCAGCTCAAATGTTGACAGACTGATGGATGAACATATGGCTGGAAAACTAGACTGCTTTTAAAATCATCAAATCATCTCAAAAGTCTGGCTTTAAAGAAAACAGCTTGGCAACGATTAAAACCCTATTACCCCTGATTGAGTATTGAGGCTAACACATCTTCAGCTGCCTTGGACATTGCAAAATATTCCGCATAATCACATGAGAAATTCCCAGCAAACTCCATTCTTGAGGTAGACACAATTCTCTTAGTTCCAGCAGTCTTGTTGCCCTTGATATACTTCTTCTCAAGGTCAAACCAAATTTTATCCATACAGGACACATCATAAGGTAATATGTTGGGAAAAAATGGGTGAGCAGGTAGTTTGTTAACTTTGACTAAGTATAAAATTCTTTTCTGTTCTGGTCGTTGACGACTCAACGCTTGGTGAAGTTCCTGCATAAAATGTTCTGTTTTGATAAAATCTCTTGATACGAAGATCACAACTCTGGTAGCAGTGTCCAGTGCTTTTAGGCGGGCATGACTGCCATGAGTTAGCACACTTATTTTCAGACCACTATAGAGTTTATCAATGAGGTAACAGAAAGCTCCAGCAAGGTTAATAGCATCATTCCCATAACTCATGACAATGTCAAAGTCTTCAATGTTTTCTTCATCCAAAACCTGAAAATTCGAACATAAATTGTATTGACCAGAGCTCTAGACAAGAGGGAGTATTTAGCGAAAATTAGGGATAATTTTTGTTAATTCTGCATAAAACCATATGTTAAGACCCTCATCTGAACCGTCGTGGTGAGACGGTTCAGATGAAAGGGGTCACAACATATGGTTTGACTGAGAAATAAAAAAAATTATCCCTCATCATCAAATACCCCTCTTATCTAGAGCTCTGATTGACATTTAAAGTGCCAAAGCTGATAATGGTTGCGTACAGGGCAGATCCAGATTATGCTGCTCATAATGAGCCACCGCAGCTGGCTCTACACTGTTTTCCCTCTAGTCTTTGAATTCTCAATATGATATAGCTTGGATAAATAATTTTTTGAAATTTTGCGGACATTTTGTCTTTTTTGCCCTTCATGCTGCATTTACATCATCATCTATGGTTTAAACCACTAATTATCCCATAAACTATCTCTTGTTCGGAGATAAACCTTAATTGGGCTGAAAGGTAATTAACCAGGAGGGTGTCCTAAAAAATATAATTGAGCCACGACACAATGAAACCAACATAGTGGCATGTGCACCAAGCAAAGGTACAGGTCAGTCTGAGCAGCCGCCAAGTCTGATCAGATTCCTCACTGTGCACTTAAAGGGGTAGCTATGAGTCTAAGCTAGCTCCATGTGGACAGCAAAGTCTGACCAGACTGGGCAGATGCCAAGGCTGATCTGAATCTTTGCTAGGCGCTCATGCCACTTGTGTCACCACTCATACATGTATACTGAAACAAAAAAGAAACGTCCGTTTTATAAGGTTCTGTGTCTTTTAAACAAGTAGCCCAAAGGGCAACAATTGCTCACCCGAGAGACATTGTAAACCTATAGGGATATTTAAGATGCTCAAGGGCAGCTAACTCCACAGTCAGTGGTCCAATCAGGCTGAAAATTAAACTCATCCAAAACACTATGTATGCCCTCATTTAATATATGCGAGTTTAAAAAGTATCCGATCAAGAGCACAATAGACAGAGCTGTCAAGGGCAGCTAACTTCGTAGTGGTTGGCCTGATCTGGCCAAAACTTAAACTTGTCTAAGATATTATGCATTTCCTCATTACCTGCAAGTTTGAAAAGGATCGGATCAGTAGAAACCAAGAAAAAGTGGAGACATTGATTTTTTTGATGCTCAGGGCAGGTACTCCATAGTCAGTGGTGGGATCTAGCCGAAATGCTAACTAATCAAAGCTTTTATGCATATCCTCATTACCTGCAAGTATGAAGAGGATCCCATGAAAAATGAAAATGTGATGACGTTGTTTTCTCCATTATAAGACTATGGGATTTTTTTCAAACGCTCAAGGGCAACTAACTCCCTAGTCTGTGCTCCAATCCGGCCAAATTTCGAACTCATCCAAACTCTTATGTACATGTATGTCATCATTACCTGCAAGTATGATAAGGATCTAATCAAAAACCTTGATTGCAGCACCCTGAAAGTCAAACTTGCTCGAGATATTGTCATGCCCTACATTTGTGTGAATTTATTTTAAAATCTGTGGAGAAATGTAGGTGCTAGAGCGATGACAAAGTTTTTCTAAAAATAGCCACAGTGACCTTGACCTTGGGCACAGCATCCTGAAAGTCCAACTTGCTTGAGATATTGTCATATCCTACATTTGTGTCAAGTTATTTCAAAATCCACGGAGAAATGAAGGTGCTAGGGCGATGACAAAGTTTTTCTAAAAATAGCCACAGTGACCTTGACCTTGGGTACAGCACCCTGAAAGTCGAACTTGCTCGAGATATTGTCATGCCCTACATTTGTGTGAAGTTATTTCAAAATCCATTGAAAATTTGTAGGTGCTAGAGCGCTGACAAAGTTTTTCTAAAAATAGCCACAGTGACCTTGACCTTGGGCGCAGCACCCTGGAAGTCAAACTTGTTTGAGATATTGTCATGCCCTACATTTGTGTGAAGTTGATTTAAAATCCGTTGAGAAATGTAGGCCCTAGAGCGATGACCAAGTTTTTCTAAAAATAGCCACAGTGACCTCAACCTTGGGTGCAGCACCTTGAAAGTCAATCTTGCTCGAGATATTGTCATGCCCTACATTTGTGTGAAGTTATTTTAAAATCTGCTGAGAAATGTAGGTGCTAGAACGCTGACAAAGTTTTTCTAAAAATAGCCACAGTGACCTTGACCTTGGGCGCAGCATCCTGAAAGTCGAACTTGCTCGAGATATTGTCATGCCCTACATTTGTGTGAAGTTATTTAAAATCTGCTGAGAAATGTAGGTGCTAGAGCGCTGATAAAGTTTTTCTAAAAATAGCCACAGTGACCTTGACCTTGGGCGAAGCATCCTGAAAGTCGAACTTGCTCGAGATATTGTCATGCCCTACATTTGTGTGAAGTTATTTTAAAATCCGTTGAGAAATGTAGGCAATAGAGCGCTGACAAAGTTTTTCTAAAAATATGTGAAAAAAACGTTGTTTTCTCCATTATAACACTATGGGATTTTTTTTCAAATGCTCAAGGGCAGCTAACTCTGTAGTCTGTGCTCGAATCCGGCCAAATTTCGAACTCATCCAAGCTCTTATGTATGTCATCATTACCTGCAAATATGATAAGGATCTAAGCTAAAACAGTTGAGAAAACGTGATGACGCCATTTTCCCCATTATAACCCTATGGGATTTTTTTCAAACGCTCAAGGGCAGCTAACTCTGTAGTCTGTGCTCGAATCCAGCCAAATTTCGAACTCATCCAAGCTCTTGTGTATGTCATCATTACCTGTAAGTATGATAAGGATCTAATAAAAAACAGTCGAGAAAACGTGATGACGCCATTTTCCCCATTATAACCCTATGGGGGCTATCTGTTGCCATGGAAACCAGAGTTCTGAGCTGATCGGCACCAAAACCTAATGCAGCCTTTCCCCCAGCCAAATGATGCTTCAGATAAAATTTGATTGCGATCGGCCCACTGGTCTCTGAGATATTTATGTTTGAAATTGTTGACGCACGCACGCACGCACCCACCCACGCACCCACGGACGGACGACGGCTCGACTCCCATCCTATAAGCTCACCTCTGAGCCTTTGGCTCAGGTGAGGTAACAAATAAAGTTGTCATCCAAAAGAAATGAAACTAAATATTTCCCGAACGTCTGGCAGACATAAAGTTGCAACCGTTTTAATTTTTCTCCAAAGCCACAAGGTTAATCGAACCTAATGTGAAAACAGCTTTTTTTAATCCTAAACAGCATTTTATTCATCTGAACACAAAACTTTTTGTGTTAAACGGGAGTAGGAAAAGTCGGAAAACGAAAAGACAAACTTTAAAAACCAAACCCGGTGACTAAATGAACGAGAAAGTAGCCCAAAGTCTTCAATTTGTAGAATTATCTCCCTTTGAATTAAATTAATAACGATTTTAGAACCTCCACATTTCCATAGCCGTTTATTATTTTGACGCCGTTTTTGTTTTACTTGAATTTTCTTGTGTAGGATAATGACAACATGAATCAGAAAACCAAAAATAAGACTGAATTCTGAAATCCGGGTTCACTAAAGTCCGGTTTAATACACCCAATCCTTCACAGAAAAGTAATTAAGTAATTTAATAACCAACTCTTTGTGAAGCTAAATGTTGGTAATTTCAATGCTATTGATGGCTAGAAATGAAATTAGAAGAAGTCCTATGCCATTCGCATCCAAACTGATGGACAAACAAGGGAACGTCTGCGTGTATCTACTCACAGTCGTGATCGACGTTTTGTGTTGCCACTTTACGTGATAGATTTATGCCAGTGGTCTTGTCAATAAGGAATGCATCTACCCCTCATACAATCTCAGCACCGTTTCTACTCAGTGATGCTTAGATGTGTTTCAATGGTTAAAACAAGACGAAAACACAAGATATTGATTTTGTGACTTTTGAAATTTGGGTACTGGTGCTGGCGGCTTTGTCGTTGGTGCAAATTGTCATAGAATGGATTTCTGGTTGGCGCATGTCATTGCTTAATAATCGACGATATTGAAGCAAACCATTTGAAGGAAATGCCTGCATGACTTTGGAATGAACAGACACAAATGTAAAGCGGACGTTTCTTGTTTGTGTCAGTATATATGTTACTCTTTAGTGAATCAGCATATCAGAATAACTTTCAGAGAAATAAATTCCGAAGAGACTGAACCCCTCCCCCTCCCCCCCACCTTTCTTTCTTTCTTTTTTTTTTGTTTTGCTTGATTCATTTTCTTTTATTGATGATAATTTCTTAATTACAATAAAATTTGATGTGTTCATCATTAGAGCATTCTCATCAGCTCTTTTAGAGCTACCTTGACAAGTTTGTAATCATATAGTTCAAACAGAGCTGCCCTGTAAGGGAGTGAGATTTGAAGCCCATTTTAGGACACCTGTCCATTTTCCATGAAATTATGTTCTTGTCCTTCAACAGAACCCTCTCTGTGAAGTATATTGAGGGCCATAACATTTATATGTAGAAACAGGAAAAATTATATCAGAATCAGCACTAGGGTCAAGTCAGGTAAATTCGGACAGCAGGTAAATTTGGACAGTGACATTGTTTTCTTTATATGTCAGTTGTTTGGTATTAAAGCAAAACTAACTGGGCAAACAGTGAAAATCCAGATGAGACGGCTCATTATGAGCTGTCTCATCTGGATTTTCAATGTCTGCAATAGTATGAGTATGTCTGAATTAAACCGCTGTCCGAAGTTACCCGACTCTACCCTAATCTGTTCCCACTAAAATATTTCAGTTGAAAAATGTTAGTTATACCACTGGTCTTTCGTCTTTGTTGTTGATCTTCAATGGTGGGTTTCTCTGCAGACCATCTCTCTGAGACACTGTATACTGCTTCCCTGCTTCCTGTGATCTCGACTGGTTCAACAAATCTTCCATTTGAAACTCTAGCTGTAATACAGAGATAATAAAAGGCCATCGGCCAAGTGTCACCCGACGTTTGAAATGTGTTACAAACTTCAGTCCTTTATTCTGTTTCAGAGTAAATGTATGGCCCAAAACAGAAAATATATAAATATTACAGAACCTGGTAAGCAAATGATAACTGAACATAAGCAAAGACATATACCAACTTACTGGGTCTCTTTATAAAATACTTAAGTTCAGAACGGGGCATATTTGTGTAAAATCAGGTTCCTGAAACTATAGGCCCTTACAAAATGACCAAAACATCAAGACTGTATACCCAGTAACAAAATAACAAGAGCCATAATCCTGCTCATATAAATCTGATGAATAATGAACAATGCATTTATGAAAATTCAGCCCATTAATATGAATATTTCTGGAGTTATCCCTTTACCTTTAAGTGAATGTCTACTATCTATGAAAGGGGAATAACTCTGTCACTTATAATTTAGCACATCCTTACAGTAATCAGAATAATCAATTTACCAAATACTAATAGCATACCAAATTTCAGCTCTCTCGGTCAAACGGTTCAAAAGTTGGAAAAATGCCAAAAAATGACAAAGGGCCATAACTTTGTAAACAAGAGGTCCATGATGGACCTAAATCGCTCACCTGAGTTATGATGAATTAACATGGAAGATCATCTATTTGATGACGGTTAAACTGGAGCAGTTTTGCACTTTCCAATATATTATTCTGACAAAGTTTCATGAAGATTGGATCAAAACTGTGCCCTCTAGAGTGTACACAATGTTTTTCTAAGATCTGACCTGGCTATCTAGTTTTCGATCAGACAGTATTCAGTTTCAAACTTGGCCTAAATTTCATGAAGATAAACATTCTGACAATGTTTCATGAAGATTCAATGCAAAATAAAACGACAATTGTGTACACAAGGTTTTTCTAAGATTTGACCTAGTGACCTAGTTTTTGACCCGACAAGACCCAGTTTCAAACTTGGTCTAGATTTCATAAAGATAAACATTCTGACAAAGTTTCATGAAGATTGAAGAAAAATTGTGCCCTCTAGAGTGTTCACAAGGTTTTCCTAAGATTTGACCTAATGACCTAGTTTTTGACACAACATAACCCTTTTTCGTAATTTGCCTAGATTTTATGAAGATAAACATTCTGACAAAGTTTCAAGAAGATTAGATCAAAACTGTGCCCTCTTGAGTGTTAACAAGGTATTTCTAAGATCTGACCTAGTGACCTAGTTTTTGACCTTATGTAACCCAGTTTTAAAATTCATCTAGACTTTATGAAGATTAATATTCTGACAAAGTTTCATGAAAATTGGATCAAAACTGTGCCCTCTAGAGTGTACACAAGGTTTTACTAAGATTTGACCTAGTGACCTAGTTTTTAATCCGACATGACCTCGTTTCAAATTTGGCCTGCATTTCATTTAGATAATCATTCTGACAAAGTTTCATGAAGGTTGGATCAAAACTGTGCCCTCTAGAGTGTACACAAGGTTTTACTAAGATTTGACCTAGTGACCTACTTTTTGACCTGACATGACCTAGTTTCAAACTTGGCCTAAAGTTTATCAAGCTAATCATTCTGACAAAGGTTCATGAGGGTTGGATCAAAACTGTGCCCTCTATGTCATTTAAAGATTTATTTCTATTTTTTGCTCTGGTGGCCATCTTGTTCAGTGGAGTGGAACCGTTTTAGCAATTTTGGTTCAGGGCCATGAGTCAAACATTTCTGTGAAATTATTTTGAAATCGGTCCACTGGCTTGGGAGGAGATGTCGTTTAAAGGTTTTTCTATTTTTAGCTCTGGCGGCCATTTTGTTCAGCAGAGCGGAACCATTTTAGCAATTTTGGTTCAGGGCCATGAGTCGAACATTTCTGTGAAATTATTTTGAAATCGGTCCACTGGCTTGGGAGGAGATGTCGTTTAAAGGTTTTTCTATTTTTAGCTCTGGCGGCCATTTTGTTCAGCGGAGCGGAACCGTTTTAGCAATTTTGGTTCAGGGCCATAAGTCGAACATTTCTGTGAAATTATTTTGAAATCGGTCCACTGGCTTGGGAGGAGATGTCGTTTAAAGGTTTTTCTATTTTTAGCTCTGGCGGCCATTTTGTTCAGCGGAGCGGAACCGTTTTAGCAATTTTGGTTCAGGGCCATGAGACAAACATTTCTGTGAAATTATTTTGAAATCGGTCCACTGGCTTGGGAGGAGATGTCGTTTAAAGGTTTTTCTATTTTTAGCTCTGGCGGCCATTTTGTTCAGCGGAGCGGAACCGTTTTAGCAATTTTGGTTCAGGGCCATGAGACAAACATTTCTGTGAAATTATTTTGAAATCGGTCCACTGGCTTGGGAGGAGATGTCGTTTAAAGGTTTTTCTATTTTTAGCTCTGGCGGCCATTTTGTTCAGCGGAGCGGAACCATTTTAGCAATTTTGGTACAAGGCTATAAGAGGAACATTTGTGTGAAATTATTTTGGAATTGGCCTACTGGTCTAGGAGGAGATGTCGTTTAAAGAAATTGTTGACGACGGACGGACGGACAGACGGACGGACGGAGGGATGGACGACGGACAAATTTCGATCACAATAGCTCACCTTGAGCACTTCGTGCTCAGGTGAGCTAAAAATAGGACAACTGAAATTCCAAAATCAAATGCACATCTTCAGATCATGATGAAACATTCTGCACAATTTCAAGTCAATCTGATACAAGATGTTGCAGGAGTTGCAGGGACAAGGTCTAAGTCAGCAAGGGCCGTAACTCCATTAAAAATGGCTGAAACAAAAATAAAAAACCACATGCACATCTTCATATCGTAAGAATATAATCAGTAAAATTTCAAATCAATCCGATGAAAGAAGTAGGAGGAGTTGCGGGGACAAGATTTCGGAAGGTCTGAGTCAGCAAGGGCTGTAACTCCATCAAAAATTGCTGAAACAAAAATTGAAAACCACATGCACATCTTCATATCATAAGAATACAACCTGTAAAATTTCAAATCAATCCGATGAAAGACATAGGAGGAGTTGCTAGGACAAGATTTCGGACGGACGGACGGACGGACGGAAGGACAGACGCACACACGGACGGACGAGGGTCATTTCTATAGTCCCCCTCCGCCTACGTCGGGTGACAAAAATAAACCATATCATATCTATTTGTTACACCCATCAAAATAACACCTCAAAAATCTAGATCCATCTTAGAAGATGGATCTAGATTTTTGGGATTGTTTTTGATGTCAGAGATAACCATTCAAAAATCACCTGATTTGTCATTATCTTTTGCACAGATATTGATTTTATTCAGTAAGGGTACATAATTTTCCAGTCGAATAAATAATCTCTGGCCATAACAATTCAAGGGGAGGTAACATTTGTGACTCCAATATATCAGTGAAACTGGTATGCTAAAAACTTCTCAGAGGGATGTTGTTAACTAAGTAAAGTCTGTTTATGATCACCTACCACTGTTTAATTTTCTTTTTGCAAAAAATTCTCAATAATTTTGCAAAAAAATCACAATAATTTTGCAAAAAATTCTCAATAATTTTGCAAAAAATCTCAATAATTTTGCAAAAAATTCTCAATAATTTTGCAAAAAATCTCAGTAATTTTGCAAAAATTCTCAATAAATTTGCAAAAAATCTCAATAATTTTGCAAAAAATTCTCAATAATTTTGCAAAAAATTCTCAATAATTTTGAGGAATACTATACATGTAGTGGAAAACTTGAACAACATCACTGAATGGTGAATTATGGTTTATGAAACAGCCATCATATTATGGAACCTGATTTTAAACTTGTTCTTTACTCTCATTGGTTGATGGAATAAGAATACAACAGTACACACAGTTTAAAGTGTTTAAACACACTTCCAGGGGAAGCAACTCTGCCATTTTCATTTTTGCCTCCCTTCGTCAACAGGGTCATCCCTTAAAGAAAGAATTTGCTCTCTTTGGAGCAAGTTCTTTCTTTTAAGAGCAGACCTCATTTTGGAAGGGCTTTGTTGTCCAAGGAAGCACACAGTAAAACCTAAAAGCTGCTTCCTCCACCCCACCCCACTTGTTAACCCATTCCATTCAGGATACCCTTTAGGGGTATCTGGACAAACAGTTTGGATCCAGATCAGGCCCCACAAAGGTGGGGCCTGATCTGAGATCCCAACTGTTTGTTGCTTAGACATCATTTCTGCATGAGTTAGTAAGACCAATATTGTCAGAATTTTCTTGATTTTTGATGCAGGCGATAATTTCAGCAGATGGCAAAAAATACCCAGAATGCAGTGGGTTAATATGGCAGGAAAACATAAAGGTGTACTCATTTACCACAAAATTCTTTCACAAAGAGTCTGTTATTAATTATCAGATGGTGTCTGTATCATGCTGTAAAAGAGACACTCCAACTGTGTAATGTTTTCTAAAGATGAAATAGGCTTCCTATATTTGTAATTCAAGTTGTATAAATTGAAGAAATTATGAGAAACCAGTCTCATTGTGTGTATACTTATTTTGTTTTACATATTATAGCAAACATTAACACACTATTGCAAGTATGCATGAAATACCAAGATTTTGCTTATCTAAATGCATACATGTAATGGCATATAGTACCTCAATACATGTAATGGCATACAGTACCTCTATACATGTAATGGCATAATAGTACCTCTATACATGTAATGGCATATTAGTACAGAGGTATAAATGACCCTTTTGTGTCATTTTTCCAAAGAATTTTCTTGCCTTTGTGTGAAACCTACATTTCTGAAAAATATGATTTAGTTGAGTACATGTATACTGTAAAAAACAGAAGAAGTTCAAACACCAAAACCCATAATTTAATCAAATAAGGTTTCAGAATCAGATAATCAAAGCAACAAAGAGCAGTCAGAAATTTACAACACCAAAAAGTAAGCTATTAAGCAACACAGCACTCACACAAGATAAAGTCATGTCAACATGTCTTTTAAAATAAATCTATATCACCACAAAAGCAAAAGTAGTAAAATGTTTAGCTGTAGCTGAAATTCTTCCATGACAGTGAGATCACTAAAACCTGATTCTATGCTACGTTACATGAACTGTGGCATGGCAATACCTGATTTAACTGTTCTAATAGTTTGAGCCACAACATGAGACAGAAAACCAACAAAGTGGCATGTCAACTCAGCAAAGACTAAGATCAGCCTGAGCATACTCCCAGTCTGATCAGAGTCTTCACTGTCTGCGTGGAGCTAGCTTAGACCCTAAGCCACCCTTTAAGTGCAAAGTGAAGACCGTGTTCAGACTGGGCACATCTGATCACATCCCAGTCTAAACTGGGCACATCCCAGGGTAATCTGAGTCTTCCCTGGGTGCACATGCCACTTTGTTGGTTTTCCTGTGTAGCTGCTCATTTAGTACACCTCATCTCGCACATAAATCATGGAAAAATCATTATTCAGATAGTGTGTTCACAAACAGTCTTGATGGAATTGCAAACAGTGTAAGCCCTGATCAGACTGTCTACTGAGGAGCAGTCTGATTTGGGTCTGTACTGGCTGCCTAAGCATTTTTTGTCACAACCTGCAGTTTGAATTTTTAGAACATGTAATGTGCAGGAGTCCAGATCTGCCTATGTGCATCCAAAAACTACCTAGATGCAAGCAGAATACAAATATACAAGCCTTAATAAGACATATTTCATAAAGAACTAGCTCACTAGAGGAAAATAATTTTTAAGCTTATTCAGAAATCACTGCTTTAGCAACCTTTTAATTTGATAATCTGATGATGTGCCTGGGATAGTAATAGGGCAGCCAGTTAAAAAAAATAGCCATCAGAGGAGATGGCAAATCCCCCGACCGAAGACCCCCATGGGCCTTGGTAAAAAGGGTGCACTTCAAAACACATATTAGTAATATATTGTCGTTCTTTTATGCTTCTGATTGACATTAACTGTTAACAGATGCATGATTATCTAACACTCAGACTAAAACAGCATGCTTGACTGCTAAAATGAGGTAATATCTCAAACAGCCACCATATACACAAATGTATAGCATACGATACATTCATTTTTCAAAATGTGTGAATACCTCCTTAAGAACAAGCCCTATAAACCTAATTTTGAGCTCTCTAGTAAGTGAATTTGGACAAAGAATCCAAATCTGGAAAAAAAAAATTTTTTTTTTTTTGAGGGGGGGGGGGGGGGGGGGTGCGGGAGGGGGCATGGGAATGTTGAGGGGTCAGAGAGAGTTAGGAACACTGATAAGATATCACAGCATGATCATCAATATTCTAAAAGGTACACGGTTATTCAAATTATGGAGCTTGCCAGGTTTATACAGATATGGAGCAGACTCAAACAGCAGCTCAAACTACCAAAGGGAAATAACTCACAAAGCAAAAAAGCAAGCGTTATCATTCATGTATGAGACAAATTGTCATGATCTGTTCTGCATATCTGTGAAGTATCATGAAAATATTTCAAAAGGTATTCAAGCAATGAAGCGGACACCTAAAATCATCAAAGAGAAATAACTCCAAAAGTAAGAAAGCAAGAGTTGTCATTCTTGTTCGCGACACATCATCATGACCTGTTCTACATATCTGTGAAGTATCATGAGAATATTCCAAAAGGTATTAAAAATATAGAGCGGACACGAATCTGCCAAAAAATCACACCTAAAACTACCAAGGGGAGATAACTCAAAAAGTAAGAAAGCAAGAGTTGTCATTCTTGTTTGCGACACATCGTCATGACCTGTTCTACATTTCTGTGAAGTATCATGAAAATATTCCAAAGGGTATTCAAGTTACAGAGCGGACACGAATCTGCCAAAAAATCACCAAAGGGGAGATAATTCAAAAAGTACAATAGCAAGAGTTACCATTCTTGTACCCGACACATCGTCATGACCTGTTCTACATAACTGTGAAGTATCATGAAAATATTCCAAAGGGTATTCAAGATATAGAGCGGACAAGAAAGTGTTTACGGACGGACGGACAGACGGACGGACGGACGGACGGACGGACGGACGGACGCCAGGCTCATCGCTATATCCCCCGAACCTTTCGGTCGGGGGATAACAACAACAATAAGGCAATCAGTTAAGAACAATAAAGCTGAAACAGTCATGTATACCAATGGCGAAATTTTTAAATTTTAAACTGGCTACGTATATAATTTTTTAAGTCATGCAATACATAGAATTTTGCATTCTTGATCACATATTATTGGATTTATTAAACTAGTTTTGGGAAACTGATAAGACACTTGGTAAATCTTCCCTCATACCTTTCCCAAAATTGTTTAAAGTTAGCATTAAAATCAGGTGCCGTATTCATAAAGCCACTTAAGTCGTTGCTATGCGGTTGCTAAGGCTAAATATCTATTAAGGAGATTCCCTACAACTATGAAATTTGGTCTGGAGGAACAGTCTTTGTAAGACTGTTCCTCCAGAGCAAATTTCATAGTTGTAGGGAATCTCCTTCAAAGAAATTTAGCCTTAGCAACAGCATAGCAACGACTTAAGTCGTTTTATGAATACGGCCCCAGCTCCTCTATATGTGAGTGTAAGCAATAAAGCAAGCAAGCCCTGCAGCAGAACATTTTAAGCAGCTTTAACATGAAGCCAAAAGATACAAAGATATACCTGGCTATAGGGTTCCTAAAACACATTTAAAAAGGATCACCTTTAAATCCAGAAAAATAAAGAACAGCAGTAACTGTTAACGTTGCTAGCATTATATTATTTTCATAAACATATCTTTTCATATTTTGACTTAATACTGTTTGACATTTTAAAATGTGACAAACATACAAGATTCCTAGTGTTGTAATATGCTGAGGGACATTAAAAATGACTTTGTATATCAAGAACTTGTTTATTGTCAAATCCTGTTACCCATGAAACTGTATTACAGTACATTATATCTATGTAATAATTTGAGGTCAATAAAGAAGTGCTAAAACCATTTGTACCAGAGAACCTAGATTTCAAACAGCAATTCATATTTAAAATTTTGAGCTGGACAGTATGTTTTATGTAACAAAAACAACATATTTACCATCACATTATTCAACAATTCCTCATATCTTCGTGGAGATTCACCCTGCAGAAAGTCTGTCACTGCCTTGGCAACCTTTTCTTTAGCATCTTTAAAGTAGTCTCCCCTGGCATCCACCATCTTGATCTGAGTGAAGCCTGATGGGACACTCTCTATATCACTTATGCAGACAGGAATAAACTGTATTTTTTCATCCTGCAAAGAAAATATCAGAAAGAACTTTTACTTTTATCTATAGGACAATCCACAGGACATTAATGTTTAATTAACAGAACCAAAAAATATGTATGGTAGCCCAAATTCTCATCTAATTTGTACAGAAAACACAATACAGTAGAACTTGAAAGGCTCTAACCCTGATGGCGTGTTAACCCTGCCAGGCTAGAACTCTTTCTTTGGCCCCTAGAAGTCACTTTATATAGAAACTAACCCTGGATGGCTAGAACTACCCTTGCCTGGAACTAATTTTCATGGTCCCAAGCCTGTTCAAGCCATTAAAGTGCTATTGTATTGCATCATTTTTATTAAACCCAAAAACTATGCAAGTTACGTTTTTTCGTGGAAAAAAATAAGGCAATTATCTCAAAACTTGTAAAGCAGCTCTAAAGAGGGTTACTTTGTGTTTCTTTTAACACAGAACAAATGAGCCGCGAGACAACAAAACCAACAAAGTGGCATGTGCGCCCAGCAAGCACTCAGATCAGCCTGGGCATCCGCCCAGTCTGAGCAGAGTCTTTGCTGTCAGCAGGTTGCTTAGACCCTAAGCTGCAATTAAAGTGCACAGCAAAGACTCTGATAAGGCTGGGCAGATGCCCACCCTGTTCTGAGTCTTCACTGGGCACACAGGTCATTTTGTTGGTTTTGTCATGTCATGGCTAAAATAATGATTGCCTCAGCATTAAACACCAAAACCCACTGCAACCTACAGCATGGAATTATTTACCAAGTATGGAATGACCTACAATATTTGAGCCGCGACACGACAAAACCAACGATGTGGTCGTGCGCCCAGCGATGACTCAGATCAGCCTGGACATCCGCCAAATTTGACCAGACTCTTCGTTAAGTGCCCAAAGTATAGCTAAGGGTCTAAGGTACATCCATGCGGACAGCGAAGACTCTGATCAGACTGGGCGTATGCCCAGGCTGATCTGAGTCTGCGCTGGGCGCACAACCACATTGTTGGTTTTGTCGTGTCGCGGCTCATTTGTATTACCTTAGACAGAAACCTTGCCAAAGCAATATTGTACTCCTCTCTACACACAGTTGATGATATATATGTGGGTGATATCAAGGCAATGACACATCTGGCCTTTCCTAGACACTGATACAACATGTTCTGCCAATTACTGCCTGGAATTATAGACATTTGGGTCATTTTATGATAAAGTCTATTTTTTGAAAAGTAATGATGTTGACATACTGAAGTTCGTACAGTCTTACCTCTCCTAACGGTCACATCCCACCTCTTCACAACAGTCACTTTCAATTCCCCCCATTTTTTTCCCTATACTTTTCACCTCTGGCCAGCGGTCACCATCTTTTCCTGACGAAAAATGGTCAGAATTACCTCTGTAACGGCCAGCTTTTTATGGGGAGTATGGTATTTTTTCAATTACCGAGGACTGCTTATTTACTCTTATTTGATACGCATTAGCTACATTCATGATAAATGTGAAGATTACACAAAATGTTTACATATGCAGACATATACATCATTAAAACTTTTTCTTTACTGGTACTCAGTGGTCAAATACCAAATGAAAGCCTGTGAGTTCAACCCTCCGAAAAACAGCCAACTCTCTACAACGGCCAATTTTTGCTGTTCTGGCTGTTGTCTGTTGTAGAGAGGTTGCACTGTCATTTACCAAGAAGAAAAAATTTAGCATTTAAAGTGTATGGGTACACTCCTGTGTTTTATTGCCATTTTCAAAAAGGGAAACGAATTTTGTGTTTACTTCCCTGAAAAGGGAATCCTTTGAAAAATGGGTCTACCTTTAAATGAAAGAATTTGCTCCTAGAGGAGATAATTTTTTCCATTGAGCCGAATGAAAATGGCACCATAAAAAGAAACTGTCAGAGTAGGTTTCCCTGAATGTTAGTCCATAAACCTTAAATTAACAGCCATGACAAAATATCTAACCTGGTCAATGAAATTCATCTTCAGCCATATTGAAAACTTGCATAATATGCATGTTGCATTTTACACAAGAATTTCACGGAATGGGGAGTCTCGCCTGTCAGCGCTTTGTGAAACTGACCTAAACTCAAAAACTTGATAAAAGTTTATGCCGCCAACGCCGACACTGACACTGGAAAAGCAATACATATGTCTCGCTTCTGCTTCGCAGGCGAGACAATTACACAACAGGGCCCAGTTGCTCAAAACTAACGACATCATTAGTTAACATTTTGCTAAAATTTCAAAATTTAATATCTCAAATACCCCAATATTTTTTGTTGAAAAAATGTGAGAAGCTTTTGCATTCAATGCAAAAGCTTTTCACATTTTTGCAACAAAAAATATTAGTGTATTTGGTTATAAAGTCATAAAACACTGAAAGAGTTGACCGCTTAACGAGCTTGTTAGGCTAACGTTGCTTTGAATAACTAGGCCCTGTATACCTAATGTATACTGTGTCTGATACGGGTTAGTTCCAGCACATTGGATCTTCCAAATGCAACTGCCTTTACTTGAACAAAGACAAGATATGAGATGCACTGCAAATTCAAAGATGATTTGAATTCTGCAGTGACAGGAACTATTTCAATTATTTATCAGTCATGTTAGTGACTGAACTCAATCTTCTAAGCTTCCTATGGAGAGAGAAAGAGAAAAAAAGACTTCAATAAGGTTTAGAGTTTGGAAGCGAAGCCCTTGCTTCAAATAAGTTCTGATCATTTTTGACAGGCCTAATCAAATTTCAACAATGAAAGATAACTGTGACTAACCTGTGGTTAGGGCACTCCTGTCATAGAACACTTTCACCCTGTCATCAATTTCAGCAAAAGCCTGCAATAAAGCCTCTGCCTGCTCAGGATTTTTGTGGGAGTAGGAAATGAACACATCATACTGAAACTTTTCTGTTTCTATAGCAGGTGACACAGCTGTATATTTGATAGAGTCTGCAGTGCCAGGGGTCAACAAGGGGTCATCAATCTGAGCCACTAAGTTGGAACAAGCAGACGACAGTTTATCTTCTGTTGTTTCTCCTTCTTTCCTGACCCTTAAAAATAAGTTTAAGAAGAACTGATGCACCTCAGCGATGATGCTCTAAGTTGAAATATTTTACCTCCCCTTTCAAGAGAAACCACTCTAGCATAGAAGTGTTGTTTCCTTTCAAGATGCAAACTTGCAAATACAGTAGAACTTCAATGGCTCGAACCCTGATGGCTCTTTCAACCTGCCTGGCTAGAACTCTTTTCTTGGTCCCTAGCGGTCACTTTATATGGAAACTAACCCTGGATGGCTAGAACTACTCTTGGCTAGAACTAATTTTAATGAGCCCAAGCCTGTTCGAGCCAATGAAGTTCTACTGTAAGTATACATAAATATCTAATGCTAGTTGTCACATCAAAAGAATGTTCCCCTCACCCCATACAAACAAAACTACATGCAAGCCCTACCCTGACTCCTTAAGGAAAGACAGAAGAAATACTGTGTACATCAATCTTCATATGAGCCGCGACATGAGAAAACCAACAATGTGGTCGTGTGCTCTGCACAGACTCAGATCAGCCTTGGCATCCGCCCAGTCTGGTCAGACTCTTTGCTAAGCGCTTTAAGGTTAGCCAAGGGACTAAGCTACCTTCATGTGGACAGCGAAGACTCTGATCAGACTGGGCGGATGCACAGGCTGATCTGAGTCTGCGCTGGAAGCACGACCACATTGTTGGTTTTCTCGTGTCGCGGCTCATATAAAGACAAGTTTTGAGGACTGTTTTGAGATTGCAGTCTGATCTGACAGTAAAAATGTCTCTTCTCATGAGGGTTGCAACATATGTTATATGGAATTTACATGAAAATCATCTCATAACCACATGTATCTTCAAAACTGCCCTTATCTAAAACTGGTCTTACCTACAGTCCACCCATTGCACCAGACCCATGTAGGTAGGTAAACTAGTCACAGTCTGGATATAGAATGGTGCCAAAACTTCCATACCAACCAGTCTGTTACAGCACATGGCCATGTTGTACTGTTCTAGACACTCTGTGCTTTCAAGGAATGCAGGAGTAAGCACAGCAATTACCCTGGAATATGAATGAACATTTTATTTACCAAATTTATGAATTATAAGATACAGGCCAACTTCGATATCTCGAATTCCAAGGGAATGGAGAACCCACTTCGAGTTTTCCGAAGTTCGAGATAGGCAAATTGTGACGTCACCAAAATTTTTGTTCTATACATGTACAATATCTTAACTTTCGTAGAGTCAGTATTTCTACAAAACGTGTGCAGCACGAACGTAGTAAAACTGTTTCTACAGAAAATGGGATTGAAATAAAGACAAGTAAAATCACTACTAATAGCCCGCATCAAAGAGCGCCTCTCAATACTGTTCAATGAATTAAATTTCAAAGGCGCCTAATTGACCGAACTTTCCAATCTAACGCACCTGACCTGTGACATATACGCGGTTCAAGGTCAATTAACTTATACACAAAAACAGCTGATCAACAAAACGATGTCTGCATCGTTTCACGCAATCATTGGATAATTATTGGATAATTTGGGATAATTGATTGAACTGCGATCAATTAATGACAATTGTTCGGTAAATCGTTCTTTTTCATTGTTATTGTTCGATGTTTGTACCAATTTGCTTAAAGACAAAAATATGCAGGTTTTTCATTACCGCAAAACGTCTACACAAAATGGTCGTCATTTTCTTTCTGTCGTTTTGGCGATCTTTTTCTGAATACACATTTTGACTTCGACACAAACAGTGGTAAAACACATGGAAAGTGTCGATGGGGAATCAAAAATCACTTCGATACAGCAGTGTTTTCGTTATAAGCGAGCTCGACACAACCGAGGTCGAAATGCAATATTATATAGAGGGGAATGTTCGGGAATGGGAGATCACTTCGACACTAGCAGGGCTTTCGAGATAAGCAATTTGACACAACGAAGTTGGCCTGTAGTTGTTTTCCCCTCCAAAACAATCCAAAAAATCTAGATCCATCTCATGACATGGATCTAGATTTTTGGGACTGTTTTGAAAGGGAAAATCCCATATAGGTAGGTAAACATGAGACAGTCTGGATATAGACTGGTGCCAAAACTTCCATACCAACCAGTCTGTTACAACACATGGTCATGTTGTACTGTTCTAGACACTCTGTGCTTTCAAGGAATGCAGGTGTTAGCACTGCAATTACCCTGAAATATTTACATTATCTGTGCATTTATTGAAAAGCCCTATGGTAAACTATTTGAACATAATGTAGTGTATACTTCAATAACTACATCAGTTCACGTGATGTTACATGACATTAAGTGATGTCAAAACAAGCCATGGTTCTCCGATCTGATTGGACATTGCGACGTTATGACATCATTGTTATGTCATTGACGCTGTTCCGCTTTTAGTAGAAAACTGCGTACAAATGTTTTTCTGCTTCAACTGTAACCCCTAAGGCAAATTTGTGGTCAATTAATAGACAGAAAAGAATGTAAATATAAGCAATGAACTTAATTTTCCTGATGTTTATCGAAGTATAGACAACATTGGGTTGCTAGCAAAGTTTACATAAGCCCCTTCAGGGTTCATTTACTTTGCACGCGACCCAATGTAGATCATACTTTGATAAACATCAGAAAAATGAAATTCATTCCTTAAATATGATTTTTTTTCTTTTACCAAATTTGTTCAATTAAGAGATGGTTGTTTTCCCCTCCAAACCAGGGCTACAGAAATTTTGAAATCCTAATCGGTCTGGACAGCCAATGACGTCATACGAATCCATAATAGACACGAAAATTAATGGCTGCACTGTGTATTCCAAAATCCAAAATAGTCACGAAAACTAATGACACCACTGGAGCACCGTTATAACGCGGGTGCCGGGAGACATAAAACCGAACTGCGTTATAAGTGATATCGCGGTCTAACGACATCGGCCCTGAATCCCCCACCCACTAACGAAAACCGCATGTTTACACTGTTCGTAGCGCTCATTTTAGCCATAACCAGATAGGAAAAACATATATACTGCTTGCCTGACACAAAGGAAATCATCACTGAAGTAGCCATTTAGTCCACATGTTCTTACTTATCGTGGAAAATGCGCTTTAAAGCACAGAGACAGTCAGACCGAAAGTGAAAGTACACATGCCGTACCAATCGGACATCCTTGCCGATTTTCGATATACGGAATTGGGCGAAGTATTACGATTGACATATTTTACTGTATTTCGAGTTAATTCCCTTGAAATTTGAATATACTTGCAAAAAGGTACCTTCAGACGAATAAAAAGAATATTTTTCTGCACGAGAAATGACGTCGGCTAAAAAAACCCTGACCAGCCTGCACATAATCAAGTTAGGTTTAAATTTTCATTTTGCTAGTCAAATTCTTTTCTTATGCTATCTTCGAAAGTATACGTTGCACAGCCTTTTTCAGTGTATTACAAGTTGTGCAAAACCTTCGCCGCTGGCCAAAATTATGACACGTGCTAATTATCGAAGATTTCTAAAAACATAATTAGTGTTCACACCTTGGCAAGACAATCAACACTTTGTTTATCTGTGATAACTTTTGACAGCAGTGCGTGATTATTGGATTAATAATATGACACATGGCTAAAATCCAGGTAATTATGTCATTATACATCGGCAAATTGTGTTTTTTCGGACCAAAAAAAACGTGCCTCATGACATCTGAATCGGTTTTTCGAACTCAAATTCGGTCAGAGCCGACAAAAAATCGGATTTCTGTAGCCCTGCTCCAAACCAAATAGAAATATCTAAATCCATCTAAAAGGGTGGATCTAGATTTTTGTGACTGTTTTAGAAGGTAAAAACACATCTTACACCAGAAATACATAAGACTGATTTAGATATTCAGTGTCATTTTAGAGGGGGTAAAACCCCGTCTAATAGCTAAATTATTACAGTTTACAGACATAGAGAGACATAGACAAGGTTTAAGCCTGACATCCCCAATGCAAAACATACACAATAATTACAAAGATAGCTAGCTCTCTCAGCTCAGTGAGATGAGAGTTCAACTGTGAATTTGGGATCGAAGTTTCAACTACCATCCATGCCAGACAAATTTTCTCTGACCATGCAAACCGGAATTATTTTGCCTCCCTTTGCCAAAATGCTTACTTCCCTTTCCTATACCAGAGCTCTAGATAAGACGGCGTATTTGATGATAATTAAGGATAATTTTTCTTATTTCTCATCGAAACCATATGTTGTGACCCCTCATCTGAACCGTCTCGTCGAGACGGTTCAGATGAGGGGTCACAACATATGTTTTTATGCAGAATTAACAAAAATTATCCCTAATTATCACCAAATACGCCGTCTTATCTAGAGCTCTGCTATACTGATCATTTCAAACTGCTCCCCTTTGAAGAATAGGACACTTACCCATATTAGTGGAAGTCCTTCAATCAAATTAATGCTAAACTTCTTACATTGTAAATAGATCCAACCTTCTCCAGTCCTGGTGAAATCAATATCAATCCATTTTAAATGCAGTCCTTTATATGCTCATAGCCTGTGAAGCCAAAAAATAGACTGATATGGATCATATAGTTTGGATATCTTGCAATTTAAAGTCCTTTTCAACAATATTTCTGTCATATCAAGACGATGAGAGAGTGATAATAGAAGGCTATGTGCATGGAACCTTTCATCATCACCCTCTCATCGTCTTGATATGACTGACTGATATGGAGCATATTATGACAGACTGACATGGATCATATTACTGATATGGACCATACTATGACTGACTGATATGGATCATATTAGGACTGACTGATATGGACCACATTATGACTGACTGATATGGATCACAGTTTGACTGACTGATACAGATCATACTGTGACTGACTGATATGGATCATGACTGACTGCATTATGACTGACTGATATTGACCATGTTAGGACTGACTGATAAAGATCACACCAGGACCATACTATGACTGGTATAGATAGGATCTGTTTAAATATGAATGTAAAGGGAATCTTACCTTTTACAGCCAACCATAATTTTGAAAATATTATTTTGCCACACCTTAGATGAGTCAAATTCCTGGTGTTTAGCAAATATTTTTATACTGTCTTTCTTCTTTTCAAACAAATTTTTGATCTTCTGGACCCAAGACTCATCCACTGGACTAAAGCTGATATATACATCATATGTCTTACTGAACACAGATCTCTGAAATATAATGGGATCCTGTAAGACAAGGTCCAGATAGAATTCTTTTTGAGGATAATTCTGAGATAATTTTCATTATTTCTCAACAGAAACATATGTTGTGACCCTTATTAGAACCATCTGGGCAAGACGGTTCTAATGAGGGATCAGAACATATGTTTCTTTTTGTACAAATATGGAAAATTATCCTTAAATGACCCCTGTTACTCCTACTGCAAAGTTTGTAAGTCAGGAAATATTTAACATTTTGTTTTCAATGAACCTCATGAATGCAAAAGTCCATGAAAATAAAACTATAGTTAAAATGATCATGGCTTTTATCAATCCAGAAATTCTGCAGACTGATGAGTTTCAATGTATTTGTCAGTCTCCTTTTAAGGCACAACCTCAATCCAGATCTGATCTAGGGAGCTCAAGTATTGTTGCCTTGTCAAGTTGGCTGAAGAGTGTACTGAAGTGCACTCAAAATGAAGCAGGTTCAAGTTTGGTTCTAATTATCAGTCTTCTCTAGCCTATGACTTACCACTATTGACATCTCAACCATTCCTCCCCTGGCCTGAAATGACTAAAACTGTGTTGGGTGGTAAAACCCCAAATCCATCCATCAATACTGAACAGACTCTTCTACTTTTGAATAAAGGCTTATCAATCTGTGGCAGTAGTTTACAGGAAAATATAAATGAGTCAGACTCTTCGATAAGCACTTTAAGGGTAGTTAAGAGTTTAAGCTACCTCCATGCAGACAGCAAAGACTCTGATCAGACTGGGCGGATGTCTAGCCTGATCTGAGTTTGTGCTGGGCGCACAATCACTTCGTTGGTTTTCTCGTGTTGCTGCTCAAATTGTTGGTTTAAACAGTATTTATCAGTTGAAAGATGTACATGTGGTGATATTATATACAATGAACATAGAGAAAGATGTACATGTGGTGATATTATATACAATGAACATAGAGGATTTGGATGGAAGCTCTAAGCTTATAGAGTCCATTTCCACCAATGGTTAAAAGCATAGACCCCAATCAGACAGCTCCTCAGGATCAGTCTGATCTGGGTTAACACTGTTTGCAAAAAAGCATGACCATCATTTTGAAGGCTGACGTACCTTGAGTTTTTCATTCTGAGCTGTCAGTTTCAGTTTGAGTGCACTAAACATGGTTTCAATGTCTTTGTTAATTCCCTCGTACAACACAATCTTAAGACATCTCAGGGGTAGCCCCGCCCTGATCCAGTGGGCTGCAGCATCAACCATGGCCCCACAAATACCCGCTTTATTAAAACCCTGAAAGAGCAGAAGTATTTTCTTGACATCTGTGCAAAGTAATAAACATGTGCCATATTTATTCGGTTATAAGACAGGGATTTCCCCCTCCCCACTCCTACTCCCCCTCCCCCCACCAAAAAAAAAAAAAAAATAGATCTTAGAAGGATCTAGATTTTTGTGAGTGTTTTTGAAGCAAATACACATCTTACATCAAAATTACATTAAATTCTAATGCACTTACATATGTAATGCAATGTCTGATTGGATAATATTATAAGTTTGTGACAGTATATCCAGCGATATACTGTCGGTAACCCGACGTCATTACATAACCTCGCGTCTCACTGGCTCACATCTGGTTTTACATTGCTAAAAGTATTTGTCTGAGTGCAAACATTTTTTGTTGAAAAAATGAGAAGCTTTTGCATTACAAAAGATTCTCACATTTATTTCAACAAAAAATATCAGTGTATTTGGTTATAAAGTCGTAAAACACTTAACGAACTGACATCTAAAAAAGCTTGTTAGGCTAACGATGCTTGTACAACTGGCCCAGGAAAGCAAGAAGCAACAAAAGTTGTCTCCATTTGTAAAATGACAGAAAAGCATGGAGGTATACCCATACACCTTAATGTCTTTGTTCTTTCCTTCAGGAGTAGCTCCCATAGAAGGGACTTAACTACAAGGGCCCAGTTGTTCAAAGCAGTGTAAGCTTAGCGAAGTACACATAAAATCAAGCATGCTAATATTTTTTGCTGAAAAATTTGAGGAGCTATTGCACTGCAAAAGCTCCTCACATTTTTTCAGTAAAAAAAATGGCAGTGTATTTGTATACAATACCTTTAGTAATTTAGCATCTCGTTAACTAACAGTGTCATGAGTTTTAAACAACTGAGCCCAGCAAGCAAGTTGTCTCCCCTGTGAAATATGGTGGAGAGCATAGTTTCCAATGTGTATAAGACAGGTATTTACAACAGCTGTATTCTAATACTATAAACAAACTTTCATTCACTGCTAGACACTTTTGTGTATAGGCATTGGCATGAGCTTAGATGGTTTGAACCATGAAACTTTTGCAAGTGTCTCGGGGATGAAAACAAAACAGTTTTAACTTAATGTTCCTGTTTTTGGTCAAGAACCTTCCCAACATTTCCTTGCATTCCAAAACTGCAAACCTTTCACAAACACATAGTGAAGGCTGGTCTGTTGTACTAGTTCCAATATGAAATGCCCTTTTTTCCACTTAAAATCAAAATGAGGCGGACCGTAATTAATGTTGCTAGAACTTGTGGTCCAACCCATTTGTATGTTTATAGGACAATAAAAAAAGTTTAGACTTTTCCACTTTAAAGGCAAACAGTCATAACTAAATCTTCTTTTACCTTTAATTATTAGGTGTATGAGTTTATAACCATTTCTTTCCACCATTTTTGAAAGGGAGATAACTTAAGTGATCTGTTTACTTTCCTGGACAAAGAAACCCTTTCACAAAGAGTCTACTCTTAAAGGAAAGAATTCTTACCTTTAAGAGTTGACCTTTGAAAAGACAGATAATAGAGTTGTTTCCCCCTAGAAGTGAACCCATTGACCTTTAACCTACCTGATGGCCAGTAGCTAGAAGAGGTGTAATGACTGTGTTCTCTTGGTTATTAAACACTGGGACAAACACACGAAACATATCACTGATCTGCTGAGCTACCGTGAAGTTTCCTCGACGTCTACAAATACAGAATACACATATTAATTGTTTATGAGAAAGACATTAAACATGGTTTTCCAGGTATTACCATTTGAGGAAAGTTTGAAACCTAGGGCCAAAGCATGTGATTTTCAACACCTTCCTTGAGATCCAGAAAATATAATCCATGTACAAGAAAAACAAAATTTGATTTCTATAAGTGTATAAAATTTATATAAGTTTGTTAATACATGTACAAGAAAAAAATTTGATTGCTATAGCTTTATAAAATGTAT
Source organism: Ctena decussata (assembly GCA_963989385.1). Lineage (NCBI taxonomy): Eukaryota > Metazoa > Mollusca > Bivalvia > Lucinida > Lucinidae > Ctena > Ctena decussata. The sequence goes on along the minus strand of OZ022499.1, from coordinate 27,216,792 downwards.
ATAAGTTTGTTAAACTTTGTGAAAAAGTATCAATAAGATTTTAAAAGTACTGAAAAATAATTAATTGAATGTTTTTCTTATACCCTGTATTTATTCCATTATAAGACAGGAGTTACCCTACCAAAAATACAGCGAATATGTAAATCAGTCTTGTGTAATTCAGCTGTAAAATGGGGTTTTCTCTTCCAAAACAATCCAAAAGATCCAGATCAATCTTACAAGACTCTTCCAAAACAATCCCAAAGATCTAGATCCATCTTAAAAGATGGATCTAGATCTGTGAGACTGTTTTGGAAAGAAAAAATCCCTCTCTCATAACCCAAGAAATATGGTACACAGGGTAGACAAGACCACAAAAATGTACACCTTGCTGTCAATCAATTTTTACAGTGAAGATTCTGCATGCTGTAAACAGACTGGTTCTTGCAGTATTACTTGATAAAAAGAACATTTTGCATGAGAGAAACAGAATCACAGCCAGGGCCTCAATACTTGACTGGAGATGGTTTAAAAAGACGAGAAAGGTGTGGACTGTGGCATCTCCCCTGTCAGTGCAAATGTCACGAACAGCAATAAATCTGTAAGCCTGACAAAAGTTTTACGCTGTCACAACCAGAATACTACCATGTCTCACTTCTATTAGATGCAGGCAAGACAAAATTTGGCCCTGAGAATGCACATTGCAGCCATGCCATGTGACTACCAACCATGTGGCAATTTTGTCATGTGATATTCAGATCATCCTTCACTTATACAGGGTAATCAGGGATCTCACTGTTAGCTAGCTTTATGGCTTGAGTCACTTACATAGATGGCTGAGGTGACAAGCAAATGCTCTGATCAGACTGCACTTATGTGCAGTCTGATCAGAGCATTTGTTTGTCACCAATGCCACATTGTTGGAAATCGTATAATATGGCTCATTTGTGCATGGGCAATTCTCGTGTAAACATGGTTTAGTAAGAATTTCCCTTTTCTACAGCCCTGTTTACCTCTCAAAACAGAGTAGCCTGGAGAATGGTGAGCCTTCTGTTGTTATAGGTTTGGACAACCAGCAAGAGAAATGATGCCGCAGGTCCAGCTCCTTGTGCTGTGAAAGCTTCTCAACTGATATACCTAGGTTGAACTTCAGTGCTCCTATCATTGTCCCATGCATTGGAGAGTAGTCACCTGTAGAGTACAACAATATTAAATGAACCACAGCCCAACATATGAGAGGTTGGTTGGTTGGTTGATTTGATGCTTAGCGTCCATGGTAAACAACAAAGGTCATGTCGGGACGGTCAGTTAACCTAACCACACTATTCCTGGGCAGGCTTAGACCTCCTAAGCGGTTAACCAGTACTAAGTGCACATACTTTCGTCAGTAACTGACAACTGCCCTTCTTGAATCAGCGGAAGGAGAAACGAAAGTATGTGGCCAGACCGGGATTCGAACCCAGGACCTCTGACTTACGAGTCAGGTGCCCTACCAATTGCGCTACCCGGCCGGGCAACATATGAGAGGAGGGAGGAGTTGGGGTTGGGGGGGGGGGGGTTCAGGTTATTCTGTTGTAGAATCACATTAGAATCATTAAGAGTAGACCCCAATTTTGATGGGTTTTCTTGTCCTGAAAAGCCTACAGGACGTCACAAAAGTTGTCTCTCTTTGTATAAACGTCAGAATAACATAGAAGTCCTGGGGTCAGCCCAGGGTTGTCAGACAGGGAGAAGTTTTGCAACATTTTCTGAATTTCAGAGAGAAGTTTTATCCAAATGCTGGGTTTTCCATATATTCTATACATTTTTGTAGGCTTTTCAGGACAACCCATCAAGATTAGAGTCTACTCTTAAAGGACAGAATTTCTCCAAGGATAGAGATTTCTTTCCTTTAAGAGTTGACCCCAGTTCAAAAGGAGGCAAAAATGAAAATGTTATAGTTGCTTCCCTTGAAAGTGTGGCTATTCACTTTAAAGACCTCCTAATGTGTGTGTGTGTGTGTGGGGGGGGGGGGGGGGGGGGTGGTCAGATGGTGCAACGGTGCTGCATGTAGCTTCCAGTGCCGGGGCGTCCTACTGATTTGAGTAGTAGTACTGCAAGGGCCTACTGTGCTTGCAGTAGGTGCAAGTGGCAGTTGTTTGGACATTTTTTCTCTCTTCTATCACTTCTCTGTTCTTTCTCCCTCTCTCTTGGAGACAGCATGATATAGACAGAAATACTGTCTAAAAGGGCTGTTAAACCCAAAACAACCCACCATCCAACCTGCTAAAGTGCTAATGTGTCAACAAGTGGGTTTTGGTTGGACAAACAAGACAAACCATAACTAAAGGAGCAGTCTGAACTGGCTCTTCACTACTGTAAGACAGTTATATTTGGTGGTTACTGAATTTGGCGATATTGGTGGTTATGGTACAAAGCGCTAAAATATAAATCCACCAAAATTCTATTTTCAATCCTTTAACATACACGCACAGCATAACAGATATAAGAGGTTCAGATAAAAGGGACTACCTGATGAGTATCTGAGATATTTTCTATACCACTCCATTAAACTATACATTGTGGCATTCTATTAGAATCGCCTCATTGTGAGGCAATTCTAATGAAAAGACAAAATGTATATTTATAATTTCAATAGAAAAGTAAGAAAATTCTTACACATTTGCATCAAATTTTCTTTATCATCTGGAGCTATGGTGTATTGTGAATGCTACAAATTAATCTGCGTGAATATGTCACGTTCATTCTACCACAAAATTTTGATAGCACAGATATTATGTGTTTTACATTAATTCTTCAGCCATTTCTGTTCCCATATTTAGGACTCTTAATATGAGTTATGTCAAAAAAGCTAACCTGGAAAAGCTGAGACCATAATGATGTCCATCTTATGCTCCACAGGTAGTTTAGTGATATCCCCTGACAGGAGCTGTATCTCACAGTCTCCATTTCTAGTCCATAGCTTGATCACATTATCAGGATTCAGGTGAAGCTCACCCATGGTTACAGAAATGTGTAATTCCAGTCACGTTAATTTTGCTTATTACATGACAGTAGCATATCTGGAATACAAAAGAACATACAGGTATACTGGAAAACTTGTTTGTTTATGAAATTCAAACATTTGAAGCTAAACTAAAAGAAACTGACTAGGGTGGAAATAAACATGATCAAAAGAATTATGTGGAAATAAACATGATCAAAAGAATTATGGACAACTCAAACTAAAAACAACTTGCCCCAAGACAACTCGCCCTTGAAAAATCTTGGACCGAGACAACTCACCCCATACTGTAAGACAATTAAGTGGCCTAATATAAATGATAAATAGAGTCATCCCATATTAAAGACATCTTGCCTCATATTAAGAAGTAAGACTGCCCATGTATATCATTATAATTTCGTTATTAAATATGAGGTACATATATAAATGTTCAAGAAAGAAAATACATCCTACAATTATAATGTGATCAAAGGTATAGCAAAAGAATTATCACATTCTATAGTAATCAGTGTTTAATCTGAATTTGACTACCTCACTAGACTATCTTCCTGTCTGTCGAGTGAGTGCACTTCTAATCATGTGCACTTTTTGCTGCAAGCATTTATAAGTTATCCTGAGGCTAGCTTTTACGTGTGTTCTGTGTGTGTGTGTGAATACTTTCCACAGACAAAGCTTCAGCACAATTTTAAGTCAGATTTTGTTAGACCCGCCCTCCGACCCCCTCTCTCCTCCCACCCCATCCAAATACTTTTAAGTTAACAGGGTGTAAGTTAGAGACGTGGTTATTAATGACTGCATGGTACCGATACTATATATGAAAAGAAACAAAAAGCTGAAAATCAAGAGCACCTTATTGAAAATATATGTCACAGTTTCCTTATACTTTGGGGCTCCTTTTCTTCTGAGGCAAGTTGTCTTGGTCAAATATTATTCTGGGCCCAGTTGTCTTGGGTCAGGTACGCTGTCTTGGTTGCAGTTTTAACGGATGAGACTTGCCTTGGGGCGAGTTGTCTTTGGAATGAGTTGTCCTGATTCCAATCAAAACTTCTTAAGGTCTTCATCTGTTACTAGCCTCCAATATGCTGAAGATAATTCCAGGAGAGGGTAGGGTTATATTTGCATGTTTATCATACCTGTCCGACTTTCTAGTGACATTCGAATACTGTATCATTACAACTAAAAGAGCTTGGATTATTTTAATGGTTTGCAGATATGAGTGAGCCAGAATATTCGAACTGAGCATGAGAAATGATTTAATAGACCTTAGACTGTTAACTTAAACTATGTTCATGAACAGTTCCTGAAAAGAAACCCATAGAAACGTAAGTTGTTTACCTGAGCTGCTGTTTACATTTTCGGTGTACACTAAAGTAGCTCACGAAACAGCTATTCTAGATATGGAATAATTTTGAAACGTCAGTTTCTTTTTCAGCAGTTCTTTAGTATTATTATTATTATTATTATTATTATTATTATTATTATTATTATTATAAGAAGACTTATGCCAAAAATCTTTAAATTGGAAAAAATCAGTACCCTGGCTTGTACATGTTGAAGCAAGCTGATATCTATTCTATTCTATTCTATTCTAATCTAATCTAATTTAATCTAATCTAATCTAATCTAATCTAATCTAATCTAATCTTACCTTACCTTACCTTACCTTACCTTACCTTACCTAACTTTACCTTACCTTATCTTCCTGACCTGACCTGACCTGACCTTATCTATCTATCTATCTATCTATCTATACCTACCTACCTACCTACCTACCTACCTACCTACCTACCTACCTATACCTACCTACCTACCTACCTACCTACCTACCTACCTATCTATCTATCTATCTATCTATCTATCTATCTATCTATCTATCTATCTATCTATCTATCTATCTATCTATCTATCTAGCTAGCTAGCTAGCTAGCTAGCAAATAGCTAGCTACTAGCTAGCTAGCTAAAGGACGGCACACTTGTTACAATCATTTCTGCAAATGTTGCTAGAAAAGCAAGGAAGACTTCGTCCCGGGCGGGGATCGAACCCCAACCTCTGGCTTCAGAGTCAAGTGCACTAACCATTGAGCCACCGCGCTTCTCCTGCTAAATTATTTAACAGGCCCATTTCTCACTAGTGAGTAAACTATAGGAATTTAAAGAAATACCAGTCAGAGCGATCCTGAAATTATTTGTTTCAATGATTTTGCCAGTTCTTACTTACAGCGGTAAAATTTGGATCACAGACTTCAAAATTGACTTACTTGATAATAATAACCTTTTGAAAAAGTTCATATTAGAAATTGCATATACATCCTTGGGGTACATAGGAAAACAAGCGATTTGAGCAAGAGTTATTTAGGACGGTATCCCGTATGCTTGTTATATTAAAGAACTGTTAAATTATAATCAAAGATTACAGAGACTTCCAGCTAATCGCTTTTTAAAAAGGAATTTTCATGCAGATTAATAATTATACAGAAGTGGCAGTAGTGGAGGTAAATGCTGGTTTGGGTGTTTTAGTGGAGCGGCTTAGAGTGAAAATTTAAGGAAATACTTCACTTGATGATACAAGCATGAAATTTTCACTAAATGTTCCTTACATGGCCCAGATTCAAAAATGATCGTGGGCCACTTAAAAATCATCCATTTTCAAGATGGCCGCCAAGTTTCAAAATGCTATCGTTTTAATTTATAACATGCTTATTGTCCGCAGGCATATGTAGTGCCCGTGGGCATGTGTGTTATTTTTTTGGCAATATATACATGTAAAACGTCAACAATAGAGTGTTCACAATGGAAAAGCGCATGTTGTCAATTTTTCTAACGACTCTTTTGCCATAAGCATCGATTATATACGTTACCTATGTGTATTTAATTTAGAATCATATAATTTTAAGGTACACTACTTTTTTAGTTTCAAATGCAGTGTCTCCATAGAATCATTAAGTATTAGCAAATGCATTTTAGTATTTTTTTTTCCCATTTATTACTACTTGTAGTAACGTAAATAACTTTAATTCATAAGTTAGACCATTATAATACGGCTTACGGAATTTCTTCATTGTCTCTCAGAGAACAATTATGAATTTAATATCCTGGCACTTCTTAAAAATCACTGTTTTCTTGGAACAATCAGCTTATGACCAATTTAGGGACTTCCTGAGGTACGTTTTATATGCGACGAAACTCAGAATATTGCAAATGCTAATAAATGGAGACTTAGCAAAGTCTATACATGCACAGCAGGTTTTGCTGCTTGTTTATTTCATATAGCATATACTGCACCTTTAATTATTAGGCCCAGCTACTCAGTCTTACGATTCTTAAGACAGTAATATACGTGACATTTTGTTGTATAATCAAAAACTGCATAACAGATATATTTCATTTGAGAAAAAATGCTGCAATTATAAGCCAGCAAATAATTTGTATACATGCTTCAAATAAAGCAATATATAGTCGGTTGGATAATGAGTCGATATAGCATGGAACCAGCTTCAAGACTTTTAATTTGACGAATATTTTACGTTTTAAGGGACCGAGTTCTACAGAATTCTAAGCCATAAAATGAAGTTGCAAATCAAAACGACATCATATTTTATGCGGGATATTTCTGGGCAAATACCAGTTGCGCTAAAGAATGTAATGACCTGTAGTTTCACTCTGCGGTACGGTATCAAAACAAAGAGAAGAATAACAGATCGAATAACGTATACAACCATTTACTGGGTAATTTATAAATTCCTCATATCTCATATGCTTAAACAGTAATACATTTAGTTCTGAATTAAAAATTAGTAAATGATAAGGTAATGCATACTACTGATGTCAAGGACAAATCTTGATATATCTATTTTCAGTGACCTCCTTGACTTTGAAGCTATAGCTATAATTATTATTATTATTAATCATTGTTTAGCAATAATTACAGGGGTTAACTGCTTATTAATGAAGTCTTACTGAATGAGTCTTGACCGGATACTTCATATACAGTAAGAAAATGCAGCTTTCTGATACCATTTATATCAATACAATGATAGAAGAAGCATACATATAAAAAAGTCGAATGATCAAAACTAAATTTGTCTTTCGTTACACTTTTAAATGTATTGGTAATAGTGTATCAGAACACAAACAGGGGCTGTACAGAATTATCTGACCAAAGGTAATGTTAGAATGAGAGATACGCGTCATAAACAGACTCATGAAAAGACGCTTTATATGTGTCTCCTAAAGTATATCATTTTCCATTGCTTAATTGACATAGTGATTATATGGTGCAGTGTAACTAATGGGAGCAACACAAAAAGGTAACGTTGATTACAATCAAGCACGATGTTAATTACTATCAAGTGAGTCGATACTTTATCGGTTTGCCTCAGCTGACAGCCATTTTTGCATGTAGGTTACCTGATTGTCTCGGCAGACAGCACATATAGGGAAACAGGTAGCTCTCGTATGATAATTCTAAACCTAGACATGGTTCAGTTAGATCAACTTATACATATTATACTTGTACCTCAAGATTTTAAATGATGCGTTTTGTGATGTTGCTGTAAGTCACGTTAAATGTTAAGACAATTCTAAATGCTTCAGATGTTCATGTTGAGTTCTTGTGAGTGTAAAAAAGTAAATATTTGCTGTCCTAATACCAATGGTAAGTTAAATGCTTTCTGGCATCCAAGATTTGAGCCTTTGAAAACAACTTACTCAAATAAAAAAAACTTATTCCTAATACATTACAGATATGTACCAGTATGTCACTGTTACAATGCCTTTCAAATACAGGACAACCCCATATTATCAGACTTGGAGGTATAAACAGTGGTGTTTCTTTATGGCTGCTTCACATGTGTAAACGTAAGACCAAAACAGTTACACTGAAAGGCTATATCATCTACAGTTAGATATTTTCGTCAACATCGAGGAAAATCCGAAAGAAAAGTTAACTTTTCTCTTCAGCTGGCAATGCCACAGCTAACTGCTACCTTACTAATTCAAAATATGCAAGCAGTTCTTTCAACATGGTTTAAAGAGAAGTGACAGAGTATGTTGATTAAGGACCAATCATATAAAATTCATTCCAGCGATTGTGATTTAGTCTCGGTTATGTACGTTACTGGTCTTATTTGACTGATGACTATCTTTTTCTAAATATGTCAATATTTCTATTTATTTAAATATAAAAAAATCATCATAATTTTTGTTGCTCTTTGCATTTATAACGTTTATTGTTCCCTACATTTCATTTGTAGCAGTTTGCTGCTGTAACACGCTGTTATCCCACCCGTTACTTTGGTCAGTTTCTAGGTAAAACACATAAAATGATATAGCAACAATCATTTTTGAGGTGCTGAAAGACTGCTTTAATGATTATGATAACACATTAAATTGAAGTTCATGTCTAAACGAGGACCCCATTTTATTACATATGACCCTGGATTATTCTTCCATGGACGGATTTCGATTCTGTTACGTAATGTTACCGTTTGGGTGCCTTTCAGATACAACCCAAAGTTATAACAGTCTATGAATATCAGAATGGCATTTTACATGCGTACTTGTACACTTTTTCAATTTAAGACATAATACAAACTACAGCTAGTTATACTTTCTCACCAGTGTTTCGGGAATTCATAAGAAATAATTTACATTCTGTCTTCAACTGATATTGCCACAACTAACTGCAACCTAACTGATTCAAAATATACCAAGGAATTCTGTCAAAGTTGAAATGAGCATGAGTCAAATAAGAGCAATAGATTATGCTCATTTAGGACCACATGTAAAAATTTCGTTCCACCGGTTGGTCTGTTTCTCATTGATAATTTGTATTTTAGTTACAGTTATATACGTTACAAATATATCATGCTTTTTGATCATCATTTCCAGACTTCAGTTTGCTTTTTATGTATTAGAACATTAAAAAAGGGATATTTATGACACAAAGTATTTTCTACATTGCGTTTATTGCTTTTAGGTGCTGTAATGGACCAGTGTTACCCCACCCACCACTTTGGCCATTTTTTTCGGTAAAGTGTTGAAAGAAAAACTGGCAACAACCATTTTGCAACTCCTAAGTGACTGCTCTAGGTGACTATAATCAGGGCATAAAATAAACATCCATGCCAACGGCCCCCTGGACTATTACCTTAAACAATGTGTTGAAAAGTACATAAAAATGGCGGACATTTTGTTTTTGCGGCGGCCATCTTGAAAATGACATAATTTCAAGTGGCCCATGATCTTATGTTAAAGTGCATGCCATGTACCTGCTATCCTGTAAATTTCATGCTTGTATCATCAACTGAAGTATTTTAACTATATCCCGCTCCACTATTTAGCCAATTTCACAAATAGTATGAATAACAGATATATATTCTTGAAAAAAGTGTGATTTTGAAAATAAATTGATTTTTTTTACAGCAAAAACTTTTCTAACATAATTGAAAAAACAAAAACAAAAACAAAAAAAAAAAACAACAAGAGCTGTCGCCTGACAGCATAGCTCGCCTGAATAGGTGCTTGCCCATCACACAGTTGCAATGGTGGTGTGGACTACTAACATAAAACTTCAGACAAACATATCCATAATGACAACACATTTATAAACAAAAGCTATCTCTAAAATCCACATGAAATGTCTGAGTCCATGAGCTTGAGGTCAAAGAACTGAGGGCTAGGGTGGGGGGGGGGGGGGTTGAGAGGGTTGCAGGGGGCTAGGATGTATGAAAACCTTGAACCATTATCTAACATCAGTCCAAGTATTACTATCAACTGAGTCCATCGTGGCACTGTGAAATCATGTCTTCATGGTCATCCAGTGGGGTAAGTATATAGCATTTTTTAAAATCTAAAAAAAGTGTCTAAAATCAGCCCAAGTGTAAATTAAACCTCTGCCAAGCATTATGAATCAGTATGCAATTAGAAAACTTTAATAGAGACCAAATTTCCTAAGTCCCTGACCTTGACATCAAGGTCCTTGAGCAGGGTTGGGGTAGTAATCTGTAAAACTTTGGACTAATATTTAACTACAGTGCAAGTATCAAAAGAATCTATCCAGGGGTTAAGGAGATATAGGTCTTTAAAAAACTTTAACCAAAACACCCAATCCGGACGCCGACGCTGACGTGGACGCGGACGCGGACACTGACGCGGACACCGACGCCAGGGTGACAACAATAGCTCTTCCTGAACTTTCGTTCAGGCGAGCTAAAAACAAGGAAAAAAAAACAGAAAGATAATGCAGACAACAAACTAAAGATGTTTTGCTAAGGTTTCACGACATTTTGCCAGATTAAATACACCTCATATAATATCCCTAAGTATAAAAGATTCTTCATTTACTACATTTCACTTCAGTCACACAATTTGATCATAGAAACTGGTAGTTACAATAGGCCTAAAATACCCAGAAATGAAAGATTTCTATCTCAACGCTGTCGAATCAAAACACATTTCATGCTTTACTGTAGTAAATATACTAATTAAAGAGAAACTTTCATCAACAAACATTTGAATTCATTAAGTTGAAACACCCAAACTAGCATGACCTTACAACTATTATAAATCAATTGAACCCAGGCAGTATGTCGTTGGCGAAGGATGTTTCAAGATATTTGTCAAAATCTCTTGAAATAAGAAAGAAAAGCAGTCACTATTTTTTGCCGTACTTTCTGATAGTTAATCGATTTATTATGTCAAATCATTGCTTCCAAGTTTTATTGTCGAATGTTACTCGGAGTACGCTATAATATATAACATGGTTTTCTGAAAAGTGAATCTGAATCTTTATTATTATTACAACTTAAAATTGGCTGCACTGGATTCCTAAGCGGTTAACCAGTACGGAGTGCACATACTTTCGCCAGTAACTGACAACAGTCCTTTTTGAATCAGCTGAGGGAGAAACGAAAATAAGTAGCCGGACCGGGTATCTCTGGGACCTCTGGCTCTTGAGTCAGACACGCTATCGACTGTGCTATGCGGCCCGGCTAAATACTCCATGTATTGAAATTATAATCCACTAGAAGGTTAAATATGCAGATAACTTGGCCATGCTTTTGGATATCAGGTGATACATCCATGACATTTTTGCATTCACAAATGGTAAAATGTTTGCAAATATATCCCCTTTGTCCCACCTCCTCCCCGCCTAACAAACACCTCCCCGCCCCGCCCACTCCCGGAAAGAAGCCATTGTTTAAGCTCACCCGACCGACATGCAGGAAGAGCTGTTGTTGTCACCCCGGTGGCGGCATCGACGTCTGCATCCGCGTCCATGTCCACCTGGTTAAAGTTTTTTTAAACACCCATATCTCTTTTATCCATTGATATTTTCACTGATGCTAGATAATGGTCATAAGTTTTATACCTTTAAACCCTCAGTGGCCTTGAGGTCAAGGTCATGAACTTGGAAAATTCATGTTAAAATATGAGATTTTCATTGGTTTATGTTTTTAGAGGCCTTTAGCTCCATAACCCTTTGATAAATATACCTTATACTATTACAGATTTAGATTATGGTCTAAAGTTTTATATAGTACCACCTCCAACCCCCTCAGTGGCCTTAGGTCAAGGTCAAGGATCTAGAAATTTTATATTAAAATTTGGGATATTCTTGGTTAAAGTTCTTTTAAAGATCCACATCTCCTTAGCCCTTGGATGGATTTACTCTAAACTTCACAGATGTTAGGTAATGGTCTAAAAATTTTTGCAATACTACTCCCTTCCTTTTTGTTTTACTGAGGTCAGGGTCATAGACTTGTTTTTTTTGCAGGCTTTTTTTAAAGATAAGCTGTTCTCAAAGTCATGGTGTGGATGGATTCACATGATACAAATATACTTAGAACTCTGTTAGATGCTGGTGCAGATCAAGGTCACAATTAAAAAAAATCTGTGGTAGAGTTTCCCGAAGGGTTAAATACTTTATACTTGGACAGATGACAGATACTGCTGAACAGTTTCACTAGCTTCGCAATTGATATTGAAGGTCAAGGACACATTCTGAGAACTTTTTGTTCATGATGGGACAGAGTCAGTTCAGACGAGCTATGCTGTCCGGTGACTGCTCTTGTTTCTGACATTTGTGTCTCAGCCCTACTGTCCGCCCACCAATACATAGCTCTAAAACAGTTGAAGGTATTTTAATGAACTTGGAACACATAAAAGTATTAGCAGATGGAGCGACTCTCCAATCCTCTGTCAGTTTTGATGGAATTATGCCACTCTATAATTCATAATCACTGTGTAACGGCAAAACTGTTCAAGGTATTTTCATGAAACTTGGTATAATATAAAGCATTATCAGACAGTATGCAGAAAAAAAGAACAATTAACATTTGAACTTATTATTGAAATTATGCACCATGGAAATTGGGTCCATTAGATAAATTTAAACCCACAGAAGCTTTGTTCATTAAATCTGATGATATTAAGAGAACAAGAGTTCACTGTAACCTCAGTTTCAGTTGTGACTGCATGATGACCCTTTGATTAATATTGTATATGAAAATCATGTTTGCTGAAAGCGCTAAAAGTGTTTTAGCTGTTTCCTCGAAACTTAGCACCATTATAAAACATTATCAGACGATATGCAGAGCACATGAACAGTACTACACTTGTAATTTGCTAATAATTATACCCCTTTGTATATGTTCCATTTGAATTCACGCATAAAATAGGATAGATATATATTAGTGCAAGTAAGTATACATCAGACAATGGGCCTGAAACAAGAGCCATTTTTGTATCTGAGAAATTACGCCCCTATCCAAAAACTGGTTTTCGGTTTGCTCTTCCAAAACTATATGTTTCAAATAGATAAATAAGTGACAGGCAGAAGCCTACTGTTTCAACAGTAGTTTCTCATGTGATGGGTATCTGTTGCTGCCCCAGTATAAATGCCTAGACTCGTGAAAAAGTCTAAAATCTGAGTTGAAAGGGATTTTTTCAGAAACTTGTCCTAAATGATTTGCTTTACAAACGCCTCCTGTTATTATGGGCATCTGAATATGCACAACTGGAAATAGAGTAATGCCCAGGATGGGTTGGAGAAGAAAGGGAGAAGATATGATGAATAGAATCTTGCATTCACGTTGTGTGAACTCTGGAAACTGGTAAGATGCTCGTCAAAGCCTCCAATCTTACCATTTTTAACAACACATTTAATAAATCGCATTATTTAGTAATACAGAGGACTCATGTAAGATCCTCCATTTCTTCAACAAAGACGCAAAATACATTTTAAGATCCATATAGAATCCTCTGAAAGAAACTAATATTCAAACGCAATTTTTGCTTCAGAGGAAATTTTCTAAACTATTCATACAAGTAAGTATGTTGCTCTGTTTGTGTTATTATGCATGGAGTAATCTGCTCTTCGTGCTTTCTTTTTGGGCTTCTCGTGTCTTCAAAGAGCAGCATTCTAACTTGTAGCATGTTTATGCTAAGCAAAGTCATCAGTGTACTATATATCTTGTTATAGTTTAATTACTGACCTGCAAAAAATCACTTCAGATTTTGAGGCAGAATAAAGTGGGTGGGGTAATTTATACCATTTATATACCTAGATGCTAGATGACATTACATTCAACAAGGAAATGTGACATGTTCAATCTTAAGTTTTTAGATTCAATTCTTGCAGAGGCAGAATAGTGTTTTAGAAATAAAACTCACACAATAATGTTATGTCATATAAATCATTACAGATAATTAGTATATTTAACACGCAAATTAGCGCTCGTAAAAATGCAGAAAAAATAAATTTCGCATTATCCGATTTTATCCTACTTTTGATATGTCATATATGAATGTTTGTTCTCAACAAAAATGTAAAGAAAGCTTTTGTTGCAATTTGTTTCGGGTTTAGGGAAAATCGCTAAATGCCTGGACTAAAAGGTGAGGTGGACATATATTGTTTTCAGGGCGGATCACGGGCGTTGGCGTCCTGGTGACAGTTTCTTGCTTGCGCGATATCTTTTGAACCAATAGATGGAATTTCACTAAACTTGCATAGATATATATTTGGGATAGATTTAGGAGCTGATTAGATTTTGGAGAACTTGACCTCATTTTCAAGGTCACTGGAGGACTAAGAAAACAATTTCTTGTACCCATAATATCTCTTTAACCAATGGATGGAATTTCACCAAACTTGCATGGATACATTACTGGGACAAGTTTAAAAGCTGATTAGATTTTGCTGACCTTGAATTAATTTTCAAGGTCACTGGAGGACTGAGATGACAATTTCCTATTGCTATGATATCTCATGAATTTCACCAAACTTGCTTGGATACATCACTGGCACTAGCTTAATTTCACCAAACTTGCTTGGATACATCACTGGCACTAGCTTAAGAGCTGATTAGATTTTGGTGACCTTGACCTCATTTGCAAGGTCACTGGAGGACTTCGATGGCTATTTCTTGTACCAATAATATCTCATGAACCAATAGATGGAATTTCACCAAACTTGCAAGTATACATCACTGGGACTAGCTTAAAAGCTGATGAGATTTTGGTGACCTAGACCTTATTTTCAAGGTCACGGGAGGACTTAGCTATGTGAAAATTTCACCGAAGTTGATATATCTCATTAGCCTTTGGCTTGATTCCACTTTACTTTCGTAGATATACCTTTGGGACAATCTCAAGAGTTTACTGTGTTTTGAATACCTTGACCCCATTTTCAAGGTCAAAAGCTAACTTAAAAATGCTTATTTTTTCTCTTAAAAGTTAGTTATACCTTGATCCAATTGACAGATATTCATCAGACTTGCATGAAAATATTGTTGTGACAGGTTTAAGACATGTTTAGTATTTCGTGACCTTGACCCATTTTTCAAGGACATAGTCATCTATGTAGGATATCTTTAGAACCAGTGGATGAATTTTCTCCAAACTTGCCTAGATAGTTTACTTGTACAGGCTTTATATTCATGAGAGGGGATGGGAAATGGGCTGGTGGGGGACATCAGTTTTTTTTCTGAAAAACATTTCTAGTTGTTACTCTTTTCCTCTCCTTTGGGTGTCTTGGGTGGGCTTTGCTTTGTGATTGTGACCTATCTTGGGAATCTTCATATGAGCCGCGACACGAAAAAACCCCAACAAAGTGGCATAGCCACCCAGCACAGACTCAGATCAGCCTGGGTATCCACCCAGTCTGATCAGAGTCGTCGCTTTGCTCTTAAAGGGTAGCCAAGGGTCTAAGCTAGCTCCATGCGGACAGCAAAGACTTCGGTCAGACTGGCCGGATGCCCAGGTTGATCTGAGTCTGCGCTGGGTGCACAACCACTTTGTTGATTTTGTCGTGTCGCGGATCATATATATTTTGTGAGTAGAAATTACAGACATTTTTCGTAGAATATAGACAAAACCCATCCAAAAGTTATCGTATAGACTTCTGTCATAAATTTTAATAATGTTTTGTTATTCAGATATAAACGTATTCATACCAACTTTAGTGAGACAGACACGCGTTTCTGTATTTAATTTCTTGAGTGTCGCTGAACCCCAAAAGTTTGAAAGAAAAGAGATAATGGACAGGCCCGCGGAAGGCTTCGAGCATCCCTCTCCGAGCCAAACTTAGCCTACTGTCGTTTTCCGCGGGACACATTAGCTGCAGATAACAGCTAAGAGACGCCTACGTATAAACTCGCGAGCGCAGGCGTCCCCCATCGAGCCACCTAAACCACTGCGTCTCGAGAAAAGCGACAGTCAAGGGCATAAGGAAAGAGATGCCCAATGAAGCAAGAACCCGCAGAAAGCTAAAACAACTCAAAAGAATGAAAGCCAATCTCCACTAAGATTCATGTCGCTGTGACAATTCAGGCTTAATCTAAGAATAATTTAGAAATTATACCAGATATGCATCAAAATGAATAAGGTTACTTCATACCTATTTTACGATATTAATTTACTTTCGACTCTATATACGGATATTTTGAAGTATAATAAAAGCTTTAGTAGACATTTATAACAAATACTTATAGGAATCTATGTGAAACATCGGAATGGGTTTTGAAGGAGCTCATTAAAGCTTTTAATTTGTCAATTATTATGATGAAATCTCTGTCGATTCTGCATGCAAACATGTTGCATCGTGGCTCAATACATTTACCATGTTGGTGATTAAATCGAGGGGCAACAACAAATGTGTTTGGAGAAATAAACAAAACTCATTTTTGAAATAGGGTAGAGTCGGGTGACTTCGGACAGAGGGCAAATTCGGACATACCATTGCAAACAGTAAAATCCAGATGAGGCGGCTCATAACGAGCCGCCTCATCAAACTTTTCACCGTTTGTCTAGTTAATTTTGTTTTAATTCCAAACAACTGACATATAAAGGAAACAATGTCACTGTCCATATTCACCCGCTGTCCGAATTCACCCGACTTTACCCTAGATTAGAAAAGCAATGATCAAGAACCAATACGATCGATCTTCACATCCTGCCCGGAACACTAAATGAGAAAGAAAAGCAACGAAGACCACATACAAAGCAAAGCAAGACAAGCGAAAAGCCAAGACGTCAGTCAAGTTCTTTCCCTGCAGATGGTCGCACGGCCGTTAGTAAGGCTATCCTAAATAACATAGTCAAAAACTTATACAAAAAAATCTTGAAGAGTTCCTTCAAGAGCAGAGAACACATTCAAAAGAAAGAACATGGACCATACTTCGGAGTTTCAGCTAATTAAGCCTCAACAGTGACCCTGACATGATCTGGCGACGAAGGCCATAGAAAAAAGTACCGCAATTTCTTGATTTTAATAAGGCAGTCGAACAAACTGCAGCTCCTTAAATAGTCATCTGTTTTCTAAAAATATAGTTGACAGTCCGTCATGCATTTGTGGGGTGAACGAGGACACCAAACATTACTTTTTTGCTTGTACTCGTTATCTTGATATAAGACAAGAATTGATTGATGCTGTGTCTGAAATGTGTGAACCAACGCTTAACGTACTGTTGTATGGGAATAGTGAACTGTCGTATGAACAAAACAAGCCAATATTATTATATTGTAAAATCTAAGCGATTTCGGATTCAGTAAGTAGATAAATCATATTCAACGTATTGACGAAACAACGCAAACCTTCATTGTCTTCTAGAAGCGGTCTAGTTTTTCCTGTTTATCTTCTGCTTATCTAAGAATCTTACTTACATCTTTAACCATCAACGTTTAAGTTAAGTAACGTAGTAACACTATTAGGAACTTTGGCGTGAAATATAAAGTTCAACAATTTGCAATTCCAATAGAAATCCATGTATTGCATTATTGTAATAGTTTATGCACTTACCACCGTCTACTCCCCGTGGAGATTTTTTTAATTAAGAAAGTCTGCAATGTCCAAATACCTCTCCTTATACGATTATGGACAGTGCTTCTTTCCATTCAAATCACTTATACAGTAATTATATCATGTTGGCATCTTGGCATACAGATTTGGATAAGTCTGTTGACTTTTTTTTCTGAATCCCATTTGCATATATTACTT
This sequence comes from Ctena decussata, assembly GCA_963989385.1. Taxonomy (NCBI): domain Eukaryota; kingdom Metazoa; phylum Mollusca; class Bivalvia; order Lucinida; family Lucinidae; genus Ctena; species Ctena decussata. The sequence goes on along the minus strand of OZ022499.1, from coordinate 27,199,312 downwards.
GTTGTTTGTAATAGTACAATTGCTGTTTGTATGCATATGCGAATAAAATATTGTTTAAACTAAAGACTAATTAGTGTCAAAAAGGGTCCAAATGAATAAAAAGCGATTATGTAGAATACGAGTCTTAGTTGATATGGTATTTATTACTGTGTAATCTAAATTTATTCTGACTTCTTATTCAAGGGCGTAGCTACCTATACGGCAAATACGCAAGTGCGTATTGAAATTTTGTCAAAATTGACAAAATTTCAAAACGCACCTGCATATTTGCATGCTGAAAATTTATAAATTAGACAAGATTTCAATACCAATTACCAAAGTGGCCGAAATACTAGCTTTCCCTTCAAGAAGTAGAGAATAAAACATGGTTGTGCGTATTATGAAATTGCCCCTAGTTACGCCCCTGTTATTTGTTAGATTTCATTTAGCCAGATGACAATTCAAAAATATAAATAAAGATATCAGAGAGAGCCTACAATCATAAAGCAAAACTGCACCCCTACCCTCCCTATCAAAACAAGAAGATGGGATTGGCACTAAACAAAACGAAACAATCTTGAATTGCAAAAATATTTTTTTCAAAGTATTACATTTGCAAATGATTTATAGTATATCTGAATTGGAAAGAAATAACTATACAAAGATGACATTGCAACTTTCTTGTTTTAATTAAACAATGAGATATTAAATCTTTCATTAAACAGCTGGCACGTGGCACCCTTATTAAGTTTCTAATTGCATGGTTAACATGCTGAAAAACAAATCAATGTAGGTACGTAATTGATTAAGATGAAGAGTCTTTGCCATTTAGAAGAGGCTCAGATTACAATTTATCGGGTAATGTTGCGATACCGTAATGTTACATTTTACCCATCAGATATTAAATACCTGTATACATGCTATTAAGTTCTCTTGTGCTTACAAATTGATGATTAGTTATTCCTCGATTTCCTTTCGTTGACTGGGCGGTGCTGTTATAGGCTTGCCATTCAATGTCAAAATCGAGCAGTCCACATGAAAAATCGGTAAAGTAGCATGCTCATGAGCTGTTACGCATAATTGGCAGATTAAAAATGCCCGGTAAACGCTATCGGTCATCGCAAATGATAAACAGTTTCCATACAGGCACACTACGTCGAAACGACGTCGGAGGAACATCGATGCAACGTTATGACGCTATACTGACGTGTATACAAGTTTGGTCCCGGATGTCATAACTTTGCACCGACGTCGTCACAACGTTGTTGAGATGCTGTCTGTATGCTGGGTTGAAAGGAAAAAAAAAAGAATATTGTTGTGCGAACTCCGATCATTTCGTGCCTTTTATAAAGGTGAGCTTTGTTCTGCGCGAGTGAGCATAAAAATCATCACCGCATTATACCTTTTTAGAAAATATACTCGTCGAAGGTAAGGTCAGAAATAAGCACCGCGCAGTCAACGAAAGGAAATCGAGGAATACCTTGTCAATGTGAATACTGAACATGCTTTGTAAAGAGGACCTCAGAGAAGATAGTGCTTGTCCAACTTAATTATTCTCAATAAATAAACCACTATATTATTAGAATCGTTATTATCATTATAACTATTATTATCTTAGATATACCAAACATGCAACAGTGCCACACTTTTTTGCGGGAGATGTAAAGGATGAGGAGTACTATATATATTGTTCCGCAGGTAATGCACTCTTCCTGGCGTATCCTTGCCGGAAATCAGGATAAATGTGTGCTCTTACAGGGGAAGCAAGTCTGCAATTTTCTGCAAACCTTGGCGGGGTAGATATACATGTTAAAATGGGAGCACCATACCGTGAATGTTACTCTTAATGAAAGGAAACAACCAGTCATGCAATAATGTCTCACGGTCAAGTGGTGACCATTGGTGCTGTAGCTCACCTGAGTCCATTCATCCTCCGCAGTTGGTAAGGCACCTGACTTATAAGTCAGAGGTCCTGGGCTCGATACCCGGTCTGGCCACATACTTTCGTTTAACCTTCCGCTGAATCAAGAAGTGCAGTTGTCAGTTACTGGCGAAAATATGTCCACGTAGTATTGGTTAACCGCTTAGCGGCTTAGGAGGTCTAAGCCTGTCCAGGAATAGTGTGGTTAGGTTAACTGACCGTCCCGACATGACCATACCTGTTTACCGTGGACGTAAAGCAACAAATTTAAAAAAAAACGACATTTATCCTCAGCACCCAAGGATATGTAACTCTAAGGCAAATGGTAAAATATGGCTGAATTTCAAATTCTTCCGAGATTTGATGAAGTTTCGATAAAAAATGAAGTCGCTATAATGCTTGAGACAAGGTCAAATATGGGCCATTTAAGCACTCAAGGACAAGTAGCTCCAAGGCAAAATGTACAATATAGCCAAATTTCCAACTCGTCTGAGACTAGCGACACTATGCGTACATGTCGATTTTGCCCTATATGCACGTGTATCATACTGGGCATAACGGTTTTGCTATAAATCAGTATTTGAATTTTCGATTGTTTTTTCGGTACACACCACAACATTTGCATTTTATTTACATAGCAACATGGCTTTTAGTGCAGACAGAAATCGTTACAGGCTGACCGCTAAAAGCGGTTTGTGACCGGCTTAGTAAAATACACTAGACTCACGACTGATTGAAGATAAAGTGGTCACTTTCTAGTTTTCTTTTTAGTTTTTTTGCCTCTGAGTACTTTTGCCTTGAGCAAGGGCGTAGCTACCTATACGGCAAATACGCAAGTGCGTATTGAAATTTTGTCAAAATTGACAAAATTTCAAAACGCACCTGCATATTTGCATGCTGAAAATTTATGAATTAGACAAGATTTTAATACCAATTACCAAAGTGGCTGAAATACTAGCTTTCCGTTCAAGAAGTAGAGAATAAAACATGGTTGTGCGTATTATGAAATTGCCCCTAGTTACGCCCCTGTTGAGTATATCATTTATCTCTGCCACAGAGAGCCTTGTCATCATGCAAACGAAATGCAGGCATAGTGGTTTGTTTAGAAAAACAATCGAAATTTAAAATACAGATTAACGACAAATTCGTATTTTTCAGATTGCTGCATGTGTAAATCGTGAAAAATCGACATGTGCGTTCAGTGCCGCCGGCTTTAGTAAACACAAATCATGCAAAAATTCAGACCTGAACAGAGAAAAATAAGTAAAACATGGGCATTCAAAAAGTGCATACTTTCTCTTGCCTCTGAGCATATACAACTGCATGTAGACTTAGGCATAATTAAGAAGTTTTAACAGAGATTTTGGCAAATCGTCATGCTACTGACTTATATAAGCCGAAGCAACAATATAAAATATATATCATGAGGAACGATCATTAGTTCAATAAATCACTGTGTCATTTTAATTTACACTTTTCTTTGACATAGTAGTGTTTCAAATATGGCCGACAATAATGTTAACAACGCTAACATCAACATTAGCGTGCTTTAGCGCGCGTGTTGCTGTCGAAGGTTTCCACTAAAATATAATTTTACCAAATCTGTGATGACAACAGATGCGCAATTTATTAGAAAAGCCAAATTGTAGAGCACCCTAAAAACGAAACATTGACAAAACAATTTGATCGGAAAGTCACTTATAGTTCTAGTAGCGCAAGCAGCACTGTGATTTCAGATACGACAAGCCAATATTGAAGCTACATTGCCACACTGGATAGTGCATTGTAACTCGGGGATGCTGAAACGATCTCACATGGAGCTATGGAAATTTTTGCTAAAATGAAAATGGCTTTTTATTTTGTATTGTGGTTTTTGACGTCGTACTCTTTCCGTTCAGGTAAGCTTTTTAACCATTACAGCGCGAAATTTACATCTGCAAAATTCCAAGACGACAGAAGGGCCTGTATAATTTTGGCCGTATACGACCCCCATATTTATGAATTTTCAGAATTGTATCTTTCAACCACTGTTAATAATATATGTGAGTGGTAAAACATTTAACTATCTATTATTATTCAAATTTTCTACATTTTTGCGATTACTATTATTTTTTTTCTGCGCGTCTAGTTGCACCCTACTCAACTGAGTTTTGGCATTTTCGACCATTTTTCGCCTGCATCTGGGCTAGAAAATATGTCAACACAGTCAAGTGCACAGCTATTTTTTGTACAATGATGTATTTTAAAAATGTCTACAATATGTGAAAATTCAGCTGTGCACTTGACTGTGCTAACACGCAATTTATACTTAAAAAAAAACAACAAAAAACTTGCAGTTTCACAGTGATCTAAACATAAAAATGCCTATATCTCCGCTCATAGACAAAATAAACATATGTTTTGGGTATTCATTTTCTTAGGTAGAACACAGGGAACCATATGGTACACATTTTATTTTGATCCGTTTAAATATTTTGGTAAGCGTCTCTCTACTTGCTAAGTTGAGTGGGGTTTTCACGTGTCCACATCAAAAGCTTTTAGGACTTTATTTTGACTTAATAAGACAAATCACTTATTCATATGCACTAAAGTCTAACAACACTCTACCTTTGCTAACCAAGAATTATTTTCCCAGGATCAAATGGAATAAGACTGTCCTCGCGTTTTTCAAAATGACTTGCCAATTTTCAGATATAATATAATTGTCAATAGTGAATTTAGTTTCATCTGCTCATATTAATCTGCAAAGGTTCGTTTTATGCTTACAAGCGAATCCGTGACACAGGTCTGGTTTTTAGTTTAAACTTTATTTTATTTGTATAAACATAAATACAAAATACATTTAAACACATTTCTAAACACAATAATTTTATACAAATGGGATTCAGAAGAAAGTCAATTGACTTTTTTCAAATCTGTATCCCAATCTTGCAATAAAAGTAATGCTTATATAAAAAGTGATGTGAAATTACAATAGACAAAGTTGTTAATACAAACATGAATAATCTTATGGTTTTGCTATTAGGCAATACGTATTTCAGAAGAAAACATTTCCATTTCGCACACATCCTTGGCTCCACGGGAATAGGAGAATATTACACTAATTTCAAAAGTTATCTACACTCTCAGAACATCTTGAGTTTCAGATGTACAAGTCGTCAAGGTGAGATAAATGAGAAAATGATACATGTTTGAATCTATACAGAAGTTGATCAAGTTTAAGTGTATGAATTCCACGCATAAACGAGTTCGGCTATATTAATGAGTCATCAAGATGAGTGAAAAGAAAAATGTATGTAGCAAGCTGATGCCTTGTTTATTTTATGACTGAAAATGCATTAGAACACGCAAGCTGATAAGATGTACTCTCAATTTATTTGAAAACACTTAGTTTTTAGGACAAAGTTTTGAAGAGCCAGAAAAATGTCTTTGTTTTGTTCCGTGGAAAGTTCGTCATTACCAAAAAGTAGTACATTTAGGGTTGGTCTGCAGATCATCGAAACTGTATTGAATAATTCTTGCCTTAAATTGCTATAACGATTACATACGATTAAATAGTGATATGTATCTTCAACTGAACCACAAAGGCAAAGAGGACTATCAATTAATTTTTTTGAAAACAAATGTAGATTTAGAGAACTACAATTAGTTCTTAGCCTCGCATGATATATCTGGCCAAGCCGTTTCCCAGTATAGTAAAATTTCGGAGGGATCCTTATATCCGTTTAATTTATGCTTAAAGACACTAAGACTAGGAGAGGAACGTATTTCTTCTGGAAGCTCATTCCAGTCACGAATAACAGAAGGTAAGAAAGAGTTGAAGTAAAGTTGTGACTTAGCACGTCACGTATAGTATGTAAGTTTGTTAAATTACGTAACGGGTATAGTCCGGTCTCATGGTACCATGGGTTCCATGGTACCATGGTAAATTGGATCTGGCTTTATTATGAAACTTAAACCATTTGCTGGGCCTTGATATCAATATATTGATAAAGTAGGGGGATGCTACTTTGTACTACAAAATAATTTATAAGATAATTATGATAAATATCTGAATAAATATCAAATAAAGTAAAAAATTGGAAAATGTGGTTTCTCAACTTTTCCAGCCACCACCAGTACTATAAAATTGTTGATATTTAATGTCAGCAATATATCTTAATTCAACTTTTACTATTAAATGGTTCAACATACCCTTCCCTTAAAAATGCAAATAGAAATTACAACTTGAATGTATGCTTATTTATTTTTGGAGTGATTGATATATGGGCTGCCATTAAGCCTTAAACTGAAAATCGCACAAATTTACACAAACAATTTTTATAGGAAATAAGCAAACTGGCTGCAAATGTTTCAACATTCCTTTCTCTTGTGAATACCTTTAAAGTTACTCTTACAAAGAATTTTTGCTTGGTGAAACTACATTATAAGATATCCACACAGTCCAAGTAAATATCATACACCTTATGTCAAAATGGAGAAAATTCTAAATATGCCATTTCCAGATTTCAAATGGTCAAAAACACTTTTATTAAACGTTTTTATGAATTTCAATAAGACTGATAATAACCATTGATATCTTGTGATCTGATATCTCAGTGTGAGATATTAATATTTTTTATCATGTAAGCTTTACAAATTTGATAGCTTTCTGTTTGCCATGGTATCATGAGAATGTATTCTGACAGGTAAATAGATAGCATGACTTTGTTCAAGTCCTGCTTGTAAACAATAACAGGATTTATATGAACATTAAACTTTATTATAACTTAGAACATGGTTTGTTGAAAATACTCTTGTGCATCAATCAATGCAGTGTTGCACACAGCATGTGTTGTCTCACTTTAAACATTAAGTACCATGGTACCATGGAATTCCTGGCTACGTTGAAGCGCTTCCAACTGTTGGTGGTACTAAAGAGGATAAGTAGTCAGGAGATAGATCATTCTTCATCTTATAAAATAATTGGAGTTTTTGCTTTTTTCTTCGGGACGAAAGTGTTTCCCAACCAGTTTCTAATAGGAGAGAATTAATAGAGACAAGTTTAGTGGCACCTGAAACTATACGAGCAGCTTCATTTTGAATTTATTCAAGATCGTTAACTTCATATTGTGTACAGTTGTCCCATACAACATCAGCATACTCCAAGAGGGGACGTATAAAAGAGAAATAGATAGTCTGAAGAGATCTTCAGTCTAACTTGAATTTTCGCTTCCGCATGATGTTAAGACGACTCCAAGCTTTTGTTTTTATATAATCCAAATGTTCGTGCCATGAACCATCATTTGAGAGTACTAATCCCAAATGCTTATGCGAAGTTACTTCATTTACTTGTTTTTGATTTAATGAAACAGGGGGGGGGGGGGGGGGGGTGGTATGGTTTGATGTGTTTTCTGGAAAAAATACTGATTCCGATTTTGCCGGGTTAAATTTAACAAGCCATTTTGTTGCCCATTGATGGATTTTTGATAGGTCAGAATTTAACTGGTTTGCAACTTTAACAGGATTGTCAACAATTATATACAAACTTGTATCATCTGCAAACAACCTTATAGATGAATTGATATTTTCTACAATATCATTAATGTATAGAAGAAAAGGCAGGGGACCAAGGATAGAGCCTTGAGGCACTCCAGAGTTGACGGATGTCCAATCAGAATTCGCTCCAGGCAAGACTACTCTTTGCTTTCTGTCATGTAAATAATCCGTGAACCATTGGAGAAGCAAACCAGAAATACCAGCAGACTGAAGTTTGAAAAGAAGACCTCTATGCCACACTCTATCGAAAGCTTTACTTATATCGCAAAAGATAGCTCGCACTTCTTTTCCTTCGTCTAGAGCTTTACAAAAGCTATTGTAGACATCGACTAGTTGGTTAACAGTCGAGTCTCCAGGAATAAAACCTGATTGTAGAGTTGTAATGACCTCATGGTCACGGAAGAAATTAAAGACGTATTTATGCACTATTTTTTCTAACACTTTTCCGATAGTACTTAGAAGAGAGATAGGTCTATAGTTAGATACATCTGAAGGGTCATCCTTTTTATGAATGGGTGTAACATTAGCCAGTTTCCAAATACTAGGAAGCTTGCCAGTAGACAGAGAAAGATTAAAAATATCAGACAGAGGAAAAGATAACGGCTGAGCAAGCTCCTTAAGAAGTCGATTGTTAATAGAATCTGGCCCAGCGGCTTTGCCCAATGGCAATGTATTTAAGATTGCATGGACTTCATCGGGTGTAACCAATATAGAATCAAGTTTGTGGGTAGGTAAGTGTAAGGTTGAGGGAAGACTTGCATTTTCCTCATCTATAATAGTTTGTTCAATAAAGTACGTATTTAGAATGTTCGACTTATCACTATCATTACAATAAATGACCCCTTCCCTATTAAGTGGAGGAATAGTAGAGGTTTGATCGGGTTTAATAAAATATTTCAGAGTTTTCCACCAGCTATTTGGACTTAAATTCGTATCTTTTAATTTTTCTGAGAGATGTTCAAGTTCAACACTTTTAGACTTCCAAATTTCAATACTGACTTGATTTCTTATATGTTTGTAATTATCAAAGTCGATCGTATTATTAGTTTTCTTAAATTTATCGTACAATCTTTTCTTTTTCCAGATCAGACGTTTGATATTATTAGTAAGCCAAGATGGATCTGATTTTCTAATTTTTATAATTTTATTTGGTATATGCTTGTTTGCTAGATCTGTAATATGTTCCGTTAAATTATTTGCATATATGTCAATATCATTATTTTTTTTTATTTTATTCCAATCCGTTTCCCTTAAATCATCTGATAAAGATTGATAGTTGCCTCTGTCATATAAATAAATCTTACGGGTATATATTGGGGTTTGAACTTTATTAAACTTGAGAACACAATATATGGGGCAATGGTATCGCACATTCTGGTCAAGAAATGGGTCGCCAACACCGCTTAACAGTACATTACTTTTATTAGCAGTTAAGAAAAGATCTATAATTGTTGAAGACATTTCTGTGAAGTTCGTTGGTTCATTTATTAATTGTTCAAGATTGTAGTGTTGACATAAATTTAGAAATTTTTTGTTAGAAACCTGTTTCAATGTGTCTAGATTAAAATCTCCTGTAATTAAGATATTTTTTATATTTGTGTCGAAAGCAAGACCGATCGAATCTTCAATTGTTGAGACAACCATGTTATTAGAATTTGGTGGTCTATAAAATGTACCTATTAGTTGTTTTATATTGTGAGTTTTCACTTCGATCCGAACACATTCAATATCTGGTAATTCCAAATCATTACGACGACAAGAATAAATATTATTACGAACGTAAACACAAATTCCCCCATGACTATCACCGATTCGATCACGTCTATACAATTTAAAATCCTTAAAAACTAAGAGATCGTCAGAGGTTCTTGTGTCCAACCAAGTTTCGATTAGGCATATGACATCAAAATTTCGAAATTCCGTTTCAAGTATATCTAATTTATTCATAAGGCTTTGAACATTATAATGAACCACCGAGAATTTATCTTTTATAACCTTTTCTTCAAAAGTGATAGAAAACTTGAAGAATTTAAAGACGCAGATGAAGCCGGACCAGGATTACGCTCTATACCTGATATAAACAATAATGACATAATAATCAGAAGCTCAAAATAATTTAAATGTTCTATACCTTTCATTTTAACTTGACGACTGTAATGCAATCCAATCCGCATCCTAAATACTGCAAGTTCTATCACGTTATACTATCAATTAGACATCGAACCAATTTAGAGGATGCGAATAGGATATACCTTATGTATGAAACAGTGTAAATGACATTGTAATGTACATAGTTTTCCCCGTGGAGCACAAAAAATGGATACGAAATCAAGATGTTGAAAAACATATATACAGTCAACTGTTTATCATTGTTGGAAAAAAAGGAATAAATAATTTTCTTTCAAAACAATTCTTTACTATGACATGCAAGCAAGTGCTGCAGGTTGCAAAAAATAATTAAAAACTACCCAAAGGGCACATGACGTCAATATGACGTCGTACTGTCGTTCCTGTGACGTGATGACGTCACATCAACAACAGCACGACGCCACTCCGACCACACGCGCCGTCTGGGCAGGATAGGAGAAAAAAAATGAAACGTACTTATGCTGCAGCAAAATATATAAACTGCACAGCACAAACAAGAATGAAAGACCGCAAGTAAGAGAAGCAATTGTATCCAAGGCAAATTTACTTTTTATAACAGTTGCTCCCCTTTGCATACAACTGACGGTAAGCCAAAACTTAAGGTGGTGATAATCACTGATTTGGGACAAAGACAAAAATTTGCATAAAATACTCAAAATAACACTGATCTTTCCAAAACTTAGCAGATGCCCTCTTTATGTTGTTTCTCATAATTTAGAATCCCAAAATGCAGCATTTGTTAATGTTAAAAAGTGTTTTTATAATGAAAGATCAAAGGGTAATTTTGTGCGAATAAATCTGAAAAAATAATATCATTATTGAAAATATACATAGTGCTATGAGTACCTTGTTGCATAATGGAGAGCGTCCTAGCAATTATTTTTTTCAAACTCTTTCACACATTAGCAGGCTGAGCAGATGAAAAAAGATGCAGTCTGTGTCCAATTTTTTTTGTCAAAACACACAGGTGAGACAGGTGATACTATTTTAACAAGGTTGGTCAATTTCATCTACACACCACTGATCATGTCAGTAATGTATTATTTATATTGTAGGTGTTAACATAGGTATGCTTGCCTACCCTATATTTAATAAATGTGTCCAGTGTACATTTACTTTGTACATGTTGAACATTTGAGAAAAAGCTACCGTTTTCATCTGGTCTATATTACAATTTGAGAAACAGTTGGAATAAATAATTGCTAGGACGCTCTTCATTATGCAATAATGCACCTTCAGCATTACGTAAATTTTCAATAACGATATTATTTTTTCAGATTTATTCGCAGAAAATTACCCTTTGATCTTTCCTTATAAAAACACTTTTTTATGCAGCATGTACGTCTATTTTGTATTCTAAACTGTAAAGAACAACAAAGATAAAAAGTTTGGTAACTTTCAGGGAGATACGTAACTTTTTTATGGTTTTATGCAGATTTTTACATTTACCATAAATCACCACCTTAAGACAGCATACCACGCACAGATACATGTGTATATAAATGCGAAATGGGACATGTCACGTTGGAGATACCCAAGGGTATGTGCTGACTGCAGAAAACACAGATCATCAAGACATTTTAGACAAATACATATATAAAGTCATTTCTTGCTGCAGTAACTTTCCATTACAAGTACACATAATGACGGACCTTACATCTGTGCAGCCTGATCCAGACAAACAGTGCACATGACTCAGGATAAATATTCACATGACGAAGTCGACATGGTATTTTTGTCGTAGACATATCAGAGCATGCATGACCTGCATCCGGGTTTTTATTGTATGGGGGATAATAAACACAATCTACCATTTGTGAAAAGAAACAGTTTTAAAATGACGTTTTATGAATATAAACTTTATTTTGACTTCGTTTCCTTTTTAATTTAATCGCCGTTATTTGCGGATAGACGTGTTTTATTCAATAATAACGAATGACGAAAAGTGTATTTGCAAATTTCATGACCCGTTTGAGCAGCCGTAGATCATGCGCATTCGAGTTTTCCAATCGTGTATTTAAAGGTCTGGTATGAAAGCCATAACCGCACCGCGCTTCCGATCTGCAGCGCCAGAAATCAATCTTCTTTAACAACTGGTGTATTTCTAACTAAAATTACAAAGAAACAAACAGTGCTTCCACTAGTGGAAGTCTGGGGGTCTGTGACTTCTAAAACTGAATGCCTGGAAGTCAGTGACTTCCAATTTTTATCATAACCTACCATTTATAAATTGAATATTGACTTAAATAATGAGTTGAATTTGTTGTATTAATGGTATTTCACCCATTAATGAAGGAGAAAGCAATATCAATATGGACATTCTGGAATACTAAGTCATCATAAAATTCTGGTTCCGATAGGCCTTCATGTGAAAATGATTTAACCTGACATTGAGTTTTGAAACCAATTACTTGCATCGGCGATAAAATTTTCTAGATAAGGAATTATTTCGATGCAGGCTTATCTTGATACTCATTCGCTCAATTGCACACACGCTCACTCACTCATAAACTCACGAATTCACTCCCTTAGCAATTGGGCCTAACGAAGTCAGGGAAAATCATGAAAATATGAGGCAGAAAGCTTAGAAATAGACTTTTAATAAGTGTTACCCCGGTTACAGGTAGCTCCTGGTGAGGTATCGGTATTTTTGCAGTTCAGTCATGCCATTAAATTTTACTTGTGGCAAATAAACTAGGATATCGAAGTTGTATGAAAATGAGTAAGGAAAACATCAGTTATGGCCATGGTGCCGCATGGTTATATATCTATGCGCCAGTCATCTGTATCCACAACCCCCACCTACAGAAACGGTATTTTTACATTTCAGAGACCTGTGATGATTAGCTGATGGTAACAACCTTGCTCTTATTTCGACCCTATACTACAGAAAATCTCACAGGGTAAAGGACCCCAATTTTAAAACTCCGGCACTATGGAAACAATTAAAATATAATTGCCCTGCACCTTGGTCCGGCTATCCCAGCGCCATTGTATTATTTTAGGCCCGGAACGTCCCGTTACCATAGTCTAGCTGCAGTTGCAGTTATCCGTTGAGGGATTATTGGGTTGCCCTTTATATTAATTCATGTTTTGTCCACCATTTTGAAGGACTTCTTATTAAATCAACAACCCAACAAACTCTGTTCGTTTATTGTGTTTCCGTTCATTCCTGGCGCAGCCCATCTTCGTAGGTTGGGGCGAGGATGCAAATGACAGCAGGCCAAATTGACCCGGACGAGTTGAATGGCGGCCGGGTTGACCCAGGAGCCGTGAAGACCCCAGGCTTACAGAAAGCAGGCCGAGTTGACCCGCTTCTTCCATGACAATAGTTGTAATCGAACTCGACATAGACAATAGTTGTAATCGAACTCGACCAAGGCTGATCACGATAATCCTCACTCGGGAATTCATGTTTTGTCCTTGAACAAGACACATTTACTTTACAAAAGTACTGATAATACCCAGGAAGCGATGGATCCGTCCTGACATGACTAAAAAGTTGTTCTTTAAAAACGAATTTCATCTTCGACAATTATCTTTTTTAAACATGTTTCTTGTTTTAGATGTGGCTACTTGCTCTATTATAACAGTAATCAACTACAAATTTGGAAAGTGTACAAAACTATGTTTGTTTTTAACTGACAAATCACGTGACAAAACACGTGAATGCTTTCTGCAGCGCATATGAATAGAAAGACTGTCCACTCATAAAATCAAAGCCAGGCTTGACTATTGTAAGAACTATGCACTGATCAGATGATCAGTGCGAACTCAGCTAGTATGCATTGTTCCTAAAGCCGAATCAGCTGACCAAACGTCATGACGTCGCGGCGTTGATCTAACGTCGCGAAGTGACGTTGAATCAACACTGATTCACATTCTGCAACGTAAAGCGCCCAAAGAATTCATCCACACACAAAAGGTATCCATGTCAATACTACTACGATAAATACTACGCTATCATGAATGAATCAAAGGGCCAATAGCCCTGAAATGACAGATTCTATCAGAATAAAGTCATGCTACATCGGCTCAAAATAATTTCAAACTTCAGTCCTGTTGTTTCTGGTCCAGTTCCATTAATGTAAATAAGCCATTTAGCGCAAAACACTTCATGCACCTGCAAAAATTCTATCTCTTGTACACAAGTAATATTTGAATTCTGATTATGGTTACTGCTTTTCACTGACTTTAAAGCACTCAGTGTTTGCGGTATATCGCATTACCAATGGACAACGAGGATGTCCACTCCAATTTTTACAATATGGCAATTCTATGAATAGCCACCGATTAACACACAATTACCGTATGATGTCCAGTTAACACTTGCGAGATAAGTGGATAAACCAACAGAATTTCTTTTATATTACATTCTCTGCAATGACTGACGTGCTCGGAATACTGTTTTAGGCAAGTTTTTTTTTTCAGCGGTAGCTGATTTATTTTACTTAATGAAGTATAAGGGGCGCTTGAAGGGGGGGGGGGGGGAGCGAATACGGTAACTGGCGGGTTGATTTTTAATATTGAGTTTGTATTCGTTATATTTTTTGACCGCTGATGTCATTAGTTGGATACTTCTTATTTTACAAAACTACTTATATTATTATACCTGCACAAAATTACTGTTATATAAGTTCTCATTTAACTTCGTACAAAACTTAGGCCTATTTTCATTTCCAGACGTTTATCAGCGAAATGACCTTACGATCACTTCATTTCTGAGCGGAAGAATACAGCTGTGAAAGCCACTTTGCAAACTAGAATTGTTTTTCTACGAAAAAACAGAATGTCTCTCTCCCCCCCCCCCCCCCCCCCCCTTTGATGTCAAAAGGATCAGTCATTAAGACGCCAAGGGAAAAACAATATGTTTCCCTACCCTGAAGCAGGGATTCATAATAAGTAAAAAGTATAAATGCAAGAGTTATAGTAGTTATGCTCTGCATGTCATGTAATGTTGACTGATATTCAGATTTAGTTTTTGTCAAAAAATATAAATGCAAGAGTTACAGTGCTCTGCACATCGTCTATTTATATGTTGACTGATATTTGTATGAAGTTTCATGAATATAGCTTAAAAGGTTTTCAAGTTATAGAGCTTAGACGATTGAGACACGATTTTGTGAATGACAAAGTTCCAAGAAAAATAACTCAAATAGTATAAATGCTGTGCTCTGCAGGTTGTCTAGTGTTGACTGACATTTGTATGAAGTTTCGTGAATATAGCTTGTCCGGTTTTCAAGAAAAAAGCGATTCAGACACGATTTTGTGACTGACAAAGGTCCAAGGGAAATAACTCAAGAAGTATAAATGCAAGAGTTATGGTTCTTGCACTATGCAATTCTTCTAATGCTGATTGATATTTGTATGAAGTTTCGTGAATATAGCTTGAATGGTTTTCAAGTTATAGAGCAGACACAACTGAGACACGATTTTGTGAATGACAAAGTTCTAAGGGAAATAACTCAAATAGTATAAAGCTAACGTTATGGTTCTTGCATTCTGCATGTCGTCTGATGTTGATTGATATTTGTATGACTTTTCATGAATATAGCTTGAATGGTTTTAAAGTTATGGACGGACTCGACTGAGACGCAATTTTGTGATGGACAAAGTTCCAAGGGAAATAACTCAAAAAGTATAAATGCCAGAGTGCATTCTGCACGTCGTCTGATGTTGATTGATATTTGTATGAACTTTCATGAATATAGCTTGAATGGTTTTAAAGTTATAGACCGACTCGACTGAGACGCAATTTTGTGATGGACAAAGAGTTCCAAGGAAAATAACTCAAAAAGTATAAATGCCAGAGTTACCATTTGTGCACTCTGCACATCGCCTCATGTTGATTGATATTTGTATGAAGTTTCGTGAATAAAGCTTGAGCAGTTTTCAAGTTATAGAACGGACACAATTGAAACACGATTTTGTGATGGACTAAGTTCCAAGGGAAATAACTCAAAAAGTATAATGCCAGAGTTACCATTCTTGCACTCTGCACGTCGTCTCATGTTGATTGATATTTATATGAAGTTTCGCGAATATAGCTTGAGCGGTTTTCAAGTTATAGAACGGACACAATTGAAACACAATTTTGTGATGGACTAAGTTCCAAGGGAAATAACTCAAAAGTATAAATGTCAGAGTTACCATTCTTGCACTCTGCACGTCGTCTCATGTTGATTGATATTTATATGAAGTTTCACGAATATAGCTTGAGCGGTTTTCAAGTTATAGAACGGACACAATTGAAACACAATTTTGTGATGGACTAAGTTCCAAGGGAAATAACTCAAAAAGTATAAGTGCCAGAGTTACCATTCTTGCACTCTGCACGTCGTCTCATGTTGATTGATATTTATATGAAGTTTCGCGAATATAGCTTAAGCCGTTTTCAAGTTATAGAACGGACACGATTGAAACACAATTTTGTGATGGACTAAGTTCCAAGGGAAATAACTCAAAAGTATAAATGTCAGAGTTACCATTCTTGCACTCTGCACGTCGTCTCATGTTGATTGATATTTATATGAAGTTTCGCGAATATAGCTTGAGCGGTTTTCAAGTTATAGAACGGACACGATTGAAACACAATTTTGTGATGGACTAAGTTCCAAGGGAAATAACTCAAAAAGTATAAATGTCAGAGCTACCATGCTTGCACTCTGCACGTCGTCTCATGTTGATTGATATTTATATGAAGTTTCGCGAATATAGCTTGAGCGGTTTTCAAGTTATAGAACGGACATGATTTGTGACAGACGGACAGACGGACAGACGGACGGACGGACAGACAGACGCCCGGGGAAAAACAATATGTCTCCCGACCCTGAAGGGGGGAGACATAAATACGTTTGTGACAGCATTGAATGACTGATAGAATCAGTCATTAATCAAAGTACTGAAAGTACTGAAAGGCGGGCATTTTATTCAAATGGTTTAGAGGAGACGTTTTGAAAAAGTTAACGCACAGACATATAACGGATGATGACAGAGGCACACCATTCCATCAGCTAGCTTATCGGAATGAATTTAGATAAAATCCTAGAAAACAGTAGGGCTTTGTCAAATATTTAGATTATTTCATTGAATACCAGAAATCACAATTGTTAAGCAAAGAAAAAAGGTTCTACAAAGTGTTGTTTTTATACAGTAGGGGTGCTATTGTGATTGGTTTCAGTTTTGAATTGAATGGGTGGAAGAAATGGTGCTGGCATTTTCCTTCATCCCTGTTACTTATTCAATAAACGCTGCCTTATCTTCTCAACCGTAATACGGTCGAGGTTGGAATCATATTTGAAGCAAACTTCTTCTCGGCTGTAGACGGTGCTCCATTGCAAATTTCACCAGCAATTGATTTTGACGAGATTGTCAGAGTCCCTATTTAATATCTGTACTGTTGAAAATGAAGTTTGTTATTCTTAATAGTAGCAAGGGTGCAGGCATGTGCATTCACCCATTTTTTATTCATGGGACTCAACTTACCGCAAGGTGAGCATTAGGAAGAAATACAGGATAATTAATTATCCACAAAATGTTGACATTTGGCAGACTGAGCTATATTGGAAACTGACTCTTGTGTGTGTTTGCCAATGGATCATTTAGGCTGGGCCACTGTGCCTTGCTCTGGCAATAGCCGCTTTATAGGTAAACAGCAGTACAGCAATACTTATGAAGTGCTTTGTTGGCGTTTAGTGCATAAATTTAAGTTGTCTTGACTGCATGTTCGCGGTTTTCTACACTTGTTTCAAATTAACCGGGAAATGCCATTAGGCAAGCTTTTTACTGCATGTAGCGTAACGGAGTACTCCTGGTGGACCACGAATGACTCTTCACTGACTACTAACGATAAAAGAGCGACCATAGTCTGTCTAAACTGGTTAAATGCTGACTGCTGTCACTCTGCAAAAGACTAAATATCCATTGCATCCATCTGCAAAAGATCACTTTTAATTGCAGTCATCTGTAAGATAAAAAAATGATGACTGCTGTCTTTTTCTTGTTCAGCTAGATTAGTCAGACAAGATGAAAGTCATAACAACACTGCCTAGTGGCCACAACCTAGTAATCTCATCCTTAATGACACGTCAGTACAATCAGTCGCCTTCAACTATGCTTTGCATAACACAGCAGATCTTTGCTTTGGATTCTTTTTCAAAGAAGCCAACTTGTATTCACCCATCGGCGAATAATTTATGTAATGTATTTATACGCGTTGATCGCTGGGATAAACATTGATTTTCAAAAGTCGCAAACTGAAGCTTTTTTATTTTCAATTTAAATAAATCAACATTGATTATGACGAATCATTCTGCCTTGTTCAATGGGCTGGATTTTCGAAATTATACAGAAATGTCAGAACTATTTTCTCTGTTTCAAAATATAGAGCGCGTAGCGTAGGCTTACAAAAACAGAGATATGTTAAGACCTCCGCAAAACCGTTTTGCCAACCGTAGCTATAGACGGGCTTACAGCCCGCCTAAAAATGGAATGTAGTAGAACAGGTTTAACAATAACTGGTCAACAAGGGCATTGCCCTTTGGAGCCACATTCAATGAGATTTTCGAGGACAATTGTCAACCTTCGTGGATACAGAACGGTTAATTATATGAAGCTCTGCCTTAAACTGTAAACCTTAAAAAATCCCACAGACTGACTAACATTGTACTACGCATAATAAGTGCATAAAGACTGGCTAATGGAAAGCCAGTATGACTATATACATATTACAAGCCCTGGAGCAACCACCCACTGAGCACACAAGGTTGAATCAACACTGATTCAACCTTGATTCAACGTCATGACGTTGAATCAATGTTGACCAGATACCGATTCAACCCTGTGTGCCTGCAGGGCATGGGCGGTTTACACACAGAAAACAGATCAGGGTCCACCTTGTTTGCCATGTTCGGTATTTTATACATACCAGGTCACAAACATCTGCCAACAGATCAAGACGATTAAATCAAGACGAGGATCGCCTGGTCTAGGTCTTTATTCAGAAAGCTCTTAAACTAGTCACATCTGACGACAGAATATACCGAGGTGGGGCGACCCATGCTCAGTCGCCCGATCCAGGTCCACACTGTCCTCAGATTTGGGCGTGACTGATTTGTTGTAATAATGGCGTTAAATCAACTTCAGAGCTTTCAACCGAATATGCTTAAAACAATGTGAATCAACATGAAAAAAAACAACCCAAAACACTTAAAAAACTTTTTGTCGATGTCTACTCCAACAGCAATTTCAATTGTGAATAGTCTTACATATCGTTTAGCGGGCCCTTTTGTCCGACTAGTTGTGTAAAGTTATCAAACAGACAAGCCAAAACACAGACATCAGCCTACAGTATATATCAAGATGAGGCTACTCATACATAGCCATTTCATCCGGGTCTACAATGATTGCTATTTTGGACACGATTTTTTGTTATATTATTAATTAAACATATAGCATTTTTCAGCAAGTAACCTGATTCAAAAAACGTTAAATCTACATACTCCAAGCACCGATCAGGGCTATCAGACAAACCAAATCATAGATTTGTAATACATAGCAATGCACAATTTACAGAAGCGACTCTTACACAAACGTCTGGTCCAGGTCATCTAAGATTTAATTAGTAATAGTATTTATCACGGGTAAAAAATTCAATCTGACAAACAATCACAAACACCTGCTTACAATGTATATCCAAACGGGGCGACTCGTATAAGGCCATCTCGTCTGGGTCTGCATTGTCTGCTATTACGAATGTGATTTGTTATCATATTGTCATAGATTTATATTTGTATCATCAGAACATTTCAAGCAAAGAAACCAAGTCATAAATATGTAGGAGCACTTTACATGGCAATACTGTGACTGATAAATATGTAGGAGCACTTTACATGGAAATAATGTGACTGAACACAAACCGTGAGATTTAAGTCTAAGACAAACTGCCATTATGGGTATAGTTTGTGATATTGATCATCCAGTAGACAACAAATCACAAGCCTCTACTTACGATATCTATCAAGACGAGGCGACTCATACAAGCCGCCTCGTCCTGACTTACATCGTTTGCTATTCTGGCTGTGATGTATTGCCATATTTTCATTTATAAGTGTACCTTACCCTTCAACCTAACATACCACATGAATATGTGCTAGGAGCGGCTGTAGCGTAGTGGATAACACTCCAGACTACCAATCCAGGGGTCGCAGGTTCGATCCCCCGCTTCTCCGGTCTTTCGGATGAGACTTTAAACCGAGGTCCCGTCTCCATATGACCTCGTTGTAAGCGGGACGTTAAACCCGTGTTCACTCACTCACTCACTGAATATGTGCTAACAACGTAAATCAAGACGAGGCGACTCGACCACAATTATCTGATCGGGGTCGACACCGTCAACCATCACTGGTAAAATTCGTTATTAAATCAGTTCAGTTCAAGATACCCGACACACCAACCTAACAAGATAGATCAAGACAAGGCGACTCGTATGCAGCCTCCTTATCTGGGTCTATACTGCTTATAATTATGGCCGAACAGTCCACTCCCCGACTTACCAACCCGCTTATAATAACTTTCAAGGCTAGTCGACTCTTATATTATCGTCTGATCTGGTTCCCCATTCGGTATCTGCTATTTCAAATAAGAAAGCAATTTTGCATATAAAAGGTCAGAAGAAAACACTCTGGTGTCCCAGCAGGCACACAAAGCTGAATGTGGCATCGAATCAAGTAAGTAAGTAAGTAAGTAAATTCTTTATTTTTAGAGGGTGACCCAATTGGTACAACCAATCTTCCTTGGGGCCCTCTTTTAAAAGTTAACATATTTGCAACAATGTAACAAAATTGATTCTTAAACAGAACTTGACTATGGAAACGACATTGTAAACATAAATGAACATGGATTAACAAAACATAATATTATACAATAAGTCAAAAGCAGAAATTGCTTAAGACAGACATACATTCAGACAGACACACTAATGGACGGACGGACAGACAGAGAATGGCGGTGGAGGTAATCAAGTCATCGCAGCATAATATAAGTTATAGTAGAAAAGCTAATGCTTGATCCATTCGGAGCACCGTTTACTAAACGTGTGTAATGAAGATGAATTTTTGATGTCTAGCGGGATACTGTTCCAAACCAGTACTCCCGAGAAAGATAAGCTACCTTTAAATAAATTACATTTTGCCTGCGGCAGCACATAATGTTTATTTGTAACCGATCTTAAATTTGATGTGGTGTTATCTAAATTAACCTCTCTCATTTGGAACATTTCATGCAAGTAACTGGGAGCCAAATTATTGTGAATCTTGTATATAATCTTTGCCTTGTTAAGAAAAACGACTTGATCGAATGATAAAATGTCAAGTTGTTCCAGAGATTCATTTAAACTTTTATAATCATGAGATAATATTAATTTGCATGCCCTCCTCTGCAGTTTGTAGATTTTATTTACGTTGAAATTTGATGAATTACTCCAAATAATACTGCAGTAATCAAATTGAGGTTTAATATAAGAATTGTAAAATAAAAGTCTATACTCTTGTGACAAGTAAGGTTTAATTTTACTTAAAAGCCACAAATATGATGAAACTTTCTTTGATACATGCTGGTAATGATCTTTCCATGATAAATTTTCATCCACATAGATACCAAGTATCTTATCGCTGGTGGTCATTCTAATATCTATATCATTGTATTTTAGCGAAAATACGCTCTCTTGTAAGTTATTTCTTTTTTGTCTGCTTGTGATCAACATGACTTTAGTCTTTAATGTATTCAATATCATGCCGTTTTCTCTACACCAGTCATGAAGAGAATTTAAGGACTTTTGTAAGTTACTTTGAAGAGTGCTCATTTCAAACTGTTGGTCATATATGGTAGTGTCATCTGCATTTAAATCGGTGCTAGCTGTCGAATTATGCAATGTTAAGGGTAAGTCATTAATGAAAAGCAAAAATAATAAAGGACCTAAAATGGAACCTTGGGGAACTCCACAGTTGACCATTGAAGAACCAGATAATTTATTATTTATAGCAACACGCTGGCTTCTGTTCAACAAATACGATTTAAACCAGGATAAACAAATATCACTACATTTATAAGACTGCAATTTTTCCAATAAAATTTGATGATCAACAAGATCGAAAGCTTTTCGGAAATCTACCATTACACAGCCTATTAGTTTGCCAGCGTTTAAAGCTTTAAGCCACGAATCTACCGTAAGAATAAGTGCTGATTCTGTAGAGTGCCTTGCACGGAACCCACTTTGTGACTTATGGAACAAATCAAACTTGTTTATAAACAAGGAGAAATTAATATCGACCCATTTCTCAATGACTTTCGATATAGTCGGAAGAATTGATATGGGCCTATAATTGTTACTGTCGTCCTTATTTCCTGATTTGAAAAGAGGTTTAACTTTTGCTTCTTTCCATATATTTGGAAATATCCCGGAAATAATACTTTTATTTATAATATACACAAGACTTGGAGCTATTATGTTTGCCGATATTTTAAGAATTTTTGGGCCTATGTTGTCTAATCCCGTTGACTTGCTTACATTTAAGTTTGATAAGAACTTTCTCACAAAACCCACATTAATTAAAGGAATTTTAAATTCAATATCATTTGGTACTTTTGATCTCACAAAATTGTTGAGACGTTCGAATTCTGAGTTTCTAATTGGCTCTTTTAATTTAGAAGCCACGTTTACAAAGTAGTTATTAAAGAGCTCTGCCAAATCTGATTCGTTAGTAATCATATTATTTTCACTGTTGATGCCAAAGTTATTTTCATCACAATTTACTTTTCTTTTTAAACCAAATTCTTTAAACAATTTCCAAATAGTTCTTGAATCTGATTGGCCTTCTTCAAGTTTTGATTCATATGTTTTCTTTTTTGCTATTTCAATCAATGTTGTTACTTTATTGCGAAGCTCTTTATATGCAGCAATGTTTCCGTTTAATTTGCATTTATTTCGTTCCTTCATGCAGTCTAGAATTTCTGGAGTTAACCATTCTGGCTGATATTTTCTTTTAACCCTGTGACTTTTTATCGGAGCATGCTTATCAAGAATTTCTAGAAATAATGATTTCCAAATGTGTACTATGTCATCAATATTGTCAAACTGTTCTAATACTTCCCAAGGAACACAACTTAAATCAGAAAGGAAATTAGCTTCTTCAAAGTTATTAAATGATCGATAAGTCATTACTTGATGGGTATTTTTACCAACAGAAGGGTGAGATTTACGATTGCAGAAGACTGCGAAGTGATCACTTATGCATATTTTCTCAACAGATACACTTTGAATAGTTTCTTCATTATTTGTATAAATATGGTCTATCAATGTTTGCGTATCTTGTGTTACCCTTGTAGGTTCACTGATTAATTGAGTAAGACCTAATGACGATGTAAAATTTCCCCAATCCCTTTCTATTTCGAGATTCAATAAATTTTTATTAAAGTCCCCTAGTATTATAAATTCCTTATTTTGATTTGAAACAACGTCTATAAAATCCTCG
Source organism: Ctena decussata (assembly GCA_963989385.1). NCBI lineage: Eukaryota > Metazoa > Mollusca > Bivalvia > Lucinida > Lucinidae > Ctena > Ctena decussata. The sequence continues at coordinate 27,176,197 of OZ022499.1, read as the reverse complement.
AATCTATCATTAAATTCTACCTTTGAGTCAGGCGGTCTATACATATTACCTACTAAAAATGACTTCCCTTTGTTTGGACAAATTTCTAACCACAGGCATGGTATACTATTTGATTCTAAATCTTCTCTCCGTTTTGCGAGGATACCATCCCGCACATATACAATTATTCCTCCACCGTCATTATCATTATTATCTTTCCTGAATGGTAATTGAAACCCATTTATTTTGAAAACATTAGTCAGCTTATGATCTTTCAGCTTTGTCTCGCTCATTCCAAAAATATGCAATTCACTATTTACAGGAGCGGTCAGTATTGCAGCTATTTCTGAAAATTTGCTCATTCTGTCACCACAAATTCTTTGAACATTTAAGTGACCAATATTAATACCCCTGCTATTCAGATTAATTGAAAAAGTATTTTGAATATTTTTACTGGACGAAGTTGATGTATCAAAAGTGTGCACATTGTTTTCCGAAAGATTGTTAAAAGTTTGAGAAGTTTGCTGATTTTCAGAATCACTACAAATAGTTACATTTCTACAGTCACTGATAATTCTCTCAAAATACACCGAATTTGTATCTGAACTCCGGCTTTGTTCAGCATAAACTCCCGGCTTTGAAGTTTTCACTGACTTTTCTTCATAAATCTTTGTTTTAGAAACATATGTTTGACTTTTACAGTTACAATGAAACAAATTACAATTATCACATACATTTTGTAAAATACCAAACTTATTTGTATTACAAAGCATTAAGCTAGGATTAATTTCGGCAATTGTGCCTAGTCCCTATTGAGAATACCAGCAGTCAGCAATTACGTAACCCGGCATAGAACATCCAAAGCATAGTTTTCTGCCTCCCCATTTTCCACTGTCTATTCATATTTCTACTGTTACCCTTGTACGGTCGGTTTGATTGTCCATTTCCAGTGTACGGCCTGTGATATTGTCCATTTCCTGTGTGCGGCCTGTTGGATTGTCCATTTCCCGTGTCCGATATGCTTGATGGCCCGTTTCCTGTGTATGGCTTATTTAATTGGCCGCTCCCCGAGAATTTTCCGTGCGACTGTCCGTTTCCTGTGTATGGCCGGTATGATTGTCTATTTTGTCCTAATCTATTATTTCTGCTGATTGGCTGCTTCGAAGATGGTATAACGCATGAGTGGAAATTATCGACGATATTCACATGTCTGTTAATGGCGTCTAATAATCTCCGTATCCCAGAATGTGCCAGATGGATTCCGTCACTGTTGTAATAACGAGTAGCTGGCATCCCGTTTCTGTCAAACAGCAGATCATATGTCTCTCCTATGAATTTGACCTTGTGCATTTTCCAGTGATCTACAACTCGTATAATAGAAATGTTGATGCTCGATATATCCACATCTCCACGTGGCAACACTTTGCAGACATGAACAACGCAATCCCGGTTTGCGCTGTTAATGAAACTCAAAAGCTCGTCATATTTCTCTTCAAATTGACTAGTATCTGTTCTGTTTGAGGCGTCATTTCCACCAACGCATATGATGATGTTATCAAACGTGGCTAAGTTGTAAACCGATACTTCTGACCAAATATCCTTGATTGTGGCACCGCCTTTAGCACAAACTGACACAATAACGTTGAATCAACGTTGATTCGATGCCAACTTCAACTGCGCCCACAGTGGCTGAGAAACCATGTTATTGTTTGAAACGTATTTTATGACGTTTTGACGTTTAATTTACGGTTTAAAAGGTTCCAGGTCATCAACACTTGGTATGCGATGCTTATTCTCAGCGTTGTCCTGAATAAACACATTCCCATTGTAGACCCAGGTTTTTATAATACGTGACTGTCTATTTTTCTTCAGCTGCCTACACATGTATGCCAAGTCTTTGCGCTTTTTCGTCAAGTCTTCGTTTATGAAGATATTTGCTTTTTGAGCGCGTAAAGAATTGGTTGTGCACCCATCACAGACTCAGATCAGCCTGGGCATCCGCCCAGTCTGATCAGAGTCGTCGCTTTGCGTTTATTTTATCGGCCTCCAAATTCCAATGCTAACTATTTTTCAAATATGGAAGACTCTTTATCCTTGCTATTGATACAGATATCAGTGATATTATTGCCACTGGCGATTTCAATTTAAATCTGCTGAATCCTCTTACTTCGAGAAAAATTGATTCCCTCTGCACTCAGTTCTCTCTTCACCAATCAATAAACCAACCTACTCATTTCACTGAAACATCCTCATCCATAATAGATATTCTGTTTGTCAGTAACAAAGATAATTTAATACTTAGTGGTGTTGGTGAGCCATTTCTAGGCCAAGAGTTAAGGTATCACTGCCATATTTATGGCATTTCAAATTTTCTAAGACTAAGGTTCATGCGTCATGTATGGAACTATGATCACGGCGATTTTAATTTGCTGCGGAGCCAAGCTGAATCAGTTGACTGGACATCCCTCCAAGATGATGATATTAATATTTATGCTAATAACATAAATAAAGCTATAAACACTATAGCTTCTGAATGCATACCCAATAGATATGTAAGTATACGACCTTCCGATCCTCCTTGGATAACTTCAGAAATAAAACTTTATATTCGTAAACGTAAAAGGGCCTTTAGGAGAGCAAAACGGACAGACGTTGACTCTCACTGGGAAAACTTATTAGGAAACTGCGTAACAAGGGTACAAATATGATCCGTAACTCAAAAGTCTTATTATGTTTCAATTAAAGAAAAACCTAAGTCCCAAACATTAAGCGCTAAAGATTGGTGGTCTACATTAAAAACGTTTGTAGCTCCAAACTCTAAATCATCTATCCCGCCACTGGAATTTTTTAATGACAGTATAATAACAGACGAACGAGATGAATCTAACGTCTTGAATAATTACATGTACTTTCAAAGTCAGACATTATTAAATGATCAAGACGCTATTCTTCCATATTTGCCTCCTTCTCCTGTTGAATCTCATCTACAAAACATCATTTTCACTCCGTCCAAAGTGGAATTAGTTCTAGAAACCCTGTCTATCGGTAAAGCCTCGGGTCCAAATGGACTAGGCAATCGTATCATTCGAGCACTGTTACACGAGCTTTCTTATCCATTCTGTTCTCTGTTTAATCAGTCACTGCAAACAGGCATTGTACCAACCTCCTTTTAAAGTGGCTAATGTTTGTCCTGTCCCAAAAAAGGGAGATTTATCAATTGTTTCTAATCATCGGCCAATATCTCTGCTAAATGCTGAAGATAAAGTATTTGAAAGGTTAATAATTAAACACTTATTTACATGTAATCATTTACAGGATAACAACCTTCTATCCTTTTATATTCACTACGGTCTGGATTTATACCTAGTGACTCAACGATTAATCAGCTTACTTTCCTGTATAATACGTTCTGTCAAGCACTTGATGCTAGTAAAGAAGTGAGGGGTGTCTTCTGTGACATCAGCAAAGCATTTGACCGTGTTTGGCATTCTGGTCTTTTGCATAAATTGAAAGCTGCTGGTGTTACGGGGGAGGTACATGCGTCGTTCAAAAATTATATCTGTGATAGAAAACAAAGTGTTATACTACCTGGTGCTGTCTCCGACTGGAATTCATTCGAGCTGGTGTTCCCCAGGTTCTATATTAGGTCCTCTTTTCTTTCTATTGTATATCAATGATATAGTTAATGACATAGGTTCGAATATTCGATTATTTGCAGATGACACAAGTCTCTTTATTATTGTAGAGGATCCTTTGACAGCAGCTGGCTCACTTAATACAGATTTTGACAGAATCTCACAATGGGCTGCAACTTGGCTTGTTTCTTTTAATCCTGCTAAAACTGAATCTCTTCTCATTTCCCGAAAAATAAACAGACATCATCACCCACCTCTTTTTATGCAAGATTATCAGATTACCGAAGTCGATTCCCACAAACATATAAGTTTATATCTTTCTAGCGACTGTACTTGGCATAAGCATATAGATTACATAACAGAGAAAGCTTGGTATAGGATCAATATATTAAGGAAATTAAAATTTAAATTGGATAGGAAATCGTTGGAAAGTATTTATAGAAGATTTATTAGACCCTTATTAGAATACGGCGATATTATTTGGGATAATTACACCCAATAGGAAAAGACAGAATTAGACAAGATACAAAATGAAGCTGCAAGAATAGCCACGGGAGCAACAAAACTTGTTTCTATTGACGCCCTTTAGAAAGAAATTGGTTGGGAAACACTCGAACAAAGAAGAATTAATCATAAAATGACTATTTTTATAAAATGATGAACTCTCTTGCTCCTTTATATCTCATCACCTTAGTTCGTCAACCTGCTAGTAACCTTTCTCGCTATAATCTTCGTATTCTGATGACCTCCAGTCTGTAAATGCTAGAACAAATCAATACTATAACTCTTTTTTACCATCTACTGTGAGGGCTTGGAATAACGTACCTGTGTAGACCAAGCAATCTGTATCTTTGCAATGTTTTAAAAGTTCCTTAAAGAAAAATACTCAGTCACAACTTCCAAAACATTATTATACTGGTAGTAGAAGAGCGCAGATTTTGCACACGAGATTAAGAACAAACTACAGCTCCCTGAATTTACACCTCTTCTTGAAAAACATTACCGAGTCACCATTATGCCAGTGCGGCAGTATTGAGAATACAGTTGGTTGGTTGGTTGTTTTGGGTTTAACGGCTCTTTGAGACAGTATTTCAGTCTATATCGGGCCGTCTCCCAGAGAGAGGGAGAAAGAAAAGAGAAATGATAGACTAGAGAAAAAAATGTCCAAACAACCCCCACCCGCATCTACTGCAAGCACAGTTTTGGTCTATAAAAAATTCTGGTGAGGTACTTAGTAAACTGAAGTCAAGAGGGTTCCGTGCGACTAGTTTGTCCACTTATGATTTTTCTACTCTTTATACCACATTACCCCATAATTTAATAAAGGAAAAACTTGTTGATTTGATTGAGAGGGCCTTCAATAAGTTCTCCAAAAATGAAGATACCCTTTATATTGCCTGTAACGATAAGAAAGCGTTTTTCACTTCTACTGACCGTAAAATATATAGAGGATATAGTCTTTGGTCATGTCAGAATGTATGTGACGCCTTATCATATCTCTTAGATAATATTTACATCAGATTTGGTAATAAGTTATACAGACAAATTGTTGGTATTCCGATGGGTACAAATTGTGCTCCTCTTGTGGCCGATTTGTTTTTATTTTGTTATGAAAGAGATTTCATGACTTCTCTTTCGGTTGATAATCAAGCTGATATCATTGAGGCATTTAACTCAACCTCTAGATATTTAGACGATCTTCTGAATATTGATAATCCTTATTTTGAAAGCATGGTTAACCAAATTTACCCACCTGAACTTAAATTGAATAAAGCTAATACTTCAGATACCGAGGCCCCCTTTTTGGATTTACATCTATCTATTTCTAACGGTTTTGTATCTTCTAAAATTTATGATAAACGTGATGACTTTGACTTTGATATAGTTAATTTTCCATTTTTGGATGGTGACGTTCCACGTCGTCCCTCTTATGGAGTGTATATTTCTCAACTTATAAGATTTGCTAGAGTGTGTAGTCATGTAGATGATTTTAATGCTCGTAATAAATGTTTAACTGCTAAACTTCTTCAACAGGGCTATCGGTATCATAAGCTTAGAAAGGCTTTTTCTAAATTCTATCGCAGACACCATGAATTGGTTTCAAAATTTGATATCGGATTAAAATTTCTTTTACACCAAGGCCTATCGGAACCAGAATTTTATGGTGACTTAGTATACAAATTCAAAAAGATTAAGGGTAGGACTGATTTTTCTTATCAATTCCGAAAAATGATAATACGTCACAAACGTATTGGCTATAATTTAAATGTTATGCGACAGTCTGCATGCTTAGTGATTAACCCAATCACGGTTGATAACTTTGCTGCACTCTTTAATTGCACACCGGGGGATCGGTCGTCAGACTCTATGATGGCCCCGACCTAAAGCTATATATTTTAGTTGGTTGGGACCGGAGCCTTTTTGTCTGTTGCTTGGTCCACCGGGGCTCAACTGGTGACCTTCTTTTGCTTCAGATTTCCAGTGGGGTCGTTTGGCAGGACAGGGATCTCCACCTGTCAGACGGCCCGTTGTATCTGTTGAGTCCTCGTCTTTGCTTCTTCATGGTGTTGAAATTTGATTTATGTGTTTACCGTGATGATTCATTGACGAGTTAGAGGGTTATCATGCGAACCGAACAACCAAATAAATGTTTTGTACCACTTCAGATACTGAGGGTGAGGTTGGGCCTGTAAAATCGATTTAAGCCCCCCAGTAATTCATTACTGACCGTTCCAAGGCGGTAGTTCTGTTGTGGTTCTCTGTTGCCTGTTTTTGGTGTCAGAGTTTCTGTGATGTTTTACCTTATGTATGTTCTTATTATTTTTGGTTCGGTTTGGGTTGCTGAGTGGCCGCCTTTTGGGAACAAGCTGCTCACTCGGTTGGCCATATGTTCTCTGTATCTTGATTATTTGTAATCTTAGTTGTTTCCAACTATGGTTTGAGGGCTGGATTTGGATTTTGATTGTTTCAGTTCCTGGTCTTTGCATACTTTTTACTTGCACTCCTATTTCCAAAATCAGTAGGACGCCCCGGCTTGAGAATACAGATCATTTTTTTTCTTTACTGTACGATGGCAACGCGAAGAACTTTTATCTGTAGTCTGCGCTGGGCGCACAACCACTTTGTTGGTTTTATCGTGTCGCGGATCAATTATGTGAGTAGAAATTACAGAAATTTATCGTAGTTTTGTAAAAGAGATCAAACTCCAAGTAGTTCTGTTTATTTTATTTCCGACTAGTTTCGGTTATTACAACCTTTCTCAAGGGACATATTTGTAAACAATGAAACATAATGACATCAACGTCACATGACGTCAATGGCAACGACGTCAAAAAATGGCAATGACTTTAGCGTAAAAACTTACTGATTAAACAGTGTTAAGCACATTTAACAATAACAGGATCTTAGAAGATGCAAAATCACAGGAAAAATGCAATTTTAAAGCTAAATATTAAGATGTCTGTAATAACTGTCATGTTAAATGAAAACTGAGCCGCAGGACAGCAATGTCTACAAACTCAAATAAACCAGACAAAACCCAGATCAACCTGCGCAACCATGCATTCTGACTAGAGCTCCCATATATTTATCGTAAAATATAGACAAAACCCATGCGGAAGTTTCGTATAGACTTCTGTCAGAAATTTTACATAATGTTTTATTATAATTCAAATATAAACGTATTCATACCAACTTTAGTGTGACAGACACGCGTTTCTGTATTTAACTTCTTCAGTACTTGATTAGTTGGTAAATGCAATGTGTTTCGATATATACATATGTTTGTGCCAAATTCGTCAGATATTTTTTACAGTATCCAGATACTAACTTAAGGTTACTTGATTGATTGATAGATTTGATGCTTAACGTCCACGGTAAACAGCTATGGTCATGTCGGGACGGTCAGTTAACCTAACCACACTATTCCTGGGCAGACTTAGACCTATATACTTTCACCAGTAACTGACCTTAAGGTTACTTGAACTTGACAGTAGAGTTTTGGAGTAGACAGTTACATGTACTGGTCAGTCTGTCCTTGCATGATCACTGCATCATTCAGCTACACGTTTTTTCAGTTTTGAAATATTGATACTCAGAATGAAAGAACTCGTTTTGATTTTTATTTGCATTTCAAAAGGACCAAAAGTGAAATATAAGCTGCACCATAAAGTTCTAGTTCGGATAGGCCCTAAAATTCTCGAATTCGTTCATGTTTTACAAAAAAAAAACAACAAAAAAAAAAAACAAAAAAAAAAAAAACACTACAAATAAATGAAAAAATTAAATAAATGAAAGAAAAAGGCAGGTATTTATTACTGTATAATCTAAATTAATTCTGACTTCTTATTTGTTAGGTTACTTTATTTAGCAAGATAAAAATTTAAAAATATAAATGAAGATATCAAAGAGAGCCTACAAACATAAAGCAAAACTGCACCCCTACCCTCCCTCAAGACAAACGAAACGAGAAGATGGGATCCGGACAAATGCATGTAAAACAGAACGGAACAATCTTGAATTGCGAAAATAAAAAAATTCAAAGTATTACATTTGTAAATGATTTACAGTAAAACTGAACTGGAAAGATGACATTGCAACTTTCTTCTTTTAATTAAACAATGAGATATTTAATATTTCATCAAGTTTCTAATTGCATGTTTAACATATTGGAAAAAGAATCAATGTAGGTACGTAATTGTTTAAGATGAACAGTCTTTGTCATTAACAGGAGGCTCAGATTACAATTTATCAGGCAATTATGTTACATTTTACTAATCAGGGGCCAGTTTCATGAACATATCTTAGATTTGTGCATAAGTTACAATTTAAGTTATAACTTAAGGAAAAAAGTAAGAATGACTTAAGTTCGAACTTAAGCCGTTTCACAAATTCATCTAATTAAAAACTTAATCTGTTTTGACTTAAGTCCTGTCTATTTTTAGGAGTCTATTTTTAGCTTGTTAAAAGTCTGCAATATACTTTTATGTACCAAACAACATGATGACCTACCTGAGGCGGTGGTGTGGTGGATAGCGTTTTGCGCTCTAGCACAGACAGTTACGGGTTCGAATCCCAACTTTTCCCTTTCATTTTATGTCAGTTTTTTTTTAAATTTATTTACGGTACTTTAATTTAATATGGTACGGCTTTGAATGTGTTCCGTAATTTTTTGCATCCTAAAGTTAAAGCGAGTATAAAAGTTTCCTGACACGCATTGTCGTTATCGAAACTATGTTTCAAGTTTCTCCAACCTTTTGGGGATGGTCGTGGTCGGAAGATGATGCTGGGTAACTTTCAGTGCTGGGGCGTCCTACTGATATGGATAATAGTGGGGCAAGGGCCAACTGTGTTTGCAGTAGGTGCGGGTGGGCATTGTTTGGACATTTTTTCTCTCTCCTATCTCTTTTCCTTCTCCCTCTCTCTGAGAGACGGTTCGATATAGACTTAAATACTGTCTCTAAGGGCCGTTAAACCAAAAAAAAAAAAAAAAAAAAAAAAAAAAAACGATCAACCAACTAAATCTCCAATCGTTTATGCCTCGTTCAGTTGCGGCAGACACAGTAAGTGAGGCAGTGATAGAGTTGTCTGGTCGAAAACTTGATCAATGGAAAAGAAATGTTTAGAGCTGCTGAGATCTTTAGCCATTATCAGCAGTGTGTACAATGGTCAGTGCCAAAAAGTACGGTCCCTCTTTCAGTTCATCAGATAAGAAGGGGAAGCACGGATAATTCAGGGATAATTTTTAATATTTCTCTACGTTTTGACCCCTCATTAGAACCGCGTTACCGAGACGGTTCTAATAAGGGTCACAGCATATGTTTTCCTTCATAAATAATGAAAAATATCTCAGAATCATCCCTGGTACCCCTTCTTATCTGGAGCACTGCTCTTGCTTCCTAAATGAAAGTCGACTATTTAGTGAAATATACCTACATCGGATAGACACTTCCTCACTTCACCTAACTCTTGTATTCCACCGAAACATGGCTACAGGAGAATTTTGTGGAACTTTGACATTTCCCACTCTCATCATAGCTGAATTCCTCGATCTATAATATGCACCTTTATGTAGGCACGCACGTACAAAAACATTTACGTTCGAATGATCATGCAGACCATCCACAAACTCGCATATAAGTATGACAAAGATACCACGACACTTTCGACATTTGGACGTCCCAAGTTAGAGCAAGGACCTGCTACTTTTGCAGTAGGTGCAGTATTCGAGTAAAGTCTGTCTTAACGGGGTCATTACGGTAAAAACAATCAACTAGTCGCAGGTTAGGCGTCACTCTACATGGAACCTGCGAGCAAGTTTAGTTTATAATTTCTTCGTATCAATAGAATGAGGGACAAGCATATAAAAGAGACACACACAAATTTGAACTAGCCTTACTTTTGACTGGAAATATGAATATAAAACATGAACTTTTCCGTGGAAATTCTCCCATTCGCCATAGCTAGTAATTTATGCATTTTAGAACGCACATACACATATATACATGAAAATTAGCACATACATACATTGCGTGCGGGCGTGCACTACACATGCACATACACGCAAATGCAAGCTTGTCGGAATCCAATCACACACACACACACACACACACACACACACACACACACACACACACACACACACACACACACACACACACACACACACACACACACGAGCGCATGCGCACACCGACACACACACACACATTGCATGACTGACTTGCGCAGAAAGACGGAGATAATATTTCGATAGCTGAGATAAAACATACGGACACACACTTTATTTCAGCTCTCCATTTTTTCTCTCTAATGTTTGATTCTGATTTTATATAACTATGTAACTTGAGAGTCAAGAGTTTCCCGATTGGCTCCAGGTGTAATGAATATAGAAAAGGGACTATATGAGGGAGTACGATCACATGATAAAGTCATTTTTTTTTCATTCGCTGACGCTTTTACGCTACCAACATTCCCAAACCACACCCGTTCCAGAGAGAGACAGAGACAGAGAGGGAGAGAGGGAGAGAGAGAGAGAGAAGACAAAACTGTCTTCACCACCTTCAGAAGTGCTCGTCTGTATGACTCATGTAAACAGTTTAAGTAGCTTTGGTTCAGCTGTGGCAGAGCTGTGAATTTACCCAGAAATGGCCACAATCACAGAACATAGGGTTTTCGGAGCACGAACAGTAGAATGCTGAAGGAGGACGAAATCAAACCCTATCATGTACAGTGTCTACAAAATGAACAAAGAGGAATCGGAATAGAAACCACATATTAGACATGCAGTAGCAAAATTGCTTGTGTTTCGAACCGCTTATAGGTTACAATACAACATAAAATGCTTGAAGTTAGAATTCGAGGCGCATAATGAATAAACAAAACAGGCTCCATTTATTAACGCATTTTGTGGTATATCCTGAATTATGACAGCCTATCATCAACATATCTACCTTACACATTTTAAGTTAGAACTTAAGTCACCTCGCTGGTTGACTTAAGTTTATAGCAAAATCTAAGCAAAGAGTTTCAACTAAGATTTTTTGTGAAACCACGTAAGTATACACTTTTGATTTAAGTTATAACTTAAGTCAAAAGTTCTTGCTTAGATCGTTTGTGAAACTGGCCCCAGATATTAAATACCTGTATACATGCTTTTAAGTTCTCTTGTGCTTTGATGATAAGTTACCTTGTAAATGTAAATACTGAATATGCTTTGTAAAGAGGACCTCAGGGAAGATAGTACTTGTCCAACTGAATTATTCTCAATAAATAAAGTCACTATTATTATTATCATTATTATTATTACTGTTATTATCTTAGATTTACCAAACATGCAACAGTGCTACACTTTTTTTTGCGGGAGATGTAAAGAAAGTGTAGCACTGTATATATAAAATTATATATTTTTCCGCTGGTAATGCACTCTTCCTGGCGTATCCTTGCCGGAAATTAGGATAAATGTGTGCTCTTACAAGGGAAGCAAGTCTGCCAGTTTCTACAAACCTTGGCGGGGTAGATATACATATTAAAATGGGAGCATCATACAGTGAATGTTACTCTTAATGCAAGGAAACGACCAGTTATGCAATAATGCACGGCCACTTTGTTGGTTTTGTCGTGTCGCGGCTCATTTATATATATTGTGAAAAGTGAAATAAATATATTCAAACCAAATACAGAAATGCGCATCTGTTGCACTAAATTTGGTTATGGTAGCCTAAGCTTACATTTTAGCCACGACACGACAAAACCAATAAAGTGGCATGTGCGCCAAGCGAAGACTCGGATCAGCCTGGGCATGATCTGAGTCTTCGCTCTGCGCTTAAAATGTAGCTGAGAGACTAAGCTACCTCCATGCGGAGAGCGAAGACTCTGATCAGACTGGGCGGATGCCCAGGCTGACATGAGTCTTCGTTGGGCGCACAACCACTTTGTTGGTATTCTCATGTCGCGCCTCATTTGATACTGAACCAAGAGGGTCGGTATCACTGCTGGTTGTCCCCGAATGTGTATCACCAGCCCAGTAGTCAGTGCTTCTGTGCTAGCGCTGGTTCTAGTATCGAGGTCAGTACTTACAATACTTAGAAACTGATTTAAAATAACCCTATATTATAAGCTATTTTCTGGTAAAATTGTCTACATTTTCTGAAACTGAGACTGACTTGTTTGTCATAGCTATTTGTACCTTAGCGGAGTTTGCAGCTTTCAATTTTTTTTCGCGGCCCAGCCGCGGTTAATTTCAGAATTGTTCCACATTTCACAAGATTTCATTGGTCAAATAACGCGTATGTCAAAATTTGGCCAACAATATCAAGGGTCAATGAGTATTTAATCTTCGCTTTTCCCCGTCGTACTGCACTAAGTGAATACTATCACTCTGTCAGATATTAATTCAAAATGTTTCTCTTGTTTGTAAATTCACAATAGAAATTTTATCGAAAACAGACGCAGATATTCAAAACTTTCTATTTTTTCGGTGTAGACCTACTTTCGATCTCTACTTTCGGTTTAATAGACACAAACAAACAGAAGATCGTGGTGGTTAGTGATAAGAAATCAGGTCGATCTCAAGATTGACGGTGGTCCATTTTGAAATTCCAAACTGGACAGCTCATTTTAAGATAGGTCATTGTCGCTACCCAGTGACAAAATTACGGTTGTGGGGGGCCTACCGACATAGCTCGCTTGAGTCATATCCATGAAACTTATTGTCAACTCTTCACCTAAAGACATATACTGAAAGGATTTAAAACCTTCCACCCATTAATTTTGAATATCTCAAAAACAAATGCAGCTACGTCCGTCGAAATTTTACAACATTTATATTCTTTTATACCTGATTATGTCCGTATCTCGAACTTGAAATCGTTCAACCGAATCGGTTAGGAATAAGCACGTGCTCCTCAGGTTTTTAGTGCCGTTTACATACACTTAGATCACTTTATGTATACAGTTTTCTGAAAACATATTTCTCTTACAATATCAAATTGAATTTTGAAAGTTTGAACTCGGCCTGTGGCTTTATTTGGCCTATCGTGCCTAAATATTACAAATAGGTGCAGAGTTTGGGGCCAGTTAAGGTGAGGTGGGAGTAATTCAGCGCCGCCGTGCGGCAGTTACCGTCGCTACGTAACGTAATGACGTCGAACGTTCCGTTTGATAAAAACAAGATGGCGTCAACGTTAGCCGCTTCTGTGATCACTTCATGGTCTGCTCACAAAATGCACGGAGGCTGAGCGCTGGGCGAAATTTAAAAGAAGTAAAAAGTGCCGTGGAGGAAGACTACTTGTGGGACAGCTGACAGTTTTTAAACAGTTTATCAGACGGACTTTGCAAAAATTTTATTACAAATTTCATACGACAAGAAAAGGAAATACAAAGTCCGTAGAGAAGAAACTGAAGAAAGTTATTGCTAGTTTTCTGTTGGGAGAAAGCTGTTCTTTGACAGTGTCATCAGCTTGTTAGACGGAGTTCGCAGCTGTTGAGTTGCAATAACAAAGCCTCGTGAAATTGAATCCAGAATCGTACAATGAATAGTCAGATCACTGTCTACACTTTGAACATGGTAGCAGCCATAGACAGTCGTTATCATACCACCCACAATTAAAATAATTATCAGCAAAAGGTATGTCAAATTCCAGTTATATCAAAAATTCTTAGACTGTCCCTGACTTTTGAACAACGCCAGGCAGCCTTATCAACGTCGACGCAATATCGTCAGAATCTTTCATCAATGTTGACGATCTGTTCTGTCAATAAGCTAAAAACAATGTGGCGTTTCTTTTTCCTTGCCTTTCTTTCACTATTGTGTTTTTCATTTCTTATTTCCTTATTTCTGTTTCAAGTGTATATCAAAGTATCTCCTGGACGCTAAAGTGAATCAAAGCTACCTATCATTTTTTGAGAGAGAGAGAGAGCGAGAGAGAGAGAGTAGCCGAAGTCCAGTCGTTGGAACGCTAGGTTATAGTGCAGAATATTATAGGCTGTTTTTGGGTCGGGTCAGGAACTGCAAAACTTGACTCGCTTACACTGTACAAAAGCGAAGCGGACAAGGGAATTGTTCAAATGTCATAACACGTGGAAGCCCGCCCCAACTCGGGTGCTCGTAAGCAGTATGGGTGGGCATAATGGCAATGCTTTCGATTTTTTTAAATTAAAAATACTTAGTTAAGATGGCTTATGCAGAGATTGAGAGAAACGTATAGTACATCTGCCTTCATCCTGCACTGTCCAGACAATGACACTCATGAGTGATGAAAGTTCCAGACAAATTTTGCGGTAGCCTACAAATAGCGATAGTTTATATGTGGCCCGAAAAGTTAAGTAACGTTAACGTCACCATGCGCAACGTCAACATTTCAGTCTAAAAAGACGGCAGGCCGGGCATTTTATGCACTTTAACTCGAAAGTTAAGTCGGCGACCTACTATTTTTATTGCTTTAATGTAAACTTCTATTATTGGGCCATACTGTCTTAGTTTTTAAAGGAAAAAATATGTTTTGTTTTCTCAGAATGAAGTTTTTTATCCAAGAGTTACGAGTAAAAAAGTGCATTTTCCATAGAACGCCATTATAACGTCGGGTCGAAAAAGTGGAAAAAAAAATGACGTTTTCGAGGTCAGATATCTTGAAAACGACATCGGCGACCCCCCTTTTTTATTACATTTTCCGAAAGAGGGGCCGGAATTGTACAATATAAGGAAGTATGAATAAAATCATGTGTTTTGTCAATTACTCGCACCTCACCTTAAATGCTGAAAATTCAAAAAGTGTCGTCGCGAGATAATGTTATGCGTTAATTATGGCAATTTACAAGCTCAGGCGACGTGCACGGTTAACAGGAAGGTCAAAAGACCGTCAGCAAAGCAGCTACCCGATATGAACACCCGAGGTCATGACGTTAACTCACCAACGTGGATGACGTAACAATAATAAGACAGTCAGAAATCGTCTAAAAGAGTGTTGAATAAGTTATCGCCGTCATCGCCTAATATGTTTCAGAGACATAACGCTCTTTTCTGACGACATTTAAGTAAATGATACGAATAAGCTGCATAATCTTTAAATTTGAAAAGTTTCAAGCATTTTATCGTAAAATATTAAGTGAAAGCATCAACAGCCAGCAATAAAAAGTGGAAGTTTTTAAATCCTTTCAGTATATTACAAAACACACTCTCATTTAATCTGCGCCGATTATCTTTTTATAAAGATTTTTCTTGTTTTTAATCAGCTTTTTGCAGCTGAATCTCTTCCCTGATGGCCTTGCTGTCGGTTTCTGGGCAAATGGGTTAAGATGACTCGTTGGGGGGGACGCCTGCACTCTTACTTGTTGTCTGCAGCTACTCTAATAATGATTTATCACAGAGTTCATGTCAGTTTTGATCGAATAATATTGTTCAGAAGCTGTTTTTGTGTTTGATAAAAATTCCTTATATTTTCAATTATCTCATGCGGAACCAGGCTGACGATGCCAAGATTTTGCATATATTTTCTAAATTCTATACTGTCCATCACGGAAAGCTTACTTCCAACATTTGGATTCACGCATACAGTAGTTCTGTTCACTTCTTTGCGACTGACAGGGTCAGAGACTCAAAATCAAGCAAGAGAATGCGACTTTTCCCGACACGTATATTTCGCCGAGATTGATCTTGAACACATGCTCCGCTGTACTAAATGCATATCTGGAAAAATGCAAGGCCATGTGCCTAATCCTTTCACGTGCCGAAGAAACAATCTATATGTGACAAAATAGCATTCTTATATTTTGCATAAATAGTTTTCAGAGAAAATAAATACATTAAACCCTATACCGATGTCAAATTTGTTTACGATTTTGACTCCCCTCCTGCAAAACCGGAAACTCCTCTCATGGATTGGCGTTCTGAACCGTGGAGCGATTGGTGGGCGTGACTACACTTCTGGTTTCTCAAACTAATATTTATTAATTATTATAACAAAATTGGTTGCTAAATTTGCATATTATTTTGCGACATAAAGCGCAATGATAACCTCCCTTGTGAATCTTATAGGTCTACATTGCGTTGAATTCCGTAAAAAGTCTATGTTACGTTCCGCAATATACCAATAGCCTTTTTTGCCTCTGAGTACTTTTGCCTTTGAGTACATGTATATCATTTCTGTCTGCCCCATAGAGCCTTGTCATCATGCAAACGAAATGCATGCATAGTGGTTTGTTTAGAAAAACTGATTTTGTTATAACTTCACACAAATATGGCTTAACACATTACTCATTTAGTGAGGCATATGGCGGGGGCATTCATTACCTTTACAGTAGTGATTGTCTATTTTTTTGTTTGTTTCTGAGTACTTTTGCCTTTGAGTATATCATTTCTGTCTGGCACAGACAGCCTTGTCATCTTGCAAATGAAACGCAGGCATAGTGGTTTGTTTAGAAAAACATTCGAAATTTCAAATACAGATTACCGGCAAATTCGCGTTGTCAGATTGTTGCACGTGTAAAACGTGCAAAATCGATATGTGCGTTCAATGCCGCGAGTCGAGCGTTTCAGTATCACCGGCTTGGGTAAACACAAATTATGCAAAAATTTAGACCTGAACGGCGAAAAATAGGTAAAACATGGGCATTCAAAAACTGTATACTTTCTTTTGCCCTTGAGCATATACAACTGCCGGTAGACTTAAGCATATCAAAGAAGTTTTTACAGGGATTTTTGAAAAATCGTCTTGCTACAAGACTAATATAAACCGAAGCAACCGAAGCAACAATATAAAATATATATCATGAGGAACGACCATAAGTTCAATAAATCACTGTGTCATGTTAATTTACCCTTTTCTTTGACATAACAGTGTTTCGAATATGGCCGACAATAATGTTAGCAATGCTTACGTCAACATTAGCGTGCTTTCGCGCGTGTTTCTGTCAAAGGTTTCCACCAAATATATAATCTTACCAAATCTGTGATAACAACAGATGTGCAATTTATTAGAAAACCCAAATTCTAGAGCTACCTGAAAACGAAAACATTGACAAAACAATTTGATAGGACAGTCTCATCTTCTTACAGTTCTAGTATCGCATGCAGCACTGTGATTTCAGATATGACAAGTCAATATTGAAGCTACATTAATTGCCGCATTGGATAGTGGATTGAAAATCTTGGATGCTTAAACGATCTTACACGGAGCTATGGAAAATTTTTGCTAAAATGAAAATGGCTTTTTATTTTGTATTGTTGTTTTTGACGTCGTACTCTTTCCGTTCAGGTAAGCTTTTTAACCCTTACAGCGAGAACTTTACATCTGCAAAATTCTAAGACGACATAAGAGGCTGGTACACACGCATGATTTGGGCCGTAATTGGCCCCCATATTTATGAATTTTCAGAATTGTATATTTTAATCACTGTTAATGATATATGAGTAGTGAAACATTTAACTATCTATTATTATTCAAATTTTCACATTCTTACGATTTTTTGTGTGTGTTTTTCTGCGCGTCTAGTTGCACCCTTTTCAGCTGAGTTTTGGCATTTCGACCATTTTTCGCCTGCATTTAGGCCATAAAATATGTCAGCACAGTCAAGTGCACAGCTAATGTTTTGCACAATGATGCATTTTAAAAATAAACAATACATGTATTTGAAAAAACTCAGCTGTGCACTTTACTGTGCTAACACTCAATTTTATACTTTTTTTCTCCTCAAAAAACCTTGCAGTTTCTTGGACATTTTACCAGTGATCTCAACATAAAATGCCCTTATCTCCGCTCATAGACAAAATAAACATATGTTGTGAGTATTCATTTTCTTAGTTAGATCACAGAGAACCGTATGGTATACATTTTATTTTGATCCTTAAATTTTTTAGTTAGCGTCTTTCTACTTGCTTGAGTGGGGTTTTCACGTGTCCACATCAAAATAAAGCTTTTAGGACTGTATTTTGACAATATAAGACAAATCACTTATTTCATATGCACTAAAGTCTAACAACACTCAACCTTTGCAGACCAAGAATTACTTTCCCAGGATCAAATGGAATAAGACTGACCTCGCGTTTTTCAAACTGACCTTATTCGTGTTGCAGACGCGTATAATTTCGATGTTGTTCCACGTTTCACAAAATTTCATTGGTCAAATAACGCGCATGTCAAAATTTAGCCAATAATATCAAAGGTCAATGAATAGTTAATCTACGTTTTTGCCCTACCCATGCACTGTGAATACTAGCACTCTGTCATATATTAATTCAAAATGTTTCCTTTGTATATAATCTTACAGTAGAAATGTTATCGAAAACAGACGCTGACAGTCAAAACTTCCTTTTTTTTTCGACGTAGATCTACTTTTGATTTCTACTTTTGGTTTAATATACATCTTAAAATCAAGTAAGTTGTAAGCATCGGTCATCGAGAATGCTCGCCTGCCACGCGAGCGGATCGGGTTCGATTCCCGCCCAAGGCATATTTTTTTTTTCTTTAAATGTTCCCCCGTTTCATTTTTTTCCTCTAATTTCTCTCTTTTTCTTTTATTTATTTATTTTTTTTTTCTATTTTTTTTTTCTATCCTAGTATATACTAGTAGGGGCCCGGATCATGGCGTCGTCATGTGGGAGGGTAGTGGTCACCCGGCCGAGGTCGATGGTTGTCTCCACCAGTATAGGACCACAAGCACGCCAACATACGTGCCATCGAGAGTATTTAAATAAGTTCGCGTGAGCTTTCAGTGCAATCGATGTAAAATAAATAAAATTTACAGTTAAAAGTTTACATCCACACAAACATAAACAGCGCACCATGTTGGTAACTATTTTGAAATCAGGTCAATTTCAAAACTGACCGCGGTCCATTTTTGAATTCCAAATTGGACAGCCCAATTTTGAGATAGGTCATTGTCGCTACCCAGTGTAAAAATTACGGTTGTGGGTGCCTACCGACATAGCTCACGTGAGTCAATAAGTGACATATTACAAAACACACTTCCATTCAATCTGCGAGGCTTATATTTTTTTTAAAGATCTTTCTTGTTTAAATTTAATCACATTGTTAAAATTTTTCTAATATAATATAATTGTGAAAAGTGAATTTGGTTTCATCTGCTCATGTTAATCTGCATAAATTCGTTCTTTTGCTTACAAGCGAATCAGAGCCACAGGTCTGGTTTAAAAAAAAGAAGAAAAAGTGATGAAGCACTATTGTGCTCCATTTCACGATAAAAAATACAATCTCCATACGAACCGAACTACCAACTAAGTGTGTGCACCGCGGCGGAGGGTGAGGGTGAAGGTTTGGGCCCAGTAAAACCGGTTAACCCCGCCCCCCCCCCCCCCCCCCCCCAGTAGTTATTACTGACCGTCCCAAGGCGGTACTTTCGTTGCGATTGCATTTGTTTTATGTTCGGTGCTGTTTAATTCATTGTGTTCTCATTTTAACCCTTCTATAATAAAAATAGAAATTAGGTAAAAATAATTGTTAATTGTTTTTCGTATAATTTGCTTAGTCTCTTGTAGCCCATCTGTTGGTCTAAATTATTTAGTTCAATAAAGATAGCTGAGTTGCCACCTATTTGGGAAAGTGCTGCTGACTCGGCTTATCACTTGTAATTTATTGTTTGTTGGGATGTCTTTGTCAATCTTTCCCTTTGATGTTGGGGATGGGTTTGGGATCTGATTCAGTCAGTTCCTGGAGTGTAGTTACTCTTAAAATTTACATGACCAACATTATCAACAAATTGAGATCATCGTTTTCAAATTGACCCCCGATATATATTCGGTAAGGGTGAAGTAACAAAAGCATGCATTTTTTTTAAAGTGTGTTTTGAACGCTGCTATATAAGCTACATACGAGGGTCATTTCAGAAATAGTGTAAATGAGTCGGCCATTCCTAGGAATGTTGACGGATTTTTGAAATTTATGTCTTAACTTTTAGGTTTACATATTTCCCAATGGCATTCTCTCAAAACGTTTGATGCACTGGTATTTTCTTCAAAATATGCCTTTACAATTGTTGTTAGGGTAGGGACACTGAGTAGAAACTTTATTTATATTTATGTAAAGACAAATTCATGTTTTCTTAACTCTGGATACAAGCAGCTCTGGATTGATACATATCAAAGCTGTTATACTGAAAATAGTTCAGTATAAAAAGCATTGTATCAGCCTTGCTAACACACAAGATTTACCATGCAAGATAAGCTTATCATGGAATAATGCGCATTTCTAAGGACGTCACTTCCTGCGCTAAATTGAAATGTATAGTAAGTTGTTTAAACTTCGATTTTGAGGTCAAATAAAGTGCAAGTGAATGTTTGGTGACAGATGTGAAACAAAAAATAAATAAGATTTAATTCGCCATGCATGTTTTCTGTTATAAATAATAATTTATGGCACCATATGCTCTTTTGTCAGTGGCCTACTTGATTTTTTGCGATAAGTTTCCCCACCCACCCACATATTTCAATGTCAGTATGTCATATCAAATAACAAGACTTTCAAGTCTTTATATATGAATTTTTCTATCAATATGTCCCTCTAATTTTTGACATTAAACAAAGTTTAATATATTGAGCATGTGTCTTTTTATTAGAAGATAATTTCATGTTATTGATAAATGTATTTTACATGAGTTACTGCTACTTTGCAACTGCCGGCGTGGGGTTTGCACACGTATCATCCAATTTCATCAGTGATTTGATGCCAGTCGTAACAAAATATAGTGACCTAATCATTTCAGTAATAAAATGTCTGTCATTTGTTGAAATTGGATGTGATTGAGGCAAAAATCACAATTTTATTGATAAAATGCATTTATAATAACTTTATATTTATAACCACATAGCAGACAAAAATCTCGTGTATAATGTTACTTGTGTAGAATCTGGAAACGACTTCTGTATAACTTTCTTATTTTAAACTGAAAGGACAGTATGACGTGTTTTTTCATTAAAATATATCATTTTCTCATTGAGCGAACAGAAATAGAACTCGAAAGACTTTCAGTGAAAATGTAAAGTTTCCAGTATCCACACCCTTATGACGTATAAGCACGTGTTATCCTGCATGGGTGACTTAGAAATTCTTTAAACACATACCATTCTGAAGCTCTTGAAATTTAGCTTTACAATGATATATAACACCACTGCTAAATATCAGCCAATAGGCTACCCTGAGATCATTTACATTATTTCTGATATGTCCCTCGTATCTCACTGCATCGTTAAGATTTGAGCCGCGACACGACAAAACCAACAATGTGGTTGTGCGCCCAGCGCAGACTTAGATCAGCCTGGGCATCCGCCCATTTTTATTAGATTCTTTGTTAAGTGCTCAAAGGGTAGCTAAGGGTCTAAGCTACGACCATGCGGACAGCGAAGACTCTGATCAGACTGGGCGGATGCCCAGGCTGATCTGAGTCTGCGCTGGGCGCACAACCAAATTGTTGGTTTTCTCGCGTCGCGGCTCATTTCACAAAAAAAGCATTGAACTGCACTCAAAAAGCCGATTTAACTGAACAGGACTCCTTTCGAGTTTCGATTTCAGCACTGAACCTGAAGGACAAAAATAATTTAAAAAAAAGACCGCTTCAAATTGCGCCATATCATTTGGTCTGAATATACAACTGTAAAATATATATAGCATGACAATCTCCAATTTTTGGAATACCTTTTATAGCGAGAAAAATCTTATTGAAGACCCGTCTGCAGCCCGCGAAAATTCATGACAGGATGTTTTCATTGCCTATCGAAAAATAGTCAAATTGTTTTTCAATGTACATTCGCGGAGGTCAATTTGAAACATTACCACCCGTGTACCATGGTCTTTTTCGCCTCATTTCTCAATGGAGGTAAAATGAAATACATCATATGAT
Source organism: Ctena decussata (assembly GCA_963989385.1). Lineage (NCBI taxonomy): Eukaryota > Metazoa > Mollusca > Bivalvia > Lucinida > Lucinidae > Ctena > Ctena decussata. The sequence goes on along the minus strand of OZ022499.1, from coordinate 27,154,235 downwards.
TTTCAGCAATCTGGCATTGGTGACAGTCAAAGGCTCTGATCAGAGTCCTCGCTTGTCACATCAGCTCTCAATGGAAAAGACCCAAACTATAGAATCAACAGTGAAGTCTCTGATTACCCTGTGTGGATCAGAAGAATCACATTACAAAATTGCCACATTGTTCGAAGTCACATGATACAAGAAATACCCCCCCCCCCCCTTCTCTCACGTCCAAGGAGCACATTATTTCCTTTAGGAGCTGATCCCTACTTGGAAGGACGCCATTGTCTAGAGAAACAAATAGGAAGTCACAAAAGTTGTTCCATTTTGTACAAATGAGCCGCGACGCGAGAAAACCAACAATGTGGTTATGCGCCCAGCGCAGACTCAGATCAGCCTGGGCATCCGCCCAGTCTGATCAGAGTCTTCGCTGTCCGCATAGAGGTAGCTTAGACCCTTAGCTACCCTTTGAGCGCTTAATGAAGAGTCTGGTCAAACTGGGCGGATATCCAGGCTGATCTGAGTCTGCAGGGTCTAAGCTACCTCTATGCGGACAGCGAAGACTCTGATCAGACTGGGCGGATGCCCAGGCTGATCTGAGTCTGCGCTGGGCGCACAACCACATTGTTGGTTTTGTCGTGTCGCGGCTCAAATGGCTTAAAACATGAAGGTGTACGTGTAACTGCTGCAGAAGAGCAGTAAATGTTTCGCAAAGGAGATGATTTAAAAACATATAAACTCCCTTACCTACAAGGAGCTTCGGTAGTTCAGTGGGCTAAGCGCTGGCCTGCTGATCTAGCGGTCCCAACTTCGAGACCCGTTGACGGCGGAACTCTTTTCTACCGTAAAAAGGGATTCAATTGCACACATCCTTCCATTATCACCCCCATTGTCCTGATATGACTGAACTAGTTTTAAAAAGACTGAAAGTCGCAAGTAATTCATCCATTTGGTAATTGTTTTGCAAAGGGAAAGAACTGAATTGCCGTTCTGTGCAAACAATCACTCCCCTACCTACGAACAGGTACACTGTAAAAAATTTCCGTAGATTTTACGGTACAATAGCTGGTAACCAGCTGCCAGTCCATTTCCCGTTATTTTTACGGGCGCCCGTAAAAATTGGAGGAACCATCTCGCATAATCGGATAGATTTTTAGTCATATAGCCCTTAAAGACTTTAAAGTTATTTTCGAGTGCGGCCAGTTAACATAACACTACCATATCGTGATTTCCAAAAATGTCTTACAGGCAAACGCCCGTGAAAATAACGGGAAATGGACTGGCAGATAGTTTCCAGTATTCTACCGTAAAATCTACGGATTTTTTTTAAAGTGTAGGTAAAGGTAGATGGTTCAAAACTGTTCCTAATTTTTTCTACACACTGAATTCTGATTGCAGTAAACAGCGACTGTCTGTATGATCTTTACCTGCACACATATGCTGGAAATGTGTCAGTAACAAACAATGGCCTCACCTGCCAAGCTTGGTCATCACAGACACCACATGCTCATACATTATTCCCACAAGGCTCGGTGACTGAGGCCAGCAATTTCTGTCGTGATGTATATGGTGGAGGTCGACCTGGATGCTATACGACCAACCCTGCCATAGATTGGGAATACTGTACCTTCTCTATCTGTACAGGTAAGCCTCTTTTATTATGATTGTATCATCATCTTTAACAGATTAATTGCTTCTTTTTCCTAACATCTCAGAATTACTCACCGATTAAGCGTTAATGGGATTAGAATAAACCTAGCATACTTCTTCTTCTTATTCTTCTTCCAATAATGCGCTGGGCTCCTCTGGAACATTCTCACGCATGACCGGCCACGATATCTATGCAAACTTGTTACATAACGTCCCGTTAATAGACATGGTATATGAGCCGTGACACGAGAAAACAAACGTAGTGGCATGTGAGCCAAGCGCACACTCAGATCAGCCTGGGTATACGCCCAATCTGATCAGACAGAGTCTTCGCTTTGCGCTGAAAAGGTAGCTAAGGGTCTAAGCTAGCTCCATGCAGACAATGAAGTCTCTGATCACTGATCTGGGTCTTCACTGGGCGCACATGCCACATTGTTGGTTTTCTCGTGTCGCAGCTCATATTTGTAATGGGGCATATTGTTAATGAAAATACTTTCAGGGCTTTCCCAGAAGTGCGGTCATAAACTACGGAAACATAAGGGTACTTTAGTGCCTCCAGACAGTGACAGGGATGGGATACATGACCCCTACTTTGATTGCCGCTGGACTGTTGAAGCTGATGAAGACCAGGTTATTCAATACGAGTTTTCAATTTTAAGCCCAGAAGTTTGCTATAGTCAGTTTATAAGAGTAAGTATTCGTTTGGTGTACTAAACACTGCCTTTAACTGAATGTTGTAGTAGCATCAAAAGGCACCTTACGGCGCGTGGCAATAGAAATGACTCTGATCAGCATGCTCATCTGTGCAGGCTTGACAGAGCCTTCTTTTATCGCGTATACTACCTGTAAATGCTGCAGAGTCTGAAAATGGAAGTATGAGCACTTTGATCAGATGAAAAAAAATCTAATTAGACAAAGCGAATCTTTTCTGTTTACCCCACTTAAATAGGGTAGAGTCGGGTAAATTCGGACATACCATTGCAAACAGTGAAAATCCCGATGAGACGGCTGATCATGAGCCGTCTCGTCAACTAAGAGAGACCTCACTGTTGATTCTTGAGCAATGTTTTACTTAGACCTATCATCAGTTAGTTTTAATGTGTCAAAAGATGTGTCTTATACGTGACAAAATACAGAATACCTCAAACTGGAACGTTAAGAGACAAATACTTAAGGACAAAAGTTCTACAAGGATGTTCCTTTAACATCCGTGCATAACTTTTGTCCTTAAGTATATTTTGAATACGCATGGTTTGCAGATTTTGTTGTTTGCTGATTTCTTAAAGCAGAGATCAACATATTAAACGATGACGTTGCCTAGCTATTCAATGTTAAAGTGCTTGAAACGGTATCATATGTAACATTTTGTTATTTACATCAGAAATGCAAAAAAGGTATAACTGTATTACTTCAGAGAAAACAAACCACTGCAACTATAAGCCAGCAATTTTGTATATATGCGTGGGAAAAAGGATATATGGTCGGTTTGATAATGTTGAAACCGAAATGGCTTTGCAATGTTTAGTATAAAACATGGTATAACCTTGTTTATTGCAAAGATCTGGCACAGTTTGACGATACAAAATAAAATATTATGAAGCAGAAATGTAGCCTGAACTTAAAAGCTGTAAGTCATTATGTCTCCCCCCTTAAGGGTCGGGAGACATATTGTTTTTCCCCGGGCGTCTGTCTGTCTGTCTGTCACAAATCGTACTTTTTGAGTTATTTCCTTTGGAACTTAGTCCATCACAAAATTCGTGTCCGTTCTATAACTTGAAAACCGCTCAAGCTATATTCGCGAAACTTCATGTAAATATCAATCAACATGAGACAACGTGCAGAGTGCAAGAATGGTAACTCTGGCATTTATACTTTTTGAGTTATTTCCCTTGGAACTTAGTCCATCATTCAATTGTGTCCGCTCTGTAACTTGAAAACTGCTCAAGCTTTATTCACGAAACTTCATACAAATATCAATCAACATGAGGCGATGTGAAGAGTGCACAAATGGTAACTCTGGCATTTATACTTTTAGTCCAGGCAAACTGGCGATTTTTTCCCTAAACCCAAAACAAATTGCAACAAAAGCTTTTTTTGCATTTTTGTTGAGAACTAACATTCACATATGACATATCAAAAGTAGGATGAAATCGGATAATGCAAAATATTTTTTTTTCTGCATTTTTACAAGCGCCTATTTGTGCCTTAAATATACCTATTATTTGTAATGTTTTATATGACATAACATTATTGCTGCGAGTTTTATTTCTAAAAACCTATTCTGCCTCTGCCAGAATTGAATCAGAAAGCTTAAGATTGAATTTGGCAGATTTTCTTGTTGAATGTAAAGCCATCTAGGTCTAAAAGATGATACAAATTACCCCACCCACTTTATTCCGCCTCAAAATGTGAAGTGAATTTTTGAAGGTCAGTAACTGAACTGCAACAAGAAATATATCATACTGATGACTTTGTTTAGCATAAGCATGCTTCAATTTACAATACTGATCTCTGAAGGCATAAGAAGCCCGAAACAAAGGCACAAAGAGCAGAATACCACATGCATAATAACACAAATCTCCTCAGCAGGATTTATGAACGGGACCACTAAACATTGCTAAGTACTAAATATGTAAGCCCTTGGCCTCATGGTTTCAGGAAAGATGATTCTTTTAGATTTTTCCCATTATAAGTCTGTGGGAGCTAATGACCCCTGGGGTGTGGCCAATTTGGGCCCCAGGGGCATGGTTGGCAGGATTTATGTACCTGACAACTAAACATTGCTAAATACTAAATATGTAAGCTCTGGGCCTCATGGTATCAGAGAAGAAGATTTTTGAAGGTTCTTTAGTAATATAGCTCTATATAAACAAATGACCCCCTGGGGAGGGGCCAGTTTGGACCCCGGGGCTTGATTGGCAAAAGTTATGAAGGAGACCACTAAATATTAATACATTCTAAAGAAATACATAAGCTCTTCAGAGAAGAAGATTTTTTTTTAAAGTTTTTACCATTATAAGTCTGTGGGAGCCAATCATTTATCCGGGGGTGGGGATGGGGGCAATTTGGATCCCAGGGGCATGGTTGGCAGGATTTATGTACGTGACCACTAACCATTGCTAACCATTGCTACATACAAATATGTGTGCTCTAGGCCTCATGGTTTCAGAGAAAAGATTTTTGAAGGTTCTCAGCTGTATAGCCCTATATTAACAAATGACCCCTGGGGTTGGGCCAGTTTGGACCCCATGGGCATGGTTGGCAGGATTTATGCAGGGGACCACTAAACATTGCTACATACTAAATGGCCGGGCCGGGTAGCGCAATCGGTATGGCACCTGACTCGTAAGTCGGAGGTCCTGGGTTCGAATCCCGGTCTGGCCACATACTTTCGTTTCTCCTTCCGCTGATTCAAGAAGGGCAGTTGTCAGTTACTGGCGAACGTATGTGCACTTAGTACTGGTTAACCGCTTAGGAGGTCTAAGCCTGTCCAGGAATAGTGTGGTTAGGTTAACTGACCGTCCCAACATGACCTTAGTTGTTTACCGTGGACGTTAAGCTTCAAATCAACCAACCAACCAACATACTAAATGTTTAAGCTCTGGGCCTCATGGTTTCAGAGAAGATTTTTTTACAATGGGAGCTAATGCCCCTGGGACGTGGCTAATTTGGACCCTAGGGGCATGGTTGGCATGATTTTTGTACGTGACCACTAACCATTGCAACCGTTGCTAACCGTTGAGCCAGTTGGGGAACGTTGATAGGAGAATTGAACTGAACTGAACTGAAACCATTGCTACATACTGTATATGTAAGCTCCGGGCCTCATGGTTTCAGCGAGGAAAATTTTTGAAGGTTCTTTAGCTATATAGCCCTGCAAATGACCCCCTGGAATGGGGCCAGTTTGGACCCCAGGGGCATGGTTGGCAGGGTTTATGTAGGGGACCACTAAACACTGCTACATACTAAATATATCAGCTCTGGACCTCGCGGTTTCAGAGAAGAAGCTTTTTACCATTATAAGTCTATAGGAGCTAATGACCCCTGGGGGTGGCCAATTTGGACCCCAGAGGCATGGTTGGCAGGATTTATGTACGTGACCACTAACCAGTGCTACATACTAAATATGTAAGCTCTGGACCTCATGGTTTCAGAGTGGAAAATTTTTTAAGGTTCTTTAGCTATATAGCCCTATGTAAACGAATGGGCCCCTAGGGTGGGGCCAGTTTGGACCCCAGGGGATGGATTGGCAGATGTGATGTAGGGGGCCACCAAATATTGCTACATACTAAATATGTAAGCTCTGGGCCTCATGGTTTCAGAGAAGATTTTTTTAAGTTTTTCTCATTATAACTCTATGGGAGTTTATGTTGCCATGGCAACCTGAGTTCCAATCTGATCTGCTCTTTAACCTTATGCTGTCAATCCCCCACCCCAACAATGCTACACATGAAATTTGATGAAGATTGGGCAGATGGTTTAGGAGGTATTATGTTTAAAATGTGGAAGACGACGACGGACTACGGACCAAGGCTATACTATAAGCTCACCTTGACAGGTGAGCTAAAACCTTAAAGAACATCCCATATTTTAACATGAAATTTCCAATTCCATGACTTAGACCTCAAGATCACTGAGGGACAATGCTGTAAAAGGTAAGACCATTATCTAGCATAAGTGAAAGTATCAACTTAGGCTATCAATGGGTTAAAAAGATATGGGTGTTTAAATAACCTATAACACCCAAAAGGTGGGCATGGACGTGGGTGCAAATGCAGAGGCCGACACCGGGATGACAACAATAGCACTTCCTGAAGGTCGTTTAGGCGAGTTAAAACAATGACTTCTTTCCAGAGGAGTGGGTGGGGTGGGGAGGTGGCTGTTAGGCGGGAAGGAGATATAATTTGTAAATTTTGAATCAGAAAAGTAAACATTTTACCATTTGCGAATGCAAAAATGTCATGGAGGTCATCACCTAATATCCCATAGCATGTCCAAATTATCTGCATATTTAACCCTCTAGTGGATTATCCTGTCAGCACATGAAATATTTAGCCCGGCCACATAGTGCTGTCGGTAGCGCGTCTGATTCAAGAGCCAGAGGTCCTGTGTTCGATGCCCGGTCCGGCTACTTACTTCCGTTTCTCCTTCCGCTGATTCAGGAAGGACAGTTGTCAGTTACTGGGGAAAGTGTGTGCACTTAGTACTGCTTAACAGCATAGGAGGTCTAAGCTCGCCAAACAATAATGTCATAAGGTTAATTGACCGTCCCGACATGACCATGGCTGTTTACCGTGGACATGTAGCAACAAAACAACACTCTCAGATGTCCCTTCATTTGATAAATAGGAGTTACATCAAGCTGTTTTCTTCTATTGTTCTGTCACAGTCTTCATTTATAAACATTGATTCTGTTTACTATCTTCATTACCATCCATATTGTCCATCTGAATAGAGGTTATGGTTAAAGCAAAATTTGCACTGGTGGGTGGGGTAAACAAATAGTAATAAACTATATGATCGACCAGTTATGCATAATCAGCAAATTAAATGGTAGACAAAAGCTAAAGAACAGCATATAACTGTTTTATCAACGACTTTTATGGATTCAACTTGTTTAGAAATGATTTAGAAGTGGCTTACCGACCAAAAGTAGCTGTGCAGTGGTTTAAATCCTTCGAAAACAAGACATGTGAAAAAAATCAAGTTTCGCATTCTCCGATTTTGTCCTACTTTAAGTATGTTAAAAATGTAGGTCTTAGGAGCTTATTACTGCAAAGAAACCTTTTGTTGCAATTTGTTTTAGGTTCCCCCACAATTTGACTGGACTATTTTTGAGTTATTTCCCTTGGAACTTTGTCCATCACAAAATTGCGTCTCAGTCGAGTCCGTCTATAACTTTAAAACCATTCAAGCTATATTCATGAAAGTTCATACAAATATCAATCAACATCAGACGACGTGCAGAATGCACTCTGGCGTTTATCCTTTTTGAGTTATTTCACATGGAACTTTGTCCATCACAAAATTGCGTCTCAGTCGAGTCCGTCTATAACTTTAAAACCACACAAGCTTTATTCATGAAAGTTCATACAAATATCAATCAACATCAGACGACGTGCAGAATGCAAGAACCATAACTTTAGCATTTATACTATTTGAGTTATTTCCCTTAGAACTTTGTCAGTCACAAAATTGTGTCTCAGTCGTGTCTGCTCTATAACTTGAAAGCCATTCAAGCTATATTCACGAAACTACATACAAATATCAATCAACATTAGAAGAATTGCATAGTGCAAGAACCATTACTCTTGCATTTATACTTCTTGAGTTATTTCCCTTGGGACTTTGTCAGTCACAAAATCGTGTCTCAATCGCTTTATTACTTGAAAACCGGACAAGCTATATTCACGAAACTTCATACAAATGTCAGTCAACACTAGACAACCTGCAGAGCACAGCATTTAAACTATTTGAGTTATTTCCCTTGGAACTTTGTCATTCACAAAATCGTGTCTCAATCGTCTAAGCTCTATAACTTGAAAACCGTTTAAACTATATTCATGAAACTTCATACAAATATCAGTCAACATATAAATAGACGACGTGCAGAGCACTGTAACTCTTGCATTTACATGTATATTTTTTGACAAAAACTAAATATGAATATCAGTCAACATTACATGACATGCAGAGCATAACAACTATAACTCTTGCATTTATACTTTTTACTTATTATGAATCCCTGCTTCAGGGTAGGGAAACATATTGTTTTTCCCTTGGCGTCTGTCTATTAGTCTATCACAAAATATCTTTACTGGATACAAGCTCATTGTTTGCATGAAAAATGACCAGTATTTGCATTAGAAATTGTATTTAAAGTTTCCGTTTGAAATTGTATTTAATGACTGATCCTTTTGACATCAGAAAGGGGGGAGACATCTGTTTTTTTCGTAGAAAAACAATTCTAGTTTAAAGCTGACTTGAACACTTGCTGGCAAAGAATTCTTACTTTTGTAAGACTATTATGAATACTACATTAACAAATAAATCAAAATTGCTTTGTTGAAATTAATAGCTTAAGTCGGATAGCGTGATATCGTATGCATTTCTGAAATATTTGATATGACCGCTCACGACATCTATACAAACAGCGTTGTCAACGAAGCTCTCTAAATCGGACTATTATGAATACTACATTAACAAATAAATCAAAATTGCTTTGTTGAAATTAATAGCTTAAGTCGGATAGCGTGATATCGTATGCATTTCTGAAATATTTGATATGACCGCTCACGACATCTATACAAACAGCGTTGTCAACGAAGCTCTCTAAATCGTGAAGAAAGGGCAACATTTGCCCTTATTGTCTTCACAATTTAGAGAGCTTCGATGACAACGCTGTTTCCATAGATGTCGTGAGCGATCACATCAAATACTTCAGAAATGCATACGATACCCTATGGGGGGTTGACAAAAAGAGACATATTTCTGCTTTAAATTGTTCTCTACATTTCATTTGTTGCAACTGACTGCTGTATGGTCATTTTCTGAGTAATACGTGGAAAGAAAAAAATGTCAACAATCACTTTTGCTTCTAAGCTGCTGCCCTAAGTGACTATGATAACGGCATAAACTTAACATTCATGATCACGGGAGCTCATTTTACTACAAATGCCCTGGGTTCGAGGTTATAAAACTTGAGAATAATCTCATACTCAAAATAAAGCACACCGATTGGCTGCTTCCGAGCATATGCTCGGAAGCAGCCAATCAGTGTGCTTTATTTTGAGTTTGAGAATGTACTCAAGTTTTATAACCTCGGGGCCTGGTCTATTACAGGTAACAGAGATCTTAGAGGGGTCACCAAAAAACTGGGTAATTTGGTGTCGTCAGAGTGATCTTGTCGTTTCCGGGGAAACAGTAAACAACGTTTTGTTTGTATGGCTTTACTCAGATGACGGCGTACAGTCAACATCATTGAGCTTCACGTTCCAGGTTGTAAAAGGTGAGGTCTTATTTTTATGAAGCTTTTCAGGTATTTTCGTTTGGAGAAAAATAAAGGTTGTACCTTTCGGCTGTGTTTAGACCGAATTACTCGGTCTCCTAATAAAAAAAGTGTAATTTCATTTTGCCATTTTATTGTATGTCGTTCTGTTTATTTGTCTTAATATAAACAACAAACTGCGTGGTACCTACCATCTGTGTACTACGTCATCAGCTTGTTTTCCGCCTGGAAGACTATCTCCAACAGAAAGGTAATTTTCTTTCATTGTGGCGTTTTGTCAAACAGACAGTTGTGGCAGGTAAGCCATAATATGCGACTTTAAGTTTGATTTACGCCGCTGTTGTCTTTGTATAATGTGTTTCTGTCATTTTTGCGATAATTCGTGAAATTGTTCCAAAAAAGGTACGGTTCCTTCCACGGACGACATTGGTTTTGCGCAGGAAGTCAGCTTTATTTTAAAGAAGAGACATTTTAGTGCGAATATATGCTATGGTTAAAACCAGTGTTCAAACCCAGAATAAGTAGGCGTCTCTTACCTGATGTTTGCACTATTGTTTTCCGTGGAATGCGACAATAAGTGTGGCTCGGAGAGGGATGCTCGTTGCCTGCCGAGACCTGTCCATCATCTTTTTTTCTTTCAAACATTTGGGTTTAGCGACGCTGAAGAATTTATCTACAGAAACACGCGTCTGTTGCTCTAAATTTGGTATGGATACGTTTATATTGATACTGGGACTATCGTTTGATACTGGTCTAAAATTTTGCAGAGTACCACCGCACCCAACTCAGTGACCTAGAGATCAAGATTATACATAGTATTTGGTGTTGGGTTTAAGTTTTCTAGTGGCATACTATTTCATAGTGCTCGGGTGGATCTAGTTTATACTTGAACTGATGTTAGATACTGGTTTGAGTTTTTAGAAAAATACTACCCCAACCATTGGGTGACTTGAAGTCAACGTCATAAGTTGTTTTATGTGATTGGCTAGCCACTGTCAGTTATCCTGTTCGTGGACAGGTCTTGTATGGTTTATGGTTCCAGCCATAAAATATTTTTTAAGTTTTGGTTTTGGCAACGTACAGTGGACCCTCTTTACAACGACAACATTTGTTCCCAAATATTTTGACGTTAAACTGAATTTGCTGTTATCCTGAAAACATATTTTGAACAATAAAGCCATTCCGTGCAGATCAAAATGACGTTATAAAGAATTTTGCTGTTGTAAAGAGTGCCATTGTAAAGAGGGGTAACTGTATTTCATTCCTCGGATTTTTTCCCTCTTATTTCAATTTCCTATTGCAGTAAGAGACGATAACGTAGCAACGCCTCTCCATTTGCATTTCAGCGACCAACAAAAGATTCAGAGAATTTCTACAGGGTACTTCAGGTTGGATCAGCGCGCCAGACTTTGACGGTGATGGTTTATATGAACACAATCTCAACTGTATGTGGCTTGTTGAAGCGGATGCCGATTATTTTATATTTCAGCTTTTATACGTAGAGATGGAATGGGTTGATCACTACTGTAGGAAGGACAGTCTGGAGGTAATGATGAAAATTACTGTATGTTTGTGTGTCAGTGTCAAACATATATCTAAATTTCTATGTGTGTCCTAGTGTGAATAAGTGAATCCCGAACTTTTTATACGCCCGTCGAAGACGGGTCGTATTATGTCGTGGCCTCCATCCGTCTGTCCCTCCGTCCGTACGTCCTTCCGTTAACTTCTCCATTTCTCCTTAATCCCTTCAAAGATTTTTTTTAAACTTGAGTCAAATGTTTGCATGATTATCATGACGATTTGTAGAACTTATATTTCAACGATGTTCGATAAAGGTAAAAGTCTCACTTAAAGCTGAAAAGGTAACATTTCGTGTCCGCTCCATATCTCGTAAACTGTTTAAGATTTCTCATGAAAGTTTGTATGAATATAAAGCACCATCAGAGGATGCGCAGAAAAAAGAACCATAACCCTACTTTCAGTTTTGACGGAAATATATTCCTTTGTATTTTTCGTATAATAATATCATACAAGTTATGCGTCCGCTCCATATCTCGTAAACCGCCCAGTCTGATCAAAGTCTTGGCTGTCACCATAATGCAAGCACAGACTCTTAGCTACCCTGATCAGACTGGGCGGATACCCAGGCTGATCTGACTCTTCGCTAGGCGCACATGCCACTTTGTTGGTTTTCTTATGTCGCAGCTCAAATATTTCTTTCAGATTTGGGATGAAGTAGGATCTATTATGCGATTGTGCGGCAAATACGATAATCAAATACATTTAAAAACAAGGACGAGCCAGTTAGCGGTATACTTCCTTTCTGACACCATTGTGAACGACAAGGGGTTTAATTTGACCTATCAAGCTGTTATAAGTGAGTGTCGTGCATTTTTGCTATTATTCATAACTTTGTTGACATTCAGCCCAGGAGGCACATGACGTCGTATTGACGTCCATGCAAAGTGATCAATACGAGGTTATTTTCGTAGCATCGACGTCAATGCGAGGTTAATTCCACGTCAATATGAAGTATTGACGTCATTGCGACGTGATGACGTCCCATGATGTCAATACGAGGTCATTTTGACGTCATATGCCTGCAGGGAATGCAGATTCCGATCAGGTGTCCGTTTCACTACATAGCTTAAGCCTAAGATTTTAATAAACGCAAGAAAACTGTGTTTAGAAGTTTTTCCTTTTATGGAATCAGCCGGTTAATACAGTTTTAGAACAGAACAGATCAGAACAGAACTTTATTATGACTTAAGCATATACAGCTTATCATCATTTGATACATTTAATACCACCTATTTTAGTAGCATACGCATGAGAGTGAACACATAATTATTTTTGCAATGGATAAATCGTAGCTTCGTAGAAGGTTTGACGATGCACTAATAAGTGGTACATCTCTGCTGCACAGATGTGTACTGTTCAAGCCTGTCCAGATACCCCACCCACTCAACTTTGCAAGTCTAGAGACGCAAACAAAACGTTTCAACGGATCAAAATGAACTCTAATACACTTACAAATATAATGCGACGTCTAATTGGATAACGTCAAGAATTTGCGACAAAATATTCTGCGATAAACTGTCGCAAACCCGACATCATTACTGAAGTAACGTCGCTTCTCATTGGCTGACGTTTGGTTTTTACGTTGCTGACAGCGCAAAATGGGGCATACTAGTACAGCGTATGGTTATATAGAAATGAAGCAGGAAGAGATATACGAACTTGAAAAGAAGATATATCTAAACTCAGAAGCCAGTTTCAATTGCTACAATACCCATAAAAATATTTATTTAAAAATGACTTAAACGTTTATACACATCGCTATAGATGTGTCTTTTGATTGCAGAAACCACGATTGTTTTCTATAAAAGCCGAACAATGGTAAGGCTCCACGCGATTTAGACAATATAGCCAAAGTCGTAGTTAGAGACAAATCCGTAATAAAAACATGGTTTGAGGGATGGATTTGGATTTTGATTGTTTCAGTTCCTGGTCTTTGCATACTTTTTACTTTCATAGTCCTTAAGTGAAAAAATAGGGGATTAGCCCTGAAGGTATTTCATAATGTCTTGTCTCCTGGTTGCTGGTATCGAGATGTTGTCTAATTCACAAATTTTCAGCATGAAAATATCTAGATGCGTGTTGAAATTTTGTCACTTTGACAAATTTCAATACACACCTGCGTATTTGCGTGTAGCCAGCTACGCTCTTGACAATAGCTTTTGGAATCCCGATTGAAATCATAACCTTGTTTTTTACAGATTCTACAGACTCAGAAAGTGTGACTGATTGCTTGGACAAACTGATGTCATCAAGGTACGCCGGCAATGTTTCGGTTACCAACAACGGCCACACCTGTCAGTCATGGTCATCGCAGACGCCACACAGACATCATCGATCAATTGATGAGTTCTTTCCCATAGACGGTTCTGTGAAAAATGCAAGTAATTTTTGCCGCGACTTTGATGGTTCCGCAATGGGCAGACCCTGGTGCTACACAACAGATCCAAATATATTTTGGGAGTATTGTACATTCTCAATATGTTCAGGTAAGAAAGGAAGGGTACATGTATCATACTTCTGCTAAGATGAATAGGCACTCACACTGTGAGTGACCTCATACTGATTGTAGGTCAGCTTAATCCCTATTTCATGGTTCAGTAATTTTGTCTCATATTTCTGTCGTTATTTTACGGATTTGCATCGTACTTGGTTAAATTGTTTGGGCTGACACTATGAATAATATCTTAGTTGAAGGTCAGCGTGACCTATAATAGTTTGTCCAGTGATTTAACCTCATATTTCTAACACTATTCATGGATTTGCATATACTAAGGTTCATAAATATAGCCACTATGACGTAATTATATTCTGAGGTCAGTTATTTAAAATCTTCTCCAGATGTACTCATGGAGCAAGTTTGACAACTCTATCCCTTTTAGTTACTAGGAAAATGAGCTTATGCAAGAGATGAATATTTTTTTCTATGTCAAATAATAGGTGAACTAAATGCATTAGGTGAATTTTTTTTCTATGTACGATGACCCGTGAAATATAGGTATAAGTCATGGCCAAATTTCCATCGCTGCTTTCGGTAGATCTTTCCCAGATTTACCTATGGAGCAAGTTTGAAGGTTCTGTACCTTTTGGTTTCTAAGGAATGATCCAAACGCAACAGGTGAATATTTTGCTAATGCGCACAAAGATGCACTCGAAGGGTTTTACATAAGCATTACTGTGCTTCGCAAAGTCACGTTAATATTTGGTTAAAGGGATTATTTTTTCTAAGCGTGTTAATCAGAGATCTTGCTCAAGTTAATTATATTTTATATGAATATGGAAAACAACGAATATTATTCTTTACGGCCGCCATCTTGAAAAAAAAATCGAGGGCCAAAACGTTAATTCTTGTTAAGCATACCTCCTAAGAAGCCTATGTACCAAATGTGGTGCTAGTATCACAAAGTGAACCATTTTGGTCATATCCTGCTAGGGGAGAGTCGGGTAACTTCGGACAGCGGGTAAATTCGGGCAGTGACATTTTTTCCTTTATATGTCACTTGTCTGGAACTAAAACAAAACAATAACTGGCCAAACAGTGAAAATCCTGATGAGCCGTCTCATCTGGATTTCCACTGTTTGCAATTGTATGTCCTAATTTACCCGCTAGTCCGAAGTTACCCAACTCTCCCCTACTCTAGAAGGAAGTGCTTGCAACCCTCTGGTGAGATGAAATGTTTTTTTCTTCAGTATTTTGAACTAAGCCATTTTGAAAGTCAGGCCGGCAGGACTATTGTTTTTACTAATATTTGATGATAATAGCCGAGCTACACTGCTTTTAGACAGACACCGCAGTTGGATTTCATTCGTGTCTTACGGACACATTATATTTTGCAAATAAGACTTCTTCTTTTCGCATTTGGATTTTCTCCCTGTAAATTGTCAGATGGCAAATGAACAGGTATAAGATTCATTTATAGCAATTTATCATAAGAATACGGTTCAGTCCTAAAATTCCTTTCTGCAGTCCATCTTACAAACAATAAAAACTCTGTCAGAAAAAGTCATGCTACAATGTACAACCACTCTTGCCCCTAAGTTTATATTAATGAGCCGCGACACGACTAAACCAACAAAGAGGTTGTGCTCCCAGCGCAGACTCAGATCATTCTGGGCATCCGCCAAGTCTGATCAGACTCTTCGCTAAGCGCTTAAAGGGTAGCTAAGGGTCTAAGCTACTGCATGCGGTCAGCAAAGACCCTGCTCAGACTGGGCGGATGCCCAGGTTGATCTAAGTCTTTGCTGGGCGCACTACCACTTTTTTGGTTTTGTCGTGTCGTGGCTCAAATTTATTTTGTGTTATGATGTTACAAATTGGTCGAACTTGTAGGAATCTAGTAATGAAATATTATTTCAACAGGTGTTGAGCGGCAAAAATGTGGAGGGGTACTTGAGATTCCAGATGGATATGTGACTCCACCATCATCCACCGTAGATAATTACGAAAATTATAACGCCGATTGTTTATGGATAATACAGGTGCCTGAAAATTACGTCATCAGATATCAAGTTAACTATGTTGAAATACCTTATGATGTTTGCAAAAATTATTGGCTCTTGGTAAGTACGGCAGAATTATGAGATATCCAAATTCGAAAATATTTTATTTGAATTTGTAGTTTGAGGAAGCAGGAAATGTAATCGAAAGCATATTCCTATATACATTAGGGTTGTATTGACTTATAAGTATGCAAGGACGTCATTTTGATAGTTTTGAAGATGTCATGTCAGATAGGGTAGAGTCGGGTGACTTCGGCCACCCGGTAAATTCGGACAGTGACATTGTTTCCTTCATATGTCAGTTGTTTGGAATTAAAACAAAATTAACTGGGCAAACATTGAAACTCCTGATGAGATGGCTCATCATGAGCCGTCTCATCTGGATTTTCACTGTTTGCAATGGTATGTCCGGATTTACCCGCTGTCCGAAGTTACCCGACTCTACCTATCTGTTAGGTAGCCGCGAAAGAAATGACGGTACAAAATTAAGCCATGTTTTACACCTTTTTATCATATGACGTCGCATCTGAGAGTGTAATAAAGCCATGCATTAAAAACGATAATCCACTAGTGGATTAAATATGCAAATTACGCCGTAACGTTATGCGTTGACGTCCATAAAAACGTCGCTTTTTGTAATGGGGAAATCATGACGTTTCAGTGCAAAATTTGCTAATAAAATGCGCTTTTAGTGTCATATGATAAATAGAATCTTGCATTCGTGCTCCTGTATTATTGAATTTATTAAACTCGTTGGGGAAAAAACGATAAGATGCTCGGCAAAACCTCGCATCTTATCTTTTTCCCCAACTCGTTTAATAAATTCAATAATACATGGGCACTCATGTAAGATCCTCTATGTAAACTAAATGATCATTTCTAGAGAGAAAACAGTAGCTATAGGCCCTATATCGACGTTTTATTCTTTTTGGCGTTGGACCATCAACACAAATCATAATCTGTCTGTATGGCTGTCAGTTGTTTCTGTACCCGATAGAGCATTTTCGAGCTGCCAACTCGTGTTACTCGGGTTGAAATTTGGCGCATGCGTACAAAGGTACTCGAGTACTGCCGTGCCGAACACTTCGAGGAAAGAACAAAATGGCGACGACCATCGATCTTTTTACATTTAAGTCCAGAGTCCTATTCTCGCAATTTTCTTTTAAAACTCAGGTGTTTAATATTCACAAGAGTCAGGACTCACAAAATTTTTTAAATTGTAATGGGAAATTACAATTGAAGGGGTCAGTGCAACAAGGGACCTATCTCCATATTTGGTCAAAAATGAGTTAACCACTTTAACATGCAGAAAACATGTATCCTCACCTAGTTATCTCCCCTCTGACCATAGAACCAGCCAAAATAATGCTTTTGAAGAGGTTGCAAAATTTTTACAAAGGGCCTATCTCCATTTTGCACCATTTATGCAACAAAAGACCTAAATCCATCAAATTTGTTTCCTCACTATATTTCATCAATGTATTGGTTTAGAGCTAAAATAAGCATGTAAGTTAGTACTTTCATATTAAAACATTTTGGTGATAAAAGTCCTTTTCAACTAAATTTAACATTTTCTAAATTGTTAAAAATTGATCTGAAAATTACATGATGGAGTTAGGACCTTTGTTGCATAAACATCTTAATTCTTTTGCGATAATCTTGCTTTATGTGGGTCTTATTCATATTTTAACAAATGCTATTGCTAGAAATAACTTATCCTAACCATGTTATGTATTTTTCGATTACTGGTATGACCACATTAACTTTCAAAATGTTATTTTCATTTTTATGAAATATGGATTTAGGCCCTCTCTTGCACGAGTAAAATCGCCAAAATCCAGTTTTTCTCAGTTTATTTCTTTAAAACTTGTGGAATATTCGCAACACCGCTTAAAATCTGTGTTTCTCAATATATGTGGACTATCTGTGCAACAAAAAGCAATAATTTCGAGTTTCGAGAAAAAATTATGTTTTTTGCGTTTTTCTCGAACTCATGAAAAATGGAGATAAGTCCTTTGTTGCACTGTCCCTTCAATTCTGAAGTCGTTACTGGCCCCGCTGTAAACCCTACTGAATATGGCAAAAGCACAGGCAGAATAACTATTATAATCATCAGTATGATGAACATTCTTTTCTTACCTACAAGACAGAGTTTGTTCTATTTTTAGCGATGCTGGAAAATTCTGTCTTGCCCATGGGCTGGGACAGCTCACACGATCTTGAATTCTGTGCATCACTACGTGCTCCGTGAAATCCGGTGCGCCCGGCTTGGCGATGCTATGCTTTATGCATTATTTTTTCATTGGAATGAATTTCCAAATCAATGAAATACCAAGAAAGGTTATTCATTCATAATAATCCCATTATAATCTATTTCTCTGTCTTAAAGTCGGAAAAAGAGGCGAAATAGTCAATGTTTCACCGTGACAAACACTGTCGAGGGTGCCGCCATTTTGAAGACGTTACTAACTGACGTTTGAAATGACGCTGACTTTACGTCACAATAATTAACGTCATACACGCGCTTGCTGTAGTCGTCTCAATATAAATCTTGTTCTTTAATATGAATTTCGATTAGAAAATCCAATAATGTGGATTTGTCAAGGACCTATTTTTTACTTGTTTGTTCACTACAGTAGCCATGAGGTTGACACGGTTGTACTACTTACACCTGTACACGTTCGCATTAAATAGGCCTTACAGTTCTTCGTTCAGTCTGAAATAACTATTATCGTTCGTAAGAAAAATAATCAATCATCGGTCTCCGATACGGACAGAGAAATCCCAACCCTCGGGCACAAGGGGCGTGTCGATAACTCGGCAAGCCTCGTTTCCGACACACCCCTTGTGCCCTCGGGTTGGGATTTCTCTGTCCGCATCGGAAACAAATATCCCATTCTCACTATTATTAAACAGAAAAAGGGTAAATCATTGGCGTGACAATGTGTCATTATGAAGGCAAAACCAAAAAATTGGCTTCTTTTACAGCGGAAGTTCACTTTCCGCCATCTTTAATCCAAGCTACTCGAGGTGAGGTGGGGGTTACGGTAGTCGAGTAAATACGAATATGTGCGCAGTACTGCGCATGCGTATTGCGGTTACTAGTGTTGTTCGGTCAGTAACTCTAATTACTCGAGTTACTCGAGTTGACAAACCGAAACTGCTCATAGATGTGTTATTAAAAATTACGATTTAGTAGGGAGAGTCGGGTAACTTCGGACAGCGGGTAAATTCGGACACTGACATTGTTTCCTTTATATGTCAGTTGTTTGGAACTAGAACAAAAATAAACTGGCCAAACAGAAAAAATCTCAGCCGTCTCATCTGGAGTTTCACTGTTTGCATTTGTATGTCCGAATTTACCTGCCCGTCCGAAGTTACCCGCCTCTCCCCTATGCTCTCTCTGAGATTCGCAAGATTGGATTATACCTTTTACCTCAGTCTACAACGCTAGCTGGCATTCCATTTACGTCACAATGGGCACATTTACGTCGCAATGGGCACATTCGACATATTTACTTGGGTAAACCCGAGCAATATAAGGTAATTACACATGAGCAACGACATGACAAAACCAACAAAGTGGCATGTGCGCCCAGCGAAGACTCACGAGTCACGTCATTCTGGACATCCGCCCAGTCTGAGCAGAATCTTCGCTCTCGAGACCGAGGTAGCTTAGACCCTTAGCTACCCTTTATAAGCGCACAGCAAAGATTCTGATCAGACTGGGCGGATGCCCAGGCTGATCTGAGTATTCATTGGGCACACATGCCACTTTGTTGATTTTGTCGTGTCGCAGCTCAATTATCATCGAGAAACCCGAAAAATGCCTGTGTATTTCTCGGGCTTACCCGAGTAATTATAGCGAACATGCTTTAAAATTGTACGGCATGCGCGCATTAAGGATGCTTTCTTCGGTGACTCGAGGAAAGTTCCGATTAGACCCATGCGTTTGTGAATAGAGCGGTACTTCACCGGCGGAAATATTAAATCTAATCAGCAAGCATTTACTCGGTCTTTTTCACCACTGAAAATGTATGACTCGTTTAAATAGTTTGTGTCACAGAGTATTGGTTAGGTATATCATACCCTTGTTCTGCCTTGCGGCACCCTTGTACTGCCTTGCGGTACAAGCAGGCTTTTATAGCGACGTGGTAGAGTGTTCGCCTTTAAAGCAAAGAGTCCCCGGTTCGATCCTTGGTCGGGGACATATAAGATGTTTTAAGAGTCCGTGACATCTGTATCAAACTGACTAAGGTATACGAATAAATCTCCAAATTTTTCAGTCATTCTGAATTTCATTAAAAAAACGCTTGTGACTTTCTTCTTTTGCTTCCCTGGGGAACGATACCTCAAATAGGGCTTCTACAGTCAGTTGAGCCACCGGGGCTCAACTGGTGACCTTCTTTTGCTTCAGATTTCCAGTGGGGTTGTTTGGCAGGACAGGGATCTCCACCTGTCAGACGGCCCGTTGTATCTGTTGAGTCCTCGTCTTTGCTTCTTCATGGTGTTGAAATTTGATTTATGTGTTTACCGTGATGATTCATTGACGAGTTAGAGGGTTATCATGCGAACCGAACAACCAACTAAATGTTTTGTACCACTTCAGAAACTGAGGGTGAGGTTGGGCCTGTAAAATCGATTTAAGCCCCCCAGTAATTCATTACTGACCGTTCCAAGGCGGTAGTTCTGTTGTGGTTCTTTGTTGCCTGTTTTTGGTGTCAGAGTTTCTGTGATGTTTTACCTTATGTATGTTATTATTATTTTTGGTTTGGTTTGGGTTGCTGAGTGGCCACCTTTTGGGAACAAGCTGCTCACTCAGTTGGCCATATGTTCTCTGTATCTTGATTATTTGTAATCTTAGTTGTTTCCAACTATGGTTTGAGGGCTGGATTTGGATTTTGATTGTTTCAGTTCCTGGTCTTTGCATACTTTTTACTTTTGATATCATGAACACTGATATCTTAAAGTACCCTCGTATATCAAAGAATAAAGTCTGCATACCTTTTCTGTTTCTACTTACAGTTCAACTATCTCAAACTACTGACATCTCAAAGTAAGTTTTTACTCTGAGATATCGGTAGTTTCGGATGAATTTTGGTTTAAACAGTATTTTATTCAGTTAAACTACATACATATATACAGGACAATACAAATCATTTCAATGTAGGATCTGACGGTAAGCGCAATGCTTGTATAATAGTCATCTCCGAGTTCAAGCTATATTTTACGTAGTGAATAAATGGCTAAGAGCGTAAATGTAACAAAACAGAAGAAAATACATTTCGTGAACAATAACAGAGAGAGAGAGAGAGAGAGAGAGAGAGAGAGAGAGGGGGGAGATGTACACGTATAGCGAGCCATTCGTTGTCATAAGTATGGAAAGGTAATTTTGAAAACATACAGTGACGAATGTAGCATATTCGAGGGGCGTTCGAAAAGTAATGCAAATGACGTAATTTCTCGGTAACCAATATAAAAACAGAACTTCTGATTGCAAAAACACATAAAGCTATGATATGCGTAGGAAAGTCTGCAAACACGGTGTATTTTTTTTAAAAAGGGCGCATTTTTATCATCTTTGAAAGAGGTATACCCTAAAGACACTGCAGAATTTTAGTTTAGTAGGCCGTAATTTATATATCGTCAGTCTTTGATTTGTTTTTATTTTTGCTACTTAAAGACAATGCCCAGGCAATGTTGTCCTGTAAATATCGTGGAAATTATTTTAAATCTGGGTTCCATACTGGCCCGGGAATATGGATTATGTAGCAAATCCACAGTAGCAAATTCCCCCTTTCTACCAAAAATTAAATGATTTCGTAATGAAAACAAGTGTATTAGCATTCAAAATCTTGTCAGCAAGAGCATTTACATGGGTCAACGAAAACCTGTCAATAAATTCAAATTAATGCCAAAAATGAAGCCTCTACAAGCTTTTAAAAATGACGTTAACGTATATTTCAATAACGTCATAAGAATTGCGCATAGCATTGCCAAGAATAAATCGATAACAGTTGCCACCCTTCTAACTTTTGTATGAATATTGTAGGCAACAATGGACAAGCAACTGACAAAGATTAATTTTGTATTTGCAATGATATTTGACTTGAATGCCCAGCACTGAAATGATTTTACATATGAAAATAGCCCAGTGGTATGACAGGGGCATAATAAAATGCGTTGTAAGACAATATGGAAAGGTGTCTTTGTACAGCGTTTGGTATCATTGTAAAGACAAAATGTAGTGTTTTCAGCATATGCATAGCATTTGTACCCAGTTTTCCCCTAAACAAAGTTATAAGGCCATTTGCATTACTTTTCGAACGCCCCTCGTACATAAGAAGAAAAAAAGAACATAATACCAAAATAGAAGCAATGTAACAGTAATAGAAGCTGACCGAACCCCTCCCCCCCCCCAATAGTTTTACCCCGCAATAACCCAGTACCCAGAAACATATTTTCACAACCAAGTACGATAAGACAGTGATCACAAAAATGAATGGTGACGTGACCTCGGACTAGGACAGAATCTATTATTAAGAAGAAACCACGAACCTCCCTGATTTAATGATAAAGTCTTGCACCTGTAGAAAGAGAGTTTCATTTACAGAAACTGATTCACTTTCTTTCCCAAACAAGAGATCATGCGTATTATAGTTCGTAAGGTTGTTAGGTAAGAACTTGTTCCTAGCTACAGTGTATGTATCTAGGACAGACGAAGAAAAAATGGTATGGGCTTTCAAAGCCACCGCATTTACATGATTCTTCCTATAGAGGTGCGCGTTCAAAGCACTGCACTCCATTCTAAGTCTTGCATGTAATATTTGCCCTATTCTCGTGCCAATGTTGTAGTATCTGGGAGGTTTCTTTAAATCGCGATTTAGTCGATATTTGAAAGAGGCGACGGATAATGCCGATTTAATATCATCGGGCAAAGAATTCCAAGCTCGAATATTAGAGGGGATAAAAGAATTGAAGAAAAGATTTGTATTTGTGTGGACAGTTTATACATGTATATGATTAGAATTCCTAAGACTGTATGTAGTTGTTTCGTGGACTAAGGGAGGTAAAAGGCCGCTGAAATAATTTGGAGTAAGTCCATTTATTATCTTATAGAAAATGGTTAATTTGTGTTTGTTTCTCCTGTTATGCAAAGACTCACAACCAAATTCATCGAGTAGTTTGTTGATACTACAAAGTTTGGTAGCACCCGTAATGGTTCTGCCTGCTTCTATGTGGATAGCCTCTGACTGCTTTTTGGCTTCCGTTGAGGAGTTATCCCAGACTGAATCGCAGTATTCTAGGAGAGGTCGTATAAATGAAATGTATATTTGCTCTAGTGATTTTCTACTAACTTTGAACTTTGGATGAATTTTGACTTTGAGATATCGAAAGTTGACAGTGTTACCTCCTCTTCCTCAGCAAGAGTGTCATTGTCATCGGCCAACCGCATATTGGTAATACTTCTGTAGCCTAGCATGTTCTTCCAGAACCTTAGTCAAAATCTTTTCGAGAAAAATATTAAGGAGGGTTGGTGATCATGTGTGGGAAAAGCCCTGACTGTTGTTCAGAGGCATAACGAACAGGGCCTGGTTGTAAAAAGCATCGCTAGCTTATCGAAGTCGTTAGTAATTATCGAAGTCGTTAGTAAAGTTTAAACATATCTTATTGCCTAAATAACATAGCAAAGGGGTCGGGCTACAAGTTCTCACAACATTAGTTACAGCCCTTCCCCTCTGATCTCAGTCGTTAGTAAACGATTCGTTAAGTCGTCCAGTGCACATACAGTCAAGTGTGTTTACATTTTTTTTTTACAAAAAAGAAAAAAAAATATGGCAGTGTTTTTTTACATACAATACATTTACTTCTAACAACGTACATCATCAGCAAGTGACGTATTTTTGAAATTACACCATTTCGATTGGTCCGGTGTTCGGAATTTTCCCACAAATCTTGTAAATTTGGACCTGGTATGATAAGGGCCGTTTTTGCCCCCCATTCAAATTCTCTTAAAAATGCATGGTTTCTATTACTTATTATTTGTGTGTATGGGAACAAGCAGAAATAATATGTTTCGTGTGTGTTAATTCTCAGAATAACATGATTTCTGACATGCCTACGTTGTTTCAATAAAATGAAGGAAAACTGCGAAAAAAATTGAGTTTAATACATATTCCTTTAAAGAAATAAGTCATTTACAATAGCTTTTGAAAGCTCTTAACAACAGGCTTTTGATGAAAATGCTTATATGTAAGATTGCACTGCTAATTACCTGCACTGTAAAAAATCTCCGTTGATTTTACGGTAGAATAACTGGCAACCAGCTGCCAGTCCTTTTCCCGTTATTTTTACTGGCGTCTGCCCGTAGAACATTTTTGGAAATCACGATCTGATAGGAGAAAGCTAACTGGTCGCACTCGAAAGTACCTTTATGGTGTTGAAGGGTTGCATGACCAATAAAAAACCTGCTCTATTTTATTCTACTCTGCATGATAATGCCAGCAAATTTTTACGGAAGCCCGTAAAAATAACGGTAGAATAACTGGCAGCTGGTTGCCAGTTATTCTACCGTAAAATCTACGGATTTTTTTACAGTGTGTGCACTGCACAAGGCCTCTCCAGGTACCCAACCCACTCACGTTAGCATGTCCAGAGAGGCTAACCAAAAAATTCCAACAGATCAAAATGAAATGTGTACCAGATTATTCCTTGTGTTCTAACTAAGAAAATAAATACCCACAACATATGTTTATTTTGTCTATGAGCGGAGATATGGGCGTTTTTATGTTGAGAACGCTGGGAAAATGTTCCAAACGCTGCAAGTTTGGTAACAAAAAGTTAAAAATAAACATTGAGCCCGGTCTCCAGCACATTTAATATTTTCATGGCATGTAAATATATTAAAATTTATCTGTCTACAAAATATTAAATGTGCTGGAGGCCGGGCCCATATATTTCGACAGCCACAAAGGCCACCAAATTCGTCATTTTCGTCAGAATCCGCTGGGGGTATGGGTATGTTCAGTACAAATATCACAAATATTTTGTGCAAGAACTGGTTAATTTTGTGTTTGCTGTTACATTCAAGGTTTGAACTTTTATATGAATACATTTTTATTAGGGAAATAAGACTTTTGAAAGATGAGTTTTCTGGGGGCCAAATATGGGCCTATATCATACCAGGTCCTTTCAAAATCTTCGAAAAGCTACTGGGTGCACCAAATACGACAATGAAAGGACAATCTTACTACATGGAAGTCAGCTTCTGACATTTTGTTGATTTTGCAAACAGTTTGATCAAATATGCTTCAACCTATATTGTGATGTATTTAGTCAAAGTATTTGCAAATTCTACAACATTTTATTGAGTCACTTTCATGTTGAAATATTGCCCTTTTTAGAATGTATTTGGTACATACAGTCTTTTCTCGAAAAGTTATCAACATAAAGCGATTTGTTGGTCTATTCCGAATAGATCATTGTCCGAATAGGTGTTATTTGATCAATTAGTGACGCGTCGGATGACGTAGGTTGTTGCCCTTTAACAGCTGGGCCCCGATAAATTTGTCGGATTGATTTCAGGTGCTGTATGATGGAAATTCGCTAGCAGATGAAGTAAAGGCTTTGTGTGATTTAGCTTACCTAGGACAAGAAGGAGAAACGACATCTACTAGCCTCTATGTGCATTTCTATGCGGATAACAACATAAAGCTTCTCAACTTTAACATAACTTTTCGAGCTATTGAAGGTATTCAGGGTGTCTCAAAAAGCGTAGACCTTTTCGAAATTGCTGTAACTCCTTTATTTATGGAGAAAACGTTTCAAAATTTTCCGTGATTGTACCGTGTTGATACCTCTTTGCACCACTGACGTTCTATCATCAAGGGCGCTGCTTACCGGAAGTGACGTCTTAATGTTGTAAGCTTATACTTGACATCATTTCCTGAATTCATAGATCTGTGAGTTCCCTTAAGCTCCGCCCACCCTCATTTGTATAAGATTTTTTTTTTTTTTTTCAAACCAATTTTTGTCAGAATTAGTAGATATTTTCCTGATAACATACAAAAGTTACTCAGAAGATTTCAGAAATGTATCTTATAAGTTTTAAAATGAGTTATTTAGGTAAGAATTTCCTATATATTTTAACCATTTTCAGTGTGTTTGTGGGACTAGTCCCCCAAATGCACTGAATTTGATCTTATCTCTCACAGCATGCTCAGTCAGAGGCACTTCTGACTGGCTAGTGAATAGTAGTGAAGTAAGTGCTAATTAGCTTTGAGTAGCATCTTAGAACTATGAATTCTGGAATGTTGAAAGTGCAAACTGAATCTGCTAACTGACCTCAAGTGGAAAAAATGTGTTTTTGTTTGTGACATAGGTCTCTGTATACAACAACCTGCCTTTTTGTTGTATAGTCAAAACTATTACCCCGAGGTGCTAGTGCATCTGGCCTTCACACACCTCGGGTTAATAGTTTTGACTATACAACAAACTGCCTATTTACCAAATTTTATGAAGCAAAATCACATAAAAAAACCCATAATTTCCATACTTTTAAGTATCAGACAGATAGATAAGTTTTGGCAAATAGTGCAGACTCAGGACAGACTGCTCACATTTTTTATGACATAAAAAGGGAAATAATACAGCGGGTAACTCAGGGTCAGTTATATAAAGAAGAAAATAGATAAATCTTCACTATAGACAAGCTTTTGTTTTTACGCAAAATTTAAACAAAACCATCACGCTCTGTACGCTCCGTACAAATGAAATGAATTTTATTCGCGGATGAAATGATTAAATTTGTTATTATATAATCTATAATAAAACACATTTCATTGGTTCAGAGGCTGATCACATAAGCTACGCCAATAAGCAGGAACAGCAATTAAGGTGGTGATTTATAGTAAATGTAAAAATCTGCATAAAACCATAAAAAAGTAACGTATCTCCCTGAAAGTTAGCAGACTTCTTATTTTCGTTGTTCTTTACAGTTAAGAATACAAAATAGACATACATGCTGCTTAAAAAAGTGTTTTTATAATGAAAGTTCAAAGGGTAATTTTCTGCGAATAAATCTGAAAAAATAATATCGTTATTGAAAATTTACGTAGTGCTGAAGGTGCATAATTGCATAATGAAGAGCGTCCTAGCAATTATCTAATCCAACTCTTTCTCAAATTGTAATGTAGACTAGATGAAAACGGTAGCTTTTTCTCAATGTTCAACCATGTACGAAGTAAATGTACACTGGACGCATTTATTAAATATAGGGTAGGCAAGCATACCTATGTTAACACCTACAATATAAATAATACATTACTGACATGGTCAGTGGTGTGTAGATGAAATTGTTCAACCTTGTTAAAATAGTATCACCTGTCTCACTTGTGTGTTTTGACCAAAAAAAATTGGACACAGACTGCATCTTTTTTCATCTGCTCAGCCTGATAAGGTGTGAAAGAGTTTAAAAAAATAATTGCTAGGACGCTCTCCATTATGCAACAAGGTATTCTAAGCACTAAGTATATTTTCAATAATGATATTATTTTTTCAGATTTATTCGCAGAAAATTACCCTTTGATCTTCTCTTATAAAAACACTTTTCAACATTAACAAATGCTACATTTTTGGGATTCTAAATTATGAGAAACAACATAAAGAAAGCATCTGCTAAGTTTTGGAAAGATCAGTGTTATTTTGAGTATTTTATGCAGATTTTTGTCTTTGTCCCAAATCAGTGATTATCACCGCCTTAATGACAATTTGATTGATGAAATGTATTTATTGCCGGGAAACTGTAGCAACAACCAAAACAGAGAGAGAGAGAGAGAGAGAGAGAGAGAGAGAGAGAGAGAGAGAGATTGGCAAACGTAACTCTGAGATCACTTATGAACTATTACTGCAACTGCACATTTACAAACATAAAAGACAAGACATGACAAACAACACAATATCGTACTCTGGCGCTAGACTTTACTTGATGTCGTATAGTTTGTGACGTAATGTCTTAATGCCGCATGGTTGGTGACGTAACGTCTTAAGGTGGGATGTACGTAAAGGACGGCGCGAATTTTGTAGGTAACGTCAACCAAAATTTGACGTCAGATTTACTAAAATGACAATACTGTCAACTGAACGTATTATTAATATATAATAAAACATTTCGTTGTACATGGATAGCTATTGAACAGTAAATTCATTTATCATATGACGTCGCATCTGAGAGTGTAATAAAGCCATAATCCACTAGTGGATTAAATATGCAAATTAAGTCGTAACGTTATACGTTGACGTCCATAAGAAGGTCGCGTTTTCTAATGGCGAAATTGTGACGTTTTAGTGCAAATTTTGCTAATAAAATGCGATTTTAGTGTAATGTGATAAATAGAATCTTGCATTCATGCTCCTGTATTATTGAATTTATTAAACTCGTTGGGGAAAACCGATAAGATGCTCGGTAGAGCCTCTCGTCTTATCTTTTTCCCCAACTCGTTTAATATATTCAATAATACTAGTACATGAGAACTCCTGTAAGATCCCCTATATTGACCTCCAATATGAAGTTTCCTGTTGAATAGCACTTCATGTCGACGTCAACAAAAGTCGGTAACTTTATATTGTCTTTCAGTATCCGAGAGGGACTGTATCGTTGCTTTAGATGACAGTTCAGGCTGGATTTCCTCCCCTGACTTTGATGGAGACAATTATTATGACTTCAATTTAGATTGCTTGTGGCACATTAAAGCACCAGACCAAAGTACTACAGTAATCAAACCACTTTACATCAAACTTGTTCAAACACTAGACGTAGAAGGGATCTGTATTCTGGACTATATATTGGTAAGAGTTAGTTGCCCGGTGTATGCCGGAGAAAAAAGGAACTTGTACACATTATTGCTTCATGTTTACTTATCCGAGGAATAAATCCTTTCAAAAATTTTACTCTTGAAGTAAGGAATTTACTCATAGGTACTTATTCTTTCCTTTAAGAGATGACCCGATTGGAAAGGAAGACACATATGAAAATGGCAGAGTTGCTGCCCCTGAAGGTGCACCCATATTGAGCCGCGACACGGGAAAAACCAACAAGGTGGTTGTGCGCACAGCGCAGACTCAGATCAGCCTTGGCATTCGCCCAGTCTAATCAGACTATTCACTAAGCGCTTTAAGGGTGACTTAGGGTCTCAGCTACCTCCACGCGGATAGCGAAGACACTGATCAGACTGGGCTGATCTGAGTCTGCGCTGGGCGCACAACCACTTTGTTGGTTTTCTCGTGTCGTGGCTCAATTGTATTTTAGAGAGATTAACATCTTCTCTGGGTCTGAACAGATGGATATCGAATCATGATTCGGAAAGCACTACCAACATGTTACTTACACATCACCTACATCCTGGCGTCTAACGATCATTGTTAACCAGGACGAACTCCTGACCTTGGTCTAAAAGTAGAAACTGAGGCGGATTTGCCACGTTTCAAGGTCATCTGGCTTAGCAAAGACAATTCTGCAGGGCATAGTGTAAGGAAAAAGAAGTTAGGCTGAGGAAGAGGTGTATTTGCTCACTTTTTTTTCTATACGCACGTTTTCGTCAAAGATATCTACGCAGTAGTATATCTTTGGTTTACAGGTTGACAACAAAGTTTATCATGGGATAGAAAACCAGCCTTCTACTGTTTGTTTTTGCCGGTATTTGTACACTTTTCCTTCTTTCCATGCATTCAGTACTGTAATTTTTCGAAAAAGATTTCTCAGGAACTGTCCAAGATAGAAGTTTAGAAGATAGAAGGTATATATTGGTGTATGAGATGAAAATGACTTGTTGTATCGTGGGATTGAGAACGGGTCCTCTCCTGCATGTTCTTCCCTGTATTCACTTTTCTTTTGCTCCTAACTTTTTCGTCAAATATATCTCATCAACAGTTTGAGATAAAAAGTTTATATTTGGTTTACAGGTTGACAACTATAAGTTGTATTGTGGGATAGAGAACTGGCCTTTTTCCCTGTATTTTTTCACTTTTCTTTCTCTCCATGCTTTTAGTACTGTAATTTTTCGTAAAAGATTTCTCAGGAACTGTTCAAGGTAGAAGGTTTACAGGGGCGTAACTAGGGGCAATTTCATAATACGCACAACCATGTTTTATTCTCAACTTCTTGAAGGGAAAGCTAGTATTTCACTCACTTTGGTAATTGGTATTGAAATCTTGTCAAATTTATAAATTTATGCAGGTGCGTTTTGAAATTTTGTCAATTTTGACAAAATTTCAATACGCACTTGCGTATTTGCCGTATAGGTAGCTACGCCCTTGGTTTGGTATACAAGTTGACAATAATTTGTTGTATTGTGGGATGGAGAACAAGTCTTCTTTTGTTCATTCTTCCCTGAGTTTGTTTAATTTTCTTTCTCGCCATGCATTTACGAGGGATGATTGAAAAGTTCTGAGCCTAGGACAATTCCAGTGAATCTGTACATACATGCTTACCATGAATGAAATAAGTTATTATTCACTAGTTTTCTGT
This sequence comes from Ctena decussata, assembly GCA_963989385.1. NCBI lineage: Eukaryota > Metazoa > Mollusca > Bivalvia > Lucinida > Lucinidae > Ctena > Ctena decussata. The sequence continues at coordinate 27,123,996 of OZ022499.1, read as the reverse complement.
GGAAGTTTCAAGAATTTCTGGCGAAAGGTTTCTTTTATACAACGCATTAAACACAAGAGGGGTTGCGTATTTTCAAAGTAACATTTAGAATCTATTTGACTTGCATTACTTTGAATAATCATTCCTCATGCTCTACAAGATTTAAATGGTTCTTGTTGTAGTACATGCAAATATGATGATTTGTCAATGGTTTCATGGAAATGAAAATTATTTTGACATCTGGCGGCTCTACCGTAAACCCTTGAATTATCCAATCCTGAAATTTAGAGACTCATATTTTACTTTCGGGTTTGTTAGGAACAGTATGAGCAAAACTGAACATTGTTTACACACAAATAAACAAATGACATCTTACACAATTATCATCAAGCAGAGTTAAAAGATTTCTTCTCCTGTGCACACGCATGCAACTGCAATTAGGCCCTATCTGCAGAAACTCTGAAAGTAGACATTTCATAACAATTAAATATTGGCTTTTAATTCTGAAAGGGAATTAATTGTGCTTGCATACATCCTCACTTACATGGATGCTGTATGACATATATTTGCAAAAACAATCGCAAGTGATTGACTCTGCTAAAGTTATGGTCGGTCAAGGAGTTGCACAGTGCACCCATGGGGGTAGCTGTGAAAAACGAAGCATTATTCGATCTATACAGAAGATAAATTCCTGAAATTTGGTGATTGTTGCTCCGTACAATGGCCGTTTAAAATCAGTTCAAATCAACTCTTAAGGTTTCAGAACATGGTGAGGCTCAGAACTTTTCAATCGTCCCTCAAAGTACTATACTGTAGTTTTGGTAAAGGATTTCTTAGCATTTTGCTAAGGTGGAAAGTTCATATTTGGTGTAATGGCTTGTTGTATTGTGGGATTGGGAATGGGCCTCCTTGTCTTTGTTTTCCCCTGTATTTATTCACTTTTCCATCTTTCCACACGTTTTTAGCTCGCCTGAACGAAAGTTCAGGAAGAGCTATTGTTGTCACCACGGCGTCGGCGTCCGCGTCCGCGTCCGCGTCCGCGTCCGCGTTCGGATTGGATGTTTTGGTTAAAGTTTTTTAAAGACCTATATCTCCTTAACCCATGGATGGATTCTTTTGATACTTGCACTGTAGTTAGATATTGGTCCGAGGTTTAACAGGGTACCACCCCCACCCCACTCCGTGACCTTGATGTCAAGGTCATGGACTTAGAATATTTGTATTTTTTTTGGCCTGGATGTTTTGGTTAAAGTTTTATAAAGCCCAATATCTCCTTAACCCATAGATGGATTCCTTTGATACGTACACTAAAGTTAGATATTGGTCTAAAGCTTTCAAAGGTACTACCCCCACCCCCCTCTGTGACCTTCATGTCAAGGTCATGGACTTAGAATATTGTCTTTTTATTGATTGGATGTTTTGGTTAAAGTTTTTTAAAGACACATATATCCTGAACCCATAGATGAATTCTTTTTATATTTGCACTGTAGTTAGATCTACAGAGTACTCCCCCAACCCCGCTCAGTGATGTTGAGTCAAGGTCAGGGACTTAGGAAATTTTTGTCTTTTTTAAAGTTTTGTAATTGCAAACTGATTCATAATGCTTAGCAGAGATTTAGTTTATACTTGAACTGATGTTAGAGTCTTTTTTGAGTTTTTACAAAACACCTTATACTTACCCCACTGGATGACCTTGAAGTCAAGGTCATCGACTTAGAATTTTGTCTTAAAGATTTTGGTTAAAGTTTTATATTTATGAAGACATAATTTCACAGTGCCACGATGATGGACTCAGTTGATACTAATACTTGGACTGATGTTAGATAATGGTTCAGGGTTTTGATACATCCTAGCCCTCCCCCCTTCCCCCCTCCCCCTACCCGTCAGTTTTTTTTACCTCAAGCTCATGGACTTTGAAATTTCATTTCATTTTTTTTATTTTAATTTTATTTTAAGACTTATTTCTGAGATAGCTTTTGTTTATAAATGTGTTTTCATTATGGACATGCTTGCATGAAGTTTTATGCATAGCAGTCCACATAGCCACCCTCCACCCCCCCACCCACCTACCCCCCTACTCGTCAGCTTTTTTACCTCATGAGCATGGACTTTGAAATTTCATTTCATATTCTTTATTTTAATTTTATTTTAAGACATATTTCTGAGACAGCTTTTGTTTATAAATGTGTTTTCATTATGGACGTGCTTGCATGAAGTTTTATGCATAGCAGTCCACACCACCATAGCGGCTGTGTGATGAGGAAGCACCAATTCAGGCGAGCTATGCTGTCAGGCGACAGCTCTTGTTGTTAAAGATATCTCCACAACAGTATAAGATAGAAAGTTCATATTTGGTAAACAGGTTGACAATGACAAGTTGTATTATGGGATGGAGAACCAGCTTTCTCCTATTTGTTCTTCGCTGTATTTGTTAACTTCTCTTTCTCTCCATACCGTCAGTACTGTTATTTTCCTCCGCAACTGTGCAGGGTCATATTTGGTACAGGGGCCGTATTCATAAAACGACTTAAGTGGTTGCTATGCTGTTGCTAAGGCTAAATTTCTTTGAAGGAGATTCCCTACAACTATGAAATTTGCTCTGGAGGAACAGTCTTTGTAAGACTGTTCCTCCAGAGCAAATTTCATAGTTGTAGGGAATCTCCTTTATAGATATTTAGCCTTAGCAACCGCATAGCAACGACTTAAGTGGCTTTATGAATACGGCCCCTGGACTTAAAAATGACCAATGACTCTTTTCATAGCAGAGTTGCTCATACATGGTAGATTTGTTTATTTCATGTCATGTTTTATCCATACAGGCCATAATCATTGGAATCGCTACAGCGGGGTATAGTCAGATATTCTGACAGTTCTAGTTGATTGTATATTTAACCACTTTTCTTTCTTTTCATATTTAGAATGTTGGAAATTTGTTTAACAGTTTCTTTGCAACTTATTTACTAAAGCAGTGCAGCCGGATTTAGTCAGAGCTTCCGACAGTTCTAGGTTTAACCTATAAATGAGCCGCGACACGACAAAACCAACAATGTGGTTGTGCGCCCAGCGCAGACTCAGATCAGCATGGGCATCCACTCAGTCTGGTCAGACTCTTCGCTAAGTGCTTAAAGGGTAGCTGAGGGACTGAGCTACCTCCATGCGGACAGCGAAGACTCTGATCAGACTGGGCGGATGCCCAGGCTGATCTGAGTCTGCGCTGGTCGCACAACCACATTGTTGGTTTTCTCGTGTCGTGGCTCAAATTCTTTCAGGTTGAAGATGAGTTAGGCGAACGAGGGAGATACTGTGGTTATCATAATGGCACTATACCAACCTTTGAGTCAAGAAAGTTTTCCCTCGTCGTTAGATTCTACTCGGACAATTTTTTAACTGCCCCAGGATTTAACATCACGTATTACACATACAAAAGTAAGTGTATCGCATTTGTCCTTGATATTGATATAATTATAATAATTAAGACTTAATATCATGATTATTTCCTTGCCAGTGCATTATATTCAATTTTAAAACAAGGGGTTTAGATCAACAAGTGGTAGACTAGGCTGTGCACGATTCGTTGACAGTGGTGATAACATTCAGGGCCGATTGCACAATGCTGGTTTAAAGTTAACCCCAAAGTTAGCCATACATTTTGTATGGATTAAACTCCAGTTTAGCTTAAACTTGCTTTGAGCAATCGGCCCTCAGTGACGGTATCGACATAAGCGAAACAAAAATGAGCCGCGACACGACAAAACCAACAATGTGGCATGTGCATCGAGAGAAGACTCGGATAAGCCTTGGCAGCCGTCCAGTCTGATCAGAGTCTTTGCTGTCCTCATGGAGCTAGCTTACACCCTAAGCTACGCTTTAAGTGCAAAGCAAAGAGTCTGACCAGGCTGGACAGCTGCCCAGGCTGATCTGAGTTTTCGCTGGGCGCACATGCCACTTTGTAGGGTTTGTCGTGTCGCGGATCAAAAATATTGAGGAAAGACCGCAATGAAAAAGCACCACCAACCGAAGAAACCGAAAGAAATCGAAGAGAACAAGAGTGCCATGAGGTCCTGTATCGCTCCCATGACATCCTGGCTTTAAAGACAATTAGTGAGGCTTAATGCAAATGCAACTTTGCGTTTGTAATTACTTGATACTTTCTGTATTTATTCGGCTTATTTTCTCCCATTTCTAGAATGAACAAACCCAAATATAAAACTTAAGTTTTAAACTACCCACTGCACAATAGACACAACAAATTCCCCAAATCCCCAAATCATTGGCTTATTTGACACAAAATCATTATTTTGTGCAGAAGCTTATCCTAAGAACATTTTCAACATTTTCAGCAATTCCACTTTCATAACTACTGACGAATCACGTTTGGAATATCTTGTTATTTACGGCATTTAGTTGCTATGTTAAAAAGTATAATTTAGAATTGATAAAATTTTTTTAGAGAAAAGTTATAGACAGATTGGGAGCATTTTATACAAGCCTATGCTCACACCAGTTAAAAAAAATCGGGATTTCAAACCTTATAGTGACAACCGGGGAACATGGTTTTGAATATTTTGCCACTTTAGCTTTTAGTTACTGTGGCAAATAAGATAGTTAAGAAGTTTACCCCAAACCCATATGTCTGTTGTGTACGTTTCTGTTACAGTGAAGGTTCTGTTAGTATACGAGGTATGTTCGGAAAGTTCCCGGACTGCACTAATAACTTTGTTATTTTCAAACATAGAGCTTTGTAACTTCAGTCACGTAAAGATATATATATATATATATTAATTTTCATTACAAGCAGACATTTGCCTACATCGATGCATTCTAAAATTATCGTATCCTTAGCAACATGATACACTCTTGCGGAGCAACCCTCATTTATTTCTATAGTGTTCATATTATACGCCATGTGTTACGTCAAAAACACGGGAAACTTCATCTTGATGTTCTTCTACACCAAGACAATGCCCCAGCACACACGGCCAAGCATACGGAGTTGGAGTTGGATGTTCTCGGTATCGGCAGGTGGGAGCACGCCCAATACAGCCCGATATTGCGCCACTTGATTTTGCGCTTTTCCCGGCCTTCAAAGCCCAGCTAAGCGGAATCCGCTTCGACGATCTCCAGAGCCTTCGTCACCACGTGCAGGCAATTATTTCATCCTTTGATAAACTATGGTTTCAATGTGTTTACACATCATGGGTCAGGAGACATGAACGTTGCGTGCAAGCACATTGCCGCTACTATGAGAAGGAGTGAAAACTGACGTTGACGTCATTAGTTTTTATGCCGGGTTGCTCCGACATACCGTTGGTATATGTTTTTAAGTTATTATAACATTTTTATTGCTATATGTATGGCGACGAAATTTTGCAGTGATATGCAATAATGATCAATAATAGATGCAGTAAATCCGTACTGAGTTTTGTTATAATACAATGAGCCATTCAAAAGAAATGCGTTCAGTCCGGGAACTTTCCGAACATACCTTGTACATATACCTGCACTACAGCCAATTATAAATTTTCTCATTAATGTCAACGTCCATTGTAAAAGTAACGTAAGAAAGTTAGGCAATGATCAGGAATTAACACATTTATATTTCACATCCCGCTGTCAAAATCAAAGGGGAAAGAAGCACACATGCACAAAACGGACAAAAGTTCACGAAAGACCCGAACGGCAAACCGAATCAGTAGCTGCTTCCCAAACAGATGGTCATTCAGCTACCTTAATTAAAAGACAGCAGCAACATCTGTTTCACCAATTTTTATTTTAAATTACAAAACAAAACAAAACAAAAGAGAAAGCAGAATAGGTAGCAACTTTGGTGACCAGACTGATAGAGACCATAGAAAAGCGGACTTAACAACATGTAACATGTAACAGAAGTACCGCCTTGAAACGGTCAGCAAAAGAGTAATCGTGTTCTTAGTGTAGCTATACTGGATCGAAATGTCCTCCTCTGCGGTGGCTCGAAACATTTAGTTTGGTCCGCATGAAGGTTTCCTAACCCACCAATGAATCGTTGCAACAAAGATTTAGACCAATAGCCATGAAACCAGTGTTTCTGTGAAACTTTTGCTGAGCTACAGGCTTTCTAGCTTTATACGAGGGGCATTTCAGAAGTAATGTGGATGATCTGGTTGATTTTTAGTAGTACATTTTATATATCATTGGAAAGGTCAATTCAAGTGCTTAGACTTGAAATACGTTAAAAGAATTTCTAAGTCATTCATGCATATATACGTCATAAGGTTCTGGATACTTGAAACTGTACATTTTCATTGAATATCTCTTGTGTTCTTTGGCTGTTTGCTCAATGAGACAATAAAATATTTCAATAAAGAAACAAGTAATACTGTCCTGTAAATGTTAAATACGAAAGTTATACAGAAGTCATTACCAGATTCTACGCAAGTAACATAAACGAACTTTTCTCCCTGTCATGCCGCGGTTATAAATGCAATGCTATTATAAATGTATTATATATATAAATCGTATTTTTTACTTATTCACATCCCATTTTAACAAGTGACAGGCATCTTATAACTTAAATGTCACAATATTTTGATACGACTGGCATCATATGATTGATAAAACTGGATGATGCATCCAGAACTCCACGCCGGAGGTTGCAAAATAGCAGCCATTCATGTAAAATAAAAAGAAAGAAGAAAAAAAAATGAAAAATAAAAAATGAAAAACAATAAACCGAAATTATCATCTGATAAAAAGACACAAACTAAATATATTTAACTTTGTCTAATGTCAAAAGTTAGAGGGACAAACTGAAAGCATAAAACTCAAACTTAAAGGCTTGAAAGGTTATTTTATATGACATATTGACATTGAAATATGTGGGCGGGGAAAATCATCGTAAAAAGCAAATTGACCACTGACAAAAGAGCATAAGGTGCCTGAAAAGATTATTAACGACAAAACCAACAATGTGGTTGTGCGCCCAGTGCAGACTCAGATCAGCCTGGGCATCCGCCCAGTCTGATCAGAGTCTTCGCTGTCAGCATGGAGGTAGCTTAGACCCATAGCTACCCTTAGAGCACTTAACGAAGAGTCTGGTGAAACTAGGCGGATACCCAGGCTGACCTGAGTCTTCGATGGGCGCACAATCACATTGTTGGTTTTCTCGTGTCGCGGCTCATTTATTAAAGAAAACAAGCATCATGAATCAAATCTTATTGATTTTTCGTTCCATGTCTGTCATCACACATTCACTTTCGCTTAAATGAACCTCAAAATCGAAGTTTAAACAACTTTTGCCTTTTATTTCGAGTGTTTAAGTCAGCAACATGAATAGAAACCCAAGAGCTTAGCTATATATTAACCACGAAAGCTGTAGGAAGGTAATTTTTTACGTCTATAAATGAAACAATTACAACATCAAAAATAAAAGCCTTACGTTTGTCGTACAATTTTTTGGAAACATCACCATCTGATACAGTGAAAACGAATCAAGAATCGGGGCTTCGATTCCAGAAGAATATAATTTATTAAACTTAGTCCGGATGGATAGATTTGATTGACCTTACCGTCAAAATAGGTATTATCAATTTTCAATATGTCATCTTGGTTTAAACAATATTTATTCAAGAAAATATCATGCATGTTACAAAATATACACAGTTCGAAATTGAGGAACTGAACGATAGCTGTAAGCTTATAAACTCCATCTCCTCCGAAGCAAACTATATATATACAATAATCTTTACAACATGGCTAGAATTTTACGAATTAAATAATGTTCAACCGGTTATTTGTAGCAGAGAAAAAAAACAAAAAACAAACAAACAAAATAAAACATACGTATATGCTGCAGCAAGTAGAAAAGATATATGTGCCACCTTAACAGCTAGGCGTAAATTTAAAAAGTTTCACTCTAATGCACGTAAGTATGTCAGAAATTTGCGACAGTACATCCTGCAATATACAATAGGAAACCCGACGTCATTACGTAACGTCGCTTCTCATTGGCTAACGTCTGGTTTTACATAGCTGAAAACGTTTGCTATGTGTGCGAAGTAGCGCACTTTTAATAGTGAAAATGTGAAAAGTTCGGCGCGTCGCCGTAAAACGAAATTTCCGACCATAAAACCGACGATTTACTTCCCCAAATGATAATTTTAATACCGTAATCCCCTAAATGATTTCAGCTGTCCTATCCCTTAAAAGAGGCATAATTCAGGTTTATTTCATAGCAAAATAAATCCAAATCTGCTTCAAGTGGAGAGCAGTTAGAGCGCATCGGAACAGGCTACAATTGGTGTGTATAACTTAGTGCCAAATAGTTTAGCAAAATCTTTTCAAACATAAACGGGGTTCCACTGCACACAGCTTTTCATTATGACCCTCCCATCGTGTTCTATTATGATTGAAATACTGCTGAAAAGGACGTAAATTCGCATGTTTCCCATCATTAGTGCAAAATTTAGTACGAATATTGGCCAGATGAAAGGGTACAGCATCAAAAACAAGACCATAACGTATATCTTTTATTTTCTTAAGATGTAAAGAAAGCATTTCGCTCAAAACTCTATTACGTTCTGGTACATTTCCTTCAGAGCCTGTTGACTGTCTAGATGAACTTACCTCGTCTGTGTATTTGGGGACAGTGTCAGTTACAAATCATGGATATACTTGTCGGCCCTGGGACATCAAAATGCCACATCAAGGACTTGGTGATGAAGATTTTATCCACGATGGCGGAATAGAAGAAGCCAAAAATTATTGTAGGAGTTTGGAAAAAAATACCAAACCTTGGTGTGCGACAACAGATCCCTTAGTTAAATATGACTTATGCACTTTTAGCATTTGTTACGGTAAGAAAATGGATGCTGCTGCCCTATTAACCCTTCTGACTCGATAATTACCCAAATAAGCAGTAGTTTTGCACTTTTAGCATTTGTTAGTTTAAACGTATTATTCTCAAATTCATATCTTATACATATCCACATACACAAAATTGCTAAAGTGAATTGGATCTAAACGAAAGCTATGAGCTTATTGAGTTCATCTCCATATAAATGTAATAACAGTAGTTATTCACTTTTAGCATTTGTTAAGGTAAGAAAATGGATGCTACTGCCCTATTAACCCTTCTAACTCGATAAGTACCCACACAAACACCAGTTATTCACTTTTAGCATTTGTTAAGGTAAGAAAATGGATGCTACTGCCCTATTAACCCTTCTAACTCGATAAGTACCCACACAAACACCAGTTATTCACTTTTAGCATTTGTTAAGGTAAGAAAATGGATGCTACTGCCCTATTAACCCTTCTAACTCGATAAGTACCCGCACAAACACCAGTTATTCACTTTTAGCATTTGTTAAGGTAAGAAAATGGATGCTACTGCCCTATTAACCCTTCTAACTCGATAAGTACCCACACAAACACCAGTTATTCACTTTTAGCATTTGTTAAGGTAAGAAAATGGATGCTACTGCCCTATTAACCCTTCTAACTCGATAAGTACCCGCACAAACACCAGTTATTCACTTTTAGCATTTGTTAAGGTAAGAAATTGGATGCTACTGCCCTATTAACCCTTCTAACTCGATAAGTACCCACACAAACACCAATTATTCACTTTTAGCATTTGTTGCGGTAAGAAAACTGACTGGATAACTGTCCAAACAAACAGAAGTCAGGCACTGTTAACATTTGTTGAGGTAAGACATTGGATGCTGTTGCCCTATTTACCTTTTTGACTCGATAACTACCCAAACCAACAGCAGTTATGCATTTTTAGCATTTTTTACGGTAAGGAAAGTGGATGCTGCTGCCCTAATATCCCTTTTACTCGACAACTACCCAAACAAACAGCAATTAGGCATGTGCACTTTTAGCATTTAGAGTAAGAAAATGGATGCTTCTGCCCTATTAACACTTCCGACCCGATAGCTACCAAAACAAACAGCAGTTATGCACTTTTAGCATTTGTAAAGGTTTGACGGTGGATGCTGCTGCCGTATTTACACTTCTGACTCAATAACTACCCAAACAAGCAGCAGTTGTGCATTTTAAGCATTTGTTAATGTAAGACAAAGGATGCTGCTGCCCTATTAACACTTCCGACTCGATAACGCGATAACTTCCCAAACAAACAGCAGTGATGATAAAGATCAGGGTATACACAGGCTCTAAGAGGTTTATCAACAGTTTTATTGCTAGTTTTATTATTTCAATCATTATTTCTTGATTTCCTGAATCAACACAGATATTGCCCAAATTCGGAAAAGAAATTGTTCCTTAAAGAGAAGATGTCAATGCCGGTGTCTTGATAATTCTAAATATTTCAAGAAAATGTGTGTACCCCATGTTCTCCCCTCAGTTAAAAAAACAGAGGAGGAGATGGCAAATCCTCCAACCAAGGCCCCATGCGCCTTGGTAAACAGGGTACACTTCAAAACACATATAAGTAATATATTGTCATGCTTTTATGCTTCTGATTGACATTATCTGTTTACCAGATGCATGATTATCTAACACTCAGACCAAAACAGTATGCCAGACTGCTAAAAAGAGGTAAAATCTCAAGAGCCAGCATGCACTCAGTGTATAGCATATGATACACACAATATTTCAAAATGTGTGAATAACGTCTAAAGTACAAGCCCTACGGGGGTGCAGGAAAGCGTAGAAGTAAAAAAGAGTTAGGAGCACTGATAGGATATCAAGGCATGATCATCAATATTCTTAAAGGTACAAGGGTATTAAAATTGTGGAGCAGGCCAGGGTTACACAGATTTGGATCAGAGACACAAAACTGCAGCTCAAACTTCCGAAGGCCGGGCCGCGTAGCGCAATCGGTAGGGCAGGCTGACTCATAAGTCAGAGGTCCTGGGTTCGAAACCCGATCTGGCCACATACTTTCGTTTTTCCTTACGCTGATTCAAGAAGGGCAGTTGTCAGTTACTGGCGAAAGTATGTGCACTTAGTACTGGTTAACCGCTTAGGAGGTCTAAGCCTGCCCAGGAATAGTGTGGTTAGGTTAACTGACCGTCCCGACATGACCATATAGCTGTTTACCGTGGACGTTAAGCAACAAATCAATCAATCAATCAATCAAACTTTCGAAAGGAAATAACTCATTTAGAATCAATGCGAGAGTTGTCATTAATGTATGAGTCAAATTTTCATGGCCTGTTCTGCATTTCTGTGACGTATCATGAAAATATTTCAAAGGATATTCAAGTCATGGAGCGGACCAGAAATCACACTTAAAACCATCAAGGGGAAATAACTCCCCTTCCCGAAAAAAATCAAGATTTGGATTCTCTGACCAAATTCACTTACTAGAAAGCTCAATATTAGATTTTCAGAGCTTGTACTTTAGAAGATATTCAAACATTTTGAAATGTTGAGTGTTTCGTATGCTATAGATCGTGTACATGGTGGCTATTTGAGATTTTACCTCTTTTTAGCAATCTGGCATACTGTTTTGGTCTGAGTGTTAGATAATCATGCGTTTGTTGTGTGCAAACAGATAAATCAGTCAGAAGAATAAAAGAATGCCAATATATTATTTATACGTCACAGAGTGCAGTACAACGGAAAAAACGAAGATTAAATATTTTTGACATTTGATATTATTGGCTAAAGTTTGACATTCGCGTTATTTGACTGATGAAATTTTGTGAAATGTGGAACAAACGTGAAATTATACTCGGCTGCGCTGAGAAAAATAACACAAACACAATTATTTGAGTGAGATATACTGCCTGATATCAGTAGCTATCAAGCAAATGCAAATTATGCCTGATTCAATCGGAATAACCGCATAAAACTCTATGAACCAACCTCATGGTTCTTTACGAGCCATAAGTTTGGATTGGACAAACCAGAGCCTTAGACCCATTTGTTCATAACTAGCCACGTCGTTATTTAACAAAGGATTTCATTTTGAAATGTTCTGTTCGCAAAAGTACTTTAAGATCTCAATCATGACAATGCACTTAAAACCATGGGAGTACATTTTAACATACATGTATTATAACCCTTTATAGGCCAAACCCAAGCATGCGAAGAACGTTTGCTTAACAAGACCGGATGGATAACTGCCCCTGACATAGACGGTGACGGCTTATATGACCTAAATGTCGACTGCTTGTGGAGAATTGAAGCACCTATTGGCTTTAAAATACTGTTTAGGTTGATATACTTGGACATTGAAGAAACTATATCTTGTTCAAAGGACCACTTACAAGTAAGCCTTACTTATTCCTTCCAAAACAAAATCATCTCTCTAGATCCATCTTGCAAGACGTTGGTTGGTTGATTGGTTGATTTGATGCTTAACGTCCACGGTAAACAGCTAAGGTCATGTCGGGACGGTCAGTTAACCTAATCACACTATGCCTGGGCAAGCTCAGACCTCCTAAGCTGTTAACCAGTACTAAGTGCACATACTTTCGCCAGTAACTGACAACTGCCCTTCTTAAATCAGCGGAAGGAGAAACGAAAGTATGTGGCCAGACCGGGTTTCGAACCCAGGACCTCTGACTTACGAGTCAGGTGACTCATAAGTCAGAGGTCCTGTGTTCGAAACCCAGTCTTGCCATAGGTGGCTCTTAAGTAAGAGGTCCTGGGTTCGAAACTCGGTCTGGCCACATACTTTCGGTTCTCCTTCCGCTGATTTAAGAAGGTTATTTGTCAGTTACTGGCGAAAGTATGTGCACTTAGTACTGGTTAACCGCTTAAGGAGATATCGATATTTGGGATTGTTTTGGAAGATAAAATTCCAATTTATAGCTAACACAAGACTGGTTGAAATATTTGCAGTAATATTGGAATGATAAACTCCGGACTTATAACTGAATAAATACTGTAAATCTTCCTTATATTAGTAATGGACCACTAGGCAATGCTAAATACCTAAATGCCAGCATCTGAGCCATGTAGTTCTGAAGTTTTTCGAACATTTTAATGTATTTCAGTAGTTAAAACCTAGGACTCCCTGCCATGGAGGCAATTTTATAACCTGGGGCCACCTGTTGAACAAACTTGGTGAAGGACTACTAGGTAATGTAACATGCCAAATTTCAAGCATTTGAGCCAAGTGGTTCTGAAGAAGAAGGTTTTTGAATATATTTCTATGTATTTCCATGGTTCAAACCTAGGACTCCCTGCTGCGGGGCCACCATAGTTATGGACCTCTGGGCAATGCTAAATACAAATTTCCAGCATCTGAGCCATGTGGTTCTGAAGCAGAAGTTTTTTGACATTTTTGTGTATTTCTATTGTTCAAACCCAAGACCATCTTAGGCAGGGCCTTTTTGGACCCTGGGGCCATCATTTGAACACAAACTCATAGAGGTCTATTAGACAATCCTTCATAACAAATTTCAAGCATCTGAGCCTTACCATTCTGAAAAAGAAGATTTTTGATATTGTCTATGTATTACCATGGTTGAAACATAGACTCCCTTCCATGGAGCCACTTTTATACCCTGGGGCCACCACTTGAACAATATTGGTAAAAGACTACCAGGCAATGCTACATGCCCAGTTTCAAGCATCTGAGCCAAAGATTATTTTTTTTCTATGTATTTCCATGGTTAAAACCTAGGACTTCCTGCTGCGGGTCATGTTGGACCCTTGGGCCACCATTTGAACAAACTTGGTAACGGGTCACTAGGCAATGCTACACGCCAGATTTCAAGAATCTGAGCTAAGCAGTTCCGGAGGAAAAGTATATTCTATTTTTGAAACCAAGAGCCCCGCCCATGGCCAAGTTGGACCCAAAGGTTACTATTTGAAGAAACTTGGTAAAGGTCTACTAGATATGGAAGCCCTGGAGGGACTTCTGACTTCATCACTTTACACTTCAGACTTCACCACTTCACACTTCAGAGTTCATCACTTCATACTTCACACATCTGACTTCATGACTTCACACTTCAGACTTCATCACTTCAGAGCTCATACTCCATAACTTCAGAGTTCAGACCTCAGAGTTCAGACTTCATACTTCAGACTTCAGACTTCAAACTTCAGAGTTCAGACTTCATACTTCAGAGTTCAGAGTTCAGACTTCAGAGTTCAGACTTCATACTTCAGAGTTCAGACTTCATACTTCAGAGTTCAGACTTCATACTTCAGAGTTCAGACTTCAAACTTCAGACTTCAGACTTCAAAGTTCAGACTTCAGAGTTCAGACTTCAAACTTCATACTTCATATGAGGGGTGATAAAAAATACGTGGACTTTGTTATCGCGGTAAGCATAACGCAGTTATAGTATTTTTCTCATACCGTTATGTGAAATTTTGAAGAAATTTCACTAAACAGTAAGTGTTTTCTTTTATTTCATATACGGTAGGTACTGCTACAGCGGAGCTCCATATTAATGACGTTGACGTTTTGTCTTTTTTTTTTAACATTTTAGTGGTTCTTTTGTTTCTCTGTTTTCACAAACTAACACCCTCTTTGCAGATTTTTCATAATTATGACCAATTCTAGACACATCAGCATGCAATATCATTGTTTTGAAGAATTTCATATCGTACCCTCCTCATATTTCTATTCTATTCTTTTCTATCCCATAACCTTATAGGCCGTTTGCGAAAAAGTGGATGGCAAAAAAATCGATTTAATTTCTTTACTACTGAATGAATTTTCATGAAACTTTGCAGACCTTAATCTATTACCCATACGAACTCATGCAAGGAAACATAGATTTTTTGATAATTAAATAAAAAATTGTCAGATCAACTACATGTTAAAATCTGTCCTTAATCTTTGAAGTTTTACGCTTGGTTGGTGCAGTTTTTGGAACATCCAGTGTTGTACAGACTTTATCCCTTATATGGACATTTACTCATATATAGGAGAAACACATAAGAAAATCCTTTTCAAATGATTGGCCCATTATCTTTAAAGCCTCTTGTTTACCCAGTAGTGAGTGAGCACATTTCAGACCACATGGTAATTTGTGAATGAGTAATAGTATTGGTATACTATAGAACAACAATGGCTGTTGTACCATTATGGTTACCTCCTGTGTAAGGATGGCATAAAACTGAGAAGAAAAATGGTAATGATTAATAGGGAAACTTTTAATTCAAATGTCAAAAAATTCTACATTTCCTAGCATGAGTTCATATAGGTAACAGATAATGGTATGCAAAGTTTCATGAAAATCTGTTCAATATTAAAGAAATTATATGGATTTTTTGCCCTCCACTTTTTCACAAACGGCCTATAGTAGGTCGTTGGGGCACCACAGATTACTTCGAAACAATCCCTTTCCACCTTGTCCTGTTTTGAGCTGCCCTAGATGAGCTGGAAAAATCCATCCCTGTCCACTCTTTAATATTGTCTTCCCACCCTTTCTTCTGTCTATCTTTTCTTCTTTTTCCTTTCACTGTGCCCTGTAGAATGCTCTTTGCTAAACCAGAAGACCTTGAGGCGTTCATAAATCCAAGCCAAACTTTGGCTTTCAATATCGTGTCAACGTACACTATATTTGCGGTGTATGTCTAAATTAGGGGATAACTGTGCTCAGAATTGTCATTTGGGGAGGTAAATCGTCGTTTTTATGGTCGGAAATTTCGTTTTACGGCGACGTGCTAGCGGAGCCGTAAAACGCAATTTGCGACCATAAAACCGACGATTTACCTCCCAAAATGACAATTTTCAATACAGTTATCCGCATTCTAATGCACTTTTCACATTTTCACCTTTAAAAGTGAGCTATTTTGCACCCATAGCAAACGCTTTCAGCGACGTAAAACAAGACGTCAACCAATGAGAAGCGACGTTACGTAACGTCGGGTTTCCGACAGTAAATCGCAGG
The DNA here is from genome assembly GCA_963989385.1 of Ctena decussata. Lineage (NCBI taxonomy): Eukaryota > Metazoa > Mollusca > Bivalvia > Lucinida > Lucinidae > Ctena > Ctena decussata. The sequence goes on along the minus strand of OZ022499.1, from coordinate 27,108,202 downwards.
ATTTACTGTCGCAAATTTTTGACGTTATCCAATCAGACGTCTCGTTACATTCTATTCTATTCTATACCATAGCCTTACTAGGTCGTTGGGGCATGGTTTCCGTTTCTTGACCAGCATCAGGAGTTCATCATAGTCTCCAATGGCTGTTTGGATCTTCCTGCGAACCTCCTCATTGGTTATATGGTCCTTGTAATGAAATGTTCAGTAACCTTCGGTAGCATCTCATCTCAAAGGCCTGCGTTCTTTTCTCTAACTCAGCTGTCAAGGTCCACGATTCACAGGCATACAGAAATATGGATATGACAAGGGAGCGCATAATTTTCACCTTTGATCCAAGAGATATGTTGTTATCTCTCCAAATTGGTTTCAACTTGGTAAGAGCTGAAGTAGCTTGTGCAATCCTTGAGAGAACCTCCTGTTTTGAGCCATCATCTGAGACAACTGCTCCAAGGTATTTGAAGCTTGTTACGGTACCCAGCTTCTGCCCTTTTACCTTGATCTCCCTCTGGATGCCATCTGCGCTGTTCGTCATCAGTTTGAAATACTGAGTTACATATGTAAGTGCATTAGAATAAGGTGACAAGGTGACAAAAACTTTATTCAAAATAAAGGCCTCCGGCCCATACATATAATAATTACAATAAAAATAATACAAGCTGTGATGTCCTTACATAACAAAGATGCGTGCACAAAAATTTCAAGTCAACTATAAATATTCCAAGTTGTCGGATCTGAAATAGGGGACCCAGCTCCCAGCTGCGTCCCGTATTCCAGGTCCAGAAAAAAAAATCGTTTCTTTAGGCAATTTTAACCGGGCATTTCTTATACAAAATTTTAGATATGTGAATTTCTACGATAAATCAGGCGACGATAGAATACGGACAGGCTGACATACATATTATTGCTAATTGTGTTCATTATAGAGGAAATCATACTGATTTTGTAGCCCTTACTTCAAGTTTCCAGCGCATTAATTGTCAAGCCGTGCGCCAACAATGGGTATCCGGACGGACCCGGGCACCGGCACAGTCTGATCAGGGCATACCCTGTACAATCCACGAGTCCTAAAGAATCCATACTCTATAAAATGTTAATACCCTGATCATCCCGCGCCGGTGCACTGGCCAGTCCAGGCACCCAGCGCAAGCGTTTCACAGTCGACAAAATCACTTTTTTTTTTTAAATTCACTAGATATTTAACGAGAACAAAAACAAAATAAGTGAGTAAGACAGCTTAGGTTTAAATCTACATGTAATCAGCTATTTGATGAAGACACCATCATGCGATTTTTCCCGACATCAACGATCCACTCATTCAATAAATTATCAAGGTCAGAGTGCACTGAAACGTAACATTCCTGCACGGGCTTTTCGAGCTTGACACGTAGACTGAGAACCACGCCTCAATTAACGAGGTCGCGTAGAGTTATAAAGATTGTGAATGAAAGTGTTGAAAGCTTCTTTATCGGATTATTACTTTGCTACTGTTTTGTACATGAAAAAAAATCCCTAAATGGATTATGATGGTGACTTCAAACAGATATGTAACTAAAATGCACCATTCTAGTATTCAGCAGGCACACAGCGCTGAGTAAACATTGACTCCACGCTGATCCAACGTTATGACGTTGAATCAACATTGATTCAATGCTGATCAAACGCCGTGTGTCCGTCAGGTGAGTTAACAAGAAACGTGACCAGGCTCCATTAAGGCATTGTTTAAATATGTTGTCAAAGGAACACGTGCTGTGGCCGTCCACAGAGCCGCGTCATTGACGTGGCCCTATTGACGGGCACAACACGACTTCCTGAGACCTCCGCTTTGACATGTGCTTCGGAGCCACGCCACTTGCAACTATTTATATTATAAGCAATATCAGCTAATTAAGACAAAAAGGAGGACAAAAAGCTATTATCTATATAAAATGACTTCCTTTAAAATTGCGTATCTACACCACTAATTTGGGTAACTTGTTTTAAACCTAACTTGCTTATTTTCTTTCGAGCAACATTGAATCAACGCTGCTTCAACGTCATGGCGCCGAACCAACTCTGTTTCAATGTTGCCTGCTCAGTGGGTAATCAGAAGTAAAATTAAAATCTGAAAGAGTTCCTTCAAGAGCAGAGAATGCATTCAGAATAAGAAACATGGGTCAGACTAATAATGCAAATCAGGTTGGTTCCCAAATTTAAAAACAAATATCCAGTTTAATATCAATTAACAGTGTATATGAAAGTGAAAAAAGTGGATATATGCAAATTTATGTCAAAAGTGCATCCTCTCTGTGGTTATATTTATCTATGCTTTTGTTATTTTTTTCATTCAAAAGTACATTAGAACTTAAATAGATGTTTGCGTTAACACGTACATGTAAATAAGTAGCCTCTAGTTAAACACAGCAAGCTGCCGTGAACGGATGACGCATACCAAGCTACTCCGCATCAGCCTAGCGGGCACATGACGCTGAAACGACGTCACACTGGCGTCGATGCGACGCCATCACGTCGCCTCGACGTCAGTATGGCGCCTTGCGCCCATCAGGCGCACGACGTCGGAACACCGTTATACTGGCGCCGATGCGACGCCACGACGTCGCATGGACGTCAGTACGACACCATGTGTCCGCCAGGATTCAGTCGACCCTCAGGGACCTTCGAGGTCCCTATGGAGCAAACTCTATATATAGACTATTTAGTCAAAACCTTCGTAATATGCACATAAATGAGCTTAACCATAATCAGGGACATCGCCTGTTAATGTTTATATATTGATTCCCTCAGTTCAAATGCGCTGACGAGGAATTTTGAAATTAAGATAAGACATTGTGTGTCCGTCGTTTTCATAATGGAATAAAATTTTTGTGCGCAAATATTTAATTTCCATGACGGTTTAAAGTATTGATTTCTGAGATCATTATACATTGGACACAACATGAAAAAGTGTAACTCGTCTTCAATAGTATATACATTCCTTTGTAGACAAAAAGGGCAGTATCTATATTCCCTGTCTATGTTCTGGTGTCTTCCCTTTTCAATTTGGAGGTTGTGGCTGGAGCAGCGGAAATTCGCTAAAGTTTTTCTGCAAATGAAGCTCAAGTCAATAAAGAGATATGATTCAACGTCAAGCTGCGACTTAAAATGCTTATAATGATTTGCTTTAGGAGAATTGTTTAAACTACTTTGCCAATTTTGAAGAGAAATATCTTTTATTCGCTGACTGAACATAGACAGGAAAGCATTGGTGTCACCTACGCTGCCTGCAATCCATGCATGGCCGAACCCGTTTTCAAACAACAGCGACCTAATGTGGGTTGTCCAAGTAGTTTTGCCAGCGTCTGTTAAGGATTTCAGCATACCATAACACTGTTTTGGATATCGGTGATTTGGCATTTGTGTCAACTTCAGCCAATATTTAATGGCTTGGGTCATATAAAAAACAGCTAATGGGAATCGCCCGCATTCTCCTAGCGCAAAACTATCATTTGTATTTTGTCTCAGCCCTATAAAACACTTACAAAATTTAGATTGCACCCTTTCTATCGCATCGCAAAACGTATAACCCCATAACTCGGCCCCATAACACGCAACGGGCTTAACCATTGCATCAAAGAGTTTAAATGCATCATTCGGGCGAAAACGTCCAAACTGTTTTTGAAACCTAAAGATACTAAATGCTGCTTTCTGAGCTTGCATAGCCAATAATTCTTTCGTTTTTGTCCAAATTAATTTCGGTGTAAAATATAAGCCTAAATACTTATACACGGATACAATCTCTATCTCCTTGCCCTGGAAGAACCATTTTTCGACTTGCTTAACTATACCACCGTTTCGAAAAACCATTATTTTAGTTTTGTCGAGGTTTAGTTTCATACCAACAGCATTACAAAATTTTTCAATCAAATTAATTAACCTTTGTAAACGTATCACGGTATCAGAGAAACAAGAAACATCATCGGCAAACATCAGGGCAAGAAGATCCTCAATATCATTGGAAATGAAAATGCCACTGTCCGTTTCAGACCTCAGATAAGCTATTAGGTCGTTAATGAATAAAGAAAATATTATCGGGGAACTTACACAACCCTGTCTGGTTCCAATAGTACATTCAAAAAATTGTGTCAAAGAGTTATCTACTTTTACACATGATTTTAATTGATTATACATAGAGCGGAATATCTTAAGAAATTTACCATTTTCATTGATTCCTTTCCTTTTTAAGGAATCCCATATCTTATTATGTGGGATACTGTCAAAAGCACGTCGGAAATCGACAAAAATACAGTAAAATCTCCCCCCTGGACGACATAAATATTTTTGTATGATTGCATGGAGAGAAAATATGTTATCAATCGTAGAATACCGTTTTCGGAATCCAGCTTGGGATTCATCTATAACTGTATTTTTTTCCGCCCATTTTTGTAACCGTGTTGTTAGAATACCAGTGAACACTTTACTTAAGCTATTGATTAAAGATATGCCACGAAAGTTAGCCGGGTCTTTTTCTGACCCACTTTTGTAAATGGGACAAATAATATTTTCACACCAATTTTGGGGTAGTTCTCCTTTGTCATATATTTCGTTGAATAAAATATTTAAAAAGGGCACGATTTCATTTAAAGTATGTTTAAGCATTTCAATACATATACCATCGGGTCCCGGGGATCGATTCGCGTGTATCGATTTTATACTAGAAGTGATTTCATCATTGCTGATGGGTCTTTCTAACTCGTGGCTTTCATGTTCTTGGGTAATATTTTGCAAAAGTGTTTCATTTTCAGTTGCAGCTTCCATATTTAATAAATTTCTGAAATAGGTCAACCAATTTTCTGCCGTTATTTGATTTTGGCTTGCCTTTTTATTGCAGGTTTGCTTCATTTTCCGCCAGTATTCACGAGGATTTTTACCAGCGTTCGCCAACTCATTGCGCTTTTCTTTTTCAAAATTCAAACGCTTGGATCTACACAAATTTTTAAATCGAGCCTTAGCAGCCTTATAGTTATGCAGGTCCATACGACCATCTGTTCTCCGAAACTTGCGCAATAAAAAATATTTATTTGATTTTGCTAGCTGGCACTCATTATCCCACCAAGGGGGCTGCTTATCAATGTAACTTGCCTTTTTAAACTTAACTTTCATACCTTCGCCTGCCTTTTTATATAACTTTATAAACTCTGGTAGACAATTTAATATTGATTCGTTTGTTTCAACTACTTCAGCTTTAAAACTTAAAAATAATCTTGAGAAATTTTGAATAAACTGAGTTTTCAGTTCCTCTTTCCATTTATATCTTATCCATTTTTTCTCATTCAAACCCGATTCAAAAAATTGGTTGCTTTGGTTTTCTTCGTATGATAACCTTAACCTACAATGTAATGGAAAATGGTCTGAAAAATCCTCTGATGAAACCTGAAAATATGAGAAAGAATCAAACAATGGTGTGGATGCTAACATATAGTCAACGACGCTCCTGCCGTCATTGGCCACACAAGTTATCTCCCCTTCTTTATCATCAAACGTTCGCCCATTCAATGTGTGTATACCATGTATACAACAAAGGTCTATGAGTGACAAACCAAAACGGTTGCAAGTATCGTCTTTTGATTGCCTGTTTATAGTAAATGGGTCTGTTGGATAGTCAGTTTCGCCAAAGACAAAATCAATGTCATCAGAAGGGATGTAATCCTGCATACGTCCAATTCGCGCATTTAAGTCCCCGGCAACGAACAACTCTGCCGTTGGATACTGAGAAAGTATTTCGGAAATCTTTTCATTTAAGAGTATTAACCCATTATTTTCATCTGTGTATATCGGTGAATTTTCAGGTGCTACATATGTGAAGACCATTATAATGTCCTCATTTCTGCGAAAAATATTCCCATTAAATAACAAGACTATACATTCATTAAAATGCTGGAAAATGCGTTTAACCCCTGACGTTTGCATCACCCAATCTTTGACAAAAACTGACACCCCACCAGATCCCCTTAAAGTATTTTTTAATTTTTTCCTGATAGCATCAAAATTTGTAAATCCGTGCAATAAATTTTTAAAATCCTTTTCAGATCTCTGCCAGGTTTCATATAGTGCAATGACGTCGAACTGATTGCAGTAATCATGGAATTGGACATTATCACTGTATTTCATTAATCCTTGAATATTTAAAGAACATATGCTTAGCTGTATTTCAGTATAGTGTACATGTTCATCAACAGTTTCATGCAAAATACCAGAACCTCGGCCGACATCCTATTTTGTTGGTACCGGCCTGCCACTCTCATTGTCAAACACATAGGCCTGACCTTCGACGACCAGCCTATCATACCGAAGATACGCGTCCTGTTGCCTCTCATGGGCTGTTTTCATAAATGGATAAAGATTAGTACGAGCTTTGGTGACCCTCAATGGAAAATCCTCGCTCACTCGAACTGGGCGCTGGGCATTTTACCCAGCTTCAACATCGGCATCGGTTGGTTGAGCGTTTTCTCGTTGTTCTTTACGTTTTTCACGGTATGTTTTTAGAACAAGTTCTTTGTCCTTAAAGTGCGAAAACTTAACTATAACGGGTCGGGGTGACGATTTACTTGGTAGCCTATGGGCTCTTTCAATTTTAATATTGCTTTCCTCAATGTGTAATTCATTAGATAAATATGAACGCACTTTATTTTCAGATTGGTCCCACGTTTCTGTTTTATCGTCGGTGAGCCCAAAAAACTTCAGATTCTCTCGTCTGGAATGGGCCTCCAATTGTTCATTTCGTTTTTCTGTTTCACTCATTCTTGACTCCAGCTTTAGGACAGTCGTAGTAAGTTCTGTCACTTGTTGCGACAAACTAGCATTTTGCTGTTCTAAGCATCTGTTATCTTTTTTAAGTTCTTGTACTTTTTTATCAAGTTTATCAAATTTATTGTTCATACTTTTTACATCATTCCTGATTTCAATCAAAAGTCCTGTCGTATCACTGGGGTTATCAATGTTAGAGCTAACAGGTTCAGTATCGGTATCGCTTTGGATCTCGGAGGTCGGGGGCTCTTGTTGCGCCTGGGAACTCGTAAGCCATGCACTCAGTGACGACTGGCTTAGTGAGGGCCGTGTGGTCTATAACCCTTTAATCAGTGCCAACATCAGATAAAAAAATTGGATTTGCATAAATACGCGGAATAATGTTTGACGCCATTTTGTCACTCATGTATGGCCCACATAGCATGTTTTAGGCTGCTTATGCAAGCATACCACCTTTTGACGGCAATAATAGGCGGAAACCATAAACCATTAACATACAAAATATTAAGCATTTTCCTCTACTGCAAATATTAGATATGTCCAAATAATTTGAAATAATAAGGGAAAGTTTGACCGTGCTCCGCAGTAACGTCCCAAGGTTACTATGACGACCCATAAAGACTATTTTCCAAATATTGACCGGTAAAATAAATACATCACTGGATAGATGAAAGGCGAATCTGTATTTACTGCAAATTTAATGGGTTTACTATTAATGATAAAATTTCTGCTGCAAAAGTACACGTATTTTTATCAGCCCTCATACTTCAGAGCTCATACTTCAGAGTTCACACTTCAGACTTCTGACAAAGCAACGTAAAAGCATACTATAGCTAAAATGGCGAGTCCCGCACTATTCGAACATCCTAAAAGAATACGTGCGAAGTGTGAAGTCTGAAGTCTGAAGCCTGAACTCTTAAGTATGAAGTCTGAAGTTTGAAGTCTGAACTCTGAAGTGTGAACTCTGAAGTCTGAACTCTGAAGTATGAAGTCTGAAATCTGAAGTGTGAACTCTGAAGTCTGATAGTAGGGTGACTTTCAGGGGTGAAATGAAGGTGGGGTAGTAATAAAAATACTACAAGCAATGTTATATACCAAAATGTTTGTCACACCTTGTAGTTTATGAAATCGCCGGGATCCAGTTTCAGATGTTGGTGCGGGCTGAGAAATCCAAGATGGCGTCCAAGATGGCCACCGTGTTTAGAATAGGGCACTAGATATTTGTATCTTGCTGTAAAATTTTACAAATGGAAAACACAGAAGAGGAAACGACTTAATCATTATGTAACATAAACCAACATTTGAAAAAAGTATATTGTTGATTGCTGTTGAACAAGGTCAAGGTCATTTTTAAGGTCAAATGTATCTGTTTGGGGAAAAATCTTCATTTTACCGCCTATTTTCACATTTATTGTAAAAATCTTGCTGAACAGAGCAGATTTTTATATATGTTGATTAACATCAGTATTTATTGTTATAGTTTATTGGCATTCTGCGCCATTACTGTGGGGATATTGACCTTGACATTCATAAAGCATGTCAAATACTGATTAAAATTGAAACAAAATCTTACCTATATTTCTTATTTTGATATCACTTTTTCAATGTTTATGCAGGTAAATCGTTTTACCATCCTTTTTCACAAGGCAAACATACATGCAACAAGGTCAAGGTGATATTAAAGGTCATAAGAGTGAAGAAAGTAAAAATAATGTAAGCCAAAATACGGGAAAATGTGCCTTCTGAGATCTAAGACTTAGGAAGTCTCTTAACAGCTTTCTTAGGCTATTTGTGTTACTCGTCCTTTGGATATCAACAAGAATAATTTACCTACATGCAGCAGATACCATAGGCATTGATCAGCATAGGCCTTTAAATAAGCTGGGCTACGCCTTTGTTGTTCACATATGACACTATACACCTTTTGATGATAAAGATATGAAACTAATCTCATGATCCATACTAATGTAACGTATTTTGATAGAGTTTAAAAATATGGCATGAATCTTATGATAAGGTATAAAGCACTGTGAGCACAATTGTTATATTATGTACATCATCTGTCATTAAGTCAAGGTCATATCCAAGGTCAAGAGACAATCTAATCATAGTGTCTCCTGATCCATCATAGCATGTCCCCTACATTAACATTGTCATACACTTTGAAGAAAGTGGCGTGCATTTAATGAAAAAGTTGAAGAGATGTGCTGTACAAGCAAACCCTGTCCACAGTTATGATGCTATTGAACAAAGTCAAGGCCATTTGCAAGGTCAAATGTATTTGAGAGGGTGATAAAGAAACGTTGTCAAGCTGTTGCACAGTTGGGATGTCTGGCTGTACCATCATATTTTTTCGCCACTTTATGCGAACAATCTTAACGGTCCTTGAAGACCATTGACTGGGGTGAGGTGAAACCATTGGAACCACCTTCTTGTAGTCTAGCTCAGCCTGAGCCAAGATGCATATATCTGGGTCAGCAGACCATTTCAGCTTACTTAATTGTCTTTTCCATTGCACCACTTGCTGTGGTGGTAATGACCAAATCCTCAGTGAGAGACCCATGCAGCTTGTGCGACATCCATGCTGCTTATGCATAAATTGGTTCACAGGTCAGCTCAACTCGAATAAGACAACCTGTGCATGTAAGTTTCTTTTACCTGTTATCAAGTAAGAGGCAACTTTTATGATTTTCTTTTTCCTCAGGTGGCATGCTCTTCCTGGGGGATCTGCTTCGGTGGGAGAGCATTTGCTCAAATGGGAGTAGGTTCTTTTCTTTGGGATTTCGCCCTTGGTTGAAAGGAACGCAGAGATGGGGATGGTGGAGTTGCTTTTCCTGAATGGGAGGCTGCTCTTGTGACTAAGCCTGTTTGTTTGCTTTTGCAGTGTGACCATTTGATGGGTAGTCTGCTCTGGAGCGAAAGATGAATGAATGACTGACGCAATTACATGTTCTTTGAACAGTATTTCAGCCATATTGGGACAACGAGAGGGTGATAAGGGATGGTTGTCAAGCTGTTGCACAGTTGGGATGTCTGAGTCATATTTTTGCCACTTTTACAAAGGCGGGCAGCTTTAATGACTTCCTTCTTGCATGCTTCCCCAGGAGGCATGGCCCTTCCTTTTGGGTATGCTTTGGAAGGACAGCGTTTGCTCCAATGAATGGGGAAATTCCTTTGGGAACAGGCCCTGGGTTGGAAAGGGAGCAGGGATGGGTTGGCTATGTTGGTTCCTCTAAAGATGGTTCACCTTAACATATACATCAACATAAAAAAGTATGCCATACACTATCATGGTCAGAAAATACATCACTTGTATATACCAGGATGTTTTGTGTTGCATTGTATTTTAGCATACTTGATTTCAATCCTGCAACTGGATTTTAGACCAAACTGAATTGACTTGATTTGATTTGATTTGAGGAAGATGCTAAGCGGCCTATACCCAAAAGACTCATTGTGCAAGAAAGGGCTTCTGCAATGGAGTCATGCACTGGAGTAATGTATGGTACTAAGGAAAATAAACAGACAAACAACCCAACAAAGACAGGTTTTCCTCAGTATCTTAACCTACGTTCACTGCAAGGCATTATGGGGCCAGATTGAAAAGGCCGTTGTTGTTGTATTTATTTTCCATACAAGCTCTATCTTACATGCCAAATAGAGCACAGGAGGGGACATTGCAGATTAGACATAGACGCCCTGAAACCAACATACAGTTAACAAACTCTCAAAATCTTTTGGGGTTTCGATGGTGGTTTTGCAATCCTTATGCCGGGCATGATGTATAGGTCAGACTCTGTATTTAAATGTTGAAGAAGAACCCGAGTGCTTGGAGAAAGAACCATAGCAAACTTGCTCGGTAAACAGGCAGAACTAAAACATATGTAGTCTTGTCTTCCTTAGGCGTCAGAGACCAAGAATCTGCTGTCGCAGGTCTGAACCTGTGATGATCATTAAGCTGCCTCATGACAATGGTTGTTACACTGTTCAACTGGCAGCCCAAGTCTTTCTCAGCAATCTGCATCATAAAGAGGGCAGCAATTTGACCGCCTTCAATATAATAATAGTAGACAACAGAGTGGCCTCATCACAGTGGTGGGCATATGTCTAATTACACAGTCCATATCGCCGAGCATAAGCTCAAATAATGACCCTATTGATTTTAGTCTAAGCAGATTCAGCTCAGAGGCCATGATGCGGCCTAAAGGATCACCCTTAGGAACGATCTGTTTAGTTTCAGTGCCGGTCTGATGTTCAGACAAGCACTGGAAGCATGAGGGACTACTGGCATGTGTATTTTATGGCTGGTCGTGGGTCTGTCTGCATTCAGATGTTGCTCTTTATTTTCAGGAGATGATTGGTATTTTAAGCATTTTACTTTGTTTTCAAAAACCTGCCATCGTCATTGTATAATATGTTGTTCTAAAATGATACTTTTAACCAACAGATACTGTTTAAACCCAAAATGCCGCGGTATTTTACTATCGAAATGCTCCTTTGAAACACTGTAGTTCCTGTGTGAGTTAATGTTGCAGTGTTATCAATTTCAATTAATTCACTAAATTATTTGATTTCGTTTGTTCTGCTCCTGATGGAAGCTATGAGAGATCTCCTTTTCAAAGAATATGGTTATCACCCCCCCCCCCCCCGCCGCCAACACACCCACAACCACACACACACCCACACCCACACACCACTCCCTCACCCTGTCATTTACAATCATAGGCAGGAATAAATGTGTTTCATTTTTCTGATGTTTATCGAAATTAAATGGTCTCAATATTGTAATATTTCGATACACATCGAAAAATTGAGTTCACTGCTTATATTGAAATTCTTTTTATGTCGTTATTTGGTGAAAACATTATGACATCACCAACGTCCTATCAGATTTGAAAGAATAACATTATGCCAGACTAGTGTAATTACCATAGGACTTTTCAGTAAATGTACAGAGAATGTAAGTATTAGCCTATAACAAGCAAAGTATAGGCACAGAGAAAAGGAATGTCTAAGAAATTTGAAGTCTCTTTCATCAGTCATTTGATATTTGATAGTGCAGTGTTAAAGGCGGCCAGACCTTTAGATTTGATTTCAGACTAGGAGTAGTTGATAAACTGAAAATGAATTGACAAATAAATGGACCAGCCCATGAGAAAATGATATTCATCACATATGCGGAAGTTATTCTTGAAATGTGCATGCGCAACAACCCGTGAGGCTAGATGTCCACCACCATCTACTACCATTCTTTGTATGCATGAACTATAAAGGCTCTGGTGAGACTGCACGGATGCCTCCAAACTTTTGCTGGTTGCCTATACGATAGAACCAAAATCTGAGGTACTGGCTCAAGTGAAAGATCAAATACAGAATCATTAAATAAAATACACCTTTGGCCAGTTATTGCCAGTACATGTTCTTTGATTACAAGATGGGAGAAAATCACATGGAGAAAATCTACCTTGACAGCACATCAATTGACAACTCTTAAATAGTCTTGCCAGTAACCTTCCGACCTCAGATTTCAAAGTGTTAACACTTTTATTAATTTAAATACATGGTATCCTGTTTGCTTTTCAGACATGTGCATAGATGAGCACTGTAAATTAATATCAACATGGTTTGTTTAATCATCCTGTATAATGCATACCTGGGCACCATTATTGACACAGTGGGTAACAAAACTGACCTGTATAACATTTCTTTAGCTGGAAATAATAATGGGCTACTGTTTTTTCAGAATGTTTACCATTTCATAATTTAGATTTTGACTGTTTGTCATGTAAAAAGTCATTGTAAATACATTTTGCCTTTCAAATTTCCCTCAACAGAAACTTGATTTGTGTCACCATAAACATACCCCTGGGAATTTGCTCCTACTACATAAATGATAGAAAATACATGCTCAGAAAAGAAACTTGTTTAAAGAACATGATGTGATTCAACAATAAGCCTGTTTTGATAAATACCACTTACTTTCTATTAAACTGTATGTTGACTGTACTTCTCCTGCATTTCCCCTATTGAAATAGCTGATTTTCATGGAATACCCCTTGTTGATGTCCCCCATATTCACTTACTTAAAATGGTATAATTTCTAAACCAAATGCATTAAACAGATGTCAGTTGCCCATAAAAAGTTATTCTGAAGGTGTAATAGCATTGCTATAAATATTTTGGAAGTTATTGCAAAAAATATCTGGTCAAGCAGCGTTTTTTTTAACAAATTTGACCTTTGACCTTGAATTTGACCTTGACCTTTGAGGTTTATCTTATGTTTTTTCACATGTTTGAAATGGTATGCACAATTAAAGATAAACTGCAGCTGTTTTAAATTCATAACCACATGAAACAGATGATGAGCACCAATATTCTACATTAACCCCCTTTTCGAGGAACGGCGGCCATCTTGTGACGCCATCTTGGATTTCTCGGTTCGCACCAACGTAACGCAATGGATCCCGGCTGTTTTACAAACTTTGGGATATGACAAACATTTTGGTATATAACATTGCTTGTAGTATTTTTATGACCACCTACCCTCTGAAATATGCATCTTTTCTGGCCAAAGTCACCCTACTATGAACTCTGAAGTATGAAGTCTGAACTCTGAAGTATGACGTCTGAACTCTGAAGTCTGAACTATGAAGTCTGAACTCTGAAGTCTGAAGTCTGAACTCTGAAGTCTGAACTCTGAAGTCTGAAGTTTGAAGTCTGAACTCTGAAGTCTGAAGTTTGAAGTCTGAACTCTGAAGTATGAACTCTGAAGTGTGAAGTGATGAAGTCAAAAGTCCCTCCAGGGCTTCCATAACTAGACAATGCTACGTACCAAATATCATGGCCCTTGGCCTAGCGGTTTCTGAGAAGATGTCATTGAAATCAAATTGTTGTCGACGCACGACGGACGATGGACATTGGCAGATCACAATAGCTAACCATGAGCCTGTGGCTCTGGTGAGCTAAATATCGCTCAATACACAGTTCCGAGCCACGCCCAGAATTTCACTCAAAATCACATGACAGCGTATACCTGGCCAATGCAATGACAACTTAGCACGTGACATAGTCTCACAAACAAATCGCACGTGGCCAATACCAAATACCGGTATGTCCGTGATTTTACCTTACAGTTAATGAAGGGATATATACCTGTTAAAGAAATTAAACTAACAGCACTTTTAATAAACTTATCTTGCTCTGCAAGAACAGAACGCATCGGAAATGCATGATGCGCCAACTGCCGTGTGTAGGTTATGAGGAGGCGGATTCTTCGCCATAGATCGCCATAGATCGCCAACATTAAGATGACACTTGCATTTGTCATTTGTTTTTCCGCCATCTTTGTGTAAGCTTGTGAGACGTAGCAACAGTAACTAAGCAGGCGGAGCTTAGCGGCTATTCTCGGAACTGTGTATTGTCTGGAGTTTTTTTTTCGCTCAATGTCTGAAATGAGATTTACAAAATAAGCTAAAAGGTCTGTCACCCCCATTAACATGTGTTATTTAGCGATATATCACGGGCAAGGAGTACCGTAATTTGAGCCGCGACACGAGAAAACTAACAAAGTGGTTGTGCGCCCAAAGCAGACTCAGATCAGCCTGGGCTTCCGCCCAGTCGGATGAGAGTCTATAGGTAGCTAAGTGTCTTAGCTACCTTCATGCGGACAGCGAAGACTCTGATCAGACTGGGCGGATGCCCAGGCTGATCTGAGTCTGCGCTGGGTGCACGACCACTTTGTTGTTTTCTCATGTCGAGGCTCATTTGTTTTTATAGCAGTATTATAATTATTAATTGCAGATAATTGACATAACCAATTCGATATTTCAAAATATATTCCTATGTGGGTTTTCTAGAAAGCCCTTTACTGGAGAGTCAAATACACACATGATGTTTGTGGAGTTTTACTCAGATAATAACCATCAATACACCGGATTTGATATGTCATATAATATGGCGGAAGGTAAGGTTCCCAGGTTACAAAACTTGAGTATAATCTCAAACTCAAAATAAAGCACACTGATTGGCTGCTTCCGAGCATATGCTCGAAAGCAGCCAATCAGTGTGCTTATATGCTCGAAAGCAGCCAATCAGTGTGCTTTATTTTGAATTTGAGAATGTACTCAAGTTTTATTACCTATAGGGCAGTAGACATTATGTTTCCTCCAAGGCCTTGGCTTTATTCCTGGAAAAGTTGCATATGTCCAAGATCAGCGAATTTTTCCGGGTTCTCCTGTTTCCTCAACCACAGAATATTCAACTCGTTTGAAAGTCTTATGCCTTCAGAGCAACTGAAGCAAAAAAAGTAAATGAATATAAAATATAGGTCGTTTGCGAAAAAGTGGAGGGCAAAAAATCGATTTAATTTCATTACTACTGAACAAATTTTCATGAAATTTTGCAGAACTTAATCTATTATACATACGAACTCATGCAAGGAAACTCAGATTTTTGACAGTTAAATAGAAAATTGTCAGAACATCTACATGTTAAAATCTGACCCTAATCTTTGAAGTTTTACCCTTGGCTGGTGCTGTTTTTGGAACAGCCAGTGTTGTACAGACTATATTATGTACATCCCTTATTTCAGTTCAGTTCAGTTCAATTCTCCTATCGACGTTCCCCAAGTGGCTCAACGGTACGTAACCATAGTTGCACACACTTATCCCTTATATGGAGATTTACTAATATATAGAAGAAACACATAAGAAAATCCTTTTCAAGTGTTTGGCCCATTATCTTTAAAGTCTCTTGTTTACCCAGTAGTGAGTGAACACATTTCAGACCACATGGTAATTAGTATTAGTATAGTAACTATAGAACAACAATGGCTGTTGTACCATTATGGTTACCTCCTGTGTAAGAGTGGCATTAAGCTGAGAGGGAAAATGGTGTTGATTAATAGAGAAACTTTTTATTCAAAAATGAAAAAAAAATATCTAAATTTCCTAGCATGAGTTCGTATAGGTGAGAGAATAATGGTATGCAAAGTTTCATGAAACTCTATTCAGTATTAAAGAAATTAAATCGATTTTTTGCCTTCCACTGTTTTGGCTTGCCCACTTCGGCGGGCGAGCCTATGTATTAAGATGGATTCGCACTTCCTGTCGTGCGCACTCAAGCTGAAGACGCTGATTTGTTCCCAGCTTCGAGATTGGTTCATTATTGTAAGTGGAGAACCAATATATGGAGAGCATCTTAACTTTGTTCGACTGTTTCTTTTTGCTGGTAGCACTATTGTACCTAAGCACCGTAAAATTACGACACGCCACAATCTGGCACACCAAATAATCGAGCATGTCTACGTCTTTTGCCTTGCTAAAAACTCTAGTTATCTTTATTTTTTCTTTTACTTATCCGGTTTATTTGAATGTTTCTTTATTGTTCCCTGTTAAATAAAAACATGCGCAATTCGTGGGCATTATGTAAAACATGGACTGGACCTGGACTCTGGACTTAAGATTATGTAAAATCTGGACTAAAACATTTTAACAATAGTTGTTATGCACAAACAGTGTAGATCCAAATTAGACTATTGGTTGGAACAGTCTTATCAGGATCCGTGCCAACAGTTTTATTTGAAAGCATTTACTGGTTTTACAGACAAAATGTTTGATTGTATTTATTAGATAGTATTTCTTATGATTTCATAAACGTACATTGAAATTCAGTTTTTTGTTTTTTCATAAACGTATACTGATATTCCGTTTCATGAAAATGTCTTATTGAAAAAAAATCAATTCAGGAAACACAGCATGTGTTATATGGAAAAATATCGGTATCTTAAAATTGCCATCAAACCATCTTTTTCTAGGTCTATGCAATTTTAACAGTTTTATGTATTTTCTCAACATAAGACATGACGATCTGAAAATAAACATAACTTTGTCCCTTACCGAACGGTTCAGGGAATATAGCAATCAAATTCCCGTCCACCTGTCTCTGTCCGTATGCTAGTACGCCCATTAATATTTCCTTGTCCACTTTGTAACTTAATTACCCTTTGGATTATTTTTATAACACTTCACCATTTATGTGTAGTCCATTTGCTCCAAGGTGCAAACACATGTCTGCTTAATCCCCCCCCCCCCAAAAAAAAAAGAAAAAGAAAGAAACTCCCAGTAAATCTTCTAACGTCCTAAAATTTCTAATAACAATACATAACAGAATACGAAAAAATCTTTATTTTTAAATGCTTTTATGAAATATTTTTCATAAAAAGTAATGCAAAAATTGACTTTTCACTGAAGGTTATCTTATGATTGTCAGAAAAGCCAGAATGTAGAGTTACCTCACTGTTTACTACAGTTGTGGACGTTTTTAAATGAAGAAAGTGTCCTCAAGTAAGATATCATCGCCCAAGACCACAAACCATAAAACACAAAAACCCATAAATGTTGAACTCATATATCGGAAACACAAAAGTGATAACTTGGCAAGCCTTTCCTTTTAAAAGGAAACTTTATTTGCAAATGACCTAGAGACTCAATACGCTTGCGCGTACCTTTACACTACTAATACGAATGTGCGATTTTTTAATGACTAATTCTATCAGTCATTCAATGCTGTCACAAGAGTATTTTGGAAAGTGGCTTTAATAGCTGTATTCTTCCGCTCAGAAATGAAGTGATTGTAAGTTCATTTCGCTGATAACACATCTGGAATTAAAACTCTGTTTTGTACGAAGTTCTCATCAGTGAGACCTTGGGCCGTATTCATGTAACGACTTAAGTCGTTGCTATGCTGTTGCTAAGGCTGAATTTCTATAAAGGAGATTCCCTACAACTATGAAATTTGCTCTGGAGGAACAGTCTTTTAAGACTGTTCCTCCAGACCAAATTTCATAGTTGTAGGGAATCTCCAACATAGAAATTTACCCTTAGCAACAGCATAGCAACGACTTAAGTTGCTTTATGAATACGGCCCCTTATATAATATATTCTTGTGCAGCCTGAGGTATAATTATTTATGTAGTTCTGTTAAATGATAAGTATCCAACCAATGACATCAGCGGTCAAAAAATATAACGAATACAAACTGAATATTAAAATCAATCCGCCGATTACCGTATTCGCCCCCTTTAAGCGCAGCTGTCTCTTTAAGCGCCTCTCATACTTTATCAAGTAAAATAAATGTGCTGCCGCTAACACACAACAAAAAACAAGAACAAAAACTGTTTTACAGCTGTAAACTTGCCTAAAAAGGATTCCGAGTACGTCAATCATTGCAGAGAATGTTATGTAGGTTTATCCTGATCTACTGGACATCACACGGTAATTGTGTGTTTATTGGTGGCTATTTATAGAACTGCCATGTTATAAACCTTGAAGTGGACACAGAACAACAACAAAAACTGTTTTACCGTTGTTAACTTGCCTAAAATAGTATAGTTTTCCGAGTGCGTCAATCATTGCAGAGAATGTAATGTAAAGGAAATTCTGTAGGTTTATCGTCATTTCTCACAATTGTTATACTGGACATCATACGCTAATTGTGTGTTTATCGGTGGCTATTTACAGAACTGCCATGTTGTAAACATTGGAGTGGCCACCCTCGGGGTCCATAGGTAATGCGAAATACCGCAAACACTGAGTGCTTAAAAGTCAGTGAAAAGCAGTAACCGTTGTCAGAACTCAGAAATTACTTGTGAATAAGAGATAGAATTTTGGCAGATATATATGAAGTGTTTTGCGCTAAATGGCGTATTTTCATTATTAGAGCTGGACCATATACAAGCAACAGGGCTGAAGTTTGAAATTATTTGTAGCCGACGTAGGATAACTATATTCTGATAGAATCTGTAATTTCTGGGCTATTTGCCCTTTGATTTATCCTACGAAAGCACAACAGTTTCCTTCGAATGCTCGACTTTACCTGCTTGACTATTTAAGTTAATCAAATCTGGGGTACCTCGATGTTCCGAAATTAAACTCTCAGCCCCGGATCTAAGGGGTGGGTTTTAGGGCTTCAGTCCCGCCATCTGGGCCACTGTGTTATGTATAATATGTAGGCCCCAGGCAATGAGTATCTGATGAAAGTTTGAGATAATTCATCTATGTGGTTAGATTAAAATAAATTGGGGATATAACCTGATTTTAAGGAAAGGAGCAATAGATAGTTTGCAAAGTAATAAAAGTTATAGCAAGGGAGGACAGCAATCTTGTTGCGTCCCTTAGCAAACTATTTGTGTCTATTGCTTGTAGTTCTTTCATTGCTTCTCGTGTAGGTAGAGTCTGGTAATTTCGGACAGCTGGTAACTTCGGACATACCATTGCAAACAGTGAAAATCCAGATGAGACAGCTCATAATTAGCCATAGGATTTTCACTGTTTGCCCAGTTATTTTCGTTTGAATTCCAAACAACTGGTATACAAAGGAAACAATATCGCTGTCCGAATTGACCTGCTTTCCGAAATTACACAACTCTACCCTTTTTGTTTTCTTTACATATTTACATTGGATAAAGAGACCAGTGACGTCTCCTATCACGCATACTGCCATGTTGCGGTGCTGAAAACGGATAAAAAAGCAGCTACTGATAAATAGTGATCTCGTTTTTCAGAAACAAACAAAAGATGTCAGAAAAATACCAACATAAGAGAAAAGTCTGGATGGTTGTCTGCCCCTGATTTTGACGGTGATGGCGAGTATGACCATAATCTGAATTGTCGATGGACGGTGGAGGCAGAGATCAATTATGTTGTGGCAGCTCAACTAGAGATCGATATTCAAGACAGCAAAGCATGCTCAATGGATTATCTTCTGGTATCTATCGCAGAAACAATGACTATTTGGATAGAGCCTAAAGGATCGTATACACGATCATTTTTTCTTGTACAAGTTTACTGGACAAAAAAAAATGTCATTTTATTTGACCGTGTATACAGCAAAAAATGCTCATTTTTCGTATTGTACAAGAAAAACTGATGAATAGAAACTCATCCTATTTTCAATGATAACTTATCATGTCATCAAATAGCCAATCAGAAGCAAGAGAATTTGTAGCAGCAGCAGTTTAAACAAAAACACATGACTAAAGGGCCGTATACACGATCATTTTTTCTTGTACAAGTTTACTGGACAATAAAAATGTATTTTATTTGATCGTGTATACACCTCATCATTGTCACATTTTCTTGGTCATCTTTATTGTACATTTTTATTGTACAATAAAGTTGTACAAGAAAAAATGATCGTGTATACGGCCCATAACTTAGAAATCCGATCAGTATCTCTATTGCTCATTTTTCCGCAAATCAATATTAAAGAGTAATTCTCTGTAAGCACCAAAAAATTGCAATAGGGCGTGAAAATGACATATCTCAGATTTTGATGAAACTTAGTGTCTTTTTTGCTTATGTCAAGTGATGAACAAAATACAATTTTTTCTCCAATCAAACTGTCTGTTTCCATGGCAACGAGGATTTTCTCTTTTTTGGCCTAATTTGTGATTTTTCCTATAAAAATGCCAGATTTGACACCAGTTGTATTGACAGTATTTCTCAACAAATGTTATTGACGCTCATGTCTTTTAAGAGACCCATGTCAGTGCTGTGTACGGATAGAATTGTTTTTCTTTATATTGCTATGGTCAAGGAGTAGGTGACATTGACTTCTATCCAGTAAAGCATCTCTTTAAAAATATCAAAAATTGGTCAATTTTGAAAGCACTTTGTTAGAAAATGCGGCTATAGATTTTTTTCATTCTCTTGGTACAGAGAGTATAACACCTAGCTCTTAATATATCAAAAAATTGGAGATGGTATATTTTTTAAAATGAAAATGATTTTCTTTGAATTTAGTCATTGTCAGGAAAATCAGAAGAAACGGTCATAGCAGAAAATTTGTGATAAGAGATAATATCTGGAGAATGTTAAGCCAATATGAGCAGAAATACAAATAAATACATTGAATACAGTGGAGGGAAGTTACATAAATACTTTTCTCATTCAGAAGTACATTTAAAATTTACCGTTTCGGTGTAATTACCCCACCCACTTCCACTGAATATGAAATGAATGCAAACATTACATGCCATGGATAATATATCTCAAGTTTCCATAATTGTGAGTAAACTTAAACATTTTTAAAAGATCACCACATGTTTGCTGTCATTGTTTTTACATTGTTTTTCATTTGGTAACCATGGTAACTGTTATTCTATTATGGGTCAGTGTTCATTTACACGGATATTTACAGGAAATCGTTTCAATGCTGATGAAACATATTCCTTGTTATTTACTTTTTACATATGCATACGCATTCTAAGTGTTGATTTTGTTAAATAATATACGATAAATCAGTATTTTTATAGTTGCTATGACAAAAACCACTCATTCCTTCCACATAGAAATTAGGCAATCTGAGTGTATGTAGCACAGTGTAGAGAAAGAACAGCAACTGAGCATAAATAGAGATAGATACATGCATTGGAGAAGAAATAAACCACACATACAATGTTTATATTTTTTCATTCGTTAAGATGTTTAATCTGTATATCTAGGGGGTGAGTTACCCCACCCACCTCATTTAGTTATACAACGAATTCATAAGATACATACTATGAGTTTTGATGATAAAATAGCACCTTGTACACTTGTTTTAAAGTTGCTCATCACATGTCTGCATAAGCTTTCTTGTCTACTGTCCTTTGTTTTTGTAAAAGTTCTGGATGGAGGCACGCGTGCATATATACCAAACTGAAGTTTTGTCGACTGCCTCGCTTACTGCAAGCGGGTTCGACATTATACTCCGGTGACTTTGAAAATGGCATCAAGGTCGCCAAATTCTAAGTCTTTGTCTTGCCTAAAAGGTTGATCTTTGCAAGTTTGGTAAAAATGAATCTACTGGTTCAAGACACATCTTCGTTTTTTCAGGTCAAATCAACAAATGACCCTGAAAAATAGGGTCAAAGTCACCAAAACCTAACTAGAAACATGGTAACTAACAGGGCCCCGCCTTTATGAGACGGTTGGTGGAAATTAAGTCGTATGTCCCCGACCAGAAAATACAATAACAGCTTTCTGTTACCATGTTGTTGCTTCATGTTGTTTGGAATTAAGCCTCTGGCAGAATAATAAAGATACGGGCAAAAACAAAGTCATGACTGATTAAACAAAGGCGACAACTCTGTAAAGCAGGAAACTGGAGTTACCATTCTTGCTCTCTGAACACCTTCAGATATTCTGATGATGCTTTATATTTGTACCAAGTTTTGTGAAAATATCTTCAAAGGCTTAAAAGTTATAGATTGGACAAGGTCTCAATACCCAAAATTACAAAGGGATATAATTCTGTTTAACATAAATGAAGGTGCAGTTATGGTTCTTTTTCTCCACAAATTGTTTGATTATGATTTACATTTGTATCAATTTATAACAAAAATATCCTCAACAGTTTTAAAGTTAGAGAGTGGAATGATTTCTATACTGAAAATTACAAAAGGGCATAATTCTGTAAAAAATGTAGATGAAGGTACAGTTTTAATTCTCTGCACATTGTCTGATAATGCTTTATATTTGTAAATAATTCCAAGAAAATGTCTTTGATGGTTTTAAAGCTGATAGTAGATAAAATTTCTATACTTTAAATTACAAAGGAAAATAATTCAGTACAAAAGTAGATGGAGTTGTGGCTCTTATTCTCTGCACATTGTCTAACAATGTTTTGTATTTGTACATTGTTTCATGAAAATATCTTTGAGAGTTTTACAGTTATAGAGGGGACAAGATTTCCGTACTGAAAATTACAAAGGGGCTTCATTCAGTAAAAACATAGGTAGAGTTATGGTTTTTGTTGTTTGCAAATGGTCGGATGATATTTTACTTTCGTACCAAGTTTTGTGAAAATATCTAAAACGGTTTTAGAGTTATGGAGCAGACACAATTTCCGTACTGAAATTACAAAGGGGCATCATTCAGTGATAAATGTAGAAAGAGTTACACTTGTTTTTCTCTGCACATCGTCTGATAATGCTTTACATTGTACCAAGTTTCGTGAAAATATCTCAAACACTTTCAAAGTTATGGAGCAGACACGATTTCCGTTCCAAAAAATTACAAAGGGGCATATTTCAGTAAACAATGTAGGTGGAGTTGTGGTTCTTTCTCTCTGCATACATGTATTGTCTGACGCTGTTTTACGTTTGTACCAAGTTTGATGAAAGTATCACAAAGAGTTTCAGAGTTATGGAGCGGACACGATTACTGTACCAAAAAATTACTTCGTCTGGCAAGGCCCTAATAATCAGTTCTCCAAATGATGATTTAGGGCTAGTTTAGCATAATTCCAACAAATGCTTCGTAATATAGGGTATAGATAAGCCATTTTTTAACCATTTTAAGACTACCTCTGACCTCCAAAACAGAATAAAGGTCAAACAATCCATTTAGCGGCTTTCTATGACTTCCTGGGACCTTTAAAACTTCTATACGTATGGATAGATTTCAAAATAATTGTGCACAGTTGTTCTCCTTGATGAGCAGAAGTGCCATTTGAAACATTCGTTCAGGTAGGTCCAAGGTCAAGGTCACACTTAAGGGTCAAATGGTAAAATGGTAATATATTGAGCTTGTCCGAGCCATTACTTCTACATTTATAGATGGATTTGATACTAATTTGGCACAATTGTTCTCCTTTATAAGTAGAAGTGCCATTTGGAACATTTTGTCAGGTAGGGCCAAGGTCAAGGTCACATTCAAAGGTCAAATGATAAAAATTGTCATAAATTGAGCTTGTCCGGGCCATAACAGCTACATTTATGCATGGATTAAAAAAACGGCAAAATTGTTCTCCTTGATGAGTTCAAGTACCATTTGAAACATCTGCAGGTATATCCAAGGTCAAGGTTACACTTGATGGTCAAATGATAAAAATGGTCATAAATAGGGCTTGTCCTGGCCATTACTTCTACATTTATGGATGAATTTCAAAACAGTTTGGCACAATTGTTCTCCTTGATGAGTAGAAGTGGCATGTGGAATTTAAAATGGTAGGTCCAAGGTCACGGTCACACTTGAAGGTCAAATGATAAAAAAATGTCATAAACTGAGCTTGTCCGTGCCATATAATTTATACAGTTATGCATGAATTTCAAAATAATTTGGCACAACTGTTCTCCTTGACAAGTGGAAATGTTTGTTCAGGTTGGTCCAAGGTCAAGGTCAAATAATAAAATGGTCATAACGTGTGCTTGTCATGGCTATAGTTCCACTTGTTTTCCTTCATAAGAAAAAAAAAGAAATATGCTGTATCATGATATATACTTGTTTGGTTTCTTTCTAATAAGTAAATGAAGCATTTAGTCTTGACATACTTACAGGTCACTATAGCAAACAGTGGGCTCGACAAGTCGCCCATGACAGCCATCTAAGTGATTCTTTCCAATGTTCCAATGGTGTGTCTGTGCAAGTTTGGTCACACTCGATCTGTTCGTTCCGGAGATATGGTGCAAGCAACCCATTTTTAACACTGTAAGTCCTCATATGACCTTGACTATAAGGTCAATGTCACCAAAGTCTAACAGTGTTTCCCCACCCCCGTATAATATAATTGTGCAAGTTTGATCAAAATTCATAAATCCCTTCAGAAGAGATGGTGCATACAACCCATTTTCACTGTTTTTTAACGCCTGTGACCTGAAAATATGGAGCCCCGGTAGCTCAGTGGGTTAAGCGCTGGCCTACTGATCTAGCGGTCGCGGGTTCGAGCCCCGCTGGAGGCGGAGTTCTTTCCATCGTAAACGGGGTTCCATTGCACACAGCCTTTCATTATCACAAGCCCATCGTCCTGATATGACTGAAATACTGTTGAAAAGGACGTAAAATCGCAAGTCATCCATCCATCCTGAAAATATGGTCAAGGTCACCAACTTTTTTCAGTTCTTTTCCACTTCCCTGTAATATATTTGTGCAAGTTTGATCTAAATCTATCCACCCGTTCAGGACATATGGCGCCAACAAGCCTGTCACATACCTCCTATGACCTTGAAATGGGGTCAACGTCACCAAAATCTAATCAGCTCTTTTCCCCCACCCAAAGATGTATCTTTGCAAGTTTGGTGAAAATACATTTAAAAAAAAAAGTAAAAAGTATGCAAAGACCAGGAATTGAAACAATCAAAATCCAAATCCAGCCCTCAAACCATAGTTGGAAACAACTAAGATTACAAATAATCAAGATACAGAGAACATATGGCCAACCGAGTGAGCAGCTTGTTCCCAAAAGGTGGCCACTCAGCAACCCAAACCGAACCAAAAATAATAAGAACATACATAAGGTAAAACATCACAGAAACTCTGACACCAAAAACAGGCAACAGAGAACCACAACAGAACCCTTCAGGAGATAGAGTGCAAACATTAAGTTATACTGACACTCAGACACCGACACAAATGCAGGCGAGATCTGTACCAAAATTTACATACCCGCCTTCCCTTTCCTTCTTGGGCCCAGGTCACCATCTACTTTTCCACCTCCCGATTATAAACTTATCTATGTTTCGTCATAATCCATCAATTCTGTTAGGAATTATCATGCAGACAAGCCATATTTCAACACGCTACAACCTCCTGTGACCTCGAAAATGAGGTCTAGGTTACCAGAATCTTATCAGTTTCTTTCCCGTCTCCCAGTGAATTTTTTATGCAAGTTTGGTTAAAATCCATCCATCCAGTCAGGAGATATGGTTCAGACAAGCCATTTTTCAATATCGATGACCTCCTGTGACCTTGAAAGTAGGGTCAAGGTCACCAAAATATTATCAGTTCTTTTTCATTTCAGAGTGATATATCTGTGCAGGTTTGCTTTAAATCCATCCATCCATTCAGAAGATATTGTACTGACAAGCCATTTTTTCAGTGACCTTCCGTGACCTTGAAATAAGGTCAAAGTCAGCAAAATCTAGCCAGTTCTTTTCCATTTCCCAAAGATATATTTGTGCGAGTCTGGTAAAAATCAATTTATCCATTTCGGAGATACGATGCAGAAAAGCCATTTTTCATCATTCTTTGACCTTGAAAATAGGGTCAAGGTCAACAAAATCTAATCAGTTCTTTACCCCTACCCAATTATGTATGCATGCAAGAATGGTCATAATCCATTTATTCCTACAGGACATAGAGTGCAGGCAAGGGATATGCAGTCGCTGATGGGATCTGCACCAAAGAAAAATATGTCCCCCATCCAGCCCCCCACCCACCAACCACTGTGGGAACATTATGAAAAAAGAAAGACGACAGAAATAATGAGCTTGTAGAAGCCCCCTAGACCATTCAAAATCAGCAAAGACTGCGATATATTCATTGTAGCATGCAACTTTTAATGTGGTTTTGCATTGTACGAGAGTGGGTGGGGTAATTTAACCCCAAATTGTAAGGTACTAACGTATTTTTAAGGGCGAAAACTCTCTGTTTAGTTTTCTTCAGTTGTTAATCATGCATCAACTTGTATTTTGGCTCATATCTCTTGAAAATGTTCAAGATATTGTATTTTATCTCATAATTTCAATTATGAAAGTTCCCTCTGATTTCTCTGACGATGACTAAATTCAAAGAAAAATATTTTCAATTTAAGAAATACTCCATTTCCAATTTTTTGATATATCAACAACTAGGCTTTGTACTCTCTGCACCAAGAGAAAGAAAGAAATATATAGCCGCATTTTTTAGGAGAACATCATAAAAAAATTACTGATTTTTAGCTCACCTGAGCCAGCGGCTCCGGGGGAGCTTATAGGATGGTAAGGCTCCGGCGTCCGTCGTCCGTCGTCCGTCCGTCCGTCCGTCCGTCCGTCCACAATTTCAAACGACTTCTCCTCTGAAACCGCTGGGCCAATTGTAACCAAATTTCATATATAGCCTCCTGGGGCCTTAGGAACGAAAAGTTGTTCAAACGGTCCTGGTCACATGACCAACATGGCCGCCACGCCCATATATGGTAAAAACCTTTAAAAATCTTCTTCTCCAGAACCAATAGGCCGATGGCCTTGAAACTTGGTATGTAGCATCGGGTACGCGAGTACTACCAAGATTGTTCAAATTATGACCTTGGGTTGACCTTGACCTTTTTTACGGCAAGGTCAAATTTGCTTCCTTGTGCTTTTATATGGCAAAATGCTAGAACATAAGATATCTTGGAAACTGTTGCAGATTTTGGGCTAAAAACCAGTATCTACAGTCATCTTAATGAGTACATGAAGATTTATGACTTTAAGAGGTCAAGGTCATTCTTTGACCTTTGACCCAGAACTCTCATATTTTGACAATTTCGAACAATCTCCTCAGCAGCCACTGAGCCAATTGAAACCAAATTTCATATAGAGCCATCAGGGGTTGAGGGAACAAAAATTTATTCATACTGTCCAGGTCACATGACCAACATGGCGGCCACGCCCATATATGGTAAAAACCTTTAAAAATCTTCTTCTCCAGAACCAATTGAACGATGGCCTTGAAACTTGGTATGTAGCATTGGGTACTCGAGTACTACCAAGATTGTTCAAATTATGACCTTGGGTTGACCTTGACCATTTTACTGCAAGGTCAAATATGGGAAAATGCTAGAACATATGATTTCATGGAAAGTTTTGAAGAGTAAGGCCTAAAATTGGTAAATGCAGTTGAGTACCTGAAGATTTATGAGTGTAAGAGGTCAAGGTCATTCTTTGACCTTTGACCCAGAACTCTCATATTTTGACATTTTCAAACAATCTTCTCCAAAGCCACTTGGCCAATTGTAACCAAATTTCATATAGAGCCTCCAGGGGTTGAGGGAATGAAATTTTGTTCAAAAGGTTCAGGTCACATGACCAACATGGCCGCCACGCCCATATATGATAAAAACTTTTAAACATCTTCTTCTCCAGAACTAGTTGACCGATGGCCTTGAAACTTGGTATGAAGCATTGGGTATTCCAGTTCTATCAAGAGTGTTCAAAATGATAACCTTGGGTTGACCTTGACCATTTTACGGGAAGGTCAAATAAGGGAAAATGCTAGAACATAAGATTTCATTGAAAGTTTTGAAGATTTAGGCCTAAAAATTGGAAAATGCAGTCATCTTAATGAGTACATCAAGATTCATAAGTACAAGAGGTCATTGTCATTTTTTGACCTTTGACCCTGAATTCTCATAGTTTGACAATTTCAAACTTCTTTTTAAAAGACAATTGTAACCAAATATATAGAGTCTTCAGGGGTTAAGAAAAAGAAATTCTTCAAATGGTCTGGGCCACATGACCAACATGGCCGCCATGACCATATATGATAAAAACCTTTAAAAATCTTCTTCTCCAGAACCAGTTGACCGATGGCCTTGAAACTTGGTATGTAGCAGTGGGTACTCCAGGATTATCAAGAGTGTTCAAATTATGACCTTTGCTTGACCTTGACCTTTTTATGGCAAGGTCAAATATGGCAAAATGCTACAACATAAGCTTTCATGGGAATTTTTGAAGATTTTGGCCTAAAAATTGGTATATACAGTCATCTTAATGAGGTCATGAAGAATTATGAGTACAAGAGGTCAAGGTCATTCTTTGAACTTTGACCCAGATCTCTCATATTTTTACATTTTCAAACATTTCCTCAAAAGCCAAAGGGCCAATTGTAGTCTTATTTCATAAAGAGCCTCCAGGGGTTGAGGGAACAAAAATGTGTTCAAATGGTCCAGGTCACATGACCAACATGGCTGACATACCCATTTATGGTATAAACATTTAATATTTTTCTTCTCCAGAACCAATATGCCTATGGCCTTGAAACTTGGTAAGTAGCATGGAGTACTAGAGTACTTCCAAGACTGTTCAAATGATGACCTTGGGTTCACCTTGACCTTTTTTGCAGCATGGTCAAATATGGGAAAATGCTAGAACATAAGATTTCATGGAAAGTTTTGAAGATTTTGGTCTAAAAAATGGTATATATAGTTGTCTTAATGGGTATTAGCACATGAAGATTTATTAGTACAAGAGGTCATGGTCAGTCTTTGACTTTTGACCCTAGACTCATATTTTGACAATTTCAGACATAAGAAAAAGCCACTTTGCCAATTGCTCAGGTGAGCGGATCAGGGCCTCATGGCCCTCTTGTTTATGTTTTGAAATAGACGCCTTACAAGGTGGAAGTCAATGTCACTGACTGCTTGACCATAGCATTATGAAGAAACTTTTCTGTATTTGTAAGCAGCACTTACATGGTTCTCTTGTAAAATGTAAGTATCAATACCGTTTGTTGTGAATTACTACCAGAACAGTTGGAGGCAAATCTTGCATTTTTCATTTGAAAAATCACTAGATAAGGCTGAAAAACAGAAAATCCTGGTTGCCATGGCAACGGATAGTTTGATTGAAGAAAAACTTTTTAGTTTTGTTCATCACTTGACATAAGCAAAAAAGACACTGAGTTTCGTGAAAATCTGAGACATGTCATTTTCACCTGATTTTGGTGCTTACAGAGAATGACTCTTAAATCCTCAATCGTAACACTTCCGCCAATTCCGTATCCTGAATTAAACCTCGTAAGTGAGTGTAGTAATAACCCAGAAATGGGGGTGTAAAATGTCTCTATACGGCGAAGGGCTACGTTCGAAATGCGCTTGTAAATGGTGTATGTAATCCCGATAATTGTCGAAGTTTTACGCTGAACAAACGAAGAACTATGTTAATATTGAAAGAAAAACTGACTGAAAATATCGGTAATACGACATTACAGTACTGACTGCCATCAAAAAGGAGAAACATTCGGTTGATGCGCCACCTTATGATCGAGGACGCGTTTTACCGTTGGTGACTAGTTACCGGTGCAATTATGGGCTGGAAGTAGGAAAAAATAATAACAGAAAAAAGGGAATGACTTTCAACATGCATTTTTAACCGATATAAATAGTTCTGAAATAAAGTTCATATAATGCATCCTAGAGGCTAAACTTTGCAACAAAGGTTGTATTTATCATTAAAAATAAATAAATAAATAAAAAATAAATAAATACATAAATATAAATAAAATGTCAGCCATTATTGCAAATCTATTTGATTTGATAGTGAATTTTATAGTTAATTCTTTAAGAAAATAATAATTGTGAATAAATAAATAAATTATAATAAAATAAAAATTGTCAAGCTGATCAAACTGTATAAGATATGATACTGTACAAGAGGTAAAAATTAGTATGGAAAAATCCATGATTTTTTTTTAAATACTAAATATTAGCAAATCTGGTACATACATTATCTCGTGACATAAACTGCAGTTTCAAACTCTCACAGCATTGTAACAGGCTATTCAAAGGGACACTCAAAGTTCAATGATACTTTGATACTTAATTTTATAAGGTAACACTATTCTCTCAAAGATATAGATGTCCCAGATGTGTCCAAAACATATGGCGTGTCTGGCTGCTGACATCAGAATCCAAAAATGTGATCAACATTTTTCAGAGGTAAAATTTAAAGTGTAAGCAGAACTCCCATTTTGTATTATTATATATTAGTACTGTTTTTCTGTGACATCTATATTTTTGAGGGAGCTGATAAATAAGATGAAAGGCATTTAAACAAAACAATATTCCGACAAATAAATCATTAGTAACATATGAGATGGAAAGAAAGAAAAAAAAATAAAGTACTGTTTTGATGAATGAAAATACTGACTTTCAGGTACTGGAGTTTGCTCATTAATCATTACTATACAACTGTCAGCTTTATACATTCTATAAAATGAATAGATTAGTATGTGGAAACCAAATAATTAAAACTCTGATCAGCCTGCATGTACATTCAAACTGTTCCAAGATTTTGATTATTTGCTTATGCCATAAGGTGTGTAAAACCAGCATTTTTACAACTGAAATTTGTATAAAAAATAAGAGTGCATAAGGTACATGTATTACTTTGCCCAAGACATTCAACAGTCTTCACTGAAGAATATTTTCAAAGAGCCATTCTTTTGTCTGAAACAGTCAACACTTAATTAAAAATAGTTTCAGCAGTGAATGTTTTAGTCCATTTTGAATAAAAGAACATAATGCAAATGTAAAAGTAGTTCCCTGTGATCCCTCTACATAAGTTTAAAAAAAGATTCAGCTTAGGCAGGAGAACAGAGCAGAGTCTTGCTGTGATGTTGTCCTTTTTAGCTCGCCTGAACGAAAGTTCAGGAAGAGCTATTGTTGTCACCACGGCGTCGGCGTCCGCGTCCGCGTCCGCGTCAGCGTCGGCGTCCGGATTGGATGTTTTGGTTAAAGTTTTTTAAAGACCTATATCTCCCTAACCCATGGATGGATTCTTTTGATACTTGCACTGTAGTTAGATATTGGTCCAAAGTTTAACATGGTACCACCCCCACCCCACTCCTTGACCTTGATGTCAAGGTCATGGACTTAGAAAAATGGGACTATTTTGGGACTGGATGTTTTGGTTAAAGTTTTCTAAAGCCCAGTATCTCCTTAACCCATAGATGGATTCCTTTGATACTTGCACTGTAGTTAGATATTGGTCCGAAGTTTTCCAAGGTACTACCCCCACCCCCCTCAGTGACCTTGATGTCAAGGTCATGGACTTAGAAAATTGTCTTTTTATTGATTGGATGTTTTGGTTAAAGTTTTTTAATGACACATATCTCCTGAACCCATAGATGAATTATATTTAGCTCGCCTGAACGAAAGTTCAGGAAGAGCTATTGTTGTCACCACGGCGTCCGCGTCCGCGTCCGCGTCGGCGTAGGCGTCGGCGTCCGAAATGGATGTTTTGGTTAAAGTTTTTTTATGTGATGGGCAATGCGCTGCAGGCGAGCTATCCTGTACGCGGACAGGTCTTGTTATATTTGCACTGTAGTTAGATATTAGTCCAAAGTACAGAGTACTACCCCAGCCCTGCTCGGTGACCCTGATGTCAAGGTCAGGGACTTAGGAAATTTTGGTCTTTATTAAAGTTTTATAATTGCGTACTGATTCATAATGCTTGGCAGAGATTTAGTTTACACTTGAACTGATGTTAGACACTTTTTTGACTTTTTACAAAACACTATATACTTACCCGACTGGATGACCTTGATGTCAAGGTCATGGACTTTGAGTTTTGTCTTAAAGATTTTGATTAGTTTTATATTAATGAAGACATAATTTCACAGTGCCACAATGGACTCAGTTGATACTAATACTTGGACTGATGTTAGATAGTTAGATAACGGTTAAAGGTTTTGAAACATCCTAGCCCTGCCCTCCTCCCCCCTACCCCTTAGTTCTTTGACCTCAAGCTCATGGACTTTGAAATTTCATGTGGATTTTTTTTTATTTTAAGACATTTCTGAGATAGCTTTTGTTTAGAAATGTGTTGTCATTATGGACATGCTTGCCTGAAGTTTTATACATAGCAGTCCACACCACCATAGCGACTGTGTGATGGGCAAGCACCTATTCAGGCGAGCTATGCTGTCAGGCGACAGCTCTTGTTTTGTCTTCCATTAGATTTTTAAATCATAATGAAAAGCATCCAGTCTTTTTTATTTTTTTAAGAATTTGTAACACAGGTTTCCTTAAGATAAAGGCTGCAAATAGTGCTACAGTCTGCTAATATATTCTGAATGTATTTGAGCTGGTAGATTATGGATATGATACAAAATGCTGCAGATTGGGTAAAGTCTGTTATGGAATGCTAAACTGGCTCAACATATTACACAAATTCACCTTTAGGCCTTTGCAACTTCCATGACAGTTGCCCCTATCCCTCCATTCTATTTCCACCCATAAAATCCAGCAAAATATTTCATCTAGAAAACTACAATAATGTCAGAAATGTACAGACAGAATCTATTCTGTCCTTCTCTGTCAGCAGAGCTCCAGACAAGGTAGGATTTTGATGATAATCCTTTGATAATGCTGAGATAATTTAAGTTATTAATTATAAACATACATTGTTGTCTCTTATTTGAACTGTCCTACTGAGGTGTTTCTAAAGAGGGACCACAACACGTGTTGGTATGGTACAATACAAAAAAAATCCCAAGAATTATTTTCAAAACCCATTCTCATCTGTCTTCATTCCTACAAGCTCCTAAAAAAGAATGCCTTTCTTGCTTTAGTGACTCCTGTTTAAGACAGTAGCCACTGAACAAAAAAAGGAGTTGATGCTCTATTTGAGGAGTTTATAAAATATCAGAAATTCTTAACAAAATTACATTGCAGAACTCCTACTTCATAATGCATAATGCCATTGGCTTTGAACTGCAATTTGTGAGATATCATGAGGTAATAACTGAGATCTGACCAAATCAAGCAACACTTTCAAAAAAAATCCTCCATGTCAAGTAAACTTGTATGAAACCGTAAACTGGTTATTTTATGCAAGACATACCATAGTGTGCGTAAGTATTGGGACACCTAAAATAGTTTAGGTGTCCCAAAATTTGGGCCCATTACAGTTACCATAACAATATGCCCTGCTTGTTCTGTAATTTCTTAAAAGACATCCAGTTTCATATTTCAAGAAATCCATATACTACACAAAAACTGCCTATTGAAGTAAAAGATAAGTGAGATTCGAAATCTTATGAAAATCTGCTCTCAGAGGAGCAAAAAAGATTTTGATAAAACCATTGGATATTCTTCTCACTAGTTCTCAGCAAAATTTAATGACAGTAGTGTGTGTAGGTCCAGTTACTTGGGGTCATTAATGGTCATAGTGCCCTTTTATATTTTATAAAGTATATGAAATGATTAAGCATACTGGCTGATTTGTAAGTGTCACTTGGGCCACTTGTTTCATGCTGAAACAGCCATCAGTTATCAGACAAAAAGGCCCCATAATGCCCCCTCAAAGAAAAACACTGGTCAAATTACTATTTAAAGCACCAATACAGCCACAGATCTTTTGTTCACAATTATGAAAGAAAAACCATAGATTTGTGACAGCCTTTTCTGTTCAAACACAGACCTAGCATGGATGTGATTATAATATGTGATTGAGAAACATATCATATAGTTTCAAGATCCAACTGATCTATCATCATGTGAGCTTTTGTCTCTTTGTATGGGATCTAGGGCTGTGCAAGAGTTTAATTCCATATATCATAGATAAATTTTAAACATATTTTATCAAAGCAATACATTTTACACATAATCAACCTTGAAGTGTCCTAGTATTTGGGGTAAGTATAGCAGAATTTACAGGAGAAATTTATTTGTTTTGGCATATGGTATGTGGCTGGTCAGTTTGATGACTGGGGTTTCTTTAGGGTGGTTAAGGTGTCCAAACATTTTGGGTTATATAGTGGAAATGGTGAGAGTTTGTAATGTCGAAACACATATATGCTATATATGATACATTAGGTTCCATATAAATTGAAAGCTAGGTATTCCATGCAGTGGCTGGAATAATTATGGCAAAGAAAGAATTTACTCCAGAATTTCAGTGTTGCTATTTCTGTAAGTCCCCGTGGTTGCTTTTATCTTAGTTTAATTTTGATTTCTGTGTGTCTGAGATATTACACTTATATGAGCTAGGAATCTGCCAGACAAACCAAACAACTGAGTGTCTGATGAACCACAATAGAATCAAGGATGATTAGTTAACTGCAAACCATTTACCCCCCCCCCCACCACACACACACCTTAGTATTTTCATTTCAGACAGTTCCAGGGCAGCACTTCTGTGTTTGTACTTCTTGGTTGTTTGTTGCTATGTCTGTTATGGATATATGTTTGTGATGTTAATACTAGCCCTGTGACCACGTACATGGGAAATGGCCATTTACCTGGCCTGTCGCTGGTGATGTATTTGGTGGTTTCTTATTTTGTGTTATCTTTTCCCACATGATGGCTTGGGTGGGATCTGGGATTGAATTGTGTCAGTTCCTGAGAATTTTCCCTACTTCCTTAAAATATGTCAAAGGAAGAAAATTGTGTCTTGAGTGGTTATACTAGTGTCCAAATCTTTATATTTAAATGGTTATGGTGATTCCAATACATGGGGCAAAAGTATCAAATGGACAATGGGACAGGAGACAGAAGTTTGGAGTGTCCAAGGGCTGAGGCTACATGTGGTAATAATGTTTTGGATAATTTGTAGTTTACTGTTTCATTACATAGGGTAAATGTGGTAATGGAGTACTTGTTATAGTGATAACTAGACTATGATATTAAGGTGTCCTTTTCCTTGTGTTAAGTGTGGTAAATAAGGCTCAAGATAGTGGGAGGAAATTTTGGAATGGTGATTGCCTTAAATAGGGCTCAAATTAGGTTGAAAATATTGTTGGTTGTACATAGTGGTATGTGGAAAGCATGGTATAATTACAATATGGTCTGAAAAACAATGAAGGTTCACATCTTGTCTGTATATTATATCTGTGTAGTCTTATCAGAGTGACAGTATACAGGTTCCACAAGGAAGACTAATCAGACTGCATAATGCAGCTGTTCAGGCTGTTTAAAGTCTAACTTGTTGCACATGCTGTAAAAGTCTGTTCCTAGTGGCAAAAGGAAAATAAATACACGGAAGGTGAGACACTCCAACATATCTGAACTGATAGCTATGGTAATCCAATAGGCAAATGAAAACTTAACAAAAAAAAGTCCTAAATTCTAAAAAATGGAGCCCCACAATACAGCAAAATTGCATGAATATTTACAACAGGAACTTGAACTGAATTAACTTCTAACAGAGTAGTTTCAGCTACCTGTACCACAAAGTATATCACATGGCATTACATAAACAAAAAGCAATTTAACTAACAACGAATTAAAGGTGACATGACGGGAAATGAGCCATTACATACTTGGTTGCTATGTTATTACCTTTTAAGCTCAAGAAAAAATTTCGCATTCTAGCGACTTATCACGCAGCCTCTTCTCATTTGTTTGACCCGTATACTACGTAAAACAGACCCCGATAATACGCTTAATGCCGTCAAAATGCCGATCTGACGTTATCAACAAAAGCACATTGACAGGCACCATGTTTTGATCATGTGACCGAAAGTAGTTCCCGTAATGGCTGGCTCTATATGTTCCGTATTATCTCCGAGTCTTTATCGAAGATATCGGCGAGGATGTCCGATTTATAAATCCTTAGAAAATGCTTTACACATTTAGGCCCAGCGAAAAGTTATATCCTTATCAAATGGACAAGTCCCTTTGTTATTTAAGGGGTATCTGGTTTAGTTTCTTTTTATTATATTTTACAAAAAGTTGGGTTAGTAAATTTTATGCCATCTGACTATCATTTTTTCCTGCCTCAATAATATTCATTCGGTCTTTGATGACGTCATCGATTAATATTGAAGTTTTACCTCACCTGAGCCAGCGGATCCGGGAGAGCTTATAGTATAGGCAGGCTCCGTCATCCATCGTTGTCCGTCGCACGTCGTTAGTCCGTCCACAATTTCAAAATACTTCTCTGAAACCACTGAGTCAATTGTAGCCAAATTTCTTACACAGTCTCAAGAGCTTGCGGGAGCACAATATTGTTCAAATCATCTGGGTAACATGACCAATATGGCTGCTATGCCCATATATGGTAAAAACATTTTAAAATCTTTTTCTACAGAACCAATAGACTGATGGCCTTGGACTTAGTATATAACATTGGGTACACAAGTACTTCCAAGATTGTTCAAATTATGACCTTGGGTTGACCTTGACTCTTTACTGCTAGGTCAAATTTGCTTTCTGGTGCTTTTATATTGGAAAATGCTAGAACCGAAGATTTCATGGATATTATTGAAGAGTTCGGGCTGAGAGTTAGTTTATAAGAACTTGTTTATACAGTCATCTTAATAAATGCATGGAGAGTTGTGGGTCCAAAAGGTCAAGGTGTTTTTTTTTTACCTTTGCTCCAAGGTTTCTCATATTTCGACAATTTCAAACATCTCCTCAAAAGTCCTTGGACAAATTATATGGAAATTTCATATTTAGTCTCCTGGGCTTCGGGGAACTAAAATTATTTCCTACCGTCTAGATCACCTGACCAACAAGGCCGATGTGGACCTATATGGTAAAAACATTTAAAATCCTTCTACTCTAGAACCAGTAGACCGACGGCTTTGAAATTTGGTATGTAGCATTGAATACTCAAGTACTACCAAGATTGTTCAAATGATGACCGTGAGTTGACCGTTAGCTTTTTTACGGCAATGTCAAATTAGGAAACTGATAGAACATAAGATTATATGGATAGAGATATATATTTTCATCTTCAAATTGGTATTTACAGTCATTCTAATGAGCACATAAAGATTTCTGGCCACAAAAGATGAAGGCCATTCTTTGACCTTTGACTCAGGACTCTCAGATTTAACAGTTTCAAACAACTCCTCAAAAGCCACTGGCCACTTGTAACCAAATTTAATATACAACCTACGGGGGCTAATGGAATGAAATTAAAACGGTCTAGGTCACATGATCAACATAGCCACCATTCCAATATATGGTAAAAACTTCTCAAGTAGCAATTGACCGATGGCTCTGAAACTTGGTATGTAGTATTTGGTACTCCAGTACTACCAAGATTGTTCAAATGATGACCTTGGGTTGATCCTGACCTTTTTCTGGTAAAGGTCAAATTGGAAAAATGCTAGAACATAAAATTTCATGGAAGTTTTGAAAATTTTGTCCAAGATTGTTCAAATTTTGACTTCCATCGACCTTGACATTTTTACGGCAAGGTCGAATTTGCTTTCTTGTTCTTAATTTTTGGAAATGCTTAAATATAAGAGTTGATGGAACTTGAAGAAAATTTTGATGCAAAAGTTTATAAATACAATGAAATAAATGTGTTCATGAACATTTTAGCAATAGAAGTCAAGGTCATTTTTTTTACCTTTAACCAGTGTTTCACATATTTTGACAATTTCGAACTATCAGGTTTGTTCAAATCATGATCCTAGTTTGACGGTTGAAATTTTTACTCTGGTGAGCGATTCAGGGGCCGAGTGCACAAAGCAGACGTAAGCGTATGCCCGACCTACGTCCGTCGTAAAAATGTCGCAGAATTTTAATCGATGTGCACAACCGAGGCGTGTCGTAAACTAAGTCGTAAAATCGCTTCAAAACTCACGCCTGTTACATGTAGTCCGAGAGCCCGTGGTCGGTTTATTCATGTGGTCGAGGCCAAAAGGTTTGAAGGTGTTTTCTTATGTAAAAAGTGTGCTGAATTCAAAAGTTAAAGTCTTAAAAAAATCCATTGATGCACAAAGTCGGTATACTCAAATGATTACACATGGGGTGCCCCAAATCTCGATAAAGCGTCAAAATGGGGGTACCCTTATATTTAGTAATATTTTCAGCCTTTTGCATGCACTGGAATATTAATTTTGATATCAAGCAATACTTAATAGATGTTAAAACAGATCAAATAACAATTTCTACATTTTCTTTGCCATATTATGGGAAGCTCTACTTTCAAAATGAAACACATATAAAAAAAACACGAAAACTGGTGATTTCAATATTCAACTCATAGGTAGATAAAAATATTGATAAAAACACCGAAAGTAGCAGTAATTATACCCCCGGCAAAATAAGTATGTCGAGGGGTAAATTGTTTTTGCCTTTCCATCCGTTCATCTGTCTGTCCATCCGTCTGTCTGTCCTTTTGTCCGTCAGTCCTTTCGTCCGTTAGTTAACATTTGCGTTAAAGTTTTGCGTTAAGTGTATTTTCTTTGCTCTGTTTTCCTGCAAGTCTTTACGGGAACTTGTTCTTATGTACTAAGTGTTACCACAGGATGGATATAGATCAGCTTGCATCACCTGGAAGCTGCTTCTGGCTTAAGGTCAAGATCACAGACTTGGGAAATATGTACAACAGTTACGTTAAAATTTACGTTAAGTTTTTTGCTCAGTTTTCTTGAAAGATTTTACTGGATCTGGTTCATATGTCTATTGTTACTACAAGATAGATACTGATCAGTTTGTTTCATCTGCATACTGCTGCTGGCCAAAGGTTACGGTCACAGATTTAGAAATTTATACAAAAGTTGCATTAAATTTTGCATTTTGACTGATGATTTTGCTTTTGCAATCTTTGTTTTGTACCACTTCAGAAACTGAGGGTGAGGTTGGGCCTGTTAAATCGATTTAAGCCCCCCAGTAATTCATTACTGACCGTTCCAAGGCGGTAGTTCTGTTGTGGTTCTTTGTTGTCTGTTTTTGGTGTCAGAGTTTCTGTGATGTTTTACCTTATGTATGTTCTTATTATTTTTGGTTCGGTTTGGGTTGCTGAGTGGCCACCTTTTTGGAACAAGCTGCTCACTCGGTTGGCCATATGTTCTCTGTATCTTGATTATTTGTAATCTTAGTTGTTTCCAACTATGGTTTGAGGGCTGGATTTGGATTTTGATTGTTTCAGTTCCTGGTCTTTGCATACTTTTTACTTGTACTTGAACTGAATGAATGAATATGTGTTAAGTGTTACTATAGGATAGATACTGATCAATTTATGTCACCTAAAGGCTGCAGCTGACCTAATGTCAAGTCACAGACTTTGAAGTTTATATACATATAAAATATATCTTTAAAAGTTAGACTTTCAAGAGTGTATTCTTTTGCTTATTGCCAAATCTTGGGATGGAACCTTTTGATATGTGACTGGGTCTATTGCTGTGTACGATTGAATGTCTGCCTGTCTGTTTCCTAACATTTTACATTTATGTATTATGTAAAGTTTATTTTCTGTAGGCGGTGGCCCTGGTCGGAGGTATACGTGAGCCCCTTCTTATTGCACTAAGGGGATTTGAAAAACATTTCTAGCCACAAATTATTCGAGTTATTTTTCTTTGGACTTGGCTTAAGTCATTTGGGGAAGAATGGGCTCCAAACAAGATAAAGTCTGACAAACTGGCGATATGGCAACCTCTATTCTTTTATATTGTTGGTCCATGTCGTATATTCTTTAAAAGTCATTTTAAATACGTTTCAAATACATTATTACTGTTTAGTTCTTTTTTTTCAGGTAAATGGTGAAGACAGTCGTACAGAAAGGAGGATAATCAGTTGAAAATGAGCTAAATTGGGCCTTGCCAACCGAACTCAAAAGAACAGTGAAGGGTTTCAATGTGAGCCTGTGCATATGGTCAGTCTCAGATGGACGTTTGGTCTGTTAACATACACTATTGGCCTTCACAAAACTTCGGCCAAAAACACAGATCCCTGATTTCTGCGCATTTAAATATCTACCTGATGGTTTCTGTAAAGATACTAGTTCCCTTGGCGAAGTCCGTATACATGGTAATATCGTTCCTCTAAGATGGAAACAACTGACGAGACTAGAGAACCATCAGTAAAGCGTGAGTGCATTATGTATGGCGATTCTAAATAGAAAATAATTGCTCTAGATCTGATGGCCTCACCCAACAGCCAGGACTTGGAATGAACATTGCTTGCGATAATTACGATGAAAGCATTGCAACATTTTCTGGGATCGGTACTCTTCATATATACTCTGTCGGTATATGTTATCAGAATGTTTGTTATCAGGATGTTTGCAACTCCAAGTGTCAGATCCCTCAAAAAAAGAAAGACATCATTTGATTCATCACTTAAAACAGAGCCTCCGCCATATTAAAGAAACCTAAGATCAGGTCCTTTGATTTCGAATCAATACTTCAGTTCAGCCTGAACATATTCTTCAGCTGGAAAGGCGAGACCAAACATGACCTGTATTGTCACCTTTGTTTGATGGTACCCAAAAAGGGACTGTAAAAGGGACTATCTTCTGCATCCAATTTCGTTTAGAATCGCCAATATAATACTCTAATGTTTCACTGTTGCGTAGTTCATTTGTCTGATCAGTTGTTTCCATCTTCTAGCTGAAATGAAAAAGGAATGAAATTGTAGACGTCCTTGGATATCACCATATATGCGGACTTCGCCGAGAGAACAAGGTTTTTTAACCATTAGGTGGCTATTTAAATGCGCATGCACGGCCTTTTACAGCAATCAGGGATCTGTGTCTTTAGCCGAAGTTTTGTGAAGGCCCATAGTGTGTGTAAACAGACATCAAAACTACAGATGAGTCTGAGCAGAGGCACACGCTCACTTCAAAACCCCTCCCTATTCTTTTATGTTCACTTTGCAAATCCCCATCAAACTCTCATTCAACTGATGTTTCTCCTTCAGTACAACTGCCTCCCTTTTACTTGAAAAAAGAATGAAAACAGAAAGAAAAAATATATTTAGAATGTTTTTAAAATGACGGGATAAAGAATATATGGGTGAACAATATAAAAGTACAGAGGTTGCTACATCGCCAATGTTTCAAACTTTATCTTGCTTCGAACATGTTCTTCCCCAAAAATAATTAAAACAAAGTCATAGATTAACACGAACAATTTGTGACCAGAAGTTGTTTTCCAGCCCAACTAGAGCAAGTGAGCAAGGGCTAACGTGTCAGAGCCACCGCCCATAGAAAATAAACTTTGCCTAATACATTAATGCAAAAAAAAAAATGAAAAAATGTTAACAAACAAACAAGCAGACAATCAGTCAAGCCCAGCAATAGACCCAGTCACATTTCAAAAGGTTCTATTCCAAGATACACTCTTCTAATTAAAACTTTTACAGAAGTATTATATCAAGTTCAAAGTCTTTGACATTAACCTTAGGTCAGCAGCAGCATCAAGGTGACACAAACAGAGCAGTATATTTCCTGCAGTAACACTAAACACATATGTAACAGTTCTAGTTAAGACTTTCTAGAAAACAGTGCAAAAGCAAAGATTTAACACAAGCGTTAACGTAACTATTATATGAATTTCTAAGTCTGTGACCTTGACTCAGGCCGAAAGCAGCATCCAAGTGATGCAAACTGATAAGTATCTATCCTTTAGTAACACTGAGCACATATGGACCAGTTCAAGTCAAACACTTTCAAGAAAACTGAGCAAAAGCAAAAACATAACGCAAATTTTAGCGTAACTGTTTTACAAGTTTCTAAGTCTGTGTCCTTGACCTTAGGCCTGTAGAACCTTCCAGGTGATGCAAACTGATCAGTTTCCCTCCTGAAGTAATACTTAGTTCACATGAACAAGTTTCCAGGAATACTCTCAGGAGAAACAGAGCAAAGATAAAACTTAACGCAAAACCTTAACGCAAATGTTAACTAACGGACGGAAGGACTGACAGACAAATGGACAGACAGACGGATGGATAGACAGAAGAACGGATGGAAAGGCAAAAACAATTTACCCCTCGACACACTTATTGTGCTGGGGGTATAATAACTGCTACTTTGGGTGTTTTTTATCAATATTTTCATCTACCTATGAGTTGAATATTGAAATCACCAGTTTTCGTGGCTTTTTTCAAGGTGTTTCATTTTGAAAGTAGAGCTTCCCATAATATGGCAAAGAAAATGTGGAAATTGTTATTTGATCTTTTTTAACATCTATTAAGTATTGCTTGATATCAAAATTAATATTCCAGTGCATGCAGAAGGCTGAAAATATTACTAAATATAAGGGTACCCCCATTTTAACGTTCTTTCGAGATTTGAGCACCCCATGTGTAATCTTTTGAGTATACCGACTTTGTGCATCAATGGATTTTTTTAAGACTTTAACTTTTGAATTCAGCACACTTTTTACATCAGAAAACACCTTCAAACCTTTTGGCCTCGACCACATGAATAAACCGACCACGGGCTCTCGGACTAATGTAGATAGTAGACGTAACATTGGCGTAGCGCATAGGCCTACATTTTAAGCTGCATTTGGATAAAGCTGGAGTGTTGCACTGGATGGATGAATTACAATGTAGAAGGATTTTAAAACGGGACAGGACAATCAGAGACAGAATCGATCATTTGAAAACCTATAATAGAGCTACATGTATATGAATGGTTTCGCTGACCACGCCATAGGTCGCTGGAACTGCTTGATGAGCTGCGACCAGACTAAGAACATCAGACTTGACGATATTTCACTCATTTTATTATGTAATGTTTTTAGTGAGTTATATCTATCATTAATGTTATTTTTATAAATTTTATTTTCGTTTTGATGTACAACAGTTGGAAACCTAGAGTTTAAGATCTCAGGGTTGTCCTTGTTTATAACCACCATTCAATATTTCATTATTTTATTTACTGACGGACAGTTCATTATAATTCAAAAGTACATGTACGTTATAAGGTGTTGTGTCGAACATATATTTCATAGAAATAACAACAAAAGAGTAAAATGTATTGTGCAAAAGTACGAATGTGCCGTACCATGCAAAAAGACGCATATGGCAATAATTTGGCCTTTTTCATGCTTTCATTGTCAGGAGTCATAGGATGGCTTCTAAGCATGTATTTACGCATAACTAGCCATGTTAGAGATTTTGAACAGTGCACTGATTGCACATGCATAGTATGCTAAATCATACAGGTGTGACATCCCTTAATCAGTGAATAAACCTTACCACCACTGAACTAGAAAGTATAAACACTTTTTAAAATTCGTAGAAGACTTATACGTATCAATGACACTCTGCATCATTGAGAAACAGTTTACTTTTAGATTATACAAATAGTCGATGTTGCATGCTCTTAAATATGGCAGAGGACGAAAGCCTATAAGGACATTTTCAAAACAAGAAAAAAATTAAGTTCACGATATAACGAGAAATCAACTCGTTGTAACGAGTTGGCTTCTCATTATAACGAGTTGGTTCCTCGTTATTACGAGTTGGTTTTTCGTTATTACGAATTAGTTTTTCGTTATTTCGAGAAATTTATTTCTTTTCTTTGTTTTGAAAATGTCCTTTTAGGCTTTCGTAGCAAAGAAAGTATCGCAGTAGAAAGCTGGCAGGAGAAATCGTAATAGCATATCCTACAATACAGGAGCACGTTGAAACATGTAACCAGGCTTACTTGATTGGGAGTTCCCTTTTTGGAACCAACAATCTATCAATACGGGCTAAACAATTCGAGCCGCGACACGAGAAAACCAACAAAGTGGTTGTGCGCCCAGCGCACTCATATCAGACTCTTCGCTGTCCGCATGGGTGTAGCTTAGTCCTTTAGCCACCATTTAAGCGCTTAGCGAAGAGTCTGACCAGACTTGGCGGATGTCCAGACTGATCTGAGTCTGCACAGGGTGCACAACCACTTGTTGCTTTTCTCATGTCGTGGCTCATTTATAGATTAGCAAAGAATGACCAGAATCGGATACGGAAACATTTACTGAATCAGATCTGATTATTTGCTTTCGTAATTTTGAAAGACACATATAGGGTAGAGTCGGGTAACTTCGAACAGCGGGTAAATTCGGACATTCCATTGCAA
This sequence comes from Ctena decussata, assembly GCA_963989385.1. NCBI lineage: Eukaryota > Metazoa > Mollusca > Bivalvia > Lucinida > Lucinidae > Ctena > Ctena decussata. The sequence goes on along the minus strand of OZ022499.1, from coordinate 27,064,170 downwards.
ACAGTGAAAATCAAGATGAGACGGCTCATGATGAGCCGTCGCATCAGGATTTTCACTGTTTGCCCAGTTAATTTTGTTTTAATTCAAAACAACTGACATATAAAGGAAACAATGTCACTGTCCGAATTCACCCGCTGTCCGAATTTTCCCGACTTTACCCTAGACAATCAAATAATAAATAACAATTGATACATAAATAAATAGGCTTAATATACAGATATACAAAAATTATTTTCAGATCTTGGATGCGGATTTCATTATGGGGACCTATTGTGGTGTTGTCGATCAGATGACAATAGAAACAAAATCTGTCTTTTTGAACGTTTACTTTCGTTCGGACGCGTTTAAAGCCGCTCCAGGATTCAATCTGACTTACCAACAAATACAAAGTAAGTACTAAAAATCTGTCACGGTTTATGCACATCCAATGCAGATAACTCTTATCTTAAAGTAGTGTGACTGCACTTTTCTTCACGAGAATGTTCATTCTAAGTTGAACTATTTCGCGGATATAAATATTCGCGCTATTGATGATTTTGCTAAGTGCTCTTGAAAACAACGCATTTTTCACAAGTATTAAACTGAGCGTAAACATTTTGAGTTTACGCTCGTTTTAGTGCTTGTGAAAACAACAACAACGACAAAAAACGAAAAAAATTACAAAAAAAGAAGAAAAAACAACAACAACAAAAAACAAAAATCAACAAAAACAAACGCTGTTCTTAAGAGCACTTAAGACACTTATAAAAATGCACAAAAGCGCCTGCCTGTACCAATGCACCGCAAAGGGTTGAATCGCAGTGTCCCCAACATCACCTCTAACTGTTTGCTTGTTAAAAAAAAAAAAAAAAAAAAAAAAAAAAAAAAAGAAAGAAAAAGCTTTGGCGCCTAGAGCGGAGCAAAGTATTTCATTTGGAGACCAGCACCAGAGAGACAGGAGAGGTTTTTTTATTGTGGTGATATCATTCTGGAAAAAGAGAAAGCCATCCCCTTTATCTTAGTCATTGTTCTTTGTATTGTAACTTTATTAAGACTATGCGATCTGAACTCCTATGTTGCATGTTATTGCTCTCGAGTGGTCGGCGTTCTAACTGTGCTATATATAGGTTCAAACCCTAATTCTCTTTTTCTGGTTCCTAACTAAAACTAGAACGGTAGGTGCATCCCTTAGCTATGATTAGCAGTTCATTACTAGGTCTATAAAAACCTGGTAAACAACACCTGTGAACACTGCAGCACCGGGCGACGTTCTTCCTAGAAGCAGTAAACGACCGAGATAAAGCTCCAAGTTGAGTTGCCAAGTGCTACAAGTAAGACCCGAGCGAGCCTGCTACATTACCTCATAATTTATTCAACGAAACAGTACAGTCAAACCTGCTTATGTGGTCACCTCTATTAAGGGGTCACCTGCCTATAGCAGCCACCTTTTCTGGATCCTTTAAACCAAAATAGTATGAAAATGAACCTTATTAATGGGGCCACCTGTCTTAAGCAGCCAGTTTTGGGCCATCCCTTGGGTGATTCCTTAAGACAGGTTTAACTGTATTGTGTAGTTAGAAAGAAAATTCAAACGAGAAGGATAACTGTATTGTGTAGATAGAAAGAAAATTCAAACGAGAAGGATAACTGTATTGTGTAGATAGAAAGAGAATTCAAATGAGAAGGATAACTGTATTGTATAGATAGAAAGAACATTCAAACGAGAAGGATAACTGTATTGTGTATATAGAAAGAAAATTCAAACGAGAAGGGTAACTGTATTGTGTAGATAGAAAGAAAATTCAAACGAGAAGGATAACTGTATTGTGTAGATAGAAACAAAATTCAAAAGAGAAGGATCTCCGAACCTTGCTTGTAATGACAAAAATGCTTTTTCCACATCCGAAGAACATTTGAGCCGCGACACGACAAAACCAACAATGTGGTTGTGCGCCCAGCGCAGACTCAGATCAACGTGGGCAAATATTTGCCCAGTCTGACCAGAGTTTTTGCTCTGCGCTTAAAAAGTAGCTGAGGGTCTCAGCTACCTTCATGCGGACAGCGAAGACTCTGATCAATCCGCCCAGTCTGATCAGAGTCTGCGCTGGGCGCACAACCATATTGTTGGTTATGTCGTGTCGCGGCTCATTTAAGGTTACGTTGTGTTCTTGCTAAACGTTTATGGAGGCTCGAATTCATCAGTATTCTGGACGATATTTTACGTTATATTTGACACTTACTAACGAGGCGCGTTCAGAAAGTTGTGCAAGGAACATAATAATCTTAGAAACCACCATAAAGACGGGTCTTCCTTTGGCCACAAAACATAAAGCTATGATATAATTAGGCGAATCCGAAAACACAACGTATTTTTCTTAAAAGATACATTTTTTAATTTCCTTTATAGAGGCAAACCCTAAAGACTATGCACATTCCTACTTTAGACAGCCATAATTCATATACAAGCAGTCGTTTATTGTCGCACCTGCGTTAGCTGGGGCGATATAGGCGTGCACGGACCCGTTCGTCCGTCCGTCTGTTCGTCAACAATTCGCAGTAAGTGTCTTGTGAGCGCAACTCCTCCTACACTTTTTAGCCAATCATTTTGAAACTTCACAGATGTTGTGGCCATGGTCTGTAGATGTGCATATTGTTTGCACATATTTCCCAGATTAATTTTTACCGCTTTTTTCACATGTTGAACTTAGTCATTTTTTTTACACAATACCTTCCATTGTTAGTGGCTTGTGAGCGCAACTCCGCCTACACTTTTCGGCCAATTATTTTGAAATTTCACAGATGTTTTGGCCATAGTCATTAGATGTGCATATTGTTTGCACATAATTCCTAGATTAATTTTTGCCACTTTTTTCACATGTTTAACTTAGTCAATCTTTTACATAATACTTTGCGTAGTGGGTGTCTTGTGAGCACAACTCCTCCTACCTTTTTAGGCCAGTCATTTTGAAACCTCACAGATGTTTTGGCCATGGTCTGTAGATGTGCATATTGTTTGCACATAATTCCCAAATTAAGTTTTGCCACTTTTTCACAAGTTTAACTTAGTCAATTTTTCCCATACCATAATACCTTGCATAGTGGATGTCTTGTGAGCACCTCTCCTCTTACACTTTTGGATCAATCATTTTGAAACTTCACAGGTGTTTTGTCATGGTCTGAAGATGTGCATATTGATTGCACATAATTCCCAGATTAGTTTTTTCCACTTTTTTCACATGTTTAACGTTGTCTTTTTTCTCACACCTGCTTTTATCACACCTGAGTTAGCATGGGCGATATAGTTTTCGCTACCAATTAGAACTTATGTGACTTATCCCCCGCAGGTGCGACACCGCTCTGTGCGGATTTCTTGTTTGATACCATTGCCACTTAAGTAAAAGACCACTTAATTAAAAGACAATCCCCAGGCAATGTTGTCCTAAAAATATTGCAGAAACTATATTTATCTGGGTACCATACTGTACTGTCAATCTGAATTATCCACACTTTGTGTAGTAGCAAATGCGCCCGTTCTCATCAATTCATAATGGTTTTGTAGCGAAAACAGGGGTATTAATTTTCAAAATTTTGTCAACACGAGCATTGCAAGCGCCAAATAAAACGTGTCCTTTATTTGAACGAAATTTATCCAAAAAAGGCGCTACAATATTTAAAAAATAGCATTTACGTCTATTTCAGTAAAGCCATAAGAACTGCGAATGGCTTTGAAAGGAAGGACTCCACCTTTCTAACGTTTGTACTAGGGGCGATTGAAAACGTCTGAGTCTTAGATACTTCTATTAAATCTGCACATGCATGCTTAACATAAATGTAATTAGTTGTCATTCACTAGCTTTCTGTGGAAGTTTCAAAAAGTTCGGGCAAAAGGTTTTTTTATACAGCGCCTTAAACACAAGATGTATGGGGCCATAATTTTTAAGTAACATTTAAACTCTGTCTGTCTTGAATTACTTTGAGAAAGCATTCTTCACATTCTACAAGGTTTGAATGGTTCTTGTTATAGTACATGCAAACATGATGATTTGTCAATGATTTGATGTTAACACAAAATAGCGGCTCTACCGTAAACCAATAAATTTTGCAACCTGAAATTTAGAGACCCACATCTTGCTTTCGTGTTTGTTAGTCCTGAACATTTGGAGCAAAACCAAACAATGTTTACACACACATAAACATTGAAATCCTACATAATTTTCTTCAAAAAGAGTTAAGAGACATTCACTCCTGTGCACGCACAGCATGCGACTTTTATTGTGCACTGTCTGCAGAAACTCTCAAAATAGACACTTCCTAACAATTAAATATTTGCTTTTAATTCTGAAATGGAATAAATTTATGTTTGCATATATCATCACTAACAGGAATGCTATACGACATATCTTAAAAAAAAAACAATTGCAAAATGATTAACTCTGCTAAAGTTATAGTAGGTCAAAGACTTAGACAGTGCACTCTTGGGGGCAGCAGAAAACGTGAAGTGTTATTCGATTTATACTGAAGATTTTGGTGATTGTTGCTCTGTAGAATGGCAGTTTCAAATCAATGACTCAAATCCACTCAAACGGTTTCAGAACAGTGTAAGGCTGAGAACTACTTTTAAATCGTCCCTCGTATAGGAGATAACAGGAATCCTCGGAGTGACGTCATCGGATGATCACTTGGGTAGATTGATTGGCAAAAAGATAGCGACAGACAGTGGTCTTCTATGGCATTTTGCTTAAAATCAACCTCTGACATGCGTAAAATATAGTTTAGAAAGCTACGGATAAACAGAAACCGATAAAACCAGTGCTAATATTGTCTTAATCGCTTGTCGCGCGAAAAAAGATAGTTATTCATACATTGACTCGCTTCGGAACAGGACTTTTTCTCTTAATAACTTTGACTGAAAAAGAAAAATAAATAAATGAAATAAAAATACATAAATCGGAGGTAAAAGATCAGTATTTTAACCTTTAAACCTTTTCGACAATCAAGTTGATTAGTAAATATAACTCGGGTAATAGAAAATGAAAGACAATAAAATATAGAAACTTGTATCCAACGAGAACTAATGCAAAATTAATAAAACATATTGATCCGATTTAGGGATAAGAAAATGTAAACAATAAATAAGTAAATGAATTCATAGTCATGACTGCGATTCAAAAAGAAAATGTTATAAAACGGTAAAGGATAATATACATGTATAAGCAGAGAAACTTCTGTTTTGAAATACAGTAATTACCACAGTATTTAGTCCGAGCTCATGACATCTAAACAACAAATTCTCTCTCTCTCTCTCTCTCTCTCTCTCTCTCTCTCTCTCTCTCTCTCATTGTTTGCTTGTTTTATTTTATGAGCGGACAAGCACATTTATATCAAAATATCATAGATTATAATAATCAAGTTTTATTTGATATTTAAATTAGCCACACCGCCAAAAACAATATTATACAAGTCGATATGAAATTGTCACTGTAGGACACCTGCGGCGTTTAATGATAATTAAAGACATTCCTTATCAAAAGACCCGCTGAATACCGGATACATTCATTTATAAACAATAAACAACCGGTTTAATTTCAAAATGTACACCAGATACAGACACATTTTTTAGAGTATCCATGCTAAAACGTACATCTAAAAGCACTTCATGTGGAACCAATTTAAATGAATAAGGAGAGAGAATAGAACAATATTTCACACTAAAATACCTACATTTCTAAGCGTTATCATTTATATATATAAAAAAACATGCATCATAATGCGCAAAATACACGGCATGATTAATTACATAGTTTAACATCACCCAATAAACGTTCAATATATCGACTTTTTGCCAAACAGTGTGGAGAATACCTTGGAAGTCCTTATTGATGACGTCACCGCGTTTTCTCCTATTGAAATTATTCAAACCAAGTAGGACAAACAGTTGACAAAGTTTTAGCGACATTTGACTTGAATGACTACTGCTAAAAAGATTTCACAAATGGAATAAGCCTAGTGGTATGAGCGGGGCCAAATAAAACGTGTTGTTACTCAATGAGAAAAAGTGACTTTGTGAAGAATTTTGCATCATTGTGAAGGCAAAATTAAGTTGCGTTCAATTCATGCATAGCATTTGTCTCCAGCATGCCCATATATCTAGTTATGGAGCCACTCGCAGAACTTTCTGAACAGCCCTTGTATAGAGAAAAAAGAAGGTATTCCGATGGGAACTAATTGTTGTTTTTTCTTCTGGCAGAGTTTAAAAAAATGCCACGAAAGAGACTTCATGGTGCCTCATTTACGAACTAAATCATTGGAAATTTTAGTCATACTACTAGATATTAAGACGATCTATAGATAATACCTACTTTAACGACTTTGACGTTATATATCGGTCAAATCTACCCATCAGAACTTCAGTTAAATAACGCAAGTGTTCTTACACCCTTGACCCATTTCTTGATTTGCATTTCACTATTATAATTTCTGGAAACTGGATAAACCAATACAGTCAAAGTGAGACTTCCATAGACCCGGTGCAAACTATACTTAAGGACAAAAGTTCTGCATGGATGTTGAAGGAACATCCGTGCAGACCTTTTGTCCTTAAGTATATAAGAATGATCAGAATAAATCACGGGATAAAACTGCCACATTGTTGGAAGTCACATGATGTGGCTCAATTTTAAAATTTTATTGTTGTCTTTTTTTTGTTAAATTTAAGGGCCTTATAGTTGTTGGGATCATCTGATAGCGGTTCCGTATAACGGAACCGTAGCAGTAACGAACACCGGACAGACATGTCAGCCATGGTCATCTCAGACTCCACATAGTCATTCGGACAATACTGACGACTTATTTCCTGTTGACGGATCTGTCGCTGAAGCTAAGAATTACTGCCGTGATATCGGGAGAACTGGCAAGCCCTGGTGCTATACAATCGATCCAGATATACGTTGGGGGTACTGTACATTGGTCATATGCAAAGGTGAATATCACATTAACTCTAAAGCATGTAATGAAACGTGAAAACACTTTAAGTGTTATACAGCCCTGGGCCAGAATATCTGTTGAGGTGTTAAAATCTTAAACTAAATGATATAGTATTTCAAAGCTTCAGTATCGTATGAGGCAGATATTGCTGGTATACATACCTTGATCCAAAAGAAATGTCAGGGCGGTAACAAATATGTGCTGCCAATTACTGTCAAAATCGATCAGTCAACTAGAAGATTCGGTAGAATAGATTTTGCACGCTTTTTCAAGTTCACCAAGCATAAAGCATGTCAGAAAAACCTCCTGACACTACATGTACTGTCCTGTATGAAGGACTATCAATTTTGATAAAAATGTAAGTAGGAAGATACATTTATAAAGATGATAATGAAATTCTGCGCAATGGAACGCCTTTACGGTGCGACAAATTCCGCCGCCGGCGGAATTCGAACTCGATAAGCCAGATCTTAGCCATCTGCGCTTCCGAGGCCCATAACGTATACGTTTATATTTTTATAACATTGTCCATATGTGCAAGTGTTAGCATAGAGCTTCAGTACGCTTATACTTGCGAATATCTCTTGGCTCGCAGAACGAAACATTTGGCGTATATTGAAACATAGCATTTGATTTTTTCCTGCGGCTGCCATCATACTTGCGACACGCCAGAAGAATGCTATATATATTCAATGTGCAGATTATCGGTGTAAAAGCGAAGCTTCAGATCTGTCTGGGCATCCTCCTTGTATAATTATCAGCGTCTTTCCTGTTGATTCAGACATCAAATCGTTAGGCATTTCTGTTATTTGAAAACAGAAGTCTCTGTCTGAATTTTAAGACAAACACAAGCCTTTTCAATCTGTACGTTCAAAAACAAAATCTTTGGATCATGGACCATAATTGGATCATGAGGAGTATACAACTTGAAGAGAATTCGGTAACGGTACAGGCTGTTAGCTTCGCTATTCAAGGTTTCGGAGTCCAATTTGTTCCTTTCGTTGGAAACAAAGTGGACTTAGTACCATTGGCTTGCGAAGATGACAGTCCGTATGATCATACATGTTGATCAGGTATTGGGGTGTACATGTACCAAGATAGCATGTGCGAACGGCGAAGACTCAGATAAGAGTGTGCTTTCAATTCATCTCTATGTATATGGCAAACCATAACTTTATGCTCACTATTTCCTTACTGAAAAAAAGACACTTATGGAGAGTGTGAAGAAACAAGACTTAGATCAGTCTGTGCATCATCGCAGTTCGTCTGGTAAATTTAAATAGCAAATGACCGGTGTCGGCTGAAAAGATACTTTATTGGATTTGCAAAAAGGAAAAATCAGACCAGCTTGTGCGTCCGATCAGTCGTGGGTTAAGCGTCTGCCTGCTGATCTAGCGGTCCGGAGCTTAATTTCTGGAGGGTGAAATCTTTTCAATCGTTAACAGGGTTACATTGCACTGAGCCTTTCATTATCACCCTTCAATCGTCCTGATATGACTCAAATACTGTTGAAAAGGACGTAAAATTGCAAGTCATCCATTCATCCTTGTTTGATCGACGTTGTACAAGGACAGGTAATATGGCTAGCCACGTGCGCGTATTGTTGGCTATACCGAATGTCTAGATGTTCCATAACATTACATTGTATTGGTAAGCTTTGTTATAGTTGAATAATTTGTGTTACCGGTGAGAGAGCAGCGTGTATGTCCTGTGCTCCTTTTTGTACAATAGAAAAGTCTAGGGGAAGGTGCAAAGATAACTCCGCCCTGACAATTCTTTTGGATCAGGGTATACCTGATTGTGTTTGCACAGCTGAATTCTGTAGCCCTCTCCGACATGTCATGCATGAAAATCAAGCTTAAAATTGTTACATGTAACTTCTTTATTGAGAAGTGTAATGCTTGTATGGCCAGGCCCGGAGGTTATAAAACTTGAGTACATTCTCAAACTCAAAATAAAGCACTCTGATTGGCTGCTTCCGAGCACATTCGAACCCAGGCGGAGTTGCCGCAGTCAGCGTGGGTTGTAAATCCCAAGACATTCGTTTGATATCCTTCTTTAAGTGTTGCAACTATATAGCATTTTCGAATTGTGCCGAATTTTTTTATTAGTATTCTTTTTGTTTCGTAATTTCGGAAATAAGAAGGCTTAGATAGAGTAGAGATCTATACTTAAAGATAATTCAATTAATTCAAGTCTGCAAGAATTTTCATGCAATACCTTTTGTGATTTATTTCAGAACTGATAAATGAATCACGTTGATTAACGTTATTGAGATTGATTCTGTTATTCAGGTCATTGCCTCCGACACGGAAGTGCAGCCATTAGGTAGCCACAATGCAGATTGACCTTTATACTGCAGGTGACCTGACGTGAGCGTATTGCGCGACTTATATTTCAGAGAGCTTCTACTTCGTGAGCGCTATTCGCATATATGTCGTGAGAGGTCATATGAAATACCGCACACTGCATTTGGTATCACAATATAGCACAATATAGCGCAAGGTATAGATAAACGGATGATTTGTGATCTTACAGCCTTTTCAGCAGTATTCCAGTAAAAGGCTGATAATGAAAGCGAAGTGGTATGAAACCCACCACCCGCACTCGTGCTTGAAATCCACTTTTGGAGATTTAAATGTCGACTTTAGACATATAAACATAAGTTGTTTCTAGATTTTAAATGGTTGTAATCATTGTGATGTATGTAATAAATATCAGCTTTTAATGATTTCTAAGCGTAGACCAGGCTTTTCGTGACAGCTATACTTGTTGGATAAAGACAGGAAATACTCATTTCATCCGCCGACTTTTCGAAAACGAATAAATGTTTTGCTACTTTAACCCATAAATAGGACATAGGCAAACAATGCAGACCTATATCAGACGCCGCAAACGCGGCGTCTGATCAGGATCTTAGATCTTAGATCTTAATCTGATCTTAGGATCTCGAAAAGAATTGCAGTTACGCCCACAGGATCCTAGGATCTTATTTGCATAAGACAAATGGGTATGTCACCATAAAATGAATTGAAAATGATTTATAAAAACAACAAATTACTCCTTAATTGACAGATGGACACATCATTGTCATTGTAAGAATAGAATAGGCCACTGGGCATAAAAGGGTTAAGTAACTGGCGTCACGTAAAAGGACATTGCGCTTTGAGTGTACTTTAAATTCTAAATCAGTCTTCGCAAAGCTCGGACTGATTTAGACTTCTCGCTTTTAACTTTCTTGATTCTCAATGATTTGTAGATTTGCTAAGAAAGGGACTAGTCTGATTTGAATGCGCTGGTGTGTTGCTTTTTCTGATAATTTTGGCATTCGCACTTGCCATGAGGTATATTTTCCCGCGATGCCAATATGGCCTATAGTTTTTCATTCATACATTTTCCGGAAATTAATAAATTATAGTTAAAAGTAAGTAGGAAAATTCTCAGGATCACCAGATCCCACCCTAAAACCATGGGGGAAAAAGACAACACGAAATTAGTCACCATAAAGGCTATAATTACTCTCCAGTTTCAGAATGGCCGACAACAAAAGATAAACTTGAGGTTAATTTCAAACAAGCATTTAGAACTGGATAATGAATATTTTACCTTAATATTTGGCCAGGTTTCCATCAGTGTTTAGAAGTTTCTTAACCTTGGCTTGAATTATGATATATAATATACCAGAACACTGACTGGTGGAATGATTTCCCCGCTCGGAGGGCCACACTCAGGCAACGCGGTTATAAAACTTTTTTGTGAGCTCAGCATAGCTGAGCATGAAATTTTCACTGCTGAAAAAGAACTTATTTTCAAATTCATAAGCAGAGAAAATTTCATCCTCAACTTAACTGAGCAAGAAAGCAACTTTACTTATCAGTAATTTGCTATTTATTAGCAGTTAAAATTTCATGCTAAGCATGCCCAGGTTAGCTGAGCATGAAAAAAGTTTTATAACATCGGGGCCAGGCCCAGCGGTTATAAAACTTAAGTACCTTCTCAAACTCAAAATAAAGCACACTGATTGGCTGCCTCCGTCTTATAAACCGATGGATGGGAGTTCACAAAACTTGCACAGATACATCATTTTGGACAAGTATAAGAGCTGATTAGATTTTGGTGACCTTGTCCTCATTTTCAAGGTCACTGGAGAACTTAGATGACAATTTCTTGTACTCACGATATCTCTTGAACAAATGAATGATATATTACCAAACATGCATGGATTCATCATTGGGAGAAGTTTAAAAGCTGATTAGATTTTGATGACCTTGACCTCATTTTCAAGGTCACTGGAGGACTGAGATGACAATATCCTTTTACCACAATATCTCATGAACAAATTAATGTAATTAAACCAAACTTGCTTGGATACATCAGTGGGACTAGCTTAAGAGCTGGTTAGATTTTGGTGACCTTGACCTCATTTTCAAGGTCACTGGAGGACTTAGATGGCAATTTCTTGGCCCATAATATCTCATGAACCATCAGATGGAATTTCACCAAACTTGCATGGATACATCATTGCGACTAGCTTAAAAGCCGATCAGATTTGGTGACCTTGATCATCTCATTTTCAAGGTTACAGGAGGACTTAGATATGTGAAAATTACACTGAAGTTGAACTATCTCTTTCGCCTTTGGCTTGATTTCCACTTTACTATTTTAGATATACCTTTGGGCCAATCTTAAGAGTTTACTATGTTTTGATTACCTTGACCACATTTTGAAGGCCTAAAGCTAACTTAAAAACGCTTATTTTTTCTCCTAAAAATTAGTTATATCTTGGTCCAATTGACAGATATTCATCAGACTTGCAGGAATATATAGTTGTTACAGTTTAAGACATGTTTAGTATTTGTTGACATAGACCCATTTTTCAAGGACATAGTCATCTGTGTGGGATATCTTTAGAACCAGTGGATGGAATTTCTCCAAACTTGCATAGATATTTTACTTGTACAGACTTTCAATTTATTAGATGGGATGGGAAATGGGGTGGTGTGTGTGTGGGTGGGGGGAGGGGGGAAATCAGTTTTTCTCTGTAAAACATTTCTAGTTTAATATGATTTTAATAATATTTTTTGACCTTGCTGCTAATTTCGCCCTTTTCACACCCATATCGTCTAGTTAGCTGATTTTGTTATATTTAAAGAGGGTATTTCATATTTAGTGTGTATTGACTGTTCATAAATAAGCCTTCCGCCAAAATACTGCTAACTGTTAGACTGGAGAATAATTATGCCGCTTTGCTGTATCTGGCACGCGATTCGAACTATACTGAAAGGGTTTAAAAACTTCCACCCTTTAATTTTGAATATCTCGAAAAGAATTGCAGTTACGCCCACAAAAATTTCATAACATATATATTCTCAGAACACTTCCACTTTCGCGGTCCCCAGGAATTGGTAGTAAGTTCTGCTAGTATAGTTTATGTATTCTTTCTTCTTTTTTACCTTTTTTTGATGGGGGCTACCGCCCCCACACCCCCGCTACTCAACTCAGTTGCTACTGGGCTCATGCGCAATAGACTATGCGCAGATGAAGATGTGTCGAAAGTTCCGGGGACCGCTAAAGTGGAATCTACCCATATTCTCTTATACCCGATTATGTCCATATTCCGAGCTTGAAATCGTTCAACCATATCGACCAGAAATACAGTTTATATACAGATCCATCACTTCATGTAGGGCCTATACAGTTTTATGAGAAAACATTCTTCTTTCAATATCAAATTGAAGTTTAAAAGTTTGAAGTCGGCCTATGGCTTAATTATGCATACCGCGCTTATTTATCGCAAACAGGTGTAGACTTTAGAACCAGTTTAATGCTGAAATTTACAAACTGACGTCGCGACACAATTTTATGAGATAATTACGGCAATTTACAATTTGCACGGTTTACACAAAGCCGAAAAGACCCATAGAAAAGAAGCTAAACGAGATTCAAATCCAGAAGACGTGATGTTAACATACGTCAACGCCCGCCTCCGTAATACATTTTGCGCGAGTGCGTCGACTGCAATGATAATTGCAAACCAGTGTGGATGACCTAATACTATTAAGGCGGTAAGAAATCGCCTAAAAGAGTATTGCATAAGCTAACGAAGTTATCGCCTTATGCGTTTCAAAAACGTCACGCTCTTTTACCTCATTTAAGTATAGGAAAGTCGGGTAAATTCGGACAGCGGGTAAATTCGGACAGTGACATTGTTTCCTTTATATGTCAGTTGTTTGGAATATAAACAATATTAACTTGGCAAACAGTGAAAAGCCTGATGCGACGGCTCATTATGAGCCGTCTCATCTGGATTTTCACTGTTTGCAATGGTATGTCCGAATTTACCCGCTGTCCGATATTACCCGACTCCACTCTACTGGCAGGCGACCAGTGGTGGCCGTTTTTTGTTACTCTTTTTATCTTGTAACGAACCTATAGTGATTAGTGATTCTATATTTTGGTTTAATAAACTAGGGGTTACTGTCGTTACAATACTGATTTATTTTTTGAAATAGATTATAACATGTGCCTGTGACAGATCCTCAAACTAGGGCACCAAAACGCATTGAAATACGAACGTAGCGTACCAGTGATGGCCGTCACGATTGCCATGCGTTGAATGATGCGTTTTTCAAAACCTAGTTGTGGATTTAAACTTTGATGATAGTTTAGTTTATTAGTTTATTAGAGTCTCATCCTGGTGTACAACATCACATACATATATACATGTTACAAAATAAAATACACCAAGCCATTCAATATAGAATTATAAGAGACTTATCACAGTAGTACTTATTTACAAGCATCATCATTATAAAGTTTACTGAAAGATGTATACAGTCTATCACACGCTCAACTCAGCAGGGAAGCAATCCGGTCGAAGAAACTCGTGGTACGCCACCACACACACAAAAGGAGCCAAAAGACCGATCCTGTGAGCCATCACGTACTGACTCATCAAGGAACTGGTACCAGAGCGTCAAGTACTTCTCCGCGTACCAACCCGCATCTCGAGGAACATTGTGCCCAGAGCAAACGGGGGTCCTAGAGTGTGCCTAGTGGATGTACAACGGTTACTTCCCTGCTAGTTGAACTCTGAAGTTTCCCAACAATTACTTGCATACTTAAATGAGGGGAAAAAAGATAAAAAAAGAAAAAAGGATAACCAAGACATACCACGGTTATACGTTAAAATAACATTTACGCAACACTGGTCGTTTAAGCACGTAAAGCTAAGAGATACATATAAATACAAAATAAATAAATTAAAAAACGAAAAGACCAGTAAATAAAAACTTGATATTGATTCCCGACTGTCAGTTGTATGCGCTGTATTTATGGAAACTACCCAAAGCCACTGCATGCACGCACAATACATGCATCACCGGAGAAGGAACACCGTCCTAGGCAGGGGGATGTGGCGGAGCCAATGTCCAAACAGCATAACACCCTACCTGATGTCCAATCTCCGGCCCGCACATCGTCTGATCGATTTAAAACAAGCGTCATACAAGAAAGCTGACAGACCCAGTATCCATTAAAAAATAATACACGGGAGAAAAAAAAAACTACTATTTGTAAAAATAAGCGTTACGGAATTGCAGAATTTTAAAACAGGTTTTGGCACATATTCGAATCATATCTGTATGACTGAATAAAAAAATCATTTTTTCGCGAAGATTAAGATCAATAAAAGTTGGCAACAATGACATAGCCTTTATGAATAAAACATCTCTAAGATCATTATAAGCAGAGCATTCCAGTATCACGTGCATCTCGTCTTCAATTACATTACAAAAATGACACAGCCGCTGGATGACATCAATATTTTCGAACCTTCCCGTTTCTATTCTGATCGGGGCTACACCGCATCTAAACTTTGCAAAAGCTGCTCTATGACAAGCGGGCATAAGCAAATTGCAATAATTTTCAGGTTTATACTCCGATTTAAATAACCTATACGTACGTAGTTTATTGCGCCCGGTCCCTGATTTTCTAGACTCGCTATTTACTAGAGTATGCCATTCTGAGACGTAATTAGCCATCAAAGAGTTTACTATATCAGACGTAAATTTTGTTCGAGAAAAGGCCCTTGTCGTATCAGAATATGTCTCATATCCCAGATTTCTGAACTTCTCTTTGATAGTAAAATTACGATTTTTACAATTTCTGCCAGATTTTTGGTCAGTCCAAGTAAATATACGCTTATTTATACGGCTTACGTCCATATTAATCATTCGACTCCAATAATTACATATAGATTTCCACTGCCTAACAAACGTGGGCTGCCACCCCATATCACCGGAAACTGCGGCAGTCGGCGTATATTTTCCGGTACCGAGAAAAAGTCTCATGGCTCTGTTTTGTACAGCATTTACGCAAGAGTATGACCTTGTACCCCAAACAGATGCTCCATAATTTATCACTGGCCACACGAGCGTATCATATAGTTTGGTAAACACATCATATGACATACCACCCATGCATTTAAATTTAGCGATAAGAAGACCAAGTGCGCGACTGGCGCTTTGGGCAACAGCTTTTGCAGTAATGTTATAATCTAAAAACTCATTTAAAACAATGCCTAAATATGTATATCTGTCAGTAACTATCAAATTATCTATGCCACATTTGAACTGGCAGGTCGTCATTGGTACAGTGTTTGGCCTGAAATGCACAATATTACTTTTCGACGCATTGACTGACATACTGTTGGAGCCACACCAGTCATCTAGACAATTTAGCATAAGCTGTAAATCAGGGGCGTTATCAGTCATTAAAACTAAATCATCGGCGTATAAAAGTATGCTTATTAAATCTTCCCCAACCAATATGCCCTTGCCTAGGCATTTAATACGCAGAGCGAGATCATTAATGTACAGATTAAAAAGTAAGGGCATTGTAAGTTTGTGGTCTTTGTCAGAATTAAATAGTTTTAGCGCGTTCAGCACGGATAGAATATAAGCAACAGTCAGAAACGGACTTTAAACTGTGACGTAGTCATTTCGTAGGCACACGCTACATTATGTCGAAAACAAACATAAATAATGGTTACACGTGTGCTGTCATTTACAAGAATATAGATGCTTTTTAGCAGGCTGGTTGCAGGTTATACCTTTTTCGTCATAGGTAATCATTACTAAAGCAATTTGTTCATGTTTATTTCTGTATTTAATTATGTGTGTATCAAGGGTTGTGATCCCCGGCAAAGCAATAATGTTGGCATGAGGGTAGCTTGGGGAAATTGATAATCTTTTGCCTTCCGGGGAGATAATTTCACCAGTTTTTTTTTTTGTGGGATTTTCTTTTGTTTCCTTTTACGAAATGACCAAATCTGAGACGGATCAAATAAGTAATTGCGCGTGCAAAACGCAAACGGCCACAACTGGTACGCGGCTACCACTGGTCGCACGCCAGTACACGTTACGAATAAACTGCGTAATTTTTAAATTTGATAAGTTCCAAGCATTTCGCCGCAAAATCTTTTAACACTGTCACGTGTGACGAGATCATCAGCTGGCACTAAAATGTGGAAGTTTTAAAATCCCCTCAGTATATATTTAACCTGTTTGGTTTTTTTTCCTAGGTGACTTGTCCATCCTTACATTTGGGATGAGTCTATTTCTATGAATGTTTTAAGCAAAAAGTGTTGATCCTGATCCGCGGCGTCTAAACTGATTCTGAACTGTTTGCATATGTCCACAGAATATGTTTGCAGGGTCTGAGGTTGTAAAACTCAAGTATAATCTCAAACTCAAAAAAAAAAAAAAAAAAAAAAAAGTAGCACACTGATTGGCTGCTTCCGAGCATGTGCTCGGAAGCAGCATATGAGTGTGCTTTATTTTGAGTTTGAGAATGTACTCAAGTTTGATAACCTCCGGGCCAGTCTAAAAGAGGGTAATCATTTATAGTGAGTTTATGTTATGCAGATAAATTAGAAGACTGTGGCGGGACGTTGGAAACAGAAACTGGTATTATTATTAGCCCTGACAGTGACGGCGACGGCCACTATGACCTCAACGTGGACTGTTTGTGGATTATAAAAGCTTCGAAAAGCCGCATTATTCGATACAGCCTCTTGGGCGTGTCTATACCTGAATCTCTGTCCAAAGAATGTATATATGATGTTCTCTGGGTAAGAGGAAATTTACCAAACATTTCACCATATCCTCAATCTGCTTTTGTACGTCTAGATCACCAGGTTCTAAGGAGGTCGTTTTCATACGCCTGCTTTGAAAAAAAAAAGAAAACAGACATTTTAAGTTATGCTATTGTCCGGTTATCCAGCCGTCCGTCGGTCCGTCGTTAACGTTTAAATTAGAATCTTAAAAAAGTTTCTTCAAGAGCAGAGAATACATACAGAAGTAGGAACATGGGCCAGACTCACTTTTTATTTTTGTCTTAACCCATTTACGTAAGGATATAGAAAAAGCCTTTACGCCTTTTGAAGCACATGATAGCACATTTTCAATGATTTACAGTTAGTCAATCATGTTAAAATCTTACGCAAGGAAAACTTACACAATGGAAAACGTTCAAATATATGAAACAATTGAAACCTATAAAATATTAAGAACATTTCGCTTATTAAGCCTTTTACTCATATTAAGGGGATTTTTTGTATGCTAAGGAATAATTTTAAGGAATAAAGAAAAATCAAAAACTTCATTACATTTATACTCATTATATAACATTTATACTCATTATATACTCAGAGGCAAAAGAAAATATACACTTTTTGATTGCTTATATTTTATTCATTTCTCACTGCTCATGTCTGAAATTCTGCAAGATTTTCTTTTACTAAAAGTTAATCAATGTGGTATAGTAAACATAAGTGATAGAAACACATGTCTGGCGACACTATACTTGCATGCCGGTTTTGCACGTTTTCCAAGTGCAGCAAAATGGACAATGCGATTTTGCTGTATATCTGCATTTGAAATTTCGATTATTGTTTTAAACAAGCCACAATGTTTGCATTTCATTTGCATGATGAAAAAGCTTTCTGTGGCAAGCAGAAATCATACACACAGAGGTAAAATAAAATTGTATACATTTTTATGCCCCCATTTTTGGAGAATGTGAGTGGACATACTGGTTTGGGCCAATCCGCCCGTCTGTCCATCCGTAACGCTTTTTGGAAGCTGGGAAACTTCAAGAACCGCTTATGCTAGGATTTTGAAATTATATATGTTGCATCTACATGAAAAATAAGCGGACACATATTATTTTCTATTTTTTCCACCCGTCATATATTTCTAGAGTTATGCCTTTTTTCGACTTTATGCATTGTAAGCATATGGAACATTGTTAACGAAATTTCTCGAGAACCCCTGATGCTAGGATCATGTTTTTTCGCAGCAAGACATGGTCTAAAATGTTAATGACCTGATTTACTTTTGAAAACAAAGCGTGGATCTTTGACTGAGTTATACCCGTTTTACAACTAGGTGCAGTGTAAGCCTATGGAAACTTGTTAACAAAATATCGCGAGAACTCCTGACGCTAGGATCAGGATTTTTGGCATGACGACATTGCCTAAGGTGAAGATGACCTGATTAACTTTGAAAAAAAAATGCAAATTTTGCCCGGGTTATGCCCCTTTTAAAACTTAGTGCATTGTAAATTTAAAGAGTAACTACACTTCAGGAACTGACTGAATCAGAACCCAAACCCTATCCCCAACATCAAAGGGAAAGATTGACAAAGACATCCTAACAAACAATAAATTACAAGTGATAAGCCGATTCAGCAGCTCTTTCCCAAATAGATCGCAACTCAGCTATCTTTATTGAACTAAATAATTTAGACCAAAAGACGGGTTACATCGGACTAAGCAAATTATATGAAAAACATTTAACAATTATTTTTACCTATTTTCTAGTTTTATGATAGAAGAATTAAACTGAGAACACAATAAATTAAACAGCACCGAACATAAAACAAATGCAACCGCAAGAAAAGTACCGCCTTGGGACGGTCAGTAATAACTACTGGGGGGGGGGGGGGGTTAAACCGGTTTTACTGGGCCCAAACCTTCACCCTCACCCTCCGCTGCGGTGCACACAATTAGTTGGTAGTTCGGTTCGTATGGAGGTCTCCTAACTCATCAGAGAGTCATCACGGTCAACAATTAAGATCAAGAAAAGACCGTGATGAAGCAAGGATGAGGACTCGACAGCCAAAACGTGTTGAGACACACGGAGATCCCTGGGGCGTCAGCAACACCACTGGAGTACTGGAGCAAAAGAAGACCACCAGTTGAACCCCGGTGGGCCAAGAAACAGATAAACATCCGGCCCCAACCAACTAATATATAGCTTTATGTAGGGGCTATCATAGAGTCTGAACCCCGACCCACCGGCGTGCAATTAAAGAGGACAGCAAAGTTGTCAACCGTGATTGGGTTAACCACTAAGCATGCAGACTGTCGCATTACATCTATGTTATAGCCAATGCGTTTAAATCGTATGATAATTTTCTTAAATTGATCGGGAAATTCTGTTTTCCCTACGATTTTGCGTAATTTATATACTAAGTCACCATCAAATTCAGGTTCCGATAGGCCTTGTTGCAAAAGTGACCTTAACCCTATATTATATTTAGAAACCAATTCAAAGTGTCTACGATAAAATTTAGAAAAAACTTTCCGAAGTTTATGATACCGATACCCCTGCTGTAAAAGCTTGGCAGTCAAACTTTTATTACGAGCATTGAAGTCAGCCAGATGACTAGACACCCTAGCGAAGCGAATAAGCTGAGAAATGTAAATAAGCTGAGAAATGTAAACACCATAAGAAGTGGTGCGGGGAACATCACCATCCAAAAACGGAAAATTAACAATGTCGATATCAAAATCATCGCGTTTGTCATAAATTTTAGATGAAACAAATCCATCTAAAATAGATAAATGTAAATCCAAGAATGGGGCCTCGGTATCAGAAGTATTTGCTTTATTTAACTGCAATTCTGCAGGATAAATTTGACTAACCATTTCTTCAAAATAAGGGTTGTCAATAATTAAAAGGTCGTCCAAGTATCTAGACGTTGAGTTGAATGCTTCAATGACATGAGCTTGAGCATCATCAGAAAGAGACATCATAAAGTCTCTTTCATAGCAAAATAGAAACAAATCTGCTACAAGAGGGTGGAGCGCAATTAGTACCCATCGGAATTCCTATAATTTGTCTGTGTAACTTAGTACCGAATCTGATGAAAATGTTATTTTGAAGATATACTAAAGCATCACAAACATTTTGGCAAGACCACATTTTAAACCTTTGTTGGTCATCGGAAGTAAAAAAAAGCATGTTTATCATTGCAAGCAAGATAAAGAGCACCCTCTCTCTGAAAAGTAGTCTCAATTAAATTTATTAGTTTCTTTTTTATTAAATTTTGGGGCAAAGTTGTATAGAGTGTAGAAAAATCGTATGTAGACAAACTAGACGCGCGATATCCTCTAGACTTCAGTTTATCAAGAACCTCGGTAGAATTTTTAATTGACCAAAACAAATTTTTTCCTGACCGTTCGTAAACTTTTTCACAGTACCTAATTACATGAATTTTGATAGCGGTAAGGCAAGAAGTTAATAATTTGGAAAGTTCAGTAGTGGTACAAGCACTAGAGTTAGCAATAAACCTGGCTTTATATGGTCGTTTATGAAGTTTAGGTAACCAGTACATCGTAGGAAGCTTGTCCTGCCGTTCCTCTACATTTACAGAAAACTTGAGGGCTATATCATTACAGTGCCTAAAGACAACAGACTTTTCGTCTTCTGAAGTCTCTTCATAGGCCTTAGTGCCGCCAAGTTCTTGTTTCAATAGTTTAATGTTTTAATATAGTGTAACCGTCAAACAACGACAACGTTATTTGCAGCCTTGTCTGCTGGAACCAGAACATACTTACTATGAAACTGCTGGATACCCAACTTCAGGTGACGGAATGTTGATTTAGGTTTAGGCGGCAAAAGATTTGTGTTTTGGGAATAGAATTTAATACGTTTATCCATTACATTAAAAATGTTCACCTTCCATTCCATTAAGGCATCAGACTCAACATGTTCCCGCTTGCACCATCGATTACCAAAATCAGTTAAAGAACAGGCTATATCTTCCCTACATTTTTTGAAATCAATACGGTTAGGAAATCTATATTTTGGCCCCTTCGAAATAATGTTACGAATTCTTGAATCTGAAATAATATTAAGATTCCCTGTAATGACATAGCCAGCGGCAGGATAGATAAATTTGGAGTCTATACAATCTCATGTATCGGGTGTATTTGTGTGAACATCAAGATCTTAGACCAGTTTATTAAAGTTAAATATAGTGTTTCTAATTGGTTTGTTATGTTTATAACATATGATAGGTGGCTCCTTATTCACGAAATAATCCGGGATCGATGCAGTTACAGACCGATCCTTAAAAATACTTTGTAGGTCAATAAAATCAATTCCTTTATTTATAAAAGGAATTTTGAGAAAATGTCTTTTATGGTTGATCTCAGATTCGATTAGTGGACGAAGAGCATGTTGAGTATAACATCTTGTCAGGAGTGCGGCCTCGTACAGTTGATGACCCTTATCGTAGAACTTATTAGCCTCATTATCTAAAATGCATTTAACAGAAACCGGAAGAGAACATAAAAATGAGAGCATAGAATGTCGACTTTGGTTTTTTAGTATTTCCGACAAAATTTTAAGGGAAGTATTGGTTTTCTTAACAGCAGTATTTTTTCGTTTTATGTTACCATTTTTTCTTAAACCATGACTTCTATGCTTGCGTTTCGGAATATCAAAAAGAGAAAATACATCAAAATTAGGCATTTTCGAAATGTTACCGTCTTGATAAATGTTGTCATTATACCCTAATGGAAATGCAGTTTGTAACAATTTTATCCATTTTAATTCAACCTCGTGTCTCTTTATATTTTGGAAACGCGAGGATGATTTAGTGTCATAAATTGTTTTCTCTGCTGGCTGAAAAGATACGTCAGCAGGAGAATGGCCTGTACGTTTAAAATGTTGATAAAGAAAAGTATCAATTTTTTTTTAGGATTTTTAATTCTACGATAATGTTCACCAAATCGTTTCTTAAGGGCACAACTAGTTTGTCCAACATATTGCATGTTCCAATTTTGTGTTTTTCAGGTTAAAACGTATATCAGATCAGTCGATTTACAGTCCAGTTCAGAATTATTGACGACTGAAAATGTTCTACCATTGACAGATGATGTAATGGTAGATTTGGTACATAAATGTTTACAACAATTACACCTCTTGGCACTGCACTTAGAGATATTAGGATACATTCCAGGTCTTTTGAAGGGATTGGAATACTTGTGAAGTATTGTAGTCCTTAATATGGAAATCAAAAAGTCGCTTAAAAATCGATTTGGCTGCACCCCTAGAGGGACAAAGGTTTCTTAGTCTCATTTGAAAGCTTAGAATGTGCAGATTTCGATTCTGTTTGTCTTCCGCTTGTACATGTGTCCGTTTGCATTTTAGACAACTTGGAACAGACCCACCCTCTTGCCAGCATAAGCGAGTTTGTCAACCATAAAATTGACACCATACCAGGGCAGATATATGAAAACATTGTACATTTATTTGATAAAAGCATGAAGTTTGGCACAATGATAGACAAAGCTATTGTAAGCATTTTAAACGTGGATACAAAGCTAGAAAAGTTTGTTCATGGCGGCCATCTTGAATTTCAAAATGGCGGCCACTGAAAATGCATTTTATGGCAAACACAATTAAAGATTATCCAAAACGTTAGTTTTATTTTTCTATACATGTTTATATTAGTTTTCAGCATGGTGTACTTAATTCTGTTTGCTATTTCAGCATTTGTGATCTATCTATGCTACTGGGCGTAGACATGACACTGATCAATACTCATCAGTTTTATAGGTATAGATGGTAGTGAATGTCTTTGTCGCTCCCCATGGTGGACAAAACTTAAAAAGAAAACACCGTTTTGCAATGACATTGTTTCTACAGTAAAGAACACTTGTTTACAGGATAGTAACAAAAATCCTTTAAGTTGTTTAATTTTATTTGTATAAAATATATCGAATGCCTAGCTATATTACATGCCTAGCCCACAAATTTTAAGGGTTGGTCGGGTCGGGCGATGGAGCTGGGTAAATTTCAATGCCGGTATGTCCTATAAATTTGGATTACTGTAGGACAATGGCCGACTGTGCTTCCAGTAGGTGCAGGTGGGGATTTTGCATATATTTTCTCTCGTCCATCATCCCTTTTCTTTCTCGCTCTCTTTTTAGAGGCAGTTCAATATAGACTGAAATACTGTCTCAAAGAGTCTTTAAACCAAAACCAACCAACCAACTAACCGAGTCATGAGAGGCAGAAAACATTATTCAGTCCTGTAATATATTGCATTTATTTTAATACATAAAGCAATATAATGTTTTAAAAGCAAAAGCAATAATATAAAATGTGTAACGTAGATAACCACGACACAAATACAATAAAACAACCAGGATCTTGATAACTTGTAATTTAAAGTGTATAGTTTAGATTCTCATTGAACATATACTATCATGCATTTTCAAATCATGCCTTATCGACAGAGCTGACTGACACCGTTTAAATGAGAGTTATGTAGCACTTGCAAATCAGCTGAATCGAGAATTTTTGCAAGAATTCATACAAATTCGATGAATGACTGTTAGACACAGATGAAAGTTCAAATTGTCGATAGTGTTTCTTCATTGTGATCACACTTAATCTTAAATAGCCCAACACAGACGTCACTTTATCGAGTTACGAATTCTATATGTCTTCAAATTATAATAATCTGAGTTAGATGGATTTTAAATGGAAGTCTAGCAGTAACGTTGAGTAACATAGATGTAGTCTATACATAATTTAATTTAGCTTCAATGGTCCCAGGATAAAATGTGTAAAATAATGTGTAAAGGGTCATTTGCGGCCCACAATCTACCTTTCAGTGCTTCATTATATACTTAAGATTGGTTGGTTGTCGTCCGTATTTATACTTAAGAACTCAAATTCAAATACATGTATTATAATTAGATCTTAAATAGTTCAAACATCTTAACAAGACACATGGGGGTCTTTAAAGATGAAGTAGTTTGCTCTTACTCCTTTACAAATGTACCACTATAGCAACAATACTAAAACAAGCATTTAAAACAAACATTAAAATCAGATTCAGCAAGTATGTATATTGGTGCGCATTTAACGGTAGTAAAACGTTTAGCTTCTGAGCTGTAATCAACGTTACCTGTTTGTATAGCCCTCGTCATTAATACAGCAGCATATTACTGACATTAACCCAACCAATAGCAAATATTTTAGATTTGAGGCCTTAAACTTTGAAGCATAGAACAAAACTTAGAGTTTCCCATAATCCATCTGTTCCCAAGCTCTATTTATCACCATCATATTACCATTTTTTTCCTGACCAGGTCATTTTCATGCCCTTTGCTTATTCCATTATGCTTTTAGCAGTGCATAAACTTTTATGAAAGACTGAGAACATTCAAACAACTTTCAATACACATATTGCTTTATTATTTGTTTGGATACAGCCAAAATGTTGTATATCTTTATTTGTTATGTCTGGCAAAGGATGCTGTTGATAAGCGGTGGGCCTTTATAAATAATTCACCCTAAAATGATTGCAACAAAATAGGCTGTTTAAGGCGAGATAATGAAAATAAGGTTTTGTATTAATCCCTGATAAGTAAAATTATAAATTACCTATGTTATTTGTTTAAGGCTTACTCAAAATGCCATATTACTACACATTTGGTGGGATGAATCAGTGCATTGCTCGACAA
Source organism: Ctena decussata (assembly GCA_963989385.1). NCBI lineage: Eukaryota > Metazoa > Mollusca > Bivalvia > Lucinida > Lucinidae > Ctena > Ctena decussata. The sequence goes on along the minus strand of OZ022499.1, from coordinate 27,039,374 downwards.
AATGGTTATAAACGTTACCCGTTGTGTTTTGCTGCCTTTTTTTTTCTCTTATCATGCTGCAAAAACATTATAGGAGAAACAGACAAATTAGCTTGGCCAATAAAGCCCTCATCATTGTCCTAAATTAATATTTTCTGTCCTTTTTCATTTGCAAATACACATTGATTGAACCATTATTTAAACTAATCCTACTACTGATACTTCAACTTGAAAATAATAATAATAAAAAAAAACCTTTGTCAATTAAAAGAACATAAGGTTCCATGCTTAAGCAACTCTTTAAAGTACTGTCGAAAAGTATTTGTTACGCGAGAAAAAGCAAAAGTAGTATTACGGGAATTAAGACAATCATAACGGGAAATATTTCTCGAGACCAATTCTAGCTTGCTGCATAGAAATTACTCATCTCCTCGCATCACTAGTACAGTAATTTCAATTTCATGTTTCTAATATTATACACCAAAAGCCCTGCTTAACTGAGACATCTTCGTTAGGAACATAAATAGACAATTCAATATAATCTTTGACATAATGTAATTATTTCCCGATTTTATCTTAAAATTTCAGTTTAGCAAGAACATTTTCCTTCGTAACGTAAACTCTCCCTATAATCTTAACAAAAACAAACGTGCTCAACAACAAAATGTTAAACTAACATTCAGTCAAAAAGAAAAAACAACAACTTTTATTGTCAGTTTGCATTTCTCTTTTCAACAGTATTTCTCTTTGTATGCTCTTAAAATCCAAATCATTTTTATAAACACTATAACAATTTGTACATGTATTGTAGATTACCAGTGAAACTAGGCATTTCTACATGACAAATTCATGCACAAAGCTGATGAGGCCGTTTCCTTACTAGACCAACTGCTTACTGTTTGTCATTTGATTTGATTCATACATGAAAAATGCTGACCTACAACTACAGTGACTTTATGTCATGTATTTGGTTTGTTTTAAGACTTATGTAATGTCTTTGGTTTGTTTTAAGACTACCTATCAAGTATCTAATGCCAAAAGAAAGACAGCAAGTATGCTGAGTTGGGAAAGTACAACAGTAAATTTGTTGATTTATACAGCAAGAATCTAGAACACTACAACAAAACTGATTGTGTTCAGAATTCGTCCAAGTTACAATCAGTATAAGATTGGATTATTCTAATTTTGTCACGTATAAAACACATACAGTGACACCGTAAACCTAAATTGTAAAAGTGTCAACAAGTCTTAAGCAACCACAGTTAATAAAATTTGTCAAAATATAATATGAGAGGTTTTGAAATATTTAGGAACGTTGATTAGTTTACTGGAATGGAATAATATGAAACATTGTTATTTACGTGACCTCCATAACAAAAGAAATCAAGCAGATTGTTATTTTTCCAATTCCTTAAGAAAACACAATGGGCAAATGCTAGCAAGAAACATAACAAACTGATTTAGCAGCTATACCTTAATAGTATGGAAATATTCACAAGTAACATATGTAATTTACAGGCACAGGCTTAAGCCAAGCAGTTAGAGGGTTAACAGACGTTAGTCAACACCATTTTGACAGGAATTTTTGCAAATACTACTTACTAGAGCTCCACTTTAGAGAAGGGAATCTGTTACCAGCTCTATACATACATGAAATGGGCTCTGATCAGTATTTACAACATGTAGATATTGGCATTTCAGTTATATTGACGACAAAAAGGTGACGGAGGGTACCTTTAAAAAAAAAGGGTCTACAACCCAAACGGACACCTCCACCAGTGGAAGACAAGCTGATTCTGAAAGCTTACATTCATACCTTTAAAATGATACCATAAAACCTTTGTCCCTTCTGGGGTGCAGCCAAACGAAAATTTAGCTGGGTCATCTCAAGGACTATTGGGGACTTCATTGGAGTTAATCTAAATTGTAAGCCTGTGGAACCTTGTTAACAAAATATCTCAAGAACCCCTGATGCTAGGATCATGATTTTTCGCGTGAAGACATTGTCTAAGGTGTGAATGACCTTGATTAACTTTTGAAAAAAAATCGTGAATCTTTGACTGAGTTATACCCGTTTTACAACTAAGTGCATTGTAAGCCTATGGAAACTTGTTAACAAAATATCGTGAGAACCCCTGATGCTAGGAGCAGGATTTTTGGCACGAAGACATTACCTAAGATGCAGATGAACTCATTAGCTTTTGAAAAAGAATGCAAATTTTTGACCGGGTTATGCCCGTTTTTAAACTTAGTGCATTGTAAGCCTATGGACCTTTGTTAACAAAATATCTCGAGGACCCCTTATGCTAGGATCATGATTTTTTGCAGGAAGACATTGTCCAAAGTGTAGATGAGCTGATTAATGTTGGAGCCTATTTCATAAATTTTTTGGTTGAGTTATTCTCCTTTTTCGGATACGGGCATTTCTTATAGGACCAAACTATATGAATAACATTGTGAACAAAGTATACTGGACAAAATTAGTTAAGGATCAAACATTAGACTGAAATTTTTATATTGAAAAAAGTACTTTTAAAATCATTTTCTTCAGTTGAATACATCAAACAATGCTGCACAGGACTGCATGACACATATTGGAATCTGATCACGTGACACACCTGTAGAAATGAATAAACAGGTATACCCCTAAAATCAAAGTGAAAACTGGTATTAAAACAAAACTGAATGTCCATTATTTTTAGCTTTATCAATGCAAAATTATTTTCAGTTCTCAGTGTGATCTCCATGGGCCTGAATAACTGCCTGAAAGCCACTCGGTGCTACTGGTTAATCCCAAGAGACCCATTTAGGGATTCGTTTGCCATTTTTCTCGAAAGGCCTAAGTGAGCTCTCTTTTAAGATTCAGGAAGCCTCTCGTGATCTGGATTGGCGGTGTAGCACGTCCAAAGAATGCTGAATCGGATTTAAAACTTGTGATCAAATTGACATGTCAATTCGGGTGATTGTTTCTCTCGCTAGGTACTGGTCCACCACATTTGCCCTGTGATTCGATTATGTCATTGCCAAAAACTTCAGCAAACGGTCTGGTAACTGGATAAAACATGCCATTCATAACTCGAACATCAATCAGAGCGCCTCTGTCTGGCATGCGCAAGTCCACACAGCTGCTAATCCAGATGCCGGACCATCCATCATCCACCCTCCTCGAGACAAGTCATATTCAACTACACAATTTAATTCATAGTCTACTTGACGTGTACCTGGCATGCGTCACACCCTTCTCCCATCATCGTGGATATCTACATACAGATCTAGACTCATCTGTGAAAAGAATATGGGTCCAATGACCCAGCTGCCAATTTCTGTTACTTTTTGCCGACTGTTGTCTCGCATTTCTATGGAATTGCATTAATCCTGGCCTCATTACCAGAATGCAAGGGAGCAAATTAGTTGTGTGAAGTCTGTTTCTAGCCTTTTTTGATAAAACTGGCAGATTAAATCATTTAATGGACAAAAATGCGCGTTCTCACTGTGCTATTGTAAGAACCAGTAGCTTTGGACAGAGACCATCGCCCGTATGCATCTCCCCGTATGGACAAGTCTAGTTGATCACAAGTTTTAAATCTGGTTGGACATGCTTGACAGATGTTACAACACACCAATTCTAATCACCAGAGGCTTCAGGGAACTCCCAGAGAGCCAATTCAGGCCTTTCATGAAAAATGGCAAAAATGTCCCCAAATGAGCCTCTGGCGCTTTACCAAAAGAACACCGAGTAGCTGTCATGCAGATATTTAGACCCCCAGAGATATCGCTGAGCACTGGCAATGGTTTTGCATGGATAAAGACAAGGATCACGGACATTCAATTTTGTGGTGATACCAATTTTCACATCAGTTTTAGGGTTATATATGTTTATTCGTTTCTACTGGTATGTCACGTGATCCGATTCCAATATTTTTTATGCAGTTCTGTGCCGCTTTGAAAGCTTTATTGAACAGAAGAAAATTATTTTTGGATAATTTATTTTTCATGATTTAAGTTTCAGTCAAATATTTGATACCTGACTTTTCTTTTGTCCAGTATATCTGAAGAATCTCTTAGGCTAGGTTCCTTACATGTGGCATACAGTTACAGACTAAGATGTAGATGAACTGATTAATACCCCTTTCTGACTTAAACCGTATGGAATGAACTTCTTTAGAGGCAAGCATATGGCTGGGGGTATAGTGTTTCATAAACACATTTTCTAGTTAAATGCAGATGTTTCTTATTATTGATTGCTCAGGTCTTAAATTCTGCATGCTGTATCTTTTTTCAAAGTAAAACGCTGTGGTATAGTAAGAATACTAATTATCTTTCTTGGCTAGCGACACTATACGTATCAGTTGGTTTTACCTTTTTTGCACGAGCATCATATTAAACAATACGACTTTGCTGTAAAATCTGTATTTGAATTTTTGTTTTTTTTTATTTATTGTTTTTTTTCTAACAAACCACAATGTATGCGTTTCATTTACATGACGACAATGCTTTTAGTGCAGTCAGATTTCGTTACAGGCTGACCGCTCAAAGCGTTTCGTGCCTGGCTTCATACACTTGAGTCACGACTGATTGACGATATTTAGCCTATCCTTTCTGTTTGCCTCTGAATCATACTCTGTGTGTATGATTTTCGTTTTCCACAGAGAGCCTTGTCATCAAGAAAATAAGGCGCACAAACGTTGTGGTTTGTTTAGAATAACAACCTAAATTTCACATACAAGTTTACAGCAAACTCGTATTGTCCATTTTGCTGCTCGATGAAAAAGTGCAAACTTGGCATGTACGTTCAGTGCCGCTAGTCTAGCGTTTAACTAAGTAATTTTACTATACCACTTTGATGTACTTTGAGTACGAATGACTAATGCAAAATTTCAGAGCTGGGTCATGAGAAATGAGTAAAATATATGCATTCAAAAAGTGTATACTTTGTTTTGCCTATCAATATAGGATGGATGGATGACTTATGATTATATTCTTGCCAACAATATTCAGCCATATCAGGACGATGGGAGGCTGTGTGCAATAATAAAAGGCTGTGTGCAATGGAATCCCGTTTACGGTTGGAAAGATTTCCGACTAAAGTTGGGCTGGAACCCGGGACCGTTGGATCAGTAGGCCAGCGCTTAACCTACTGAGCTACCAGAGCGCCTCATGCCCATTATAATAGAAGATATGCACCTAAGATACTTTTTGGAATAAATTGTCGAGACCATCGAAAATGCACTGAACTGTTATTTATGTGATTCCTATATCTGGAGTCTATAAATATTTTTTCTGGTTCTTTGCGATGACTGAAAACAGTGAAGGTTCTTTTTGACCAGTAATGAAATGTGCAACACTGTTCATGCCTTCAACAAAAGCTGAATTCTATTTTCAAAATAACTAATTACGTATGAGACAAGGAAATATAATCTGCCCTTAGACAACTGACTCCTTTGAGGATGGAGGCAAATTGACGATGATAAGGAGCCGCGACACAAAAAAACCAACACAGTGGTTGTGCGCCCAGCGCAGACTCAAATCAGCCTGGGCATCCGCTCAGTCTGATCAGAGTCTTCACTGTCCGCATGGAGGTAGCTTAGACCTTTGCTACCCTTTAAGCGCTTAGCAATGAGACTGATCAGACTGGGCGAATGCCCAGGCTGATCTGAGTCTGCGCTGGGCGCACAACCACCTTGTTGGTTTTTTCCTGTCGCGGCTCATATAGTTATTCCCTCATAAAGTGTTCCCATGTACCTTAACTAAATGACCAAAAAAAGAAAAAAAAAACTTGAAACTGGTTGGACTATATATTGACCGCTCAAACATTATTTAAGATACAATCAGCGATAAATTACCAGGAAGGATCAACTATTTCGATTCAAGCGTTATACAAACTATAAATGCAAGAGTATTGCGACGTTTTCCAAAGGACTAGTTTGAGGTGGACGTCGCCAATAGTAAATATTTACATCCGACATCATCAAGACGCGAAAAGACCTGGTAAGAATTGGGCCGTTTTTGGCCCCATTCAAATTTACTCAAAGTTACATGGTTTCTATTGGTAACCATCTGAGTAAACGGGCTCATACAGAAATAATCTGTTTCTTCTTCGTGAATCCTCAGAATAACATGATTTGAGACATGTCTGTTTTGTCTTAGTTATACTTAAATAAAATGACAAGAAAACTGTGTTTAGAAGCTTTTCCTTTAACGAAATAAAACAGTTAAAACAGCTTTAGAGAGCACTTGATACATTTAACAGGCTTTTGGTGATACACTAATATGTGGTACAGCACTACTGAACAGATGTGTACTGTTAAAGGCCTGTCCAGGTACCCCACCCACTCAACTTTGCAAGTCGAGAGGCGCTTACCAAAAAAAATTCAACTGATCAAAATAAAAGGTGTACCAAATGATTTCCTGTGTTCTAACTAAGAAAATATATACCCACAACATATATTTATTTTGTCTGTGAGCGGAGATATGGGCATTTTTATTTTGAGATAACCGAAAAAAATGTCTAAGAAACTGTAAGGTTTATTTGATAAAAAAAAGTATCAGCACATAAAAGTGCACAGCATTGTTGACATTATAAAAATGCGTTATTCTTCTAAACATTAGCTGTGCACTTGCATGTGCTGACAAATTTTAAAGCCTAAATGTAATCAAAAAGTGGTTGAAAATGCCAAAGTCAGTTGATTAGGGTACAACTAGACGCGGGGCAGAAAAAACATAAAAAAATCGCAAGGACGTAGAAAATTTTACTCATAGATACATAGTAAAAAGTCTCAACACTCATATATCACAACAGAGGTTCTGAAAATTCATAAATATGCGGGCCAAATATGGCCCAAATCATACCAGGCCCTTTGGCCGCTGCGACGTTAGCAACGTAATTAATCATTGAAATCTTCCCACCGTTTCGTATACGTTCAACGGGAAAACGTAAACGTCAGTTTAGAATTAACATGCTTTCAAGCAATACTTGACAAAAATTAGGACTGAAATTAGGGCTATTTCACACTATTTTAGGGCTAAAAGTAGGAATTAAAGGACTTTTTCAAGCAAAATTATGCGCTGTATCTACCTTTGTAAAGCTTTTTTTTTAAAGTTGAAAGTACTAACTGATATAGTCATGTGACAAACTAAGTTAGTGAGCTAGTTAATGGATAGAAGGTCCATGATGAAAAGTTAATACAGAGGGGGTCTGAGGGGGATTCTGGGGGCAACGCCATTTTAGAATTAACAACGCCCCCAAAAGCCTACAGAAGCCAATGCATTTTCCCAGTTTTAATGGTATAAAGACCGGATACTGAGAAAAAATAGGGATCAAAAAGGAAAACTTAGGGTTTTTTAAAAGGAATTTGGCATTTTTAAGTGATCTTTCAGGAATTTAGGATGGCCTAAACACTTTAGGATTTTTTATGAATTCTAGGGACGCTTGAAAGCCTGAATAAACGGTAATCTACTTTTACAGATATATGAAAGAGCAGCACTGCATAGACATGTAATTTGTGGCAAGCGGTCACAGGAGGATGGAGAGACAGTATCCAACGTATTGTATGTGCATTTCTACTCCAATCAACATGACGACTGTCCTGTCAAGAACTGCGGCTTTGGCATTGCTTTTCATCACACAGAAGGTATGTCATATTTATTCGGCTATAAAACGGGGGTTTCCCCTTTCTAAAATGACCCCAAATACCTAAATCAGTTTTATGAAATTCCACTATTATTCTTAAAAAAAAAAAAAAAAAAAAAAAAAAAAAAAAAAAACCCGAAAAATCTTGATTGTTAGTATTGTTTGGGGTGAGAACCTTCGGTCTTATAACCTAAGAAGTACGGTATTTCGTGTTTCGCCAACGCTCGAGAGTTGACCACGGCGGCTCTCTACGGATATAAAAGGTTGCCCATATGATAGTGGCCGTATGGATAGTGGGGAAAAGAAGCCCACTGTATCTTGGGCACAGCGTATGCATATATTCATTTTTTCATATAGTTATGTAAAATAAAAGACATAATGTTTGATTGAGTTATTCAATGTAAAATTTATGACAGCAAAAACATGTTTAGAAAGATAAAAAATAGTCCTGCAATAAGCCCAGAAAAAAAACTGAAATAAGGAACAATATATGTCGACTATTAGTCGATCAGCGTTTGGTTTTACAAAGTTAAAGGCAATGGTATGGAACAAATATATACATTCAAATCCCATATTCAGAAACCTAAAGGGAAAGGCGTATTTTCATAAAACTGACAACAGTTCACGAAAAGCGACCATAATTTTTTATATGAATCCCATCCCCACTTCCTAGATGGCTTTAAATGCAGGACCATTGGGTCAAATATTTTCCATCGTCAAAAACTGAAAAGCTTATTTCTTGCGCCATGCATTATCTTTTGCTGCACCCTGCAGCAACCTCTGTACTCGTATATTTGTATTTTGAAGTAAGTTCTCGTCAGTCTTTTAATGTGTCCCGTATTATCACGGTAAGGGATAAATAAACATTTTATCAATGAGTGAACAGCAAATACTAATATTCTTTGCAAATGGCTGTAAACAATACCAATAATCAGTAGTAACTATCCAAACATTTTAACCCATCCAGTTTCCCCGGTAGTGTGCCGAACTGTTTCCAACAGAATTAAAGTGTAGGCCAGAGCAATCTTGTCCTCCGAGTACACAACGTGTATTTTATTCGGCACTTCTATCAAAGGAGTTAGGGCCTCTATGGTATTCTATTACAGGAAGTTCGAACGAACATTGCAGAGAGACTCTGACAAGTTCCTCTGGCTGGATTAGCCCACCCGACAGGGATGGAGACGGGATGTATGACTTCAACCTTAATTGTTATTGGATTGTAAAAGTGGACTACCAGATGTCCATATCGTTCCAGATACTTGATCTTCACACTATAGATGGAGCATCATGCACCTATGACTTTCTCTCGGTAAGTAAATCGATTTCATCTCAGAAACTAGTCTAGGCCTCAAAAACTCCTCATTTTTAAATACGACGGGATAAAGATGTGGTCTAAGGTTAGATCTATCTATCCTTTGATGTCAAGTAATTTGAAAACTTCTATACACATAAATCTAGAAAATCAGTCTAGTTTGGGAAACTACGAAATTTCGTTGCCTTTTCTTAATTTTTTATATCTCATCTGAGCCTTTAGGCTCATAGGTGAGCTTATAGTATAGCCAGGCATCCGTCTTCCGTCCGTCCGTCGTCCGTCCGTCGTCAACATTTTCAAACATCTTCTCCTCTGAAACCACCGGGCCGATTGAAGCCATATTTCATATGGAGCCTACCTAGGTCGGGGGAACGAAAGTTTGTTCCGGGTATCTGGGTCACATGACCAAGATGGCCGCCACGCCCATATATAATAAAACCCTTCAAAATCTTCTTCTCCAGAGCCAAGAGGCCTATGACTTTGAAGCTTGATATGTAGCATCGGGCATGCAAGCCCATCATAGTTTGTACAAATGATGACCTTGCTGTGACCTTAACCAAATGATGACACGGTCAACTTTGGTACGTTAGGCTTTTAGATGGGAAAACGCTTAAACAGTGGATTTCTCAGAAAGTATTTAAGTATAAGGTACAATATTTGGTATATATGATCAACTAAATAAACAGCTGAAGATATCATGTCACTTAAGGTCAAGGTCATTCTGTCAGCCCGTCCGTCGTCAAGATTTTCAAATATCTTCTTCTCTGAAACTACTGGGCTGATTGAAGCCAAATTTTATATGGAGTCTCAGCTAGGTAGGGGAACGAAAGTTTATACCCCGGGTCTGGGTCACATGAACAAGCTGGCCACCACGCCCAAATATTGTAAAAACCCTTCAAAAATCTTCTTCTCCAGAACCAAAAGGCCTATGACCTTGAAATTAGGCTTGTAGCATTTGACATTCGGGCCCATTATAGTTTGTACAAATGATGACCATGCGGTGACCTTGACTTAATTTATGACACTGTCAACTTCAGTACCTCAGGCTTTTATATTGGAAAACGCCTAAATAGTGGATTTCTCAGGAACTATTTAAGTCTAAGGTACAATATTTGGTATATATGGTCAACTGAATGGCCAGCTGAAGATATTATGTCACTAAAGGTCAAGGTCATTCTGTCAGCCCGTCCGTCGTCAAGATTTTCAAACATCTTCCCCTCTGAAACCACTGAGCTGATTGAAGCCAAATTTCATATGGAGTCTCAGTTAGGTGGAGGAACGAAAGTTTAAACCCTGGGTCTTGGTCACATGACCAAGATGGCCACAACGCCCATATATGGTAAAACCCTTCAAAAATTTTCTTCTCCAGAACCAATAGCCTATGACCTTGGACTTGGTATGAGGCAGCGGGCATTCGAGCCCATTATAGTTTGTACAAATGATGGCCATGCGGTGACCTTGACCTAATTTATGTAATGCTCAGCTTCGGTACCTTAGGCTTTTATATAGGAAAACGCTTAAACAGTGGATTTCTCAGAAACTATTTAAGTATAAGGTACAATATTTGGTATATATGGTCAACTAAATAAACAGCTGAAGATATCATGTCACTTAAGGTCAAGGTCATTCTGTCAGCCCGTCCGTCATCAAGATTTTCAAACATCTTCTCCTCTGAAACCATTGGGCCGATTGAAGTCAAATTTCATATGGAGCCTACCTAGGTTGGGGAAACGAAAGTTTGTTCGGGGTATCCAGGTCACATGACCAAGATGGCCACCATGCCCATATATGGTAAAAACCCTTCAAAAATCTTCTACTCCAGAACCGAAATGCCTATGACCTAGAAACTTGGTATGTAGTATCAGGCATTCGGGCCCATCATAGTTTATACAAATGATGACAGTGCAGTGACCTTGGCCTAATTTATGACACGGTCAACTTCAGTACCTTAGGTTTTTATATGAGAAAACGCCTAAACAGTGGATTTCTTAGAAACTATTTAAGTCTAAGGTACAATATTTGGTGTATATATGGTCAATTAAATGAACAGCTGAAGATATTCTGTCACTAATGGTCAAGGTCGTTCTGTCAGCCCATCCATCTGTTGTCAAGATTTTCAAACATCTTCTCAGAAACCACTGGGCTGATTGAAGCCAAATTTCATATGGAGTCTCAGTGGGATGGGTGAAAGAAAGTTTGTTATCAGGGTCTGGGTCACATGACCAAGTTGGTCACCACGCCCATATATGATAAAAACCTTACAAAAATTTTCTTCTTCAGAACCAAAAGGCCTATGAACTATAAACTTGGTACAGAGCATTGGGCACTCCGGCCAATCATAGTTTATACAAATGATGACCGTGTGTTGACCTTGACCTAATTTATGACACTGTCAACTTTGGTATATTAGGCTTTTATATGGGAAAATGCTTAAACAGTGGATTTTACAGAAACTATTCAAGTCTAAGGTACAATGTTTGGAATTTATGATTAACTGAATGACCAGATGAAGATATTGTCTCTAAAGGTCAAGGTCATTCTGTCAGCCCGTCCATATGTTGTCAAGATTTTCAAACATCTTCTCCTCTGAAACCACTTCCCTAATTGAAGCCATATTTTATAAGGAGTTTTAGCGGGAAGGGGGAACGAAAGTAGGTTCCAAGGAACTGGGTCACATGACCAAGATGGCCGCCATGTCCATAAATGTAAAACCCCTTCAAAAATCTTCTTCTCCAGAACTAAAAGGCCTACGACGTTGAAACTTGGTATGTAGCATTTGGAAGCTGGGCCCATCATAATTTATACAAATCAGGAAAAAAGCATTGACTGTAACCTCATTTATGGCAAGGTCGATTTTGATGCATTGGTGGCATGGTGCGGCATGGTATGTAGCATTGAAGACTCGGGCCCATCATAGATGGTACAAATCATGATGGCGCATTGACCTTGTCCTAATTTATGGCAAGGTCAACTTTGGTATGTAATGTTTTATTTTGTGGAAAATGCTTAAACAGTTAATGTTACAGAATTTTTTTAAGCCTAGATATAATAATTGCAAAATATGTCTAACTAAATGAATACATAAAGACAAGGTCATCAAAGGTCAAGGTCATTTTTTAACTTTGCTCAAGGTCACTGAGATTTTAAAATTAAAATATGCACACCTTTTAAGCTACTGGTTTCAAATTTGTAACAAATGAGCGAAATGACAAATTGTGTCTGTTGACAGAAGGTGTCAGGTGAGTTACAGGACCACTGGTCCTCTGGTTTTTAGCTCACCTGAACACGAAGTGCTCAGGGTGAGCTTTTGGGATACCCTGATGTCCGTCGTCCGTCGTACGTCCGGACGGACGTCCGGACGGACGTCCGTCAACTTTTGCTTGTGTACACTCTAGCGGGCACAGTTTCGATCCAATCTTTATGAAACTTTGTCAGAATATTAGTCTTTATAAAATCTAGACCAAGTTTGAAACTGGGTCATGTCGGGTCAAAAACTAGGTCACTAGGTCAAATCTTAGAAAAACCTTGTGTACGCTCTAGAGGGCACAGTTTTCATCCAAAGTTCATGAAACTTTGTCAGAATGTTTATCCATATAGTATCTCGGACAACTTCGAAACTGGGTCACCTCGGGTCTAAAACTAGGTCACTAGGTCAAATCATAGAAAAACCTTGTGTACGCTCTAGAGGACACAGTTTTGATTCCATCTTTATGAAACTTTGTCAGAATGTTTATCTCCATAAAATCTAGGCCAAGTTTGAAACTGGGTCATGTTGGGTCAAAAAATAGGTCACTAGGTCAAATCTTAGAAAAACCTTGTGTACGCTCTGGAGACACAGTTTTTCATTCAAAGTTCATGAAACTTTGTCAGAATGTTTATCCTTATAGTATCTAGGACAAGTTTGAAACTGGGTCATGTCGGGTCAAAAACTAGGTCACTAGGTTAAATCATAGAAAAACCTTGTGTACGCTCTAGAGGACACAGTTTTGATCCAATCTTTATGAAACTTTGTCAGAATGTTTATCTCAATAAACTCTAGGCCAAGTTCGAAACTGGGTCATGTCGGGTCAAAAACTAGGTCACTAGGTCAAATCTTAGAAAAACCTTGCGTACGCTCTAGAAGGCACAGTTTTGATCCAAAGTTCATGAAACTTAATCAGAAAGTTTATCCTTATAATATCTAGGATAAGTTTGAAACTGGGTCACGTCAGGTTTAAAACTAGGTCACTAGGTCAAATCATAGAAAAACCTTGTGTACGCTCTAGAGGACACAGATTTGATCCAAAGTTCATGAAACCTTGTCAGAATGTTTATCCTCATAATATGTAGGATAAGTTTGAAACTGGGTCATGTTGGGTCAAAAACTTGGTCACTAGGTCAAATCTTAGAAAAACGTTGTGTTAGCACTGGAAGGCACAGTTTTCATCCAAAGTTCATGAAAATTTGTCAAAATGTTTATCCTCATAATATCTAGAACAAGTTTGAAACTGGGTCACGTCGGGTCAAAAACTAGGTCACTAGGTCAAATCATAGAAAAAACCTTGTGTATGCTCTAGAGGACACAGTTTTGATCCAATCTTTATGAAACATTGTCAGAATGTTGATCTCCACAAACTCTAGGCAAAGTTCGAAACTGGGTCATGTCGAGTCATAAACTAGGTCACTAGGTCAAATCTTAGAAAAACCTTGTGTGCGCTCTAGAAGGCACAGTTTTGATTCAAAGTTCATGAAACTTTGTCAGAATGTTTATCCTCATAATATGTAGGATAAGTTTGAAACTGGGTCATGTCGGGTCGAAAACTAGGTCCCTAGGTCAAATCATAGAAAAACCTTGTGTACGCTCTAGAGGACACAGTTTTGATCTAATCTTTATGAAACTTTGTCAGAATGTTTATCTTCATAAACTCTCGGCCAAGTTTGAAAGTAGGTCATGTCGGGTAAAAAACTAGGTCACTAGGTCAAATCTTAGAAAAAAGTTGTGTAAGCACTAGAATGCATAGTTTTGATCCAATCTTCATGAAACTATGTCAAAATGTTTATTGTCCATATATCTAAGCCCCCTATGAAACTGAGTCACGTCGGCTCAAGGTCAAATCTTAGAAAAACTTTGTATACACCCTAGAGGGCTCTGTTTTGATCCAATCTTCGTGAAACTCTGTCAGAATGTTTATCTTAATGAAATCTAGGTAAAGTTTGAAACTGGGTCGTGTCGGGTCAAAAACTTGGTCACTAGGTCAAATATAAGAACGACCTTGTATACGCTCCAGAGGGCACAGTTTTGATCCAATCTCAATGAAACTGTGTCAGAATGTTTATTCTTACAATATCCAGGCCAGGTTTGAAACTGGGTCATGTCGGGTCAAAAACTAGTCAAATGTTAGTATGGTAAAAACTCTTATAAATCTTCACCAGAGCCAGTGAACTGATTAATGCTCAGGTGAGCGATTCAGGGCCACCATGGCCCTCTTGTTTTATATACTGATCACAAAAAGTAGGGGGATATTAAGCTTTTAAAACGTGTATAAATTCGAAAAAATATCAGATTCATCTGAAAAAGCAAGTGTTCATCAGACAAATATTTGGTAAGTCATTTTGAATTACAATTTAGACGTTATATCCTGTCAGGTGATCCGCATGGAATTAGAAAGGGAGTCGACACCCAAATTTCACAAGAATCGGACATGGCAACAGATCCTTTTAAGATTATAAGTTTAACACGCAAACACTCGCCATGATCCCTTTAACAACCTAAAATTGGTTTTACACACTGTTTTGTCAAAGTAAAGAGTTCATGCCATAAACATCTAAATTGTTCGGTGACTCGATGTACCTGTACGATTTTTGTTTTCTGTTTTTCTATTCAAAATGATAGTTTTGAAGAAGAAAAAAAAACTTTTAAGCGTCTAAAACTTAAAAATACATTGAAAAATAGTTTAAATGAAGAATTTGAAGGCATTTTTGTTCTTATTTACCACATTGGGTCCTGACCCCTGTCTGAAAGAAATTGTTTGCAGATCACGTGTCAAAATATTTCGTCCAATCTTTCATGATAAGTGTATTAACGGTTATTTATCTTATCGACACTTACCGTTTCATATGAATACCACATTTGTTGTAGATGTTGCAAATTTTCGCAGCTTAATATCCCCTACTTTTTGTGAACAGTATATATTTAAAAAAATCAATAAGCCTGATATTGCCAAATAACAAGTGTATATTTACTTAACTTCTATTGTGGGTTCACTGTATTTACAAACAAATGTCTAAGAAGACATATCAGTTCAATTATACATTTGTAGTAACAATTCAACATTCAAGGTGTTCCGGTAACCTTGCGAATGGTTTAAATGTCACCACCATCTAATCAGCTCTAAAGATTGTTCCAATGATATAGCCACGAAAATCCATCACCGGTTCAAAAGATACTATCCATTCTAGATTATTACTGAATAAAAGCATCGTAAACGACTGCGTAATACCCCGCCACTGCAAACCTTTCATGGTTTCTTTTTCATGATTTCATATAGCTCCAAGACTGGGGCAGATACTTAACTTCTCGAGATAAAATTTTAACCATCACTAGAAGCTGTTATTGCTTTGACCATTTGTTATATGTTTCGTAAAAATCCCTTTCAGTTCTGATTTTATACAGATTTTTTCAAATTTTCTCATATGTATATAGCACTGTGTTGGGGGCAGATAGTCCCTCTGGACAAAACTTGGATCATAAAAGGAAGATATATTATTTTGATAATTTACTGCAACTTTCCCGAAAATCTCTTTCAACTCTGACTTTATATAGTTTTTTTCTTTCTTTTTCTCTCATGTTTTTATACATGTATACATGCCTGTGGCAGGGGCTGATAACCCTGCTGGTCTAAATTCTGGTTGTAAAATGATGCTAAAGTTACTTATCTCATTTCTGTGAAATTTCATGAAGATATACCAAAATCTGATTTTATATGGATTTTTTAAATGATTTTATACATTTATATAGCCCAGTTCCAGGAACAGAAAACCCCTGGGGACAAAATTTTGATCATGACAGAAAGCTTATATTGTTTCGATAAGCTGTAGCAAGTTTCAGGAAAATCGCTTCCAACCCTGATTTTATATAGAATTTTTCATGATTTTATACATGTATATAGACCCGGGGCAGGGGCAGATAACTCTGGTGGACAAGATTCTGCTAACAATAGAAACAAGAGGGTCATGGGGTCCTGAATCGCTCACCTGAACAACTAGCAAAGTGACTTTTTCTTAGGGACGAGTCATTTATTATCAGGTGGGGGGGGGGGGGGGGGGGGTACATTTTCATATGGTTCACCAAAATTTTTCCGACCCCCCCCCCCCCAGTCTCACCAGAATTATTTTTCCGACCCCCCAGATAGGTGACAAAATTGTTTATGACCCCCCCCCCTATCCCCAGTGTCAGCTACCCTTCACATACACATACCATATTACCTATTTTATGTCGGACAGACCTCAATCAAAACCTAGCTGTATGAAACACGAAGAACATTTTCTTATTCTAACAGGTTAATTACATGTAATCATGGTCTGTTTAAACTTTGTCTGCATTTCTTGCACTTTTTCTTCTGCTAATAGCCATCAAATGTTTGTCGAATGCTTAATAATTATAACTGTAAATAATATTAATTGGGCCTCTGGGTGGTGGTGGTCTGGGGGCTGTGCCCCAGAGGCCACAGTGTTTTTGTTATAGCTGATATCACAAATGCAGGCATTAAATTTAATTGAGCAAAAAATCATCTACTTGACATGATTTTATTGACACTTTCATACTGTTCTAGCAAATCAATGAAAAGTTTTGTTTTTGGATATGAAGCTGCCCAATTTTTTTTTGTCATTTTCATAAAGTCTTTTAATTTCTAATTAGTAAGTTTGAAAGAAAAGAGTCTGAATTTTTAGGAGTAATGGGGGGTCTGGGACATTTTCAAAAATGAAGACTGATGGAAGAATTCTGACCCCCCAATATGCCTAATAAAATATATGACCCCCCTGCTCCAAGGCTTTTTTATTTCCGACCCCCCCCCCCCCCCCAGTACATCACCAAATAAAATTCCGACCCCCCCCCTTAATGTACCCGGCCCCCCAGCTGACAATAAATGACTCGTCACTTATGTCTGAAATTGTCAAAATATGAGTCTTGGGTCAAAAGTCAAAGAATGACCATAATCTCTTGTACTCATAAATCTTCATGTACTCATTAAGACAACCATATATACCAATTTAGGTCAAAATCTTCAAAACTTTCGGTGAATCTTATGTTCTACCATTTTCCCATATTTGACCATGCCGCAAAAAAGATCAAGGTAAACCCATGTTTATCATTTGAACATTTGAACAGTCTTGGTAGTACTCTAGTACTCCATGCTTCTTACCAACTTTCAAGGTCATAGGTGTATTGGTTCTGGAGAAGAAAATCATCAAAAGTTTATACCATAAATTGGTATGACGGTCATGCAGGCCATGTGTCCTAGACCGTTTGAACAAATTTTTGTTCAATCAGCCCCTGGAGGCTCTATATAAAATGTGTTTACAACTGGCCCTTTGTCTTTAGAGGAAATGTTTGAAAAAGTCAAAATATGAGAAATCTGAGTCAAAGGTCAAAGAATGACCTTGACTTCTTGTACTCATAATTCTCCATGACCTCATTAAGACGACTGTATATACCAATTTTAAGGCCAAAATCTTCAAAACTTCCCATGAAATCTATTTTGTAGTATTTTCCCATATTTGACCTTTCTGTAAAAAGGGCCAAGGTCAACTTAATGTCATAATTTGAATAATCAGGATCATACTGGAGCACACAATGCTACATACTAAGTTTCAAGGCCACCGGTCAATTGGTGTTTTAATAAGAAGATTTTTAAAGGTTTTTACCATATATGGGCATGGTGGCCATGTTGATCATGCGATCCAGACCATTTGAAGAAATTTTCATTCCCTCAACCAAGGGTTTATATAATATTTAGTTACAATTTGCTCATTAGCTTTTAAGAAGAGATGTTTGAAATTTAAATCTATAAGAATTCAGGGTCAAAGGTCAAAGAACGACCTTGACCTCTTGTGACCATGACTCTTCATGTACTCATTAAGATGACTGTATTTATCAACTTTTTGGCCTTAATATTCAAAACTTTCCATGAAATCTTATGTTCTAGCATTTTCCCATATTTGACTTTGCCGTAAAAAATGGTCAAGGTCAACCCAAGGTCATCTTTGAAAAAACTTAATAGTACTTGAGCACCCAATGCTACATACCAAGTTTCAAGGCAATCAGTCAATCGGTTCTTGAAAAGAGTTTTTTTTAAGGTTTTTACCATATATGGGCATGGCAGCCATGTTGGTCATGTGACCTGGACCATTTGAACAAATTTTCATTCCCTTAACCCCTGGAGGCTCTTGATGAAATTTTGTTACAACTGGCCGAGTGGTTTTTGAGGAGGTTGTTTGAAATTTTCAAACTATGAGAGATCTGGGTCAAAGGTCACAGAATGACCTTGACCTCTTGTACCTACAAATCTTTATGTACTAATTAAGATGACTGCATATACCAATTTTTAGGCTTAATCTTCAATTTTTTTTTATAAAATCTTATGTTATAGCATTTCGAATATTTGACCTTGCCGTAAACATGGTCAAGGTCAACCCAAGGTCACCATTTGAACAAACTTGATAGTACTTGAGTACCCGATGCTACATACCAAGTTTCTAGGTCATCGGTCAATTGGTTCTGGAGAAAACGATTTTCAAATGTTTTTAGCATATTTGGGTGTGGCAGCCATGTTGGTCATGTGACCTAGACGGTATGAATAACTTTTCATTCCCTCAACCCCTGGAGGCTCTATATGGAATTTGGTTTCAATTGGCCCAGTGACTTTTGAGGAGATAGTTTGAAATTGTCAAAATATCAGAAGTCTGGGTCAAAGGTCAAAGAATGACATTGACCTTTTGTACTCATAAATCTTTATGTACTTATTAAGATGACTGTAGATACCACTTTTAGCCAAAAATCTTTAACAGTTTCCAAGTTATATTATGTTATAGCATTTTGCCATATAAAACCACAAGGAAGCAAATATGACCTTACCGTAAAACATTTCAAGGTTAACCCAAGGTCATAACTTGAACAATCTTGGTAGTACTTGCGTACCCGATGCCACATACCAAGTTTCAAGGCGATCGGCCTATTGGTTCTGGAAAAGAAGATTTTTTTTCGGTTTTTACCATATATGGGCATGGCGGCCATGTTGGTCATGTGACCAGGACCGTTTGAAAAACTTTTCGTTCCTAAGGCCCAAGTAGGCTACATATGAAATTTGGTTACAATCGGCTTAGCGGTTTCAGAGGAGAAGTCATTTGAAAGTGTGGACGGACGACGGACGGACGGACGACGGACAGACGGACGACAGACGAAGGACGCCGGAGCCTTACCATCCTATAAGCTCCCCCGGAGCCGCTGGCTCAGGTGAGCTAAAATATATTATTTTAATCATTTCTGTGAAATTTCATTATGATATTTCAAAGTGTAAAGGAATAAAAGGCCAAAAACACTTTTGCGACACTGCCAAGAGCAATAACTCTGTTACAAGATATTGAAATTTGCTCATTAACAATCCCAACCGAGATATTCCCAAGACCAATTTATATGCCAAGTTTGAAGAAAATTCATTGATAAATACTCAAGTTATCGAACGGAAACGAAGTGCTCACTGACGGACAGACAGACAGACGGACGGACAGACGTACGTACGACGGATGGACAAACACACGAACTGCTAGCGGAAAAACATAAAACCCCGCCACTAACGTGTGGCGGGGTATAAAAATGAGGTCAAGGTCACCAAAACCTATTATCTTTTAAAATTAAAATCTAAAAGAGTTCCTGCAAGCGCAGAGAATACACTCAGAATAAGGAAAATGGGCCTGACTACGTAGTTTGGGCTGATAAAGCCTCATCAGTGACCCTGACAATATCTGGTGACCAAACCAAGGAAAAACATACATTGAATTTTAATTGCGCAGTCGATTCAAAGACTGACTAGTATAAAAAGGGCTTCAAGTTAATGTCTCCTCGCAGATTTGATCAGTATTCAAGAAATATTTCATTTCAGGGAAACTGTGACATTTGTACATGCAATTTGGCTTTTGACCTTCATATAAGGGCTAAAGTCACCAAAACATAGTAAGCTCTTGGCATTGTCCGTCAGATACATGAATATCCAAGCACATTTTGAAGATAATCCATCTACTGGTTCAAAAATATCATACACACATAACTTTGACCTTGAAATCAGGTCAAGGTTATCAAAAATTATCTCTTAAACCTGTCGCAATTATTGTATATATCCATGCAAGTTACATTAATTTTTCCCACCGGTTTAAGAAATATCTCATTTTTATGGAAACTGTGACATTTGTAAATTGGCGTTGGACCTTGAATATGGCATTTTCAGTCTTCGTATAATCCTCCTCGTGGGCACGTAGGTGAGGTGTGGAATAAAAGTTTGTGACTTTAAAAGCACAACTTGTAAAAGATCTAAACAGGCCGGCACCTAAAAAACTTCTATAAACTCAAACAAAAGATTTTATGACAATGATCCAGCGGTCTGAAATTTTGCATGTTTTATTTTTACTTAAGGTACAGCGGGGAGGTATCGCAAACTTATTGACGAAAACGCCTGGCTAGCGACACTTAATTTCCATGTTGATTTTGCACTTTTTCCACGTGCAGCAAACTCGACGTTAAGATTTTGTAGGTAATCTGTATTTGAAATTTCTTTTTTTCATGTCCCCGACACGAAGTGGGGAGGGGCATATAGTTTTGCCCTTGTCCGTCTGTCCGTGCATACGTCCGTCCGTCACACTTTGTAGTACTGTTCTTGTCTCCGCAACTCCCCCTACAATATTTGATGCATGGAGTTGAAACTTGCAACACAGTTCAGACATGCATTGAACATGTGCATAAAGGAAACAGAACTATGATTCCGGACTCTATTGCAGAATTATGTTCCCTTGAATAACATACATATTTTGACCATATTTCACACTTGTAGTACTGTTTGTGTCTCCGCAACTCCTTCTTCAGTATTTGATGCAGGGAGTTGAAACTTGCAGCACAGTTCAGACATGCATTGAACATGTGCATAAAGGAAACAGAACTTTAATTTAGGTCTTAATCGCAGAATTATGCCCCCTTGAATAACATACATATTTTGACCATATTTTACACTTGTAGTACTGTTAGTGTCCCCACAGGTCATCCTACAATATTAGATGCAGGGAGTTGAAACTTGCAGCACAGTTCAGACATGCATTGAACATGTTCATAAAGGAAACAGAACTTTGATTTAGATCTTTGTTGCAGAATTATGCCCCCTTATATATAACAAGCTCACCTTTTGTTGTGGCTCTAGCAGCCTCATTTATGAACTGATTTCGATATAAGGTCACATATATTGAGTATGACAATACCTCGAACAAGTTTGCGTTTCGGGTGGGAAGAATCAAGGTCAAGGTCACAGTTGTTATTTTGCGAAAAACTTGGGCATCGCTCTAGCGCTTTTACTTATGGGTCGATTTTAATATAACTTCACATAAATGTTAAGTATGACAATATCTTGAATAAATTACCATTTTAGCACTGCTGGTTCAAGGTCAAGGCCATAGTCGCTATTTTTAGAAAAAATCTTTATCATCCCTCTAGCCCCTTTATTCATTGACAGATTTTGATGTAACATCATCCAAATGTTAAGTGTGAGAATTTCTTGGAAAATATCGCGATCCAGAGTTTTAGGGTCAAGGTCAAGTCACGGTTGCTATTTTTAGAAAATACGTTGTCATCCCTCTGGAATGATTTTGACATAACTTAACACAAATATTTAGCATGGCAATATCTGGGACAAATTTACGTTTCAGCATTGTCGGCCCAAGGTTAAGGTCACAGATGCTATTATAGGTACATGTAAAACTTTGTCAAGGTTCTAGTACCTCTATTTGTTTACTGATTTTGATTTAACTTCACACAAATATTAAGTATGACAATATCTTAGACATGTTCACCATTCAGGGTTGTAGAGCCAAGGTCAAGGTCACAGATGCTTTTTTTTAGAAACAAATTTGTCATCCCTCAAACACCTTTATTATTGACAGATTTTGATATAATTTCATACAAATACATAACTCATCTAGTGGGGCATATGGCGGGGGAATTCATCGCCTTTAGTGATTGTCTAGTTTTCTCTTAACCATCCAAAAAGTTCGTGTTTCATGTACATGATGACAAGCACCTGAGACAGACAGAACCCATATATGCAGAGGCAAAATTACACAGAGGCAAAAGACAATTATACACTTCATCGCCAATCAGCCGTGACTCCAGTGCATTTTATTCAACGAGTCGCAAACCAATTTAAGCGGCAAGCCTGTAACGACTTCTTCCTCCCATTTAAAGCACTGTCATCATGTAAAGGAAACGCAAACATTCATATTATTTAGAAAAATAACAACCAAAAATTTAAATACTAGTTTTAAAGCAAAGTCGTATTGTCCATGATTATGCACATGCACAAAGGGCAAAGTCGACACGTAAGTTTTGTGTTTCTTGTCAAGCAATTTATATATTCATCTTACTATATCACATTATTGTACGTTGAAGAAAAATGCAGAAGTTCAGACCTGGTCATCGAAACATAAGATAAATACTGGCATTTAAAAGTGCAACTTTCGTTTGCGTGCTGTTATGTGTTTTTGTCTGCCTCAGACAGCCTTGTTATCGTGCAACTGAAACATGTAGCGTAGGTATACACCGGTTGTGTCATCCCTGCACTTAACATTTCTGTTCTATTCTGTTTCACCGGAAGTTTTCCGCTACAGAGATTGTCGTCTGAGTTTCTGCAGAACACATTTCAAATTAACATTTGATCGTGGGAGGTGGCCAGTTGCGTACAATAAAGATTACTTTTAGGTCTAAAATTAGTAAATATTTAGTTCATAAGGCGCTTTAAAAGTTTTACAACGAATTCTCTACGAATAGACAATGATCAACAGCCGTTCAGTAGACGCTCATTAAGTTACATTGCAAGGTAGCAACGGTAACATCGGAGGCTTCCGTCAGAACTCGGGCATTTCCGTAGAAGACATTTACGATATTCCTGGCTGGTTAATAGGCTGACATGGTCAAATATCGGGCATATAACCAGCTTGCGCCGCATTGGAGTTCAGTTGCGAGTTGGTTGGCGAAGAGGTAACTTTAAGAAGATATTGGAGAGAATAAATACTTGAAAAAAAAATACTACTGCAATATTTTTAAGCAAAAAGCAAAGTTGTTTGGTTTCCGCGTTCTCTGTTGATGTAAAGACGTCATAGAGAGGTTACTGAACAACTGCTATTGTTGCCTGGGTTGCTGGTAGTATCTTCTAGGAGTTATTAAGGATCAAGTCTGAGCCTCAAACACATCAAACTGACAAGCTTGAGACTGTGGCTTCAGTCATTCATATCTTTAGCTGGGATACCAGGTTTTCTATTGATGAAAAGACGTCATAGAGAGGTAGTCTTAGCTAAAAACACCATTGACTGGGACACAAGAGTTCAGACAGAAGTCTCGGGATATAAGGCTTATCGGTATCATAAGCTTAGAAAGGCTTTTTCTAAATTCTGTCGCAGACACCATGAATTGGTTTCAAAATTTGATGTCGGATTAAAATTTCTTTTACACCAAGGCCTATCGGAACCAGAATTTTATGGTGATTTAGTATACAAATTCAAAAAGATTAAGGGTAGGACTGATTTTTCTGATCAATTCCGAAAAATAATAATACGTCACAAACGTATTGGCTATAATTTAAATGTTATGCGACAGTCTGCATGCTTAGTGATTAACCCAATCACGGTTGATAGCTTTGCTGCACTCTTTAATTGCACACCGGGGGATCGATCGTCAGACTCTATGATGGCCCCGACCTAAAGCTATATATTTTAGTTGGTTGGGACCGGAGCCTCTTTGTCTGTTGCTTGGTCCACCGGGGCTCAACTGGTGACCTTCTTTTGCTTCAGATTTCCAGTGGGGTTGTTTGGCAGGACAGGGATCTCCACCTGTCAGACGGCCCGTTGTATCTGTTGAGTCCTCGTCTTTGCTTCTTCATGGTGTTGAAATTTGATTTATGTGTTTACCGTGATGATTCATTGACGAGTTAGAGGGTTATCATGCGAACCGAACAACCAACTAAATGTTTTGTACCACTTCAGAAACTGAGGGTGAGGTTGGGCCTGTAAAATCGATTTAAGCCCCCCAGTAATTCATTACTGACCGTTCCAAGGCGGTAGTTCTGTTGTGGTTCTTTGTTGCCTGTTTTTGGTGTCAGAGTTTCTGTGATGTTTTACCTTATGTATGTTATTATTATTTTTGGTTCGGTTTGGGTTGCTGAGTGGCCACCTTTTGGGAACAAGCTGCTCACTCGGTTGGCCATATGTTCTCTGTATCTTGATTATTTGTAATCTTACTTGTTTCCAACTATGGTTTGAGGGCTGGATTTGGATTTTGATTGTTTCAGTTCCTGGTCTTTGCATACTTTTTACTTTTAGGAAAAGCATTTGGTTCTATAGTTTTGTTTATATATGCTCCGTGATTCATAGTGATAATTTAGGTTTGCAATCCTTCACAATCATTTATATCCGATCATAAGGCAAGGAAACTTTGAGGAAAATTTCAGGAAAATTATCTATATATAATATTGCTTTTCATTGTCCATGCTAGTTTTAATTCATTGTCTTGGCTAAAGATATCCTCAAGCTAATACCTGTATCTTAAGGTAAGAAAACCCCTGGACACGCTACAAAATTGGTAGCAGCGGTGGAATTTCAGGTAAAATCTCCATTATCTTGTACCCAGTTGTGAAAATCATGGATCACAGTCGTATACCTCGATTAGTTTGGTCCAGTAGAAATCCCCAGGAACCTGGACTTCGCTTTAGGCCAGTGTTTATGACACCTGGAGCAATGAGTATGCCAATGCCTCAGTTGGAAATCATGTACCATAAAGCTGAGGTAAGTCAACTTCAGACTGACAAATCGCAGCTCGAGCGGCAGCTTAATAGTTTAAAAGATAAGAGATAAAGAATTTGCATAAGTCTGAGCAAACTACTCCTAAGGAAAATCTGAAAATATTTGATCTAGACGCATTTTGCCGTCAGTCCCAAAGGGCACACAGACAGTTACACAGACAGGTATGCAAAAAAGGAGTCTAAAGTTAGAGGCAACAGTGATAAGGCTCATGACCAGCTGAGTTCGACAGATATCAACTGCAGGTAAAGACACCGCCACTTACAATGTGGCCGTTTCTAAACTAATTTCCGATTTGATGGCCTCAACCGAAGCTTAGTTAAGCTTTCAAATACCGGACTTTCATTTTCACTGACTTTTTCCACAGATACATAGATATGGCGGGTGTATTATAATAGGCAGGTGATGCTTACTACCCCGCGGGCACCTGATCACACCTCTGTTTTGGGGTCCATGTCTGTGTATCTTAAATATTCTGGAATTGTCTATGTTTAACTGACCTACGAGTTTGGACTTATGTTTTGGGTACTTTGACCACTATCATTTACGTTAACACCAAAGGCCGAAGCTGGTGAAGTTAGTTTTGAAAACCCACTAAAAACAACAGATGATAAGCAAGCCTGAAGATACCAGCCCTGAGGGTCAGAAATCTACTTGTGTGAAGATAAAACCTGCTACTTATGATGGGTCTGGTAATTGGGTTGATTATAAAGTACACTTTGATGTGTGTGCTGAGCTTAATGGGTGGACTAAAAAAAAAGGGATGTACCTTGCAGTATCCCTAAGAGGGCAAGCCCAGAGTTTGTTTGGCAATATCGTAAGTAAGTCCCATGACTTTACAGAATTGGTCAAAGCACTGGAGGACAGATTCGCGCCGCCCAAACAAACTTAACTATATAGAGTCCATTTGCGAGAACAAAAGTAGAGGTCATCAGAATCATTGTCTGAATTAGGCCAGGACATCAGAAGACTTACCAATCTTACCTATCCAACGGCAGCCGCTGACCTTAGAGAGACACTTGCTAAGGAGCAGTTAGTCGATGCCTTAATTAGCTCAGACATGCGGCTGAGAATAAAACAAGCACGATCCTCCAACTTGAATGACGCAGTTTGCCATGCTGTAGAATTAGAAGCATTCAATAGGGCAGAACGCCGGCATCTTGAGGGTCAAGGTAATATGAGAGCCGCAACTGAAAAGTCGCCTGAGAAGACAAGTCCTGATAAGGATGTGATGACACTTCAGAAATCCATCCCTGACCTACAAAAATCGGTTAAAGCATTAAAATGGGAAAGACCAAGACCAGATAGTAAAGCGAGAGATAATTCTAAGGACCATGTAGAGCCTCGGGAACGAAAATGCTTTAATTGTGGCTCGGAAAATCATTTGAAAAATCTTGTCCTGTGAATAGTGACAATAAGGCTACTGAATCAAAAAAGGGAGAAGAAAGTCACCAGGCCAAGTATGTAGCTTTCGCTAGTGGAAGGCTCTATGCGGAATGTCAAAATAATAATATCAGTTGGAGTTTTTAATAGATACTGGCGCTACTTTGTCAATACTATCATCAAAAGCTTGGGCTAAAATCAGAGATTCATGTTCAGATGATCTCAAGGCTTTTGGTATGCCCATATTTACAGCATCTGGTAGCCAGATAGAAGTGAAAGGAAGAATACCAGTTGTTATTAAGTTACGTGGGGTAAACTGTATCACGGAAGTGCTCGTGGCTGATGTGGATGTGGTTTTGGGTTTAGACTTTCTGTCAACAAAACAAGTGCAAGTTAGATGTAGAAAACTATTTGTTGAGGATCCAAAACAAGAGTTGTAAGTTGAATTTAGTCGGTAAATTAGGATGTTATAGCGTGACAGTTTCAGAGAAGGTGGTGATACCTGCAAGGTCTGAGACCATCGTACAGGGGGCTGTTGACATGCCTATTGTGCGACAGAAAGAGCTAAGTCTTATTGAGCCTACAGACAAGCCACTCGGAACAGGTATTAGTTTTGTGGCTAAAGCATTAGTTTCTACGAAAGAAACAGCACCACTGAGAATAATCAACTTGGATGATGACAAACATGACATACCCCCGGTGCAAATGTTAAAAACCTAAGTTATGTTGAAAAAGTTGACCCTGTTAGAATCCAAACACAAGACTTACCGTGTTCTCAATACATCCCAGATCATCTGAAAGATCTGTATGAGAGATCCATCCAAGGCCTTACTTCCGAGCAATGCAAAGAGGTTGCAGAGCTCTTATTAAGGCATGAATCTTCATTTTCAGAATCAGATTCTGACTTTGGACGCTCGGCTATAATCAAGCATAACATACCAACAGGAAATGCGCATCCTATTAAACAGCCTGTTCGAAGATTACCAGTACAAATAAATGAAGAAATAAGTCAACAAATTGATGATATGCTCCAGAAAGATGTATTCCAGCCATTCTCAAGTCATTGGTCGAGTGGAATAGTCATGGTACAGAAGAAGGATGGGGATGGGACCAAACGGTTCTGTGCAGACTATAGGAAGCTCAATGATGTGACCACTAAGGATGCGTATCCACTTCCTAGGATAAACCACTCCCTGTATCAGCTTGCGGGAGCTGAGTGGTTTTCATGTTTGGACCTAAATTCAGTTTATTGGAAAGTTGAGATGGCTAACGAGGATAGGGAGAAATCTGCATTCGCACTAAGAAGAGCTCTTTCTGAATTCAAATTGATGCCTTTTGGCCTCTGCAACGCACCGTCCACGTTCGAAAGGCTTATGGAGACAGTTTTGATAGGGTTAACTTGGAAAATTTGCTTAATCTATTTAGACGATATAATCGTCATTGGAAAGTTGGTTGAAGATATGGTGAATAACTTGACCTTGTTCTTGATAAGTTGAAAGAGGCAAACTTGAAATTAAAGCCACGGAAGTGCAAGCTATTTGCCAAGGAGGTAGAATGTCTTGGACAAATAATCTCAGAAGCAGGGATTAAGACAGATCCGAAGAAAATAGAAGTGGTGACCATGTAGCCAAAGCCAGAGAATGTTCACCAAGTACGGGCCTTTGTTGGATTTTGTAGTTATTATAGGCGATTTATAGACGGGTATGCTGGGATAGCCAAACCATTGCATAAGTTAACAGAGAAAAATCAACCCTTTTACTGGTCTAAAGAATGTGATGATGCCTTAAAAACTTTAAAGAAGAAAATGATTGATGCTCCTGTATTGGCTCATTCAGATTTCCCGAATCCATTTGTACTGGACACGGATACCAGTGATATAGCGATGGAGGCGTACTTTCCCAGATTATAGATGACAGGAACGTGTCATTGCATTCGCGAGTAGGACGTTGACGAAGACAGAACGCCGTTATTTTGTGACTAGGAAAGAGTAACTGGCACTTGTGCATTTTGTCAAGTATTTTCGTCACTATTTCTATGGAAAAGT
Source organism: Ctena decussata (assembly GCA_963989385.1). Classification (NCBI taxonomy): domain Eukaryota; kingdom Metazoa; phylum Mollusca; class Bivalvia; order Lucinida; family Lucinidae; genus Ctena; species Ctena decussata. Next base: position 27,010,943 of record OZ022499.1, on the reverse strand, counting down.
GTTCACAGCTAGAACAGATCACGGGTCACTCCGTTTGTTGACGAATTTCAAAGATCCCGAGGGACTCAATGAAAATTAAACATTGTCCAGGTCGACTGGACAAAAATGCTGGCGGCTTAAGTAGAAGACCATCGAGCAATGTGGACAGAAAATCCAATCCAAGATGATGTAGCAGAGCCAAAAGAAAGTGCGAACCATGTCACCTTGAGGGATGATGCTGAAATTGGTAAAATAAAAGACGTTCAGAGCAAAGATCAGGATGTTTCTCTGGTAAAGACTTTGGTTGCATTTGTAGTAAAACCAGCATTCAAAGATATCTTTACCAACAGTAGCTTTGTTAAATCATTGTGGAATCAGTGGCATTGACTGTACAGTAAAGATGATCTGCTTGTAAGGTATTACGAAGTTCTAGGCACTGATCTAGTCCGTTGGCAAGTAATAGTCCCACTGAACTACAGACCAAATGTGTTAAGGTATGCTCATGACATTAGGACAGCTGGACATCTTGGTGTTACGAAAACACTAAGCAGAATTCAACAGCACTGTAACTGGCCAGGACCACAAAATGATACGAGAACATACGTGGTGGGTTGTGAAAATGTGTAAATAAGAAAGACCCTACCATAACAAGAGGCCCCCAATGCAAATTGTTCGTAGTGGATACCCTTTTGAACGAATTGCCATAGATATCTAGGGCGATTTTTGTATGACAGACAGAGGGAACAAGTTTAGTTTATTAATCGGAGATTACTTTACTAAGTGTGGAAGCAATAACGGTCTCAAAGATTTTGATGAATGAGGTCATAGCAAGATTTGGCATACCTGATAAGATCCACTCGGACCAGGGTAAGCAGTTTGAAAGAGTTATGCGAGATGCTGCAAATAAACAAAATACAAACAACTGCATATCGTCCCCAGTCTGATGGTATGGTTGAACGCTTGAAGGTGGAACCATACTTTAACTCGATTTTAGAAAAATTCCGTTTTTGATCATGAACAAAGCATTTTATAATTTTTCAAACATATCTGCATTTTTCTGAAATTACATTTTGGAAATGCTGTAATGCGTTGTCAGTTGTGACGTCTGAAAACGTGACGGTTTTTACAGTGTTGACGCCAGAAGCAGGGTGAAGACAACGCATCATTTTTAACGATTCAGACAATAATATTTTAGAGAGAAAATCAAATTTTATTTAAAACGTACAAGCAGCCTAGCTCTTCAAAGCCGTATGAAAGAAGTCTAACTTTGCTTCAATGTTACTATTTTATTACAGCAAAACACTTATTTTTCAAATTTCAAAAAATACTAAAACTCTTGGTTTGACATCGAATTTCGAAAACTCGGCTCGTTAAAAAATGACAAAGTTTCAATATTGTGTTCTGTAAATAACCTTTTGTGGAACAATACAAAGACAGTTAGGGGTTTACCGTTTCGTTTTTTAGATACTGACGCTAAATTTACCCCACCCCCATGGAATAAAGTAACGCAAGACTGGTGATGGTACGTCTAATGTTACGTTATAGGTGTTTAAAGTTAACGACTTCTATTCCAAAATTAATACAAAAAAGTTTATATTGCATAAAAGGATGTAGATAAGGATATTTTGTAGTTCTAAACCTACATCAATGCTTGAAATAAAACAATACAAATTAGACTCAGCAGAAAAAATGCTTTTTAGCCGTATTTTTAGCTAGGCTGAAGTGGGAGGAATTGGAGGAATTTACAAAACACACGATTTTAATCATACTCCCCTATATTGTGCATTTTTAGTCCCTCTTCCAGGAAATGTAATAAGAAGGGGGCTTATCGATGTCGTTTTCGAAATATGTGACTTCAAAAAACGTCGATTTTGTCTCATTTTGCTCCCGACGTTATTAAGGCATTCATTGGTAGTAAACTCACTTTTTGCACGTCTGTCTGAGATAAGACCCTTTATTATGAGAAAACTTCACAGTGTGACTCGATGCAAAACTTAGTAGGTCACCGACTAAGTTTTCATACCACAGTACACCTAACAACGGAATTAGTCCACAAGGACGGGTTACACTTTGGCCGATTTTGTGCCCCACGACCCATCTTGATCAAATTTATGTATTTAATAGCTTGGCATTTGGTAGTTTATATAAGCACATTTTTAAGTTTGCGGATTCATAAATAATCACGTGACTTCCTGTTTATTGCATATGGGGTGCTGAATGGGGTACACTAACTTCCTGCGGTTTTCCGATATAATCAGCTATTCCACTGACATATCAGCCCTCCAAACTGACAAATATAATGCTTTTGGTTCTTATCAAAAGTATTAAAGAGATACTTTCGCTCAAACAATCTAGTAAGGAGATATTTTATTTGATTTTTTACGAAACCTCAGAACAATAGATTTTACAAGTGTTTATTAACACAATAATAAGCATTTAAAGCATTTGCTTTTGTGCAAATAATGAAACAAATGAACAAGAAACCGATTATATTCGACCGATATGGTTAAGCAAATGCATTCTTGGCGAAACCCTTTTGCACGCTTGTGCTCTGGCAAGTGTGTGAAAAGGTCTTCGAACTTCTTCTTTTATTAAACATTATTCACTTTTTATACTTATAATGAAAGCTTCATCATATTAAATATTAAACACGTATGAAATGTTAAGTATTTATGGATGCTACACTGGTACATTTTAAATTATTAGACAAAATCAGTGAACCAAGAAATATAGGTCACAGGGACCTACCTGTAGTACATGTACCAAATAAGACGCAGCGCTGAAGTGACCTACTATTCTAAGTCCGATGAAGATTCAATTAAATATTCGTTCGAAATAAAACATTTATTCAATGGATCATTAAATACAAGTCACAGTGACCTACAAATAGTATGACGTCACTTGCAATGTCTGAGTGAACCATTGTCTTTAGTATGATGCATATATAATGTTGAATATATAAGGAAAAGAACAGTGAACTTTTAAATATATGTCACAGTAACCTACAAATAGTATGGGGATTTTTTGCATCATTTCACTGACCAACTATTTGTAATTATGTTGCGAATCCAAAAACCGTGTTGAAATATGTGAAAATTCTGGTCCATGCATAAAGTTCAAGCACTCAGTGTACACGGATGCTTTGCAGTTCCTACATTTTAAGGATATGATTTTTTCAAATATCAGCACTCCTGCCCCAAATATATCAAAAATGGTAAGGAAAAAGCTCATCCAAGTAACTTTTCATACACAGTTAGTGGACCAAACTTCAAGGTCACAATTTTACAATGCATCAGCTTCTGGTAGAGGGATACATCATCTGACCACGTTGCAACATTATAACATCAGAGTTTATATCACAGCATGATGATGGAGGACATTCAGTATAACGCCTTACATACGCACATAACGCCGTAACTATACGCATGCCCAGCGCTGCGCCCCCTCCCCGACCCTACCCCCCACCCCCACCCCACCCCCATACACATAGAATCCTTGGTGGTGGTATTAGGAACACATTGATGAACACTCTGTAAAAGATGTGTTGTGTCGAATAATGCCTCTATTTTCTATCAATTACTGATATACTGATGAAATTTTGTTATAAATCCTTAAGTCCTAGTGTTGGATAAATGAAAATTTACCCCAAAAGCTTATATTTCGTTTACTCCTACCCTCGTAACCACTGTTACATAATCCGAATATGATGAATATGTATATGAAGAATAATTATGTATAAAAATTATAGTGGTTACGAGGGTAGGATGAAGTGAACTTTAGATGCATAGTGGACGTTGGTAGCTCAAATTCCCATAGGCTAAATGTTAATTGTTGTAGACAGTACATGTATTCAACCGCAAAATTATCCTCAAAGGCATTAAAATATGGGTAAATGAAATCGTACATAATAAACTAGAAACATATAGCTAACATTTCTGCATGTTTTTGTGGTTATCTGCCTACCTTCGAAAATCGACCTTTTCGGTGGGCATATTGCAATAGTAAAGTGTAACTCGTCCTTTCGATAGAAATGCTGACGTTGCTAATGACGACGTTTCTAACTGCTTTGCGTGCCACGATCTAACAATGGCTTTATAAGCGCTACCTTACTTTAGTTTATGGACTTACTTGAAATGTTTCTCTCTTGTATGCTCATCATTAATATAGCCTAATTAATTTCTGGACTCCTTAAAAATCCCTGTCTTTCACGTTGCTCTCATTTTAACCTTTATGATGTGTTTGTGGTTTTGGTTAAGTTTAATGACCCTATACGGCAGTATTTCAGTTTATATCGAGTCGTTCTCCAGAGAGAGGAAAAAAATAACAGAAGAGAGTGCAAAATATCCTAACAAGGCATTTTCGCACCTACTGAAAGAACAGACGGTCCATGTCCAACTTGAAAAAATACGTTTGTCATGGCGTCTTCCCCCAGCCTACTATTCTCAAAATTTTTGAACAATCTAAATAGAGGGGTGGTCGGGTGGTGCGATGGTGTTGTGTTTAACTTGCAGTGCCGGGGTGTCATACTGATTTGGAACGTTGTGCGGCTAGGGCCTACTGTGCTTGCAGTAGGTGCGGGTAGGGGTTGTTTGGACATTTTTTCTCTCGTCTATTATTTCTCGTCTTTCTCCCTCTCTCTGGTAGACGGCCCGATATTGACTGAAATACTGTCTCAAAGGGCCGTTTAACCCAAAACAATCAATCAAGATTCTAAATGGAGCAAGAGTGGTTCAGGGATTCGCCCTACCCTCGGCTAAAAAATGAATTTGCGAGCATCCGTACGTGTGGTGAAAATGAAGACACTTTAAAGGCCCCATTGCTCTATCAGCATGAAAAATTTTATCATGATATATCGCTGCAAGCTTCTCACTATAGTTTCGTCATTGTAAATGACCGTGATTAGCCAGCTTTAAACAAATACAACATCCTTCAGTTTCACATAAAAAAGGTTTGAAAACTTATATGGGTCTTTTTAGTTGGCAACAAATATGACCTACTTTCGATTTCATAAAATAGTAAGAATACAATGTACAGGCGCGGAGTCCCAATCACTATCCCGCCTATGTTTATCTAGCATTGCTAGACGGGAAACCAGAACAGGAAATTGTATTTTGTGAAGCGATTTGTTATTTTTCAAAAACTTGTTTTCTCTACTTTTTGTTTGTTATATGACTCAATATGTGCACACCAATCCGCATTTTATTACCAAACGTGAAGGTTGAGCAGACTTTTACAACGATTTGAATTTAGCCATTTTTACCGCTGGTAGGACTATGGAGACTTTAAAGCATCTGAAACGCATTTGGCGTTTCTTCCGTTTTCCGTTCTTTTATTCAAAATTGTTAATGCGATCTGTCTGTGGACGCTACCGTGTGAACCCTAATAATCTGCCAGAAATGTTCGATCAAAAGCCTGATCTGACTGCTTTATAACGATTTCTGGCCTCATTTTGATGAAGCTGCTAGTTCGTTCGGAGTATGTACATTTCTGTTTTTGTTTTTGTTATTAATCTTATTATTATTCATATTTATAAAGATTCATTTTTCGAAGCTCCATCCACTTATGCAGAGATATGCACTGGGTAATGTATGATAGCTAATAGTTGCAGATGAGATGAAAAAGATAGCGAATGTGGTATAAAACGTAAACAAACTTGCGGTTTTATGGCCCGAACAATATACATGTAATTTCAGGCGTATTGATCATATAGAGGGCTGATAGTCAAACGCTATGTGCAGTGGAACCTTGTAAACGGTAGCTGGATACAAACCAAGACCGCTAGCATAACAAACCGCCAGCAATCTTATTGTATTACCGGTTGCAACATGTGAATGGGCTCGGACCTCTAAAAATATGCCAGCAGATTTTAGGATGAACCATGCATATTAGCAGGCTCATGGATGTCCAATACCGACGTTGGACCTTACTTCATCGAGACAAAGACTAGTCTAATCTAGTCTAGTCTATCCCATGACCTTGTGAGGTCGTTGAGGCACCACAGATGACTCTACATCAATCCATTTCCACTTAGTCCTGTCTTCAGCTGCCCTAGTTGAACTAGCAATCTCCATCTCTGTCCACTACCTATTAGTGTCTTCCCACCTCTTCTTCTGTCTACCTCTCGTTCTCTTTCCTTTCACTGTGCCCTGCAGAATTGTCTTCGATAGACCAGAAGACCTTGAGACATGGCCAACCCACCGCAGCTTCCGTTTCTTGACCAAGGTCAGGAGTTGGCCATATTCTCCAATGGCTGCTTGGATCTTTCTGCGAACCTCCTCATTGGTTATATGGTCATTGTACAAAATGACCGGTAACCTTCGGTGGCATCTCATCTCAAAGGCCTGCGTTCTTTTCTCTAACCCTTCTGTCAAGGTCCATGGCTCACAGGCATACATAAAAAATGGATATGACAAGAGAGCGCATCAGCTTCACCTTTGATCCAAGAGATACAGTGTATGTTGCTATCTCTCCATATTGGCTTTAGCTTTGTCAGAGCTGCAGTGGCTTGTGCAATCCTTGAGAGAGCCTCCGGTTTTGTACAATTGCTCCAAGCTACTTGAAGCTTGTAACTGTTCCAAGCTCCTGTCCTTTTACCATAATCTCCCTCTGGATTTCGCTGGCGCTATTTGTCATTAGCTTGGTCTTCTCAGCACAGGGACAATGGAATCAAATTGTTGCTGAGTGATTAACGTCAGGCCGGAATCAGAGTTACCAAATGATCGCGAACCATCGAATCAGTCAATTATTTCTTCACATAACAGTCAAACTGAACTGATGTCCTATCTGTCATGAACATATGCAACTAAACCGAGTCTGCTATTTTCAGACTTTGACTGATCCGTTTCCTAACGTTGTCTTTCCAGATTATTTAGAGAGCGCGTCAGGTGTCATTCAGAATAGTGCACCGTACATAAGAATTATCTCGCTGCCAAATAATTTTGTACAAGAATAAGAGGCTGTATAGTTAAGTGCCTAAATAAATGAGAATTTTTTCATGTATGTTCAAGTTGTAGAAAAACACACTAATGTTTTATCGGAATTTGCTCCTTTTTGTGAAATTTATATGATTGAATTAACTGCAATGCAGCTCCAAATTGATTTTTTTCACTTGAGATGTAACTTGTATTGTTCATTTCACGCATAATTGTTAGTTAGGAACTATAAAGTATCCAAAGTTACATGTATTGATGCATTATCAAACAGTAGACGTTAACTTTAAACACCAATGACGTCAAATAAGACGTACCATCACCAGTCTTGCGTTACTGTATTTCACGGGGGTGGGGTAAAGTTAACTTCATTATCTAAAAACGAAACGGAAAACCCCTAACTGTCATTGTATTGTTCCACAAAAGGTTATTTACAGAACACAATATTAAACCTTTGTCATTTTTTAACTAGCCGATTTTTCGAAATTCGATGTCAAACCAAGGTTTTTAGTATTTTTTGAAATTTGAAAAATAAGTGTTTTGCTGTAATAAAATAGTAACACTGAAACAAAGTTAGACTTCTTTCACACAGCTTTGAAGAGCTCAGCATTGTACGTTTTAAATAAAATTTGATTTTCTCTCTAAAATATTAATGTCTGAGTCGTTAAAAATGATGCGTTTTCTGCACCCTGCTTCTGGCGTCAAAACTGCAAAAACCGTCACGTTTTCAGACGTCACACCTGACAACGCATTACAACATTTCCAAAATATAATTTCAGTTTCGCATGCAGATATGTTTGAAAATTTATATAATGCTTTGTTCATGATCAAAAACTGAATATTTCAAAAATCGAGTTTAAGTATGGTTCCACCTTAACTATAACCTTGTTGCCATGATAGGTACATTCGTTAATGACCATCATTCGGACTGGGATGAGCAAATTCCATATGTTCTTATGGCTAACCGGTCGTCTGCACATAAAACAACAGGTTTATCGATAAGCTTGCTGATGCTTGGCCGTGAGACAACCATGCCGCTTGACATAGCATTTGAAATGCCACCCCTATTAAACGAATACCTGTGAATCAGTGGATAGGGGAGCTAAGAGAAAGGTTAGAAAGTGCTCATACTTACATTCGGCAAACCACAGGTGAGTAAATGCGTAGGCAGGAAAAGGTCAGGGATAGAAAACAGGTCTATGAAGTGTTCAAGCCTGTCGACTACGTATATGTTTATTTTCCTGTTAAAAAACGGTAGGCCATTCCTCTAAATTAACATCCGTCTGGAGGGGCCCGTATCAAGTACTGGAGAAACTATCATATGTTCTCTACAAAGTAAATTGTGGTAGAGATAACGCTTACCAGATCAAGCATTGTGATAGAATGAACTTGGCTAGATCACATATATTACTAGGTTAAGAATTACTTGGACCTGATATGCCACATAGTTTTGCGGAGACGCAGGATAAGGAATATTCACAGGATGATGAATATTCCTCCGAACAAGAAACTGAGCTCAGAAATGAAGAGTTTGATATACAAGGGGTAACAGAGGGTAAAAGGGTCAGGCGGAAGCCTGTTTGGGCGAAACATTATATTTTTTCTATTTGCAGATTAGAGATGCCCAACCTCAAGACTACAGAGAGAAAATATCAGTGGTGCCACTCATGCAGAAAAATGGTGCCGAAGGACACATTCTCAAATTATCTGGTCCTGTGAGCAAAGAACAGAAAATCTTGTGATGAATGCAGTGGAACATTCATGAAAATATTTAATATACTTAAGGAAAAGAGAAACTTTCATGGACTTAAAGCCACTGCAACAAAGTTCGATGAGAAGCAAGATAGTACTGAGGTCAAACAAGTACCTGTAAGTAAAGAGACAGAAGCATGGGACAAGGACACAGGTATTGAGTAAGGGGAAGAGGATGACAGTGATGTGTTTCAGGGCCGGGTAGTAAGGAAAAGTTGCAAACCAAACCTCTTTGTGCCCCGACGAAGCGTAAGATAGAGACAGTCATCAGAGAGCTTATAGACTCTGAAAAGGTGAAAGAGCGTGAAATTTTAGTTGATACTGCACAGGAGGAGATAAGAACTATGAAAGACAATGACATTGCAAAACAGGAATCAGGTTCTACGAAAGGTGCTACTGACACTACTAAAGAGAATCAGTCTGAGACAGTGTCAAACATTTCTATGGATAGTAAAGCAGACAACCATGTGGTAGTTCGGATAGATATCAAGAGGAGAACACTTTCCCAAGAAACTACAGTGACCAGTGATGGCGAAAAAGTCTGTTCATTGTTTAAAACTGTGAAAGTAGGGGACATTAAACCAGAACCACAGATGAACTCGGCCGATAATATACCTTATAATGCTATTATCAGGCCAGGAAGAATAGTGATAAAGAGAGAGTTCTGGCCTGATGGAAGTAGGATCGTTCTTGACTTTAATTATGAACAACAGTGATAACGTAGTAGTGGTAGCATATGGCAGCTATGACCATCTAACAACTGAAGTATTTGAAAGTGGTTTAACACAAACTCCATCTGCCTGTGTTCATGATGGGGATTGCTCATAAGAGTTTGATGCTACAGTATCCTTATTTTAAATATCTAGTCCAAGGCTTGAGTAGGAAATTACTCTTAAGTGTGTTAGATAAGCTCAGAAACAGTTTAGTGAATGAACTTACTCAAACATGACATTCATATTAGAAATGTCTTGGACACAATTACTTTTCACAGAGCAAAGTAGCAATTTTTACGGAGAGTCCTGTAAATACACATGGTGCTTGATGCTCAAACTAAAGCTTGACAAGGAAGGTAATACAAAAAACAATCTGTTGTTGATTATTTTTGGTTAGTTCTATACATGCGGGACGCATAACCCGAAGGCGTGGGTAACGTAGCGAGGGTAGTACCGGGTGTGTCATCCCTGCACTTAATATTTCTGTTCTATTCTGTTTGACCGGAAGTTTTCCGCTCCAGAGATTGTAGTCTGAGTTTCTGCAGAACACATTTAACATTATCCTTTGAACGTAGTAGGTGGCCAGTTAGATACAATAAAGATTAACTTTTAGGTCTTAGATCACACCTCTGTTTTGGGGTTCATGTCTGTGTATCTAAAATATTCCGGAATTGTCTATGTTTAATTGACCTACGAGTTCGGACTTATGATTTGGGTACTTTGACCACTATCATTAGTAAATATTGAGTTCATAAGGCGCTGTAATAGTTTTACAACGAATTCACTACGAATAGACAATGATCAAACGCCGTTCAGTAGACGCTTATTAAGTTACACTGCAAGGTAGCAACGGTAACATCGGAGGCTTCCGTCGGAACTCGAGCATTTCCGTAAAAGACATTTACGATATTCCAGATTGGTTAATAGGGTCACATGGTCAAATATCGGGTATATAACTAGCTTACGCAGCATTGGAGTTCAGTTGTGAGTTGGTTGGAAAAGAGTTAAGTTCAAGAAGATATTGGAGAGAATAGATAATAACTTGAAAAATACTACTGCATTATCTTTAAGCGGGAAGCAAAGTTGTTTGGTTTCCGCGTTCTCTGTTGATGAAAAAACGTCATAGAGAGGTTACTGAACAACTGCAATTGTTGCCTGGGTTGCTAGTAGTATCTTTCTAGGAGTTATTAAGGATCAAGTCTGAGCCTCAAACACATCAAACTGACAAGCTTGAGACTTTGGCTCTAGTCACTCATATCTTAAACTAGGCTACCGGGACGTCATAGAGAGGTAGTCTTAGCTACAAACGCCATTGACTGGGCCTAAACCTAGGGTCATAGGAGTTCCGACAGAAGTCTCGGGATATAAGGCTTAGGAAAAGCATTTGATTCTACAGTTTTGTTTATATATGCTCCGTGATTTATAGTGATTAATTGGGTTTGCAATCATTTAACAATTATTAAAATCCAATCACAAGACAAGGAAGCTTTGAGGAAAATTATCTATATACTATTGCTTTTCATTGTTCATGCTAGTTTTTATTCATTGTCTTGGCTTAACATATCCTTGAGCTAAGGCCTGTGTCTAAAGAGAAGAGAGCCCCCGGACACGCTACAAATGTAAATGTTGTGGCTTGTTTTGAAAAGCGACCGAAATTTCAAATACAGATTAACACCAAAACCTATCGTTGAGTTTGCTGCACGTTATAAACGTGCAAAATCGACACGTGCTTTCTGTGCCGCTATCTCAGCGTTTCTATGAATAATTTTACTATACCACATTGATGATCCTTGAGTGAAAATAACTGATGCAGAACTTTAGACCTGAGCAGTGAACATAAAGGAATCATGGACATTCAAAAAGTATATACTTTCTTTTGCCGTTGAGTATACATGTATGGCCTTTGAATAAAGAGGGCACATTGAGATATCTGTGTCGAATGACGAGAGTTAGCTTCATTTGCTATATTTCAGATCTACGAGCTATTACGTGGCATAGAAGCAATTTCAGATTGTAACTGCCTTGAAGTAAAAAACTCGTTTGGAACGCACTGTGGTGGTTTGTTTGAAACTTCAGAAGTAATGGTAACTCATTCAAACAATCTGCACGTTCACTTTACAACGGACGGGCTTTACAGCTCAAAAGGCTTCAATATCACGTTTACGGAAATTAAAAGTAAGTTTTCATTCAAAGCCATCGGATGGATTACAGAATTATCTCAGTAGTTAAGAACAGAGAATTAATTATAGGTTTTAGAAAATTACACTTTTCCATTGATTGAATTTAAGTTAGCATCTCACTTATGATTCGAGAAAGCGTGGCATACACTGTATGCCATTCTCTGCTCGAATTATAAGTGAGATGATGCCATAGTTTTGTTACCATAGTATATATGGAATTAACAACTGCTGTGTCTAGTATCTTGGCAGAATGTCGCCTCGATTACGTCACTTTGACACCAATATGAAGTTAGTTAGTTACTGTGGTAACAGATCTATGACGTCGTTTGTTCCGGAGCATGGCATACAGTGTAGGCCGTGCTCTGCATTTTTTCCAATGTCATAACAAACTGACATTCTTTTAACAGAAACTTCAGGTTTTCTCAAAGAAACAATTATTCTCAAGTCATTGAATTCCATGTTTTAAAAACTTTACCTGCTTCACTTTTGTCTCCCTTCCCAATGGGGCTCTGTGAAATTGTAAACACTTTCGCCAGCTTTACAACTTTGTGAAGGTTAGGCCAATTGTCCGTAAGCTACACAAATGTGTGAAGGTCACGGACAGCTATTAATAAGCTTCACATGCAGCAACTTTAGTAGCAATTTGTGTTTCATATGGTAAATGTCATACCCACAAAATGATATTTGCGGATTACTTTCTAATAGGCACTGATATGGATCTTACATCACCGCATTACTGCCTGCCATTCCGACAAATCTGCACACGCACCATTATAATACATGTGATGCATGTCATACCTTTTTTACAATTTTTCCGTGAATCGCAGTCCATTTGCTGCTTCTGACATGCATTTTTTTTAATTAAAGGCAATACCCCATGTACTAGAGACTGAGGCCGTTCTGACAGAAATGCAGGCATGGTGATAAATATCTCATTAAGTCTTGGTGGGTTCTTAGTTATGACAATGTTTTAGGATTTTATTAACTCTGTTATTACAGAGATGAGCCGCACAAAACTCATTCGTGACAATCGCTTTCTAGTAGTCCATATTTCTGTTCAGGTATCATGACGTTCTGTTCATTGGTTATTTAGTCAAAGTTTCTGATACAGATTTTGAATCAGTTGTAGGGCAATCGCTGTAAATGAAGCTTCATTCTTCAGTACAGACGGAAAGACAAAAGTATTTACGGACACAAAACGGTCAAACTGTAACACTCAGTATTTTGCGGGGGATGATAAGGCAAACTCTGATTTCACTCTAGAAATGTAAAAATTTCCGTCATGTGTTCTGTTCCGTGTTTTAGAAATGGACTCATCAAAACAATAATTTCCATGCATAAAAAGTCTGATCCATTCATGTCCCATCCTGCAGTTTATTTACTTTCCATTTGGCATAGTGGGATTATGCAAACACCATTGCTTTGAGAGCTGTGTCATGAGTTCATGACGTAATGAAGAACACAAAGTCATGGTGACGTCATATAAGAACACATAAGCAGCGCACCAACATTGTTTTTAACTCTGACTGTTACGACTGTTTCCAATTCGGAAATTTTACAGTTTATGGTTAAAGCAAAATGGCAAGTTTGTATAATCAACTTTGTTCACATTTTTAAGAGATCTATGTAAAACTGTGTAGAGTTGTTACAGACATACTAATGATATTGTGACTTAATAGCCCTTTAAGTTCTGTAAAGCTTAACACAGAAAGTGGATTAAAATTAGCTACAGTTTAATCCAATCATTTGCATCGGATTCCAGCCAATCAAGTCATTAATACAATAGTTTTAAACTAATGATATTGCACGTATAATCAGTCAGTCAAATGAAGTCTAGATTGAATCTCAGGTCGCAGGTATATAAAGCTCAGATCAACCGTCTGCTGCAGTTCTAGTATTAGTGTTCGAAGAAGACACTTTGAGAATAATCAGTAGGGTAATCATTATTTCTACAGAGTCGTAGACGTGCCTGAAAAATTGTCGTTCCTGCTCTGCAGATAAACTTATATTTACTTACTAGTAAATGTGTTTAGTAGTAGAGGAGGAGCTTACTTACTCTGATTAACAATGCCACACTGAGCCACTCAAATATTGATCATTTATATGCATAAGTCTTGATTCAATTTATACTTGTAATTGCACTTTGATTGATGATTTGTTTGAGCGGTCAGCTCATTTTTAAGTTATCAACAATCATTTTCCGAGCAGGTCGCTCAATATAAATTGGGAGAAATCATAATCATAGCAGTTAGCTAAAACTACAATTGAGCCATTGTTAAACTTTTGATTCCACACTTTATTTGTGACTGTGTTTGAGCAAAGTGGGCCACAGAATACGCACTGAAATTACGGTACACGCCACAATATGTACATTCTGTTTCGAACAGGTAAAATTTGACAAAATTTCAGCCTTTTCAAGCTCAGAAATTTTATAAGGTTTAGCTAAAGTAGGACGGCAAATTTATATGATTAACTCCTTCCTCGCTTTTTAAGCAATCAGTGTGAACCATGTTACAAATTTTTCAGACATACTGAAGGCATGCATTTGACTTTTTATTTCTTTCTCAAGAGAGGGAGATAGGTGGGGGCTAGTGGGAGGATGACGGGGTGAGTTCGGAGACAGGCACCACATGGGGGCATCATCTGTGTCTTACAGACACAGTTTATTTTAGTTTTAAGTCTGTTTCTTAATCAAAACCAGCTTGCACCGAAGACAAACTTGGAAGAAACGTGGAACTTTATGCAAAAAGGGGTACCTTGTTTCCTCTTCATAGTTGGAACAACATTTTAAAAAAAATGTATAATGCATAACAAAATTCTGATATTGAGCCCACTTCTAAACGTTGCTGTGACGTAGGCAGAAAAGAATAAGGTTAAAAACTGATGACGACCTCTGGGTCCTGAGACTTTAAGGCCACGTGCGTTACAATTACTTATTACGGCACTTAACAAAAATAACATATAAAAATAACACGTATTTCATTATCATACCCTTGCCTTTGTAGTTTCAGGCAAACGTATACTATAAATTTTCAGCCGTATAGGATAATAAACACTGACATAATAGAACAAAATATAATTGTCTTGCTAGCGTTAACGTTATTGGTATCGGCAGTGACATTAAATAATCGACGAGGAAAAAAGACAGCTCTTCATTTTCGGAATCGTCTTAGAAGGGAAGCCCCGCTCTTATAACAGAATTTTGTAAGACTTGGATAGATATTTGGGGTCATTCCATAGAGTGGAAGCCCCCGTTTTATAGTCGAATAAATACGGCAACAATAATAATTGAGCCGCGACACGACAAAACCAACAAAGTGGTTGTGCGACCAGCGAAGACTCAGATCAGTCTGGGCATCCACCCAGCCTGATCTGAGTCTCCGCTGACCGCATGGAGGTAGCTTAAACTCTTAACTACCCATTAAGCACTTAGCAAAGAGTCTGATCAGACTGGGCGGATGCACAGGCTGATCTGAGTCTGTGCTGTGCGCACAACTACATTGTTGGTTTTCTCGTGTCGCGGCTCAATTATCTTTCTTTTCTATTCTATTCTATCACATAAGTTTGGGCACCACAGATGACTTCGAAACGATCCATTTCTTCCTTGTTCTGTTTTCAGCTGCCCTAGGTGAGCTGGCAAAGTCCATTCCTGCCCATTCTTTAATATTGTCTCCCCACCTCTTCTTATATCTACCTCTTCTTTTCCTTTCACTGTGCCCTGTAGAATCGTCTTTGCCATACCAGAAGACCTTGAGTAATGGCCAAACCACCTTTGTTTCAGTTTCTTTACCAGGGTAAGGAGTTGATCATATTCTCCAATGGCTGCTTGGATCTTTCTGCGAACCTCCTAATTGGTTATATGGTATGAAATGTTCAGTAACGTTCGTTATCATCTCATCTCAAAGGCCTGCGTTTTTTTTCTCTAAAATCTTTAATCATTATTATACCTCAGGACAAACGTGTGGAGCGGTCCTAAAGAAACAAACTGGGTGGATTCAGTCACCTGACAGAAACGAGGATGGCCTTTACGACAATAATGCTGTTTGCGGATGGAAAATATGGGCAAATGACAACCATAGTATAGAATTAGATATTATATTCATCCGAATTGAGAGCTCACCAGGATGCTCATATGACATGCTTTGGGTAAGAATTCTTTGCAGCTTTTTTTGCTGGCTTACAGCTAGGGAAACGTCTTTCAGTTTAACTTATTAAGCCCCCCCCCCCCCCCCCCCCCCACAAAAAAAAAAGAAAAGAAAATAAGCAGACGGTAAAATTTACATCTGCAGAATTAAAAAAGGGTGTTTCCTCCAAGTTGTATTTTACTGAGAATTCATAGACAATAGGACCAACAGTGTAGATCTAGACGAGAACGCTCATGCTGAGCCGCCTAATCAGGATTTACCCTGTTTGCAAATTCAGTTATCTTCGATTCTGGTGCTTTAAGAGTTAGATCAATGTAAGTATTGACTGTGCTTTTACCATGTTGGCTGATTATCGAATGTTATCTTCATTGTCGTGATTTCAGATGCATTTCAGTGCTGGTTCCCGGGATATAAAGCGAGTGACGGAACTTTTTGGGACCAGATAATTTTCTTTGAGACCTCAGTAGTTTTTAAATGAGCTTCGACTTTAAGATATAGAGAGTATTTGCAAAATAACAAGAGAGCCACAACACGACAAAACAACATACTGACATGTTCCGCTTAGTCTGATCGGAGTCTTCGCTGTGCGCTTACAGGGTAGCGAGGGGTCAAAGCTACCTACACGCCGACAGCGAAGATTCTGTTCAGACTGGGCGGATGCCAAGGCTAATACGAATATTTGCGTGGTTCACATGTCACTTTCTTTCGTGTTGCGACTCAAAAAATGAAAATGTCAGTCTATTCACGATGTTGTGTTGTTTCAGATTGACGGTGCGACATTTTGTGGAGAGTATGGGAGGCAGGCAACGATGAAAATGGCGAACAACCCAGTTATTGTTATCTTCAGGACAGATTTTTCAAACACTGATGCTGGCTTCCTAATTAACTATCGGAACGTCGAAGGTAAACATTGTATGCGATTGAGTGGCTGAACTCGGGTTTAACGTCCCATCAACAACTAGGTCATACAGACATGTACAAAGAGGGGTCCTCGGTTTCAAATCTCGTCTGGAGGAACGTGGGATAAAACTTGTACGATAATTGATTGCAAGATAATTCTGGTAACTGTACTTGGCATGGATTTTGTACCCTTTCTTGCAAGTGACTGATACAGTTAACTCCCGATATCTCCATCACTGATATCTAAAAGTAGCTTCCTATATCAAAGAATATATTTCCTATTTTTTTTATTTACATTTCAACTCCTGTTATCTCAAACTGCTGATATCTCAAAGTAAATTTTCTGGTATTAAGTATTAAGGTAAATGGGTGCACTTTAGGAAAAGAAACATTGACGTATTTATTTTTGCCAAATTGTCAAGGAGGACCATTTTGTGTCTCAGTATTGATTTCTTTGTACCCCGTGTCGATTGGCAGGGAGCATTAAGATTTGCTTCTCTCTGTCCATTTGTCTGTCTGTCCATCCGTCTGTCCGTCCGTCACACTTAAGGGTAACGAGTTTGTGTAAGTAACTCCTCCCACAGTTTTAATGGATCTTTTTCAAACCTTGCAAACATGTGGACATATTGAATATGTGCATGTGGGTTTTTAATGGAGCTAGACTCCGTTTTGACAGAGTTACGGCCTTTTGAACATAGTCCTTTTAGGTAGTCTTTTTTTGCATTGTAGGGTACTGTTTTCAATGGATTTCTTTCAACTTTGCATACATATTGTGAATATATAGAAGGTATGCGTGTGGACTTTTGATTGAGCGAGACTTAGTTAGGTCCCCGTCAGACGAAGTCTGCAGAGGCCCTATAGTAATCACCTTGTCCGTCCGTCGATTTTGTGTCCGCTCCATAAGGCTGTGAACGGTTTTAGACATTATCACGAAACTTTGTTCAAATACAAAGCATCATCATGCTATGTGCAGAGTACAAGAACAGTAACTACCACTTACATTTTACAGAATAATGCCCCATTGTAATTTTAGTCAGAATTTCATGTCCGCTCCATAGTTCTTATACGGTTTGAGATGTTTTCACGAAACTTGGTACAAATATAAGTAATCATCAGATAATGTGCTGAGAAAAAGAACGGTAAAACCACCTACATTTTTTAAAAGAATTATGCCCTTTTTAAATTTAAGTCAGGATTTCTTGTCCGCTCTTTAACTCTAACACCATTCAAAATATTTTCACGAAAGTTGGTACAAATATAAAGCATCATCAGATAATGTGAAGGGAACAAGAACAATAACTTTACTTACGTTTTACAGAATAATGCCCCTTTGTAATTTTCAGTATAGAAATCATGTCCGCCCCAAAACTCTGACACCGTTCAAGATATTTTCAAGTAACTTAGTACAAATATAAAGCATCATCAGACGATGTACAGAGAAAAAAAAACACGACTCAACCTACATTTTTAATGGAATTATGCCCTTTTGTAAAATTTAATATGGAAATCATGTCCGCTCCATAACTTTGAAGCCCTCAGAGATATTTTCATGAAAATTTGTACAAATATAAACAATTAACAAAGGATATGCAGAGAATAAAAACCATAACCCAGAGCTCTAGATAAGAAGGGTATTTGATGATAATTGAGGGATAATTTTTCTTATTTCTCATCGAAACCATATGTTGTGACCCCTCATCTGAACCGTCTCGCCAAGACGGTTCACATGAGGAGTCACAACATATGTATTTATGCAGAAATAACAAAAATTATCCCTAATTATCACCAAATACTCCCTCTTATCTAGAGCTCTGTTTACACTTTTACAGGAGTAGGCCCCTTTGTTATTTTCAGTATAGAAATCATGTCCGCTCTATAACTTTTAAACCGTCAAAGATTTTTTCATGAAACTTTGTACAAATATAAAGCATCATTAGACAATGTGCAGAGAATAAGAACCATAACGCCATTTACATTTTTACGGATTTATGCCCCTTTGCTATTTTCAGTATAGATATTATGTCCGCTCATTAACTTGAAACCATCGAAGATATTTTTATGAAATTTTGTCCCAATATGAAGCATTATCAGATGATGTGCAGATTAAAAGAACCTTTATTCCGCCTACATTTTTAGCTCACCTGAGCCAGCGGCTCCGGGGGAGCTTATAGGTTGGTAAGGCTCCGTCGTCCGTCGTCCGTCCGTCCGTCGTCCGTCCGTCAACAATTTCAAACGACTTCTCCTCTGAAACCGCCGGGCCGATTGTAACCAAATTTCATATGTAGCCTCCTGGGGTCTTAGAAATGAAAAGTTGTTCAAACGGTCCTGGTCACATGACCAACATGGCCGCCATGCCCATATATGGTAAAAACCTAAAAAATCTTCTTCTCCAGAACCAATAGGCCGATGACCTTGAAACTTGATATGTAGCAGCGGGTATGTGATTTCTACCAAGATTCTTCAAATTATGACCTTGGGATGACCTTGACTTTTTTTACGGTAAGGTCAAATTTGCTTCCTTATACTTTTACATGGCAAAATTCTAGAATATAAAATATCTTGGAAACTGTTGAAGATTTTGGGCTAAAAATTGGTATCTACAGTCATCTTAATGAGTACATGAAGATTTATGAGTACAAGAGGTCAAGGTCATTCTTTGACCTTTGACCCAGAACTCTCATATTTTGACAATTTCAAACAATCTCCTCAAAAGCTATTTGGCCTATTGAAACCAAATTTCATATAGAGTTTTCAGGGGTTGAGGGAACGAAAATTTATTTGTACGGTCCAGGTCACATGACCAACATGGCCGCTACGCCCATATATGGTAAAAATCTTTAAAAATTTTCTTCTCCAGAACCAAAAGACAGATGGCCTTGAAACTTTGTATGTAGCATTGAGTACTCAAGTACTGTCAAGAGTGTTCAAATTATGACCTTGGGTTGACCTTGACCCTTTTTTACAGCAAGGTCAAATATAGGAAATATAGAACATATGGTTTCTTGGAAAGTTTTGAAGATTTTGGCCTTAAAATTGGTTTATACAGTTATCTTAATGATTACATGAAGATTTGTGAGTACAAGAGGTCAAGGTCATTCTGTGACCTTTGACTCAGAACTCTCATATTTTGACAATTTCCTCAAAAACCACTGGGCCAATTGAAACCAAATTTCATATAGAGCCTTCAGGGGTTGAGGGAATGAAAACATTTTCTAACGGTCTAGGTCACATGACCAACATGGTCATAACGCCCAGAAATGGTAAAAATCTTTAAAAACCTTCTTCTCCAGAATCAATTGACCGGTGGCCTTGAATGAAACTTGGTACGTAGCATTGGGTACTCCAGTACTGTAGAGATGATTCAAAATGATGACCTTGGAATGACCCTGACCATTTAACAGCAAGGTCAAATATGAGAAAATGCTAGTATATAAAATTCAATGGGAAGTTTTGCAGATTTAGGCCTAAAAATTGGTATATACAGTCATCTTAATGAGTACATGAAGATTTATGAGTACAATAGGTCAAGGTCATTCTTTGACTTTTGACCCAGAACAACTCATTTTGATAATATCAAACAGTCTCCTCAAAAGCCACTGGGCCAATTGTAACCGAATTTCGTATAGAGCCTTCAGGGGCTGATTGACCCTAAATTTGTTCAAATGGTCCACATCACATGACCATCATGGCCGCCATACCCATTTATGGTTTAAACCTTTAATATTTTTCTTCTCCAGAGCCAATATACCTGTGACCTTGAAACTTGATAAGTAGCATGGAGTACTAGAGTACTACCAAGACTGTGAAGAATTTCAGACATAAGAAAAAGCCACTTTGCCAGTTGGCCAGGTGAGCGATTCAGGGCCTCATGGCCATCTTGTTTCAGAAATATTCCCCTTTTCATTTTTTAAAATGGAAATCATGCCCGCTTTATTACTCTGACACTGTTCAAGATATTTCACAAAACTTGGTACAAATATAAAGCATCATCATTTGATGAAAAGAGAACAAGAAACGTAATTCCACCTTCATTTTTATAAAATTATGCCTTTTTGTAAAATTTTAGCATGGAAATGATGTCCGCTCCAAAACTTTAAAACCCTCAAAGATATTTTCATGAAAATTTACACAATTATAAAGCATCATCAGAGAATGTGCTGAGAATAAAAACCATAACACCATTTACATTTTTTTTACAGAATTATGTCCCTTTCTTATTTTCGGTATAAAAATCATGTCTGCTCTATAACTTTATAACCGTCACAGATATTTTCATGAATTTTTGTACAATATGAAAAATTATCAGTTAATGTGCAGATAATAGGAACCATAAGAAATTCTACATTTTTTTTAAATTATGCCCCTTTGTAATTGTCAGTATATAAATCATTACCAATCTATAACTTTAGAACTGTCGAAGATATTTTCATTAATTTTTGTACAAATATAAAGCATCATCAGATGATGAGCAGAAAATAAGAACCATAACTCCTCCTAAAGTTTTACAAAAATAGTTTCTGCTCTATAGCTTTAAAATCATTGTAGATATTTATACAAAACTTAGTACAAATGAAAAGCATTATAAGATGACATGAAGAGTAAAGTACGGTAACTACACCTGCACTTTAAACAGAATTATGTCCCTTTGTAATTTAAGGTGTGAAGATCTTGTCCGCTCTATACTTTTAAAGCCGTCAAAGATATTTTCATGAATTTTTGTACAAATATGAAGAATTATCAGACAACGTACAGATACTAGGAACCATAAGAAAATCTACATTTTTACTGAATAATGGCCTTTTTTGATTGTCAGTTAATAAATCGTAGTCAATCTATAACTTCAAAACTGTCGAAGATATTTTCATTAATTTTTGTACAAATATAAAGCATCATCAGATGATGAGCAGAAAATTAGAACCATAGCTCCACCTAAAGTTTTAAAGAAATAGTTTCTGCTCTATAGCTTCAAAATCATTGAAGATATTTTTACAAAATTTAGTACAAATAAAAAGCATTAGATGATATGCAGAATAAAGTTCGGTAACTACATCTGCATTTTAAACAAAATTATGTCCCTTTGTTATTTTGGGTGTGAAGATCTTGTCCGCTCGATAACTTTAAAGCCTGAAAAGATATTTTAAAAAAAAACTGGTACAAATATAAAACATCAGATGATCTGAAGGTGTGCAGAGTGCAAGAATGGTAACTGCTCCTGCTTCACAGAGTTGTTGTCCTTCTTTTAATCAGTCATGAATTTGTATTTTGCTCATATCTTCATGACTCTACCCGAGGCTTAATTCGAAACAACGTATTTAAGAGGAAGGAACAACATGATAATAGAAAGCTGTTATAGTTATTTCTGGTCTGGAACATATGATTTAAATGCCGTCAACTGTCCCATTTAACTAAAGCGAGACCCTATTAGTTACCATGTTTCTAGTTTTGACATAATTACGGCCCTTTTTAACTTAGTCATTTCAGGCAGTTTTTTTTTTTGCATTGTAGGGTACGGAGTTTGTGTAATCAACCACTCCCCCACTTTTCAATGGATATTTCTCAAACTTTGCATACATGTTGCGGATCTATTTTGAACATGCATGAAGATTTTAGATGGAGCCTGAGTTAATTTTGACAGAATAACGGCTTTTGGAACCTAGACCTCTCAGACAGTTTTTTTTGCATTGTAGGGTATGACGTTTGTGTAATCAACTCCTCCCATTGCTTTCAATGGATCTTTCTCAAACATTCGCATATATATTGTGGACATATTGAAAATATGCATGTGAGTTTTTATGAAGCTAGAACCAATTTTGATGGAATTAGAGCCTTTTGAACTTAGTCATTTCTGACAATGTTTGCATAGTAGGGTATGGATTTTGCAATGGACCTTTTTTTCAAACTTTGCCTATGTACGTTGGACATATTGAAGATGTGCATGGTGGGTTTTGATTGAACTGTAATTGATTTTGAATGAATTACAGTCATTTAATCTTAGTCGTTTTAGGCAGTATTTCTTGGCATTGCAGGGTATGGACTTTGTACTTAGCCGTTTTGACAGTCGGCTTGCAGAAAAGTTATTTGAAATATAATGTTTGTTGATAATGGACAACCCAGTGATGTGCACTGGTCTGTGGCAGGCTGTGCACGGGGGCACCATTCGTGTCTTACAGACACAATTTTATAGTTTCTGCTTGCATTAACAACGAAGAGGAACAACAGCATAGTGTAATTTTTTATTCTTTATTACACACTGAAGTTTCAGCATGCAAAATTTCCGCAAAAAATTGTTAATATTACTGATTTAATAAAATAAGTGATAGTATATATTCACATATAAGTTACTCAAATGACATATTTTTCGCGCGCACTAACAACCTCATTAATATTCACGGTATAAGTTACTCAAATGACATATTTTTTGCGCGCACTAACAACCTCATTAATATTCACGGTATTTATGCGCTGCTTCAAGAAAACGCTCATAAAATGCCTTCACAATCGCATTTTCAATGAACAAGTTTGTGTATTTTTGTTTTAAACACAACTAGTGTGTTTGAAGATATTTTTGAAGTTACACGAAAATAAGTTTGCTACACTACCGGAACTATTCTATGCAAAGGCTGTGACCAGGGAGTACATATATTCGCCAGTTGTTTCGCTGGTCCCAGCTCCAGTATAAAATTGTTATATTAACATACCAAGAACCCCGTTCAAAAGGCTTCTTTAAGCCCCAGAGACGAAATTAGCAAAAGTTGCAAACAGCGTAGATCCTGACGAGGCGGCTAATAATGTTTGTCCCCTGGTCTTTGAATCCTCAATTTGAAATTTCTTGGAGAAGGCATTTTCTTAATTTTTGCAGACGTAAATTTTGTCGTCTTTTTGGTGCTTAAAGAGTTAAAGGTGCAGATTCTGGCAAGAAAAAAAATGACCCTCCCTAACTGATCACCTTGTGCAGTTTACTGATAAGAAGATCAAAGACTTCTCCTAATGTCATCATTATCAGACTTCTCAGACAAAGTAAACAGATAAGCGGTCAGATGCCTGGGGCACCCAATGGGGACTTTGATTTATTGGGTTAGGATATTGTAAACAGTTTGTTACAGTTTATTTTTTTATATCTTTTTTTGAAAAATTAAATAAATGAACGAATAAAATGATGGATATATTGATCAAAAGAAAAGATGTTTTCATAAAGGATCATTATGGCATATATTTTCAATAAATTAAAAAACCGTGGCTATGTGACATATATAATTAACACCTTTTATAAACACCAGTATCAATGTTTTGCAAACTCTGTCAGAAATACATTTTTTCCACCTTTACATTGGAATTCACACAAGTGTTTTCATAAAGATACACCTGTCTCTATTTAGTAATCACTGTGACATTTACATTTCTTAACATATAATCCAAATTAACCATTTTTAGACTGGAAACCTGTTTAGGGGATATATGCAAACAATGCAGACCCAGTTCAGACGCCACAGAAAGCGGCATCTGATCAGGGTCAACACTATTTGCTTACAGGAATTTCTATGCAAAATACAATCATGTGAAAACATTCACCAGAAACCCCTAAAACTAGAACTCAACTCACCCAAATAATAAGAAAGGACAAGTTCGCTATTTAACAAAGAGTTAATAATAAATTTTAATAAACTTAAGTATGTCTTTGTTAATAAAGATAAACTGCATGTATAACAATCACATAGTAAACCACTCTCCAAAACAAAATGCCTACTTATAATAAAATTATGTAGGCTCTATTTATTTATATTCTCGTTTTTTTTTTCATATCAAAATATTGTCAGTATTATTTTTTCTTTTTTAAATTTCTAATATTGATTTTCCCTTCCTGGGCCCCAACAGGATCATAGTCATAAAACTTTTCCTCTCAGTGGTGACACTTCGCTGGGTAGATTTGGGGAGTTTATTGAGACAGAAAATGTAAAGATTCTGGGTCTTTAAACGACATAATTTTAAACACAGTTTCTAGTTTCTATCAAGATAAGGATTCGGGAATTTCATTTTTTACTTTAAACTAGAGAAAAATCGGCCAACAGCGTTATTTTCCCCGGTATGTAGAGAAATTGAAGTGACTTTCTAGGGATATTTAATATTTCATATTTTTGACTAATAAAGGTGATAAAGCGACAACTGAGAACATGGAAAATGTAACTGTTTATCGACAATAAATCTTTTTACTCTCACGTTGTCTGTCATGCATGTCAGAGAAACTTGGAAAAAATAGAGATGAAAAGATAAGAGAATTCAAATCTAATGTTTCAGCGACCCCGGCTGCAAGTAAGATACTACTCAGTTCGGTCAGTGGAGAGTTTAATATCCCACAGAAAGAGGATCTTGGATATTACGATCACAATCTTTATACAACGTGGCATATCAGTGCTGAACAAGGCAAAATTATAGTTTTCAACCTGCTTTACATGGACATTGAGCAAGGCCTTTCGGCCTGTACTACAGATAAACTACTGGTAAGTCGCTGCAGTTGCTTTTCCTGTTATATCAGCTACAATTTGAGCCGCGACACGAGAAAACCAACAAAGTGGCAAGTGCGCCCAGCGAAGACTGATCTCAGCCTGGGCATCCAACAAGTTTGATCAGAATCGTCGCTGTGTGCTTAAAAGGTAGCTAAGGGTCTAAGCTACCTCCATGCGGACAGAGAAGACTCTGATCAGACTGGGCGAATGCCCAGTCTGATCTGAGTCTGCGCTGGACTCACAACCGCTTTATTGGTTTTGTCGTGTCGCGACTCATTCTCATTATTGGTTTTGTCGTGTCGCGACTCATTCTCATTTTCATTTTCCTCAAGCATTTTCATTAAAACATTTTCTAGAAGTACAAATGGCGATGTTGCTTAAGGTAACTAAACGTCATTTAAAGTGGAATAGGACAAACCAAACTTTTTCAGTTTTGTAGTCAAACAAAACATCATGAAAAATTCCAGTCCTTTGTAAATCATGTAATGCCTTTCTTTTGGACAGAAAACAAATACAGTTATACTATCTATTTCAACGACGTTGTGAAAATGTGAAAATTTGACTTTTCTCTCGCAAAATTCACAGTTCTTAGCAATCCCTACTAAACGACATTGCTTTGCAGTCCGTTAAGGTATCGACATAAATCCATACCAAATTACGTACTATCAAGAGGTCCACAGAGCTTTGCTATACTTTTTGCCCAGTCCTTATGCATTACGAGTGAATTGATGCGAACAGTACTTTTCATCAACTGTTGAAATTTTCTTTTTACACGTTAAAATGTAATAAAAAAAAACTCTCCGAAAAATATGTGTCAAATTTTGATAATGTTTTAATGAAATTTGATGTTAAAATATTCATGTTCATCAAAATAAACTAAGATTTAACCATGTAAATATTTACCTATGTAGATTTTTTAAGTATATACCCTTGTTCATTTCCCCGTCAAACCGAGTGCTTCGCTAAGAGCAGTTTCCGAAATATCTTTGATTTCCAATAAAACAATGACGAATTATTCTAGAGAATCTATCAAAATAAAAAAATGAAGAAATATCTCATTCCGTCTTCTAGTTAAAACAGTTCGAAAGTTCAAGGGTTCATTTTTCTTTTCGAGTTTTGCTTTTTCGGATGTAATTGACGTCGTGAGGTACGAAGTTCTATAGGGTTCAATAAACGAAACGTCACGTAGCGCAAAATGAAATATCGCAGCAAAAATGAACCCCTGGCATGTTTAAACTGTCCCCCTGGAAGACGTAATAAGATATTAATTCAGTCTTTTCGGTTTTCGTGCGGTTACATTCCCTATGTAACGGGACGAGCCACCAAATTTTGTAACGGGCAAGCCCTGCGATGTTATGACAGGGCTAGCACCAAAATACTGTGACGGAACAAGCCACTAAAGTTCCCTCGGCCCTAGGCTATAACTGACAAATGTCCCGACACTTTTTCTCTGATTTGCTCTGTTTCTGCCAGTACTATCTTAAAACATATAATGTGTTTGCTTCCCATATGCCTTACCCCGTCTTGAACCCACGGGACACCTCCCGGGACACTACAACTCCCTGTAACGTTCAGTTTACGAGATCTAGTACTGTTCGATAACACTATTTATCGAACAGTAAAACAGACGTACGGACGCATCAGCAGACAAACAGACGCTCAGCTGGACGGACAGACGAACACTTACGTACGAACGTTCAGTCAGCTAGACGAACATGCGGACAGATGGGCAGATCAGAGCAAATCAGGTACCCACGAGTTCAACTTTTAAGCTTGTCTGAGAATGGGAAAGTAAAAGAGAGTACTTGAAAATGATTTATTTACAAGAATGAGTTGAAATGATCAGCAAAAATTAACCTTATTTGACCATAGTTTCCAATACAAACCAACAACTTACTTAGCTATTTTCATATATTAAGCTGAAAGAGACCAATCCCACTAGAAGGGGGTAGAGAATTAGCTGGTTAAGTATAACATGGTACTTTTTACCAACAAAGACTATTTTAGGTTAAACATGGTACCTTTGAAATAGCCTAACAGTAACGCCCGTATAGAGCGTAGACAGAATTGTTCCGTTTTCCTCTTAAGCTTTTAACCAATTATTGCACTGGAAATTCAAAACGTACAGGTTTGATCTCATACCCTGAACAGTCCTCTGATTTCAGCAACAGCAACCCTTAAACAGAAGTAAAGTATTTCTAGAATAGATAAACAATAAAATTAATTAAGTTGTTAATTAATTTTACCATATACCTACAATTAAAAGAGCACTGTACAGCTTGCTGATACAATTACTTAAACTAAAGGAAATCACTCAACTTCAGGGTGGCTTTGAAATAAGTTGTAGCTTACACAAAAAAAAAAACTAATACCTTTTCCAAGTGTCCAGCGTTTGCAATCTTCTCGCCTCTACATTCCCCCCTCCCAAACAAATATTACAAATATGCACAATATTTGTTTGAAAAGCACAAACATGAGTGGCAGGAGAAAAGAATGCAAATGTTAAGACAATATGGTCTTAAACTTTCATATAGCAATTATTTTCTATTTAATTTAGGTTTCCAGTGTTCTTTTTGAAACGTGTGAGCTTTATACTCCGTCTGTCCATGTCTTGTCCGTTTTGTTATCGTAACCGCTTCATCCCTGTTAACATTTGGCCCCGACTAGATTTCACTTAACACCGGGCGTGCCTTCCTTTCCATTGCTGCAACTACATCCCCCACTTGAACCGATGAAAAGTTGCATAGACAGCGGTACAATGGTACCGTCTCACGATGAAATTATTTCCAGTGCTTCCACAAAGTGTTTAAGCTGGTGTAGGTTGTTTGATTGCAAGCATTAACTGGGCACTTCATTCCACTGACAAAATCTGGACGGAGGTCTTTATCTAATGAAGCCATATCGTCGTCTGAAACGACCAGGTCAAGTTCAAGCCCTAGAGGGTCTTTGCTACCAAACGCCATGACAACAAATCTGAAAACACTGAATAAAAATCATTCCAATTAATGATCGTAAGATTTACGGTAAACATTTCCATAAGCACTTTGTAACACCATCAATGTTCAACAGCACGGCAAAAAGCACTTTCAAGAAAAGAGTTGATGCTACAAATGCACAAGTGCAGACCATGGTGCTTGGTTTACACTTTTTTTGAAACTTAAGGGCTTTATGAATGAACTTATGGGGAACAAAAAATATGAACAAATGAACGTGAAGAAATACAACTATGCAATCCAATGTCATGCCTCCATCTTGTTAAAAGCCTAACTAAACGTAGGGTCACTGTTAGTTTAAACGTACAGAAAATTAACGGAAAACTGCATATGGAATTTTGGTCAAAATGATATAAGGAAACTCACGCATTTAAAACAACAGTTTCAGACAGAAACTGTTAACACAATTTCAGACAGAAGCCACATTTTCCCGTTTCAGACAGAAACTCTTTTTACCCGTTTCAAGCAGAAACACAACAGACCCGTTTCAAACAGAAACATCCTATAGACACTGAAACATAAATGCGTGAATTTCAAAACATAAGTTAAACTAATGATAAGACAGTCGACAAGCGCACTGAATCTCAACTTCAAGAGTTATCTTTACTTATGTCATCAAATGCATTGTCATCACACACTAGAATATACAAATTAACATCAAACTTGACCCAGGAAGTATATAGAAAGTGATTTTTTTCCAGAAACGTCAGACGTTTATGCAGTCTTTACCATATTCAATTTATGGAATAACTAGTCGACTATTTGGAATCATTCACATGAGTTTTAAGACAACCGAGATTCATGTCAAACTAAGCATAAGAGCGGTTTAGAGCAAGAGAAAACACCTGAACCATCAACTTTAATCGATCTAGTACGATGTTGAAGTTATGCACATAATCAAGTTGATTGTCAAATGAATCCCAGCCTAAAGCGTAATTATGCTATTTTTGCATTGTTTGTATGAAAACCAATTTGAATATAACTAGATGAGAAAAAAATCGTGTAAGACCATGCAAGTCTGATATGGCGGACTTAAGAGAATAATAATTAAGGGGAAAAATGAAATGTATTTGATGACTAATGAGAAGTGGGAACGATCTGAATATTTACAATGAAAATATTTAGCTGATTTGTATCGAAAACTATGGTCAAAGGTGTTTTTTTATATTATCAAAATATTCTTGCTAATTCTAAGATGACAACTATACTGTTGCTTAGTGTCTGTATATATGTTAAAAATACTACTATCTGTATCACATTCGTAAGTGATAATCTTAAACTGTAATGTTTAAGGAACATACTGATCTGGAGGTTCAATCTGACGTTCATATCTTGTGCAATATGGCTCAAAGGCCTCTGTTTCATTTGTATTGTCAGTTTTGTCTGTATTAGTATTCACTGTATCTGTGTTAGTTAGTGAATGTATGTTTGGCTCTGATTCTGGCCAGATATACGGGATTCCCTCTCCCAGATAAGGCTTAATGTCATCGACATGTACTACTATTGGTTTTGTTTTAAGGTCTCTCTGAACTTCATAATTCACGCTTGATAGCTTTGTCTTGACTTTGTATGGCCCTGCCCACCCGAGACCAAGCTTCAAAGCAGCAAGTGGAGGATACCACCTCCATACAAATTGCTCCGGCGTGTATTGTCTAACTTTAAGGCCAACATCATAATATTTCTTTTGTAGTGTCGCTGCTTTTTCAAGATGCTTGTAAGCAAAGCTGAATGTTTTTGAAATTGTGTATGTTAGCCATTCAATGTACTGTATTTGGCATGGCATGTCAGTGTGTACTGGGGGATTTCCTGCAATAATGTCAATGGGAAGAGAACATTCTCTGTTGAGCATTAGCAAGTTTGGACTGCAGCCAGTACTTTCATGTATGGTGGACCTATATGCCATGAGCACAAATGGAAGATGCTCATCCCAATCTGAATGGTTTCTGTTTACGTACATTGATAACATTTGTAATAGCGTTCGATTAAAACGCTCAACTAGGCCATCAGACTGAGGTCTATATGTAGCTGTTCTTGTCTTTTTTACTTATAATAATTCGCAGAGCCTTGAGAAAAGGATTGATTCGCATTCCCTACCTTGGTCCGAATGGATTTCTAAGGGTACTCCGAACCTACTTATGAACTTTGTGACAAGCTTATCTGCAACAGTAAGAGCTGTATGATTTGGAACTGGATAAGCTTCTACCCATTTTGTAAAGTAATCACACACTACAACTACATAGGAGTTACCACTGTCTGATTGAGGACATTCTAATATATCAGTCGCAATGCGAGACAATGGATAAGCTGACTTTGATTGTATCAGAGGTGATTTTCCTTTTCCTGGACCCGGTTTTCTTCTTGCACATAAATCACATTGTCTTATCCATCGTCTAACATGCGATGACATTCCTGGCCAATAAAAACGGCGCCGTATAGCATCTAAAGTCCGACGTCTTCCAAAATGGCCGGCTGACCTATCACAGTGAAGTTTTTGAAAGATTACTTTTCTTAGCTCCTGTGGTGCTGCAAGTAAGTATTGCATAGTCTCATTTACAGGGTTATGCCATTTATATTTCAAAATGTTATTGTGAACCTCTAACTGATCCCATAAAGACCAAAGACATTTGACATTCCTTTCGTCACCAGCGACGATGTCTCTGGGAGGTTGTTTTTCATATCTACCTTTAAGTTTTACTACTCTACTGATACTACTATATTGTGTTTGCCATTGTTTGATTTGCTCGTTTGACCAGCTCTGAACCCAGACGCCTTTATCTGAATTAACCTCGTCAGTATCGGATATACAACTGTCATTGTATGTCAGAACAGGAGAAGTCTGGTTAACAACAGGCATAACAGTACCTTTTGAGTTATCCATGTCATCTCTGAGTATAGGTACGACCTTAGGTACCTTTGTACTTTGGGTTTGGTTCTTACCACATTCTGCACATTGCGGATTTTTACATTTACGATGTGGTTTTCTAGATAAAGCATCTGCGTTCGTATGAGCTGATCCACGGCGATATTCTATGGTGAAGTCATAGGTGGACAAAACACTGAGCCACCTTGCGATCATTCCTTCAGGATTTTTGAAATTCTTGATCCATTTTAAGGATGAAGGATCAGATCTGACAGTAAACTTACGCCCCCAAAGATAATGCCTGAACTGTTTTATAAAAGTAACTACTGCCAACAGCTCCCTGTACGTGGTACAGTATCTTTGCTGCGTTTTGCTTAAAGTTCTGCTTGCGTAGGCAATTACCCTTTCTTCTCCACCCTGTGACTGAGAGAGAACTGCACCAATTGTGTACAAGCTTGCATCAGTGTCCAATATAAAATCACCATTTTCTGTAGGATATGACTGAATGGGGCCAGTGATTAGACTGGATTGAAGTGCTTCAAATGCTATCTGGCAATCTTGGGTCCATACAAAGGACTTAAATTTATGAGTAAGCTCAGTTAGTGGATAAGCTACAGTTGAAAAGTCTTTCACAAAGCGCCTATAGTACCCTACTAAACCTAGAAAACTTTTGACTTCTGAAACATTAGAGGGTACAGGCCAATTTTGAACTGATTCAATTTTCTTAGGATCACATGAAATTCCTGCTTCGGAGACTACATGTCCAAGAAAACTGACCAGTTTGGAATAAAGAACATTTTGAAGGTTTTAGTTTTAGGTTTGCGGCTCTTAATCTTTGGAAGATTATTCTATGGTTCTGAAGTGCTTCCTCAAAAGTTTTTCCAAAGACAATCACATCGTCCAGATAGCACAAACACTTTTCCCATGTTAGACCTCTAAGGACAAGCTCCATCAATCTTTCAAAGACGGCAGGCGCATTTGAAGCCCAAAAGGTAAAACTTTGAACTGGAAAAGTTCCTTAGGACTTGAGAATGCTGTTTTGGTCTATCTGATTCTAAGATTTCTGCTTGCCAATAACCAGAGACCAAATCAAGAGTGCAGAACCATTTAGAGCCAGAAAGAGCGTCTAAAGAATCATCTATTGTTGGTAAGGGGTAGGATCGTTTAACAGTAACAGCATTAAGCCGTCTGTAATCTATACAAACGCGAATGGAACCGTCCTTTTTGGTTACTAACAAAATAGGTGATGACCATGGGCTTACACTAGGTTCTATGATATCTTTCTTTAGCATGCTATTTATCTCTTCTTCAATAATTTGCATTTGCTTTATGGGAACTCTTATAGGAGGTATTTTAATGGGTTTAGCATTTCCTGTGTCTATTGTATGCTTTACTACGTCTGTCCTACCTAGTGTTCCATCTGAACTCATAAACACATCCTGATATTCTACAAGTAACGCCCTTAAAGATTCTATCTGTTCATCGGTTAAACTATCAGAAGCGTTATCCAGTTATGCTTGCAAATGTTCAGGAACATGATTGAGACCTATAGGCGTATTAGCCTTTTTGTCATCAACCGACTGAAACGAGTCAACTACTGGTGTTAGACTACCTACTAGACTATGCTGCTTTACTTGAATAGGCTTCTTTGTCACATTGATAAGTGACAATAGTACATTATTAGGCTGTACTAATGAATTAGGAACACAAGAAGACCCTTTGTACCAAATGTTTTGTAAGCTTCAAACAATTTCTCCCTATCTGAAGTTAACTGACCTTTGACATATGCTCTTACTGTACATTCAGATTCTGGAGGAACAACAACCTTTTTCGACAACTTAACTCTGGCACATTTTGTGGAATCCTCTCTTTCTAAATCAATGGACTTGTCACCTATATGCAACGATGGGTTTGATACTTTGATCGTAATATCATACTGCTCTAAGAAGTATAATCCTAAGATTCAAGGTGAATCAATATCAGTAATGACAAACTCATGCTAAAACATAAATTCTCCAAGACCAAACTGTAAATCTAACTTCCCTATAATGTCTAAAGCTGTACCATCAACTGAAGTTAAGTTACATGAGGTCTCAATGGGTTGTACCTGTTCTGCAGTGTCGAAAAGTTTATTCACTATACTGGTTGATAAAAGTGTGGATGCAGACCCAGTATCAACCATCAACTTTATCACCTGACCATTGATAACTACACTAGCAAGTAGACTTGAGTTGGATACTTTATTAACCTTTGGCCGTTTCAAATCAGTTACACAGGCTGGCCCTTCGGCCTCAAAGTCAGCCTTTACAAGTTTTCCGACTTTTTGGGTTGAAGCTGTTCTGACATAGTTTTATTTGGTCAATTTCTAGCTATGTGTCCCTTTTGCTTGCAGGCAAAACAATCCAGATATGCCATAGGGGTGGAGAAGATTAGCAGCAAATACTATTAACGCCACAAATACATTGCTACAGTCTCAGCCAATTAACACCACATCTGGTGGCACAAACATTCAAACACCAGCACTTATAAACAGTTTAACATCATCAGGTGCAAGCACATCACCTATAAATCAAGGTAACTCACAACAATCAACAAAAAGAAAAGAAAAAGAACCAGATAAATTGGACGGTAGAAATATAGAGTGGCGCGATTACATTGTTCATTTTGAACAAGTGTCAATGTGGAACAATTGGTCAGCTACTGAAAAAGCGCAGCAACTTGCAATGTCACTCAGAGGTCAAGCACAGAAGCTTCTTGGCACGCTAAAACCAGAAGAGCTGCAGAATTATGAAAGCTTAAAAAGAATACTTTCACAGCCATATGATCCGCAGGAAAGTAGTGTTGCGTAGATAGAATTGTTCCGTTTTACTTTTAAGCTTTTAACCAATTATTGCATTGGAAATTCAAAACATACAGGTTTGATCTCATACCCCGAACAGTCCTCTCTGATTTCAGCAACAGCAACCCTTAAACAGAAGTAAAGTATTTCTAGAATAGATAAACAATAAAATAAATTAAGTTGTTAATTAATTTTACCATATACCTACAATTAAAAGAGCACTGTACAGCTTGCTGATACAATTACTTAAACTAAAGGAAATTACTCAACATTAGGGTGGCTTTGAAATAAGTTGTAGCTTACACAAAAAGACTAATACCTTTTCCAAGTGTCCCGCATTTGCAATCTTCTCGCCTCTACACCTAGAACAGATCATACACGTTTTACTAGGAACAAGGAGTATACCAGTAAAAATTATTAGGAATCATCTCCCTTTGACGTTAAAAGAAACGACGATATCATTATTGCGGGTATAGTTAAATCTACTCCGTCATACATTTACACGGCGGAAACCTAAAATTATTGCGACACTCGCATGCAAACGTATTCCATTAAAACATGTCAAAATTTCAGATATATTTTTTCGGAGACTTTTTTTTCTCAATGTAAGCTTTTATGTGAAAACAAACAATATTCAGTAGCAAATGTAGTTCAGATTTGCCTTCATCAAAATGCGAAACTATTTGGAAAAAGTGTTTACCCATTATCTTGATGGCTCGCACTTGGGTACGACAATTATTTCAAAACTTTACTTTGAGCAAAACAAAATGCGGTAATTTTGTATAGTCTAGCGCCATTGATTTCGCATATAAACGCCAAGCCGCCACATTGTATCGACGTCATACAAGAAACAAGTATTTGTTTCACACTCAAAAGACAATCATTTCGTGTGTTAGACAACACTAAACTTTTTAATCATTGCTCTTTCTACACGAAAGCTGAAATTTTTTGTTTTGTCCTACTCCACCTTAAATATTGTTTTGTGAAAGACCGTTCAGGGTTCAGTTGCGGTTGTAAGTTTCATATTTTATACTCGAAACGTACAACCTGAACTAAACTCTGAACGGTCTTTAACGGAACATTATTTAAAAAACGATAACTTAGTTACCTTTTTATCCCCCGACCGAAAGGTTCGGGGGATATAGCGATGAGCCTGGCGTCCGTCCGTATGTCCGTCTGTCCGTCCGTCCGTCCGTCCGCCGTCCGTCCGTCCGTCCGTAAACATTTTCTTGTCCGCTCTATATCTTGAATACCCTTTGGAATATTTTCATGATACTTCACAGTTATGTAGAACAGGTCATGACAATGTGTCGCGTACAAGAATGGTAACTCTTGCTATTGTACTTTTTGAATTATCTCCCCTTTGGTGATTTTTTGGCAGATTCGTGTCCGCTCTGTACCTTGAGTACCCTTTGGAATATTTTCATGATACTTCACAGAAATGTAGAACAGATCATGACGATGTGTCGCGAACAAGAATGACAACTCTTGCTTTCTTACTTTTTGAGTTATTTCCCCTTGATAGTTTTAGGTGTGATTTTTTGGCAGATTCGATTCCGCTCTATAACTTGAATACCCTCTGGAATATTCTCATGATACTTCACAGATATGTAGAACAGGACATGATGGTGTGTTGCGAACAAAAATGACAACTCTTGCTTTCTTACTTTTTGAGTTATTTTCCCTTGATCATTTTAGGTATGATTTCGTGTCCACTCTATAACTTGAATACCTTTTGGAATATTTTCATGATACTTCACAGATATGCAGAACAGGTCATGACGATGTGTCGCGAACAAGAATGACAACTCCTGCTTTCTTACTTTTTGAGTAATTTTCCCTTGATTGTTTTAGGTGTGATTTCGTGTTCGCTCTATAACTTGAATACCTTTAGGAATATTTTCATGATACTTCACAAATATGTAGAACAGGTCATGACGATGTGTCGCGAACAAGAATGACAACTCCTGCTTTCTTACTTTTTGAGTTATTTCCCCTTGATTGTTTTAGGTGTGATTTCGTGTCCGCTCTATAACTTGAATACCTTTTGGAATATTTTCATGATACTTCACAGATATGTAGAACAGGTCATGATGATGTGTCGCGAACAAGAATGACAACTCTTGCTTTCTTACTTTCGGAGTTATTTCCCTTTGATGATTTTAGGTGTCCGCTCCATAGCTTGAATACCTTTTGAAACATTTTCATGATACTTCACATATATGCAGAACAGGTCATGGCAATTTGTCTCATACATGAATAATAACTCTTGCTTCTATACTTTGTGAGTTATTTCCCTTCGGTAGTTTGAGCTGCTGTTTGAGTCTCTGCTCCATATCTGTATAACCCTGGCCAGCTCCAGAATTTGAATAACCGTGTACCTTTTAGACTATTGATGATCATGCTGTGATATCTTATCAGTGTTCCTAAATCTCTCTGACCCCTCCACATTCCTGTGCCCCCTGCCGCTCCCCCGCCCCCCTCCCACCACCACCAAAAAAATTTTTTTTTTCAGATTTGGATTCTTTGTCCAAATTCACTTACTAGAGAGCTCAAAATTAGGTTTGTAAGGCTTGTACTTTATAAGTTATTCACACATTTTGAAGGTTGAATGTATCGTATGCTATACATTTGTGTATATGGTGGCTGTTTGAGATATTACCTCTTTTTAGCAGTCAAGCATACTGTTTTAGTCTGAGTGTTAGATAATCATGCATCTGTTAACAGTTAATGTCAATCAGAAGCATAAAAGAACGACAATATATTACTAATATGTGTTTTGAAGTGCACCCTTTTTACCAAGGCCCATGGGGTCTTAGGTCGGGGGATTTGCCATCTCCTCTGATGGCTATTTTTACTGTTATTCAGTGGATAACGTCGTGTCATAAAAATTGTATGACCACACGTGCAATAACACTTTGGCGCGTAAACGTAACGTCATTGATAACGTCCATGTCAACAATGCGTTTACTTATTGAAATAATGTTCAGCTTGAAGGCGTTAGAATCTCATTTTAAAGGGTCATATGATAAATAGAATCTTACCCTCGTGGTCATTTCATATGAAATTTACTGAACTCGCCGAAGGCTCGTTTCATAAATATCATATGAAATGACCACTTGTGTAAGATCCTCTATATATAGAATAAAGATAGTTATAACCTAACAATATTGAGAAGCCGTATTGGCGAAATTGCCTCGTTTTTTTTTTTTTAGCTCACCTGACCTTTTACGCTCATAGGTGAGCGTATAGTTCATGCAGGCTCCGTCGTTCGGCGTCTGCCAGTCGTCCGTCAACATTTGCAAACTTCTTCTTCTCTAAAACCGTTGGACCAGTCAAAGCCATATTTCATTTGAGCCTTAGTGGGATGGGGGAAACGACAGTTTGCTTGCGGGGTCTGGGTCACATGATCGAGATTGCCGCCACGCCCATATATGGAGGAAAAAACTTTAAAAATCTTCTTTTAGAACCGAAAGAGCAATGACCTTGAAACTTTGTATGTAGCATTGAGGACTCGGGCCCATTATTCTTTTAACAACTGGTGATACAGCTTTAACGTTGACCTAACTTATGGCAAGGTCAACTTTGTTGCTTTAAGCGTTCATATGTGGAATTGCCCATTGTGGATTTCTCACAAACAATTTCCGTCCAAGGCACAACATTTGATATATACGAGGGACGGTTGATTAGTTCTTAGCCCCACCACGTTCTGGAACCTTTAGAGTAGATTTGAGTTATTGATTTTAAACGGCCATTCCACAAAGCAACAATCACCAAATTTCGGGAATTCGTCTTCTGTATCAGTCTTATAACACTACACTTTTTACAGCTACCACCATGCTAGACTGGTGCCAGTCCATTAAATAAAACAAGATCATAAATAAATGAATGAAAATGAATAATATATCATACTCTATCACTACATTTCTAAAGAAGTTGAATTTAATGTATTTCAGGAATGGGCAAGTAATAAAACATACTGATGACAGCATTGTGCTGTTATGTACTTTTCCATACATAAAGCCAGGACTTAAATACATGGGCTTGAATGCCAGGCTACCACCATGCGTGCACTATATGACTCTTTTAAGACTATATCTCTAGCGGAGTCAATCATTTTGCAGTTGTTTTTGCAAATATTTGTCAGTTAGCGTCCCTGTAAGTGATGATATATGCAAACATAAATATATTTCATTTAAGAATTATTTCATAGTTAGGAAGGGTCTATTTTGAGAGTTTCTGCATGTAGTGCACAATCGGAGTCGCATGCTGTGCGTGCACAGGAATGAAAATCTATTAAATCTTTTCATGAAAAGTATGTTAGCTGTCAATGTTTATTGGTGTGTAAGCATTGTTTGATTTTGCTCTCAATGTTCCTAACAAACTCGAAAGCAAGATATGGGTCTCTAAATTTCAGGATTGCAAAATTTAAGGATTTACGGCAGGGCCGCCAGATGTAAAAATAGTTCGCATTTCCTTCAAACCATTGACAGATAATTATATTTGCAGGTACTTCATTCAACAAGAATCACTAAAATCTTGTTGAATTTGAAGATTGATTTTTCAAAGTAATGCAAGATGCATATATATAACTGATACCTTAAAAACATGTCACCCCTCTTGTGTTTAAGGCTCTGTATAAAAGACACTTTTCGCCAGCAATTGTTGAAACTTCCACAGAAAGCTAGTGAATGACAAAGATACATTCGTGCTAAACAAGCATGCGCAGATTCACTAGAAGTATCTTGGGCTTAGAACTTTTCAGTCGTCCCTCGCTAAATGAGCATATGAGGACGTTATAATGCTAAAGGTCACCAAATCACTGAGATTTTGTCGCCCGTCAACAATTTCAAACATGTTCTCTTCTGAAGCAACTGGGCTAATTATAGCCATATATCATGCGGAGTCTTCTAGGGTCCGGCAAACAAAAGACTTCAAATGGAGCTTATACTATAGGCCTATAATGTAGGCAGGGTCCGTCGTCCGTCATCGTCTTTTGTCGTCTGTCCGTCCGTGGTCCGTCCACAATTCCAAACTACTTCTCCTCTAAAACCACAGGGCAGATTTTACCAAAAGTTCATTTATAGCCTTCAGGGCATGTGGGAATACAATTTTGTTCAAATGATCTGGGTAACATGACCAACATGGACGCCACGCCCATATATGGTAAAATCCTTTAAAAAATCTTCTTCTCCAGAACCAATTGTCCGATAGCCTTGAAACTTAGTAAGTAGCCATGAGTATACAGAACTACCAAGATTGTTCAAAGGATGACCTTGGGTTGACCATTACCTTTTCAATAGCAAGGTCAAATTTGCTTTCTGGTGCTTTTACATGGGAAATGCTAGAGTATAAAATTTCGTGGAAATTGTTAAAGATTTTGGCGTAAAAATAATATATACAGTTATCTTACAGGGTACATGAAGATTTGTGAGTATAAGAGATTAAAGTCATTCTTTGACCTCTGACCAAGGTCTCTTATATCTCGACAATTTCAAATATCTCCTGAAAGCCACTGTGCCAATTGTAGGTAAATTTAATATAGGGTCTCCAGAGGCTGAGGAAATAAAAATTTGTTCAAACAGTCCAGGTAACATAACCAATATGGCTGTCCCGCCCAAATATGATAAAAAAGCTTAGCAATTGTTCTTCTTCTGGACCAATTGACTGATGACCTTCAAACTTGGTATGTAACATTTTGTACTCGATTGCAACCAAGATTGTTCAATGATGACCTTTGGTTGGCCTTTTTTAATGGCATGGTCAAATTTGCTCTCTGGTGCTTTTACATGGAAAAATGGTCGAACATAAGATTTCATCGAATTCATTGAAGATTTTGGCCTAAAATTGGTATATACAGTAACATAAATGAGTTTATGAATATTTGAGAGAACAAAAGGTCAAGGTCATTCTTTCAAGAACAAAAATTTGTTTAGACAGTCCAGGTCACATGACCAATATGGCTGTCATGTCATGTATGGTGAAATCCTTTAAAACCATCTTCTCCAGAACCAACTGACTGATGGCCTTGAAAATTGGCACATGGCATTGATACTCAAAAGCAACCAAGATTGTCAATGATGATCTTCGGTTGACTTTGATTTTTTATGGCATGTTTTTCTCGAATTATTGGTGAGACGATACCTTAAAAACCTATAACTCATTCTCAAATATATTCATTCTCTTTTGCAGATATCAACATCAAGCTGGTTCCATCAGCTGTGCGGACAGGATAGTAAGCTACTATTTGCAAGCCACAGCAACATCATTGCAGCATTTCTATCTGATAATAGCGTAAATGGACTTGGGTTCGCTGCTACATACACACAGCTTGAAGGTAAGACTCTTCACTCAGCGGGCACATGACGTCATATCAACGTGATGTGCCTGCTGGGGCATTGTTCGGAATACACAGACCAGAGAGTTGGGCATATCGCAAGGTATGCTGTCGCAAATTTTGACGTTATCAAATTAGACGTTGCGTTACATACGTAAGTGCACAATATGGAATTAAATGACTTGAGAACAATAATTGATTTGAGGGAATCTGAAGTTTCTGTTGAAAGAATTTCGGGTTGTAATGAATTCAAAAATTGATGGATACACTGTATGCCATGCTCCGATGCCAATGGCGTAAAGATCTGTTACCATAGCAACTTAGAGTTTATATTGGTGTTTAAGTGGCGTCATCGAGACGCCATTCTGTGAACGTACTAAGCACTAGAGTTGCTAATTCCATGGTTGCTATGGAAAAAAAATTATGGCGTCATCTCACGTATAATGCATGGTGTATGCCATGCTCCTCTCGAATTATAAGCGAGATGCTACGTGAAATAGTGTGATTTCCACAAACCTATACTTCATTCTCAAATGATTATATACTCTATGTTACGTCACTTAAGAATTAAAATTTGATTTTTCAGCGTTCATCTGGTGATGAAGCCAGTGGGCGGAGCTTAAAGTTCATGAGGTGCGAAGCGCTTCTTGTAGAATTTTAGCGACGACCACTGGCTTCCTCACATGATGATCGCTGAAAAAAAAATTCATTCTTATATTTACACTTTATTTTTAAAACCTTTCTGTGCCGTTTTCGCAGTAATTTAGTGTAGTATATATGCAAAATATAGGTCGAAGAAAAATTAGTAACGAGGCGTTCGGTCATACCGTTAAACAGCCATCGCCATGACGTGGCGTCAGTCGAACGTTACATGGACCAATCAAGACGTTTGTTTACCTTAGACGTCGCTTGACGACAACGTCACGTGATCAATTGTCGTCACCGGTGTATGAAGCTAGTTGATGTAATAGGTTTACCTATGAGGAGTCATTGGCAAGTGTAAATATAAAGCATTGGCGATGTCAGCAAGTTCATACAAAACTGCATGTAGTTTTCATTTGTTTGACGCTTTAAGCCTTAAAATCTTCCAAGGATGCATGATAAAGAGAAAACCATATCAGTGTCTCGACCAGAAACCCGTAGGTATGGGTCAGCAAGCCTCGCCCTTCCTACTCTGTTTCTGGTCTCGCTTAATATCAGAAGACACTAGCCTAACATGTTTTTTTTTATTTAGCTCGCATAAGCCGAAGATTCACAAGGTGAGCTTACAGTATAGCCATGACTTACAGTATAGCCATGATTCGTTATAGTCCCGTCCATGTATCTGTCCGTCTGTCCGTCGAAAGTTCGTTGTAAGTAGACATAGATTCTGAGAACGGAATTTCCATGTGCTTTTACGTGGAAAAACTGTCAGCACTCTCGCTAAATGTAAAAATACATGTCCGTCTTCAGAGAAAGGTGTCTTTGAATTAACTAGTTAGTCTGTGTCAGAGCACTGCAAAAACGTAGGAACCGAATTCCAAGGCTCTTCACAATATTCTTCGATGCGAAAGTGCTAGAAACTGTCGTTGAATCAAGCGGAGAGTTAACGGGGTATTGTAAACACTGTGTAGAATTTTGTTAGAGCTGATCATATGATCATAAGAGTTGTATACCCAAAGGGCATATGACGTCGAAATGGCGTCATATGACCGTCGATGCGACGTCAGTATGTCGCATCGACGTCAGTGCGACATCATTTCAACGTCATGTGCATGCTGGGTAACTTCTAAAGGCTCTTTAGTCACTGTTGGGCCCTACTAAAGCGGTTCAGCCAAGTTTCTAGCCCATCACAGCTATTCTAACACAAGTAACGGTCATTTTCCTGTTAGCAATAATCATAGAACCATGCAAGAATATTAATGAGATATTGAAGGAAATCTGTAGAAATTTTATAGAAACAGTCGTGAATTCATATGAATTGACCTCTTCAGTCTAATAAGTCTCTTTTATGCCCGGTCCGCAGTGTTAAAGCCGACTTCCATGGTCTTTGTTTGGCAGGACAGGGATCTCCACCTGTCAGACGGCCCGCTGTATCTGTTGAGTCCTCGTCTTTGCTTCTTCATGGTGTTGAAATTTGATTTATGTGTTTACCGTGATGATTCATTGACGAGTTAGAGGGTTATCATGCGAGCCGAACAACCATCTAAATGTTTTGTACCACTTCAGTAACTGAGGGTGAGGTTGGGCCTGTAAAATCGATTTAAGCCCCCCAGTAATTCATTACTGACCGTTCCAAGGCGGTAGTTCTGTTGTGGTTCTCTGTTGCCTGTTTTTGGTGTCAGAGTTTTTGTGATGTTTTACCTTATGTATGTTCTTATTATTTTTGGTTCGGTTTGGGTTGCTGAGTGGCCACCTTTTGGGAACAAGCTGCTCACTCGGTTGACCATAAGTTCTCTGTATCTTGATTATTTGTAATCTTAGTTGTTTCCAACTATGGTTTGAGGGCTGGATTTGGATTTTGATTGTTTCAGTTCCTGGTCTTTGCATACTTTTTACTTTTAGAGCTGTTTTAAGACAAGAAAACCGAGAACAACAACAACAAAAAAAACCTTGGACGGTCGTTCTCTTGCTATAAAATTATTTTCGTAATAGCTGATCAACTACTATGCGTCTATCCATTATTGCTACATTTCGTTGTTAGCTCAGCTCCAAAAGGTCGTTATCTCAAAAATGAACAAATAAAAAAGACTAACGACATGGTATTTAGGCAAAGGACCTGGTATAAGTTGGTCCTTTTTTGTCCCACATTCAAATTTACTTAAAATTACATGGTTTCTGTTGCTCATCATCTGAGTAAACAGGTTCATACAGAAATAAAATATTCTTCTTCGCAAATCCTCAGAATAACACAATTTCAGACATGCCTGTTTTGTTTCAGTAATTTTTAATAAAACGGCAAGAAATCTGAGTTTAGAAGGGTATCCTTTAACAAAATAAAACAGCTAATACAGCTTTAGAGAGCACTTGATAATAGGTTTTTGGTGGTACACAAATAAGTGTTACAACACTGCTTAAACAGATGTGTACTATTCAAGGCCTGTCCAGGTACCCCACCCACTGAACTTAACAAGTTGAGAGACGCTAACCAAAAAAAAAATCAACGGATCAAAATAAAATATGTACCAAATGGTTCCCTGTGTTCTAACTAAGAAAACGTGAATACCCACAACATATGTTTATTTTGACTATGAGCGAAGATATGGGTATTTTATATTGAGATTACTGGTAAAATGTCCAAGAAACTGCTTGGGTATTTTTTTTTTTTTTTGAGAAAAAAAAAAAGTATGAAATTAAGTGTCAGCACAGTCAAGTGCACAGCTGAAGTTTTCACATATTGTTGACGTTCTTGAAATGCATCATTATGCAAAATATTAGCTGTGCACTTGACTGTGTTGACATATTTTATAGGCTAAAGGCAGGCGAAAAAAGGACGAAAACGCCAGAAACCAGCTGAGTAGGGTGAAATTAGACGCGGAGAACAATATAAAAATCGCAAGAATGAAGAAAATATAATTATGATAGATGGTTAAAGGTTTCACCACTCATATATCTTTAACAGAGGTGAAAATTTATAAATGTGGGGGTAAAATATGGCCCAAATCATACCAGGCCCTTTACGTTCACGAAAGTATTAGTTACGAGACATTGCGGGAAACTGCGCGTGACAGGTAAACAACTTTTTTTCTGACAGTTTTTCCTAAATATATCTGCACTGACAAAATATTTTGCAGATCTGTTTTACAATGATGTTGGACATATTTCCTTCTAACTAGAAACGTATAGCCACCGAAGGTACACTAACCGTGTTAAGCCTGGTTTTAAGAAAAACAGGTAGATTGTTGCATTTTTCTATTACTTCGTCAGAAGGCAACATGTACAGTCTTTATTCCTTTATCATTAGCAAAACAGAACCCATCAGCGAGTGGCCTACTTAGTGCTCTTTACAACCACGGTTAAAACAGATTCCAACTTTGCAAGAATAAACAGCCATGTTTCTCATGTCGCACAGGTGGAGTGTACCTTTTCTCATTTACGACCCATAACACTGAATCTAAGTTAAAACCTATGCAACTAGGGTATCCCAAAGGTTCGTAATATATACACATTATTATAATAGTAACTTGATCTGGCGTACTGTATCACGTCGAGTGAATGAGCTCATTTCATCGGATCACCCGAGACACTTGCGTCGAGGGTGATCCGAAGGTGTGAGCTCGTCCACGAGAAGTTTTGCAAATGGCCTCATAACTTTGTTAGGGGCATGCTGGGTACAAATGCTATGCATTTATTAAAAGCACTACACTTGGTCTTCACAATGATACCAAA
The DNA here is from genome assembly GCA_963989385.1 of Ctena decussata. Taxonomy (NCBI): domain Eukaryota; kingdom Metazoa; phylum Mollusca; class Bivalvia; order Lucinida; family Lucinidae; genus Ctena; species Ctena decussata. Next base: position 26,966,447 of record OZ022499.1, on the reverse strand, counting down.
CACTTTACAAAGGCACTTTTTCTTACTCACTTACAATACATGGTACAAATGCTATGTATTTATTAAAAGCACTACACTTGGTCTTTACAATGATACCAAACACTTTACAAAGGCACTTTTTCTTACTCACTTACAATGCATTTTATAAGGCTCCTGTCATACCACTGGGCGAATTTAACTTGTGAAATTTTTTTCAGTGTTAGGCCCTTAATTCAAATGTCGATGTAAATACAAAATGTTTCTTTGTCAGCTGCATGTCCATCGTTGCCTACATTATCCATACAAAAGTTAGAAGGATGGGAACTGGTATTGATTCGTTCCTTGCAAAGCAATGTGAATTAAAATCGAAGTCAACGTCATTTTTGAAAGATTGTAGCGGTTTCATATTTTGCATTGATTTGAATTTATTGACAGATTTTAGTTGATTCATGCAAAGGCTCTTGCTGACAAGATTTCGAATACTAGCAGACTTGTTTTCATTACAAAATCATAATAACTTTAGTAGAAAGGAAGAATTTGCTATTACATGAAATCCGGATAATTCATATTTACGGGACAGTATGGGACCTAAATTAATAAACATTTCCGCGATATTTACAGGACACTATTGTCTAGGCATTGTCTTTAAGCAGTAGAGATAAAGAAAAATGCAAAGACTGCTCATATATGAATTACGGCCTACAAAAGTAAAATTCTGCAGTGCCTGTAGGGTATACCCTCTTTCAAAGAAGTTATTAACGCGTCCTTTAAGAAAGATATACAGCGTTTGCAAAATTCTGTAGGCATAACATAGCTTTATGTGCTTTCGCTATCAGTAGTTCTGTCTTTATGGTGGTTACCAAGAAATAACGCAATCTGCAAAACTTTTCGAACGCCCCTCGTACAGTACGTCAGATCAAGTTACTATTATAATAATTTATTAATTATATACCTTAGAGAACAGTCAACTATTCATACTTGCCAGCGCGAATGCATCGACCCGGATTCGAACCTGCGCGGCAGAGGTAAGTAGCTAGTGAGACAAACGCTACCGATTGAGCTGTCATGGCACGCGCTTTTTCGTGTTTGTTGATGTTACTTCACTTGTCCCGTTTCTCTAAATCTCGTTTCTACTATGCATGTTAACAAATGACGCACTTGACGCTAGACCTCAGAAATAGCCTCGTTTTAAGGGATAGTGATACGGTCTAAGAAAATACGGCTCTGTGTATAAGATGGCCAGAAAACAGACAGTTCAAAGTGTGTATCATTGACAGGTATAACAAAGTTCTGTATCACAGCTTCTCTGTGTTCTGTGAGCCTCATGCTAAAAAGTCACCGCGAAAGTCGTTGATATTGTAGTTGACAGGTATCGTTGAGATGGTAACTTGTAGTAATACAAAAATATATAAAATTGCATTCGAAAGCTATTATAACTAGAGTGGCCCCAAATCGGAGGAAGATGTGCCTGGTGTATCTGTTTAGAAAGTGCCCCCTTTCCCCTTGAACAAAATAAGTATGCTTTTAAAGACTGTCGTTGCCATTAATTTTCCTGACATTTCCTGGACTTTAAGTCCTTTCCTAATAATTTCCCTGACCAATTATGAAAGCCCCTGACTTTTCCCATACCTGGATAAAATCATTTTCTAGATGTGTTTCCCTGACCGTGGCAACACTGTGGCGTTATGCTGTAAACAACCGTAAGTGCTTACTCACTGTCTGGTCGAGTCGGGTAACTTCGGACAGCGGATACCTTCGGACATGCCATTGCAAACAGTGAAAATCCAGATGAGCTTATTATGAGCTGTCTCATCGGGATTTTCACTGTTTGACATAATGAGCCGTCTCATCTAGATTTTCACTGGTGGATCACTTAATTTTGTTTTAATTCCAAACAACTGAGATATAAAGGAAACAATGTCACTGTCCGAATTTACCAGCTGTCCGAATTTACGCGACTTGACCCTACTTTATTGCAAAAAGGTTGAATATTTATACTTGCCACTGACTTCCCATAGGTGAACATTTTAGAGCAACTAGCTTCATACACCAATGAAGGACAGTTGATCATGTGACGTTGTCGTCAAGCGACGTCCTATGTAAACAAACGTCTTGATTGGTTCTTGTAACGTTCGATTGACGCCAGGTCAGGGCGACGGCAGTTTAACGTTTTGGCCGCACACGTCGTTTCTAACTTTTCTTCGACTCGACTCATATTTTGCCTATACTAAACCAAATTACCACGAAAACGGCACATAGAGGTTTACAAATAAAGTGTAAATACAAGAAGAAAAATAGGATTTTTCGGCGTTCATTGTGTGAAGAAGCCAGTGGTCGTCGCTAAAATTCTACAAGAAGTGCTTCGCGCTTCATGGAATTTTAGCTCAGGCCACTGGCTTCATCACCCGATGAACGCTGAAAAATCAAATTTCTATTCTTAATTATTAGATCCTTAAACCCCTTGAGGTTTATGAATCCTATATTTTAAATGGGACGAATCAATAAACTGTATATTACATTCGTATGTCCTACAACTAAAGAATATTTCCATCTGTTTTTATGTTTTCAAGAGTCCTTCTGAGAGCCTGTGCACAGTAGTGCAAAAGAATACACGAAAATTGAAATAATATGACCGCTATTTTGTGAAAGGGCCCAGGTTTGTCAAAATAAGAATAATTTACTTGCCTATGGAACCTACATCATACCTGTACAATCATTGCCTGTACGGCTACTGGTCCCGACGATCAAAGGCTCGAAGAAAGTCTCACGGCTATGAACTGAATGATATGTTTCTTATAGCACAATGCGGAGCGTGTGCAATAAATGGCAATGCAGCCCTACATACAACTGACGATTCGTAGAATTAGTCAGTTGAACACGCCAGTAATACCCATCCGATTTTGTCATAGGTATGACATTTAGTAGGGGAGACCGGGGATAGTTGATGCACGGGGCAAGTTGATGCAGTGGGAATAAAAAGACAATGACGTCATTATGGACGTCAGAAATAACGAATTAAAGTAGCCACTGACAGACACCATCTTTTCCCGAAGTTTTGCGCAGTTGGGACAACAAATAAGAATTTGGTGAAGAAAAATTCATTTTTGACACATCTAAGTAAATTTACAGATATTTTGCAATTTTTCGTTTAGCGCGCGTTTGTTTCTGGTTGTTCATAATTCATTTATGCACACCGGTAGACAAATCTTTAATCTTCAAAATCATATGCTCTTTTGAAGGAAAACATTGTGTAATAGCTGTCTACCTTGCTGAATGTCACGTGGGGCATGGTTGGGGCAAGTTGATGCAATGAGCATGGGGCAAGTTGATACACCATAAAATTCTATTGGACTGCATGAGCTGTTCACAGTATTTGGATGGGCTTGCTCTCTAACTGATGCAGGACTATTAAGCATTTCAGATTTGTCGTATCTGGTTTATTATATTTAAAAAAAATAAATAAAAAGGCATTTCAGCCATGTCACTGCAATGCCAACAACTTACGTGTGCGCACAGCAAAGACTCAATACAGCCTGCGCATCCGCGCATCGAATCAGAGTCTTTCCTGTGCGCTCTATGGATAGCTAAAGTCCCATACCTTTTCATGTGGCAAGCGAAGACTCTGACCCGACTGTGCTGACCCGGCTGGCCCGAATCCTCGCTGGACGCACATGTTAATTGTACGAATAGCTGGGAGCCCGGCTCATTTGATATAGCAACTATGTCAATGAAATGATATTTTCCTGCTTAAAATGTTTTTAAGTTTCATAAATAAAAGTATAGAATATTTTGATCATTTTATCGTTCAATTATTCATATAGAGACAGCCTTTCTAGAGATCTCTCGCTGGAGATAACTTCATTGGCTAAAATAATTTTGATAAATCGCAGCATTTACCTAGAAAGCAAGAAAACTCCCATTTGTTCAAAGAAACGGTCAATTTACTGCAGTATTGTTGCATGGACTAGTAAAGGCAAGAAAAAATATCTGCATCAACTTGCCCCAAGCATTGCATCAACATGCCCCACTACTGGGGCAAGTTGATGCATTCGACTTGCCAAAGAAGTCTACTGAAACGGAGGGAAAATATACCAAAATTCAAGGATTACTATTTGATTGTAAATGGAGAAAACACAGAGCTTTTAGTATATACAGAGATGATCAAACTTAGCCAGTCCGGTCACGGGATATATAAAAAAGTCTAAAAAGTGCATCAACTATCCCCGGTCTCCCCTAATTGAGCGTCTGTTGTTTACTCAATATCACAAAAGGCAACCCTGACGTTTTTTATAGCTTCAACTGCAGTCGAAAGATACACTTTCAAAAGTAGTTCTAAAAGACGGTATCCGGCCGTACATCAATAACCAATCTCTACATATAATGGAGAAGGTAACCAATCTACAAGGATTTATTTCCCTACAGAAAATGAATCCTCTTAGAGACCTGGGAAATAGTATTTTTATATCGGCAAGAAAGCCTTGTACTTCTTTGCTAAGAATTTAATATAAAAACTTATTGTATACTTAGTCCTGCTAGTTGTAAAAACGTCTAAACACAAATCATTAGGAAAAGCGCCGCAATCTTCAGGTTTTTTTTTAAATAAAATTTGGGTTGTTTTTGCAAATAATGTCATACAATTGGCAAAAACTAGGGGAAATGCTTTTTGAAAAAAATACAAATCGCTCCACAACAGCAATCTCCTGTTGTTGTCGGTCGTGCAGTTACACATGTTCTTTATTTTTGGAAGGTAGCCTTTATATAGGATGTTCATTTCATTTCAGGAGAAGTTCGTATCTGTAGAGATAATCTTATTTTGACAAGTCCATCACAATACATATCCCAAACTGGAAACAGTATAATAACCACAGACTGCCGCTGGACTATTATGTTGGAAAGAAATAAAGTTATTATATTCCAGGTTCTGGAAATGTATATTACGGAATGTGAAAGAACTATTTTCAGGGTAGGTTTATTTCAGCAGGCTACTATCTCCGTCTCGCTGTTGACTAGAGGAATAACTACGTCCATTAGCTTTACTAAAATTGGCTCACACATTCTAATTATGATTTGTCGGATATGTGGAGTGGAACGGAAACGCCTACTAGCATATATACGGCTTTAAACATTTAAAAAGAAGTAACATGTGCATTTTCCCCTTGTATCCAGTTTCGATGGCAACATCTTTTAAGATATCCATTGCGTGGTCATATAAAATAATGGTAGATTTATGTTTTGTTTTGAGGACTAAAAAGCAAAGCGGGCAAAGTTATGGTTTTAACTCCTGACGTTACATTTTATTTACGTTTACGATCAAATTTTTGGGTATGGCTATGACGTTGTGACAGTATTAAAGGAAAACAAATAAAACAATAAAATAAAAAATGTCATTTACAGGCGGAATTTGGCAGTAACAAAAGAGCGTAAGGTGAGGAGGGAGGGGGGGGGGGGGGGGAGAGAATTTAAAAAAAAAAGTAAATAAAAAAAAATAACATAAAATAAAGAGAAATGAATAAATAAGATAAATTACATTATAAAAATAATAAATAAATAAAAATAAAAAAGACGACAAGAGCTCCACAAATATTAGTTTAATTTTCTGATTCCCCGACCACCAATGCAACAGAAACAATCCGGGTCAATGAATGGGACCCAGGTCTGTACATTGTGTTCTTGCCATTTTATTCATGTATATCGTACAGATTCAGAATTTACAGCCCCTGTCATGATAATAATAACGATAATTACCTATTTAACAGGAAGGGAAAATAATTGTTAAATGCATAATAATAAAGGAAAAACGGTGATAGCGAGCACGAAGTTAAATGAAAATAAAGGCAATTGATTTCTGTTGAAATCTACACTATTATTACTATTGATCTCTCTGACATTGACAAGTGTGGAAAGCACCCTCGACATCCAGCCATTCATTCCCGGGAACGTTTCAAAGAGCGTAAGAAGGTGTAGGCTATTATTATACCCCCGACATACGAAGTATGTCGAGGGGTATGTACCTTTCGTCTTTCCGTCCGTTCGTCCGTTATTCCGTCTGTCCATCCGTCCGTTCGTGTGTGCGTCCGTCCATTAACATTTGCGTGAAAGTTTTGCGTTAAGTTTTTAATTTTGCTTATGTCTCCAATATCCTTTGATGAAGCATGTAGGTATGTGCTTAGATTTACTTACAGATTCAAGCAGAATACTTACCATCATCTGGATGCTGCTGCTGACCTAAGGTCAAGGTCACAGACTTAAACATTTGCGTTAAAGTTTTGCATTAAGTTTATAGTCTTTCATATTTCTTATATCCTTTGATGGAACCTTTTGATATTTGACTAGGGTTACTTTTAGGTTCATACAGAGTAGTTTACATCATCTGGATGCTGCTGCTTACCAAAGGTCAAGGTCACAGACTTGTGTATTTGCATTAAAGTTTTGCGTCAAGTTTATATTCTTTGCTTATATTTCCAACATCCTTCAATGATACCTTTTGATATATAACTAGGTTTACTTAAATGTTCATGCATAATACTTGACATCATTTGGATGCTGCTGTTAAGTTTATATTCTTCTTTTGTATTTCCAATATCCATTTATGGAACCTTTTGATATTTGATTAGGTTTACTTTTAGGTTCATAGCTGCTTACCAAAGGTCACAGACTTGTATATTTGCATTTAAGTTTTGCGTTAAGTTTATAGTCTTTGTTTACATTTCCATCATCCTTTGATAAAACCTTTTTGATATACGACTAAGTTTACGTCAATGTTCATGCAGATTAGTTGACATCATCTGGATGCAGCTGTGACTAAGGTCATGGGCACAGACTTATATGTTTACATTAAAGTTTTGTGTTAAGTTAGTACTGTTTGCTGATATTTATAATATACTTAGATGGAACCATTTGATAGGTGACTAAGTTTACTTCTATGTTCAAACCATGTATAACATTGGTTTCATTAGGCAGTAGTTTGATAAGGCGGTGGTTTCATTAGGCGGTGGCTCTGGTCGGGGGTATACGTGAGCCCCTGCTCACTTGCTCTAGTGTTTTCATATTTTTATACCCCGCCACACGTTAGTGGCGGGGTATTATGTTTTCACGTTGGCCGTCCGTGTGTCTGTCCGATCGGCTGTCCGTCCGTCCGTAGTACGTCCGTCTGTCCGTCCGCACTTCGTTTCCGTTCGATAACTTAAGTATTTATCAACGGATTTCCTTCAAATTTTGTATATGCATTTGTACCAAGAATGTCTCGCTTGGGATTGTTAATGGGCAAATTTCGTTAATTTCTGACAGAGTTATGGCACTTGTCAGTGTACAAAAAATGGTTTTTGGCCTCTAGTTCCTTTACTACTTGGAGTATCATGATGAAACTTCACAAACATAATCGAACTAACAAAAGTAAAAAGTATGCAAAGACCAGGAACTGAAACAATCAAAATCCAAATCCAGCCCTCAAACCAAAGCTTTATATGAGCACAGAAATTTTATCATCGGGGGTTATCTGCCCCTGCCCTGGGACTATATACATGCATAAAATAATGAAAAATTCCATATAAAATCAGAGTTTGAAGCAATTTTTCTGAAACTTTCAGCAAATGATCAGAGTGATGAAAGCTTCCAGTGATGCTCAAATTTACCCCAAAGGAGTTATTTCCCCCTGCCCCCGGGCTATATACATGCATAAATCTGGAAAAATGGGTGTGTGAAAAAGGTTTGCAGTGGCGGTGTATCACGCAGTCGTTTGCGATGCTTTTATTCGTAGTTGGAAGCATTCGCGTTAAAATTGAAGCGACCGCGGAAGCCATGTGGTTAGCGCTCCCAAAATCGGATCCCTGGGTCGCGGGTTCGAGCCCTGGTGGAAGCGAGATTCTGTCCTTACCTCAACAGCACTTCATTGCAAAGAATCCTACATAACTACCTTCCCATCGCCCTGATATGACTCATACACTGTTCAAAAGGATGCTAAACAACCAAGTCAGCATAATTGGACGGTAAAGTGCCCGTTCGAATCCATGACGTTAATATTTTGTAATGTCAGATTCATGACGTGACGCGCTATTCTCGGTCATATTTCAATGAAAAATAATTTAGAAAGAAAAAAAAAAATTTTAATATGAGCATAGGTACCTAACAAAATGAAATTAGTGAAAATCAACACATAGTAGAACTCAACAGATAGAAAAAAAATTTCATCACTGTCAAAAACTCATTTTGTGAGGTGGCTGTGCCCATTGTCAAATTCGAGATCAAAGACGCAAAAACGCGCAAAAATCATCATAATATGGCTACCTTGCCCAATTTTAACACCCTATAGCACAAAAGATTGTCGTTATCACCGCAAAAGTACTGGCCCTGATTTTAGAGATGTTGGGCGTGCATAAAAGCACTATATCACTGTTGTTAAGCGACTTTGATTTTTTTGCTGATATATATGGTCGATTCGGCAGGTTCGATGTAAGGCCGATGTAAATGCACATAACGTTTTTGAATGTATTTAATCCAAATTTGCAGATAATATACTAACAGATGATGTACATTTCGGAAATTTACTTTTGATAGAGCTTGTGATAAGATTTTCATCCAAAACAACTTCCTGATATAGAAAGGAATAGCAATTTGGTATCAAGTTTGCATTTACTTACAACATTTAAGACTTTCTGATTTCTTTCGCTATCTGCAAAGACAAAGTATATTTTCTTATGTGGCTCATTACTGCTGCAAAGTTACATTTGAAGCATATTTAATATTTTAAAAAGAATTGTCAGAAGACAAAAAAGCTTCACCGTCGCGAATTAATATTTCGTGATCTGCCCTCCAACAACATGTGTAAATCAGCGATAATTCACGGGCCCGAGAAACTTTCTTTGCCCGTAAATTATCGCTGATAATCGCCGGCGTTAATTGATATTTCGTGATCTGCCTCCAACATGTGAAATCAGCGATATTTCACGGACCTGTGAATTTTTCCTTGCCCATAAATTATCACTGATTAACACGTGTGTTGTCGGGCAGATACGAATATTTATTCACTTCGGCTTCGCTGTCTGAATTAATACTTCGTGATCTGCCCTCAAACAACATGTTTAAATCAGCGGTTATTCACAAGTAAGGAAAAATTACTTCTTAACTTCTAACTTAACATTCAGGTGAATGAAGACCATCTTCAAGCAAAGACCTACTGCGGAGATACGACTTATGACAGTTTCACGACGGAGTATAATAAGTTAAATCTGCTGTATCGACCATATGTACTTTCGGATTCTAATGGATTTAAAGTAGTTTATTATCAAGCCGAAGGTAAGTTTGAAAACTTTTCAATTTTGCACGAAATGATCATCGCATAATAATCAAAACGCACACATTCTAACAGTTTGGCTTCCCTCGTGACTGGAACTGATTGAATTATTTTCACGAACTTCATAAGTGATAAATAAAGTTCTGAATAGTTAGACCGCTCGCAAGCAAGAAATACACGAAAGAAATGACTCGATTTTACAGATGCTTCTCTTTTGAGCGTATGTAATACACAGTTCCGGGCCACACCCAGAATGGCACTTAATGTCAGTGGTTTTCGAAACTATCAATTATGTGAGCAGGCAGCCATATAAGATTATTGAGCAAGGTTTTCAAAATATACAGGCATCATGGTCATCTTGGTCATGTCATTATCAGTGTCCGAACAAATTGCCCTTGACCCATTAAGGCTCTATATATATAATTGGCTTCAATCTGTCGACTCATTTTTGGAGGAGAGTATGCAAATAGGACTGACATAGTTACACAAAATGCCTTGATCACTGGTGCTCAAAACTTTTCATGAACTCAACTACAGCCCGGTGCCATTTCTGAAAAAAAACCTGAGGTACGTAGAAACTTTCACTGCGTTTCTTTGGCTGAGTAGGTGAAACTGACAAAATCGATGCCCTCAACACCATATGGGAAAGAAAAATGAGGACGACACCAAATCAAAACAAAACACGTTCGAAAAGCCAAGAGCTTACTAGTTTCAATCAAGATTCACAAGTGAAAAATTGATTAAAACAATTAGAATAGCAATGTGACTTATAGAACATTATTATAATAGTACCGTGATCTGGCATACTGTATCATGTCGAGTGGATGAGCTTATACCATCGGATCACCCGAGACGCTTGAGCTCATCCACGCGATTCACTGTACGATTCTGTTTATCATATGACCCTTTAAAATGGATTTTAACGCGTTCAAACTGAACATTATTTCAATAAGAAAACGCATTGTTGACATGGGCGTTGTCAATGACGCTACGTGTACGCGCCAAAGTGTTATTTGCACGTGTTGTCATACGATATTTATGACATGACGTTATCCACTGAATAACAGCGACGTCATATGATAAATACAGTATACAGCATCCCGTGTATGCAAAGATCTGCCAATTCCTCATGGGGACTGAGATTTTTTCAACAGAAACTTCAAATTTTCTCAGACAAATAATTATTCTCAAGTCATTTACTTCCGTGTTCTTTATGATATTCTAACACAGTGCGCCTATTGAAGCAATGGAAAGTTTCCATGCTTTATTCTGCAACAATTCATTGTTTCGGAGCGCGTGAGTCTAATTGCTGACGTCACTGGCATCACTGACGTAATTTTGTGACATTTTGAGACGTTAGATGTTGTAACGTTTCTTTGTGCTTCTAAAATTGCCATAAAAACGTACATTTACCTTACACACAGTTAAGAAATTGGCGGAACATGAACGCACAGGCAGGAAGGTTGGTAGAGTTCGAATGAAAAAAATATTTTTTCAGCGTTTTTGAGTGTTAGAATCGAAATAGTTCGGCTGTAGCATTGAATGAGTAATAATTCACTGTTTGTCGGTCAGTTGTAAGTAAATATATCACGCGCGCTCTGCGCTCGTGCTATCAGCTACTTTACAACTGACTCCAAACAGTAAATTATCATCAACAAGTCACTGCTAGAGCTGATCTATTTCTTAAATGGTGGATGAAAAAGGAGGCGATGTCATACATCCTAAATGAAATTAAATTCTTAAAAAAATCTTATTGAACAGATGATTGGGACTGCTCATCTGAGTACAAGTGTCTCCTCGCAGACAGATCAGTTCCCAGACACTACCTCTGTGATGGGTACAGTGACTGTCCAAATGGCGATGACGAGAGGTTCTGCAATTTTAGGTAACTTTTTATATTTACAATTTCCTTCCTAGATATCTGAAAATGTTATTTCTTTCTGTGAATTTGGAGAAGTCAATTATATAAAACAACTTATCAATGAGCAATTACCAAAATGCGTTTGCACTGACAGAGAAACTGCACTCATACATGTCATGAGCGCTATTCGCATAAATGTCGCGACTGGTCATATCAAATACCACAGAACTGCATCCGGTATATCAAGGTAGCACATTGTATCGCAAGGTACATATGAATAAATGACTTGTGGTTTTATGGCCGCCTTTTCGACGGTATTCTAACCACTGAAGGCTTATAATGAAAGCGAAATGGTACATGTATAAAACCCACCACCCACACGAGCAACCGTGCTTGATATCCACCATCGGAGATTTTAGTGTCGGCTTTTGAGCGTAAACCAAGCTTTTTTATGAAAGCCATACTTGCACACTTCAAGTATTTCCTGTCAAATTAGATTTGACCTTAATCCTTCAAGCGCCAAAAAGCAGACGATAAAATTTACGTCTGCAGAATTTCAAAAAATGTTTTGTCCAAGCAATATCATATTGAGAATTCGAACACTAGAGGGCAAACATTGTAGATTCAGATGAGGTTGCTCATTATGAGCCACCTCTTCTGGATCTACATTGTTTGCAAATTCAACAATTTTAATTTTTGGCGTTTTAAGGGTTAATCATGTTAAAAGCAAGAAATACCTTTAAAAAAGATAATTGGCTTAGATTAAAGAGAAGTGTGTATTGTAATATGTATGAGCCAGATACATGTAAGATATCGAACGTGCTGATCAGATAGTACGGATGCGCATTTTGATATGCATATTTGTTGTTGGTGCTGGGGTTTCAATTTCGGAAATGCTGTTGAATTTTGATTTGGGTCTGTCTGTGGTGCACATAACAATGAGGACTGATCGGCTGACCACCTGATATATAACCTTAAAAGTGACGCAGTTCCAACACAACTTCAACAACTAAGCCAGCAACAATTACGTAATTTCGTCTTCGATTTCAGAGTCAAGTTATTTTGTTGGTTTTATATTTAACATGGGCGATATAACAGGCGAATGTTCTTTGGCAAAAAGCGATTACGACCGAAATATCTACATTCATCACGACACGATTGATAGGCCAACATTCAAATGAAACTGAAAGTAGAAAGAGAAAGCGAAATTAAGCTACTTACATCAAAATCCCGGGTGTATTTATATTGGCCAATGAAATACATAAAATGTAGGTCAATAGTAAAGTTATACGGCTAAAGCCGAAAAAAGCTTATCTATCATATTGCTACAGGTGTCCATCGGGTTGTACTTGTTTAGGCCTCATTGTCGACTGTTCGGGAAAGATGACACCGTGTAACTTTGACTCAAATACCACCTCTGGACCAAGACGCAACATCACTCTATCCGCTTCCATACGATCTCTTGATGTCGGCAGAAATCCTGACCTGTTTCGTAGGCTCAAGCTCGAACAACGAAACTTACATTTTCTCGACCATTTGAACATTTCATTCTGTAACATCTCATATTTACCCAAAGATTTATTCTTGTCCATGAGTAAACTGACCCTTCTCGATATAAGTTATAACAAAATCAAGCGCTTGCCGAGTAGAATATTTTCACCCCTTTCTGAATTGAATACTTTCTTCTTGGAAGGTAATTCAGAGCTATTGATACTTGATTCAGAATGCTTTTACGGCTTGTTTTCGTTGAATCATTTGAATTTAATAGAGCTTCATATTAAACATATTTCTGAGAACGCTTTCTCATCCCTGCAACTGAAAGAGTTGAAAATTTACAGTAGCGTTATAGACGAAGTTGACCAGCATTTTCTAGCAAACTTACTATCCGAGAGTTTCTATTTCAACAGCAGTAAAATTAAGACCTTTACTAGAGAAATGTTTCAAGGAATATTTGATGTCAGGATGTTTGTGACAGACGAATATAAATTCTGCTGTGTCCGGCCGACCTATATCCCTGAAGACAGTTGCTATCCTCACAAAGGCGAGTTATCGTTTTGCGACGATCTAGTTGGAACAGAATATCTTCGACCTGTAATTTGGTTAATAGCCCTTTTTATTGTCTTAGGCAACGGTGCCACCATTGTGTATCGTCTTTTACATCACAAAACACAGTCCAAACATTGCTACAGTATTTTTGTGTCTAACCTTGCCTTTTCTGACTTCTTCATGGGTATTTACTTGATCATTATCGCGGTCGCTGACACGAGCTACCGTGGGCAGTACATATTTAATGACGAGGCTTGGCGGGCAAATCCTTTGTGCAACTTAGCTGGTATTTTAGCGACATTGTCAAGTGAGGCTTCCCTTATTTTCATATGCTTAATCACAGTCGACAGATTTCTCGTAATTAAGTACCCATTCGGACAGCGCCGACTCTCAATGAGAGTTGGTACTATAATAACAATTGTTGCTTGGTTCTTCGCAGTCTTAGTAGCTGTCATACCAGAAGCATTCTATAAAGGCACATTTTATTCTCAGTCAGGTTTTTGTATTGCATTGCCAATTACTCGTGTTAGAGGTCCTGGCTGGATTTTTGCCTTCTGTCTGTTTGTCGTAGTGAACACCGTTTGCTGTCTATTTGTTGCACTTGGTCAGTGGTATATATTCAAGGAGCTTAAAACGTCTAAGAAATCAGTAGGCGGGAGCCGATCCAAAAATAGAAAGGATGCTAGAGTAGCCTGGAATCTCTTATTGGTGGCGGTAACGGATTTTCTATGCTGGATACCTGTTGGCACATTAAGTAAGTCAGCTCTCTAGATAAGAGGGGTATTTGATGATAATTGAGGAATAATTTTCTTTATTTCTCATTGAAACCATATGTTGTGACCCCTCATCTGAACCATCTCTTCACCAAAATTATCACTAATTATCGCCAAATACTCCCTCTTATCTAGGGCTCTGAAGTAAGGTATTTCATTATTTTAAGGAGTATAGGTCCTCTCTGGAGGGAAAATACTCTGTCATTTACATGCTTGCCTCCCCTTTAATGTAGGTCAGCTCTTAAATAAAAATTGTCCCAATGGGGGAAATTATCCCCTTTAAAATTAATAAATTTAGGAAGAGGTTTGTCAGCCATGGAAGCAAACAAGAAGTTCCAAAAGTTGATACCTGTTATAAAATGGCTGAAAAGCAGGGAGGTGTTTCGGGTGTTCCAAAACACTTCTAGTGCCGGACTATAAGCAAACCTGCAAGCTTTTGGCATACGCGATCTGGCCCCGAGGTTATAAAAGTTCTTTTCATGCTCAACTCAGCTGAGCATGAATTTTTTTCTGCTGATAAATATGAAAATGCCAACTAATGTTTGCCTTCATATTCATAAGCAGAGAAAATTTCATACTCAGCTAAACTGAGCAAGAAAACAACTGTACTTATCAATAATTTGCTATTTATTAGCAGGTAAAATTTCATGCTCAGCAGAGTTGAAAATGAACCTTGGGGCCTGGTTTTGTCCAGCTGCTTCTGTGCAGTGTAATATTTGTGTAGCCACGTCCCTTTAATATTTACATTGGACGTGTTCGGCATAATTACTCGGGAAAACCCGATAAATACCCTAGTACTGCTCGGGCTATTCGAAGGCGTATTTTCGAATAGCCAGAGCAATGCTCGGGTTTACTCAAGTAAATATGCCGGATGTTTCCAATATAATGATGGCTCAATGTGAAGCAAATAACTACTAAACAAATATCTACTGTTTGCTCTGAGCCTTCACTGTTCACGAATGTCATGAGACAGCTTTCCATATGATATGGTTCATCCAGCGTTATACAACACGACAATTCAGTCATGATTTAAGCTGTCGTTTCCCCTACTGGTGTTTAACCAGAGGGGAATTTAGGTTCCCCGCCCCCTTATCCGTGCAAGTGTATATCCACTATTCCCTCCTTCCGCAAAATCAAATCTGAATTCTACGATAATTGGAAGCCCATTCCCATTTCAAGTTTTGTCATGAAACTTGGTACATAGAAGGTGCTAGTATAAAAAAAAATGCTGTTTGTTGTTTTTATTTGTTTATCCGACTCGAAATTAATTGCTATCATGGCAATAGAAACTAGAACTGACTCTGAAATGAGAAAATGTGCATTATTTGTTAAGAAAATCGGTCAAAGTACCACAATCATAAGTCCAAACTCATATAATCCGTATTGACATCGACTAATCCGAAGTATATGGATACACGGACACGAACCCTGCAAAAGGGACGTGTAATCAGGTGCTCGCGAGTATTAAGCATCACCAGCCTATTATATGATACAACCGCCATATCTATTTTTATCATGCACCTGCTGCAAAATTCACCTGATAACAGGGGTATGATAACATGAAGTGATATCATGTCACTGTAGAACTGCGCTTGCGCGAATGTTATCAGGTCATGGCATTAGAAGCGATCTCTGAAGACGACTGGCTACATACTGACGTTGGCCGTGATATCAACGTTCGATTGGTTAACTGACGTCACCGACATACGTGATAACGCATTCGCAACGTCAGCAAGTTCGAACAAAACTGCTTTTGCTTATCATTTGTTTGTCGCTCTTTACGCCGTAAAATCTTCCTATGATGCATGATAAATAGAAAACTATGTAAGTGTCTTTTGATATCAAGTTTATCAGGCTCGACCAAAAACACGTCGGACTGGCTCGGCAAGCCTCGCCATTCCTACGCTGTTTCTGGTCTCGCCTGATAAACTTGATATCAAAAGACACTAACATGGTATTCTCTATATCTGATTGAAAAGTCAGTGAAAATGAAAGTCCGGTAACTGAAAGCCATACTATGTTTTTGTCGTGGCTATCAGGTCAGAAATAATTTTAGAAACTGCTACACGAGGTCATGGTGTCTCCGACAGAACTTTTTAGTACGATTCTGCGATTAAAAACGGGGTTATGCAATACGCTTCGTGTGCACATGGGTGCACGTGTGCCTTTATAAAAATATTCACCTGTTGCGTTTAGATCAGTTTTAAAGTAACCGCAAGGGCTTAAGTCTTCAAACTTGTTCCATATCCATAGATACGTCAGGGGAAGATCTACTAAAAGCAGCAATGCATATCGGGCCCTGTGCTAAATTTCACGGTTGACTTAACATAGAAAAAATATTCACCTGTTGCGTTTAGCTAAGCTTCTAAATAACTGCAAGGGCTAGAGTCTTCAAACTTGCTCCAAAGATACATCTGGGGAGGATCTACTGAAAACAGCAATGCATGTCGGGCCATGACCTATATTCAGTCACGGTCGATTGAACATGGAAAAAAATATTCACCTGTTTGTTTAGCTCAGTCTAAAGTAACTGCAAGAGCTAAAGTCTTCAAATATGCTCCATAGATACGTATGGGAAAGATCTACCGTAAGGAGCATGCATATTGAGTTATGACCTATATTTCACGGTTCATTGAACATAGAAAAATATTCACCTGTTGCTTTTAGCTCAGTTTTTAGTAACCTCAAGAGCTAGATTCTTCAAACTTACTGCATAGATAAGTGTGAGGAAGATATACTGAAAGCAGCGATGCATTTCTGGCCATGACTAATATTTCATGGTTGATTGAACGCAGAAAAATATCCTATTTCGCGTTTAGCTCAGTTTCTTTGTTACAGCGAGAGCTAGAGTCTTCAAACCTGCTCCAAAGATGCGTCTGGGAAAATACTCCTGGGGGCAGTAAAGCATATCCGGCCATGGCCTATATTTAATGATTGATTGAACATAGAAAAAATACTCACCTATTACATTTAGTTGGTTTCTAAGAAACAACAAGGACCTGAGTTTTCAGACTTGCTCCATAGACCATAGATACGTCTTGGGAAGATCCATTGAACGCAGCAACGCATATTGGGTAATGACCTATATTTCACGGTTGATTTAACATATATACAATTACTCACCTGTTGCGTTACGCTCATTTTCCAAATAAACCATGACGGCTAGAGCCTTCAAACTTGCACCACAGATATATCTGCGGAAGATCTACTGAAAGCAGCGATGCATATCATGTCATGAACTATATTTCAGGCTTGATTGAACATAGAAAAAAATATTCATCTGTTGCGTTTTGCATAGCTTCTGAGTAACCGCAAGGGCTAGAGTCTTCAAACATGTGGGGATGATTTTCTGAAATCAGCGATGCATATCAGGCCATGAGCGGCTGATTGAGTATAGGAAAATATTCATCTGTTGCGTTTAGCTCAGTTTCTAAGTAATCACAAGGGCTAGAGTCTTCAAAATTGCTCCATAGATACTCCTAGGGAATATCTACTGAAAGCAGCGACGCATATCGAGCAGTGAGCTGTATTGATGGTCCAGTGACTTTGTCTTATATCTTCAAGACAATTTGATGTATGAACATGATTGCTTGCGATAACGAATCAGTACGACTCAAAGTTTAACCCTTGATGGTCCAGTGATATTTCCTAATATCCTTGAATTTTGCCTCACTATTTGATGAACAAACATGATTGCTTGGGATAATGACGCAGTATGACCCAAAGATTGACCTCAAACAATCAATAAGTCACACTGTCCTATATTTCAAGATCCAGCGATTTTGCCTTGTTGCTTGAAGACTATCTGATGTTCGAGCTCGTACAAACATGATTGCTTCTGCTAATGCTTCAACATGCCCGGATACAGTAGGTCACAGTGACCTATATTTCATGGTCCTGTGGTTTTGCCTTATTGCTTGAAGACTTTTAGATATACAAATATGATTGTAGGCACGAAGGTTTGACCTCAAAGTAACAGTAGGTCACAGTGGCCTATATTTCATTGTTCAGTGATTTTGCCTCATATTTTATAACACTATTTCATGGATTAAACTTGTACTTCGGTTAACGGTTTTGGATAACACTGTAAGTGACCTCATACTGAGTGTAGGTCATGGTCCAAAGATTTTGCCTCATATTTCTATCACTATATTATGGATTTGCATCATATTAAGTTACATGGTTTTGGCTGACACTATGAATGATATCATCTCAGATTAAGGTCAGCATGACCTATATTTCATGGTCCAGTGAGTATACCTCATATTTCTAACACTATGTCATGGATTTGCATGACTGACTTCATGTTACTTCTAGGTGACTGTGAACTATAATTCAGTGTTCTCTGATGTAGTCATATCGCTTGCAATATTTTACAGGGTTGAATTATTCTTAAGAGAACTGGTTATTTTGACACTGCAGTTGATCTCACAGTGGCGCCACATTGCCTTGTGGATCGCATGCCTCTGGGCAGTTATAAAGAACGTTTTTGTATTTTCAAAGGAAGTAACTATCTCCCAATCTCTTCAGTTTACTCAATCGCCTTTACTCTCCCTATCGCGTCTTGGTATTCATATAGTAATACTTTTGAAATGTGTGTAAAACCTTGTCACAGAATGCTATAGTGTATATATGTTGACTCGAGGGCTTTACAGCCTAGCAGCCTTTTGAATTGAATAAACTAAACTAAATTACCTCATTTCACTTGGCCGGTATTCTCCATATTAAAGTTGCGCTTGTTACGGTCAAGCTCCCACAAAGTCCCGTTTTTTTTGTTTTGAGTTGACACAAGTTTCGCTATAACCATTTGACAACAATTTGCTGGTGAATAGCTTCCCCTATCCACGAAGTCTGGAATAGCTTCCCCTACCCACGAAGTCTTGATTGTTGAATAAGGCTAATTAACAATTGCTTGAGTAATGAAATAGAAACGCGTTAAATAATTAGACGGCTAAGTGATAAACATGCACGTTCTTTATTTTATTCATCCAGTTTGATATTTGGTCGCTTGGCAATTGCTATTTTTATTTATTAAAATTGGAACATTACATGTGCTAGCGTAATTAAGGTGAAGTTAGGTAGATAGATAAATAGCAATTTGGGGATAATGATTATTTTTGTACTTTTTATTTTATTTTATTTTATTATATCTTCAACAACTTGTGTCCTTCATACCTTCAAGAAAACTTTATACCTTTGAGAGACGTACATCACCATAGGGTACAACTTCTTAGGTCCAAATTCTTAAGGCGTCGAGGACTCAACCTTTTATTATACTGGAATCAAAGATTGGAATTCTTTTCCTGTGTAGTAAAAACAATTGGAAAGCCCACAGAAATTTAAAATAGCCCTTAAGAAATATCTGATTGAGTATTGTTGCGCAACTGAGCAAGAGATGTTTTTATATTATTGAGCATCTAACATTTCTTTTTTGTCTGTGATAGCAGTGCTAACAGCTGAGTTAATCATGTCATATGTCATAGTGCTATCATGCCTGTAGCACACACACTTGGCCCATCGTATGCTCTGGGCACACCGTTCCTTGAGATACGTGGATGGTTCGTGGGAAAGCTTAAAGTGACACGTTCCAGTTCCTTGACGGGTCAGTATGTGATGGCCTGTGGGTTCGCTTTCTTGGTCCACTTGTGTGTGTGACAGATATGACCATTGGTTTTGTCTTTCCTTATTGAGCACTCTTCGGTGATGAAAATCGTTCTTTTTATAGTGCTTTCAGTGTTAACCTGTGCATATTTCATACTTTTTCATTCCAAAGTTTTGTTCGTACCTAAATGGACCCCATTGAAAATAATCCCTTTAGGCTTTATGGGCCATCCATGGGTATTAAGATCGAACATTTCAAATCAGTGAAAATGGGTGTGGGTGTTAGTTTTTACTTCTAGTAGCCTAGTGAAAATGGGTGTGGGTGTTAGTTTTTACTTCTAGCAGCCTAGCCCATGCCAAAACTCTTTATGTTCTAGTCAAATTCACTGTGATAATTTTATTTTTCTTAAATTAAATTCATATACATATATTCAAAAATATCATTTAAGCGTGCTCTTTATACTTCATTTGTTGATTAATTTTTAGATTTTAATTCAAAATAGCTCTTATATAGTATATGTTTCTTTGTTAAATGATCTTAATTCCTGAATAAATATTTTAATTCACTTTGTTCATCTAGCCTGAACGTTGGTTAGTGCGACAACCTTTATAAACTGTTGGCTTCTAATGGCAGTTAAAACTTTAGTTTCGTGTAAACCTCCCTTTGAAATATTTTCATGACACTACATATTCTTGTAGGGCAGGTAACAACAATATGTCGCGAACAGGAATGGCGGGACAGATATGCATGATTTTTATGTTACTTCTTTAATGCCTTTCCTGCTTCAGATCGGTGAACGCATTATAGCTTTAACCCTCTACGGAATAAGTCCATGATACGGCATTTTCAAAGAGAAAGTTATGATAATGAGTCTCATTTAAAAATAACTTTTCAGTTATCTCTTCTTGATTCTTTTGCAAACAGTTGTCAGCGTTTTGGAATTCCATGAGCGGTATATAATTTATGTACCCTTAGGAATATTTTCATGACACCTGTTGAATAGGCCAAGTGAAATTGTTGCAAGCAAGAACAACCCGATCACTATTATACTGTTTGAGTTATTTCCCCATGATGGTTTTTAAAGCGCTTGGTGTCTGTTGTTTGCAGATTATTCATGCTGTGCGTCATTTTTGAAAGGTTACTATATTATCCTCTGCATTTCGCCAGATTTGAAATATGATATCAACCTATGCAGAAGCTGCCACATTGTAGCAGATAAACTGGCGAAATGCTGAAGACTACATAGGCGACAAAAATATTAATAATCAGCGGTTTGCCGGTAACATTGACGCTCTTGCTGAGGAAGAGGAGGAACTGATGGCCCTAATTGAAAGTTTCGACAAAACATGCATAATGTATAAAATGGAGATAAGTCCTGAGAAAAACTGATGATAAACAGCACCAGAGATAATCAGAGGAAGATCAATGTACAAGGACAGATATTGGAAATGATTACAAGCTTTTAAATTAAAATCTTAAAGAGTTCCTTCAAGAGCAGAGAATATATTCAGTAGAAGGAACATGGGCCAGACTACGTAGTTTCGGCTAATAAAGCCTCTTCAGTGACCCTGACAATGTCTGGTGACGAAACCAGAGAAAAGCATTCTGTGATTTTTTAATTTTAACTGGACAGTCGATTCAAAGACTGATTAATATCAAAAAGGGTCCAAAGAATATATAAACAATGGTTTAGAATATGAGTATAAACCAATCCAAAATTTCAGATTTCTCAGAATATATCCTCTGATCTCAAAGGACGAAAGTAAAATATAATCTGCACTATGGATGATGTACGGGGAGACGTTTTACGGCCGCCACACGGCACAACACCAGCTGCAGTGAGGTAAAATTAAAATCTTAAAGAGTTCCTTCAAGAGCAGAGAATATATTCAGTAGAAGGAACATGGGCCAGACTACGTAGTTTCGGCTAATAAAGCCTCTTCAGTGACCCTGACAATGTCTGGTGACGAAACCAGAGAAAAGCATTCTGTGATTTTTTAATTTTAACTGGACAGTCGATTCAAAGACTGATTAATATCAAAAAGGGTCCAAAGAATATATAAACAATGGTTTAGAATATGAGTATAAACCAATCCAAAAAGCCGAATTAATGCGCTGCTTTGTCACATCCATGTTTCTGTATGCCTATGAGTCATGTACCTAGACAGCAGAGTTAACAGGAGGTTACTAAATCATCTCAATTAAAAAGTGTAACGACTGAGGATGTTCGCAGCCATTTGAGGCTATAATGAACTAAACATGGTCAGGAAACTGAAACTGAGGTGGTTCGGTCACAGTCTTAAGGTCTTTTGGTCCAGCAAGGACGATTCTATAAGGCACAGTGAAAGGAAAAAGAAGAAGAGGTAGGTTGAAGAAGAGGTATGTAGAAGACAATGCCAAAGAATGGACAGGGATGAAGTTTGCTAGCTCAAGTAGGCAGGTGAAGAAAGGACAAGCGCTGTGGTTCAGCTATAATCTTAAGGTCTTTTGGCCCAGAAAAGACGATTCTACAGGGCACAGTGAAAGGAAAAAGAAGAAAAGATGGGTAGAAGAAGAGGTGGGAAGACAAAAGAATGGAAAGGGATGACCTTTGCTAGCACAACTAGGGCAGCTGAAGAAAGGACAAAATGGAAATGAATTGTTGTCATCTGTGGGGCCCCAAAGATCTTGCAAGTTTATGGGATAGACTAGAGTAGACAAGTGTTTATGTCTGTATCATATATTTATAGCCAGGAATTTACATCTTTGTGGAAACTTCGATTAAAATACATGCATATGCAGAGCTGGAAGGGAACTAGATGGGGTGAACAACAAAATCATCAAAAACGAACTTCAAGTTATTATTATGTCGTAGTGCAGACTGATCGGGGTCTATCGTCCCATAGTCACACAGGGTTCATATAAATGATAGAGCCTGGAATATATTATACAAATAGTGAGTGAGTGAGTGAACTCGGGTTTAACGTCCCACCAACAACGAGGTCATATGGAGACGGGACCTCGGTTTAAAGTCTCATCCGAAAGACCGGAGAAGCGGGGGTTCGAACTTGCGATCCCTGGATTGGTAGTCCGGAGTGTTATCCACTACACTACAGCCGCTCCTATATTATACAAATAATATATTTAAATGATAGAAGATGTTTATGTACAAACAATGTATATGATTAGACACACTGTGTAATGCAGTGTGCAGACAATACAAAAGTCATGACACAAGTGAATAGGTTCTAAAACAATGGTTCATACATTAAGAAATAATGTAGGATGGATGGACATATTCTACCTTGCAGCGTCATAGGAAGTCACGGTGCCATTATGAACTACACACAACAACAATCAATTCTATGACAGTAAACATAATGACTGAAATACTAATATGAAATATGAATAAAGCTAACATACCTGGAATATATTATACAAATAATATATTTAAATGATAGAAGATGTTTATGTACAAACAATGTATATGATTAGACACACTGTGTAATACAGTGTGCAGACAATACAAAAGTCATGACACAAGTGAATAGATTAGCGACGATGTGGAGCAATTACCTACATTTACCTGCCTAAAGACTACAGATACCTACCAAACGATTATAACTATTACTAACCTAACTACCTAACTACCAGAGGACAACGTAGCTACCCTAATCAAAAGTACCAAGACTAGCCTGTACATAAAGCACCAAGTCAGGGATATGGCCATATAGGGATATTGGAGTTAAGTTGAAAATTCGTCCTATGACATGCTTCCCCCCTTTAGGGAATGGCGTCCCGACATTCGCAAAACGATAAGGTATGTTAATGATGCACACACGGTACGAAGGCACGATAGACAAACAATGTGGACAGTTACAGTAAACACAAAAATGTCAACATACAACAAATGCTGCATGAACAATACAATAGTCGCGGCAAAGTTCTCACAAGGCATACCACCTTCTATGACTGCCTCTGAAATAAGTTATAAAGTGTGAGCACTTATATGGCAAGGTTAAAATAATAATGTCAGCAACTGAAACGTTTCTTGGTGACCTGTTAACCTAATATAAAACATCGTTATGACCTGCCTAGGGAAACAATATGTTTACTCTGCAGCTAATATCAAAAATGAGCATTCCAATTTCATCTAGAATAAAATTAGTTAGATCCACAAGAGCACTGGTTCTTCTGTCTGCAAAGAAATATAAATATTATATTAATTATTATTTAAATATGGCAAGACAAGTCAAACATAGCTCTTTACGACGCTTCCTGATATGCTGCAATAAATAGTCAGAAAACAATAAGCAAGTCAAAGGTCACACTAAAAGAAGCTGCAACAAAATAAAACATTCCAAGTGCGCATGCATTATTGAGACTTTTTCATGTCTCATCGAGATATTTACGGTTGTAGACAAATGCGGAAAGCCGGACGAACCAAAAGTATAGGTTTATGAAAGTCCATGGAGCTCGTGGTTAGCTGCTACAGCCTAGCGCAAACGATATCTTTCCCGCTAATCATTGTTCGAACCGAAGAATAATTTTAATCATGTACGAGTTCGCAATGACTTCATCTACAGCGGTATATATCCATAACCATTAATTTTATTGCAGGCACAGCATCTGGTTGTGAAAATAAATTAAAGCATTTTCACACTAAATGAAAGTAAAACTGAGTATGATGATGATTCGAAATAAGCCTTAAAAGAAATAGAAATATTTACATACGTAGCAGTACGCTGTCCATTACCCCTTTAACTGCATTGTACTGCAATTCTGTCAGATCACAGATACACCACCTTATCTGGGTCGACTGTAAAGGTGTGTACTTGTCCAACCAACCAATCCTTGTTTTGCATTCAAGCTGGACTGCGGCGGGTGCGCACTGGTCTTGGTGCATCTGGTTCTTCTTCAGACGAGGAGTCTGGAGACCCTGAATTTCCCCTGGGTAGCACACCAGTCTGACCGGGCTTGCGGTGCATCGGAATGACATATTTGTCACTTCCGTTTGCAGTGCCTGTAGATGAATTATCCTCGCTGGAAGACATAGCACTGGCTAGCGTACGCAGATCAGGCTCTTCCTCTGAGTGAGAAGAAACATCTTCCTCTAATGGAGATTCAGACTGACTGCTTGACTCTATGACAGTCTGTTCAGAGTCCAGTTGTGGTCGGACAGTGGTGTTTGGGTGCCGCTCAGAACAAGGTAGACCCATAAAAGGTAGCAAAAGGTTTCTGTGTAGTAACCTGGTCTTTCTGGCTCTAGTGTTGTCCTCCTGCACTTCATACACTGGGAGGTCAGGATTTGGCTGAGTCTTCACAATATTCGAGCAATGTTCGTTAAGCGCCAGAGACAAAGTAGACAGATTTGCAAGCAGCATAGATCCTTATGAGCCGCCCATATAGATCTTCACTGTTTCCCTTCTAGTCTTTGAATGCTCACTATGTTATGGCTTGGACAAAATATTTCTTGAAATTTTGCAGACGTCGATTTTGTTATCTGCTTTTTGGCGCTTAAATGGTTAATCTTACTCATATTTTACAGGTTTTTGGGCATTGATGGGTAATGCTGTTTCGGTTGACATATATAACTGGATAGTGGTAGTTATTTTCCCGATGAATTCAGCGATCAATCCCACGTTATATTCGTTCTCAACCATGATCCAACAAAGGGTAGGTATAAACAACATTTTTTCTGTATTAGGGTAAAGTTGGGTAACTGCGGGTAAATTCGGACATACCATTGCAAACAGTAAAAACCCAGATGAGATGCACGACTAACAACCTTCTAAAAAGTGTGACAGAAGCTGTGGACACAAACACCGTGCCATAAAATGATACAACTAAATGGCGCAAAATGAATAAGTTGAAAAGCCGTTGATATGTCACAATATAATTTTATCTTTACAAAACTGGCACATTATTATTCCAAAATGTCTAAACACCGATATATTCGGCAGTCGAACGTTTTACGTGATCATGTAAAGACTACACTTATCCACCAACTTCAGCAGAAATTTTCAAAATAAATAGACTTTCTTTCGTCGGCGGACATATGCCATGAAAAACCATGGTGTCTGCCCTTTCTCCATATTAAAAATTAAGTAATTCGGTGTATGGGACAATTTCCTTTGCAAAATAATGTTTAGGTACCCTATGCATATTCTCAACAAAAATGGCGGATTCTTTACCTGATCGATAGCGATAGATGTTACGACAGTTTTGTCTGACAGCAAAATAATCTGTAATAAATTCAAATATTACGGAAATGTTCTTGAATCACGAAGAGGAAAGCATCTTGTAATTCAATACACAACAATATATTTTTCTCTACTTTATTCAGAATGATTGGGAAAAGAATTCTGATCAGTAGCCTACATCATAATGTAAACAAATCGATCGATTTATGACAGTTGTGACGCAATGACATAACTGCGTCCTCTGTTTCAGCCTTCGAATTTACTTGCTTATAAGTTATTAAGACCGGTACATTGGTCAAAATCATAGGGACTGCCAGAAGAAAAAAAAAAAATTACCATCCAATTAATCTTGCAAGTGCCAATATTTCAAAGCAACTCCTACAACTTACACGACCACCCTGCCCAACTTAATGCTCCTCCCCCCCCCCACCCCTTTCTCCCCCCCCCCCTTCCAACACAACAAATACTTGCAAAGCTGCAATTACTAAATTTTTGAATAAAAAGTGCAATATAGACTTGGGTAAGACTACTTAAAAAACAGCAGTCTAATCAGGGTCAGTACTATTTGATTTTCCCAGCAATTTCGACACACTGTCAGATGGTAAAAGTATTAGAACACTTGCAACAATGGAGATTTGGTTTCAACTTTAAGCTTAAAAAATGACTTGGCCATACACACGTAACAGTTTACACTCCTTATAATTTCAGCCAAAATTGAGAAGCAGCTTATCTACTGTAAAATGAGCTTTTGGCAATTAAACTTGAAGTATGCATCTTTCATAACATATGTTTTGGCCCTCTGTAGAACTGCCTTAATTAAGAGTTCTAATGAGGAGTGACAACATACATATTTATTATGAAATGCCACGTTTGTCAAATACTAGCTCATTGGGGAAGATGGGGTAGGGGGAGGGGGTGGGGGAGGGCGCTGTCAGCTTTGCATTGCCCTTGGTTCATAAATTGAAATGCCACAGTGTGTTTATATACTCAGTGATCTTTTGAGGGATTTGCTGTAACTGTTGCCAAACATCACATGGAAATTTATCAGTAGGGGAAAATCTCATGCAAAAACTGTATAATTTGATAATGACTGGTACCTTAACTTCTCACTGAGAATGGAGAACTTTTAACAAATTTTGTTTAAATGAGATGTGTTCTCTAACTGTACATGATTCTGAGTCTCTAATATGATTCTGAGTCAAACTATCAAAAAAAAGCACAGCTGTCCAGCAAACCAGCAAACTTGATTAAATATGTAGCAGAGGCTCTGGACCTTGTAATCCATTCTGCAAGTTATAATGGTAAGACATAATCATGATTAAACAAGAAAAATAATGAGCCAATACATGGTGAACCAAAATGGAGTTATTTTTAGCTCACCTGAGCACGAAGTGCTCAGGGTGAGCTTTTGGGATACCGTGATGTCTGTCGTCCGTCGTACGTCCGGACGTCCGTCCGTCCGGACGTCCGTCAACTTTTGCTTGTGTACACTCTAGCGGGCACAGTTTTGATCCAATCTTTCTGAAACTTTGTCAGAATGTTTATCTCCATAAAATCTAGGCCAAATTTGAAACTGGGTCATGTCAGGTTAAAAACTAGGTCACTAGGTCAAATCTTAGAAAAACCTTGTGTACGCTCTAGAAGGCACAGTTTTCATCCAAAGTTCATGAAACTTTGTCAGAATGTTTATCCTTATAATATTTAGGAAAAGTTTGAAATTGGGTCATGTCGGATCAAAAACTAGGTCACTAGGTCAAATCTTAGAAAAACCTTGTGTACACTCTAGAAGGCACAGTTTTCATCCAATCTTTATGAAACTTTGTCAGAATGTTTATCCTCATAAACTCTAGCCCAAGTTTGAAACTGGTCATGTCGGGTCAAAAACTAGGTCACTAGGTCAAATCTTAGAAAAACCTTGTGTACCCTCTAGAAGGCACAGTTTTCATCCAAAATTCATGAAGCTTTGTCAGAATGTTTATCCTCATTATATTTAATACAAGTTTGAAACTGGGTTATGTCGGGTCAAAAACTAGGTCACTAGGTCAAATCATAGAAAAACCTTGTGTACGCTCTAGAGGACACAGTTTTAATCCAATCTTTATAAAACTTTGTCAGAATTTTTATCTCTATAAACTCTAGGCCAAGTTTGAAACTGGGTCATGTCGGGTCAAAAACTAGGTCACTAGGTCAAATCTTAGAAAAACTTTGTGTACATTCTAGAAGGCACAGTTTTGATCCAAAGTTCATGAAACTATGTCAGAATGTTTATCCTTATACTATCTGGGACATATTTGAAACTGGGTCATGTCGGGTCAAAAACTAGGTCACTAGGTCAAATCATAGAAAAAACTTGTGTACACTCTAGAAGACACAGTTTTGATCCAAGCTTTATGAAGCAATGTCAGAATGTTTATCTCTATAATCTCTAGGCCAAGTTTGAAACTGGGTCATGTCGGGTCAAAAACTAGGTCACTAGGTCAAATCTTAGAAAAACCTTGTGTACGCTCTAGAAGGCACAGTTTTCAACCAAAGATCATGAAACTTTGTCAGAATGTTTATCCTTGTTATATGTAATATAAATCTGAAACTGGGTCATGTTGGGTCAAAAACTAGGTCACTAGGTTAGATCATAGAAAAACCTTGTGTACGCTCTAGAGGACACAGTTTTGATCCAATCTTCATGAACCTTTGTCAGAATGTTTATCCTCACGATATCCAGGCCAAGTTTGAAACTGGTTCATGTCAGGTCCAAAACTAGGTCACTAGGTCGTGCACACCCTAGAGGGCACAGTTTTGATCCAATCTTCATGAAACTTTGTCGGAATGTTTATCTCCATAAAATCTAGGTCACTAGGTTAGATCATAGAAAAACCTTGTGTACGCTCTAAAGGACACAGTTTTGATCCACACTTTATGAAACTCTGTCAGAATATTTATCTCCATAAACTCTAGGCCAAGATTGAAAGTAGGTCATGTCGGGTCAAAAACTAGGTCACTAGGTCAAATCTTAGAAAAACCTTGCATATGCACTTGAAGGCATAGTTTTGATCAAATCTTCATGAAACTATGTCAAAATGTTTATTGTCCATATATCTAACCCCCCTATGAAACTGAGTCAGGTCGGGTCAAAAACTAGGTCACTAGGTCAAATCTTAGAAAAACTTTGTGTCACCCTAGAGGGCACAGTTTTGATCCAATCTTCATGAAACTCTGTCAGAAAGTTTATCTTAATGAAATGTAGATCAAATTTGAAACTGGGTTATGTGGGGTCAAAAACTAGGTCACCAGGTCAAATAAAAGGAAAACCTTGTATACACTCCAGAGGGCACAGTTTTGATCCAATCTCAATGAAACTTTGTCAGAATGTTTATTCTTACAAAATCCAGGCCAAGTTTGAAACTTGGTCATGTCGGGTCAAAAACTAGGTCAAATATTAGGAAAACCTTGTGTACACTCTAGAGGTCACTGTTTTGATCCAAACCTAATGAAATTTTGTCAGAATGTTTATCCTCACAATATCTAGGCCAAGTTTGAAACTGGGTCATGTCGGGTCAAAAACTAGGTCAGATCTTAGAAAAACCTTGTGTACGCTCTATAGGACACAGTTTTGATCCAATCTTTTTAAAACTTTGTCAGAATGTTTATCGTCACAATATTTAGGCCAAGTTTGTAAGTAGATCATGTCACGTCAAAAACTACGTCACTAGGTCAGATATAAGAACGACCTTGTGTACACTCTAGAGGGCACAGTTTTGATCCAATCTTCATGAACCTTTGTCAGAATGTTTATCCTCACGATATCCAGGCCAAGTTTGAAACTGGTTCATGTCAGGTCAAAAACTAGGTCACTAGGTCGTGCACACCCTAGAGGGCACAATTTTGATCCAATATTCATGAAACTTTGTCAGAATGTTTATCTCCATAAAATCTAGGTCAAGTTTGAAACTGGGTCATGTCGGGTCAAAAGCTAGGTCACTAGGTCAAATCTAAATTAAGTTATGCTGCAAGAATCAGAACTAACATTGCAATGATGCCAGCCACAAACTCCTTGGAATACATTAGTTTCACCACAGTGAGATAATGATGCTACCATTCTATCATCTGTCTTTGCTTAATTCAGTCTAGTTCAAATCCATCAAAGGAACTCAACATGAACCGGAACTTTTCGGAGAAGGAACTCAACATGAACGGGAACTTTTCGGAGAAGCGACTCTGCCATTTTCAGCTCACCTGAGCCTTACAGTATTGGTGTTAGCTGCCTCTGTCATCCATCCATAAACATTTTCAAACATCTCTGAAACCACTGGGCAGACTAGACTCAAATTTCATATGGAGCCTGCACATGGGTCAAAGGATTGAAAGTTCGTCAAATGATCTTGGTCACATGACCCAGGTGGCCGCCATTCCCATGTATGGTAAAAACTCTTATAAATCTTCACCAGAGCCAGTGACCTGATTAATGCTCAGGTGAGCGATTCAGGGCCACCATGGCCCTCTTGTTATCATTTCTCTTCAAGTAAAATTTACATTTGTGTGTTGTGGTGTCTCATCACAGTTGCTTTTGATAAAAATAAAATAGAAATATAATAAAAAATGATTAAAAATAGAATAAAAATTTCCACAAATTTGAAATGAGCATATTTCTGCTATTAAAGGTGTTGTAAATTTATATTGTAAATATATTAAGCTCTGATTAAATTATTATATTCACATGCAGTCTGACCTTGCCTTTCAGTGTTTTCCCTATAAGTATAAATGAATAATAAAATTAATTATAACAAATGTACATTATACGAAAAAAAATCTGGGGACATTTCCAAAGGTGATAGTTTTTTATGATATGATTTTGCAAAGACTCATGTGGGACATGATAGCAATTCTGTGAATTCTATCTTATTCAGCCATAAAGACATTTGTTGTGATCGATTTTTAGGCTCATCTATGATCTTGCTGAAGTGGTTCTAACGAGAGGGCACAACAGGTGTTAGTATGAAGCCCATTGATGTTGGTGCAACATTTATGACGGAACTGTGTTAACTTTTCATTCTAACATAGTCTGCAAAACTGACATGTAAAAGAACAAACATCATTATGCAACATTCCACATAAAGTGCAGGGTCCAGCAGTTAGCAGGGTATGGCCCATTCATTCTTCTGTGCATGTACTCTTATAATGATATAAAGACCTTCCTAACATAATAAAATCCTTAAGTTTTGGCCAATAAAATCCTCTGTAAAAATGCTTCTTAATAGGTTGCTGGTGTGTTTGTGTGTGTGTGGGGGGGGGGGGGGGTACACAGGAAGGGCCACCTCTCATTCAACTGCACTAAACTGCACCCCTTTAAAGTCATGGCTCATCATTTAATGTCTGCCATTAAGGTTTTCTCTCTAGCAACTTAATAACAGATTGGTAATTACAAGTTTCTTTGCTTTAATCAGAAGCTGCAAACATTTAAGTTGGATTTAATTGTTAAATCGGGGAATATAAAAAAAATCAGTTCATGGTATTATTTCTATTGATATATAAGCCTTTTCTTTTTTATGAGTTTGAAGCTAAAACATAACTTTTGGTATTTAATTTTATGGAATAAATATTTTATTTTCATGCCCCCTCTCCCCTCTCCCCCTCCCCTCCTAGCGCCATCTTCCCCTAAAGGGGTCCGGCTCATGTTTCATCTTGTTTTACATTTAAAGAGGATTATTTTATTTTGTTTCTTGTTAAAAAAATATAAAACCAGTTCACATAATACTGGAGAGGAGGCTTTCTTTTTTCAATTTTGGGACCTTTTTCCTGCATTTACACATGATAAACCCCAAAAATGTATTTATTGATGTACAGGCTATTCATGACGTATAAGGGTCTTATCTTTTGGTATAGGGTTATAATAAAAAAGCTAATAGTAATGGCATATAGATTTAGGGGAAAAAATCTTAATTGATTCTAATTTCACGGTAGATCTATGATAAACCCTACTCAATCTGTTATCGAATCAATCTCACTAAAACTTGTTCAGATCTAACAGAATGCAGTCTGGAGCAAAAGACACGTATGCAGTTGTGGCTCAGCTGGTTGTACGAGGTATGAATGTCTCACCAGGTGGTTGTGCGTGTGGGGTTGGGGATGCGCAGAAGTGTGTGTGTGTGTGTGTGTGTGTGTGTGTGTGTGTGTGTGTGTGTGTGTGTGTGTGTGTGGAGGGGGTGGTTGAGGGTGAAGATGTGGTTGTCAGCTCTCAACTTCATATATATAGAAACAAGTAGACAATTACATTGCACAATGATTCATTCTATCCTTCCTTCTTTTAATCTTTAATCGTTTGAGAAAGCAAAAACTATTTTTACGCCAAAGGTCATCATACAAAACATTCAACACTAGCACGCGTGAAGTTTAACTTTCGGAATTTCCACCTGCAAACATTGATCTATTTCTACGTCATCAGACCTTCTCTCGTCGTATTAACTCGCAAGAGTGACGAACAGTATCCCAACTATGAATTTTTTGCAATGTCCCCGAAATCGGTTCGTGGGACAATTTTCTTTGCAAAATAATTTATCGTAGGGGTTTGAGGGTCTTCGGTTTCTACGAACTGGGTGCATCAGATTGTCTTCATTGTTTTCTATTTTAGGAAGTTCACTGGGGTCTTGAAATGATTTCAAGCTCTCAATAAAAGCCAGAAGATTTCCCTGATTTGGGTTTTCAGTAGAATCAGTTATCGAAGTAACAATAACAAGTGGCATAATAAGGTGCATTTTTTATTGAATTTTCGCCGCCATTTTGTTAGGATTATTTTTTTGTGCGTAAACGACCGCTCAGAAAATGATTTACTCAAACGTGATGAGTCTGCGTTGCAACTGTTAGCTGAAATGATAAAAATTCTATTGACATTGTGGATCTTAC
The DNA here is from genome assembly GCA_963989385.1 of Ctena decussata. Lineage (NCBI taxonomy): Eukaryota > Metazoa > Mollusca > Bivalvia > Lucinida > Lucinidae > Ctena > Ctena decussata. The sequence continues at coordinate 26,933,821 of OZ022499.1, read as the reverse complement.
ATGAGTGCTCATGTATTATTGAATTTATTAAACGAGTTGGGGGAAAAGATAAGATGCACGGCTATGCCGAGCATCATCGGTTTCCCCCGACTTATGCAAGATTCTATTTATCATATGACACTTGAATCACATTTTATTCGCAAATTTTGAGCTGAAACGTCACTATTTCGCCATAAGAAAAGACGACGTCTTTATGGACGTCATCGTATAACGTTACGACACAATTTGCATATTTAATCCACTAGTTGATTATCGTTTTTAATGCATGGCTTTATTACACTCTCATATGCGACGTCATATGATAAAATCCTTTTCATAATTAAACCCAATCTGTATGGAGTCATTACCTAAAATTTTGTCAAAGCACTGTCGACTAGGAGGCAGTGAGGACCGGAAGAAACACTACAACTCAGGTCAATGTGAAGTCAGAAATTCAGTTTCAATGGAATTTCCATTACACATTGAACTCTTTATGGTAGTGAAAGAAATGACTTTCAGAATAATTTAAGATAAAGGCATTGAGTTCGCAAGATAATCAACCAAATATAGAAGAAGAAGAAGAAGAAGAAAGTACTGGTATAGAAACCATGGCGTCTCAAACATCTCTATATAGTTAATCCCAAGGGAGATAATTTTAAAGTTTTGAATTTTTACTTTTTGTTTTCTGGGTATGAATGCAAATAACATATGCGTTTGAAGTGTTTTCTCTATGTACTGGAACTAATGTTCATTGTGGACAAATAAACATTTTGCTGTAAATGCACAAATTAAAGCTAAGGTCTGATTTATTAAAAAAAGGAATGTTAGATTACCGACAGGATACATGTGAACTAATAATTTTCCATATTTTAAGTAAAAAGACAACCCAAAAAGTCCATATTTAAGTCCCTGTTACACTGTGGCGAGTTTGTTCTACGAAATTAAGCTCCGCCCACTTTATTAAAACTCGCCGGATGTCGTGAGAATGCCGAGGAGGTGTCGCGGTATGTCGTAACAATTCGTACTCATGTCTGGGCAAGTCGGCTATTGTTGGGAAGTGTCTACGAGAATTTTAAACCGTTTAAAATTCTCGCCACAACTCGTAGATTAGTGTGGGCGTGGCTTATCTCGTATAAATCTCGCAACTCACTCGTGCAGGTGTCGTAAGCCTTCTCGTGCATTCTCGTGTGTTCTCGCCATCAGAAAGCGACTTGCGATTCATGACGATATAGTACAAAACAAGGCGAGTTATGCACGACTCCTTACGAGATAGTTTGAGAGACATCTCGAGTTTCCAACGACATCTATTCAAGTATATGCGACACATGTACGATAATGCGCGAGTTTGTCTCGGGTTTCGCATGAAACTAGGCGAGATCACACGACACTGTCATTTATTCCATAGAAATCAGGTTATTTTTAAGCGGTTACGATCATTTACTGTCAACCATTCACATTCCTTTTGCATCTACAGTTCAGTAATTACCTAATTTTTAGCTCACCTGAGCCAGCGGCTCCGGGGGAGCTTATAGGATGGTAAGGCTCCGGCGTCCGTCGTCCGTCCGTCGTACGTCGTCCGTCGTCCGTCCACACTTTCAAACAACTTCTCCTCTAAAACCGCTAGGCCAATTGCAACCAAATTTCATATGTAGCCTCCTGGGACCTTAGGAACGAAAAGTTGTTCAAACGGTCCTGGTCACATGACCAACATGGCCGCCATGCCCATATATGGTAAAAACCTGAAAAAATCTTCTTCTCCAGAACCAGTAGGGCGATGGCCTTGAAACTTGGTATGTAGCATCGGGTACGCGAGTACTACCAAGATTGTTCAAATTATGACCTTGGGTTGACCTTGACCTTTTTTACGGTAAGGTCAAATTTGCTTCCTTGTGCTTTTATATGGCAAAATGCTGCAACATAAGATATCTTGGAAACTGTTGAATATTTTGGCCTAAAAATTGGTACATACAGTCATCTTAATGACTACATGAAGATTTATGAGTTCAAGAGGTCAAGGTCATTCTTTGACCTTTGACCCAGAACTCTCATATTTTGACAATATCAAACAATCTCCTCAAAAACAACAAGGCCAATTGTAATTAAATTGCATATAGATCCTCCAGGGGTTGAGGGAATGAAAATTTGTTCATACGGTCCAGGTCACATGACCAACATGGCCACCACGCCCATATATGGTAAAAACCTTTAAAAATCTTCATCTCCAGAACCAGTAGACCGATTGCCTTGAAACTCGGTATGTAACATTGGGTACTCAAGTACTATCAAGATTGTTCAATTTATGACCCTGGGTTGACCTTGCCCTTTTTTACGGCAAGGTCAAATATCGGAAAATGCTAGCACATGAGATTTCATGGTAAGTTTTGAAGATTTTGGCCTAAAAATTGGTATATACAGTCATCTTAATGAGTACATGAAGATATATGAGTACAAGAGGTCAAGGTCATTCTTTGACCTTTGACCCAGAAATCTCAAATTTTGACAATTTCAAAGAATCTGCTCTAAAACCACTGGGCCAATTGAAACCAAATTTCATATAGAGCCTCCAGGGGTTCAGGGAATGAAAAAATTTTCTAACGCTCCTGGACACATGACCAACATGGCCGCCATGCCCATATATGGTAAATACCTTTATAAATCTTCTTCTCCAGAACCAATTGACCGATGGCCTTGAGACTTTGTATGTAGCATTGGGTACTTGAGTACTATCAAGATTGTTCAAATTATGACCTTGTGTTGACCTTGACCTTTTACAGCAAGGTCAAATATGGGAAAATGGTAGAACATAAGATTTCATGGAAAGTTTTGAAGATTTTGGCCTAAAAAATTGGTATATACAGTTGTCTTAATGAGTTCATGATGAATTATGAGTACAAAAGGTCAAGGTCATTTTTTTACCTTCGATCCAGATCGCTCATATTTTGACATTTTCAACCATTTCCTCAAAAGCCAAAGGGCCAATTGTGAACACATTTCATATAGAGCCTCCAGGGCTTGATTGAATAAAAAATTTGTTCAAATGGTCCAGGTCACATGACCAACTGGGCCGCCATTACCACTTATGGTATAAATCTTTAATATTTTTCTTCTCCAGAACCAATACACCTATGGCCTTGAAACTTGGTAAATAGCATGGAGTACTAGAGTACCACCAAGACTGTTCAAATGGTGACCTTGGGTTTACCTTGACCTTTTTTGCGGCATGGTCAAATATGGGAAAATGCTAGAACATAAGATTTCATGGAAAGTTTTGGCCTAAAAATGGTATAAATGGTTGTCGTAATGAGTACATGAAGATTTATGAGTACAAGTGGTCATGGTCATTCTTTGACTTTTGACCCAAAACTCATATTTTGACAATTTCAGACATGATAAGTAAAAGCCACCTTGCCAATTGTTCAGGTGAGCGATTCAGGGCCTCATGGCCCTCTTGTTTGTAGCGGTTGCAGCATCATCTTGTCGGCATACTTTCGTCATCCAGCAAAACAATTATGGCGTTTGATCACTTGAAAACACCAAAGTACACCAAAAACACTGGAGAAATCAAAGCAAAATCGCTATATATTGTATAAACTCGAAAGAAATTCGTGAAAGTATCGCAGTACAACTTATAAGCCTCGCACAAATACCGTACGGATGTCGCACTATAACGTATACCCTCGCACTGTATCGTATAAGACTCGTATAAACTCTTGCGAACTCGTAGTTATAGCGAACGGCTATCGAAGGTGACCGTACAGCTATCGTAGAAACTCGAATGTTCTCGAAATAATCTCGTATTGCTATCGTAGAGACGTCGTACAGCTGTCGTAGAGATATCGTCGAACACCCGTATAGATAGTTTGTGCAAAAAGTCAGCTGAAAACTCGTTGTTATCCACGGCGATTTCTGGCGAGTCTTATCTCGCCACATCTCGCCACAACTCGCCGAAAAAGTCGGGACAGTGTGACAGGGGCATTACATTAAATATTTGCCAGTTTGGACGGAAGTAAGAAATAAAAGCGCTCAAGTTTTTATTTATGTTCAGCATATTTCTTCTATAGCCATAATGTGGCCATAATGAAGATATGCATCTGAGTTTTTGGAGAGAATTTTTAACTAATTATGGCATATCCAACTTCATCTGTCTTATTAATTTTGGATTGGTCTCAGACTACGTACAGCACTATAGACAAATGTAAGATTTGCATGTACGAATTTGTAGAATAAAATGAATTTTGTTTAAAAATTATGTATTATATAGAATTTTGAAGCTACACATTTTGAGAGCCAGGCCAAGGAAAGTGGATATCTATGTGAGATAGTGAATATAAACAGCTCTGTAACAGACGCTGCACAGGAAATTTGTGGTTTTTGTTTTCACTAACAAACATGCTATTTGAGCGGCGACACTACAAAAGCCAACAAAGTGGCATATGCGCCCAGCAAAGACTCAGATCTGCCTGCGCATCCGCTAAGTCTGTTCAGTCTTAGCTGTCTGTATGGAGGTAGCTTATACCGTTAGCTACCGATAAAGCGCACAGGAAAGACTCTGATCAGACCGATGCCTAGGCTGATCTGTCTTCGTTGGGCGCCTATCCACTTTGCTGGTTTTGTCATGCCGCGGCTCATTTTTATCTATTGACAGAAGCTGAAAAGATCATCAACAAAGCAACAAAGAGAAAAGCCTGCTAATATAATATACACAGGTAAAGAAAGCAACGCATATAATTATTTCATCTTAAAAACAAAACGTCTTCAGTACACACAACTAGCAGAAGTTGACACCTGTTCGAAATCCAAGACGTTTTAGTACAATTTTATCCTGGAATAGTTTTGAGTTCAGTTTAGTGTGTCAAAATTAATTATAACCACTCGTTGCCAAGCATGTTATTTGACTGATCATCTGCAAATCTGGCATTATGATTCAGACACAATGGCATTCCAAACTGTTGTTATGTGACAATGACCTAAGTTCTTTCTTGCTTAACCTAGGATGAATTGCCACTTTGTGGTTGTTAACTCTTTCGGCGCCAATGTCGCAAAAATGCGACTTTGCAAACAGCGTATATCCAGATCAGCCGGCTCTTAAAAGAGCCGTCTGATCAGGATCTACACTGTTTGCCATTCAAATATGAACTTAAAAAGCCTGATTTTATGAAAAATGTCTTTAGATTGTTAAAATTTCCAATTACAAATCTGTCGTCTGATGATTTGAGCAGACGAAAATTTGTCGTCTGAAAAATTTGGCGCCGAAAGAGTTAACCCTGTTTGACTAGTGGAATTGTCATTCCTTATTATTTGGATGTGTCCATTTCCAGTTTTAGTGGTTTCTGGTGAATGTTTCCACTTTTACTGTATTTTGCATAGAAATTCCTGTAAGCAAACAGTGTTGACTCTGATCAGACACCACACCTTGAAGCGGCTGAAATGGGTCTGCATTGTTTGCATATGTCCCCAAAACGGGTTTCCAGTCTAAATAGGAAATAATTTGGCCTTTTTTCTTTCAGACCAGCTCGAGAAGTGTCTGAGCATATTTCAAAATCCTGGTTACAGACAAACTGCGGATGAAGTGGATGGTTACAAAACATTAACTGATGTAGCACTTGAAGGTCAAGGCTGGTTCGGAAACCCACAGCGCATTCTGGTGGCCATAAGAATTGTTAAGTTCCTCTGCGAGACCCACACCATACGATTACGGCTGACCAGATTTACTACTGATGATATTCTGGTAAAAAGAACGGACATTAAGGTGTGTAGTTTCAGATGAGCATGAAATTTTCTCTGTTGCTTAATATGAAAATGGAAATTTTTCCTGCTGCTTTTAAATAGCAATTCTCTGTAACCACCAACCAAAGTTCGGCACGCATAGTCATGGATTTTGATAAAACTTTCTCAGTTTGTTTGTTGTCACTCAAAACTAAATAATTGATACCTAGTTCTTTTTGCTACATGCCCGTTGCCATGGTAACGACCGCCAAAGATTTTGCCTTAAAAATGGCCAAAAAATAAATGAAAAAATGTACTTTTTGAACTTTTATATAGGCTAAATGAGACTACATTTCATCTAAACATGTACTGGTTGAAGAAATATAGGTTAATATAAATTCAAGGAAAAACAAATATAATTGTTTTGCAACTTTTTGAGTATTGCTACATGCTGTTAATGGTGGGTGGGGTATCCAGGTTTTCGAAACCCTCATTTTAAGGCAATTTTAAGCGCTTAATGACATTTCGCGCGGTCAGTCTGACATATCTGCTTATAACAACAAATTAGAGGAGGGCTTCAACTATCATGAACTGAAGAAACATGTTTGGGAAGGTGCCTCCTTCTGACCGTTACCATGGAAACAACCAATATCCTATGTAAAAAAATGAGAAAATAAAACCCTGTTGAAAATTACATTTTTTTTCCACAAACAAGGACATGCTGCATTAATTACATGTACAATTGTTGTGAAAATATCAGACTTACATTAAATAATATCAGCAACAAAAGGAAAAGAACTGAGAGTCTATTAATAATCTTTAAAGGGGCTCCGAAAGTGGTTTTAAATAGGCTAATTTGCCCTCAAATGAAAAGTTTTCTTTGCATAGTTGAAACCTCATGACTGTTTTCTTTTTACAAGGTTGTGAAAACATGAGCCCAATGTTAAGGGATACAAAATATTGTAATGGGGAACTCCTTGAAAATATGTATATACATTTTAAGGGCCCCAAAAAGGGGTTAAAGGGGAGGAACTTTGACTTAAATGTCTGATTTGCTTCGCAAAATAACAAAAAATAGCACTGCATACAGATATAGTGGTTAAGAAACTGGCAATAAAATGTAAACATGTATAAATAATGTCAATAGGGTGCTCTGTTACTGTATTTATAGTTCCTTAAGGGGCCAAAAAGGGGTAAAATCTGCTAATTTGCCCCACAAATCTCAAATATTCTTCGTACGGCAAAAAAATATATATAATCTGTTACTTTAAGATGTTTAGAAAAACATTTAATGTAAATTTACAGATATAAAATATTACAAAATATGGCACTGAGGTACTCTGAGATCACAAGGGGTCCAAAATGTGTTGTATGTGTATGTGGAGTGGGGGGGGCAAAATCAAACAAAGGCATGGTTTTCTTCATAATATTCACAATATTAAGTAGCAAATTTTGAATGGAGTATTAAGTTTTAGCTACATGAACTAGCAACACTATCATCAACAAAACACCTTGTTTTTGGAAAGATCTGCAGTAAAAAAGGACATTCTCATGTTTTTCTGCTCCATTTAATACATGTATATTCTGTATATTTTCGTGAGGTCGAACATGACCAAATTTGTCAATGTCATATAAAGAAAGACAGATACGACTTAAAAACGGCGGCTTAACTGGTAAACAATTTAGCCTGAGTAATTTGGCAAAACCAATGGAGTTCTGTTTGTCTTTTCAATGCAATTGGCACCTTGATTTACCTGTGAATCGGAGAAACTATGACAACAATCAACTATTGTAACTCTTATCAAATAAAGTATAGCCGCAACTGTAATTTTAGCTTCACTGCGGGTGTTAGGGTGTGAAAGGCAACTTCTTTCTATATTTTTTATGACACGGAGGGCTCCGTTTGCAAAAGTAAGATTTAGACTAAGAAAGGAGCTAACATACAGTGTTTTCCAGATATGACGATAAGGTTCATAATTATTACCCTTTCGGAAAGTTTCTAGGTTCAAATCCGCCCACACGAATTTGAAAAAAAATGCTGTTATTAGATCATTTTATTTTCAGAAGTTTTAAAGCTTTGACAAGAAATGACACTCAAGTTAAAATTTCACATCCGACTCCAATCACATTACCCCAACAAACGCTTTAGAAGGAAAAGTTGAATGGTATGCCTGGTCAGCTGTTTTCAAAACGATACTATTCTGTAAATACATGCTGAGATGACCTGGCTCTTGACTAGGCTGAATACATTAAAAGTCCAATAACATGAAATATGTTTGAATTCTTTTCTACTGGCAACCATAAGAGATTGGAACAGTTTACACATCGGACAGAGTGTCTCTGTTTTAACTTTAACTCAAACTTAATCTCCACAACAAAGTTTTACAATGCTGGAACTCATCTAGATCAAATCTTACCCACAAGACTTCAACTGGAATGTAGTTCACTGAATGAGCACCTGAATGCCAGAAATATAATGTAAAGTCCATTAGATCTTTGTGGCGAGATAGAAAACACACACTATTTTATATTCAGCTGTCCTCATTAGACTACTGCAAGACAGAATCACATTGCAGACCTGGCAAAAGAATGTTCACTGAGAGGTCTAATGTACGGGAAAGAGGGAGTGTCACCGGCGATAAACGAAAACATCTTTACACGAGATCAAAATTTCATAATACACACTAAAAGATTTAACCCCTAACTTTTCAAAGTGCATCAAATTGATCTAAATGGAATGTTATATATATATACAGCTTGGACTAACTGGATGAGGAAATCATTTTTCTCTCTCTTCCTCTCTTTCTTAGGTATTGTATTTCTTTTGTCTGTATTATCAGCTCATTATAAAGCGGTTACTTCTGATGCAAGCATAAAACAGTCTTTGCCTAAATGATATTTTTGTTCATTGCCAGACTGTTTAAGACCAAGATGTGTTTATTTGATGTCTATGCTATTGTGTACATTCAACCTTTGTTCAGTATTTGATTTTTAGCAGGAGATAGTCCACATAACTTTGGGCTTTTGATCAAATCCTGGTCCATTTTTCTATACTTTGTTCTCAAATATGACGCATAAAATATTGTTTGAACCAAGTTCCATTGTCAACCCTTCAGCTGTTACTGTAGGTCCTATTAGGGACTGGCCTTTAAAAGAAGTCCTTTTCCCCAAATTTATAATAGTTTATATTATAAAGTAATACCAAATACCCTCATTAGATTTGATCCTGCAGTCAGATTTGGTCAGTCAGGATTTAAAACAAGAGCACATTTGAACAGGGTAATGATGATGTACACCCAATGGGGTTTACAGTAGGAAAGGAAACATTAAAGACTATAAAACTTTGCCTTGCAAGTAACTCCAACTCCTCATTACGTAGGTCGATTAAATTAAGGAAAACCGTGGTGATAATCACTGATTTTTTGTTAATACAAAAAACAATATTTAAAATGCTGAAAATTCAACAGATCCTCGCAAAAGTTAGCAGATGCTTCCATGTTGTTGTTCACTATTTTGACTTCCAAAATGCCTTGCTTTATGATGCTAAAATTATACTTGAACATTAAACATGGTTGAACATTTGAGAACAAGCCACTTCTTTCAACCTGATAATCTGAGGAAGAGATGGAAAAAATAATTAAAATGACATTGAAGTCAATCCATTGAAGTACCTTCAGACCTAAATGCATTTTCAATAATGATGGTATTTTTTTATGCTTTTGCACATCAAATTACCCCTTATCTTTTCTTATACAGGCCCTTTATCATCATCATGTCTTTTTTGTATTCTTAACTGTAGAGAACCACAATAGGAAAATGTTGCAAAATTTCGGGGGGATATGTTACATTTTCATGGTTTAAGTTAGATTTTTGCATTTACCACAAATCACCACCTTAAGTGTAAAACACTAACGGCAATGCACAAGTGGCCGTAATTCAGTCAAAATTGGAATCAGAGCTGTTTGTCTGATGATGCTGTATACTTTTATGTAAATTCACGAAGAAACCTTCAAAGTTTCACAGCAGTAAGACGGACATGAAATTCTTTATAAGAAATAATCAAATGGTTCTAAGTCTGTCAAAGCAGATCTTGGGTTATGGTTGTTTTTCTCTGCACAATAATATGTGATTATGCATGCTTTATTAGAAATTTCATGAAGAAATATGAATGGTTTTAAAGTTTCAAAGCAGAAAAAGAGATTGCTTTAAGAGATATGCTAAGGGTAATAATTTTATCAAAAGTAGAAGTAAGGGTTCGTGAAAAGCTATTGTTGTCGCCCTGGCGTCCGTGTCAGCGACCGTGTCGGCGTGCGGATTGGATGTTTTGGTTAAAGATGTGTAAAGACCTATATATCTTTTAACCCAATGAAGGATTTTTTGATACTTGCACTGTAGTTACATATTGGTCCAAGGTTCTACAAAACACCACCCACACCCTGCTCAGTGACCTTGAAGTCAAGGTCATGGACTTAGTAATTAGGATTTTAGCTCACTTGAGCCAGCGGCTCCGGGAGAACTTATAGGATGGTAAGGCTCTGTCGTCCGTCAGATGTCCATCCGTCAATATTTTCAAACAACTTCTCCTCTGAAACCGCTTGGCCGATAGTAACCAAATTTCATGTAGAACCTCTAGAAGGCGGGGGAACGAAAAGTTGTTCAAATGGTCCTGGTCACATGACCAACATGGCCGCCATGCCAATACATAGTAGAAACATTTAAAGATCTTCTTCTCCAGAACCAATAGGCCGATGGCCTTGAAACTTGGTATGTACCATTGGGTACGCAAGTACTACCAAAATTGATCAAATGATGACCTTGGTGTAACCGTGACCTTTGTTACGGTAAGGTCAAATTTTCTTTCTGTAGCTTTTATATGGGAAAATGCTAGAACATCAGATTTCTTGGAAACTGTTGAGGATGTTGACCTGAAAATTGGCATATACTGTCATCTTAATAATGCATGAAAATTTATGTGTACAAGAGGTCAAGGTCACTCTTTGACCTTTGATCCTGGTCTCTCATATTTTGACAATTTCACACATCTCCTCAAAAGCCACTGGGCAAAGTGTAACCAAATTTCATGTAAAGCCTCTAGGGGACGGGGGAACGCAAAGTTGTTCAAACGGTCTGGGTCACATGACCAACATGGCCGCCATGCCCATATACGGTAGAAACCTTTAAAAATCTTCTTCTCCAGAACCAATAGGCCAATGGCCTTGAAACTTGGTATGTAGAATCAAGTATATGTACTACCAAGATTGTTTAAATTATGACATTGGGTTGACCTTGACCTTTTTTACGGTAAGGTCAAATTTGCTTCCTTGTAGCTTTTATATGGGAGTACCACCCCACCCGTTTCAGTGACCTTGAGGTTAAGGTCATACCTAAAATTCTTTGTTGGGTTAAAGTTTTCCAATGCCATACTTTTCCAGAATGCTTGGCTGCATCTTCTGTTATACTTGCACTTATATTAGAAACTGGTTTAGGTTTTTACAAAAAAAATAGCCCACCCGTTGGGTGACCTTGAAATCAAGGTCATTCATTTTTTATGTGATAAGCAAGTCAGTATCAGGCGAGTTATCCTGTACAAGGACAAGTCTTGTCATTGCATATCTTCTCATGATGCATTGTATTTATTAAGGTACAAGGATCAAAGTCTTACTGATATTTTGCATGTGGACAGAGGCTGCCAGATTTGTTCCTGAGTCAAGTAGAGGCAGATGAAGAGGCAGGAAGACAATATTAAAGAATGGGCGGGAATAGACTTTGCTAGCACAACTAGGGCAGGTGACAAGGGGTTGTTGTAAAGTTATCTGTGATGCTCCGACAACCTTGCAAGGTTATGGAATAGACTAAACTTGTGAGATGATTCTACATGCGACTGGTCAAGTGTTGTCTCTTAAGGAGAGTTTCAGTCAATGGACAGCAAACAAACATTGGCCAACGGGGCGTCCCTTTGACTCTTTTGTCCCTTGGGCCAAACAGAAAAACACATATAATGTGACCATTTTCAAGTTTTTAGGGCACAGTCAGCAGGTCTATGTTCAAATAAACCTCAAAAAATAGCCAGCATAGCGGTTTCTTGTTCAAATTCCCATAAGGCTGTTCTCAAGGAGGCTGAAGAGAATGAATCTGTAACTTGCATCTCCACGTCTAGTCTGGCTACAGACTCTATGTTCAATATATCCCCTGCAAAGAAACATAGAGTCGAATCTGACGGTCAACAGAGTAATATACAGATTCGACTGGAGCCAGGCTACTCCAAATCCTAAAGCGGAGGTATAATTATGTGTGCAGTTGCAGATATAATTATCGACAGAGTTATGGTAAACGTGGAGGCACATTTAAATGTGCAGTTGCAGATATTATTATCGACAGAGTTAGTTAAAATAAAAATGTTTGAAATATCCTTATGTTTTGGCATTTTTGTCCGCAACTAAGGTGCCGAAGCTATTTTTGTCCAGTGTATAACACTAAAACTATTTAAGGATTTATGTTGAAGCAGTAACTCTTTTCTGGGTAGTAAAATCAAGGCGTATCCGCTGTTGTCTTTTTAATGGTATACAATGAAAATTTTTGACCGAGGTACATAATTGCATTTTTGCCCATTTTGGGACCCCTTAATTTCACATAAAAAGGAACCACAGGGCAGCCATCGCTATGGCTTTACATCAGTTGTCACTGGGCCAACAGTTTCTGTGCCAGCATATTACAGTATGCTGCTTTCTGAGAAACTTAATTTTTGGTGTAATTTTCTGCATTTTGACCACTTATTGGCCCCTTCTGGATACAAAAATGCAATTACGTTGATCCCCATTACCTTATTTTATGTACCTTTTATTTAGACTGATGCTTACACTCACAAATAAGTAACGGATACTGGTTTATATCAATAGTGTGTGTAATTTCGAGGCAATTTTGCTGATTCAACCCATTTAATGGCCCCTTAAGGGAACATAATATAAGTCAAAGAGCACCCCATTGCCCTATTGTAAACAGGTAGTATTTGACTTACAGTTTCAAAGCCATTGTTATTGTAGGCGCTGTTGAATTTTTCGTTTTGCAAAGAAATTCATGAGTTTTTAAAGATTTCCAGTTTTTAACCCCTTATTTTTGGACCCCTAAATGACCCCAAAATATTCCATTGCCCTAGTTTATATCTACTAACTTCACAAATATGTTTTCCCAACATATTAAATAGAAACCAATACCTTGTTTTGCAGTTTTGTGAAGAAAGCTTGTTATTTGAAGGAAATTAAGCCTTAAAAACCCCTTTCGGAGCCCCAAGAATGATTGTTAAGATGATCCCAGTACTGCCCCTTTTGATGTTAATATGTTTTAAATTAAAACTGATATTTTCACAACACTTGTACATGCAATAAATGCTGCCTTTCAATTGTTTAGGGAAATAAATAGGTGATTTTGTGCACTGTTGTGTTTCCTTGATTTTTTGATAGGGTATTGTTTGTTTCCATGGTTACGGTCATAAGGAGGTAACTTCCCAAACATGTTTCTTCAGTTCATGATACTTGTATATCAGACTGACCGCGCGAACTGGTAGTACGCACTTGAAAAAGCTCAAAAACAGGGGTTTTCGATACCTCGATACCCCACCCCACTTCAAGGGCTAAAATCAGTACCAAAGAACTAACAGATCTGGTTTATTTTTTTCACTGCACTCTTGTACTATTCCGTAGTTTTTCAGTCGAAACACTTTTAGACTAAAGGTAATGTGTTCTAAGAAATATAAATGTTCAAAAATTGGTAATTTTCACTTATTTTTTGACTGTTTTTTTGGCAAAATCTATGGAGGCCGTTGCCATGGCAACGGCCACACAAAAAGAACGAATCGACCTTCATTTAAATGTTTTTATGTGACAACACACAAACTGAGAAAGTTTGAGAAAAATCTGAGACTATGCATGCCGAACCCCCATTGTAAAATGTGAAATGGTTACAGAGAATTGCTATTAATATGAAAATGGAAATTTTTCCTGCTGCTTAATATGAAAATGGAAATTTTCCATGCTGCTTAATATGAAAATGCCAATTTATGTTGGCATTTTCATATTCATAAGCAGAGAAATTTCATACCCAGCTAAATTGAGCTGAGTTGAGTTGAGTTTTATAACCTTGGGGCCTGTCTTCAAGGCAGATGCGACCTCGGATCTGGTGCACTGATGCCGTGGTTGTATTAATGGGCGTATCCGACAGGGCGATTCCTAGCGGGAAGCAATATATGCGAAGAATCGCGAAGTACTGGCTGCTTCGTGCTTCACAATTCTTAGCCTGAGCCACTTTTTTTATAGGAAAAGTGCTTCACGCTAAGAAACATGAACCAATTACGCCCAATTCTTGTATTTTGACCAATCGAAGCACCGCTCGGCCAATTCCGTGAATTCACGGAACTGACCGAGCGGTGTTCCGATTGGTATCATAAAAAGTAAAGGTTAAGTTTTTCTTAGCCTGAGTGGTCATAGGGGCAGTTAGGGTTAGAGGCCCACTGTATCTTGGGCACAGCATATGAAAGGCGGAGCCTATACCTTACTTTTCGCTGTCTTGTAATTCCCTGATTCAACAAAAGTACCCATTTACTTCTGGGTTGACAGAGTCTTCCAGTCACCTGCTGGCCAAAACTACTACCTTCTCCCAAACAAAGTTTCTCTAACCACACCATCACGGTGCCTCTCCACTGATGCATTTATGTAATGAAGAAATATAGGTATGCTAGGCTAGAAACTTTACGCAAAAACACTGCAATTTTTTGCCGAAAAAAAGTGAAGAGCTTTTGCAGTGTCTCTACTTGTATTTCTGTTAACAGCCAGGGTCCGGTTGTTAAAAGAATCGTTAGCTTAACGAAGTCGTCAGTCAAGGATTCATTAAGTTTTATAGAAAATACAAACTCAAGTGTGTGAAATAGAGGATCTTACATGAGTGCTCATGTATTATTGAATTTATTAAACGAGATGGGGAAAAAGATGAGATGCGAGGCTCTGCCGAGCATCTTATCGTTTTCACCAACGAGTTTAATAAATTCAATAATACAGGAGCACGAATGCAAGATTCTATTTATCATATGACACTACAATTGCATTTCATTAGCAAAATTTGCATTAAAACGTCAAGATTTCGTCATTAGAAAACGCGACGTTTAATGGCCGTCAACGCATATAACGTTACGACGTAATTTGCATATTTAATCCACTAGTGGATTATCGTTTTTAATGCATGGCTTTATTGCACTCTCAGATCCGACGTCATATGATAAAACCTTTTTTGCTGAAAAAATGTGAGGAGTTTTTGTGCTGCAAAAGCTCTTCATATTTTTCGGCAAAAAATTGGCAGTGGTTTTGCATACAATTTCTTTGAACTTTTAACATCCCGTTGACTAACGACGTCGTTCCTTTTTGAACAATCGGTTCCTGATTAATAATTGCTACCTTTGTTTCAGCCGCACGTGAAAATTTATTTTGTCTACCGGCTGGAGAAAGTTCTGAAACAATCAGACTGTATGGAGAATATAGCTGCATTGGGAATGATATTGTCAACACTGACACACACGAACAGCTTACCAAAAGCACTTGTATCGTAAAAGTTTGAAACGTTCAAGACAGTTGCATAGAAAAGTTGTGTTTTTCTTTTTTCTCCATTTTTAGCTCACCTGAGCCAGCGGCTCCGGGGGAGCTTATAGGATGGTAAGGCTCCGTTGTCCGTCGTCCGTCCTCCGTCCGTCGTCCACAACTTCAAACGACTTCTCCTCTGAAACCACTGGGCCGATTGTAACCAAATTTCATATAGAGCCTCCTGGGACCTTAGGAACGTAAAGTTGTTCAAACGGTCCTGGTCACATGACCAACATGGCCGCCATGCCCATATATGGTAAAAACTTAAAAAAATCTTCTTCTCCAGAACCAATAGGCCGATGGCCTTGAAACTTGGTATGTGGCATTGGGTACACAAGTACTACCAAGATTGTTCAAATTATGACCTTGGGTTGACCTTGACCTTTTTTAGGGTAAAGTCAAATTTGCTTCCTTATGCTTTTATATGGCAAAATGCTACAACATAAGATATCTTGGAAACTGTTGAAGATTTTGGCTAAAAATTGGTATCTACAGTCATCTTAATGAGTACATGAAGATTTATGAGTACAAGAGGTCAAGGTCATTCTTTGACCCTGAACTCTCATATTTTGACAAGTTCTAACAATCTTCTCAAAAGTCACTGGGCCAATTGAAATCAAATTTCATATAGAGCCCTTAGGGGTTGAGGGAACGAAAATTTATTCATACGGTCCAGGTCACATGACCAACATTGCCACCACGCCCATATATGGTAAAAACCTTTGAAAATTTTCTCCTCCAGAACCAGTTGACCGATGGCCTTGAAACTTGGTATGTGGCACTGGGTACTCAAGTACTATCAAGATTGTTTAAATTATGACCCTGGGTTGACCTTGACCTTTTTTACGGCAAGGTCAAATATGGGAAAATGCTAGAACATGAGATTTCATGGAAAGTTTTGAAGATTTTGGCCCAAAAAATTATTATATACAGTCATCTTAATGAGTATATGAAAATTGGTGAGTACAAGAGGTCAAGGTTGTTCTTTGACCTTTGCCCCAGAACTCTGATATTTTGACACTTTAAAACAATCTCTTCAAAAACCACCAGGCCAATTATGATCAAATTTCATGTAGAGCCTCCAGAGGATGAGGGAATTAAAAAATTTTCTAACAGTCCTGGTCACATGACCAACATGGCCGCCACACCCATAATATGGTAAAAACCTTTAAAAATCTTCTTCTCCAGAACCAATTGACCGATGGCCTTGAGACTTGGTATGTAGCATTGGGTACTTGAGTACTACCAAGAGTGTTAAAATTATTACCTTGAGTTGACCTTGACCTTTTTTACGGCAAGGTCAAATATGGGAAAATGCTAGAACATAAGATTTCATGGAAAGTTTTCAAGATTTTGACGTAAAAATTGGTATATTCAGTTGTCTTAATGAGGTCATGAAGAATTATGAGTACAAGAGGTCAAGGTCATTTCTTAACCTTTGATCCAGATCTCTCATATTTTGACATGTTCAAACATTTTCTCAAAAGCCAAAGGGCCAGTTGTAAACACATTTCATATAGAGCCTCCAGGGAATGATTGAATAAAAATTTGTTCAAACGGTCAAGGTCACATGACCAACATGGCCGCCATTACCACTTATGGTATAAATCTTTAATATTTTTTCTCCTCCAGAACCAATAACACCTATGGCCTTGAAACTTGGTAAGTAGCATGGAGTACTAGAATACCACCAAGACTGTTCAAATGATGAACTTGGGTTTACCTTGACATGGTCAAATATGGGAAAAAGCTAGAACATAAGATTTCATGGAAAGTTTTGAAGATTTTGGCCTAAAATGGTATATATGGTTGTCTTAATGAGTACATGGAGATGTATGAGTACAAGTGGTCATGGTCATTCTTTGACTTTTGACCCAAGACTCATACTTTGTCAATTTCAGACATGATAAGAAAAAGCCACCTTTCCAATTGCTCAGGTGAGCAATTCAGGGCCTCATGGCCCTCTTGTTTTTCTTTTTGTTGTTGGTATTTTTGTTTTTTATTAGAATTAGTCAGTTTTTATCATATTGTATACACCTTGAAGGTCGATAGCTCGCCATTGTTTTTGAAACCCCAGATTTACACCAACAATTTTGGAGAGCAACAGAGTACTTGAATAACTGGAAACACTAAAAACCTGCTCTAAATAGGACAGGGGTCAGTTTTTGGAAAAAAGCTGAATTGAAATCTTAAGCAAATTTTAATTTTGATGCAAATAAAAATGTTAACACGATAGTATACATTTCTTTCAATTGTGGTGTAACTAACGTCTATTTCCGACGTCGTATTGAAGAAACGTAGCGCAGTTATGTGTTTTATTGTTTACATACAAAGATTCAATATCTCTGACTGTCAGAAAATGGTTTCCGAGAGGTTATCAAGCGACTACAGTCTAACGTCCAACGTACTAGCGACGTTAACGTTAGAGTAGAGAAACGCAATTTCATTTTTTTTCTATAACCCATCAACTTTCTTTTTTTCTCTTTTTATTTCTAGTTTTTAGGTATACTTTTTCTTCGCAAATTCATTTTATGCTCTTTATTCTCTCCGGTTTAGAATTAAGTGAAGTAGTGTAAATGTGTTTATGTCATTGAGATGACAGGGCGAGTCATACAAAATGATTTTTTGGTCTTTGCAATCAAGCCATTAGTGCCCAGTGGAATATTCTGGGGCCGTATTTATAAAACGACTTAAGTCGTTGCTATGCCGTTGCTAAGGCTGAATTTCTATGAAGGAGATTCTCTACAACTATGAAATTTGCTCTGGGGTACAGTCTTTTTGACCCCCGCCTTTTCGAAGAAAAGCGGGGGACATGGTTTTCGGCTTTCCGTCCTTCCGTCTTTCCGTCCTTCCGTCCCCCTAAAGTAGTAGGTACCTTGTGTGCGCAACTCCTCCTACAGTTTTATGCCGATTCTTTCGAAACTTTACAGCTGTTTTTGTCAAGGTCTGAAGATATGTATGTGGTTTGGATATAATCCTGAGATAATTTTTGTCACTTTTTCCGTGACAAGTTGAACTTAGTCATTTTTGGGCGTTTTTACCATCAAAGTGACTGGATAGTGGGTACCTTGTGTGCGCAACTTCTCCAACAGTTTTATGCCGATGCCTTTGAAACTTCACAGGTATTTTGATCTTGGTCTGAAGATATGCATGTAGTTTCGATATAATCCTCACATTATTTTTGTCACTTTTTCCACAAGTTGAACTTAGTCATTTTTAGGCGTTTTTACTATCATAGTGACTAGATAGTGGGTACCTTGTAAGCGCAACTCCTCCTACAGTTTTATGCCTATTCCTTTGAAACTTCACAGATATTTTGGTCATGGCCTGAAAATATGCATGTGATTTGGATATAATACTCACATTATTTTTTATTACTTTTTTCGCAAATTGAATTTAGCCATTTTTCATGCATTTTTACTATCAAAGTGAATAGATAGTGGGTACCTTGTGTGTGCAACTCCTCCTACAGTTTTATGCCGATTCCTTTGAAGCTTCACAGGTGTTTTAGTCATGGTCTGAAGATATGCATGTGGTTTGGATATAATCCTCACATTATTTTTTTATTACTTTTTTTACATTTTTAACTTAGCCGCTTTTCCAGCTCAAACACTTAGTGTATATACAGTGGAGACCTAGTTTCCAACGCGGGGGACATAAATTCGTCGAATTTGCTTGTTCCACTTAAGTCGTTTTATAAATACGGCCCCAGATCCTAGTGAAATGGATGAATCAATTTGTCAATTAAGGGTTGTCTGATTTAGTTTATTTTTACTCTTTATTTTTATTTTAATGAGAAAAAGTAATTTGCCTTATGCAAAGAGTGTAGACCCTGATCATACGCCGCATTTTGCGGCGTCTGAGCTTGGTCCACACTGTTTACCTATGTTCCATTTATGTGACACAACGAAGTGGGATAGAACAAGTATCTATTTATCAGCTCACCTGGGCCTTGAGTTAAAAATAGTCAGGCACCCGTCGCCCATCCGTCGTATGTCTGTCGTCCATCCGTCCGTCGTCGTCAACATAAATATGGGATGCTACAATGATTTAAAACTGGTTACAAATGGAGAGATAATCAGTAACAGTTTTCAATATGATGCCTAAGCGCTTTCGCCTTTCGGCTCCTTCAGAGGTTTCAAACAATACAAAAAAATAGAATCAATAAGCACAAATATTTACATTTCGATAAAAATATCTAAACATAAAAAGATAAGCTCCTAAAAACAAAAATGAACAAAACATTTCCCTTATCGGGGACCATGCAGTTCAAATTGTGAAAACAAAATGGCTGCCTATGCTAAATATTATACAATTGGGTTGCACATACACAATCATAAACAACGTTACAACAATCAAAGTATAAAACACGGATATGTACAAGAGTCAAGTCTCGCTGTGTTGCAGCTTGTGAAACTATGAAACTGCATAACAACAGAAATAATGTTTGGTGGGTTGTCAAAGTTACTCTTTAAATTTGTTAGTTGTATTGGATTCGATAGTCGCCAGAGACGGCGCATTCGTCCCTACGAAGTTTGACAATGTTGGACGTAGGTGCCGTGAACACTGCCTAACCGATGAGAGAGTGGAGGCCCAACTGACGCTTTAGTCTTCAAGGCACGCTAAGTAGTGTAATCGGTTACCTGTTACCTGGAGCGAGTTTTAATGTGAATGCAGTTATTTACCTTAGACCGACGAAGCGTTAGGTATTAATCGATATTAGGAATGTCATATCGATGTCCATATCCCCGGATCTGTGCAGGTGTTGAACTTCTCTGGAGCCGATTTTTGTCATCACTGTGTTTGATATTTTATCAGCATAATAACAAAACGAAGGAGCTGATGGAAACATTTTTATTTTTTTTAACAATATTGGTTTTCTTGTTCTCATATCAAATCAATTGACTTTTCTCACTTGCTCACTTTTGTTGTAATAAGTCTCGTTTTTCCACATATTTAGGTCAATTTCGTAAGGATTGGCGAGAAAAATAGATCTGATTATTGGTCGTTTTAGTTTCTGACAACAAAAACACAAAACAATAATACTTATAATAAATTATGATATTTCGATCCCTCTTTGACGGTCTCAGCTTAATTGAAAGATTAAGCCTGATACAGACACCCATCCACCCACGTTTTTTTTTGTTTTTTTGTTTCTTATTATTTTTCTTTCTTTTGCCCCGCCCATTGGGGCTCGCAAAATATATATTGGCTGCCTGATGCTTCTGCGGCAGCGGCTGCTAGACCTGAGTGTCATTTATAGCAGGCCGAGGTATTCTAGTAGTCCTACAAATTCGGAGGCATTATCTCGACATGACTAAAATATTATTTTCTGGGACCACCACTCAACAGCAACGGCAACTTTTTTATTTTGACTTTCTGTTTTGAAAAAACGTTTCAAAAGTTTTATGCAAATGCCGTCTTTCGGCTTTCTGCTAAGCTGCTAAACATTTACGATTAGTATTTAAAAGATGCCTTTTCTGCTAACAAAACAAAATAAAAATAAATAAAAGAGTCTCGACACGACAAAACAAACAAAATGTTATGTGCGCCCTGCGAACACTCAGATCAGCGGGGGAATCCGCCCAGTCTGATCAGATTCTTCTCTGTCCGCGAAGAGGTATCTTAGCCCATTGGTTATCCTGCCCAGGCTGATCTAAGGCTATGGCACTGTGTTCGTTTTGTTGCGACGCTGCTAAAATTACTATTTTTATACGGTTAAAAAATCATCAGAAGACGATCTTAAATATATATCGGACTGAATACCGATTTCTGACTTTCATTGCCGTTAGCGAGTGTTAATTTTGAAATTGCATTGTTTTGACAAGACATGTGACCGAATTTCACACCTTCAGACAGATGGCGTGTCGACAACAGCGGCTCAGTAGGCTTCTCAGTCGATGACTTTAGCAAACAATTAAATGAGCCGTGACATGACAGAACACAGCTGCATGTGCGCCCAGCGAATACTCAGATCAGCCTGGGTATCCGCCTAATCTTAGCAGAGGCTTCAATATCGGCATGGAGGTACAGAGGGTGGACAGAAGCGTTCGTTAAATCGTGACGTTACCATTGACTTTAATGCATTTTTTGTTTTAGCGCAAAAAATATTGTGAGAAAAGTATAATAGATATTTACCTGAAAATTATACCAATGTCTAGCTACATTATTTGTGCAATATTATTACGTTTCTTGCTCTCCTGGTATCTATAGCTTCTAGTTGGCACGCCTTTAACCTCAATTAGGTATTTTCTTGCGGTAAATTTTGCTAACGTCACCATTGACGTCAATGGAAACGGGGTTTTCTAAAAGTTTATGCGATATTTAAAGAATCACAACTTTGCAACTAAAGATCGCAAACGTACAGAAATAGTTTGTATATTGCATAAATCATTTAGCTACACATTAGTATAATCTTCATGATGATATATTTTATGCTTCTCATATAATTAATTTTTCAGCGAAAGTGGAAATGCACTAAAGTTAACGACAACGTCACGATTTAACGAACACTTTTGTCCACCCTCTGTAGCTCAGAGTATTAGCTATCCTTTAATCGCACAGCAAAGACTGGGTGGCTGCTTAGGCTGATCTGCGTCTTCGCTGGGTGCACATTCCACTTTGCTGTTTATCGTGTCGCGGCTCGTATGAGGAAAATTATGAAAAAATGACCAGACTAAATTTAATTACAACATGGGATCAGCTTGCCAATTTTAAATGGTTTGCGCACTGGCACAGCCTGATTTGTTCACACATGTTTAAAATATTTTGATCAGAAATTCGGATCAGTTCGGTTTGTGCAGAAACGGGTTAGATTATACAAACTAATACTAAAATTGACAAAAACAAAAATTATTAACTGATCATAGGCTCAGACCAGTGTTTCGCAAGTGCATAAGCTGGTCTGAGTCAGTTTGCATAAATATATATTGTAAGTCATGCCCGAAACTGTGAACAACTAATTCCATAAATTGAATGTTGCAGCTTTATATTTCTTAGCTTTTATCTTTAGTTACTTCGTGATGAGTTCATTTCAAACTTTAATGAGATGACAATTACTATAACTGATAGGAGGAAATATCCGATTTTATGATCGATAATCGATTAATGCACGCGTAATAAACATGTTCCTTATACTGTGTACATGGCGTATTATCAACGTACTCCGATAAGCTTGCGCAAACTGTTCAGACATTGTTTGGTTGTCATTTTGCACATATCAGACGCTGATAACATTGCGCAGATGCACAGGCTTATTAGCGTAAGTACTTATTTTAGCAGAAATACCAAAAATAGCACAAAATTTTTATTTTTAGATAATCCTTTCTAGCTGCACTTTAAACAGTCATATATTAAAGTTTCATTATGAAAAGAAATATAACTAGTAAATTGAAACATAAAAAAATATTACTATAGCCTTGCAAGAAAAATGTTTCATAGCATTTTTTCCTTAGCTATGCGTACTATGCTATAGTAAGCGTTCCTTACACAACGTTACGAGGATATCTTCATCATGATTTAGTTTCTTACAGTCAACAGTTTTTCGACAATACTGTAATATCTAAAGAGAGCAATACATTTCTCTTAATAATAAATGAGCAAATCTGCCAGTGAGCCAGTCAATAAAAATCTCCTAAGATACTACCCTGTGATAGACAAAACATACTTCGGTTTCTTTGATAAATACGCCCCACCACACTCGAATAAACTTCAATCAAAACTGTTAGTACAAACACTAGAAATTATATAATAACTGATAACTAATAGATTAAATTAACGGATCCATGACATTTCGTCTAAACCCATTTCGTCTAAAGGACATTTCGTCTAAAAGACAATTCGTCGAATACGACATTTCGTCTAAATTTTGTCGAAAAGTGTCTGAAAAATTTTCGTCTAAATTTTGTTTACACATTTAATGGTAAGGAAAGAAAAGTGATCTACGAATGTTGATCTTTATTTGCCAGTGACATGAAATTTCTATGGCTGTGTCGGCCAATACAAAGTTTCCTCCCTTTCCAGTCGTATAATCAGACAAATTGACGCTGTATCCGACGCTAGAAGCAGAAAGAAAAGAAGGGGCCTTAAGCGTTGGAGACATTTGCAAGCTGTTTTGAGATCATAAGTAAACATAGGCAAGCTCAGTTAACACCAGAATCAAGAAAAAACTACTTTACAGTTCCAAGCCGAGGTATAGATAACCAGCACTATCACCGGTGCCCTCATCCTGTAGTTCTTGATTAATGAAATAAATCAGACGTGATGGTGGTAAAATCGAAGGCAAAAATCCATATGAAATCAATATGGCGGACAACAGGCAGATCGTCTAAATATTGGAGGAAAGAAGTGAGAAAAATCGAAAAAGACGAAAAATAACAAAGATGCGACATTTCGTCTTAAATTCTTAATTTTTTTTTTCGACGAAATGTCGTACCAGACCGGTTTTTTAGACCAATTGTCGTATTAGACGAAGTGTCTATTCGATGGAATGGGTTTAGATGAAATGTCGTGCACCCAAATTAACATTACCATAAGATATGTAATTATTTGTTTTCATAGCTGATTTTTGTTAGCTTATTAAGAATTTAAAAAAAAGAAACCTACAACAAGTCGATTAACAGTTTCTTTTTTTTTTCCACGTCTGATTGTCACGTCTAAGAATTCATTGACTTCTGTCTCTTTTTTTTCTTTCTTGCGTTCTTCTTTCATTCGATCTTTCTTTCTTTCTTTCTTAATCCGACTATATAAATATTGTTCCTTTCTTAATTACATGTAGATCATAAAAAGCACACACGAAATATATAAACAAAATACGAATACCAAGAAAGGATGTGGTGTTAGCCTTTACGCAATATAGGCGGATTTGGACTTCTTCTTATTTTCCCTTTTTTACGCATTTGGGCAGCGTAAACTAATTGTTTCTCCCATAGACTTCTATAGTGACCCCTACTGCCTGTGACAGTGTGCCTCCCTTTATACACTGTCACTTCACTATCCAGATTTGCTCTAATTTCAAGCTAAAATGTTGATCAAGAAAATGAAATAAAAGAAACACCACCTTACCCTGCACTTTCTAACTCTACAGGATGTTGATAGCCAGCAACTACCTATCCCGCAGAAAAGCGCAGAAGATTTGCTAAAAATCACCTATCATTAATTTTGGCTCTACTGACCAAATAAAAAAATACTCATTTCTTTACAATATCTATAATATCAAACAAAACTGATTTCTACATGTCACTTTCAACCTCATCAGCATTATTAACCAATCAAAGAGCACCATGTGACAATAATAGTCCCGAGCACCTTTCTGAATTTCGCGGTTCCCTATAGGAATAGGAATAGGAATTATTGGTTCCTGGTGCCCATTTATCCCATATTTGTCTTTTGCCCTGCTTGTTTGGTATAATTAGCAGGGCGGTTACAAAAAGTCAAGGTACTAGGAAAAACTGATTTTCAGAAGTGAATTTTTTAAAGTATTTTTCGGCAATTGAAAGCGTCTAGTGTCCTCCCAGTATGCATTTTAGAATTGATACTAAGAGCGTGCAAGGCCATGATTCTGGCATTTACAGAAAAAATCCAAATTAATAAGATGCCTAAATAAATGAGGTTGTGAGAGTCGTTCAAAAAGTCATTGTCAGCAATTACGTAAAAATCTGCTACGGCCGTCGAAAGGATATACAGTTATTGTTAAATGCAAGTTCATTGTTTTCTAGCAGTAACATTTCGTTTTCTTTATTGTTTTCATGTATATACTTTTTATAGTATTGCCTATTATGTACATTATGCTGAAAAGAATAGGGTAACTTTTAGTCGATCTAATAGCTATTCATAGCTATTGCCCTCGTGAAGTGACCTGGCAGGGCGGAGCTAGCGTTATGGATCAGTGCATTGTCAAACAGGTAATTCCTATTTTCGCCAACAATCGGAAAAATATCCGTACGACTTCGTTAATCCTCGCCTTTCTTGTTATAAGTAATAACAGTATTTTGACCAAATCATGTACAAAGCGTCGTGGTGTAGTGTATCTGTAGTCGAATTGCAAAGACACTCAGTGCTACGATCTAGGATGAGAATAAACTTTTTTTCTCTTATTTTTTTTATTTTCAAACTTTATTTTCATTTCATATTTATTTTTTTAATCATTTCATTTTAGGAGAAAGACATTTCCATTAATTTCTTTCGCTCGAGATAATTCAAAGGGTTAGAGTTCGACATGTCTGCATTTGTAGACACCCTGAAACTGAAAAGTGAATACCAAATCAGAAATTATTCATTCACTCATCGTTTGCTCGTGCATGCATATCACTTTTCTCGAGTATAAAATACCATAATCTACCAAATGCCCTCGTACATATTTCTGGGCATAATCAGACAAACAAAACCTCTGAAGATTTTCCTTTTCTATTATGAGCATAAAGTATATGGAGTAATCAAAACAAACGGAAATTTCTATCAGGCAAAATAATCATTTGTCACCCGAAAACTTAAAAAGAAAGAATAAAGAAACTTTATAATTTTAGGTATATATTCGAACCTTGAACCCTTATTAGATACAAAAAAAGGTTAGCACGTCTAGCAGAGGTCCAACACACCAACGAGTGTTTACTCATTTGTGAGATATAGCTAACAGTTATAATTCATGCATGATACGCGATGATTAACGAATACTTACGAATATCTTTCCGACTGGTCACGAAAATGTTGCTTTACCTCTTTCATAATGCATTAAACCAAATCGATAGCTCCGCCCTGCCAGGTCACTTCACGTGGGCAATAATGTTACTTGTTATGTAAACACATCCGACTTTAAATAAAATTTGTATCTGTATCTGTATCGGTAACTTGCAGAAACAAATCTGTTTATTATTTTGCTACATGTACATTTAAAAATGAAATTTATAAACCTAAGATATCATTTGTCTCGCAAAAATGAAAAAAAGGATGGAATAAATTCTGACGGAAGAGTCACTAAGTCTTGATCATTACTCATTTGCAGCAAATGAGTGATTAAATGATAACATTTGGAATGGTGAATGTAATAGTTTTTTTTTATATGAATATACTAGTATGTCCAGTTTCTGCATTATACTGCACACCATATTAATCCTATGAAACGCCCCGGGACGTTGCTTTTTATGAAAGGTGGTGCGATATATATTTGAGCCTATTGTGTAGCGAACCACCCACTCTAAAATACCTCTTATTAGCAGTATTAAGGAAAATGGGTATACTTTCAGATGAAACCAACTCTACTATTTGCCTGATTTCTCATTTGGGTCAAATCTTAAAGGGAAGAAATTGCTCCTCTAGGAGCAAATTCTTTTCTTTAAGAGTAGACTCCATTTATAAGAATTACCTGATCCGGAGAGGCAAACAGGAATTCGTACATGTTGCTGTAAAATTATTTTCAGAAAAGAGGAAGGGGGCGTTTATTAGACCAGGGGCATTTATTATGATTAATACGGTATTAAATGCTTATTTGAAGCTTTGCAAAGACAGCATAAGCTGCTATTTCATCTCCAATAAGAAGTCCATAGAAAGTGCTTAAAGCATTTTATGGACTTTTCAGTCGAGATGCAATTAAAAGATAGCAAAGGATGAGCTCTTGAACAGTACCTAGTGTAAATTACATAGACCTCCGTGGTCTAATAGATAAGAGTGTTGTTTTACACGGCACCGTCTGTCTTATTTTTTGTTGTATATTTTATTCTTTTAAAATTCCTTTATTTTAAATTTAAAAAAATAACTGTTTTAAAAATTCATTTTTATTTATTTATTATTATTTTTTCATAACTTTGTATCGTATACTTTATATTCTGTCAACATGATGTTTTATATAATTAAATGGTCTTTATATCTGCTCTTTTCTCCTAATAAAAAAAACATACAAAAAGCTTTTAGATGACTTATTTCTTGGGAACCGCTTTATTTAATTGGAAAAATTGCCAAATAAAATCCTGTACATGCGAATATGAAGAAATTAAATCAACACCAGTCATCACAGGGTATAATCGATTCCGCCAATTTTCGCTTCCTGCAGAGACTGTGCGTCATATTTGGCTTCCGCCGAGACTGTTCGCGAACTCTTGCTTCCTGCAGAGACTACTGTCCTCGAAAAATGGCTTCCTGCCGAGACTGTCCGCGTGATTCTGCTTCCTGCCGAGGCTCTCGGCAGGAAACAGAATCACGCGGACAGTCTCTGCAGGAAGCCATTTATCATGTACAGAAGTCTCGGCAGGAAGCAAGAGTTCGCGGACAGTCTCGGCGGAAGCCAAATACAATATGATGTACAGTCTCTGCAGGAAGCGAAAATTGGCGGAATCGATTATACCCTGTGGTCATGATACAATCAATTTAAGGGTGTTTTAATGACTATCACACCTTCCCTTTACACAATTAACATTCATGGAAAATTAACGATGACACTTAACAATGAGGTCATATGTTTGCTTTGGATCTGCTTGACAAACGGACATGTTACATAACAAGGCCGTCGTGGGCGGTCCGGCCGGTCCGGCCATGGCCACTTTTTTTCATTCGGCCGAATATGGTATTGGCCGGACCACTTTTTCCGTTATTCCGTCCTTGCCTTGGTTTCAGAATACATTAAAATTGCTTCTAGAGACATCCTGAATTCAAAAGTTTTCTCGGCGGAGGTCCCCGGACCCGCCTACAAGAGGAAGGACATCCCTCTCGTGCTCTCCCCCACTTTTCGGCCGAATATGGTACTGGTCATACCATTTTTTTTTCATTTGGCCGAATATGGCATGGCTGGACGATTCTTTTCCGTTATTCCTTCTTTGCCTTGGTCTCAAAATACATTAAACTCGCTTCTAGAGACGTCCTGAATTCAAAAATTTCCTCGGGGGAGGTACCCCGAACCCCCCTTACGAGAGGAAGGACACCCCCTCTCGTACTCTCTCCCACTCGTGCATTCGGCACTCGGGGAATACCTCTGGCAGTCTTTAAAAGCTGGAGTAAGCATTGAAATACAGCAAATACTCATAAAATAAATTAAGTTTCACAAGCAAAATGGTCTCAAAATGCATTAAAATCGCTTCCAGAGACGTCCTGAATTCAAAAATTTTCACATGGGAGGTAAATACTCATAAAATCAGTTGAGTTTCACAAGCAAAATTGGTCTCAAAATGCATTAAAATCGCTTCTAGAGTCGTCGTGAATTCAAAAATTTTCCCGAACCCCCCTTACGAGAGGGGATACTCCCTCTCATGATCTCCCCAACTCGTGCCTTCGGCACTCGGGCGTTCCAAGGCCGTACCACTTTTCAAAAGCCGATGACGGCCCTGCATAACAATTGAGCCGCGACACAAAGTTGTTGTGCGCCCTGCGCAGACTCAGATCAGCCTGGGCATCCACCCAGTCTGATCAGAGTCTTCCCCTAAGCACTTAAAGGGTAGCTAAGGGTATAATTAAAATCTTATATAGTTCCTTCAAGAGCAGAGAATACATTCAGAAGAAGGAAAATGGGCCAGACTACGTAGTTTAGGCTAATAAAGCCTCGTCAGTGACCCTGACAATACCTGGTGACGAAACCAGAGAAGAGCATACTGTAATTTCTTAATTTTAATTGAACTGTCGATTCAAAAGACTGATTAGTATCAAAAAGGATCCAAATAATATAAAAGATGATGATCTAGAATGATTGCCTAAATCAATATAAAATTAAGATTTCTCAAAACATATCCTCTGATCTCAAAGGACGAAAATAAAATATAATCTGTACTATGGATGATGTACGGGGAGACGTTTTACGGCCGCCACACGGCAAAACACCAGCTGCAGTGAGGTAAAATTAAAATCTTGAATAGTTCCTTCAAGAGCAAAGAATACATTCAGAAGAAGAAAAATGGGCCAGACTACGTAGTTTCGGCTAATAAAGCCTCGTCAGTGACCCTGACAATACCTGGTGACGAAACCAGAGAAGAGCTTACTGTAATTTCTTAATTTTAATTGGACAGTCGATTCAAAAGACTGATTAGTATCAAAAAGGATCCAAATAACCTTCAATCGGACAGCGAAGACTCTGATCAGACTGGGGGGATGCCCAGGCTGATCTGAGTTTGCGCTTTGCGCACAACCACTTTGTTGGTTTTCTCGTGCCGCGGCTCATATTCATTGGTTACAAATCAGGATATAATCTCCTCCATCAGCCTCTACAGTCTTAAGGCCCCATTGCTCCATCAGCATGAAAACATTTATCATGAGGTGTCGCTGCAACTTCTCACTATAGTTTCGTCTTGCGAATGGCCATGATAAGCAGGCTCTAAACAAATAAAATACCATTGGGTTTTATGTAAAAAAAAAGGTTTGAAAACTTATTTGGGTCGTTTAAGTTGGCGATTAAAATGACCTACTTCCGTTTACATTAAGTTGAATAAAATAGAAACAAGAAAAAATTAAAAAAAAAAAAAAAAAAAAAGAGAGAGAGAGAGAGAGAGATTATCGGCTCCGAATAAATGGAAGTGTGTTTTGTCTCTAGGTGAAGAGTTGACAATAACTTTCATGAATATGGCTCAAGAGAGCTATGACGGTAGGTACCCGCAACCGTAATTTTGACGCTGGGTAGCGACAATGACCTATCTCAAGATTTAGCTGACCAGTTTGGAACTGCAAAATGGACAGCGGTCAGTCTTCAGATTAACCTGATTCAAAACAGTGACCAACATGATGCAATGTTTGTTTGTGTGTATTAAACCGAAAGTAGAAATCGAAAGTGGATCTACACTGAAAAAAGAAAAGTTTTGAATACCTGCGTCTGTTTTCCATAAAATTTCCATTGTAAATTTACAAACAAGAGAAACATTTGAATTACTAGAATGCTAGTATGCACGCAATGCAGTACGACGGGGAAAACGAAGATTAAATATTCATTGACCTTTGATATTATTGGCTAAATTTTGACATACGCGTTATTTGACCAATGAAATCTTGTGAAATGTGGAACAAAAGTGAAATAATATCCGGCTGCGCCGAGTAAAATACAATGTACAGGTGTGGAGTCCCAATCAGTATCCCGCCTTGTTTATATAGCTTTGCTGGGCGGGAAACAGATTGAAATTGTATTTTGTGGAGCGATTTGTTATTTTTCGAAAACCTGTTTTCTCTACTTTTTGCCAGATATATGACTCCATATCTATATGACTCCATGTATGCACATCAACAGGGGGTAATACCAATCTGGCTACCTGTGCTTTCGATCCAGTCTGTACTATATACAACGTGGCTTTCGACCGAGAATACGATCGTAGGTATTACCAATAATGGTAAATGGTAGTATTTTTAATGACTGTCGACCGAGCTGATACTGCTGTCGATTGTCTCGGTCGACAGCCACTTTTGCATGTATGGTAACGGACTGACTCGGTCGAAAGCACAGATAGCCAAACTGGTATTACCCCCGTGATAAACACATTTTATTGCCCAACCTGAAGGTTGATTTTTGCAATGCTTTGAGTTTAGATGTTTCACTCCTGAGACTTTAAGGTGGATTTTACACGCCAACACATGTTGTATGTCATGCAGTGTGTCACCTTGTAAACACCCAAAACATGTGTCATGACACAAATATGTTGCATGCAACATGTCTGATCGTGTTAACACGACTTAAAAGGTTGCATGACATATCATGCAACATGTGTCACCATGTGAATCCAACTTTATAATTCCAACAGCCTCTCACTGGCACAAAATCCGAACAAATGATTGGTTGACAACATCTGCAGAGAGGCGTTTATACATAGATAAATCCTGTTGACATTGTATCCCTTCTGATAAGGATTTTTTTTCATATTTTCCGTAACGAATCAGCAATTTTGCAGTTGTGCTTCAGATGGAAGAACAAAATTTATGCTTAGACGACCGAAGCAAGCGCGTGTATGATGTTATTTATGACAGAATGGTGTTGGAATTAAAAGACATGAATTTCCTTTTTTGTGGATTTTATCGATGTGTAAACATCGCGAGTCCCTCACAAACTTAACATAAAGCCCGAAAACATAAAGCCCTTTGGGCTTTATTCAGTTTGTGAGTGATTCGCCGGCATTTACACACCAATAAAATTCCCACAAAAGAAATTCATTCCTATAATAACATATATGATCAGATATTAATCTTTCAGAACATTTGCATTCAATAGTAAAGTGCAATGTGGTAAACAATGGTGTGTATCTTGTTGATAGCTGGTGATTCCATTTCAAAGCAGATGAGAAGGTAATGATTAGGAACCTCATCTTACCCCACACCAAAGAGAAAGGAAAACTCAAAGCAAAACAAGAAAAGCAAAAAGCCAAGAGTCACAGCGGATGTCCACAAGTTTTAGGTTTTGATTAGAGCCGCGACACGACAAAACCAACAATGTGGTTGTACGCCCAGCACAGACTCAGATCAGCCTGGGCATCCGCCCAGTCTGATCAGAGTCTTCGCTGTCCGCATGTAGATAGGTTAGACCCTTAGCTAACCTTTAAGTGCATAGCGAAAAGTCTGATCAGACTGAGTGGATGCCCAGGCTGATCTGAGTCTGCGCTGGGCGCACAACCACATTGTTGGTTTTGTCGTGTCGCGGCTCATTTCAAGATCACTGAGGGAAGAGCTTGTAGGAATAAAACTGTGGATGAGGTAGAAACATCAATTAACGAGCAATTTTGATGAATTTATGTCCCCGCCTTTGGTAAAAAGAAGGGAGGAATTGCACAATCCCAAAATGTATAATGTCCAAAATAATATGAGATATACACACACACGAGGTATCTATTGTCAACGCGGTTTGATTGATTTGAACTAGAAATATGGCTAAGTTCGAAATGCATGAAAAGTAAGAAAAATTCATCTGGAGATTCTACAAAAACCACATGCAAGCTCTCAGACCATGTTAAAAACACCTGCACAGTTTCAAAATGACTGGTACAAACTTTTGTGAGGAGCTGCACACACGAGGTATCCACTGTCTATACATTTTGTGAGTATTTGGTGGGCCTAAGTTTGAAACATGAAAAAGTGACAAAAAATATCAGACTGTAATCTTAAATTCACATGCATATCTAAAGACAATGAAGAAGAAGTCTATCAATAGGTCTTCTGATGTGGCAAAATTACAAAGTTCATAAAGTCAAAGGGGTAGTAATATATATTATCCAACCATGACTCCTGAGACACATGCACATCTACAGACCATGAGGAAAAGCCTGCAAAGTTTCAGAATGATTCATTAAAAGCTGTAGGAGGAGTTGCGCACACAACGTAGTACTCAAAAGGTCTTCTGATGCTTGAAAATGACTAAGTTCGCAAAGCAAAAAAAAGAATAAAAAAGTATAAAATGACAAAAAGCAGCTTGCCCGTTTTGAAAGCAAGTTTAAGGTGTATGAGTCCCAACCCCTCAGTTTTACAAAGGGAAACAACTTTTGTGGTTTCCTATTTGCTTCCCTGGACAGTGAAACACTTTTAAAAGGGGATCTACTCTTAGGAGAAAGAGTTTGCTGCCAGTGAAGCAAATACTTAATATATACAAGGGTTGATCCAGAAGTAATGTCACTGTGTCCACTGCGCGCTTATTCATAAAAGCATTATTATTAAAATTATATCAAGCTGCATTTTAATTCTGTTCTGATTATCAGAATAAATATAAAGTTGGGCTCTTTTTCCGTTCCAATTATATAGACGTTCGAAATATACCACCGACGCCGACGTGCTGCATGTTAAAATAATGTTAATTACACGAAGATAATTTGCAAAGGCAATCACAAATTGAAATTAAACTAACGGGCCAAATCGTACGAAAATCTATTATGATGAAGAAATATAGTAGTAGTAGTAGTAGTATCGTTTATTTATGTCTCACCAGTGTATACAATAAAAGAAATATCATACATATAAAAACCACACAGGTACCTATACAACTGCCATTCTAAAAAGAATTGTGAGAGACTTTCTAACACAGTGCGCCTATAGAAGCAATGAAAAGTTACCGTGTTTTATTCTGCAACAATTCACTGTCTCGAGGCGCGTGAATCTAATTGCTGACGTCACTTGCATTACTGACGTAATTTTGTGACGTTTCGAGACGTTAGACGGTGTAACGTCTCTTTTTCTTTTTAAAATCGCCATAATAACGTACATTTACGTTAGATACAGTTAAGAATATTGGCGGGAGCATGAACGCGCTGGCATGAAGGTTGGGAGAGTTTGAATGAAAAGAATAATTGTTCAGCGTTTTTGAGCGTTAGAATCGATATAGTTCAGCTCTAGCATTGAATTGTTGAGTAATAATTCACTGTTTGTCGGTCAGTTGTAAGTAGATATATCACTCGCGCTCCGCGCTCGTGATATGATCTACTTTACAACTGACCTCCAAACAGTGAATTATTACTCAACAATTCACTGCTAGAGCTGATCTATTTCTTAAATAAAACTGCATTTTAAAACCAAATTTGGAGCCCTGTCCCGAGAGAAAACATATTCAGGGTTTGGTCCCGCAAAACCCAAACCCCAGGGTTTGGTCTTATAAGACCCAAACCACGGGGCCTGTTGCCGCGGGACCCAAACCAACCTGCTGTCTCGCCAGCCAGAGTGATAAGACCCTGGATTTAGGAGGCCTATTATACCACATATGCAAGAAAACATAAACAAAGGAAACAGTAAACAAACTTTGAGTAAACAAAAGGCTGCGCAGATCAGACTGCACCGTGGTGCAGGCTAACCAGCGCAGCCCCCGTTAACGTGCCATGAACATGTTCTCTCAGGACATGGCTCGAAATCATTTATGTACATAGAACACACATAAATCACTTAGAGAATGCAACACCATTAATAGCATTTGCATGTGTGCATGTGAATATGAATCTAAAAAGGTATGCACCCCCACACAAACAAGAACCTCCGCACTTAAAATATACAATATGACAACAGTGCTCAGGATAATACAGGGCAATGGGGGAGAGCCCAGAGGTGGCTCTCCACCTCTAACACCGGAAAATGTATGACTGTTGTGGCCCCTCACCAGGACCATCTCCATGAGATGGCCCCTATGAGGGTCACAACCAGCCAGTATGCTCTCTCTAAAAATACCACTCCCATCCGGAACACTGTAATATTATATCACCCTTGTAATCATTTGTAATCATTTGCATGTGTGTAGGTGCATATGAAACTAAATCATATGCACCCACAAACATACAAAAACAAACAAACAAAAACCCTCTCACTTGTTATATATAATACTCAGTGCTCCAGATAATGAAGGGTAAAAGGGACAACTCAGGGACACTCTTCCACCTCTTTCAACGAAAATACTATGTTGTGGCCCCTCATCAGAAACATCTCAATGAGACGGCTCTAATGAGGGTCACAACTTACCAGTCCACTCCCAATGAGTCACACTGGTTAATGGAAAACCACGCCGGAATCATCCCCTAAACACCACCCCCATCTGGAGCACTGTAATACCCTTATAATATTATAAAAACTTTGTTAAAAATCCTGCTACAGGGTTTTGGCTGATATACTGATGCAGACAAAAAGAATTTAACATCTGGAAAATACTACTTTGTCAGGCGTACTAGGTTTCCCTTATTTTGTTTACATGCGACTCAAAAGATTTCCCCTTCGTTCCAGTATTAATGAACAAACTCTGGCTCTTAATCTAACCATCCTAGAATCCGACAAAAGAAAGCACATTTTCTGCAAATTGCTATAGCTCTCAAAATCAGGATTTATCACAGTAGCTTCACATAGTAAATTGAACCTCAAATCCTCATTTACAGGACATAACATTAAAACATGTTCCTCATCCTCAACGCAAGAGGCACAATGGAAGCAAACACGTTCACTCAAATCTAAATTTTGGTAACGACCTGTTTCCACTTTAATAGGGGCTGTTCCGGCTCTGAACTTTGCTAAAGCTCCTCTATGCTTTCTGGATAATATTTCGAAACAATATGGTTCCACTTGAAAATCTCTTTTCATCTGTCTATATACGGAGTTTGTTTCCACCAGTGCCTCTCTTCCCCGAAGTCCGATTTAAATCAGTGTGCCACTTTTGAACAAAATCTTCAAATACTTTATTTACAATAAAGGAACATATAAAATGTGGCTCTACTGGCCTCAAAATTTGATAGTTTTCTTAAAAATTATACTTATTAAACTGCTTTTTAATTCTAAAATTCCAGTTTCTACATGAATTAGAACTTTTTACATCACACCAGTTAAATATTTTCTTATTTAACCGATTGCTGTCCATGTTCACAAAACGGCACCAATAATTTAAAACTGATTTCCATAACCTGCATTCCATTGGGTACCATGCAGTGTCACCATTTATAGCCGCAACTGGAGTGTATTTACCAACATTTAAGAAATATCTAGCTGCTCGATGCTGCACTGCCTGTATACAGCTATAACATTCAGTTCCCCAAATTGGGGCGCCATACAAAATTACAGGACATACAATACTTTCATACAGCTTGTGGAAGACATTATATGGCAAACCACCAAAGGATTTGGCTTTAGCTATAACTAGACCCAATGCTCTGCTTGCAGATTTAGCTACAGCTTTCGCTGTTACTGAAAAATCCAAAAATCCAAATACTCGTTTAAAACGAGTCCTAAATATTTACAGGATTCAACTACTTCGCTGTTACTGAAAAATCCAAATACTCGTTTAAAACGAGTCCTAAATATTTACAGGATTCAACTACTTCCAACTGTAACAATGGCGTTTGTACGAGGAGCTGACGGTGTTCGAAAATGCACTATGTTTGATTTTGTTCCATTTATCACCATCCTGTTCATCTCACAATAATAATGCACTGTATCCAGTAAAACTTGTAAATCTTTTGGACTTTCTGCCAAAAGTACAATAGCGTCTGCAACTAGCATAATACTTACAATATCTTCACCACAAACCACACCAACATGAGTACTTTTTATTTTTAATGCAAGGTCATTAATGAAGAAACTGAACAGTGCAGGTGATAATGGACAACCCTGCTTCAGGCCACATTTAACTGCAAACCAGTCAGTATTGAAACCATTGATTCTTACAGAACACAGCACTCTATCATAAAGCGCCTTTATAGCTATAAATAATTTATCTTTGATACCAATATTTTGTAACTTATGCCACAAGATATCTCAATTTACAGTATCGTATGCCTTTTTAAAGTCTATGAAAGCACAATATGTGGATTTTCTTGCCTTTTTCCTGGTTTCATTAATGCCGGTTAAAGATGTCAAATGATCTAGAGTACTTCTTTTTTTTCCTGAAGCCATTTTGCTCATCAACAATGATATTCTGCTGCTCATTCCAGCTTATTAATCTTTCATTTAAGATTGAACAGTAAACCTATATGTCACAGGTGCTAAAGCTATACCTCTGTATGACAGTTGATCGAGAATCACTGGTTGAGGCTTTAGGAATTGGATTTATAATACCTCTGGACCATGTTTTAGGAATTTTTCCTGTTTCAAAACACATGTTAAAGAATGTATGCAAAAATGCCACTACATTGGTATTCTTCAAAACCTCTCCAGGGATCTCATCCACCCCAGAAGCTTTATTGGACTTTAATCTAAACACTGCTTGACGGACTTCCTCGAGAGTAATTGGACAACAAAAGTCGCTGGCATCTGCATAATTTTGATCTGTATTATCAAACACTTGCAAATTTATCTCGGAACCACATGAAACTTGTAAATTATACATTTGCTCAAAGTCTTGATTCCATTTTTGTAAGATTATTTTTGGGTCTGTACTTATGGAGCCATCATTAATATTTACCTCAAAAGGAATCTTTTGACTTCTATTATCCGCCACACCAGTGCGGCCAATAGTTTTCCAAAACTCCCGAGGGTTTCCGTCTAAGCTATTTGCCATTTCATTTTGCAACTGGGCCCAGTATTGCCGTTTAGTACGCTGTACCTCTCGGTCAAAAACTTTACGTACATGTATGAAAATATCTTTTAACTCATTTCGATTTCTACCCTTTTAGTAGGGTGACTTTGGTCAGAAACGATGCATATTTCATAGAGTAGGTGGTCATAAAAATACTACAAGCAAAGTTATATACCAAAATGTTTGTCATATCCCAAAGTTTGTTAAACAGCCGCGATCCATTGCCTGACATAGGTGCGAACCGAGAAATCCAAGATGGCGTCACAAGATGGCCGCCGTTCATTGAAAAGAGGTTCAATGTAGATTACTGGTGCTCATCATCTGTTTAATGTGGCTATGAACTCAAAACAGCTGCATTTTATCTTTAATAGTGCATACCATTTCAAACATGTGAAAAACCATAAGGTAAACCTCAAAGGTCAAGGTCAAATTCAAGGTCAAAAGTCAAATTTGTTATAAAAATCGCTGTTTGACCAGATATTTTCTTCAACAACTTACAAAATATCTATAGTAAGGCTGTTGCACCTTCAGAATAACATTAAATGGGCAACTGACATCTGTTTAATGCATTTGATTTAGATATAATACTATTTTAAGTAAGTGAATATGAAAAATATCAACAAGGGGTACTTGATGCAAACCAGCCATTTCAATAGGGAAATGCAGAGGAGAAATACAGTCAACATACAGTTTAAGAGAAAGTAAGTTGTATATATCAAAAACATGCTAATTGTTGTAGCACATTATGTTCTTTAAACAAGTTTCTTTTCTTAGCAGATATTTTCTATTGTTTACTAAGTAGGAGCAAATTCCCAGGGGTATTTTTATGGTGACACTGATCAAGTTTCTGTGGCGGGAAATTTGAAATGCCATATTTAATTAATGACTGATTTACATGACAAATATTCAAAATCTCAATCATTGAATAGTAATCATTCTGAAAAACAGTAGCCTATAATTATTTCCAGCAAAAGCAATGTTATACAGTTCTGTTTTGTTGCCCACTGTGTCAAAATAAACGTGTCAATAATAGTGTCCGGGTATGCAGTATATATATATACAGGATGTAAACAAACCGTGTTGATATCAATTTACAGTGCTCATCTATGCACACGTCTGAATAACATACAGGATATCACTTTTGAAATCAATTGAAGTGTTAACAAACTGAAATCTGAGGTCGGAAGGTTACTGACAAGAATATTTTAGATTTGTCAGCTGATGTGGTGTCAAGGTAGATTTTCTCCAGGTGATTTTATTCTATCTTGTGCACAGAACATGTACTGGCACAATCGGAACACCGCTCGGCCAATTCCTGATTCACGGAACTGGCCGAGCGTGCTCCGATTGGTACTTGCAATTACTGGCCAAATGAGTTTTGCTATTAATGATTCTGTATTAGATTTTTCATTTGAGCCAGTATCTGAAATTTTGGTACTTTCGCATAAACACCCAGCAAAGGCTTAGAGAAGCCTGCACATCCTTGCAGTTTCACCGGAGCCTTAATATAGTTCGCGCCTACAAAATGGTAGTAGATGATGAAATACATCTAGCCTCACGGGATTGTTGCGCATGCACATTTCAAGAATGACTTACCCATATGTGATAAATATCATTTTCTCATATGCTGGTCCATTTATTTGACAATTCATTATCCGTTTATCAACTACTCTTAGCTTGAAATCAAATCTAAATGTCTAAACCGCCTTTAACACTGCACTATCAAATGACTGATGAAAGAGACTTCAAAATTCTTAGACATTCCTTTTCTCTATGGCTATACTTTGCTTGTTTTAGTTAATATTTACATTCTCTGTACATTTACTGAAAAGGCCTATAGTAATTACACTACTCGGGCATAATGTTATTCTTTCCAATCTGATAGGACGTTGGTGATGTCATAACAATGTTTTCACCAAATTACGACAGAAAACGAGTTTTAATGTAAGCAATGAATTCAATTGTTCAGATGTATATCAAAGGATTACAATATCGAGACCATTTAATTTTGATTAACATCAGAAAAATGAAACTTATTCTTTATTTATTCCAGCCTATGATTGTAAATGACAGGGAGGACGGAGTGGGGGATGGGTGTATCCATATTCTTTGAAAAGATCTCCCATAGCTACTATCAGAAGCAGAATAATAAACAAAATAAAATTCAATATTATGAATATATTGAAATTGATAACACTGCAACATTAACACCGACAAGTATTTAACCTAGATAACCACAACATCAGCGTTTCAAAGGAGCATTTTGATAGTAAAATTCCGCGACATTTTGGGATTAAACCGTATCTATTGGTTAAAAGTATCATGTTACAACAACATATAATACAATTACAATGGCAGGTTTTTGAAAACAAAGTAAAATGCTTAAAATACCAGCCAGCTCCTGTAAATAAAGAGCAGCATGAACAACCCACACATCTGAATGCAGACAAACCCCATTACCAGCCCTAAAACATGCCAGTACTTCTTCATGCTCCAAACGCTAGTCTGAACATTAGACCGGCACTGAAAACTAGAACAGATCGTTCATAAGGACGATCCCTTAGGCCACACCATGGCCTGTGAGAGCTGAATCTGCCTAGGCTCAAATCAGTAGGGTCATTATTTGAGCACATGCTCGGGCATTTAGTGTAATTAGACATATGCCCATCACTGTGATGAGGCCACACTTTTGTCTTTACTATTATATTATTGAAGGCGGTTAAAATGCCGCCTTCTTTATGATGCAGATTGCTGAGGAAGACTTGGGTTGCCAGTAGAACAGTTTACCAACTGTTGTCATGAGGCAGCTTAATGATCGTCAAGGATTCAGACCGGCACCAGCAGATCCTTGGTCTCTTACGCCTTAGGAAGACAAGACTACGTCTGTTTTAGTTCTGTCTGTTTACCGAGCAAGTTTGCTACGGTTCTTTCTTTAGACAATAAGGTTCTTCTCCAACATTAAAATACAGAGTCTGAACTATAAATCATGCCCAGCATAAAGATTGCAAAGCCCACATTAAACCCCATAAGATTTTGGGAGCTTATTGACTGTATGCTGATTTCAGGGCATCTATGTCTAGTCTGCAATGTCTCCTCCTGTCCTCTATATGGCATGTAGGAAAGAGTTTGTACTGAAATAAATACAACAATAGCATTTTCATTCATGCCCCCATAATGCCTGGTCAGTGAATGTGGGTTAGGATAGTTGAAGAAATCCCCGTCTTTGTTTGTCTGTTTGTTTTCCTTAGTACTTCCGGTATACATTACTCCATTGATGAAGCCCTTTCTTGCTCGATGAGTCTTCTTGGTATAGGCGGCTTACCACATTCCTCAAATCAAATCAAATAAATTCAGTTTGATGTAAAATCCAGTTACAGGGTTGAAATC
Organism: Ctena decussata; assembly: GCA_963989385.1. Classification (NCBI taxonomy): domain Eukaryota; kingdom Metazoa; phylum Mollusca; class Bivalvia; order Lucinida; family Lucinidae; genus Ctena; species Ctena decussata. Next base: position 26,893,219 of record OZ022499.1, on the reverse strand, counting down.
AAGTATATTTATTATTAAAATACAATGCAATACAAAACATCCAAGTATATACAAGTGATGTATTTTCTGACCATGATAGTGTATGGCTTACTTTTTATGTTAATGTATATGTTAAGGTGAAATATACATCTTTAGAGGAACCAACGCAGCCAACCCATTCCCGTCCCCTCTCCAACCCAGGCCCAGCTCCCAAAGGAATTTCACCCATTCATTGGAGCAAACGCTATCCCTCAAAAGCAGAGCCAAAAGGAAGGGCCATCCCTCCTGAAGAAGCATGCAAAAAGGAAGTCATAAAACCCACCTGCCTTTGTAAAAGTATGAAGGTGCACCCAGACATTCCAACTGTGCAACAGCTTGACAACCTTTCCTTCTCACCCTCTCGTTGTCCTGATATGGCTGAAATGCTGTTCAAAGCACATGAAATTGCATCAGTCATTCATCCATCCTTCGCTCCACAACAGACTCCCCATCGAAAGGGCCACACCGCAAAAGCAAACACACAGGCACAGTCTCAAGAGCAGCCTCCTCTTCAGGAAAAGTAACTCCACCATCCATGCGTTCCATTTATCCAAGGACCAACTCCCAAAGAAAATAACCTACTCCCATTAAAGCAAATACTCTCTCACCGAAGCAGATCTCCCAGGAAGGGCATGACACCTGAGGAAAAAGAAAATCATAAAAATGCATCACATTTAAAAACAAGTAAAAGAAACTTACACCGCGGAATACGACACGGACAGTAAGTGTGGCTCGGAGAGGGGTGCTCATTGTCTGCCGAGACCTGCGCATCATCTCGTTTCTTTCGAACTTTTTGGGGTTAGTGACACTGAAGAACTTAAAAACATTTGGTATGGATTCGCTTATATCACACACACAGGTTGTCTTATTCAAGTTGAGCTGACAAGTGAACCAATTAATGCATGAGCACGGATGTCGCACGAGCTGCAGGGGCCTCTCAATAAGGATTTAGCCATTACCACCAGAGCAAGTGGTGCAATGGAAATGACAATTAAGTACGCTGAAATGGTCTGCTGCATCTTGGTTCAGGCTGAACTAGACTACAACAACGTTGTGCCAAGAGTTTCACCTCACCCCAGTCAAAGGTCTTCAAGTACCATTCAGAGTGTGTTCGCATAAAGTGGCAAAAAATATGAAGGTACACCCAGACATCCCAACTGTGCAACAGCGTAACAACCTTTCTTTATCACCCTGTCGAATACATTTGGCCTTGAAAATGGCCTTGAACTTGTTCAATAGCATCATCGAACTGTGGACAAGGTTTGCTTGTACAGCATATCTCTTCAACATTTTTTTCTTTCAATGCACGCCACTTTCTTCAAAGTGTATGACAATGTTAATGTAGCGGACATGCTATGATGGATCAGGAGATAATATCATTAGGTTGTCTCTTGAACTTGGATATGACCTTGACTTACTCACAATTGATGTTCTACATAATATAACAGCTGTGTTCACAGTGCTTCATAGGCTACTTTATCATGAGATTCATGCCATATTTTAAACTATTAAAATATGTTACATTAGTATGGATCATGAGACTAGTTTCATAAGAAAACGTGTATAATGTCATATGTGAACAACAAAGGCATAGCCCAGCTTGTTTAAAGGCACATGCTGATCAATGCCTATGTTATCTACTGCATGTAGGTAAATTACTCTTGTTGATATCCAAAGTTTTAAGACCAAGTACTAGTAACGCAAATAGCCTAAGAAAGCTGTTTAGATACTTTCTAAGTCTTAGATCTCAGAAGGCACGTTTTCCCGTATTTTGGCTTATATTATGTTTACTTTATTCACTCTCGTGACCTTTAATATCACCTTGACCTTGTTGCATAAGATACATAGATAGTATGTTTGCTTTATCAAAAAGGATGGTCAAATGACTTACCCACATAAACACTGAAAATGAATTCCAAAATAAGAAAGATATGTAGGATTTGTTTCAATTTTAATCAGTATTTGACATGCTTGATGAATGTCAAGGTCAATAGTCCCACAGTAATGGTGCAACAGGCATTCATAAGTCTATAAACTATAACTATAAATACTGAAGTTGATCAAGATGTACAAAAATCTGCTCTGTTCAGCAAGATTTTTACAATAATTGTGAAGATAGGCTTTAAAATGAAGATTTTTCTCCAAACAAATACATTTGACCTTGAAAATGGCCTTGACCTTGTTCAACAGCAATCCACAATATACTTTCTTCAAATGTTGGTTTATGTTACATAAATATAAAGTCATTTCCTTTTCTGTGTTTTCCAGTTGTTAAATTTTACAGCAAGATATAAATATCTAGCGCCCTATTCTAAACATGGCGGCCATCTTGGAAGCCATCTTGGATTTCTCAGCCCGCACCAACATCTGCCACTGTATCCCGGTTATTTCATAAACTACAAGGTGTGACAAACATTTTGGTATATAGCGTTGCTTGTAGTATTTTTATGACTACCCACCTTCATTTCACTTCTGGACGTCACCCTACTATTTGTTTTAAGCCAGTTTCGTTCTGCCAAACACACTTCATTCCATTTGGCTGCAAGGCTATCATTCCACCAAGGCCTACTGTGCCATCGACGTTTATTATCTAGGCCAAATTTTAAATTTATACGCTTGTGTGGTAATTTATGTAACATTTCATTTCTTACTATGCCACAAAACTCATTATACAACAGATTTACTTCCTCTTGAACAAAGCTTGCTGATGCAATTTCATGAATTTTTCCATTTAATGATGACAAAAGACTTTCGTGCTCACAAAAGTCTGGTGGAATGATACCACAGTCAAATTTAATGGAAGTCACTTCCGGTATATTACCTTGATGTTCTTTCTCATTTCCCGTTAACTGTATACTGCACTTCAGCAATGAATGGTCAGGTACATGCCTATATTCAAAGCCCTTCTCCTTACATGCTAAACCGACCAGACATGTTGAACTTACAATCTCAAAACCTTTAATGTATTGTAGGAGGTACGGAACTGCAAAATAGTCCACAACAGCTTTACCTTTAACTGAAATAGATGTTAAATCATTTTTTGACTATCTACTCTTCCATTTAGAATACAACAATTACTGTCTATTAAGAAATTACAGAAATATTGACCATGAGCATTCTTGCTGAAGTCCAGAACATCTCTTGGCGGAACATCATCGACTCCTTCAATATAATCCACTAAATCACCAAGACGACTATTAAAATCGCCACAGATATAATATTGCCCCATACTCTGATACTGATATACTTTCGTCAAAAGGGAATCAAAATATTCACCCACATTTACGTATCTAGATGAACCCTCAGGTGGCAGGTAACATACACACAGGTTGAAGACAGACCCATCTAATATATTCTTAAAATTTATCCAAAAGATACCTTAAAAACTCTTATCCAGAACCTGGATGTTAAAATTTTTAGCAAAAGAATCTTTCACTAAAAGGCTAATACCACGTGACCCACTTTTAGCATTACGATGAATATTAAGACGATTCTGCCCAAACCATGTGTAACCGGCCACATTGATCTCATCATTTCCAATCAAATGTGTTTCAGCTACTGCAAGTAAATCAATATGTATATAATTCAGACATGAATATATTTTTCCCACCTACTGTTGAAACTTTGATAACGTCATTGCACTTTGAAGTTCGCTAGTTAGGGCTAATACTTGTTGCTGCCGAGTGAAAAAATGTTGATTTCTGACAAACGCGTCATAGTTAAGGTAGTCGGATACTGAATAGAAATATTGGCGGGGCATTCAAACCATTATACCAGGTAAACAACCCAAAGAGCTATAAATTATTTGGATAAGAAAAAAAAACATTTTCACCGTTTTGTTTTCCTAAAAAACAATATTTTGTATTTCTACATACTTTTTTTTACACATTCTCCATTTAAATTCACATCTCTAGCACATGAACTCACTTTCATTTCTGCAAATCATATAATCTATTATATAGGATATCTGCATCAAACTGGTAAAAAATGAAGTAATCTTGACAATAAGTATATTTTTACATTTCTTTAAAAAATGCAAGAAAACGGAATTTCCTGAAAACGTCATTAAAATATATTTAACCGATGGGGCAAGCTTATGCATATCATTTTAGTAAAACTTACATTGTATGTTACAGAATAAAACAAAAAACAAACATTTCACCGTTTCGTTTCCTAGAAACACAATGTTTAATTTAAAAAATATTCCCAAAACAGACTGCCCAGATTCTGCACCTGGTGCAAGCACAGCCGGTCCTTACCCTATTATTAATCTTACTGTTATTCAGGTTCTACCATAGAGTAATGCCTACAAAAATACGCAGATGGAATGGAAACTGTGAAAAACTTGATCATTCTGATTCCTAAGAAACAGTCTGATCTCGGTTTCCACTGTTTGTATAGACCTATCTGCCCGAAAACTTAGGATCTTTACGGTAGACATTGTTAGTGTGTGTATATACTCCATAGTTGATCGATTTCACCATGAACAATAACTCTCGATTTCACCATGAACGATAACTCTCTCTTGTTTTAACAAGTAAAAATACAGTTATCCTGTATATAGCTACCTTAAGCAGTTTTGTCACAAATAAGGAATAGCACCATTAAAGACTGTAAAGCTGTTTAATTAGGCATGCGGTGATATACATACAGTGAATATGAGGCCTATGTAAAGGTGTAATTACAGCTATAGTGATGTAGTATAGTCGCTAGAGGGTTTCTGAAAACCGGAAGACCTTTTTGTGCAATGTCAGACAATAAAGTCACTCTTGTTTAGACCCCATATATAAAGACCGATGTTCTGCAATTCGAATATTGCGTAAATTCTGGAAGATGAGCCGCAGGACTATTCAAATAAAATTGAGGAAAGAGCCAGACATGGGTGAAAGACATTAGTGTTATGCTGGAACAAAGAAGATGCTACTTTGGACACAATATCGAAACTTCGTCTGGAAGGTCAACAACGTCACTGACGTGCGGCGCTTGTCGTTACCATGCTTTCTGTTTATCTCTATATATCGACATTTCCGCACTTTATATTTAATGAAATTTTCAGACCATAACACAAATAGATTAAGCTACTTGGATATGAAATTCTGTTGCGTTCTCATCATTCTACACGATTTTATAGCTGCAGTGACATTACTTCTGGATCAACCCTCGTATTTAAGAGTTGACCCCTATTGAGAAGGGAGGCAAACTGAAAATAGCTGAGTTGTTTCACCCGAAAAATTACCCATTTATCTTTAAGTCTGTGACTTTGACCAAAATGTTGCTGTTAGCGGTGTGACTTGCAATGAACTAACTTGTCAACATGTCAACTAAATCTTTCCACGGGTTAAGGAGAAACTTGACTGTAAGATTTAAGAAATTTGCCTGTAAGCTTTAAGAAATTTGACTGTAAGCTTTAAGAAATTTGACTGTAAGCTTTAAGAACCTTAACTGAAAGCTTTAAAAAATGTCAATTTACTGTGGAACACTAATATTTGTGGTGTCAAGATTTTGTAATTTAATGAAATGACATCATGCCACAATTTAATTTTGGTTGCATGACATATCAAGGCTCCAGATGATTAAGGAATTTTGATGTAAATTTGTAACAATATTTCTTACTTTTCTATTAAACTATACATTATGGTATCTATTTGAATCGCTTCATCGAAGCTTTCTAATGGGAAGCCACAATATATAGTTTTATGGAATGGTTTAGAAAATGTCTTAAATACTCATCATGTCGTCCCATTTATTTGAGCCCCTGTTAAGCTGTGAATGTGCAAGTGTATGGAAAATCAAATAATGGCGGAGTTCTAGTTTAGCGCTCTTTACTTAACCCAGGTATATACGTAAGTCACTGAATCTATATCGGATGCCACCAAGTTTTTGTTGTTGTTGTTAAATCGTAGAGCTCTCCCGCTTATTTATCCGGGGAAACGCCCTATGACTGTAGGTTTATAGCCTGGTGTTTTCAGAATTTCAAAGCTGGCGAATATTTTGTATTTACAAGTGTTGTAATATATTTACAGTTTAGCTGTCCTTGTGTGCAATCACTGTGGTTAAGAAGTTCTTTTCAATGCTACTATGCGTCTCACGTGTAGTCTGTAGAGGAGATAACGGGAATCCCTGCAGTGACGTCATCGGATGATCACGTGGGTAGCTTGGTTGGCAGATGATTAGCAGCGGGCAGTGTTTTTCTATAGGATAGTCTGAAGTGTAATCGCAAAAATGCGTAAAAGATAATTAAAATAAGTGCATTTAAATAGCTACCGATTTAGAACAATTGGAAATAAGGTCTTAGTCACCTGTCATACGATAAAAAAAATCATTTAATTAATTGAATTCATCTAGTAAAACGCGTATTTGGGTATATCCATCAACTTAACCGGAGCCTGTCGGTATCGAATGTTTATGGATAGAACTTAGCTTAAACATAAACATATTCTTTTTGGTTTGTTTTATAGGCCACCTTATTCAGACTCCGCATACTTTATGTCTATTCAGGACTCAGTTCACCTTGCCGTCGATACAGGTATTCAGGATATTGTTGTAACCGGAGATTTCAATTATAACATGCTTAGCGCGCAATTATCTGTTAAAATTAAAAATATCTGTGAAGAATTCTCTTTCGCTCAGACTATCACCCAGCCAACCCACTTTACAGAACACTCATCCTCTTTACTCGACATTATACTTTCTAGCAACGATAACCATCTTATCTTCAGTGGAGTCGGAGATCCATTTTTGAGTCAAGACCTGAGATATCATTGTCCAATATTTGGTATCTTTAACTTTAGCAAACCGAGGGGTAAATCGTATGTGCGTCTGACATGGTCTTACGATCGTAGTGATTGTAATCTTCTGAAACAGAAAGCTTCATTGACTGATTTGGAGAGCTTTTATGACACTGATGTAAATAAACACGCTCTGGGTATCACTAATCATATAACTGATATTGCTAAAGAGTGAATTCCTTACAGGATGACTCGTATAAAACCCTGTGAACCACCCTGGATAACTTCACAAAATTTAATAAAATTCTTTATTCGTAGACGGAAACGAGCTTGTAGAAAAGCGAAGCGCACAGATCTCCAATGGCATTGGCATAAATTTAGACAGCTTAGAAATAAAGTTACTAAGCTAATTAGAGAATCAAAAATAATGTCTAATGAAATAATTGCAAATAAATTAAAATCTGAAACTTTATCCTCCAAGGTTGGTGGACCAACCTTAAAAGTGTTATTTCCCCTAACTCCAAACTTTCGATTCTTCCGCTTGAAAAAAAAACGGCATCATTGTCTCGGATGAACTTGAAAAGGTTAATGTACTGGATGATTTTTTCAGAGATCAGACCATAGTAGATGATACGAATGTCGAATTACCAGTTATTGGTCGATATGCAGTTCAGTCTGATTTTAGTTCTCTACAGCTTACTCCATCTGAAGTTGAAACTGTTCTTAAATCTCTTCCTATCGGTAAAGCTGCAGGCCCTGATGGTATTAATAATCGTATTCTCCGCGAGTTGGCTCTGAACTATCTGAACCCTTTTGTTCTCTCTTTAACCAATCGCTGCGAACAGGTAGCTTTCCGGCCTGTTGGAAAGTATCACATGTCTGTCCTATTCACAAGAGTAGAGACCGATCTGATCCTTCTAACTACCGTCCTGTTTCTTTTATATAATCCGGAGAAATCTTTCGAGAGAGCTGTATTTAAGCATTTCTTTAACCATCTTTTTAACAATAATATACTTACCTCTTTACAGTCTGGCTTTATTCCCGGCGATTCTACCGTCAACCAGCTAACTTACCTTTATAATACCTTTTGTCTGGGAAGGAAGTTCGAGTAATATTTTGTGACGTAAGCAAGGCGTTTGATCGTGTTTGGCACGAAGGTCTTTTACTGAAGCTTGAAGCAGCTGGGATTACAGGTAGTTTACTTACATGGTTCCGTTCATATCTTACAGACAGAAGGCAAAGAGTTGTACTTCCAGGTGTTCAGTCAAACTGGAATAATATCAGGGCTGGAGTCCCGCAAGGGTCGATTTTAGGACCGCTTTCTTATTGTTCATTAACGACATTGTAGTAGACATTGAATCAAACATTCGTGTTTTTTGCGGTTGATACTAGTTTGTATATGGTAGTTGACAATCCTGATACCGCAGCAGAGTTACTTAATTTAGACATAGACAAAATACTCTCATGGGCGAAGAGATGGCTTATCATTTTCAACCCTGTTAAAGCTGAATCTCTTGTTATAACTCGTAAACTAAACAGGCCGATTCATCCTCCTCTCTTTATGGATAATCAACAAATCACCGAAACTGATTCTCATAAAGATCTTGGTATTCACCTTTCCAATGACTGTACATGGCATAAACATATCGACTTCATTAAAGAGAAGGCATGGAAAAGAATAAATATAATGCGTAAGCTTGAATTTGAAATAGACAGAAAGTCACTTGAAATAATCTTCTGTACCGTTATCAGACCTCTTTTAGAATATGCAAGCGTTGTTTGAGACAATTGCACACAGTATGAAAAAGTAGAACTTGACAAAATACAGAATGTGCCCGCGAAAATAGTTACTGGAACTACTAAATTGGTCTCAATACAAGCTCTTTATGAAGATACAAAATGGGAAATTTTGGAAGGAAAAGTAAACTAATCCTTTTTTATAAAATGATGAATGGCCTATCACCTACCTATCTCTCGTCTCTAATTCCTCCCTCTGTTAACAGCGTCGCGTCATACAACTTATGTAATTCCAGGGACATTCAGACGATTGTCTGTCGAACTACTCAATATTTCAATTCTTTTCTTCCGTCCGTTATAAGAGAGTAGAATAGCTTATCGTTAGATGTTAGAAACAGCACCTCGGCGAACAGCTTCAAATGTCGACTTAAGGAACGCAATTACTTAGCTCCAAAGTATTACTATACCGGTAACAGAAAACTCCAGATCTTAAATGCAAGTTTACGTACTAAGTAAAGCTCGTTGAATTATGATCTGTTTCTTAAACATATAACCGAATCTCCTCTGTGCCGTTGTGGTGATATTGAAAATACTGATCAATATCTTATGTCCTGTCAACTATATCATGACTAAAGGGCAGAACTTATTAATACAGTTTCTCAGCAGACCTCATTTACACTGCAAGTCCTATTGTATGGGAATAGTATGTTATCACTGCAGACAAATGTCATTATATTTGAAGCTGTTCAAAAATATATAAACGATACAAAATGTTTCAAACAACATACACCGACAGTATAATCTACGCCATCCAGCACCAGTGTTATTATTTCCAAGCAGGTACGCTGATAATTCTAAATCCCTTCCAACCAACCCACGGCTCCCCATTTTTCTCTTCTGCTACCAAAACTCTTTTTTTCCATTTTCATCTTACTATTGTTACATACATATATCATTATCATGCTTTATAAATTCGCTAACGTCAACATTGCAAATTAAGGAAATCGTTGCCCGGCACTAATTTAGTTTGTTTTAATGTTAACGTCATAGTTATTTGTTAACAACAGTAACATACAGTTTTGTCCGCCATTATTTGTGAAAACTGTATCCACTAGAAGGAGAAGAACCAAATAAGCGAACGCTTTCGTTCTAATCCTACTGATTATGTATATTATATCTGTGCATATGTATGATATTGTTGAAATAAAATATGTTTAAACTACTTAACCGGGCTGTTTTTTTTCTTAATAACTACGACTGAAAATAATACTTACAGAATGAAATGAAAATACTGTAGATCAGTATCTTAATCTTTTCTACTATAAAGTATATTTATTAGTATAAATAAGATACGATGAAAAGAAAATGAAAATTAGAATATTATATCTATGAGAACTTAAGCGGAATAACTGTAAAATGTCGATCGGATTTAGGGACAAGAAAATTACAAACAAAAATAATAATCGATGGTTGCATTTTTTTTTAAACTTTTATAAACAATAAAGAAAAAAATAAAACATAAATAAAATAGAGGAAGCCATACATTTGTGCTAACGGATAATTAGCCGCACAATGCGCACAAACAGTTTATTTTAGATACATGTTTATTTCAAATTGTCACCACAGGACATCAGCGGCGTTTTTAAGACGTCCTTGATCAATGGATCCACTGAATACAGCAAAGATACTATTATACAACAGGAAACAAACATTTTCAATTCTAAAATCAAAATAGGATGCAGACTCAAATACTTTTTATTAGAGTATCTTGTGAATGCGAGATCTAACAAGTTAGAACAGTTTAATGCTAACAGTAATTCAATGATAAAATTAAATTTCGCATTTCATCTCATTTATATGTAGGCTTTTAGCTATATCCTGAAACAAGTAAATGCCACCTAAAATATTGATTTAAACCGTTTATATAAATCTATAATAGAGCTAAACCAACGTTACATGAAGTTCAAAAGCTTGAACTAAGAAATACTAAAAGAAAAAGATATGCATCTGAGTCATTCATCAACGATTCACTGCCATTTATTCAGTCATTCATTCATTTAATGGGTTTTTGTCCTGTCGTTCATTCGTTGTATTTTCTGTTTCCCTTTTTACACGCCGCATCCTCTAGACTTTTATAAATTTGCACTATGAACGTGTGATAGAAAGGAAAAAATATTTTTGAAGCATCTTCCCTGCAGGCACATGACGTCGAAATGACGTCGTTCTGACGTTGGTGCGACGTAATGACGTCTCAACGTCAGTACGAATGACGTCGCGTCAACGTCAGTATGACGTCATTTCGACGTCATGTGCCTGCTGGGTTAACACGCAAATAAATCATGAAATTCAATTTTGTAAGCCTTACATATTATCTGTCTAAAACATTAAAATTTTGCTGTTTCAAATTCATATTTTACACAAACAATCACGCATATTAGCTGTATACTATAATACTGTATCAATCTTTCTGCCAACCATACTCGGGGAATCTCGCAGGTGTCTTATCAGTGACGTCACGCTTTTATCTCCTAGATGTTCTCCCCCTAGAATATAGTTCATGCGACCCCAACTGTTCTGAATCAATTTTTATTTAAAGGTAGGTTCCTGGACTAGCGATAACAATTATGTCCACAAAATAATTTTGTCTTTTCTGAGCAGTAATGAATTCTCTTAATTTTCTGAATTTGTTGCTACTGAGAAACTCGTCAGATGTTGAAGAAAATAGTCGTTTTCCCTTTGGGTCTATTTTCTTTCGTTGGAATTCCAGTTCTAAAAATAACTATGTTTATGATGTCTAAAAGTGCACGATTTCTGATGCCATTCTCCAAAGGTCAATTTTCCCTTGCCGTGAGCTCACCTAGAGGTCCTGGCATGGCGGATGAGTTAAAACTACCCCAAAATGCAATGAAGCATGGCGTCAGCTGCGTTTTCTATTTTTGGCGCGAACTAAAAATAGCGCTAACTGGAGTGCGAAGCAGAGTTAGGAAATCCCTTGCAAAACAACTTTTCTAATATTTTTTTTATTTACACTTTTTAGTGAAACTTATTCATTCCCTTTTATAAGTGCTTTCCAACAACGTGGATGAAAGATCATCAAAATTATGATGCATTCCAAAGTACAGGGACCTACCTTTAACTTTCACCGACACATCAAAAGTCAACTGCGTCTAGAAAGTCAGGATTCTGTAGTTCCAGAATGTGATGATTCACTAAGATTGGGCTCCTTGACAATTTCTCGATGTAGATGCTTCTTTCAGCCTAAAAACACCGCAGTCTCCTAAAATTGCTGACGCGTCTCCGGGGCAGCATGACACAGCTTGCATGTTGCATTTACAGCTATACGTCTACGTCCAAGTTACGTCTTAGGAAACCAAGGGTCCTATTAGCCTTTGTGTCAGACTATGGGCATTTCCTTTGATCCCAATTTCCAATCTTCATTATCAGGGTAATTTCGTACACTCTTCATTTTCAAAACCTTGTAGGACATGACCATCCATGTCGCTCAAATCCTTATACATAGTATGCTTATAAGAAACTGTATCGCTGCTTAGGGGTCCTACTAAACACTGGTAAGACACCACAAAGACACCAAAAACCACAAAGACACCACTAAGACACCACAAAGACACCCCCCCCCCACGGACACACACACCTTTTTCTCGAGACATTTACGTTGTAATGCTAAACAGTCATACAGGGACAGCACACAGATATATCTGATATTAGGAAAAGTATCTTTAGTATTAGTAAGTATTAGTTTACAAATGTTTGTTATCATTATTTCTTGGCAATATTTTATTCTTACTCTTACAACCTAGGAGCGGCTGTAGTGTAGTGGATAGTACTCCAGACTACCAATCCAGGGGTCGCAGGATCGATCCCCCGCTTCTCCGGTCTTTCGGATGAGACTTTAAACCGAGGTCCCGTCTCCATATGACCTCGTTGTTGGTGGGACGTTAAAACCCGAGTTCACTCACTCACTCTTACAACCTGGTTAATAATTCCAAACTGGCGGCATGAATGGACGAATGGCGGTACAAAATATTTGTAATTAATGCATTATGTTATAAGTTAATCGATATAGAAAATGTTTGTTTTCTAATTTCTTTGCGGTTATATAATGATGGAAAAACAAATAAATAAATAAATAATAATAATAAAAAAACACGGCCGATGTCAACATCCTAAACAGTTAAAATGAATCTGAATATAATTTTCCATCATTTTCAATGTCTTTGTGGTTTCTTTGTGTGTTTTGTGGTATCTTCGTGGTGTCTTTGTATATTTTTTTTTTTCAGCCCGATTTCAGAGTTTTTTGTTTGCTAATTTTTTCTTTACATACATTCTACTAGCAATTTTTTTTCTGATACTTTTTATAGGCAATGTATGTCTAAAGTATTATTGTGAAATAAGAATAAGTCCAACGATTTAATATTTATAGTGTTTTGTCCAGTATTTTACATCTGCATAGCACATGTGTTTTAGTTCATGTTCCATTTTTCATTTGATATATGTTCAAAACAAGTATAAATAAATAAATAAAAGTAACATAATCAAATACATTTTGCCTTCCCAAACTTTACAGAAGAAGCTTTCCGGCTAAGATCTACATATTAAATATCAGAAAAAAAGATATGAACATAATTTCCATCATTTCAGTGTCGTTGTGGTGTCTTTGTGTTTTTGGACAGCCCGATCTGAGCATTTTTTACATACACTCTCAATGCCATATTTATCTGATGCAGTATTTTAAGATATTATGTGTCAAAAGTGTTAGTAAGAAACAAGAATAGATGCAATATTGTATTTAGAAAGTTTTAACATGCAGTTTCCATTTGTACAGCATATGTTTTAGTTCATATTGCATTTTCATAAGATATAGTTTCATGAAAAAAAAATAATAACCATAAATAAATAAATACCTTTCACCATTGCAATCTTCTCAGTACAAGATTTCAAGCTATGGTTCGTACCCTAAGAGATCAGGAAAAAATATTTATATAATTTTTGTGTCTTTGTGGTATCTTTGTGGTGTCTCTGTGCGCCTTAGTGTCCTTTTGGTGTCTTGGTGTTGTCTTAGCAGTATTTAGTAGGACCGGTTGCTTAACACAGTTGCTCACCGCTTTTTTGCGCTTCGTGTCGTCTTGTTAGGGCAACCATCAAAAGCGTGTCGCCATTAATATTTCGCCTCACGTTGATCGGTGTCTCAAAACTTGAGCTGTAATGGTAATGCTAGATTATTTTGAAAAATAAATTCTATTGAGATATCTCTTTGTCAATACGCTATCATGTAAAATATATAGCAGAGTCCTATGAACTTTTGAGAACCACATTAACAGTGGAACTCGCCAGTTTGTCTGTTGTTGTTGTGGGTGGGGTGCACTGCACAAACTTGGTCATAAGTTTGCCGGCTTTTGGGTTTGTTGAGAGGGGACAGTAGGACTGGCTTCTTTTGAATTTATTTTATGAGAGGTCAGACTACTGCCCTCTCTATGATGCAGGCTGCCGAGGAAGATTTTTGCCTTCCAGTGAAGCAGTGTACCCCTCCACTGGCCCGAGGCAGCTTGTTTGTCAAGGGTTTCGACCTGCGACAGCAGACCACTGGTCTCTGACGCCTTAGGCAGACGAGACTAAGTCTGTTTCGGTTCTGTCTGTATACCGAGCAAGCTTGCTGTGGTTCTTTCTCCGGGTACTCCGGTTCTTCTTCCACATTAAATACAGACTCTGACCGTTACACTGGCACGAAAGTTCGTGGCCGGCGTACGGTCCGAAACTTACATTAAACCCCACACGTTTTTTTTGGGAGTTTTTTTACCGTATACCGGTCTCGGGGTGTCTCGTGTCCAGTCATGGTTACAATTACCTCCTCTTGCCATGTGGCATGTAGGAGGGTGAGCCTCATATAGGCTGGAATTCCTGAGATACAGATACAGGTGCGACTTGTGACATCGTAAAGTTACAGGTCTATGAAAAAACTAAGACACCCCAACTGAGGATCAAAGACTAGGTATCCTGTGCTCAGGGTGTTGACACGGTCTAGTCCCTAAAAACTGACAAATTTATTATGGAAGTGTCTCCGGGTACGGTACCGTATCCTTAGACCCTGGGTCTCCAGGTACGGAACTGATCCAGAGACTCTGGGTCTTCAGGTATGGAACCGTACCTGGAGACAGCCCTATGAGGATAAGCTCCGGGTACGGCAGTAAGTTTTTCAGTAATATATATGTTAAGTAGTTTTACCCATTTAATATATAGTTAATCCAGCAATTAATAAAATTACTCCTCGTATAAAAAAAATATTAAGTTGCCATCTTGCTAGGGAAAATTATAACGTAAGTCAGTCATTTGCATTATTTTGACTGATGTACATAAACTGCGATAAACACGACCGAGGTGTCTTGTTTGATCGCCTGCTAATTGCTCGCGGACAATGTTTTCTGAAGTGTGCAAACAACTATCATCTCATTTATAATCTGTACAACTAACATTCACATTTATTAAAAAGAATCCATCTTTTAGTAATTCTGTGATTTATTATAAGCAATGTAGACTGGAAACAGACGCCTTAACGCATGCAGCGTTCTTGAAAATGCCTTTCAGGGCAACGAAATACTGTCATCAAACTGTATAATCACATTATGTCATATGCGCCAAGTGTTGTTGAGCATCTCAATCAGAATGACATTAAGAATTTAATTGTGTGCTTATGAAGGTTATTATCACTTCAACAGAAATCGCATTGATAGACCAAAGACAAGTCGCCCCTCAAAAATCTCGGCCCAGGACAACCCGCCCCATATTTGTTTTTAACTAACCACAAGTCAACTCGTCCCATATCATAAACTTGCCAAAAGTCAACTCGCATCAAATTATGGAGAAAAAAAACCTCGGCCCAGATTAATTGTGAGTATCTTGCTCTTGTAATTTTTAGCTCACCTGAACGAAAGTTCAGGAAGAGCTATTGTTGTCACCTTGGCGTCAGCGTCAGTGTCGGCGTCCGGATTGGATGTTTTGGTTAAAGTTTTTTAAAAACCTATATCTCATTAACCCATTGATAGATTCTTTTGATACTTGCACTGTAGTCAGTGATTTTTTTACCCCTGCGTCCTGCGTCTTAGACGCATAATTTTCCAAGAGGACGCAAAATATTTCCTTGGCTGCGTTCCGGGACGCATAAAAATAGCCGATCGGTAGTCCAACTTCCGATTTCGGCTTCGTTTACAAAGCTACTTTCGTTTTAAGAATATAGCAACAGTGCATTAGCAGATTGTTATATTACTGGTAAAAACAGTACCATAGTCTTTCCTACTCCCGCTAAATACCGAAGTCTACCTGTAATACCAATAATCAATAGTAGTTGTCCAGTACCGGAGGAACATAGTATTATCGACCAACGTGATGTCTTTTACCTAAGTGCAAACTTTTATCAATACACCGGGTCAATAAGTAATCATGCCTCCGAAAAACAAGAAAAAGATCAAACTTGATTCAAAGCAGCAAACATTATTTGGTCTTCTTGGGCAAGACAAACACGCAAGGCCAGATGTTGCAGATCATGATGCGACCGATCAAACTTCCGAATCCGAAATGACAACGGATGTCTCCAAATCCAATACGCTGTCTGACAATGAGACAACAGGTGATTTATTTATTCCCGTTACCCTAGGAGCTTGACGTTGGTTATTTTTTACTTATAGGGCTTGTCCTTTGAAGTCCTTTAAGTTTGGGATGCAGAGAAAATATTGCTTTTGCATCCCAGTAAAGATGCAAACCCTTGAGCTTGGGATGCAAAGATTTTAGGTCTTGTGAGTCCTGGGACTCAAAGAAGGAGATTTGTAAAAAAATCACTGGTAGTTAGATATTGGTCCAAAGTTTAACAGGGTACCACCACCACCCCACTCCATGACCTTGATGTCAAGGTCATGGACTTAGAAAATTGGGAGGTTTTTGGGACTGGATGTTTTGGTTAAAGTTTTATAAAGCCCAATATCTCCTTAACATACATGTGATGAACTCTTGAGGACCATGTGGGAGATCTGGATTTCATTTCAGGGAGATTGAGTTCCCCATCAGGGAGACTTTTTGACGGCAACTTTGACGCTTTGTTTCGAGTACTTCACTGTTTTTTTTTTTTGTTTTTTTTTTTGGTGGTGGGGATTGGGGGGGGGGGGGGGGGGGGGTTCTTGTTTTAAAATAGAACAACATGAAATAAAGTACAGTTGTATAGTTTGTTTAACTTCTTTACTTTTGAGTTACCCAATACTTCAAAAGTATGCCATTTCAGTGCAGTAACACTACCATCCTAAGTTTAATTCACAGTGTAATTCAACAGTACTGTTCATAGTGTTAGTGCTGACCATTCCATTGCTAAATTGCAAAAAAAAAAGAAAAAATAAACAATCTGATTATCTGGCATTCTCAAACCATCACCCCTCCCCACTTTCCCCTAACCCTCAATATAAACATCCAAAATTGCATCTTGGATGATGGGTCCGATTTGCTCCGGTTATTTTGATGAAAGCTGATACTTGTTAAAAACTCAAAATCTGTTTATCTCAAAACCGAGTTATATTCTACACTTTAATGAACATACCTGTCATTAGAGCTGTCTATTTTCGTTGAATATTAGATTAAGAACAAATATAGCTGCATATTTGGGCCAGTAAACTTGTAGAAAGAATGGCATATTTCTGTCTCAGTCAGATGCTGAAGATCGGGGATTTCCCATATTTTATTTATAAATTCACACTGGTTTTCTTTTCACATACGACGCGTCTAAATCGGCGGGAACTGGATAGAAAAACGCGGGAAACTATTCTTAAAGTGAACGAACCGACTTAAATAAAAATACAAAAATTGCTGGCACCCGTGATGATTTCATGAGAGTATGATCTGATCAGCCTGCGCAAAGTTTGCATGATCGATATTTATAATGACTATACATTACGTATCTGACATGTTTACTGAAAAAATCGATATCGGATCATTGTCGATTGGCGGCACTTGCATCTATTGCATTCGTGCAAATCAATGACATATTAATAAACAATGACCGATGCATAAAGCCGTGACGCAACAAAAGTCATTTGCTCTCGGTAAAAGGTACCTACTTTTATAGTTAAAGGCAGGAGTGGACTATAAAAGGCAAAATTAGCTACCTATTCTCAGTTTTCCAATAGCCACCAAAGGGTAAACATCTACACTAGCTCCTGTAGATTTATCTCGGATTTGATTGGCTGTTGATTTGCTGGGGTATTTACCTGTGAAAGCATTGGCAGCTCTTATTGGCTAAAACAGGACAGTGGTCTAATTTGCACAGTTGCTAAGCCACGCCCTCTATTCCTCATACAGGTAGCTAATCCTCTACAGGGGGGTTCAGAAATCCTGCCTTTAACACAGGTACCTTTACTGGTGCGCAAGCCAATTTAACACCTCGCTGCGTCTGATCAGCGAATACCCCTCGGAATGACACGTCCTATATTGCACCCTGTTAGGTAATTAGGTCACGGACACTTAATCCTTTTGACAGCCGCCGGGTAGGTAGTTACCGCAAAATGAACGGTTCAGAAAAAGTTATGACGGGAAAATTCAGCATCCGGGAGATTCTGAATACTTTCCGGGAGCGCGGGAGATGAGCTCCATTTCCGGGAGACTCCCGGATGATCCGGGAGACATCACATGTATGCCTTAACCCATGGATGGATTCCTTTGATACTTGCACTGTAGTTAGATATTGGTCCAAAGTTTTCCAAGGTACTACCTCCACACCCCCCCCCCCCCCCCCCCCTCAGTGACCTTGATGTCAAGGTCATGGACTTAGAAAATTGTCTTTTTATTGATTTGATGTTATGGTTAAAGTTTTTTAAAGACACATATCTCCTGAACCCATAAATGAATTCTTTTTATATTTGCACTGTACTTAGATCAGAGTACTACCCCAACCCAGTTTAGTGACCTTGATGTCAAGGTCAAGGACTTAGGAAATTTGGTCTTTGTTAAAGTTTTCTAATAGCATACTTATTCATAATGCTTATCAGAGATTTAGTTTGCACTTGAACTGATGTTGGACACTTTTTTTGAGTTTTTA
This sequence comes from Ctena decussata, assembly GCA_963989385.1. Taxonomy (NCBI): domain Eukaryota; kingdom Metazoa; phylum Mollusca; class Bivalvia; order Lucinida; family Lucinidae; genus Ctena; species Ctena decussata. The sequence goes on along the minus strand of OZ022499.1, from coordinate 26,874,649 downwards.
CAAAACATTATTTACTTACCCCACTGGATGACCTTGAAGTCAGGGTCATCGACTTTGAATTCTGTCTTAAAGATTTGGGTTAAAGTTTTATATTTATGAAGACATAATTTCACAGTGCCACAATGGACTCAGTTGATACTAATACTTGGACTGGTGTTAGATAATGATTCAAGGTTTTGATACATCTTAGCCCCCCTCCCCCTCAGCCTTTAAAACCCCAGCCTTTAGTTCTTGGACCTCAAGCTCATGGACTTTGAAGTGTCATATATCATGTGGATTTATTTTATTTTTATCTTATTCTAAGACTTATTTCTGAGATAGCTTTTGTTTATAAATGTGTTGTCATTATGGACATGCTTGCCTGAAGTTTTATGCATAGCAGTCCACACTATCATAGCGACTGTAAGATGGGCAAGCACCTATTCAGGTGAGCTATGCTGTCAGGTGACAGCTCTTGTTTAAATGCCACTGAAAATCTACCATCTGATTTCATGTATATGCCCTGACAAAATAACAGTCCCTGACACACAACTTGAAGGAATTTACGATAATTATGAGCGTCTTAAGTTTCTAAATTTGGTTTAAGCTCAACCCGCCAGTGCCTCCCAAACCACAAACTACCCCCCCCCCCCCAAACCACCCCTCCAAAGAAAACAATGTTAATCACTAACATTCCAGAAAGACATTTCATGAAATTAATTGCATCTCAATGTAAGTATCCATAGCAGCAGTACCCGGGCGCCATTCGTCCCTCTGTTGAATAAAAACTGTGTGTGTAATTCAATTCTGGTAATAACATTACCCCCGCACCTCAGTGGAACGTATTCATAGAGGCAGTAACGGGGAGCCGTTCAATCGTCCATGAATAAAAACTGTTACTCATTGTTGAATTTTATTATTAATTTGGACAAAACAGACCTGTGTGAAAAACAACAATTATTGGTGTGAGGGCTAAAACGTCATGTTATTTTATGCAAAATAAACACATTATTTAGAACACGTTATCATTAATTATTTTACCTAGCAAGATGGTGACTCAATGAAATTTTTACAAGGAGTCATATTATTGCTGGATTAACTATGTATTAAATGGGTAAAATTACTTAATACATAATATTGAAAACTAACTGCCGTACCCGGAGCCAGTCCTCGTAGGACTGTCTCCAGGTACGGTTCCGTACTTGGAGACCCTGAGTCTCGGGGTACACTTCCGTACCTGGAGACCCAAGGTCTAGGGATACAGTACAGTACCCGGAGACACTTCCTTTTATTATTGGCTGGCTTTTCAGTGCTGCTGTTCCTGTTTTATTGGCACACATACAGCAGATTTTAGGAAATGGGTATCACAAAATTATTTCCCCAATTGTGTATGTTGGCAATGTTAAAAATTAATCTATACATGTACATGTATTAACATTTTTGTATTTGACTGTCACTCACAAATTTATTGAAACTTCACAGAAAGATGAAACATAATGAGAAGTTGTGTTGCACACAAGCAGGGTTCTCACTTCAGTTTTTAAAGTAGGAGTCCGGGACTCCTCCTTTTCCAAAAATAGGAGTCCCATGTGAAAAGACTAAAAAATTGGAGTCCCATAGGTTTTAACATAAAATTTAGCTTCAAAAGCCTTAAATAATAACTTACTTATCTAGATAAAATTGTCTTATGATATTGTCCCCGAGGGATGCAAAAGATGTAAAGGGCTCAAACAGGACGGAGGAAGGGCAATGTTTTTATGTTCGGACATCAAATAATCAGGTAATAGAAATGGAAAAAGGTATGACAATTATTCAGTAATTCTTCCATTTTCTTCCATTTTAAATCAAAGGTTAGTCCAGCTACGGACCGAAATTATTTCAGAAACAAAGTGAAAATTGAAACTTGTTTCTAGGTATTTTCCTGCCCAGAGCTGGGCTAAGTCAAAGGTATGAACTAAGTTTTCCCTTCAAAGATGTTTCTGCTTTAATATCTGCCTTACTCCCAGGCAGCAGTGTAATAGTAATAGTTACAGTTCAGTACTATTCAGTGGTGCCCCAGTCCACTGCAACATTGCTTTCAGTAATAAAAACAGCTAAGGTCTCAACCCTCTCCTCCTCCTCCCCTCCCCCCCCTTCCCCCACCTCCAACATGGCGCACCTAACGCCACCAGCCGACATCATTATCTGAGATTCTGACTGATGCTTTATGCCGAAATCGAGTTTCATTTACACTTGAATGAATGTGTATGCAATGCATACCTGTCGTTGAATCTGCCTTTGTTTACAGTGAATATCTGTGCATATCTGTGTCAATAAAAGTTCCTATAGTCTATACCGCTTGTTGAAATGGGACTCGCAGATTTCCCAAAGCTTTATTTATAGAGCTATACTGGTACTCGTTCTGCACATGGTGCGCGAGAAACGGCGGGAAACAGACTAAAAATGGCGGGAAAGAATCCTCCTCCCCTCCCCCCCCCCCTTCCCCCACCTCCCAACATGGCGCACCTAACGCCACCCGCCGACATCATTATCTGAGATTCTGACTGATGCTTTATGCCGAAATCGAGTTTCATTTACACTTGAATGAATGTGTATGCATACCTGTCGTTGAATCTGCCTTTGTTTACAGCGAATATCTGTGCATATCTGTGTCAATAAAAGTTCCTATAGTCTATACCGCTTGTTGAAATGGGACTCGCAGATTTCCCAAAGCGTTATTTATAGAGCTATACTGGTACTCGTTCTGCACATGGTGTGTGAGAAACAGCGGGAAACAGACTAAAAATGGCGGGAAAGAATCCTCCTCCCCTCCCCCCCTTCCCCCACCTCCAACATGGCGCACCTAACGCCACCCGCCGACATCATTATCTGAGATTCTGACTGATGCTTTATGCCGAAATCGAGTTTCATTTACACTTGAATGAATGTGTATGCATACCTGTCGTTGAATCTGCCTTTGTTTACAGCGAATATCTGTGCATATCTGTGTCAATAAAAGTTCCTATAGTCTATACCGCGTGTTGAAATGGGACTCGCGGATTTCCCAAAGCGTTATTTATAGAGCTATACTGGTACTCATTCTGCACATGGTGCGCTAGAAACGGCGGGAAACAGACTAAAAATGGCGGGAAAGAATTTTAAAGTGCACGAACCGAAGAATCTAAAAAGTCACCGGTTTCGGGGATTGCAACGACTGGTCTTGCTAAAATATAGTATAATTATCTCTGACGACCGCTTCTAGCAACTGGAAGCTACCGCAGTTAAGAAAACTGATTTAAAGGTAGGTTCCTGGACTAGCGATAACAATTATGTCCACAAAATAATTTCGTCTTTTTCTGAGCAGTATTGAATTCTCTTATTTTTCTGAATTTGTTACTACTGAGAAACTCGTCAGATGTTGAAGAAAATAGTCATTTTCCCCTTTGGTTTATTTTCTTTCGTTGGAATTCCAGTTCTAAAAATAACTATGTTTATTATGTCTATGTGCGCAATTTCTGATGCCATTCTCAAAAGGTCAATTTTCCCTGACCATGAGCTCTCCTAGAGGTCCTGGCATAGCGGATGGGTTAAAACTATCCCAAAATGCAATGCAGCATGACGGCAGCTGTTATCTATTTTTGGCGCGAACTAAAAATAGCGCTAACTGGTGTGCGAAGCATAGTTAGGAAATCCCTTGCAAAACAACGTTTCTAATATTTTTTTGATTTACACTTTTTAGTGAAACTTATTCATTCCCTTTTACAAGTGCTTTCCAACAACGTGGATGAAAGATCATCAAAATTATGATGCACTCCAAAGTACAGGAACCTACCTTTAATACACTTACACATGTGTAACGCCCATCAAGCACAGGGCACGTGCGTAATACAAAGTCAGGAAATAAAAAACTTGACTCAGAAAATGCTCATAACTTCGGCAGGCAACCTGAAAATCTTCTCTTTTTTTTTCTCGTGAATGATTCTGGGAGCTCTTTAATGAGACCGCAGTTGCCCCTCTCGGGCTCTCATCCCTTTGGTGTGCGTGATATATAATTATGTCTCCCCCCTTTAGGGTCGGGAGACATATTGTTTTTCCCCGGGCGTCTGTCCGTCTGTCACAAATCGTGTCCGTTCTATAACTTGACAACCTCTCAAGCTATATTCGTGAAACTTCATATAAATATCAATCAACATGAGACGACGTGCAGAGTGCAAGAATGGTAACTCTGGCATTTATACTTTTTGAGTTATTTCCCTTGGAACTTAGTCCATCACAAAATTGTGTTTCAATCGTGTCCGTTCTATAACTTGAAAACCGCTCAACAGGGCCTGACAAATCAAATTTTGATCTACTTGTCCGGTGGACAGCTTCTGACCAAAAAAGCTGAAATACATGGGTTTTCCCTATATAATTCATAGATTTTTCTGGGCAAGTAAGAAAAAATTTTACTTGCCCAGCAAAAATTTCAACTTGTTCCGGGCAGCCGGACAATGGATTTGTCAGGCCCTGCGCTCAAGCTATATTTGCGAAACTTCATATAAATGTCAATCAACATGAGAGGACGTGCAGAGTGCAAGAATGGTAATTCTGGCATTTATACTTTTTGAGTTATTTCCCTTGGAACTTAGTCCATCACAAAGTTGTGTTTCAATTGTGTCCGCTCTATAACTTGAAAACTGCTCAAGCTTTATTCACGAAACTTCATACAAATATCAATCAACATGAGATGATGTGCAGAGTGCACAAATGGTAACTCTGGCATTTATACTTTTTGAGTTATTTCCCTTGGAACTTTGTCCATCACAAAATTGCGTCTCAGTCGAGTCCGTCTATAACTTTAAAACCATTCAAGCTATATTCATGAAAGTTCATACAAATATCAATCAACATCAGACGACATGCAGAATGCAATCACCATAACTTTAGTATTTATACTATTTGAGTTATTTCCCTTAGAACTTTGTCAGTCACAAAATCGTGTCTCAGTTGTGTCTGCTCTATAACTTGAAAACCATTCAAGCTATATTCACGAAACTTCATGCAAATATCAATCAACATTAGAAGAATTGCATAGTGCAAGAACCATACTCTTGCATTTATACTTCTTGAGTTATTTCCAGTGCTGGAAACGGCCAGTGGCCCAGTTGCCAAAAGCTCCTAATTTTTGTTTCGGGCCACCAGAAATCTCCAAAATATGACCTTTAGTGGCCCAAATTTATTTTTCTGGCAATACTAAATGAATGGATACTTCAGCTAGTCGATAATTTGGGCCACTGAAAGTATGGCCTGCTAAGCTTTTGGGCCACCACATTAAACTTGCGAGTTTCCAGCACTGTATTTCCCTTGGACCTTTGTCAGTCACAAAATCGTGTCTCAATCGCTTTATTACTTGAAAACCGGACAAGCTATATTCACGTAACTTCATATAAATGTCAGTCAACACTAGACAACCTGCAGAGCACAGCATTTATACTATTTGAGTTATTTCCCTTGGAACTTTGTCACTCACAAAATCGTGTCTCAATCGTCTAAGCTCTATAACTTGAAAACCGTTTAAGCTATATTCATGAAACTTCATACAAATATCAGTCAATATATAAATAGAGGACGTGCAGAGCACTGTAACTCTTGCATTTATATTTTTTGACAAAAACTAAATATGAATATCAGTCAACATTACATGACATGCAGAGCATAACAACTATAACTCTTGCATTTATACTTTTTACTTATTATGAATCCCTGCTTCAGGGTAGGGAAACATATTGTTTTTCCCTTGGCGTCTTAATGACTGATCCTTTTGACATCAAAAAGGGGGGGAGACATTCTGTTTTTTCGTAGAAAAACAATTCTAGTATTCAATTTTAATTTACTGGCAAAGCCACTGTATAAGCGTCTCACTTTCTGACAAGCTGTCAATTAGTGCGATGCGGTAATTCTAAAGATGTAAACTGACCAATCATGTCAGGCAGTGGATCTAAGACAAAGATACCGTGTTGACCCTATACATTTATATTGATCAAACAGCGTTTGAGAAAGTGTGAAATACTGACACGTGCCCTCCTACTGGAGATTAACGACCATAACAACATACGGGTGTGGGGATTAAGAAGGTGCGAAACTCCAGGTAAATGACAGGTGGCATTTACAATGATTTTATTGATTACTGGTTCAAATGAACGGTCCCTCGGTAGCTCTGTAAAAGGTGTTACAAATGTAGCAGCGCGTGGCTTCTTCAAAACTTGTAACAACTGACATTTGAGATTTTAAAGGAGTACAGCCTGAAAAATAATGCATCTGCAGGAATCCTCGGAAGGCAATTATTGGCGTCCAGGCCGTTTTTTTCGCGTCCATGGACGCTGAATTCGGCGTCCCCGAGATCCCTGCACAAGATTTGGGTTGCCAAGTTCAAGGTCAAGGTCACAATTAGGGGTCAAAGGTCAAATCTCGCCTCTGTGATAACTTAAAAATTGCTGAAGTGAATGTCATCAAACTTCACAGAAAGGTAAATCATAATGAAAAGGTATGTTACACACAATATTTATGCTCCCAAATCCAAGGTCAAGGTCACAGTTTGGGGTCAGAGGTCAAATTATGTCTCGTCAATTACTCAGAAAAGTACCAAAGCAAACTTTAAAGAAAGATAAAGCCTTATGAGAAGATTTGCCATGCACAACACATAACTTCTTACTTATGAATGTTTTCTTTGCTCTTAAAGGATCTAAACTTTTATCATTATTTACTATCACTGCAGCTGGATGTTGTGCCGTGTGGCGGTCGTAAAAAGTCTCCCCGCACTCATCTATAGTGCAGATTATATTTTCCTTTTGGTCCTTTGAGATCATGGAATATATTCTGAGAAGTCAGAAATGATCATACGTTTAGATTCATTTTCTAAACAAATTTGAAATATTTTGGTATTTTTCGACTTATATCAGTCTTTGAGACGACTGCCATGTTAAACCTGCAAATTTACTGTTTTTTTCCTCTGGCTCCTTGTGCCAGATTTAAAGGGTCACTGATGAGGCTTGAATAGCCGAAACCGCGGTATGGCCCAACTTCTTACTTATGAATGTTTTCTTTGCTCTTAAAGGATCTAAACTTTTATCATTATCCCACACCCAAGGTCAAGGACACAACACAGTTTGGTTAGTGGTTTGAATCCTCTTAAACTTCAAAGTGCATTTAAGCATTACAGAAAAGTAAAATGAAATGGTGCGAGACCCAGGTTCTATGCCCAAGGTCAAGGTCACAACTAGGGCTCAAAGTTTAGTTGAAGGGGCCTTTTTGGGGGGTATTTGTTACACACTGTAACATTTATTGTTCAACATGCATTGGAATCACTGGAAATAACTGGATTTTGTATCTGTTGTTTTGTGTGTGTTGGGTTCCTTTTTCTAGCCTCAGTGAATAGCAGTGGCAAATATTAGTGTGAATGACTGATTTGAGAGTTCATAGACCCGTGGACAATACTGAAACCTATGCTACAGTACATTTCATCAGGACCAAGGAAGCTAAAAATAGTTTTTGAAGGAAATCAAAGCTGTGGTTAAGGTTCTGAAGGCTAACTTGCCTATGAATCATTCAGGGATAAGGACTAACTGAGGCCCAGTTGCCCACAGCCCCTAAATTTTGGACTAGGCCCTTGAAATTGGGAGAATATGCCCATACCCCTAATGCTAAATTTTGGCATTGTGCAGTTGGGCCCCTAAGTCAAAATTGTTAGTCTTTACCCCTGTGACTTATTGTAAAAGATACTGACTTTCATTTCTCCTTTGGCTGATTCAAGAAGGGCAGTTGTCAGTTACTGGTGAAAGTTAGTGCACTTAGTACTGGTTAACCGCTTAGGAGGTCTAAAGCCTGCCCAGGAATAGTGTGGTAAGGCTAACTGACCGTCCCGACATGACCATGCATGTAGCTGTTTACCGTGGACGTTAAACAATTGGACAATAATAATACTTGAGTAGTGTAATTTATCTATAGGTGAAACTGACCATCAATTTTTCCATCAGATTTACAAAGGGAGTTAACATAAATGATTGTAAATGCTACTTGGGTAGCATAATTTATAGGTGAAATGGCTCACCAATTATTCCATCAGTTTTACAAAGGGGAACAACATGAATTTTTGTCTGTATTGCTGGAAGATGTAATTCTTCCAAAGGGTCCACTCTTTAAGGAAAGAATTTGCTCCTAGAGGAGCAAATTCTTTACTTGAAGAGCTGACCCCTATTGAAAAGGGAGGCAAAAACAAGGAAAAGTGACATCTGAAGGTAAATCAATTCATCTTAATACTGTGTGTTAGAAGATTTTGGCAGTGGGTGATTTACTACTCTTTAGGCGCTAAATGCTGCCCTGAGTGCATTTAATAAGATTGATACATGTACAGTAAATTACATTGTTTTGCTAAGGTTCAGTTACACCTATCTAATTTGTCATAAGTTTGAATGAAATCTTTAGTTTCTTTGGAATCACCTAGTTTACCTAGTAAGCTAGGGTTTGGATATTGGGACATGCACTAGTCTGTGAAAAGAAAAAAACAACAAAAAACAGACTGTTTTCTTATTTTCAGTCACACACAATACTCCTGGTACAGCCGAACTCCCGGCCAGACACAAGAACCTACTCAGACTATGAATCACTCAACGAGTGTCTTGAAGGTATGTTCAGCATCTGTTAAATTTCTGCCAGTTAAATATTTTAAAATACATAGACTTGAATGTCACTTGATAGTAGGGCTGGGACGAGTACCCGGGTACCTGAGTCCGGGTCGGGTTGGCCAATTACCCGGGTACATATTTACTACCCTTTACTCGAATGCTCATCATTATGTGATACATGAGTATTTTATTTCAAGAGAATTCCAACCATTAGAGCAAAATTTTGTGTGACTGTCTTGTATAAATTGCCATCATAATTTAATTGCAAAACCAATTTTGTATATTATAAGAGGGAAAATTTCTAAATTTCGTGCCTTTCCCAAACATGTGTAGGAAATGACTTATACCTTTCTTATTATTTGAGCTAAACGTATATTTCTAACTGTGGACACGCTCAAAATGCTATAGTTACGGGTACCCGCAGGTAATAGGGACTCGGGTATAAAATCTCTTCCTCTCCCAGCCCTACTTGATAGTATTCTCTTTCAGGCCAAATATAATACATATATGTGTTTAGGGTAAGTCGACTGTACAATTTTTTATGAGAAAGAAACAAATCAAGATCTTAAGTGGAAATTTTTTCTTTTTCATGCAAAATAGTAGGGCTGGGTATTGCCACTAAAAACCGTATCGGGATATATCACGATACACTGGTCTGTATTGGGATATGTATCACGATATATCGCTACTTCTTTTTCAGTTCGTACATCTATGTTACTTGCTTTTACTGTATTGTTTGCTTCTGTCTTTTATTAAATTATTGTAATGCAAAATGAACATCCCATTCTTTACCTGTTTATTTTAACACCAAAAAAAAACAGCTCCTGTACTTTATTAAAATGCAACTGTTACAAGTCTGCGATCTCATTTTATTTTACTAATTGACTTACTTCACCCTAGTGACCATGCATCTAGTGGATGACTTCTTTGTTATTCTGCTCTGACCCAGTTTTGCCCCAAGGCGAGAATGAAAAAAGCATGCAGATTTTCAACACCGGTTGTGATCAAATTTTATCAGTGATGTGAAAAGGAGATACACTAAATAATCCGACAGTAATTGCTGAGTAAATGTTGTAGACCCAGATCAGACAACTCCTTGGAGCAGTGTGATCAGGATCTGCAGTGTATGTCAACAAAATAATGATACTTCCCGTAAGTGAAAATGTACTAAGATATACACACACACAAAAAAAAATGTTCGAAAGGTGTTCGAATATTTAAGTTATGAATGGGAGTATGTGTCAAAATGATCATACCGTTGGAGTGATAGGATCAATTGGATACTGACAAATTAAGGATTAAACTGGACATTATTACCTACAATCACGGTAGTTTTTGTTTACATCTGTGTTTGAAGATTACAGAGATAAAAGACATAAGAGGAAGCGAGTCTCCCGCAAAAGTAAACTACATGTAACAAAACCCGTTTTTAAAGACTATATTGGCTTTAATTGACTCAACTACCTACATGAAAAAAAAATATTTGGCGAAAAATACTAACAAAATGAAAAGGAAACTGTTAATTAAAAGCATATAAAACGTTTTCACGAGAATGTCCGGAAACTTCCGAAATTTACCGAGCGTACTGGTATTGCCAAAACGTATCGTGATTCATATCGTGGCAATTTTGAATCATGATTTACCGGTATACCCTTAATATCGCGCACCCCTACAAAATAGCTACATATTGTAGCCCCTTATTAGTTATCTAGGCGATTCTAATAAGGAATCACAACAATGGACCTTGGTTTTAAGGAGAAAGGAGAACAAATTTGTTCATATTCCAGTATTTTTGTGAACAATCTTCCACATCTGGATCTCCAATGTTAAGACTGCAAGGGAAATGTCACTATTTTCCTCGAACTGCTGTTTTGTCAAATGCCCGGCAAACAGTGAACGCTAACCAGTCTGTGAATATGTGCAGTCCAGCTGAAGTTTTCATTTCGTGCAAGTCAGTTTTGCAGGGTCCATAGATAGTATGTGTGATCAGCAAAAGTTCTGATTAAAAAAATTGATTCTGCATTTGAAATTCCACCATGGGCAACCCTTCGGTCTGAGTTCTACAGAGCTCCAGATAAGAAGAGGTAACAGGGATAATTCAGTGATAATATTCCATATTTCTCTATAAAATCATATGTTGTGACCCTCATTAGAACTGTCTCATGGAGGTGGTTCTAATGAGGGGTCAAAACATACGCTTTCCATGAAAAATAAGAAAAAAAAAATCTTTGAATTATCCTCAGTACCCCCTCTTATCTGGAGCACTGGTTCTAGATAACATTGGGGCTAGATGCTAATTCTGGGATTATATCCCAGCACTATCGTAGAAAAGCCATCTTATCTAGAGTCCTGAAACATTCAGCATCACATTCTGAATCATGTTTCTAACTGGGAATCACAGTAATTTGTGTTTTGGGGTTTATGGCACATACACATAAGCATGAAGGCAGTAACTGGCAGAAAGATAAAATGTGAAAAATTCCTTGTATCTGTACAGTACAGTGGACCCTCTTTGCAATGGCATTTGTTCCCAAACATTTTGACAATAAACTGAATTTGCTGTTTTAAAGAATACATATTTGAACAATAAAGCCATTCCATGCATATCAAAATGACATCATAAAGAATTTTACTGTTGTAAATTAGGGCCATTATAAAGAGGGTTGACTGCTATAAAAATTTTCCCTTTCTTCGTAGGTATCTGCAAGATCTATGAGGAGCATTTGAAGAGACAGAATCCTGACTGTCCATCAATCACATATGACATCAGTCAGCTGTTTGACTTCATTGATCAGCTTAATGATCTCAGCTGTCTCGTGTAAGTATTGACTTCATTGATCAGCTTAATGATCTCAGCTGTCTCATGTAAGTATTGACTTCATTGATCAGCTTAATGATCTCAGCTGTCTCATGTAAGTATTGACTTCATTGATCAGCTTAATGATCTCAGCTGTCTCGTGTAAGTAATGACTTCATTGATCAGCTGAATGATCTAAGCTGTCTCGTGTAAGTATTAACTTCATTGATTAGCTTAATGATCTCAGCTGTCTCGTGTAAGTATTGACTTCATTGATTAGCTTAATGATCTCAGCTGTCTCGTGTAAGTATTGACTTCATTGATTAGCTTAATGATCTCAGCTGTCTAGTGTAAGTATTGACTTCATTGATCAGCTTAATGATCTCAGCTGTCTCGTGTAAGTATTGACTTTATTGATTAGCTTAATGATCTCAGCTGTCTCGTGTAAGTATTGACTTTATTGATCAGCTTAATGGTCTCAGCTGTTTCTTGTAAGTATTGACTTCATTGATAAGCTTAATGATCAGCTGTTTCATGTAAGTATTGACTTCATTGATTAGCTTAATGATCTCAGCTGTCTCGTGTAAGTATTGACTTTATTGATTAGCTTAATGATCTCAGCTGTCTCGTGTAAGTATTGACTTTATTGATCAGCTTAATGGTCTCAGCTGTTTCTTGTAAGTATTGACTTCATTGATAAGCTTAATGATCAGCTGTTTCATGTAAGTATTGACTTCATTGATAAGCTTAATGATCTCAGCTGTCTCGTGTAAGTATTGACTTTATTGATTAGCTTAATGATCTCAGCTGTCTCGTGTAAGTATTGACTTCATTGATAAGCTTAATGATCTCAGCTGTCTCGTGTAAGTATTGACTTCATTGATAAGCTTAATGATCTCAGCTGTCTCGTGTAAGTATTGACTTTATTGATCAGCTTAATGATCTCAGCTGTCTCGTGTAAGTAATGACTTCATTGATCAGCTTAATGATCTCAGCTGTCTCGTGTAAGTATTGACTTCATTGATCAGCTTTATGATCTCAGCTGTCTCGTGTAAGTAATGACTTCATTGATCAGCTTAATGATCTCAGCTGTCTCGTGTAAGTATTGATTCATTGATCAGCTTAATGATCTCAGCTGTCTCGTGTAAGTATTGACTTCATTGATTAGCTTAATGATCTCAGCTGTCTCGTGCAAGTATTGACTTCATTGATCGGCTTAATGATCTCAGCTGTCTCGTGTAAGTAATGACTTCATTGATCAGCTTAATGATCTCAGCTGTCTCGTGTAAGTAATGACTTCATTGATCAGCTTAATGATCTCAGCTGTCTCGTGTAAGTAATGACTTCATTGATCAGCTTAATGATCTCAGCTGTCTGGTGTAAGTAATACACATTATTATAACAGTAACTTGATCTGGCGTACTGTATCACGTCGAGTTGATGAGCTCATACCATCGGATCACCCGAGACGCTTGCCTCGAGGGTGATCCGATGGTATGAGCTCATCTACGAGATGTGATACAGTACGCCAGATCAAGTTACTATTATAATAATTTGTTTATTATATACCTTCGAGAACAGCCAATCATTCATACTTGCCAGCGCTATTGCATAGACACGAATTTGACCTGCGCAGCAGAGGAATGTAGCTCGTTGTGAGACAAACGCCTCCGACTAAGTTATCCAGGCGCGCCATTTCTGACGTGTTTGTTGACGTTACGTCACTAGTCCCCTTTCTCTGGTTCTCGTTTCTATGATGCACTTTAAAAAATGACGCGCCTGAAGCTGGAACTCAGAAATAGCCTCGTTTTAAAGGATAGTGATACGGATTCAGAAAACGTCAGTTTGATACGGCGTTCTGTAACAGATGGCCAGAAAACAGGCAGTTCAAAGGGTGTATCATTGATAGGTATATAATAAATGTGGTTATCATCTGTGGCCAGCTGAAGGCCAGTTCTCATTGAAAATAATATACAATTATTGACCTTTGTTGAGGTGAATATGCAGTTTTATTGACCTGCAAACAACATATTGACGGACACTAAGCGGAGGTCACTATGTTGTTTGCAGGTCAATAAAACTGCATATTCACCAAATAACGGTAAACAATTGTTTTATCATATGATAATTCTAAATACAGTTTCCTTTGATATTTATAATGGTACTACACGGTATTATTCCGCGACGTTACACCATTAACATTCAGGTACATCAGACGTCACGTCCCGAAAATACAATGATGCAGTGTAAAAGTAATATTCATTGACTGGCCGGTGGATATTGCAAAATATTGACAGGCACATGACGTCAAATTACCAAATGAAATTGTGTTACATCTTGGTCATATAAAAATGTAGTTATTCCACAGTGAAGCTGCTTAAGGTGGTGATTTCTAACTCTTTCTCAAATTTGTAAGGTAGACCAGATGAAAATAGTCACTTTTTCTCAAATGTCTGACCATGTATGGTGCATGTACACTGCATGCATTAATCAAATACAGGTAGAGCAGTTACACCTTTATCATACTCACAGTATACCATAAAGATTCTATATATTGGGACAGTTAGGTCTGAGCAAATAGTGCAAACCCAGATCAGACAGGAGCAGTCTGATGAGGGTCTACACTATTTGCCATCCCATTTGCATTTTTTGGGCACATTACTGTACTGTAAAACCAAACTGTTCCAATTTTAGGACAGTTATGGTAATTATTTTTAGTGTCGCAATATTTAGAATTTTTACCACCATGACACAGGTGTGTATATGAAATTGTTCACCTTGAAAATGGACTCTACCGTGTATTTGGACAAATATTTGGAGGCAGAATAGACCATTATTTATCTGCCCAGCCTGAAAATGTGTGAAAAAAATGGAAAAAATAATTGCTAGGACGCTCTCCAGAACCTTCAGACCCTATTACATTTTTAATAACGATGGGTATTTTTACAGATTTTTGCGCACAAAATTATCCTTTGAAATTTTCTTATATATACCCTTTTTAACTTCAACAAGTCCTGCATTTTTGGATTCTGAATTGTGAGAAACAACATAAAGAAGGCATCTGCTAATTTTGGGGAAGATCTGTTATATTTTTAGCATTTTATGCAGATTTCTTACTTCCCCCAAATCAGTGATTATCACCACCTTAAACAAAGCATTTTCTAGAAGGGTCACAACTTGAGTTTTATATAGGGACAGGAGAGATGTTATTAACAAGTACTCTGGTTATTTGGAGTTCGGGTGTCTATCACAGTTCAAATAAATTCCTTCTTTTCATGTTAGTGAGGGTTTTATTGCTCTAGACTGTTTGTTGCATGCATCTCAAGCTTTAGCAACCTAAAATAAAACAAATAGAGAATATTTGAATTTTTCAGTATAAGATAGATTTATTATTTTACCAAATGAACAGCAAAAGCAGTAGTTTCAGGAGTTGCAGAGCCTCAAGTGAAAATACCAATTTTGATGTTCATGAGTGGAATAGAAATCAATCTTAAACTGAACTACAGTGTATTTCTTTTATGCTTTAAAATTGCAATAATTCAGTTCATTCCAATGCATCAGCCATCGTGACAGACACACATTTTTTTCTAGCTGTTTTATGTGAAATTTGATGCCTCCAGCTGGTATACTGGGTATGATATGAGCCGCGACGCGAGAAAACCAACAATGTGGTTGTGCGCCCAGCGCAGACTCAGATCAACCTGGGCATCCGCCAAATTTGACCAGACTCTTTGCTAAGAGCTCAAATTGTAGCTAAGGGTCTAAGCTACCTCCATGCGGACAGCGAAGACTCTGATCAGACTGGGCGGATGCCCAGGCTGATCTGAGTCTACGCTGGGCGCACAACCACTTTGTTGGTTTTGTCATGTCGCGGCTCATATTGGTTGTCGACAAACCTGCAACTGAAAAATAGCTTGAAATTTCATTTTGATAAACAAATCTTGAGATTTGGTAAGAAAGAATGCCTACAAGAGACTTGGGTGGCCAGACATCATGTGCATTAACAATGTTAAGTTAGCACTTTTAGTGATGTCATTAAATCCCTATCATTTCAAACATGTGTGACGTAATTAATGTCAGATTGGATAATGTCAAGCAGGGTTTTAATTACGGCCTGTATCAGAGCTGGTCCAAAGGACCAGTGGAGATCAGGCCGTGTTGGTCTTTCCAGCTTGACTCTTGGTCTTCAGCATTCCCCTTTCACATAACACAGAAAAATTAACTGGTTTGGAGGACCAGCTGCATATAAACTCAACTGGTCCAGCACAAAAACCACTGGTCCAGGACCAGCAGATACATGCCTGTTTTAACCCTGTCCAGCCAATTAATCAAGAAATAAATGAGACTATTTCAGGAAAACTCTATTTTTGAAACAGTGAGTCTAAAGTGAAATTGTTTGATAGAGTGAGATTATCAGTTTCGATTTTGCCAAGAAGTCTGTATAATTCATTGAAAAGTATAAAAGAAAATAATCTCTGTTTCACTTTTCAACTTTTGGATTTGCCAGTATTCATGGAAGAGATTGATCAGACTGTGCAGATGTGCAGCCTGATTTTAGTTTTTTTCTGTTTGCACATGCCATAAGGTACCATGTAACGAGATGCCAGTCCAACTCAGAGCTTTAGATAAGAGGGGGGTATTTAGTGATAATTAGGGATGATTTTTGTTAATTCTACAAAAACATATGTTGTGTCCCCCCATCTGAACCATCTCTTCTTCGAGACGGTTCAGATGAGGGGTCACAACATATGGTTTCAATGAGAAATAAAAAAAAATTATCCCTCAATTATCATCAAATACCCCTCTGATCTAGAGCTCTGAACTGTCCATGTTTTTGCGTATTTTATAACAATTTTTAGCTCGCCTGAACAAAGTTCAGGAAGAGCTATTGCACTCCCCCCGGCGTCGGCGTTGGCGGCGGCGGCGTTAGCAAAATGTTAAAGGTTTATGTTGAAGTTTTTTATGTGATGGGCAAGGCGCTGTCAGGCGAGCTATCCTGTCCCTGTGGCAGGTCTTGTTGATGAACTCATATTCACGAAATTTATCTCTTTCTTTTGTAAATAGGTTCCAGAAAAACCTGGGAACATATGTGCCCCACAACAAAGACTGGCTAAAGGAAAAAATCTACATCATGTTGAGAAAGCAGGCTGGAAGATAGAGCATCTATTCAGGAATGTTGTGGCTTTTTGAAAGTGGTCATGTGACAGAACGTGTTGTTCAGAAAAATCATTTGACTTTCTTTGACATTTGATTTTGTGACTGATCATGTGACTTACTGATGTATTGATCATGTGACCTGGTGACAATGACAACCTTACAGCAAACTGTCTTATCCTAGAAAGATGGGTTTGGTAGATTAATGCCATCAGAGAAGGGAAAGACTCGAGTCAGCTCATTCATCTGTAAAAATTGATCTTGGTTTTTCATCTTCATGTTAAATTGTTCGTTGTCTAAAGATAATCATATTTTTTTTTTGTTTTGTTCAGTACTCATAACAATGCTCCCCAGGAGGCTCAAGGGAATAAATCCATAACTAGCACCTCCTTGCGCCGAGTCTGTATGTGTCCTCTTCAATTCAAAGAAAAGTCTGTAAAATGTAAAGACTAAGATATACTTAAGGTGAATGGATACACTTTCAGGGAAGCAATTTTGCCATTTTCATTCTTGCCTTCCTTTGAAATTGATGTCAAGTCTTAAATGAAAGAATTTGCTCCCATAGGAGCAAATTCTTCCCTTTACGAGTTGACCTGATTTTGAAAGGGCTGTGTCATCCAGTGAAGCCAACAGGAAGTCGCAAAAAATGTTTCTCTTTGTATAAATGGCGGAAAAACCTTGAAAGTGTGCGCATTGACCTTAATACATGTAGATGCAAGGGCTGATATGGGACAAAAGTATTAGCATGTGGCATGAATGAGATTTAGCTTGATACTTTTCAAAAGTTACACACTAAAGGTTACAAACTACAACAGATAAAATTGTATATTTTTCTTGTCAGCGACATTTTGGAATAAGTTTAAGACTACAATCTGCATTGATGCCTTGTATACCCAATTCTCCTACTTCCGTAGTTTCCGCTATTTCCGTAGTTTGCCGGCGTCTATGTCAGTAGCTGATCACGTGACCTCCCATTGCTGGACAATATCTATAGTCCAGTTCAAATTACCAGATATTGCAATTTCCTGTTTTCATTGCAATGTTACTCTTTTATTTTACAATGAAATTCACAAAATAGATAACTAGAAATATGTGTTAATAAAACTGTAGGGCCTGAGTTCAAAATGGTATTTGAAAACTAAAATTTTCACTGAAACAGAAATTTCTTACACATGTGAGTTAGGCAAATCCACTTCTTTGAACTGCACTATAGTTTACAAAAATTTTCCACCTGTTGACCTCAGGAGCCAAAACTTCCGTTTGACCTACAGACCTCAGGAGAAGGTCCCTTAAAGTGGGCATTGATTTTAAAGCAAGATTTAACTAACATTTCTTTAATGCTGTTACTCATTTTTGACATGTAAGTCCTCAATATCCAGACATTTTATTTCACACAGTTAAACTATTACAACACGCTAGTGAAAGCATTATTTCACTGACTTCCAGTTAGTGCTACGGAAATAGGAGTATAGATCTAAACAATACAGCATAATAAGTAATTAACAGCAAAAGACATTGATTTAAATTGGAATGGATATAGAACAGAGCTGATGAATCGAGTTTTGATGATACCCTTAAAGGTCTAAATATTGGGGCACATGAAATAATTACCATAATTGTCCTTAAAACAGACAGTACTCCTCTTCTCTGGGCCTTTGATCTTTGATGTAGCGAAACAGAAGAATAGGCTAGTTATGCTTATACATGTACATGTAGTTGCAAAAGTGCAGCATGTGCTAAGGAAATTAAAATGTGCTAGAAATTTTGGTTTCTTTGTCATCAGCAGTTTTGAACATTGTGAACAAAGACAATGTACTTAGAGTAATGAACAACAACACAAGAAAGAGTGCTAGATATCATGTTAACAAAAAGGAAGACTGAGGTCAGTCTGTGCAATTTAATCACATAGCGGTCCCTTTCCCAGCAAAAAGATGGAATCTTGAAAACACTTTTGACTTACAATGTAAATGATAAATCATCCCTCAGTTTGATAATTTTACCACTAGAGTCTCATTTATTTTCTTTCAAATATGTACTATGTTGATTGTCATCACAGGCTTCAGGTAAAAGTGGTTTATAATGAAAATTCTGGGATAAGTTTTGTAGTCAGAGCTCCAGATAAGGGGTAACTGGAGTAATCTAGAGACAATTTTTCTTATTTCTCAATGAAAACATATGTTGTGACCCCACATTAGAACCGTCTCGGTGAGACGGTTCTAATGAGGGGTCACAACTTATGATTTTCTGGAAAAATAAGGAAAATTATCGAATTGTCCAAGTTACCCCTTTTTATCTAGAGTACTGGCAATCTCCATTAAAACATATGTTCCTGCTCATTGGCACTGTTTCAGCAAAGCAGTTGCAGTGAGGGGTCACATCATTTGTTTTTATGCAAAATAAACAGAAACTACCACAAAATTATCAAAACCGCACCATTTCGGGAGCTTTGTGTTATTTTGAATTTTTTTTTTCCTTTTCATGTTGAACTTTGATTATTATTTTCAGCTTCCTGTTGACAAATGATCTGACATGACAAAACCAAGTTCAACAAAGTGGCATGTGCACCCAGCGAAGACTCAGATCCACGTGAGCAGCCCAGTCTAATCAGAGTCTTTGCTGTCGGGATGGAGGTAGCTTAGAGCCTTAGCTACACTGTAAGCACATAACAAAGACTCTGATCAGACTGGGCAGATGCCCAGGCTGATCTGAATCTTCACTGGGTGCACATGTCACTTTGCTGGTTTTATCGTGTCACATTTCAATGGTAAACACACTATTCCATTCCCACCTATCAATTGAAATGTCAAGTTTCTTTAAATAGTTCGCCACTTGAAAGTACATAAAGGATATTTGTGCGGAATACTTTCTAAGAACTTAGGGCTATTCTAGATTAAAGTACTTCCCTGGGCAGGACCAAAACTTTTTCCTGAGGGGTACCACCAAGGAAATTTTAATTATGTTCACAATGAGAAATCATTCTATATCTTTCTCTTTAAATCCCAACCACCAAAATTTTCATTAGTTTCCGGTTCTGTCCCAGGATGTAATTTTTCCTGGAAAAACCTTGAGGGAGTTATCATCACCTGAAATTTGGTTTGGCCACTTTCACAAATTTTGTTGAAATTCCACCAGTGTCTTTTACTTAAACAGATGGCATTGTTAGGCTGTCCATTTGCAGAAACATGAATTTTAATTTTCAGGTGGGAATGGAATTTATCATATGAGGTCGCATCTGAGACTGTAGTTAAGCCATGCATTAAATTCGATAATCCACTAGTGGATTAAATATGCAAATTACGTCGTAACGTTGTACGTTGATGTCCATAAAAACGTCGCGTTTTCTAATGGTGAAATCGTTACGTTTTAGTGCAAGTTTTGCTAATAAAATGTGATTTTAGTGTCATATGATAAACAGAATCTTGCATTTGTGCTCCTGTATTATTGAATTTATTAAACTTATTGGGGAAAACCGATAAGATGCTCGGCAGAGCCTCGCATCTTATCTTTTTCCCCAACTCGTTTAATAAATTCAATAATACATGAGCACTCATGTAAGATCCTCTATTTAATC
Source organism: Ctena decussata (assembly GCA_963989385.1). Classification (NCBI taxonomy): domain Eukaryota; kingdom Metazoa; phylum Mollusca; class Bivalvia; order Lucinida; family Lucinidae; genus Ctena; species Ctena decussata. The sequence continues at coordinate 26,854,509 of OZ022499.1, read as the reverse complement.
GGCTTGGTTATCAGTAAGAGCACAGGAAAACTTTTTTTTTGTGAGGCTGAAATCATTATTATCAATAGTTTTTCTGCCATATACCTCTTAAAGACATGGGTTGTAGGATCTAAATTTTTCTCCACTACTGGGAGAAAATGTAGATTTTCGCAACATATACAGAAAGGTACCTTAAAAGTAGTCTTTTCTAGAGAAATTAGGCAAATAATTTTTCATTTATTGAATTGTAGCACATGCACAATGGAAAAATGATTTAGAGCTTTTTCGTTCATCTTATTTCATTCTCAAATATTAGAAGGTGTATAAACATGTCTTGACCCATATGCAAACACTAGTGGTATGCAGACAGTCTATTGCTCCAGATAAGATGGGGTAACAGGGGTTATTAATGTATAACTTTCCTTATATCTGCATAAGACATATATTTTGACCCCTCATTAGAACTGTCTTGCCAAGATGGTTGTAATGAGGGGTCACAACACAGGTTTCCTAGAGAAATAAGAAAATTATCTTAATTGTTCTTTGTACCCCACCTTAGCTCTTATCATGTTGGTGGCCAAGAAAATATCAGCTAATTTCTGAATGAAATTGCCATGATAGTATAGTGTGTAGGTGCAAACTCTGCAGCTTTCTTGTCATCTGTATTTATATATTTGAGCCGCGACATAACAAAACCAACAGAGTGGCATGTGTGCCCGGCAACAGCTCGGATCAGCCTGGGCATCCGCCCAGTCTGATCAGAGTCTTTGCTGTCTGCATGGAACTAGCTTCACCCCTATAGCTTCCCTTTAAGCAAAGAGTGAAGACTTTGATCACAATGGGCAGTTGCCTAGGCTGATCTAAGTCTTAGCTAGGGGCACATGCCACTTTGTTGGTATTGTCATGTCACATCTCATATATATTTATTCTAACTGGTTTAGAATTTGCAAGCAAATAACTGAAAGCTGCTGACATGCATACAAAGCATGCAAACGGCTGCTTTGCAAGCTGACCAGGTCATTATGTATTTACACATGCCAACCTTTGAGCATATTTCATTTTCATCAGATATTAGAATGCCCGTAATGTACATATAGTTAGAGTGTAAGAGTCATTTCATTGTATTATGACAAATTCATTTGTGTATGTTATATCAAATAAATGTTTAGGTAAATGAAAAGGAAGACTTTCATTTGTTATTTCCTGGTGCTAGCGCAATAAAGATTATGAAAACGTCATGTTTTGATTTGCTGGTTGACAAGTCCGTCCTGTTAGCTGTAACTAGGCTTTTTGTCCCAATTATTATGTTTAAGTACATTTCAAGGAAAACATTTTCTGATCAGTATATCCAGGCTATTGTCAATATTTATGGTGACTTCTGCTTACTTTTGCTGGGGTCATGATAATTAACCCACACTTGTATTCTAAGAAATCATAAAAACTGAATGCAGCTTTTTAAGCATTTTAACCTTGACCAATATTTGATGTTTCAGTAGCTTCGGTTTGTATTTAATGCTGAATCAGCCACAAACAAGGACAACTACACGAGAAAACCAACAAAAGTGGCATGTGCGCCATGCGAAGCCTCGGATCAGCCTGGGCATCCACCTAGTCTGATCAGAATCTTTGCTGTCCGCTTAGAGCTAGCTTAGACCATAAGCTACCCTTTAAGCTCACAGCGAAGACTCGGATCAGACTGGGCAGATGCCCAGGCTGATCTGAGTCTGTGCTGGGCACACATGCCACTATGTTGGTGGTAGTGTGGCATGGCTCATTTGATATTGAACTCTCTAGCAGGAAGCTGGCTGCAAGATCAATAAGCCACTGTCATTTTTATCCCCCGACCGAAAGGTTCGGGGGATATAGCGATGAGCCTGGCGTCCATCCGTCAGTCCGTCCGTCCGTCCGTCCGTAAACATTTTCTTGTCCGCTCTATATCTTGAATACCCTTTGGAATATTTTCATGATACTTCACAGTTATGTAGATCAGGTCATGGCGATGTGTCGCGTACAAGAATGATAACTCTTGCTATTGTACTTTTTGAGTTATTTCCCCTTTGGTGAGTTTTTTGGCAGATTCGTGTCCGCTGTGTAACTTGAATACCCTTTGGAATATTTTCATGATACTTCACAGATATGTAGAACAGGTCATGACGATGTGTCGCGAACAAGAATGACAACTCTTGCTTTCTTACTTTTTGAGTTATTTCCCCTTGATGGTGTTAGGTGTGATTTTTTGGCAGATTCGTGTCCGCTCTATAACTTGAATACCTTTCAGAATATTTTCATAATACTTCACAGATATGTAGAACAGGCCATGATGATGTGTCGCGAACAAGAGTGACAACTCTTGCTTTCTTACTTTTTGAGTTATTTCCCCTTGATCGTTTTAGGTGTGATTTCGTGTCCGCTCTATAACTTGAATACCTTTTAGAATATTTTCATGATACTTCACAGATATGTAGAAAGGGTCATGACGTTGTGTCCGGAACAAGAATGACAACTCTTGCTTTCTTACTTTTTGAGTTATTTCCCCTTAATCACTTTAGGTGTGTTTTCGTGTCCGCTCTATAACTTGAATACTGTTTGAAATATTTTCATGATACTTCACAGATATGTAGAACAGGTCATGCTGATGTGTCGCGAACAAGAATGACAACTCTTGCTTCCTTACTTTTTGAGTTATTTCCCCTTGATGGTTTAAGGTATGATTTCGTGTCCACTCTATAACTTGAATTCCTTTTGAAATATTTTCATGATACTTCACAAATATGTAGAACAGGTCATGACGATGTTGCCAAACAAGAATGACAACTCTTGCTTTCTTACTTTTTGAGTTATTTCCCCTTGATGGTTTTAGATATGATTTGGTGTCCGCTCTATAACTTGAATAACTTTTTTCATGATACTTCACAAATATGTAGAACAGGTCATGACGATGTGTCGCGAACAAGAATGACAACTCTTGCTTTCTTACTTTTTGAGTTATTTCCCCTTGATGGTTTTAGATATGATTTCGTGTCCGCTCTATAACTTGAATAACTTTTGAAATTTTTTCATGATACTTCACAAATATGTAGAACAGGTCATGACGATGTGTTGCGAACAAGAATAACAACTCTTGCTTTCTTACTTTTTGAGTTATTTCCCTTTGATGATTTTAGGTGTCCGCTCTATAACTTGAATACCGTTTGAAATATTTTCATGATACTTCACAGTTATGAAGAACAGGTCATGATGATTTGTCTCATACATGAATGACAACTCTTGCATTCATACTTTGTGAGTTATTTCCCTTTGGTAGTTTGAGCTGCTGTTTGAGTCTCTGCTCCATATCTTTATATCCCTGGCCTGCTCCACAATTTTAATAACCTTATACCTTTTAGAATATTGATGAACATGCTGTGATATCTTATCAGTGTTCCTAACTCTCTCTGACCCCTCCACATCCCCCCCCCCCCCACCCCACACAAAATTATTTTTTCTCCAGATTTGGATTCTTTGTCCAAATTCACTTACTAGAGAGCTCAAAATTAGGTTTGTAGGGCTTGTAGTTTAGAAGTTATTCACATTTTTTGAAAGTTTAATGTATCATATGCTATATGTTTATGTATATGGCGGCTGTTTGAGATATTAATTCTTTTTAGCAGTCAAGCATACTATTTTAGTCTGAGTGTTAGATAATCATGCATCTGTTAAACAGATAATGTCAATCAGAAGCATAAAAGAATGACAATATATTACTTATATGTGTTTTGAAGTGCACCCTTTTTACCAAGGCCCATGGGGGTCTTCGGTCGGGGGATTTGCCATCTCCTCTGATGGCTATTTTCTTCACTGCATTTCAAGCATAATGTGACTATGAAAAAAGTTTTGTGCATGCAGACTTGGCCTGAGTCTTGTGTCCTTGTGTTTTAATCTGCACGAAAGGCAGAGGGTTATAGTTTTCTCTATGTCCCTCCATCATGTCTGGCCAGAGTCATAATTGAGTAACCAATGAGCAGATTTTGGTAAAACTTAGAATAGATACATGTGATAATGTCACAATAATGTGTTCATGCACGTCAAGTTTTGTAAGAATGGCCTCAGGAACACACAAGTTATTGCCCTTGCATTTTTGGGGAGCAGCTGTATTTCTTTTAGCAAAATAATTTTAGGGAGGAGCTGGAAATAAGGGAGCTGGGGAGATTTGGGTATTATTTTTGGGGAGTAAGGGAACACTGAACTTACCTTTTTTTGCCTCCCTTCTCAAGGGCGTCGTCTCTTTAAGGAAATAATTTTCTCCCCTAGTAGGATATTCTTCCCTTTAAGGGTAAACCCCACTTTGTCTGGAGAAGCAAGCAGGAAGTCACAAAAGTTGTTTTACTTTGTAAAAATGGCAGAAAAACATGGAGGTGTAGCCATACACATTAGTCCATCACAGATGTCTGAATATGGTTAAGATGGATGAATGACGTGATTTTTACGTCCTTTTCAACAGTATTTCAGTCACACCAGGGTGATGGGAGGGTGGTAATGAAAGGCTTTGTGCATTGGAACTCCATTTACAGTTGAAAAAAATTCCGCCTCCAGCGGGAATCAAACCCAGGGCCCCTTGATCAGCAGGCCAGCGCTTCTTAACCCACTGAGCCATCAGGGCTTCTCTGAAATGGTAAAACTGGTACAAACTACAAATTCAGACACAAATTTTCTGATAAAATGTTAATGTAAGAAGCATTATTCTTATATAACAAACAAGATAACTGATGCAGTAAAAACATCCTAATGGACTTTAGTATTGGAACACCTAAAAACCATTAATTTTCCATTTGGAACAAATGGAAAATCAATGGTTTTAGGTGTCCCAAAACATAAGTACATTAGGGTAACACTGAAAACAAACATGAAAGGAGTAGATGAAACAATTTAAAAGTTTAGAACTTGTTTTCATGAAATATCTAATCACAGACTATCAATGATGAATACAAATGAGCCTCGACACAACAAAATCAACAAAGTGACATGTGCTGTGGCTCAAATTATGAAAACAAATATGAAATGACTAGATGTTACAACTTGAATGCTTAAAGAACTTGTTTCATGAAACATCTAATCACAGGCTATCAATGGTGAATACAAATGGGTTTGTCCTGTCTGACTTTACAGCCAGTAAGATTGAACTATGAAGTTTGACCTAAACAGCTAACATGAACACAACATTTATTCATGCAGATATTCATTTCAATCAAATGGAATGTACGTCTCTTTTGAGCATATTTTAGTGCTTCTTTGAGAAGCAAAGAAGCGCTGATGTGACGATACTCTTTTTATGCACCTGCTTGTGCACGCGCGTGATAATAAGGTTCCATCAATTGCACTGAGGTCAGTTTCACAGTAACCATGTTGTGTTCTTTGAAGGCTATCTTACATCAGATGCACTCCACTATCTTCTTTTACCAGTAGTTGTTGACTCTTACATATCTTAACAAAGGCATGGTACTATGTTGTGTTCTTGACTTTCACTGAGAACAAATCCGTATAGAGTTTACCTAAAGTCTACATAGACTGCATCTGACAAATAGTAAAACCAAATACTTGGAACAAGTCAGACAGAACAGCTGTACTCAGTAGTCAATCGTTTTAAAGAGACAGCATTAATCCTCCTCAAACCATGTCTTTCGTCTCTGTAAAATAGCTTCCAACTAAATGGAAATGCAAAAAACCCATCACAGAATCTTGAACTAATTGGCTATTTTCCAGCCATGAAGTCCAAAAGATTTAATTCAAGACCACATTAACATATGAACCACACCATGAACAAAGAGCCCTTATTGCATGTGCAAACAGAGAAGACAATGGTCAGACTGAAGGACGATTCTGAAAATTGTTCATATATCTCTGTGAAAACACATATTTGTGCCCTGATTAAATCCGTCTCACTGAGATGGTTCTAATGAAGGGGTCACAAAGTATGTTTTCATGGAGAAATAATTAAAGCTGTTCGTAAATACTCTTGTAGCCCCCTTCTTATCTGAAACACTGATTATTCTGAAGAATCAGTAGAATAAAAAGCAGTAAATTTTGGGATGCAGCTTGGTCTAAGCTGTGATATTAGCATGTTGTAAGGCACTTTTTTTCATGGCTCAGCTCATATATGTCATGCCCTTCATAAGATGGCACATGAGCAGCATGTCCTACTTTTGTTACTGCAGTCCAGAGTTTTCACTACAGTCTCCACTGTTTCTTTAATGAGGTCTTGTATACCATCACCAGAAAGTGAGGAACATTCAACATAACAGATAGCTCCAACCTTACTGGACAATGCCATTGCTTGTTTGTAAGAAACTTGACAATTTGTATCAACCTGAAAAAGAAAAAAATGTAGATTTTTTTAACTAAACAATTACTGTAAGGTAATGTGCTTATGTTTTGGGACACCTATAGCCATTGTTTTTCCATTTGTTCCAAAATTAATGGTTTTTAGGTGTACCAATACTTAAGCACATTAGGGTAAATCTTGAGACTCCTTAACTAATCATAAACATGCAAATTTGGACAAATTTATTAGTGTTATCATGAGTTGGTAGGAATTTCATCTACTAACACTTCCTGTAGCACAGTATTGTAATTATTAAGTTTCAATGGTACTGATATCTTGTACTCCTCTGCTTTTACTAGTTTACAACATCAAATATATGTTAAAGCCCCATTCATTGTTCCTTCAGATTGAAACAATATTCACAGAATTCATCATCATGTACTGTTATTCTAGATTACTTGATTCAAGTACTTTCAAACTAACCTTATTTCCAGTATTGTCGTCTCGACGGTCCGCCCGTGTTCCGACTAAAATAAAAGGTGTTTTAGGCAAATAACGTCTAAGTTCTGGTACCCAGTTTGCCTCAACACTCTTCAGTGAATTTATATCGTCAATGGCAAAACATACTAAAAATACATCACAGTTCATGTAGGATATAACCCTTAGTCTGTCGTAGTCCTCCTGCAATGAAAATAAAGTTCATTTAGTTCAATTTTCCTAACGTCGTTCCCCAAGTGGCTCAGTGGTACGTAACCATAGTTGCACACATTTGGTTGGTTGGTTGATTTGATGCTTAACGTCCACGGTCAACAACTAAGGTCATGTCGGGACGGTCAGTTAACCTAACCACACTATTCCTGGGCAGGCTTAGATCTCCTAAGCGGTTAACCAGTACTAAGTGCACATACTTTCGCCAGTAACTGACAACTGCCCTTCTTGAATCAGCGGAAGGAGAAACGAAAGTATGTGGCCAGACCGGGATTCGAACCCAGGACCTCTGACTTACGAGTCAGGTGCCCTACCGATTGCGCTACCCGGCCCGGCCTGCACACATTTGGCGCCGTGCGTCCGTCCAAAATGAAAATAAAAAGTACATGGGGCCATATTTATAAAACGACAAGTGGTTGCTATGCTGTTGCTAAGGCTGAATTTCTAGCCGCCCAGACTAATCAGAATCTTCGCTGTGCGCTTACAGTACAGGCAATGGTCTAAGCTACCTCTATGCGGACAGCGAAGGCCCAGATCAGATGGGCGAACGCACACGCTATTCTGAGTGTTCACAGGGCGCACATGCCAATTTGTTTTGTCGTGGTATGGCTTATTAGTTTATTTATTTTTGTTCGCAGAAAAACAGAGAAAGTCAGACTAATCTTAAATTTCTATCTTATTGTTTTAAATAGCGCAGCTTAGTTACATGCCGAAAGACACAGTTTTTATAAAACTTTTAAACAGTTTTGTCAAAACAGAAAATCAAGAGAAAACGTTATCTTTCCTGTTGAGTAGTGTTTTAACGTCCCAATAAAAAAAAATAGTCGTCGAGATGTTGCCTCTGAATTTGTGGGACTGCAAGTATTGCTCGGCCTGCCATAAATGACACCCAGGACTAGCAGCTCTGTCGCAGAAGCACCAGGCAGCCAGTCTGTTTCGCGAGCCCCGATGGGCGGGGTAAAAGGAAAAAAAAGAAATGAGAAAAACTATGTGGGTGGATGGGTATCTGTATCAGGCTTAATCTTTCCATAAAGATGAGACCGTCAAAGGGATAGAAATATCATAATTTCATTATTATAAGTAATTTTATGTTTTTGTTGTCAGAAACTAAAACAAACCGCTGTCAAAAACTGACCAATAATCAGATTTATTTTCTCGCCAATTCTTACGAAATTTGACCTAAATATCAGAGAGAGGGGAAAAACGAGACTTATTAAAACGAGAAGGAGCAACTGAAAAAGTAAATTGATTCGATCTGAGAAAAAGAAAATGAAAATCCACATTGTTAAAAATTAAAAATGTTTCCATCCAGCGCATTCGTATTGTTAACACAGTGATGACAAAACCGGCTTCAGAGAAGTTCAACACCTGTCCTGGGATATGGACATCGATATGACATTCCAAATATCGATTAATGCCTATCGCTCCCCGGGTCTAAGGGAAATAAATACTCTCTCCAGGTAACAGGTAACCGATTGCGCTACTCAGCCCGATTTGCAGACATAAGCTCCAGTTGCTACAAAGACATTTAGCCTTAGCAACAGCAAAGCAATCACTTACGTTGCTTTATAAATACGGCCCCTGGTGATTAAAGTTATGAAGCTATGTTTGATTCATGATTGTAAGAGCAGCGACGACATGATTTATGAAATCAAACTATGTAGGAGAACGTTTAAAATAGCAAAAAGCAAAACAAATACATGTAAATAGACAGAAATACAAAAAAATAAGTAAAAAATAAAATTAAATAACGGCATTAAAACCAGTTACACAGATGTGGTGCATCAGTTTCCTGCATTTTAATCAACAAAAACCATTTCCTTTTAATCTCTTATACGCATGTAAATATGCTCATAGTTATAGCTGTATAAACAGATCGGACGCACGGTGCTCCGTACAGCAGCAATGGATACGCTCCGATGAGTTGAGGGAGGAATGTCGTTACAAGAAATGAAGTACAACAATAATAGCCTTATAATTCAGTTAGACAATAGCACAGAGTTTGAAACTTCGAATTCATTGGTGGACATTTATATAAGTAAACATGCATAGATATATAATTAATGTTGCCCCTGTTCAAATATAAAATAATGTACCGTTACTAAAGTAAGTACGGCGCGCTGTACCTTTACTAAAGTAAGTGCGGTTTATTTAGTTGCTTCAGTGTCGCTAAGTAGCAAAAGTTTGAGAGGAAAAGCTACTGGGCAGTCTCGGCGGGCAATGGGCATCTCTCTCCGAGCGACACTTACTGACGTAATCCGCAAAAAGGAGCAGTCGTAGCCATCAGGTAAGAAATGCCCGGATCCGGACTAAAACGTACTCACGGTTGGGGCTCTAGATAACTGTTGGGGCTCGTAGGTGCCGAAATGTGTGTGTGTGTGTGGGGGGGGGGGGGGGGGGGGGGGGGGGCTTGAGCAAATATGACAAAATTAGGGAGAATTTTCGATGTGTTTTTTGCCTTGAAATAAATGTTGTGATATCTCATTAGAATAGCCTCGTTGGCGAATGGGCGATTCTAGTGAGATGTCAGAAAATATATTCTAATCTAACCACATGGATAAATTCTCCCAACCTGCCATCACACCAGTAAACAATTCTGATTCTGATACTCTCTATTATCTTACGGCCTACATCTACATAACAGAGGCCCAGATAGCAGGGCTGAAATACCAAAGCCCACCCCCTGGATCCGGGGCTGATGCCTACGTATGAACTCGCGTGCGCAGGCGTCCCAACTTAAGAGACACATTAGGCTTCTATTGCATCGGAGGCCCTGAAAAGTCGAGCTTTCATAACCTGACATTACTAACCTTTCCAGCAGTGTCAAAGAGACTGAAGTGGAACGGCTTCTCGTCTATGAACACAGTGGCTGAAAAGATAGTTTTACAGATTAGCAAGAATGCTATAAATATGATTATGATTATGATATAATAAATTAATGAGCCGCGACACGACAAAACCAGAATGTAGTTGTGCGCCCAGCGCAGACTCAGATCATCCTGGGCATGCGCCCAGTCTGATCTGAGTCTTCGCTGTCCGCATGGAGCTAGCTTAGACCCTTAGCTACCCGTTAAGCGCTAAGCGAAGAGTCTGATCAGGCTGGGCGCATGCGCCAAGCCTGATCAGTCTTCGCTGAGCGCACATGACACTTTGTTGGCTTTGACGTGTTGCAGCGCAGTTATGTAGTAGCAGACATGGTTAAAAATAAAAATGTAATATAAACAAAAATAATTAAATTTGCAAACAGCGTAAATCCACATGAGACTGCCTCATCTGGATATACACGGGTTGCGCCAGTGGTCTTTGAATTCTCAATGGTGAAACTTTTTTTCTTTTCTTTTTTAAGTTTGCAGACGTAACTTTTGTCATTTTCTTTTAGCGCTAAAAGGGTAAAAGCAAGTAGAAACAATACAATGCTATAATACTTGTACATGCATGTGCAGGACCAATTATTTGACCAAGCCATAAGAATATGAATTTTGGAGCACGCGGCGAACAGCGAAGACTCTGCTAAGCTCGCACATCCACAGGCGTTTTCTTAGGAACGCGAACAGAGGAGACTGTGACAGACAGCGTAGTTGTTCGGGCTGATCCGAGTCTTCGCTATACATGCTTTAGTGTTGCTGTTGGAAAGCAGTACATACCAGGATCAGTTTATTATCTAGGGCAAACATTAAGTCGGTTAGAGGCTAGGAAGAGAAATCTTCGCAATTTAAGAACCGTCTGCTCGCTACGCTCGCTTCAGGTTCTTGGTTGCGAAGATTTCTCTTCCTGGCCTCTTACCTATACGTAGGGCACACGTTTGTTAGTGACGCGCGCATTCATCCCATCGGAAACATACATAATATTGAGCCGCGACACGCGCAGACTCAAATCAGCCTGGACATCCGCCAAGTCTGATCAGACTCTTGGCTATGCGCTTAAAGGGTAGCTAAGGGTCCAAGCTACCTTCATGCGGACAGCGAAGACTCTGATCAGACTGGGCGGATGCCCAGGCTGATCTGAGTCTGCGCTGGGCGCACAACCACATTGTTGGGTTTCTCGTGTCGCGGCTCAATTATGTCTACAAAAATCTACTTAACATACTTCCTTTGTATTTTCTAACGTGTCTTTTCCTTTGTTTTAAGATTTCGAAGAACACTTGGCAAAATATTTTCTTGTTAATCTTGTAAACGAAAGACCAGGAGCAAACACTTGGTTTCAACTATTTTTGTTCTGACGTGACACCAAGTGTATCAACAAGGATGCAGTGAGCAATACTTGACTGTCATCTTAACAAGATAAGTTTCAGGTTTCCGAAACATTTTAAAGTACTTCGTAACTGCATTGTTCCTGAATTGCCTAAGTGCGATCACATAAGCAAATTTCAATAGTGCAAAAACGTCGTATGACAGCTGAGTTAAGAGGAACAGGAAAAATTTATGATGACAATTTCTTTGTGCCCTCGAAGAGTAGATCACCTGATAAACCATATACCATTTTGAATGATGAACAATGTTTGCTTGAATGAAATATCTTAGATGACACAGCTTACATTACAAACGATCCAAGTTTATAAGGCTATATCTGCGTTTTATAGGCCATTTGCTGTCTATAAAATAGGCCATTTTGCCAAGTTTCTCTAAAACTACCAGAAGTAAAGTGCAACTTTAATGTCCATATAATACATAACTAATCTATCATTTTCTTCAAAAATGTATTTTGAAACAAAAAAGTTTCTTTTGAAAAAATGCCCATTTTTTCTTTATTATTTTGACTGTTCTGTTCTGTTTCAAATCTCCTGACGACCTTCCCCAAGTGGCTCAGCGGTACGTAACCAACATGACAAAACAAAATTCTGAAAGTTTAGTTCCCAGTTATGTAGTAGAAAATACCAGCGGAGAAAGAAAATCGTTTTTATCCCCAGTAATAAATGAGAAAATCTTAAAAATGTCTTGTTTTATAAGCAGCAAATAGCCTATACCCTAAAACTGAATGTCTTGTGAATGCACACACCCCACCAAAAAATAGAGCAAGAGGACATATGAGCCGCGACACGACAAAACCAACAATGTGGTTGTGGCGCCCAGCGCAGACTCAGATCAGCCTGGGCATCCGCCCAGTCTGATCAGAGTCTTCGCTGTCCGCATCGAGGTAGCTTACATCCCTAGCTACCCTTTAAGCCCTTAGCGAAGAGTCTGATCGGACTGGGCGGTTGCCCAGGCTGATTTGAGTCTGTACCGGGCGCACAACCACTTTGTTGGTTTTCTCGTGTCGTGGCTCATATGCTGAGAGGAACAGATTAAAGTAACGGTAGAATGGGCACACCTTCATTTTTTATAACCTTTTTTACAAAGGGGAACAACTTTATGACGTCCTATGTGCTTCCATGGATGACACAGCCTTTGCAAAATGGGGTCTTCTACTCTTAAGGAAAGAATTGAAGGGGTCAGTGCAACAAGGGACCTATCTCCACATTTGGCAAAAAATGAGTTAATCACTCTACCATGTAGAAACATGTTTCCTCACTTATTTATTTCTCCTCTGACCATAGAATCAGCCTAAAAAAGGTTTTTAATGAGGTTGCAAAATTTTTAAAAGGGGCCTATCTCCATTTTTGACATATTATGCAACAAAAGACCTAAATCCATCGGCCGGGCCGGGTAGCGCAATCGGTAGGGCACATGACTCGTAAGTCAGAGGTCCTGGGTTCGAATCCCGGTCTGGCCACATACTTTCGTTTCTCCTTCCGCTGATTCAAGAAGGGCAGTTGTCAGTTACTGGCGAAAGTATGTGCACTTAGTTCTGGTTAACCGCTTAGGAGGTCTAAGCCTGCCCAGGAATAGTGTGGTTAGGTTAACTGACCGTCCCGACATGACCTTAGTTGTTTACCGTGGACGTTAAGCATCAAATCAACCAACCAACCTAAATCCATCGAATTAGTTTCTTCACTATATTTCATCAAAGTATCGGTTTAGAGTGAAAATAAGTATCTAAGTATTTTTTGTATTTTTTATATTTTGACTTTTTGGTGACAAAAGTCATTTTCAACTAAATTTTATCTTCTTAATTGATCTCAAAATTACATTATGGAGTTAGGACCTTTGTTGCATAACCATCTTAACTTTTTAGCGATAATCTTGCTTAATTATTGTGGCATATGCTAAAGCTAGAAATAGGTTATCCGCACCATGTAATCTACCTTTTGGTTACTGATATGGCATCATTAACTTTTAAAATGCGATTTTCGGTTTTATGAAATATGGAGTTAGGCCCTTTCTTGCACGAACACAATCGCTAATATCCAGTTTTTCTCAATTTATTTCTTTAAAACTAGTGGAATACTCGCAACACCACTTGAAATCAATGTTTCCCAACATACATTGACTAACTGTGGAACAAAAAATCAATTATTTCAAGTTTCAAGAAAAAATGATGTTTTTTTGCGTTTTTCTCGAAATTATGAAAAATGGAGATAGGTACCTTGTTGCACTGACCCCTTCAATTCTCCTTAAACTGTACCATATTCACCAAAACAGGATCAATATCCATAGAATATCCGTATCAACAAGTTTTACCCTCTAAATGCACGAGATTATATGAATTTGCTTCAGGAGTTGGACTCAAAACTTGAAACTGTCCAAAATAATGCAATGAGCATCATTTCAACACCGCTCGGCCAATTCCGTGATTCACGGAATTGACCGAGCGGTGTTGAAAAAAATATATATATTTACGAAAAACGTGACCCAGACTGACTCGTATATCTTTCTGTTTTTCATAATAACTGCGCAGAAAATATTTCAAATTGACTTGAATTGACAACCTTCTACGCTTCACATGGTTCCTTTAATGCACGTGATGCAAATCATTTTTTTTCTGAAGCTATGGATGAGTCCAACCGCTTAACTTGATTATGTTCGAGATTAAAAGATCGTGCTTGCTGAACCTGTTTTGTAAATTCTTGATGTAAAATGTTGACTTTGTATGGGATCTTTTTTTAATGGGACAGTCACAGCTTGTCATCATGGATTCTGTCTTTGAAGCTATATGTCTAAAAAGGACAATTCTTTAGATGAATTAAGATCATATGTTATTGCAATTTAATAATAGGTACGGAAATGCGTTATACTACAGTAGTCCTATGATTTCGGACGTTTAAGCTATACTAGTCCTAAAATTTAGGACGTCCATGCGTGGCATTTATGTTTATTGTCGACGTTAGGTATAAACTACTACCAGCATAAAATTGAATGAAAAGTGAAAATGACAGTAATAAACTGAATAAATACTATTAATTTAGTAGTGTCGACCCTGCAACGGCCGATCTTAGATCCGCGGACACCGCCCAATGATTGTAACCTTCACATTGTTACTGAGCACATTTGAACGGGAAACTGATTAAACACTTGTCTTATATATTATTTCTTCTTTATTTATATTCATTTTTTTATTTAACTTGAAACTGTTAGAAGTTACATCTCCTTTGGGCGTGAAAAAGTCGTACGTATACGCAGTCTCATACAAACAGGCCGTACACATGCATGCGCTATACTTAGTTACTGAGCACATTTAAACGGGAAACTGATTAAACATGTTTCTTAATTGTATTATTTCTTTTTTCGCCCTTTACTTTTTTTTTAACGTGAAACTTTTTGAATTTACACCTCATTTGGGCGTTCAGGATTCGTACATATACGTAGTGTAATACAAACAGACCGTACACATACGCAGTGTACGCATCAGGGTGGCGGTCGGGGTTTCCGTGTCACTGAACGTCGACGGTGGCGGCCGCTTTATCTAATCGGCAAAACTGTACATGTGCACGCACAATATAACACAGAGTGATATGGTTTCGTTCCCTGGGACTGTGGCCTTGTTAAACAAGCACGACTGGACAAACAACAGTATCATAAAAGAGGCAGTGCACATACACTGGCACATTGAATCTAAGTTAAAGAAACTGCACATACACTATCTAATTAAATGCAATCGAATGTTAAAGGTAAACACTCACTATGATGCATGTTGGACTCCAATTGAAGATTTAAATAAAACATAAAATTTGCCGAAAATTTCATGAAAATCGGACTTAAATTAGAAAAAATATGATAGTTTAAAGACATTAAAAAGTTGAGTCGGGAACCAGCAAATCTGTGAGTTAATGATGTCATAAACTCACAGTCAAAAGTGATAATCCTAAATAATTTTAGTTTGAAACAAATTGTAGGTTAATGAAATGCATAAATCTGTAGTTTACTTCATAAAGGAACAATTAAAACAAAACAATACTGTAAAAGTAAGCAATTTATGCACTTATTTTAGATTAGCATATTTGTCACGTGACAGAAATTTCCAAAATGGCGTGACCACCTTTTT
Organism: Ctena decussata; assembly: GCA_963989385.1. Classification (NCBI taxonomy): domain Eukaryota; kingdom Metazoa; phylum Mollusca; class Bivalvia; order Lucinida; family Lucinidae; genus Ctena; species Ctena decussata. The sequence continues at coordinate 26,839,166 of OZ022499.1, read as the reverse complement.
GATTTTTTTAAAATCTTCATATCTTTCTTTTCAGAAATTTTCACCCAATTTAATTGCTAATCGAGACCTATAAATTCAAGTCATATTATGTTTTAGTAAGTGTTTTCCTTTAAGAGGCTCAGATGTTTGCTGCCCGTCCCCACAGGGTTAAGTAATAATTGAGCCACGACACGACAAATCCAGTGGCATTGCGCCACGCGAAGCTACAGATCAGCCTGGGTATCCGCCCAGTCTGATCTGAGGCTGAGTCTTTGCTGTAGGCATGATGGTAGCTTAGACCCTTAGATACCGTTTAAGCACACAGCGAAGAGCCTGATCAGTCTGAGCGGATGCCACTTTGTTGGGTTTGCCGTGTCGCGGCTCAGTTATGTTTGTCCTGATCTAATTATTACTCGCCCTCCGCGCTCCGATAATGTATGTCCAATTGACAACCGGGTCAAACAGTAATATACATGTATCTATACTGCAATTTAATATACCACCCAAGAAAAATATACTTCCTTATGCACTTTGAAAAACGTTCTTCCATCAAAACTACGGAAACCGAGTTTTGATAATTATAACTTTTTCTTTCTTTCTTAAATGTTTTATTGTTAGTGGCGTCATGCAGTCTGTGTCAATTTTACATTAAACTTATCTAGAATGTCTTTAAAGTCGTATTGCTTACTAATATTTGATAAAAATGTCAATTTACTTGTCCAAAAACTGTGTGACGGGGTCAATTTCAGATCGTCTCGAATTTACATGCTGTTTCCGCACACTCACCTTAGAAAAACTGGTATCTCATATAATCGAAAAAGAACACCAAAAAAACCGGCATGTTATGCGACATTAAAGCCTTTTTTCAAACGAGCAAAGTTTTATTGTCACAGAAACTATGGCAAGGAAACTTTGCCAAATGGAGCAAATTATTTGCCAAAGAAAAAGGAGCCCCGGTTGCTCAGTAGGTTCAGCGCTGGCCTGCTGATCAGTAGCAGTCTGGGGGTTCGAGCCCCACTGTAGGCGGGAATCTTTTCAATCGTACACGGGGTTCCATTGCACACAACCTTTCATTATCACACAGACATCGTCCTGATATGACTGAAATACTGTTAAAACGGACGTAAAATCGCACGCCAGCGATCTACCCATTGCCAAAGAAAAAATGCGGTAAAGAAATAATTGCTGATGTGTTTACACGAACAAAGTTTCCTCGTCAAAGTTACCTGTACAAATAAACTTTATCCATGTGAACAGCCAGCAATGCCACAGTTTCTTTGTTACGTACTCTTTGTTATACTGATTTTGAGAAACCTATGCTTTATTCATAATAGCCATGTCTCTTTGTCACAGAACCTATAGCAAAGAAACATTTATAGAAAATTAGTTAAACATTTTCCTTCACGTGGATCAAATTATTTGCCAAAGAAAGGTGCGATAAAGAATTTTTGCCAAATAAAAACGGTGGCAAAGAAATATTTGCTGCAGTATTCATACGAACTGAGATTTCTCACCAAAGTTACCTTGACAAATAAACTTTATCCGTGTGAACGGCCAACAATGCTACAATTTGTTCAAAATCAAAACTGACCTGGGGCCGTATTCATAAAGCCACTTAAGTCGTTGCTATGCGGTTGCTAAGGCTAAATATCTATAAAGGAGATGCCCTACAACTATGAAATTTGGTCTGGAGGAACAGTCTTTGTAAGACTGTTCCTCCAGAGCAAATTTCATAGTTGTAGGGAATCTCCTTCAAAGAAATTTAGCCTTAGCAACAGCATAGCAACGACTTAAGTCGTTTTATGAATACGGCCCCTGATTTTGAGAAACTGTGTTCGTGTGATTGAAGTTTGTGAGTCTGTACGAGATAATCCACACGCTTTAAGCTTCGACCACGCGAGCAGTTTCTTTGTTATAGAAACTATGGTAAAGGAAAATTGCCAAATATTTTGCGTTTACATGGAGCAAATTGTTTGCCAAAAAAAAAGGTGATAAAGAATATTTGCTACATTAACTTTGGCAAAGAAATATTTGCTGTTGCGTTCACACGAATAAAGATTTCTCATCAAGGTTACCTGGGCAAACAAACTTCGAATTTACCAGTGTCAACGACCAACCATGCCACATATTCTTTGTTAGATATACTTAAGGAATGAATTTCATTTTTCTGAGGTTTATCGAAGTGTAAACTACATTGGGTCACGTGCAAAGTGAATGAACCCCGAAGGGGTTCATGTGGGGTTCATGTTAACTTTGCAAGTGACCCAATGTAGTTTACACTTCGATAAACATCAGAAAAATTAAGTTCATTGCTTATATTTACATTCGTTTCAATCAAATCTTTCATGAAAAATCTTGTATAAGCGCTAAAATTGAAGCACTAAAACATTTACACGAAGTTTTTTCTGCTAACAGCAGAACGGCATGCATGACGTCATGACGTTGCTAACGTCCAATCAGGTTGTAGAGAGCTATTGTTCATTTTGACGTCATTGACGTCGCGTGTCTCAATGTAATTATTGGAATGTAAACTACATTACGTTCCAATGGTTTACTATAGGGCTTTTCAGTAAATACACCAAGAATGTAAATATTTAGTTTTAAATGAAACTGATCTGATTTTGAGAAAAGTTTCCATAGGCACCTTCTTTGTTACATATTCTATGGCAAATTTTCTGTTCATACGGATAGATTTTGCTTGTCAAATAAAACTTTCACCATAGAATCTGGCAAAGAAAGTGTGGTATTTTATAGTTTCATTCATACGAGCATATTTTTCTGTTGTCAAAGAAACTTACCCCTCGTGAACAAAGCCTTAGCGAGTGGATGCACTTATCGTGCAGACGAAAAATCTCTTGTTATTTACTTTGAGCTTTGCAGTGAAATGGTTTCTCTTCAGAAAGGCAGAGGGTGTGGCTGTAGTAGGAGGGAGGGGCGGGGAAAAACTATGATTATAATTTGATGACTGCTGATAGTGTTACTAACCATTAAATCAGAATTAGGTTTAGTTGGGGTTAGAGTCTGTTCAGGTTAAGACTAAGGTTTGGTTAAGGCCCTGTCACACTACAACGTTTCAGACAACGTATGCCGACGTATGAAAAAGGACCTCTGACAGTATTAATGCATATTTGCCCATTTTTTCGACAAATTACTGCACCTTCCTCGGGCAGCAAAAGTTGAAATATTTGGCATTAGTATGTAGCCTTGTGTACTATAAAGACATTTCAGCAGTGATTTTGAAAAATTATCATGCCTCTAGTCTAACATTGACCAATTTTATCAAGAGGGGTACGTGAATTTTTCAGTCTCTGAAAATAAGTCCATTTATTTGGTTTTCTAAGATATCGAAATCTTAATTGACAACTATGCTAAAACAGACATACACACTACTGTTACTGATATTATGCAATATTTTTTCAGTACTTAGGACTTTAGCCTATTTTTAGATATAAAGGGTGTAAGTACCCCACCCACTTTTTCAGTTTTTCAGCTGTAGACTATCTTTCCCCCCCCCCCCCCCGTGCCTCAGCAAGCCACTCACATATAATGTGTATTATGATAGTACACACATACATGCAAAGTGGCTAGCTGAGGCACGGGGGGGAAAGTATCTTTAAAAAACTTTTCCTGTTTCCATTACGTTTAATTACAAAATTTGGCTTTTTCCACCAAAAATTGAATATAATGATAAAAGTTTAGATCCTTTAAGAGCAAAGAAAACATTCATAAGTAAGAAGTTGGGCCATACCGCGGTTTCGGCTATTCAAGCCTCATCAGTGACCCTTTAAATCTGGCACAAGGAGCCAGAGGAAAAAAACAGTAAATTTGCAGGTTTAACATGGCAGTCGTCTCAAAGACTGATATAAGTCGAAAAATACCAAAATATTTCAAATTTGTTTAGAAAATGAATCTAAACGTATGATCATTTCTGACTTCTCAGAATATATTCCATGATCTCAAAGGACCAAAAGGAAAATATAATCTGCACTATAGATGAGTGCGGGGAGACTTTTTACGGCCGCCACACGGCACAACATCCAGCTGCAGTGATAGTAAATAATGATAAAAGTTTAGATCCTTTAAGAGCAAAGAAAACATTCATAAGTCTATGTGCAAAATAATCAGAAACTAAATTCATGGCCAGTTAGGGGAAGTTGAGAGCAACAAATTTCAAGAGAAATTCTTGGGTATATCAAAAATTTAATTTTGACTATTTTTATAGGCAAATTAACATTACAACCGTCAGAGGTCCTTTATCCAATACGCTGGCATACGCTGGAGATAAATTTAAACATCAAACAGCAGCCGGTTTTTGAACGCACACACAAGCGTATAACAGCGTGTTCCCAGCGTATCTGTAGCGTTCTTGTCTTATGTCGAACGCATGCACAACGTTAGTCCAACTTACGCGGACCTTATGTATAGCGTGTTGGAGCGTGCTTCGACGATCAGATGTAAAGCGACGGCTCTCTACAACACTTTTTATTGTAGTGGACGTGGATCGATGGACATGCCTAAAAAACGAAAATTAGAGAACTTTGCAGGTAGTAGCTGACCCAAGAAAACTCCATCTTCACCACCTGCATGCCTACCGTCGTCCCAATCATCACCCGACTGCCGTGCCTACGACGGTAGCCAACCTCCCTCTCGCGCAGACTCCAATGCCTCTTTAGTGGTATCCGTGGCGGCATCTGCAGCAGCTGTGGTGGCGTCTGAAGTGTTAACCCCCTCTCAAGCCCCAAAACGACAAGCAGAAGCGGTCCAAGAAGATTCCTTATTTAAAAGTGATGAATTGCTGATCTGTATCCAATATATACTGAAAGGATTTAAAAACTTCCACTTTTTATTGCTGGCTGCTGATCTGTTTACTTATGACAGTGTTGAATATTTAACGATAAAATGCTTGAAACTTATCAAATTTAAAGATAACGCAGTTTATTCGTATCATTTACTTAATGACGTCAGTAAAAGAGCGTTACGTCACTGAAATGAATAAGGCGATTCCAGCGTTATCTTATGCAACACTATATTGACCATTTCTTACTGTCTTAATATTGTGACGTCATCCACGTTGATCTGCAAGTATCATTGCGGATGATGCTGTCGCGCAAAGCCTATTACGGAGACGCCGTCGACGTTAGTTAACGTCATGACCTCTGGTTTTCAATCTCGGTTAGGTGATTTTCCGACGGTCTTTTGGCTTCCTGTAAACAGTGCACGTCGTCTGAGATTTTAAATTGCCGTAATTAACACATAAAATTGTCACGCGACGCCACTTTTTGAAATTTCAGCATTTATCTGGACCAAAACTCTGCACCTGTTTGTGATATTTAGGCGCGGAAGGATAAATTAAACCACAGACCGAGTTCAAACTTATAAAATTCAATTTGATATTGTAAGAGAAATGTTTCACCAGAAAACTGTGTACATGAATCTATTCATCCTTATGTAAACGGTACTTAGAACACGAGGAGCACGTGCTTTTTCCTGACCGATTCGGTTGAACGATTTCAGATTCGGTATATTGATATAATCAGGTATAAGAGAATATATACGCTGTAAAATTTTGATGGACGTAGCTGCATGTATTTTTGAGATATTCAAAATTAATGGGTGGAAGTTTTTAAATCCTTTCAGTATATATAGCTGAAACCCATGCCGCTGGCGGATATGTTACCTAAATACGCTCAGTGCGTTCGTGACACGTTGAATAAGTTCTAAGGTCGTCAGGCATAGGTTGGATACGTTCTGGATACGTTCGGTATAAGTTACAGGTAAGTTGCCTATAAGTTAGAAATAAGTTACGCGAACGCTACACAATGGACCTGCTGGCTGCCGACGTATGTCAACGTATGATTAACCTACAAGTTACGTTCATGAACGTATGCATAACTTACCTGTCGCGTACACCAAACTTATGACTAACTTATAAACAATACGTCGGCGAACGCTGAAAATTTTATGCATGCACAAAATTTTGGGCCGCATTCGACGTACAACAACTTATACCAACGTATTTGAGCGTGCTCGTAACTTGTTCATAACGTACCCCTAACTTATTCAACGTGCACCAGCGTGTTTGCTAAATTTCTTTTACGTCGGCTATACGTTACTGTGTGACAGCCACATTAGGTTTATGACTATCTAAAATGTTGACGGACTCATTCAAAATTGCTCCGACCGGATATTACAGAAAATGCTTTTAAACGCAGCAAACATCAGACGCACAATGATGGGTCGGTTATTGCACAGTTCCGTATTGAGTATTCAGCAGACGAGATTGAGGAAAATGTGAGTAGTTTTCTCACAGTCTGAAAGTGCATGTATGACTAATAACAGACACCACAAAACATCTGTTGCCAGTTTTAATATATATATTCTGTATATTGTATATGTTTTATCCATTATGTAGCATCATATGAACCTACAACTATTAACTGTAGCCTTCAAAGAAATAGTTTTTTAGAAGGTTTAAAATATTCAATAGCATAATAAAAACTGAACTGGCCGGGCTATACTAAATACAAGACATCTTATGATAAAACATGTCGGGCAGGAAGGCAGAAAGACAAACGCAGTAGGAGAAATCGCATGTATGAAAGAAATGATGCATAACAGACAGACGGAAATACAGACATATGGACGATGAAAATCAGGAAATTAGACATGTAATGAACAGACAAACAGGAATACAAGTGACGAATAGAGAGACAGATGGTAGGACTACATGCAGAGACAGGTGATAAACAGTCAGTCCGGAACAGAGATGGGCAAGTAGGTAGCTAAAACCCACAGACAGACAGACAGACAGACAGATAGATAGATAGATAGATAGATAGATAGATAGATAGATAGATAGATAGATAAGCAACTTTAAACTCACCAGCATAATTATCAAACAAAGTTGGCTGATATTCTTCTTTAAAATTTCTCGAAGACATTCGAGCCGCAACGTTACTTTTCCCCACCCCTGAGTCTCCGACCAAAACACACTTTATACACGTGCTACGTTTGTCACAGAAATCGTATTTTTTCTTCATCTTTTTGTAGGTATAATCCGTTCTTTTATTCATCAGTATTTTTATACGATTTTTTCTTTGTACATTTCCCCAAGATAACACGAAAAAGTTGTCTCTAAAAACACACTTCCTTTATATTTACCGTATATTTTTCACTTTTCTATATCCATAGAAATATCGTTTATACCCGTATCTAGCCCAGGAATTCGAGATAACCTGTCGTTTTCATGGTTTCTGGTTTAGTTTTTCTGCATCCAAAATTGTTACTTTTTTCAGCATCAAATTGATATGATCGTCAGCTGTTTCTGTAAATGTGAAATACCAATTAATTATACCGTAATCAATCCAAATATTGGGACAAAAAGCCTGAGCAAACAATGTAGACCCTGATCAGACTGCTCCACGAGCAGTCTGACCAGGGTCTAAATTGTTTGACAATGCCAGCCATTCCCTTTTATTGCCACATCTCAACTTGTTTAAATTTTAAGATAATTTTACAGCAATTGGTAGGGGTGTCCCAATATTATGAATTATTACCGTAAATTTTTGCTTTAAAATATCACTAACACTGCAGGTTATAAAATATTTATGATTTTTTGTTTTCTAAATATTATCCTACATTAAAGTATGTATATTTCTGACAGCTTTTGCACAACTGAAGCTGTCTGTCTAGTTGGATGAGTCAACATGTAATCAATTAATGAAAAACTCGGAAGTGGAAATCCTTAAAATCGCGCGAGATGTGATGTCACTTTTTAAGAGCCCATCCGGACATTGGTTTCCCGCTTGTGAATGCGCATATGAGTAGGATAAAAGGTTTTAGATAAAACGAAAACAAAAACTTTTTTTTCTAATTATTATGATTGCGTACAATTGTTTGTGAGACATGCAAATCAATATTTCTACACGACAACCTAACCAAAAAAAAAAAGAAAACCATCGAATTTGCAAAAAGCATAGATCCAGGTGAGGCGGCTCATAATGAGCCGCCTCATCTGGGTCTACACTGTTTGCCCTCTAGTCTTTGAATTCTCAACTGACAAAACATTTTCTGAAATTTTGCAGACGTAAAATTTGTCGTCTGCTTTTTTTTTTTGGCGCTTTGAAGGTTAAGGAGTGTTTAAGGTGTCGATAATTGACACTTTCTTGTGCATTTTTTATGGTCATTAATATTTAGTCATCAAGTGATAATACACATATTTAAGGTATAAATATTATGAATAAGATGTGAAGTATTCCTCACAGGTGAAATGAGCCCGATACCAATATTTTCTTTTTACCTTCTCACTCCTTTTTAGAACTCACGCGATTCCGTATGCATAACTTTTATGACAATCCACGTAGGATAGAGCTAATGCCTATTAAAAATAGAAATATCACTATTTATTTTGAACCAGAAAATATCGTGATTGTGCGTAACTACAAATATATCTCAGGTTGATATTTGCAGATGCGTATATCGCTAATTCGATACTACTTTAATGCGCAATTGCGTATAGACAGCTAGGCCCTATTCCCATCTTTGAGTTTGGACCTATCAAACATAATTAGAAAAGAAAAAGAAGAAAAAAAACTAGTAAAATATTTGTCTGAGTTTAGCTACTGCACCAGATTTTAAAATTGCTTTTTATGCTACTGTAACAATTTGAGCCGCGACACGAGAAAACCAACAATGTGGTTGTGCGCCCGGCGTAGACTCAGATCAGCCTGGGCATCCGCCTAGTCTGATCAGACTCTTTGCTAAGCGCTTAAATGGTAGCTAAGGGTCTAAGCTACCTCCATGGGGACAGCGAAGACTCTGATCAGACTGGGCGGATGCCCAGGCTGATCTGAGTCTGCGCTGGGCGCATAACCACATTGTTGGTTTTGTCGTGTCGCGGCTCATTTATTTTCTGTTACTCATCGTTTAATAGTATCTAAAATCGATAGAAGTCAGCAGGTACAGCATTATACATAAATAAGCCGCGACACGACAAAACCAACAAAGTGGTTTTTCGCCCTGCGTAGACTCAGATCAGTCTGGGCATCCGACCAGTCTGATCAGAGTCTTCATTGTCCGCATGGCGGTAGCTTAAACCCTTAGTTACCCTTTAAGCGCTTAGCGAAGTGTCTGATCATACTGGGCGGATGCCCAGGCTGATCTGAGTCTGCGCTGAGCGCATAATCACTTTGTTGGTTTTCTCGTGTCGCAGCTCAAATATGCATACTATAACTGCAAACAGCGAAAATTCAAACCAGTCTGTGATTCCATGCAATCTAGCAAGAGCCACAGTTTTCTGCCTTTAGATACTCGTTGCGTGCCAACAGCAAATGCTCTGATCATGCTGCGCAGGTGCGCAGGATGATCTGAGCATTTGCTGGTCGCATAAGCGTTAAGCACCATTTTTGAATGCCGCGGTTCATTTCTGCAAAAGTCTTTCCCAGCATCTAATTTGGACTAGTGCATTAGATGGCGGTATCATACTGGTTAATGTTTCTGCCCGAATTTTTAGGATAAATACGGCAATCGAAGGCCGAATATTTGTGGTATAAAAACAGTTAAGATTTCCGAAAAGTAAAACTAACCCATATGTACTTTCCGCATTCATAGCGGACTTTATTCTATTTTATTTTTGTTCATTCACTATTGGAGCAGGACACAATAAAATAAACTGATAAATAAAAATAGATAGCCTATATACAAGGGTTGATCCAGAAGTAATGTCACTGTGTCCATTGCGCGCTTATTCATCGTAGCATTATTATAAAAATTATATCAAACTACACTGTAATTCAGTTCTGATTTACAGAATAAATACAAAGTTGGAATCTTTTCCCGTTCCAAATATATAGACGTTCAAAGTATGCCACCGACGCCATCGCGCCGCAAGTTAGAATAACGTTAATTACATGAAGATAAGTTTCAAAAGCAATCACAAATTAAAATCAAACTAACGCGCCAAATCAGACAACAATTTGATACGATGACGAAATATATTGCTGCCGCCAGCTATTGAAATTTTAATATCGTCACTGCAGTTTGAAGTTCGCTAGCTAGTGCTAATGCTTGTTACTGCCGAGAGTAAAAATGTTTATATCTGACAAACACGTAAGCGGATATGTATGCGGTTTTGCCTCAAATTTGGAATATCACCACAAGAGACTCTAGAGCTGTTTAGTTGACATGTGGTGCTACAACAGTTATTATGAGGCTTGTGTAAATGTGCAATCAGCGCGATACGGTTGTAGATGAGTGCTAGAGGATAGTCCGAAAACCGGAAGACCTTTATGTACAATGTCAGACTATAACGCCACTCTTGTTTTGATTCCATATATGAAGATCGATGTTCTGCAATTTGAATATTGTGTAAATTCTTAAACTTGAGCTGCGGGGCTGCTCAAGTAATATAAAAGGTGAGATAAATATGGGTGAGCAGACATTCGTGCTTTGCTGGAACAATGAATATGCTACTTTGGACATGACACAATATCGAAACTTCGTCTGGTGCGTCAACGACGTCATCGACGTGCGGCGCGTTTCGTGACCATGCTTTCTGTCTATTTTGATATCTCGATTACTGTGCACTATTTTCTTATGACAATTTCAAATTATAATGCAAATAGATTAAGGTACTTGGATACGAAATTTTGTTGCTCTCTCCTTATTCTACACGATTTAATAGCTGCAGTGACATTACTTCTGGATCAACCCTCGTATATAAATAATAAAAAAAAACTGAATAGCAGATACCACTGTTTCTTAAGAATATAATGTTTGCATTTATACCTTTTTTTATACAGGTGTATATTAATTGTCTGCACGAATAAGATATGATATGACTGACATGTTGTATTTTGCAGGTTTCCGAGCAAAAACATGCATTAAATGATTTAATAGGGTAATAGGAAATAACGCGGTGACGTCATCGATAAGATTGCAAGGTGATTCCCCACGCTGGTTGGCAAAAAGTCGATAGTCAATCACGATATACTGAACGTTCACGGGACGATGTTGAAAATACATAATTAATCATGCCTTGTATTTTGCACATTATGATGCATATTTTTCATTTATATGATGACGCTGAGAAGTGTAGTTATCTTATTGTGAAATATTGTTTTATTGTCTCTCATAGTTTATTTAAATTGGTTCCATAAGAAGTGCCATTTATCATGGATACACTTATGAAAATTATTTGTGTCTGTAGCTTGTATACATTTGTTTATTGTTTATAAATGAATGTATCCGGTATTTAGCGGGTCTTTTGATGCGGGATGTCTTAGAACGCTGCCTTTGTCTTGTAGTGACAATTTCAGATTAACTTGTGTGTACAATAAACCAACTGTTTTCGCGGTGCAGCTAATACACACATCAAATAAAACTCGATTATTATAATGTGCGTGTCCCTTCCTATAATATCGCGGACAAAAAAAATCAGAGAGAGAGAGACAGAGAGAGAGAGAGACAGAGAGACAGAGGAGAGATTTTTTTAAATGTCATGAGTAATGTGGTAATTACTGAATGTCATTTCAAAACAGGGATTTTTTCTGTTTATATATTATCCTTTACCGTTTTATAACATCATCTTTTGAATTGCAATCACGAATATTAATTAATTAATTAATTGATTTATTAAATGTACTTGTCCCTAGTTCAGATCAATATTTCTTTTTTTTTGCAATAGTTCTCGTTAGATACAAGTTTCTGTATTTTATTGTCTTACGTTTACTTTTACCCCTGTTACATTTACTAACCACCTTGGTCGTCGAAAGGGTTAAAATTCTGATTTTTCAATACTTCCGATTTTTTTATTATTATTATTTACTTAGTCGAAGTCATTAAGAGAAACAGCCCGGTTCCGGAGCGAGTCAATGGTCTAGACCGAGTTTATTAAATGAATTTAAGTAATTAAATTACTATCTTTCTCGCGTGACAGGCGATTAAGACAATATTTGCAATGGTTTTATTGGTTGCTATATATTCGCAGCCTTCCAAAAAAACCATTTTACGCACTTCAGCGGTTAATTTTCAGCAAAATCCCATAGAAGACCACTGTCTGTCGCTATCTTTTTGCCAACCAACCTACCCACGTGATCATCCGATGACGTCACTCCGGGGATTCCCGTTATCTCCTATAAATAAGTGATGATATAAATGATGTTACTGAAATTGAATAAATCTGATAATTTTATTCTAAAGATAGTATGTTTTGATCTCATGCTTAAAGTTAGGTTCCCAACAGCCAGACAATACTCCCCATTAAAAAGAGGTAATAATACCATCTTTTAGTTCCTTTTTCTTGTAATGGAACCCTGTGATTAAAAAAATGGTTCGGAAAAGGGTAAAATTTAAGAATAAGAAATGAAATTAGAGCCGCGACAAGATAAAACCTGCAAAGTGGCATGTGTGCCAGCGAAGACTCAAATCAGCCTGGGCATCCGCCCAGTCTATTCAGAGTCTTCGCTGCCGCATGGAGCTAGCTTAGACCTTGAGATACCCTCTAAGCGCAAAGTGAAGAATCTGCTCAGGCTGGGCGGAATGCCCAAAGGCTGATCTGAGTCTTCGCTGGGCGCGCATGCCACTTTGTTAGTTGTCTTGTGTCGCGACTCAATGATACTGGGAATGTCATCGGCATTCGAGCAAATGCAGTAATGTAAAGAATTCCTGGTGAAATGGCAAAGTGTATAATCTGATCAGACTGCTGTGCGGAAGAGCAATCTGATCATGTTTTTCAGTATTCGCTCGGGCGGTTCTGTCCAAATATTTCCGGTAAGTATGGTAACTGACTACATTTTTACTAATACTTCCAAAACGAATTTAAGCACTGATGAACAGAGTTCATTTTTGGATTACGTACGATTATAAGGCTCTTGTTTTCCTTTTTTCTGTTAATCACCCTTTTTAATATAATAGACTGGTCTTTAAATACTCATAGAAAAGTCACTTCCATATTAAAATAGGGGTTAAAGCTTTCTCAACAGATTGGAGAAATATCATTATTACCCTTTCTAAAGAATGGAATGGGCACAATACAATCATGGACCAGTCAATGTCAGATATTAAGGAGAGAAAGGATAAACACCTATCACCACTATCCTTTTCTCATAATGGGATTGTCCAAATTTTAAAGCCGGAAGATTTAGGGAACAGTTCACCTAGAAGGATTAGAACAATCATGTTATAGGCCATTTGCTGTCTATAAAACAGGTCATTTTGATAAATATCTCTACAACTACCACAACTATCACTGAGAAGTAAAGCGCATCTTTAATGTCTATCTTATACATAACTAATCTATAATTTTCCACAAAATTATGTTTTGAAACTAAAAAGTTTCTTTTGAAAACTGCCCATTTTCAGAAGATATTTTAACTGTATTTTACAAGGGAGTAAGTTTATATATGTAACAGCCTTAGAATGGTCAATATTTACCTGTGCCAATTGTTAACTAATTGTACAGAGTTATAGATTTATACTCAATGACACCTGTATACCTGTTAATCTTTTTATCAGAGTAAAAATGAAATTCACTTATTCATCGGTTGCGGAGAGAGTTGATTGGTGGTGAATAGGATTAATTTATTTATAGAAACATTTTTTGTTTGTGATGCATATATGGGCATTGCTTATAGCTATTACATTAAATTATTGTACTCCCGTTTACTTAAGCTGAAAATTTTGTAAATTTTTGTTCAGGATTGAATAGACAAAAGCAAAAAATTGACATGATAAAATTCTGAGAGTCAGTTTCCAGTTATGTATTAGTTGGACAATACCAGTGGAGAAGGAAAATCAAGTTTATCACCAATAATAAAAGAGAAAATCTGCAAAATGACCTGTTTTATAGACAGCAAATAGTCTATAATACCCCTTTTCTCAACAACAGGGTTTTCAAACTTCAATGATGAAACAGCCAATTACATACAGAAAGGGGCTTAAAATTTGTCTTGAAAATTTCTGAAAATTGGATATACCTAAATTCTAATAAGGAAGAGTCCATTTCTTTTATTTAGGAATTTTAGGAAAAACGGCCTTTCTCAAAGTAATGAATATATCTGAATTTAAAACATGGAGAAATCGATCTTACATATTTATATGGATCTAATACCAATTTTCTTATTAATAGTGTAAACATGGGCAAGTTTAGCTTTTGAAAAAGCTTGAGATGTTATCCCTTAGCAATGAATCTATAGGATGCAAGTGCTACAGTAGGAAATTGGCAGCAATACAAGTCAATTTTATTGTATTTTTGGACTTTGTTGAAGCTGTAGGTTAAGGGCGAGTTTGACAGCATTTTCCTTATGTCTATAGTGATTGCTTACAAGTAACAGGTGAGCTTTAGTGCTATTAACTTTTGTTAGGTGACCTGTACTGTTTAGTGACAGCTCTTCCCAAGTGGACTGTACTCTCTGGTAATTGCTTGTATTAGGTAAGATGCTTGTATTATGTGAGACGGAGTGTCAGGACAAGTTTTACAGCTCATGCCTCAGCGATGAGGGTGACTCGGCACCTCCCTAGCAAGCCAATACACTTTAATTACTCTCTCCATCAGCAAAGATTGGAACGGTGAGACGATTGACCGAAATCACCGAAATCTACTGAAATCACCGAAATCACCATAGAATTTACAGAAATCACCGATAATAGTGTCAATTAAATGACTATATATGTATAACTGGTTATTAATAAGTCATAACGGTGAGACGATTGACCGAAATCACCGAAATCTACTGAAATCACCGAAATCACCATAGAATTTACAGAAATCACCGATAATAGTGTCAATTAAATGACTATATATGTATAACTGGTTATTAATAAGTCATATTTTTCTTTCCTGATAAAAATCTGCACTATTGTATAAGATTTATGCATAAAATAGCACCATAGTGACGATAAACCGAAATCACCATTAGCTGATGTTTCAATATACTCATAAAATCGATAACCGAAATCACCTATAGGTATAGACATGTAAAATCTGGGTTATTGTACATGCATACACAGTAAAATCAACCAAAATAAAGCATCTTTTATGCGATCTTGATTTTAAATTTACAAGTCTGTAGGTAATAATCAACCAAGTATCCAACAAGCCTTCCATTATATTAACCGACAGAGTTATGCTTGTATGTATCGACGATAAACCGAAATCACCACTGAACTCTTTCTTCTCAAATTTGGCTGGCTCAGATAAATTCGACAATTTGGTGATAAACCGAAATCACCGATGAAATATAAGATAAAATGAATAAAACACACACACGTAAATAAAAAAATATCTGATGTCTCTTACCTGTAACAGAAGCATTAGGTTTTTTTTTAGTTCTTCATTTATTCAATTACAAGTGTATAATTTCAATACAAATAACGCACGCCCAATATTATTTTTCCGAAATAATTTTCTTTGTAACCTATTCAATTTATAATCAATCCTATATTTTCTAGTGTTCAAATGTCAAGGGTCAAACAAATGATGAGAAGTTTGCACATGTAGGTATAAACTCAGTGATTGTTGTCAAAATCATTAATTAATTGTCAGAGCTGGGAAGCAATCAGCCATAAAACGTCTTTTGTCCCAATTAGTATTGCAACAGCAGGAGGCGTTCCGAGTAAATTAAGTTCTTTGTGGTGATTTCGGTCAATCGTCGAAAAGGGGATTTCGAACCCAAAACCGTGGGAAAAACACTTTATTATTAATTTATTTCTGTATTCATTAGTTTTTTTAATTGATTTAAAAGCAATTTTAATATATCTGCCAAACAAAAAACTAGATATGTACGTCTTTTTCCAATACTGAGGCTAATACAGACTTTTCGATGCAGGCCCATTGGTGATTTCCGTTTATCATGTCTTAATTAATACATCTATATTAAAAAAAGTATATAATTTATTTCTTTTTTTTTTTACAAATAAATTCAATACATATTATCAATAAAAAGTGATTTCAGATGAATTCAGCGGTGATTTCTGCAAATTCTACGGTGATTTCGGTGATTTCAGTAGATTTCGGTGATTTCGGTCAATCGTCTTACCCCGATTGGAACATGTTCAGTCCGCCGAGTATCTTGGAATAACGATTACAGACAATTTGGATTTGGGTCAACATATTTCAGAAATATCAAGTAAGGCAACTAAGACAATGGGATTTCTTCGGCGCAATTTGGCACTGGCACCTCGGCAAACTAAGGAGGCTGCATACAAAACATTGGTTCGCCCTCAACTAGAGTATGCAGCACCTATTTGGCATCCCTATCATAAAACTCAGATTCAGCAGGTTAAGAAGGTGCAGAGAACAGCTGCCAGGTGGACCTGCAGGCGATGGCGAAAACACAAGTAGTGTCGGCGATATGCTGGACGAGCTTGAGTGGCCATCCCTGGAGGCCCGACGGGAGCAGTCCTCCTTAACCTTCTTTTACAAGGTTCATTCTGGGGCCGTATTCATAAAGCCACTTAAGTCGTTGCTATGCGGTTGCTAAGGCTAAATATCTATAAAGGAGATTCCCTACAACTATGAAATTTGGTCTGGAGGAACAGTCTTTGTAAGACTGTTCCTCCAGAGCAAATTTCATAGTTGTAGGAAATCTCCTTCAAAGAAATTTAGCCTTAGCAACAGCATAGCAACCACTTAAGTCGTTTTATGAATACGGCCCCAGGTACAGTGTCCCTTGAGAAGGATAAGTACTTGACCCCAGCACCAAAGTCGAGAAGGACTAGGGCATCCCATGACTCACAATACATTAGATACCTTGCGTATAGTGATGCCCTGAAAAATTCATTTTTCCCCAGGACTTTTTCTGTGTGGAATAGTCTCCCCTCTTCGGCGATTTCTGCCAAAACTGCTGAGGAGTTTAAGGCACATGTTTAGATTATCGGTCCAGAGGCATGTGTTTTAGCATGCCTCTGATCTGCTTCTTGTAAATAGTTTTAATGGCCCACCCCGAAAGTTTGTTTTTCCTCTGAGCTAAATTCTAAATTTAGCCACCGACCACACCAGAGGTAATGGTCAGAAAATGATCGTCGAGAGATAGATGGAGGGACCCTGCAGCTGGGTGCGCAAAAATATGGAAACAAATGCCGGGAAATAGTGGGACCCGCATTTAGCGAAACGAAACGGCGCGTAATCGAGTACAACTTGTTATTGATCTGTACCCTTAAGTGACAACTCTTGGAAACTGTACTGACCTCTCGGGTAATTGCTTGTATAGGGCGAGATAATGTGTTCAAGATAAGCTATAAAGATCATGCATTTGCGATGCTGGCGAGAATCTTGCAGTAGGGTGCGCCAAGTGTAGAAGTACCGGGAAATAGTGGGACCCTACACTGTAAAAATCGCGCTAAGCTATAAAACACAAGTGGTTACATGTTTAGGTGTAAACATGTTTAGGAATATGTCATATAGCTAAACATGTACGCCTTTTCTATTATTTTCCCGGACAAAGTCTGCTAAACACCTTTTATTCTGTTACGCGCTTCGGATGAATCCATTCTCTCTTTTCCCCGTTGAAGAACGAAAAAAAAAAAAGAGACGGAAATGTTGACAGAGGAAATTTTCAAAATAAAAGGTAGATATAACCAGTTTTGTACATGTTTAACATATACCTAAACATGTTGCAAATTGAACATGTTACGATTTAAACACATAAAAAATCGGACTGCATTTTTTGCATTGATTCTAAACACATTTTTACAGTGTATTTCAGCAAAAGGAAACGGCGTACAATCGAGTACCAATTCCTAACATAATATGGTTATCTCCGAGGGGATAACCAAAAAGTCAATTTCAGGTATCTATGGATGGAA
Organism: Ctena decussata; assembly: GCA_963989385.1. Lineage (NCBI taxonomy): Eukaryota > Metazoa > Mollusca > Bivalvia > Lucinida > Lucinidae > Ctena > Ctena decussata. Next base: position 26,821,385 of record OZ022499.1, on the reverse strand, counting down.
TAATAGACTGTCCAAACTCAGTGAGAAGAACTAGAGAACTAGAGAAATCATACGGCTGAAGCTCATGGTGCAGTGCACACCTGAGAAGTTCTCAAACCAAGTTCACATTCTAAACCTTCATCAGGTAATCAGGTTTGGCTGCCATATTTCTTCCAAGAATCATCCCCTCTCTATTAAACGCTTCCTCTCTCTCTGTCTCTCTCTCTCTCGCTCTTTCAATATGGAAGTGGACAAATACCTCCAAGATTAGCCCAAAACCACTAAATTTGTTATTTTCAGGGGCATAGCTAGGGACAATTACACTGTACGCACAATTATGCTTTATACTCACTGAGGGCAATGATAGGGGGTTAAGCCGCTAAGATATTTCAAATTTTCTGTCTGTTAGCAGTTAGCATTAAAACTATGCCCAGTTAAAAACATTTCAGCATGAAAATACGCAGGTGTGTGTTGAAATTTTGTCAATTTGACAAAATTTCAATACGCACCTGCGTATTTGCGTATAGGTAGCTACGCCCTTGATTTTATTGCCCAAGGTATGTCCCAAGTATGTCATTTATATGACCTGTGAATTGCAGTATTTCTTGGAATAAATACGGCGGGGGGGGGGGGGGGGGGCGTGCTTAAAATGTACAAGAGGAATATGAGGCCCTCAAACGTTCACCTGAGTAGATGTAAAGATATATGTATCGTCTGAGAAAATGTGTTTATGTGAACAGGCAGCCAACTTGGATCATGGATCAACGTTTTGTCCATGAATGACCATGAATGCCACCTTGGTCATGTGACCATAACCGTTTAACCGAAGGCCATACTGGTCTTATTACCATAACAGCTCATCCACGGACCATGGACTACCCTTACGTAATTTGACTTCACTTTGGAGGAGTATTGAAATATACTTGGATAAACGTCAAAGAATGGCCTTGACCACTGGTATTCAAAAACTTTCAATTTCTCATTTAGGTAATGATAAACACCAACTTTTACATCATAGGCTTCATAGAGACAACTGGTGTTTAAGTATTTGCCCATACAACGAGGAAGCAAATTTGATCTTTCTGTAAAAAAACAGTTGAACAAACTTGACAGTACGTTAGTCCCAAATGCTATATGCCGAGGTTTAACATCGTCAGGCATTAAAGTGATTAGAGAGAGAGAGAGAGAGAGAGAGAGAGAGAGAGAGAGAGGGGGTGGGGTGCGATCAGGGCTACCTGTTCACAATAAGCAAAGTCTTTCTATCATTTTTAAATGCAAGCCGTTATGTTCTTCTTCGCAGATCATCAATAAACATCGCGTAGAAGGGTCATTATGACCGGGGTCACTTTTCATTGAAAGTAATGACCGGGGGTCGTTATTCTATGGGGTCACAATTTTTCGCTTCCTTTTACTTCGCGTGAGGGGTCTTAAAATTATGACCGGGGAGTTACTATTATCTAAAGAGTAATGATCGTGGGTTCGTTATTCTATGGGGGTCGCCTTACTTAGTACACCGGCGCATCCTGGTGAATGATTGTCTCCTGGTGAATAATTGTCCTTGGACGTCCCACCAGTAAACAGTTCTGATCTCTGAGAAAGCCAAGTTCTGCTTACGAGGAGTCAGGTGTTTTTTCCCGGGAGCGCGGTTTTTGACCATATTTTCCTGATGATCGCTCGCCCACAGTGCAATATTCTTGAAAGGGCCGCAAAACCCTTATACAAATAACGATTTTGTTATTGTATAACAGTCCTGCGGTTCCAAAAAAAAAAAAAAAAAGGAAATCGAACCAACAGTATCCAGACTAAGTTTAAACATAGTAACTTACTGTTACCTCGACACCAATTCAAGCAATTTCTGCTTCTGTAGGTGCTTCTTGATAGGCTTGTCTACATCCGGTTTTGTAGTCTTACAACAATAGTATGCATATCAATATGGCAGGTAATTTTCTAATGACAAAATTATAATGACAATGCAAACCATTATGCCGAGAAGCTTCAAAACGCCGCCTATATACACGATTCAGTCATACAGCCACCCGGCCATCGCCCCGCTTCGACAGCCGTAACAGAGAAAACCGCAAAATGCAAACAACTTTATTATAGTAGCAAATTTAAATGGCCACAAACAGAACACATTTTAGCCCATGCTGTCGGAACTGTCTTTAGATTCCGGACGCTAGCCGAGTTAGAGGCAGAACAATACAGTCACGTGGGGACGGCATGCGACGTCAGCCATCACGTGGCTGCATGTCTTTAGTCACATAGCAACGTACGTCCTAAGACTACAACGTTGGCCTTCAGAGCAACGCAGAGAGTTGATTTAGTTAAATTGTCTTAACTGATATAACTTTCTAAAGAAAATCTACAAACTTAATTTAAAGCCAGAAGTATGGCCGGAGATCCTGATGATGCAGATGATTCTGTGACAGAATCACGGTAAATATTTATCTTTTAACAGTCTCATAATCTCGACATCATACTGAAATTATCATACTGGGGGAAAAAGTCATGAAAATAGTTTGGATTTTAGTTACATAGACCCATGTGCATACAATAAATACGGAGATCAGCCAGCGCGATTGCACAAACAGATGAGAGTTCACTGTTCACTTGTAGATTCCCAAAGACAGAGACCAGACATTGTTTCAATGAAGAAGGAAGACACAGATCAGCCAGTGCGAACATATTTTGATTCAAGCTGTGGACATCTTCGCAAGCTTAGGGTACTAAGTCCACTTTTTTTGCTTACGTACGTGAGGAATAAAGTGGACTTAGTACCTTTGGCCTGCAAACATGAGTTGTGGACGTTGCATCAACGTACGATTGCAAAAAAGAGCAATTAATATGCAATAGCAGTTTTAAATGGAGAGAACAAAGTAGTGTTTCTTTCCCCGAGTAGGTAATGAGTTGTCCACGGTCCGAAGTGCCTAGTCTAGTATTCACTGTTTTCACCTGTATCTACACCGTACGTTGAGCCGTCACTTTGGACTATTATTCAAAGGTGTCGACTTCATTATGGTAGCGTTAGAAAAGAATATACTAGAAAAGAGCCCGCGCAAGCGCGGAAATATTTCATGATGGTCAAGTTTATATAAAAAAGAGAGTTTTAATTTTTCAATGTAAATGACCTTAGGCCCAGGTGAAGATATGACCTTTACCATGAATACTCACTAAAGCTTCATTTACCTAATTAGTTGTCTGCATCTACAAACTTTCAGGTAGCAGACTGCATTGTTTCTAAAAAAAAATCAACTTTTTTCACTTTTTCCTATAGAAAAACCTAAGTGACTCAAAAGTTGACCTTGCCGCAAACAGATCAAGGTCATCCCAGGGTCATCATTTATATAAATTTTGTTGAGCTTTTGAGTCCTTGATGCGACATGCTAAGTTTCAAGATCATAGGATTTGTGGTTCTGGGGGAGAATTGGTTGATTTGATGCTTAACGTCCACGGTAAACAGCTAAGGTTATGTCGGGACGGTCAGTTAACCTAACCACACTATTCCTGGGCAGGCTTAGACCTCTTAAGCGGTTAACCAGTACTAAGTGCACATACTTTCACCAGTAACAGACAAATGCCCTTCTTGAATCAGCGGAAGGAGAAACGAAAGTATGTGGCCAGACCGGGTTTCGAACCCAGGACCTCTGACTTATGTCAGGTGCCCTTCCGATTGCGCTACGCGGCCCGGCGTGGTTCTGGGGGAGAAGATTTTTGAATTTTTTTACCATAATAAATGTTTGCCATCTTGGTTATGTGACCTGTCCTGGGTATTTGTTTTCTGAAAAAATTGGGTCCTGGAACGTTTTAGGGGAAAACATTCAAGCCCTCTGAAGACTAAAGGCTGAATCATTGAAATTGATTTGTCTGCTTCGCTGGAAAAATGCCCTTTCTTACCTGGCGCATGTGTGTTCAGTTCAGTTTGAATTATCCAAACGACGTTACCTAAGTGGCTTAGCGGTACGTAACCATAGCCGCACACACTTGGCGCCGTGTGTCGAAAGACCATGTGCGTTGAGCTTTATTCTTCAATGGGCGAGTTCGATTGGCTACTCGTATTGACTATCGTTCTGGAAGAAAATGGGTCGTTTCGAGCCAGGGCCGTCGGGACTATGACCATTTAGTTCTTCATCCGTTTAGACATATGAGCAAAATTACAAAAATAAATCGTTATTTATGGGGAATGACGTACGTTCATGGGTCGGATTTTTGCATTAGAACCTGCTAAATTTGGACTTGCTAAGCAGCGCGCCGATATACCGACGCAGAACCGAAACGACCGGATTAATTTAAAACGTGTATTCGGGTCCTACTAAAGACAGAAAAGGACTTTTGCCACCGAAAAGGGCCGAAAAGAACTTTCGGGCACCGAAAAGGACTTTTTAAATGCCATTTTATGCTATAAAAACGTTTGAAATCTATAAAGGGTAAAATATTTTATTTCTAAACATAATTTTCTAGAACATTAAGTGAAAAATGCCCTTTTCGGTGCCCGAAATTCGGCGTTTGCGATATCCTTTTCGGTACATGGCGTCTCTTCACTGACCAGAAGTGGAGTCTTTTTCGGTGCTGTTTTTTTTGTTGTAAAATTTTAGGATGAAGATACTACAATTAACAAACTTATTATTCAAGCGCTGATTACTATCATGATGATATTAAAATTTCTAAAACATATGTTTTATATGACATTTAACGGCAAATAAAAGTCCTTTTCGGTGCCCGAAAGTTCTTTTCGGTGGGTAAGTCCTTTTCTGTTTTTAGTAGGACCGCGTGTATTCGAGTACACGATAATTTCACTCGAACGCACCCATTGTTGACAAAAAAATTCGACCAATAGTCGAAGTTTCTAGAAAAATACTTGGGGGAATTTAAAATGAAAGACGAATTTAATTCCCAAATTCTTTAAATCTACGTGAAACTAAAACACACGCTAACCGAAATTATCAATGATAGCAATATGCGAAAGAACCAGTATAGAAATTACGCTTGAAAATGCCACCAATTTTGCAGTTTATGCGTTACTTCGTTTATTTAGTATTATAGAGCATTTTCGAGTTGCCAACTCGTGTAACTCGGGTTGAAATTTGGCGCATGCGTACAAAGGTACTCGAGTACTGCCGTGCCGAACACTTCGAGTAAAGAACAAAATGGCGACGACCATCGATCTTTTTACCTTTAAGTCCAGAGTCCTATTCTCGCAATTTTCTTTTAAAACTCAGATGTTTAATATTCACAAGAGTCAGGACTCACAAGAATTTTTAAATTGTAATGGGAAATTACAATTCTGAAGTCGTTACTGGCCCCGCTGTAGACCCTGCTGAATATGGCAAAAGCACAAGCAGAATTATTATAATCATCAGTATGATGAACATTCTTATCCCATTCTCACTATTATTAAACAGAAAAAGGGCAAATCATTGGCGTGACAATGTGTCATTATGAAGGCAAAACCAAAGAATTGGCTTCTTTTACAGCAGAAGTTCACTTTCCGCCATCTTTAATCCAGGCTACCCGAGGTGAGGTGGGGGTTACGGTAGTCGAGTAAATACGAATATGTACGCAGTACTGCGCATGCGTATTGCGGTTACTCGTGTTGTTCGGTCAGTAACTCTAGTTACTCGAGTTACTCGAGTTGACAAACCGAAACTGCTCATAGATAGTCAGTCAGAAGCAGTCGATTCAACGTTGTGTGCCTGCCGGGAATGTTTGCCAAGAATGTCAATTATTTTCGAAAAGCGACGACGCGAACTCAGCGGGCTTGCCCGTGCAGTGTAGTCGGTATAGGTCTTCGTAAGCTTTCTGTCCGCTTATTTTGATTATAGTAATTATGTTGCCTTTGGATAATGAGTTAGAATTAAGTCCGTACTGCAGCCTTAGTAAACCATGAGTTACCTCGCTTACACCGCAAACAGAAGCTGTGCTATATACATGTATATTTAATATTCATGCTATTCCCACCCCACATACGTTTCATATTTGTTTCAACCTATATTCTTGCTAAGAAAGTGTCAAATATTTCTGCAATGCTACTCTAGTTTTACATGTAAATGTATATGCCACCATGTCTCCATGTATTATACAGTGGACTCGACAGTATCGGATCATCGACAGTATCGGATCACTCTTAGGTTATCACCCATTTTTCTCACAAATGAAGCAAATATTTTTTACCATTATATTACAGTCATCAAGTTCGACCAATGGCAAAGTGCAGGGTGAAAAATTCGATCGAAATCTGCGGCTGAGAAACAAATCAGAGTTGTAGAAAAGCTTGGCCCCTCTTCAGCGGCGCTTGCATTTTGCCTGTTGCTCGTTACCCCCAAGATAGATTTTGGTTATTTAAACTATTTTATCATTAGGCGATTGAAACCAATTTTGTTTTGTAATGTGTCCTGGTATCCCTAAAATTGCAGGCAGTCATTATTTTTGTGACATCCCAGTATTTGATGAAACTAAAGACTTGAAAAGTGAGGCACCGGTGTGCGACAGTAACGGATCATTATATAATTTGAACTGAAATACAGGCCTCAGCAGGAAACTGCATGTTAGATTATTGTCTGATGCTGAAAACAAGTCATAAATCAACTACCCGAGTGGCTGATGTGTCTTTTTTTTTCAAAGAAAATCAGTTTAAAACTAAGGCAACATCCTTTTTGTAAAATATCCCCCATCCCAAGCCCCACATTCTAGCGTATGATAATGAAGTTTATGCGTAGCACAACCAAGCTTCTGCTAAACATTCGAGATCAGCTCGCATGTATGTGAACCCAATATTTAATGACTGGCGTTCATCGGATGGACATCTGTACACTGTGTAGACTCAGATTAATGCCGGAGAACTCGTTGAATGACCATGTAGTGTTTATACACTGATTGCACTGAAATATCGTTAAGGCGGAAAATCGATGTAAATTTGTTGATCGTGATCAGACACCACGGTCTTATCAGGGTCTACACTTTGCAAAGGCAGTTTATAATCTTAACTGTTTGAGTAGTTCCATGCTATGAGGCCCGGAGGATTAATGAGTTAAGAATTTTTGGCATGCTTGTAGTTTTGTATACATTCAACTTTTATTTAACAGACAAAACCGTTGCAGGTGATAGACCACATGAAAAATATCGTTGAAAGGCCGTAAAAGTTTCCTCAGAGAGTTTAGTAGGTCCAACTGTTTATGTAGCAAAATTAGAAGCTAAGAAGGTTGTCAGAATGCCTCGGAGAAACTCTCCTATAAAATAATATCATATGATCCGATACTGTCGCACCTGATTCGTTACTGTCGCATCTGATTCGTTACTGTCGCAGGACCCTCCCGTAAGTCTGCATAGGTTATCTGCCCTTCAAGGAATAAATTTCGTAAATATTTTGACATGGATAGATAGAAGGGATATTTTGCAATTGTTTTGTGCCATAACATACATACTTTTAGCTTTCACATACAACAAAACGGGAGTTTTATTGAACTTGATCCGATACTGTCGAGTCCACTGTACTTGTTCATATCCTCATATGTCTGTATAGACCTGAGTGATAATAAAGTTCTGTTCTGTTCTGTTTTGTTCAGCATTAAAGAACAGCTGAGAGCTAAAGAAGTATATTGGGAAATCGCAAATATAAACATAAACTGAAATATAAGTAAGGCACACAGAAAGACAGTAGGAACAATGTAGTCATGTAGTCCGCAGTTGCTTTCGGCTCGGCAGGAAAAGACTAATCTGCCTTCCGTGGCGGTACCAGGGCCCTTGCATTCCCGACTGCTTCCACCCGGTGAGTTAATAGGCAACCGCGTCCTAAATAATGCTTAAGATTAGGGGGACAACCCCTTCTTGAAAGATACCAAAGAAGGGGTCTCAGCAACAGATGCTGGAAGGGAATTCCAAATAGGAATGGTACGAGGAAAGCTAACTTTATAGGAGTCCGTACATGTAGAAACCTGCCGAAACTTCTTGGAGTACAAGAGCGTAACTGCCTATACGTAACTACGCAGGTGCGTAATGAAATTTTGTCAAATTGACAAAATTTCAACACGCAGCTGCATATTTGATGATCGAGAATTTTTGTAAATTGGACATGATTTAAATAGTAACTGCAAACAGACGCGACTAAATGAAATATCCTTTGGGCTTCACTCTTATTCTTGTCCCAAAGAGGTATAAACCATAATTGTGCGTAACATGTAATCACCCCTAGTAACGACCCTACAGTGTGCTGATCTGGTTTTCTTGCTGTGAAAGAGATAAGATAATCATCAGCTCTGATGTCCACAAATTCATGGATAATCTTGAAAAAGATAGTCAGTTCTATCTTTCTTATCCTAGATTCAAGGATTCGCACTGTAGAGCCTCTAGCATTGCTGATACGCTGCTGGTGTTCCTATATCGATTTGAAGCATATCTTGCAGTCCTTCTTGCACCATCTCTAGCTTCTGCGTTAGCTCTTTCTGATGGAGATTTCACACTAATGAACAGTATTCCAGATTGAGCCTGACCATAAAGAAGAAATGCGTTTATCTTAGTCTCAACACTAGTGGACTTAAGGTTGCGACAAAGGAATCCTGTATAACTGTGTAAAACTATTGTTTCTTGATGTAGCCATCACAACCAAGAAGAACATGAAGAGAGTTTAGATAGAGACTCCCAGCAGCGGGAGCCTGAGAGCGGCGTAGAGAGCGAAATTCACGCTACACAACATCCAGAGACGTCATTAGAGAGAAACTCCTCAGAATCCCCTGATACTGATGGGCATTTGGATCTTGCTGAGACATACGGAAATGGTGAGTTAATACATGTTGGTTGGTTGTTTTAGATTCAACGGCCCTTTGAGACAGTTTTTCAGTCTAGATCGAGCCGTCTCCTATTGAGAGAGAGAGAGTAAAGAGATAATAGGCGACAGAAATAATAAACAAAAAAAACGAACAATCCCACCCGCACCTACTGCAAACACAGTTGTCTCTTACTCTAGTGTATCCATAACCTTATGAGGTCGTTGGGGCACCACAGATGACTCTACAACAATCCCTTTCTACCTAGTCCTGTCTTCAGCTGCCCTAGCTGAGCTAGCAAAATCCATTCCTGTCCATTCCTTAATATTGTCTTCCCACCTCTTCTTCTGTCTACCTCACTTTCTCTTTCCTTTCACTTTGCCCTGCAGAACTGTCTTTGCTAAACTAGAAGACCTTGAGATGTGGCCAAACCACATCAAATTCCGTTTCTTGACGAAGGTCAGGAGTTCGTCATAATCTCCAATGACTGCTTGGATCTTCCTGCGAACCTCCTCATTGGTTACATGGTCCTTGTACGAAATGTTTATGTTTTTTTGATACTTTGTTTTAGCTATTATTTTAGCGGATCATCTTTCAGCTCCGTTTTGAAAGGGTTTCTTTCATTGACCTTTTTTACAATTTATCGTTCTTTTTATGCAACCAAGTTTATGTTTTCCCCTTAATCGTACCAGACAATCATATGCTTTGAATAAAATTAGACTATAGATATGGACAAGCAGAGAAAATATGGGTTAAATTTTTTGGAGACAACGTTATGTATCCCGCACTTTGAGTTTCGCTATAGTTTGAAACCAGCAAATAAATGCTCTTATTGGAGCACACACGGGCGGACGAGGGTCGTTTCTATAGACGTCCACCGCCCACGCCTGAATACAACAAATCTTATTAATGTTGCAACTAATTCCGATCGATTTTCCAGCTAATTCGGAAACGATTTTCTATTATAACACTACGATAGCCCATTTGGCGCTCTTTTCATTTCATTCTGAGTTCCGAAATTCGTAGAAGAAGAGTGATGTTTGTATGACAACACTAACTAATTTTACATTGTCAAACCTTTAAGTGAAATGATTGCTGTATAGCCTTTAATAAACAAAAGTTGGAATACAAAATTACTCTATAGGACTAATTTGCCATGAAAAGGTCATGAAACTTTAGAAAGAAGAAAATTTACCCCAAAATAAGGCGGGAGATATTTCAGTAGAAAACTATGACTCTTTCAATATAAAAAGTCTCATCACATGTCCCTGGGTACCCCATTTTTAGCTCGCCTGAACGAAGTTCAGGAAGAGCTTTTTTACTACCCCCGGCGTCGATTTAAATTATATTTGGCATGATGATAGATATTGGTCTAAAATTTTATTTTATGCAAGACCATCCCCATCCCTGCTCATGACCCATCCATCCCTGCTCATGACCCGTAGGTCAAGGTCATGGACTTAGAAATTTTATGTTAAAAGTTTACGTTAAAGTTTTTTAAGCTCTCATACTTTCTAAACCCTTTGATAAATTTGATTTATATTTGTTTTGATGATAGATATTGGTTAGAAATTTTATTTAGCTGCATTCCCACCCCTGCACATGACCTATAGGTCAAGGTCGCGGACTAAGAGAAATTTTATGTAAAAGTTGTATGTCAAAGTCTTTGAAATCTCATAGCTTCTAAACCTTTTGATGGATTTGAATTATATTTGAAGATAGATTTTGATTGGAATTTTTACTCAGCACCATCCTCACCCCTAAGAAACAAATACTAGCGCTTGAAGATGTACAAGCGCAGGTTCAGACGAGTTGTCCTGTCTGGCGACAGGTCTTGTTGCAAGAAATACTTAAAGTACAAGGCCTACACTTATTCCTGTGGAATATGCAAGTTTAAGGTAGACGGATAGTGAATAAAAATATTGGTGGGGCATTCATTTCATTATACCAGCTGAATAACCCAAAGGGCTATAAAACATTTGGATGAGATTCTTTTTCTTTTTCACCGTTTTGTTTTCCTAACAAGAGCTGTCGCCTGACAGCATAGCTCGCCTGAAGTGGTGCTTGCCCATCACACAGCCGCTATGGTGGTGTGGACTGCTATGCATAAAACTTCAGGCAAGCATGTCCATAATGAAAACACATTTATAAACAAAAGCTATCTCAGAGATAAGTCTTAAAATGAAATTAAAATAAAAGGAAAATGAAATAAAATTTCAAAGTCCATGAGCTTAAGGTAAAAAAACTGAGGGGTAGGGGTGGGTTGCGGGGGGGGGGGGGGGGGGCTAAGATGTATCAAAACCCTGAACCATTATCTAACATCAGTCCAAGTATTACTATCTACTGAGTCCATCATCGTGGCACTGTGAAATTATGTCTTCATAAATATAAAACTTTAACCAAAATCTTTAAGACAAAATTCTAAGTCGATAACCTTGACTTCAAGGTCATCCAGTGGGGTAAGTATGAGGTGTTTTGTGAAAACTCAAAAAAGTGTCTAACATCAGTTCAAGTATAAACTAAATCTCTGCAAAGCATTATGAATCAGTATGCAATTACAAAACTTTAATAAAGACCAAAATTTCTTAAGTCCCTGACCTTCACATCACGGTCACTGTGCGGGGTTGGGGTAGTACTTTTTAGATCTAACTACAGTGCAAACATAAAAAGAACTCATTTGTGGGTTCAAGAGATATGTGTCTTTAAAAAACTTTAACCAAAATATCCAATCAATAAAAAGACAATTTTCTAAGTCCATGACCTTGACATCAAGGTCACTGAGGGGGGTGGGGGTAGTAGCTTCGAAAACTTTAGACCAATATCTAACTTCAGTGGAAGTATCAAAGGAATCCATTCATGGGTTAAGGAGATATTGGGCTTTATAAAACTTTAACCAAAACATCCAGTCCAAAAAAGAAATCTCAATTTTCTAAGTCCATGACCTTGACACCAAGGTCACTGAGTGGAGTGGGGGTGGTACCCTGTTAAACTTTGGACCAATATCTAGCTACAGTGCAAGTATCAAAAGAATCCATCCATGGGTTAAGGAGATATAGGTCTTTAAAAAAACTTAAACCAAAACATCCAATGCGAACGCCGACGCGGACGTGGACGCCGACGCCGACGCCGTGGTGACAACAATAGCTCTTCCTGAACTTTCGTTCAGGCGAGCTAAAAAACAAACTTTTGTATTTATACATACTTTTTTTTACACATTTCCCATTAAAATTCATGTCTCTAACACATGGATGCGCTTTCATTTCTGCAAATCATATAATCTTTAATATAGGATATTTGAAACAAACTGGTAAGAAAAATTGTAATTATCTTGATAATAAGTATATTTTTACATTATTTTTAAAAATGCAAGAAAATTGAATTTCATGAAAAACGTCATGAAAAATATATTCAATCGATGGGGTATTCTTATGCATAGTGTTTTAGTAAAACTTACATTATATTATATAGAATAAAAAAAAAATAAAAAAACAACAAAAAAAAAATATTTCACCGTTCCGTTTCCTAGAAAAACCATGCTTAAGTTAAAAATATCCCCCAAAAAGACTGCCCAAATTCTGCACCTGCTGCAAGTACAGCCGGTCCTTGCCCTGTTATTTATATTTCTGTTGTTCCGAGTCTACCATAGAGTAATGCCTCAAAAATGCGCAGATGGAATTGAAATTGTTAAGACCTTGGTCATTCTGGTTCCTAAGGAACAGTCTGATCTCGGTTTCCACTGTTTGTACAGACGTATCTGCCCGAAAACTTAGGATCTTTATGGTAGACATTGTAAGTGTGTATATACTCCATAGTTGATCGATGTCACCATGAACAATAACTCTGTTTTGTGTTTTAACAAGTCAATACAGAGTTATTCTGTATTTGAAGACCTAAAGTAGTCTTTCTTCGTTTGTTCAGTTGAAAATTCATTCGCTAAAACAAGTTATTGCATAAATATCGGTGCCAGATGCTATTAATAGGTATGTTTTAACGAACACAAAACCATGTATTAACATCGATTTTCACGCGCTGTTAATGACCTACTGGGCGACTTTTCGTATGCAAATTGCAGGGCAATGTACTAAACGACGGCAAGACTGCAGTTGACGGACGATATCCATTAAAGATTTTAAGGCAAGAGTTATACAAACTCGGATATTGTAAAAGTGAAATTGCAGACGACATAGAGTGAAAACTTTGATGAAAATGATTATGACTTGTGAAATGCTGCTAAAGGTTGCACAAACATTCACGGTGGCCTGAAACGAGGATTTTTCATAGACATGCATAGTGCGTGTAGGAATCAGCATAGTGCGCCAACATTTTCGTTATTTTTGTAGCATCATAGTTAAATTTAAGCAATAACAGCGATCAAAACACATTTTTCCTTCGGCCTCGGTTTTCAACATCTCCCTCGTGACATTGCAAACGGTAATGCATGAAAAACCATGTTTAATCCCTATATTGATCATTTTCCCGAACAGGCGAACACGTCGTGGTCAAAGAGAAAAAGAAAAAGCAACAACAACGAAAAAAAAAAAAAAATAAAAAAAGAAACGCTTTATATTATTCTGTCAATTTGAGTCATGGCTGCGTTTTGTTTTCGTTTGTCACTTTAGAATACCCTCTAAAGTAGATAAGTTATCACCATTTACTTCACAATTCCGAACTCTGAATTCCGAATTTCGAAGAACATACGAAACCCTGGATTTTAGTGACTCATTACATATCGTGAATGTACAAAAAATAAGTATGACTGAAAAGAATAGGGGAGGCAGAGATGGGAGATGAAAAATAAGAGAGAGAGAGAGAGAGAGAGAGAGAGAGAGAGCCAGACAGAGAGAGAAGCAGAGAGAGAGAGAGAGAGAGAGAGAGAAAGGGGAGGGAAAAGTGTGCGTGTGTGTGACGAAGAGAGCCTCTCTGTACCGTTGCAGTCCAGTTTTGGACTCAGCTTTTGAGTAGTGGCCTTGCGTTGGAATAGGGATGATTCAGATCAGCGTACCCATCTTCGCAATTTGATCAGTCTGTCCTTTTCGCATAAATTATCTGAGATAGATAAATAAACGGAGGACTCGGTGGTTTAACGTCCTTTTGAAAAGTATTCAGTCATATCAGGAGATCGAAGGGTGGCTATGAAGAGCTCTGTGCAACGAAGCACCGTTAAAGTTCGGAGAGACTTTCGCATTAGTCAGCAACACTCAAATGATCTTTAATTTGGGAGCGATAACCACATGACCATGCGGAACGCCATAGGGATACTAGCTAAGATTTCATGGAAATCTCAAGAATAGAAGAGTGAAGAATGTAATCGTTCAGCGCAAATGAGCATCTCCACAACTTATCCGTGTCTTCTGTTTTTGCATATTAGATCTATGAATCCTGATAGTAAATCAGCAGATCAATAACCACAAAGGCTCAACCTGTTCAGAGTCGTCCCTTTTCCCATGACACTGAGACCTAAGAACTGACAAATGGGGAATCTGATCGATCAGCCCACGTGTACATGCTGATTTGACTATTCATTGTGCGGAAATAGGTTAAGATCCCTTAAAATGCGACGCCGACCATCACAGTCACGTAAATTATTATTTTCCTAGTAATTTTTTTTGTTCAGGTTTTTCATACAGTTTCAAACAGTTTAATGCTTTTTTCAAATATATATTTCTGTTTCAACTGAAAGAAATTATTTTACTTTAGTTAGCACGCATTTCGGAATTCAGAATTCGGCATTCGAAATTGTAAAATAGTATGAAAATGAAAAGAGAGCCAAACTGGGCCACCGTAAATAACTGTCATAATGAAAAAATAAAGAAGCAATGATTTCTATTTCAGCTGTACCAAGGATTGACATTCCCCAACAGGCGCACAGGGACAACATCCATAACGCCCTAACAGAACCAAGTCATCCTCGGGAAGACAGTCTTCAAAGTAGGACGAGAGAACAAGCTGCAAGCCAAAGCGACAATGACAGTCGAGTTACGACTCCCGAATCACCACCGACTCCCCGGCACTTCAGGCCGGAATTTCCATACGAAAAACGATGGAAAGTGCACAGAGCTGGCATGGGTCTGAAGCGCCCGAAGATCAAGAGCATTGGGTGGCTCAATCCAGAAATACTTCTGCGACGGAACCAAAACACACAAAACGACCCCATCAGTCAAGCGGTCACCGTGCCGGCTGTTCTGCGTATGGAAACCGCGAATCAAATTTCTCCTCACAGACTGGTCAGTCATCACCAACACATTGCGGGCGTCAGTGAACAAACTGAGCCATCCAATCTTAGCTCCCGATTGAGCCAAGAACTTCACACGCCAGCCAATGAGCTTGCGAGCATAGGGAATGGTTCAAACATCAGTAGTGAAAACAATAACGATCCTCAGTCAGAGGGCACAGACGTTCAACGTGAGCAAACTTTCGACACATCATCAGCGGCAGAATCACATGACAAGAAGATCCAGCTTCCATCTACCCACCAGGCACAAAAATGTCGCTGGATCTCTGCAACGGCAGGTGATTTTGCCGAGAAAGACCAAGAAGATGACCACCTTTATAAATTACTGTCTGAGGCTCCTTGCTCGTCCAAACAAGCGGATGAGCGAGATCAGCTATTTCTCCGCAAGATTCAAAAAGATGCACCTGAAATATACGCAGATCCGCTCGTATCTGAGAGATCGTCTAAACATCTATCCGAAATCACCACAGAGCATACAAGGCAGTGGGCAGCAGAGAGCTCCGACAGCCTCGATGACGATGCTTCTCCAGAAACTGTCGAAAGTCACGAGTTGATCTTAACAACAGCACTATTATCGGAAGCATCTAGACGATTAAAGAATCTGGTGAAGTTATCGTCATCTCGGCAAAGAGATCGGACTGTGCTGCCCCCTCGTGAGTTTCAGTATGAAAGCGGGCCAGAATGCACACCATCACCCGCTGCCCATTCAGTAAAAAGAAAGCGTAAACACGAAGAGGGCAGCGAGGTAAATGACACGAAAAGAAGACGACTATCACCACCGTTACCCGCTAGCATAAAGGGAACAAAAAATGAGAAAGATGTAAGGGAGAACGATGGCACACGGAAGAAAAAGACATCGTCAGCTACTCCATCAGGAAGGAAGAGGAAACGCAGCGACCAAAATGAAACAGAGGATTCCGACGAAGAGACCAAGAGGAGAAGAACATAATCTGATTGTACCTTGCAGTTCAGAATGTATGTTGGTGTAGGTTTCTCTCGAAGGGTCAACATTTTTCTCTCGATTAGGTAAAGTGATTTATTGTTACATATTATAAACTGATGCACATACACAGCTCTAGGACATTCAAATCTCCGACAAGAAAGCTACAATATCTGCAGAATTCAAGACAAGTACACATGAAACTACATGTACATACACCAGTAGTTCCGATACTAGATCACTTTTCGACCACGGAGGGTTTCAATATCAGATGGATGCTAGTAAAAACATAGATCAACTCAGAATAACGTCAAAAATATTTTCAGCGTCATATTGAAGCGTGTCGCTAGGCATAATCAAATTACGCATGGCCGAGCATGAATTGGGAACGGATTATTTGTTTAAGCAGTACAAGCGTATCTGGAAATTTCTCATGTTTCAAACGAACTTGCTACTCCTTGATCACAACTATAAGAGGGTTTCATTGGATTGGGGTTGGAAAAACAAATGCTGATTAGCGGGACTGAACGTATATCTATCCCTGTTGGGCATATCTGCTGTATGGTCAACAGCATCAAATTAATTCGAGTTGCGTATAAATGGACCTTATGTCTTGCGTGTTCAAAAGAAATACTAGTCAGCCTAGGCAGCAGCGCCAACTAACCAGTATCGTCAATTTTCATATTTCCCAGTATGTATAGGTTATTCATGCGAGCAGGAAAGACTCGGACTGGATTGCACGGTAATGCAGGCTGATGTTTTCCTGTTCGAACTTGTTGTAAGATACATTTTCAAGCTATACATAAATGCGCCACGGGAAAATAGATACAACGAATTGCGGCATAGCTAGCTGCAACGGCAAAAAAAAAGATAATTTGTGCGAAAATATGTGTTTACAGAAAAATTTGGTTCGCTAGGCTATTTTGCTAATTTGGGTAAACATTTACTGATTACTACTGCCATCGGGCCTGAAATTTTACTAATAACTGTTTTCAGAGATACCCCACTGAGACGCTCTCACTTCGTAAGAAGAGAAAACTGTCTGAGCAAGTTTTAGTGGACACCGTTAACTCCGAAACATCGAAACAATTGCTAAATATTCTACATCTGGCCCCGAGGTTATAAAACTTTTTTCATGCTCGACTCAGATGAGCATGAAATCTTCTCTGCTGATAAATATGAAAATGCCAAGTTATGTTGGCATTTTCATATTCGTAAGCAAAGAAAATTTCACACTCAGCCAAACTGAGCACGAAAACAACCGTACTTATAAGTAATTTGCTATTTATTAGCGGGTAAAAATTCATGCTCAGCTGAGTTGAGCATGAAATTTTTTATAGCCTCGGGGCCTGGTTATAAACCCACTGCTCAAAATATTTAAAGGTGCACTGTGTATACTTTCCAGATGTCTTTATGAAATAAAAACTTTTCATCATCATCAAACTGATAATGTTAGGCATCAATGTCTGCAAAAAGCCGATGGAAATGGAAATCGATGGATGACAGGGGCTCCTTTAAATATTTTGAGCAGTGTATAAGTAAAAACCATGTAATGGCCATATCCAGAAACGTTACCGCATCACACACGATATATACTTAACAAAAATTAAAACTTGAGAGTCACTTTTTTTTTTATCCTATGGTAGTCGGAAAAAGGACAGTCATAAGTGGGTTTTAAACTGATTTAGCATTGAAGATACTGATTTTGCAAGACAGTCAACCAAATCCAAAAGAAAAAGCAGAAAGGAAGAACTGGTATAGAAAATATGGCAGCTCAAAAATGACTATATGTTTAATTCAAAGGGAGATAATTTGAAAGTTTTGACTCTTTAAACTTTATTTTCAGGGTTTCGTTACAATTGATTTAAGCATTTAAAGTGGTCTGTGTGCCTACTGGAACTAATGCTTTTTGTGCATAAGAAACCCTTCTTCTGCAAATGCGCAAAATATGGTCTGATTTATTTAAATAGAAACAAGGTAGATAACTTCGAGCTGGACAGACAGGAACTTATAATTTTCCATGATTTGAGTAGTCAGACATCTGTCCAACCAAAAACAATCCATATTTACTTTAAATAGTTGCTAGGTTGGCCGGAATTATGAAATATAAACTCTCAAGATTTTATTTTCGTTAAGTTTAACTTAAAAACAAAGGATTTGCTATTGTTTAAGGAGTTTGAAATTTTCGTGCTTATCGACAGGCGGGTCGGAATTTAGATTGCAATACGTAATTTTATAGGGTATTAATAGTTTTACATGACTATGTTTTTGTTGCCCAAATATTTGCTTCCCTTAGTTATATCTTGGGCTTGAACCAGGTAAACATCTCATTCATACGATACCACTGCTTGAAAATAAATAGTCAGAGCTGATATGTTTTTGCAACGACTAGAAAAGACGGACCAAAAAAACTTCTACTGCTGTTCATGAACTTTAACTAAAGCAAGATCAACTATGATTCGCTCCAGTATTTAAACAAAATCTTGTGTTCCTTTTTGCTGGAACCTGGTTTTTAAGATACCGTGAGCGTATGCTAATGCGATACTGCTTTCGTTAAGGCAAATGTTCAGTTGTCGAAACGATTTCAGTCCGCCTTTTGTAGTCCATCAAAAATACAGTTGAACTTAACTTCAGTTATGGGTGCGTATTTTCATGGGGAGCTATCGGATGATTCAGATGCATATGTAGTTCAAATCTCAAGACATGGACTCAAGAGTAGCAACTATTTGAACTTCGAAAATCTAGTAATGTGATATTGCTGATCTTCTATAACACTGCATGCTGTAATCTTAATTCTGATATGTCCGTCAATCAGTAAGTGATTTCCAAAGTTTACAAGCTCTAAAAGTCTGCATTTTGTATGCTTTATGTACACGTCATTGATATACTGTTTATCATGTGCATTACAATTTTTGATCAAGTCGACTGATGACGTCACATGTATACATATGGATATTTTATGGTGTTTAGCGCATAATTGCTATTGGTACGAATCGACTTCTGCTTTTTGACGAATAAAATGATATATATTTGGCATTGGCTAACGACAGACAGCTACGGACCTGTTTAGGTAGCGTCGAGCCTACCTTTAAGGATCCATCCGGCTAGCCTATAGATGGTGGCTTGGCGAACCGTACGGCAGTTTCTTTCTTGATGAATAAGGCATAATAAGCCATTGCAATATGCTTAATTTATTAACGCCTCAGCTAGGTTTTTGTTTTATGACATGAGTTTGTTTGCTAATATTAAACCAAAAGGAACGCCCACCCCACAAAAAATATACGGTGAATATCTGAAAACAGAATTACATGTTAAAAGAAATAGTTAGAAAAGATGTCAGTTTTATTACAAATAAACAGATTAATTGTCATCCCGCTACACACACAATGTTGCACGTTTTTTTACATTTCCGTTGGCGACATCGATGCCGCATAAAAGTTCTATTTAACTGGTTCTTACCACCGGTTGATGTCGCAGGTCGTTAAAAAAAATACCGGTATAGTCCGTTTGCTCCCAAGTGCAAACGGGGTTTTGTTTATTTTCTCGAAAACGATGAAAGTTCAATCAAATGTTCTAATGTCCTAATGTTTCCTGTAACTATACATAACAGAATACGAAAAATCCAGATTTTTGGATGCTTTTGTAAAATATTTTCCATTAACAGTAATGCAGAAACTGAGCAGTTTCACTGAAGGGCGTCTTATGCTTGTTAGAACAGCCAAATATTGTTGATGGGCAATAGCGTAAACTCATTGTTTACTACAGTTGTGGGCGTATATGAATGAAATAGTAAAATGTATTCACCTGTCCGCATGCGTAGCGCATGGTGTCACTGGTCAGGTGATAGTATGTTGTAAATAAACATTTAACTATTATATAGTTTTGCGAGTTAAAAGTGCATGTTTCAAAATTTGATAATGTATGGGTGGAACAAAAAGTAGAAAAAATGAATTCAGAATAAAGTTTTAATTAATTATGCAAATTTTGTTCCAGGGATAGCATACATTGGTCACATGCTCTAATACGTAAGGCTAAACGGGAATTCCAACAGCCAAAATTTACTCCCTTGTAATTAAGAGGCGAAAATGACATATTGTAGGTCCTTTTTTGCAAAGAAACTTTTTTATCTAAAGCCTCACATTTCTACAAAATTATAATTTTGTTATGTATAGGATAACAATTAAGAATGAACAATTCGAAAATCTTATACCTCTCACCAATTTTGAGAAAATAACGGGGATGCCGTTTGCATTTGGGAGCAAACGGACTATAATTTGTTTCCTGCTATAATCTAGACGTGATAAACCTTATTATAATGATAAATAAGCGATCGTTACATTTGTGAATTAACTGTGTGACGTAACATGTATTCAGTCTGTTTTTAAAACATTTCTTTTCGTGCTAATATTCCAAAAACATTTTTCTGTTTTTCAACGCAACAATTATGCATTGCCCGATCTTTATTTAATGCTGCTAGTCAAAAATCTATTGAAATTAAATAAGTGCGCATTTAATTTGGACAGGTTCAGTCATACCCAGCTTGGATCGTCTAGACCTATGTACCTGTTTGGTCAATTGATATTTCAGCAAATCTTATCGAAAAGATAAAACACAAATCAAGCTGAGGAATCGATAAATTATTCAGGCACACTGCCGTTATGAACAACACCAGTATCATCCAGAAACTGTCGTACACCTAGCAAAGTGTTGGCTAGCCGAACGGCTCCTTACGGATAGGCTTACGGGTCCGTATGGGTAGATTCAAGGGTAGCCCGTATACATCCGTACTTCTAGCCACTGCACATCTTTTTTATTTTCGAAATACTTTTATAATCCTTTAACCCATTCTGGGTATTTTTTGTCGTCTGCTGAAATTGTCGTCTGCAACAAATTCAAGAATATTTTGACAATATTGGTCTAACAAACCCTTGTAGAAATGATGTCTAGGCAGCAAATAGTTTTGATCTCAGATCAGGCCCCGCGTTTGTGGGGCCTGATCTAGATCGAAACTGTTTGCCCTTTAGGGGTATCCCGCATGGAATAGGTGAAAGGGCTTTTCAGCTGCAAATAATCGTTTTTATTATATCAGTGATATACTTTACTTTATATGACATTGTTTATATGATGTTTTATATGATACATTATTTATCTGATATTTTGTATGATACATTTTTCGCTAATGTTCCACCGGGCACACAGCAGAGAATCAACATTGAACCATCGTTGATTTACGTTATGACGTTGAATA
Source organism: Ctena decussata (assembly GCA_963989385.1). Classification (NCBI taxonomy): domain Eukaryota; kingdom Metazoa; phylum Mollusca; class Bivalvia; order Lucinida; family Lucinidae; genus Ctena; species Ctena decussata. The sequence continues at coordinate 26,800,230 of OZ022499.1, read as the reverse complement.
ACGTTGTGTGCTAGCTGGTGTTGGAAAAGTATCTTTTCACGCAACGCCAATAAGTTCCTGTGAATATTGCCATTAAATTTGAAGTTAAATTTGTAAATGTGTATTGTTCTCTTTGAAAAAGTGTCTGTAAAGGTTGCCCTTGAAATCAAAGAACCCACACAAGGTTTAAAGACTTATTTTTCAGCCTATATGAGAGTGGTGGCACTCGTAACCACCTCCAATAAACATATCCTTTCGCAGTTCCCAACATCAAAGGATTTTCTTATCTAAGTGATTGTGAGTGTAGCCTCTACCTGTATGAAATAAAGGGTCTCTTAAGGACCCCTGCTGATTCATTATCTCAAATCTCCATATTCCAATAAATGGTCATTAGGGTGTTATGCAATTAAAAATGTGTCTTTAAGTTTACTTAGACACTTCGCCGGACAGCAGACTGCAAAGGCTTAAACAGCACTCGGTTTTCAAAGGTTCAGGAATAGGTTCAATAATCCCAAGGAAATTAAAATATAAATAAAAACTGCACTATGGTTGAAAGAGAGTACTGTAGTTAAAGACCAGTGTCGGGGTTCAACAGTATGTGTATCTTGAAATCAAGTAAATACGAGGGGCGTTCATTGAATGTTGTCATTGGGGTTCTACAGGGCGAGTTATTAATCCCATTCACATTTCGTTTATTTCAACCCTTCGAAGTATTCTCCCTTGACGGAAACACACTTTTCAAGTCTCAAAATCCATTCTGTAAAGGCAGAGAAGTAGGCCTTTTTAGGTATACCCTAAAGGCACTTGGTAAATTACACTACCAAGTGCACCTCGAGATTCATAACGACGACCAGAAAGGATTTTCTTTAGTAAAGGAAACAGGAAAAAGTCGCAGGGACTAAGGTCTGGCGAATAAAGTGGATGAGATGGCTGAACTATCTTTTCATCTTTCAAGAAGTCTTTTTGTGGTTTAACGGCCCTTTGAGACAGTATTTCAGTCTAAAACACACTTGTGAGCAGGTGCGTTGTCATGGATAATACTCAGACCTCTAAAACCGGTTGCAGGTCTACGTTTTTCAAAGTGTGCCTTTACTTTTGACAACACACCATTTTTATAAAATTTACCTGTGATTGTCTTGCCATTTGGTACGGGAATTTGAACAATGGGTCCATCGCAATTGAAAAATACCGCATACAAAACTTTTGCCGCGCTTTTAATTCTTTTCGTAATGACCGGCCTTGCTTGGTCTTTTCGCAGCCACTGCTTGTTATTGGTGCATCTCTGCGGCTCAAAATAATAGACCCAGGTAAACAGCTCCCAATATCACGTTTGTCAAAATGTTTGTACTTTTTTAAAAGATTTTTCGCCATTTTTATACGGGTGGTCTTTTGTTCTTTGGTCAAGAGATGCGGGACCCATCGTGCACAAACCTATCTAAGTTTCAACTCCTGAGTCAAAATCTTATGAACTGTCCCCGATGAAACACCAACACTATCAGCAATTTCTTTCACCGTCAACCTTGCATCTTGTTTGACCATATCTGCCACAGCAGAACATTGGCTTTTCTTGGCTGGCCGGGACGGGGCTCATCTTTCAGGTCAGTTTTACCACCTTTAAATTTTTTATGCCACCTGAAAACTGACCTTTTAGAGACAACATATGTCCTGTGTATCTGACATAGCTTACTATATATTTGTGAAACTGAAACATTCAGACCAACGCGACCTTTATTGTAGGCCCTTATTTCAAAGCTTGTTTTGTTTTTCATTTTGCATACAGTAAGGTTTGTGTGTATATGACTGAACCAACTGGAACTTTCAACAACTCTTGAAAGACTGAACGGATTAGACCGACATTTCATCCTATTATAGAAAATTACACCCCCCCCCCCCCTCCCCGTGAAATCACCGCAGTTTCCACGTGCTTCTTTCAGCCACGAGGTATGGTGAGCTATTAGTGACACAATTAAATGAAGGACCCTCGTATGGTTGAGTTGAAAATGTGGTGGGATTTAAGTTATGCCAGCTGAGTTATGCAGCAGGTTCCAGGACCTTTGCATTGCGAGTTAATAGTTGTAAGCCCTTGGATTGATGATTTGGACTACAGCAAATTGACCCATACATGCTTAGTGTCTAAAAAAAGGGGGCATAGGCAAACAGTGCAGCCGTAAAACGCGGCGTCCGATCCGTGTCTACACTATTTGCTTAAGATTTTGGTTGGTTGATTTGATGCTTAACGTCCACGGTAAACAACTAAGGTCATGTCGGGACGGTCAGTTAACCTAACCACACTATTCCTGGGCAGGCTTAGACCTCCTAAGCGGTTAACCAGTACTAAGTGCACATACTTTCGCCAGTAACTGACAACTACCCTTCTTGAATCAGCGGAAGGAGAAACGAAAGTATGTGGCCAGACCGGGGTTCGAACCCAGGACCTCTGACTTACGAGTCAGGTGCCCTACCGATTGCGCTACCCGGCCCGGCCATTTGCTTAAGACATTTTTTTAAAAATGAAATGAGCCGCGACACGACAAAACCAACAATGTGGTTGTGCGCCCAGCGCAGACTCAGATCAGCCTGGGCATCCGCCCAGTCTGACCAGTCTTCGCTGTCCGCATGGAGGTAGCTTAGACCCTTAGCTACCCTTTAAGCGCAAAGCGAAGACTCTGATCAGACTGGGCGGATGCCCAGGCTGATCTGAGTCTGCGCTGGGCGCACAACCACATTGTTGGTTTTGTCGTGTCGCGGCTCATATTTTTTTAATAGATCACCGAAACCAGAAATGTTCACCTACGTACATGTAGTCGCAAATCAATTATGATTGCACAAAATTGTGAGACCACAGTCATTTGATTATATAAAAGTTCTGTCCAATAAATATACACGCGAGATATATACACAAGATAAATATGATTATGTGGTATTATAAACCTGAGTACGGGTATCCACTGTCATAAGTAATGTCATGAAACTATTATAATGGGACTTACTACCTATCATCTGCCCATGAAATTTTACTCAGAGACAAAAGAAAGAATACACTTTTTGAATGCCCATACTTTACTTATTTTTCATGGCTCAGGTCTGAAATTCTGCATGAGTAACCTTTACTCATGGTGGATCAATGTGGTATATTAAAATTACTAATTGAAACGCTTGACTAGCGTTACTATACGTATATGCCGGCTTTGCACGCAAAATGGACAAAACGATTTTGCTGTTAATCTGCATTTGAAATTTCGGGTGTTGTTCTAAACAAAACACAATGTTTCGTTTCATTTTTACAGGGTGCCCACTGGTCAGGGAAATGTCAGGGAATTTTGTTTTCAAGGTCAGGGAAAAGTCAGGATATTTTGAAAAATGGTCAGAGAAATCTAAAGATGCTAAAAAGTCAGGGAATTTATACTTTTTTGGCAAAAACTATGAATTTTTCATTGTTAAAGTGTCTGTTTCTGGAACAAATGGTTTTGAAGGGTTTGTAGTTTTGCAAACCTTTTCAAAGCTTTTCAAAGCTTTGAAATATATTAGCTGCTTTGCTGATTTTTTTGCGTCCCAAAACAGGTACTGCAGGTGCTGAAGTGGATGGTCGTGACGGTTAAATAATGACATTTTGGTCAGAGAAAATGGAATTTGGTCAGGGAAAAGTCAGGGAATTTTGTTTCCAACAAAGAGTGGGCACCATGTGAAATTTAGTGCAGACAGAAGGCGTTACAGGCTGACTGCTCAAAGCGGATGGTCGTGACTGGCTTAATAAAATACACTAGAGTCACGACTGTTTTCCCTCTGCGTGTATGATTTCTATCAAAGAAAGGCGTGTCATCGTGCAAATGAAACGCAAACGTTGTTGTATGTTTAGAACAACGCCGAAATTTCAAATACAGATTTACAGCAATCTCATATTGTCCATTTAGCTGCACGTCGAAAACGTGCAAAACCAGCATGTACGTTCAGTGCTGGCGGGCGCGTACCAGTGGTGGCCGTTTGCCTTTGCACGCACAATAACGTATTTGTTGCTCCACAGATTTGGGCATTTTGAAAAGGTAACAAAAGAAATGCCCACAAAAATGATTTGTATAATTCTCTGCCTGGGAGGCAATAGGTAAACAATTTCCTAAAGCAGCTCTCATTCGAACATCACTGCATTTCCGGGGGACTAAATACAGAAATCAACATATACAAATTGCTGTATCAATGTTTACCTATCACGAAAAAGGTATTACCTGCAACCAACCTGCAAAAGCGCATCTTAATTCTTGCAAATCACAGTACAGATGTAACCATTATTTATGTTTGCCTTCGAAGTACGGTGCTGTCCAGTAACATTGCGCACCTAAGACATTTGATGAATGAATTTGTTTGTAGAAAACAATATACAAATAAAATTTACGGTCAGATATTAACTATGACTTTACCATTTCACGGCAGCTATGCTAAAAAACGTCACCCTTGTGAAAAATGAAGATTAATTTTGTCGCCTAACATTGCGCAGACTTATCAGAATCACATTTGTAGATGTTTATTGACACAAAACTAATTATGTCAACACCTTTACATTGCCTCGTGTCTAAACACACGTCTATAATTTGTCACATGCAGGTCACGTGCGATGGCAAGGAAATGTCATTGACTAGGTTAATTCTTATAAGAATTTAATCTATAAAATAGTTTGCTTCTTAAAATTAAGATAAACAGAAAGAATCGAGTTTAAATAATTCTATGATTATTATTGCTGCCGAAGCGAAATACTTTTGTGAGCGAACCAGTTTCCCGCCCAAAATGACGCATTTGCATTTGTGAAAACGGTCGTCTGCTAGCCACGCCTACCAATCGCTCTCATGCGAAACCACGGTTTAGAACGCCAATCCATGAGAGGAGTTTCCGGTTTTGCAGGAGGGGAGCCGAAATCGTAAACTGACATCGGCACAAGGTTTGAGGTGTTTATTTTCTCTGAATCTATTTATGCAAAATATAAGAATGCTATTTTGTCACATATAGATTGTTTCTTCGGCACATGAAAGGATTAGGCACATGGTCTTGCATTTTTGCAGATATGCATTTAGTACGGCGGAGCATGTGTTCAAGGACAATCTCGGCGATATATACATGTAGGGAAAAGTCGCATTCTCTTGCTTGATTTTGAGTCTTTGACCTTGTCAGTCGCCAAGAAGTGATCAGAACTACTCTATGAGTGAATCCAAACGTTGGAAGAAAGCTGTCCGTGATGGACAGTTTAGAACTTAGAAAATATACGCAAAAACTTAGCATCGTCAGCCCGGTTCCGCATGAGATAATAGAAAATAGAAGGAATTTTTATCAAACACAAAAACAGCTTCTGAACAATAACTGGATCCAAACTAATATGAACTCTGTGATAAATCATTATTTTATACATTGCAGATGACTTTCAAGCTGTTTTTATTCCCCGTTTGTCTTTTAAGACGTTTTGCAAACCCTCTTTCAAACCCTCTTGCATGCCTCAAAAACAGACAAACGGGGATTAAAACAGCCAGAAAGTCATATGCACTGTAAAAAAATACTGTAGAATTTACGGTAGAATAACTGGAAACCGGCTGCCAGTCCTTTTACCGTTATTTTTACGGGCGTTTGCCTGTAAGACTGTTAGAAATCACGAAATGGAAGTTTTATGTTAACTGGCCGCACTCGAAAATAACTTTGTATTGTTTAAGGGCTATCAGACCAAAACGACACCTACTCTATTCTGTCCCAATCTGCTTGATGATTCCTGCAATTTTTACGGGCGCCCGTAAAAATAACGGTAAAAGGACTGGCAGCTGGTTGCCAGTTATTTTACCGTAAAATCTACGGATTTTTTTTACAGTGTGCAATGTATGAAATAATGATATATCACAGAGTTCATGTTAGTTTTGATCCAATTATTGTTCAGAAGCCATTTTTTGTTTGATAAAAATTCCTTCTATTTTCTATTATCTCATGCGGAACCGGGCTGACGATGCTACGTTTTTGCGTATATTTTCTAAATTCTAAACTGTCCATCACAGTAAGCTTACTTCCAACGTTTGGATTCACGAATACAGTAGTTCTGATCACTTCTTTGCGACTGACAAGGTCAGAGACTCAAAACTAAGAAAGAGAATGCGGCTTTTCCCTACATGTACATATCGCCGAGATTGTCCTTGAACACATGCTCCGCCGTACTAAATGCATATCTGCAAAAATGCAAGACCATGTGCCTAATCCTTTCATGTGCCGAAGAAACAATCTATATGTGACAAAATAGCATTCTTATATTTTGCATAAATAGTTTCAGAGAAAATAAACACCTCAAACCTTGTGCCGATGTCAAATTTGTTTACGATTTCGGCTCCCCTCCTGCAAAACCGGATATTCCTCTCATGGATTGGCGTTCTGAACCGTGGTTTCGCATGAGAGCGATTGGTAGGCGTGCTAGCAGTGTAAAAATACAATTATTTCATACAAAGGTATGTGCCTAATAGAAAATTCCGTAACTGGTGGCGTGCGGTTAGGGTTTTGTCGAATTCCCCTCAGCTGCGTGAGCTACTGTGATAACCTGAATATTTGTTCACGTGCTGATAGGTGTGGAATTCAAGTTTTGGTAATTTCTATCACACTGATAGATGGGAAGCTTCTCAAAAGCTGAAAAGAAATGTTGACTACACTGAAAAATGGCGAACATGGCATCGGAAGTGACATAATCTTTGATCTTCCGTTCATATTCGTAATGCGCAATGTTAGCGGCCGTGTAAGGGACGAGTCATTTATAATCAGGTGGGGGGGCCGGGTACATTTTCATATGGTTCACCAAAATTTTTCCGACTCCCCCCCCCCACCCCCCCGTCTCACCAGAATTATTTTTCCGACGCCCCCCCCCCCCCCCCACCAGATAGGTGGCAAAAATTTTTATGACCCCACCCCCCCCCCCTCCCTATCCCCAGTGCCAGCTACCCTTCACACACATACCATATTACCTATTTTATGTCAGACCTCAATCAAAACCTAGCTGTATGAAACACAAAGAACATTTTCTTATTCTAACAGGTTAATTACATGTAATCATGGTCTGTTTAAACTTTGTCTGCATTTCTTGCACTTTTTCTTCTGCTAAAGGCCATCCAGAAATCTTTTTGTTGAATGCTTAATAATCATAACTGTAAATAATATTAATTGGGCCTCTGGGTAGTGGGGGTCTCGGGGCTGTGTTTTTGCTGATGAAAAGGCTCGTGGAGAGCTATCACAAATGCAGGCATTAAATTAATTGAGCACAAAATCATCTACTTGACATGATTTTATAGACACTTTCATACTGTTTCTAGCAAATCAATGAAAAGTTTTGTTTTTGGATATGAGGCTGCCCAATTTTTTTGAGTCAATTCCATGAAGACTTTTAAGTTGTAACTTTATATGACAAATATAAACGAACAAATAATGACAATGATCATACTAATTACAAAACATATAGAAATAAAGTAACGAACGAGATAAGACAATCTAAAAAACGTATTAACGAAAAACTAGCAAATAAACTACTAAACAGTGACCTGCGCCCCAAAGACTATTGGAAAACACTAAAACATTTCATTACCAAAGAACAATCTTTTTCTATACCACCACTTAAAGTTGACGGAATTATTGTTGAAGAGGATTTGGAAAAGGCAACCGCGCTAAATGACTATTTTACAGAACAGACAGTTTTGGATGACACACATGCATCTCTTCCTGCAACCCCAATTGCTGACTTTCCTTCCCTGAGCTCTATCGCCATTACCTCGGATGAAGTACAATCAACTCTCCAGTCATTAACTATTGGTAAAGCAGCTGGGACAGACTCTATCAGCAACAGACCATTAAAAGAACTAGCAATTCCGCTTTCCACACCATTATGTGACCTGTTTAATTTCTCCCTTCAGTCAGGCCAAGTCCCATCCACTTGGAAAGAAGCTAATATATCGCCTGTTCACAAGAAGGATGACCCTTCAGTTTTCTCGAATTATCGCCCTATTTCTCTTTTAAATACTGTTGGTAAAGTCATGGAAAAGATTGTACATAAGCACGTCTTCAACTTCTGTAGAGAGAATAGTATTATAACTGCATTACAATCAGGGTTTTTTCCAGGGGATTCCACAGTCAACCAACTAGTAGATCTATATAATACATTTTGTAAAGCGCTTGATGAGGGTAAAGAAGTGCGCGCTGTCTTTTGTGACATTAGTAAAGCTTTTGATAGAGTCTGGCACAGAGGTTTACTTTATAAACTAAGACGTATAGGCATTTCTGGTTCTCTTCTCTCTTGGTTTGCTGATTATCTTAAAGATAGAAAGCAGCGGGTTGTCCTACCGGGGGCGTCCTCAAACTGGTCTATTATAAATGCTGGAGTTCCTCAAGGCTCTATTCTCGGTCCTCTCCTTTTTCTATCTACATAAATGACATTGTTGAGAATATAAACTCATCTATCAGGCTCTTTGCTGATGACACTAGTCTCTATATAATAGTAGATGATCCAACAGATGCAGCCATTACTTTAAACTCTGATCTTCTAACAATCCATAGATGGGCAGCTGATTGGCTAGTCTCGTTTAATCCTTCAAAGTCAGAGTCACTTATATTTTCTAGAAAAGTAAATAAACCCTATCACCCGCCTATATTTATGAATTACCAACAAGTTAATGAAGTGTCTTCTCATAAACACCTAGGTCTTTACCTTTCTAACAACTGTTCTTGGCATGAACATATTGACTATATTAAAGTTAAAGCGTGGCAACGTATCAATACCATGAGGCGGCTAAAATTTGTCCTCGACCGCAAATCTTTACAAATAATTTACTTCTCTTTTATAAGGCCGCTGTTGGAATATGCTGATATTGTGTGGAACAACTGCACACAGTATGAGTCATATGAACTTGAAAAGATTCAGTACGAAGCTGCACGTATTGTTACGGGTGCGACAAGACTTGCTTCTATTAATTCACTTCTAACTGAAACAGGTTGGGAAACCCTATCTTCTAGGAGGAAAAACCATAAGCTTGTAATGTTTTACAAAATGCAAAATAACCTATGCCCTGCTTACTTATCTTCACTCGTTCCTGGAACTGTTGGATCATCTGTCAGCTATAACTTACGCAATGCAGGTGATATACAAACTGTCAATTCTAATACTCAGCTCTATTACTCTTCATTTTTACCTTCTGCTATTAGAGATTGGAATGACCTTCCTGGAGAAATTCAAAATGTAAATAGTATAGCTGCCTTCAAATATAACCTAAAACGAATGTCAAATATTATCTCACCCCCATTGTATTATTCATCTGGAAACCGTACTTGTCAGGTTTATCTTACACGGTTAAGAACTAATTGTAGTTCCCTCAACCAGCATTTATTCTCTAAACATATCGTCCTAGACCCACACTGTGCGTGCGGTGAGGTAGAAGATTCTCGTCACTATCTGTTTGAATGTAACCTTTACCAAAATATTCGCAATGATATGCTAGCTGCTGTTTCAAGAATATGTTTACCTACATTGAACTCATTGTTGTATGGAAGTACCGCCGTCTCTATTAATGACAATATAATGGTTTTCAAAGCTGTTCAAACTTTTATACTTAAGTCCAAACGATTCCATCAATAAATAATATTACTATCTAAACCAAGCACTACTCTCATGATGTTGACTAAATTACCTTTTGCCTAAAAAATGTATTTTTTGTTGCCTACTGCAAAACTATACGTGTTTACTACATAAATATCATACGATAATTTATGAAATGCTTCTCCTTTCCCCGTGGAGGCAACCATAGCTATCAAACATAATGTTTCTCTTTACAGTTTAGGTTTCCGTTCTTATATTCCTTTTTTTTCCGGTTCATACTCAATTTCTTGTCTATGTCTTTTTTTTTCTTCTATGTATAGTGTGAATGTACATAATTATCTGACTAATGTTATATGTAACTTCGGCTTATCATGGGTCTGAAATTTACAATGTAAATTATGGGAGACAGATTTAAAAAAGTCATTGTGACTTTCTTCTGAATCCCTTTTGTATGAATAGTTTATGTCCATGAAATGTATTTGTATGTATGTGAGAAATTTGTACAAATAAATAAAGTTTAAACTAAGTTGTAACTTTGTGAGTTTGAAAGTAAAGAATCTGAAATTTTATGAGTAATGGGGGTCTGGGGGGGGGCAAAGCCCCCCAGAAGCTGAGACTTTTTTAAAAATAAAGACTGATGGAAGAATTCTGACCCCCCAATATGGCTAATAAAATATATGACCCCCCCCCCCCCCCCTGCTCCAAGGCTTTTTTTTTATTTCCGACCCCCCCCCCCCGTAAATCACAACAAAAAAAAATCCGACCCCCCTCCTTAAATGTACCCGCCCCCCCCCCTCCCCCCCCCCCCCCCCCCCCCAGCTGAAAATAAATGACTCGTCCCTAATGTTACCGGACTCGGCTGTAATATGTAGCGTGTACCTACGAAATGACTGCGTCAGAGTTTTAAAGTCCGTTTCTGATAATTGTTTTTGTTGTTTATAGTCCGCCTCTGCCGAACACGCGAAAACTGTTGAAATGTGACAAAGAACACAGACAAACAACGACATATCATCTACAACAACTGGAAATGCATCATTCAACGCTAGGCAATCGTGATTGCCGTCACTGGTATGCTACATTCGCATTTTAATGCTTGTTGGTGACCTGGTTTGAGGATCTGTAACAGGCACATGCTATCTATAGTCTATTTCAAAAAGTAAATCAGCATTATACCGAGAGTAAACCCTAGTTTATTAAACCAAAAAAATAGAACCACACTAAACACAATATGTCGGTTACAAGATAAAAACGGCCACCACTGGTCGTCCGCCAGTACCGCTGGTCAAGCGTTTTAATAAGCAATTTTACTATATCAAATTGATACACTTTTAAATAGCTCATGCGAAATTTCAGACCTTAGTCATGAGAAAGGAGTAGTATATACGAGGGGCGTTCGAAAAGTAATGCAAATGGCCTTATAACTTTGTTTAGGGGAAAACTGGGTACAAATGCTATGCATATGCTGAAATCACTACATTTTGTCTTTACAATGATACCAAACGCTGTACAAAGACACCTTTCCATATTGTCTTACAACGCATTTTATTAGGCCCCTGTCATACCACTGGGCTATTTTCATATGTAAAATCATTTCAGTGTTGGGCATTCAAGTCAAATATCATTGCAAATACAAAATTAATCTTTGTCAGTTGGTTGTCCATTGTTGCCTACAATAT